>OU343055.1:12754241-14033667 GCA_910593695.2 Ocypus olens | reverse complement strand
TGAAAGATTTCAAAAATAAAAACAACAAACGAACTTTTCTAAAGTTAAATGTGAGAAGCAATTGTTCTGTGGAGAAGGTTTAAGACTAAAATAACTCCTCAAGCTTATTTTGCTTCCAACTACAACTACCAATACATTTAAAAAATTTAAATTTATCAAACCTGTTTTAAAAGCGTGCGCTTCAGCGGCTTCCTCGACAGCCTTCTTGAACACCTGATCCATCCTCTTTTTCGTGCCACCCGGCCCTTCGTCGCCCTCTTGAAACAGGAACACCCTCCCCCGGTTCACCCAATAGTGATCGTGCGTCCCGAAGAACTTCACCACGAATTCACCGCGCTGGTGCTGCCTGTTCTTGACGTTCTCGGGTATTTCGTTCGGGAACAAAATCAGGGCGGGCCACCAGCGGTATTTACCCAATTTCACCCAAACTATTTCATCGTACAGGGGCAACCTTCCCGTCTCGCACTCCTCGCATATAAAAGTGTCATCGTCTTTGATGGACAGTTGAGAACATTCGGCGTGCACGCTAGTCGGGCACGTTTCGCAACATATCAGGTCGCCTCCTTCCGAGCAGATGAAGCACCATTTTGTGTTTATTATATCACGTTTCGATGATTTACCTGTAAAAACGTTCATGGAATAAATAATTATGAAAAAAAACAGACCATGTAAAAAGTTTGATTGTAAAATAGGCATTTGCTTTATGCCCGGTTTTAAGGTGTTAGCCACTGAATTTTGTTGCCGAGGTGGCCATGCGTATGAGAGCAGTCATGTCTGAGATTAATTTTTTATGTCATACTTGTTTATTATTGAAATCTTAATGGCATGAAAACAACGTATATTAAATGACAAATAACGCTCTAGGGCGTTTTTTGCATAATGCTTGCTATCTTTGATCCGACGCGGAAAACCCGACAAGCAACAGATCGACCGTCAACAATTCGCCAAACGCAAATCAAGCGTGCGAACGCCGTAGACATCTGCGCGGCGCGGCTTTCGACGCGACAATCTGTCAGAAAATAGTATAAGAAAATTTTCGATAAATGTAAACTACAGGTTTGACATAAAACGTCATCCGTGCCGGTGGCCCTCGTGCTATACACCCTCGACCTGGGGCGTTATTGTAATCCTAACGCCCTAGATACCTTAATTACTATTTTAATTCAACTGAACTAGTCCAGTCTTCTATGAGGTGAATTGCAAATTAAAATCAAACTGACAAGTCGAGACAATTTGTGTTATTAAATAATGGCTTTCATGAACATGGTGGGTATAATATATAATTCATTTCACAATTTTTGATTTTCTCCAACTAACCCTTTTTTTTGTAGATATTAGTTCCAATAGCCCGTAGACTAAATGTCCCAATTTTTAATAGGCAACATTCCTAATTTATCTCACAGCCAACTCTGAATAAAAATCTTGTGGCTCATTCGTTATAATGTCTGGTTAGGGGCCAACTGGCGGTGGACGCAAACGTTTTGCACTGGTTGCGTTCGCTTCCACCGCCAACAAATCATACATTATAATTCCAGGCATAAGTGATCTTTATCTAAAAATAATTTAATACTGTCTTCTCTTACCCTTAAGATAAATCAATTACTCACTTGCTGAAGTAATCTTTGTTTAAGAATTATTCAATACAGTATTCTCTTAACATTAAGATAAGCCAATCCTCTGAAGTAGAGATGGGCAACTCATGAGTGAGTCGATTTAAACACTCAACTTATTGGAATGAGTTGACTTGTGTTGAAATCAGTAACTCAAAATGAGTCATGAATGTTTTTTTTTGCTCATCACTTTTTTCCAGACTTTTTACTTCTTGCAAAGAATCAAGAGTCGACTCTTTTCCACATGCCGACTCATCATTTCGGCCATCTCTACTCTGAAGTGAGAAGCTCAGTAATTCACATAGACAAATACCCATAATAACTCAGCTGAAGGTTCTCGAGTTCAGTGGCCACATACACAGAGCCTAATAAATACAAAATCTACAGCTATTATTTCCCCCACACTAGAACTGAGTCCGGGTTGAACTCGAGCTTTTTGAGCCTCACGTATGTATTTTTTGTAATCGCAATAATAAATAGTAATGCGTCCAAGAAAATCAGAATGACATGCAAACATTTAGAGGATATAGACGGATGTAGAGGCATCAATGGCTCCTGAGAAAGAATAGCTGGTAGTAAGCAAAGATTGTTCTTTTAACTGAACTGGAAAACATATACTCAGAAGATACAATCTATCAGAACACTCACATTCATAATCACATATCTAAGATTTACGATACCTATGAAGGTTATTGTTATCACACAATTGTCAAAAACATATTTAAGCATTAATAAATTAACTTTCTCACCTTTAATTATCAAATGTCTGGGGCATACGATTTGCGTCGAGCTAACAATCTCCGTTCCAGCGGGCACACAGCAAGTATTGCTGTGGTAAGTAGCGGGACACTTCAAACACCGGACAATCTTAACACTGGATAACCTTGAAATTGACGCCCGTGGATCATCGGAAACGCATATGTGGCACATGTGCATGGGGCATGAAAATGAATCGAATTGCACACCGGACTCCTTATATTTAGACGTGGAATGTAAACTGATTTGTGTTTGCGGCCAAACTTTGAGACATTCGGGATGAAAGAATTTTCCGCACGCATTAATTGAACATTTTTGCCTGTATGTGCTGGCACCGCTCGGACTCGTATCATGGCCACATGCGAAACACTCGGGGTCCACGTTTGAAGCGCATTTCGAACACCTGAAATCCTCATCGGATTTACTTAGCTTCTTCTTTTTCATCGCCTTATTTACAAGGATGACATCGTCAGCGGTGACATGCTCGACCATGAGCTCTGAGCATTTCTCGGACGAGCTATCTTCTGAGCTTGTATAGTCGCTAGTAGAATCTGCATAGATGGTCTTTGATAGCATTGGAGTCATAATTTCCCGCAACTTAAAATCAATTTGTTCGGCTAAAGTCATTTCCCGAAAGTCCTTATCCGTGTTTAAGGTTAACTTTTTTGGGCCATCATATTTCTTATCTTTAACCAGTACTATTTGGCAATCAGAATCTTCCTTCTCAACTTCCACTTTGACCTTCACCTTAAACATCGAACACTCTTTATGGTAGTAACCGAAGCATTTTCCCCTACATTTAAAAATCTCCCCGGGCTTCAAACACTTCTGGCAAACCTTTTCACGCTGCACTCCTTTGAATAAACTGTTGCGTTTGTAAAGTCCAGCCTGATTTTCACTGGTACAAACTATGGGAGTACGAATGCTCCATCTAGAAGACGAATCTGTGTCCGACAAGCTACACTCTGATGATAAATCAATAATCGGTAAATGAGTCTTTTTAAGCTCGGGTGTGGATGTCCCAGTGATTGCTACTTCTATGACATCGTCATCATCGGCAGTTTCCTCTTCCGGTTCTTGCTTCAGCGGTCTTCCACGTTTCCGCCTCACTTGTTCCACTTCCAAGTCACTGTCAGTTTTGTAAGGCTTCGGTTTCTTTACTGGGGATTTTGAATATTTAGCTTTCTTGGGTTCGCTGGATGGTGCCTCGTCTATTTTCTCACTCTTAATTTCTATTTCATCTGGTTTCTGGAAGATTGGTGTTTTCTTCAATTTTTCTTCTGCGCTTGCAAACATGTTGAAGAAAAATTCGTAGCGTTCTTCAACAGTTTTGTCCAGTTGACTTAAAGCCTCGTTTAAACCCACCTCCCACATTCGATAGATTTTGGGGTTCGGTCTGTACGAGTTTAGTATGACGGTAGGTGCACCCTAACAGATAAGAATCAGATACATTTTAGAAATAAACAAGTCAGAGTATAAAAATGTATAAATATAGTTTGTGACTTTATTTCTAATGATGGTCTAACCCAGCATCCGGCAACTTATATCACGCAAGATTTTGATGGCACGCCTCAAAAGTGACAATTATGAAATATTATTATTATAGTCAAATAAAAATATCTTAATATACAATAGATTTTCTGGTTTTATTTTAGTGGCACACTGTTTCGTGGGTTGCCAACTGCTAGTGAAAATTATCGGATGGCATGATTTGTGTTTGTTTATTGTTTACATGTACACTAGCAATGTTGTTTATTTTGAACTTAATAAAGCAATTCCACAGCCAGTTTTGCTCGGAAGAGTCTAAACATCACAAGGAAAGGTGTCTTAAAAGTTAATTTTCCACAATTTTGAAAGATTACATAAATTGTTTCAATGGAAATTTAGAATTTTTTTAAGTTCGAGTTCTACATTTTAAATTACAATCGTAGACGATTATTAAAAATAGTACCTGCTGCTTCAATCTTGTAAAAATGATATTCAAATCATCTTTGGATTTAAGAGGGATCACGTGCTTCTCTCTCACCCATGACCTCCTTCCCTTATCCCCAAAGAAACGCACGTGGTACATTAAGTTGGGGATTTCTGTAATAACAAAAAAGTTTATGTATCGAATCACAAAACCCCAAGAGAACTACCTACTTATATCCTTAAACAGGTCCGTGTCTGGTTCCTTTGTAATTAAGCATGGCCAATACGGGAAATGGCCTAATTTAGCATACGCAAGATCTCCGTCATTAAAATAATGTTCTAAAAAATAAAACAATTTTCATTATAATTCTATTTTATATGTCATCATAATAATCATAATAATAGAAAAACATAACCTTCATTTTGTATAACTTATTTTGTTCTTGTGAAATAAAACACTTTCTTTGTTAAGTGTTTTATTTATAATCTAAAATGTATCATGAAGTAAACGCCTCCAGTGTCAATGAACTTTTTACTTTGTATAACACTTTCATTTATTTGTTTGACTGCAGTTTCGGCAACTCAGCTTGCCATTATCATAACTAAAGACTGTAAAGACTTTAGTACAAAGTAAAAAGTGTTTTATTCTATATAAAAGCATGTATAATGAAGTAGAAGCTTTCTACATAACAAAGATTTTGTTCTTATTTCCTCGTTTAGAGCAGGATTGATTAAAATTATATAATTTCATATTCTCAAAAGTGATTAGAAAATAAAATGCTAAAATGGGTTGATAAATTACACATTTTGATTAAATTTATATAACATATTGTACGTTGAGATCAGAAAGTCGAAAATAGTTGGTAACACATTTTCTGAAAATCCCTACAATAATTCAAGTAAAATTATATTGGCTGTCTGGAATTCTCCAATCCAGTGCAGTGTACATTTTGTTATTTTGACATTTTGTGATTTTTTAAGGCTATTTGTTTAAAAAATAGTTTTGTGTTCTTATCTACAGATGTTGCCTATTTTAAACATTAGCGGTTACTTCTACATTTGGCCGATTTATTTAATTTCAGAATTTTCCATGCCACAATAGCATTCTTAGTGACGCCACTGAACTTCTGTTAGTTAGGTTATGTTTAAAGGGCTGCCAACTATTTTCGACTTCGCAGTACTTGTATCTGTACAATTTGCACTATTTATAATGAATCGAAAACTTACCCTGGGAAAGATCATCATCCAATGGTTCCTCTTTGATCTCCTTCTTTATCTCATCTTCTCGTAACAAGACATTAGTTGCCTCATCATCAATAACCTCCTCCTTAATCTTCACTGCAGTTTCATCATCGATTGTTTTCTTATCATCAGTTACGTCATCTTGGGATGAATTCAAAACGGCCCTTTTAATATATTCAACATCGTCCAGTATATCTTTTAAAGAATTGCTGCAGGGAATCGCAGCTTTCTCGGGAGACTCCCCAGATAGTTTTGCATGTTCGTTGTAAGATACAGGTTTAAGTTCTGAAACTCGTGCACTTCTCCTCTTCTCTTCGGATTTGTTCTCTTGCTCTAGATACAATTGCCTCTTCTGCTCGTGTTCGACTTTCCGCATTTTGGACCTTCTGTATTTCCTAGGACTAACTTTTATAGATAAAGTATCTTCGGAGATCATTGACCTTAAAGTTCTCTTCCTTGGACTCCCCACTTTCGACTTTTTAATTTCATCCAAAATATTAATATTTGTCCAACTGTTATGTATGTTTCTTAGCTTAACAACTATTTTTGGTTCTTTTACGAATTTCTTCGTTATCTTTTTCATCTTATGGCCCTCAATATCTTTATTAGTCTTTTTCTTAGGAGACTTAATTTTATCTTCAACATTACTAGATTTTTGCTTCTTAGGCTCAACTATCTCAAGTCTATTTTTTTCCATTAAGACATCTTCACTATTTTTCATTGTAGTTATATTAGGATCTTCTATCAATAACCTTTTAACGCCCAATTTCTCGTCAACAGTATTGGTAAAAGAAATCCTGGAAGACTTTCTTCTTTCAGCATGTTCTTCACTTACAAGGTTATCATTTTGAATATCTAATTGAGTTAATTTATGTTCCTTGGGTGAGAAAAGTCTTGCTGACTTTCTTCTATCCCCAGTAACTTCAGCGTGGGTATCCACCTCCACATCATTACTAGATTTAGTTTTAATGGCTTCACCAGCAACTTCTTCAGTATCTTTGGTAGATGCTATTTTCCCGCTACCAACTTCTTGAAAGTTTTCTTGCTTCATACCTTCTAAATCTTTAGATCTGGTTATCCTGCCAACACCAGGAACTTGAGGCAGGATGTTTTCTAGATCTATACCAATCATTTCTTTATTCATTTTAGTTCTATGGTCTTTAAACACTCCTGGAATGTTTTCATGTTTCAAACCTTCTACATCTCTCATAGAAATATCAGCCTGTTTCACGTTTTCTATATCTTTAGCAGATCTATATTTCTTGCTATCTCCAGAGGATTCAGCCAATTTCAAGCTTATTACATCTGTAGCAGATCTAGATTTCCTACTATTTCCAGAAACTTCAGCCTCAATGCTTATTACATCTGTAGCAGATTTAGATTTCCTACTATTTCCAGAAACTTCAGCCTTAATGCTTTCCGATTTCAAACTTTTTACATCTGTGGCAGATCTAGATTTCCTACTATTTCCAGAAACTTCAGCCTTAATGCCTTCCGATTTTAAACTTTTAACATCCGTAGCAGATCTAGATTTCCTATCTCCAAAAACTTCAGCCTTAACACTTTCTACATCTGTAGTAGATCTAGATTTCATACCACCTTCAGAAACTTCAGCCTTAACACCTTCCGATTTCAAACTTTCTACATCTTTAGACCTAGTTCTCCTGGTAAATTCTGGTGTGCTTTCTTGTTTCATAAGTTCCAAATCTTTACCAGATCTTGTTTTTCTGATCTCTGTTGACACCTCGGCTTCCTGTGCGCTCTTCACATCTGCAGTAGATCTGGATTTTCTTCCTTCAATAGTAGTGGCGTTTTCTTGATCAACACTTTCTACATCTTTAACAGATTTTGTATATTTCCTTTTATCAGCTATTTGAGGAATCATATGTTGGTCTTGGGTTTGAGTGTTTATCTGAGAGAGACGTGTAGATTTCCTTTTATCCCCTTGTTCAGCTGGTGTTGCTAGAAGATCTATTTCTTGCTTGTGACATTTAATAGTAGAGAAATCACGGAGAAGTACTTTTACTTCTTTCACATTTGCAGCTTTAATTTTATCTTGAGGCGTTTTCAATAATTTCTTATTTACCTGCGGACTAGTTTCTTCATTGGATGAAGTTGAAGGAATTTGTTCCTGCTGTTTTGTTGCTCTCAATTTTCTTTTTTCGGGTGAAGTTTCTTGTGTACCCTCTTCTGTGGGCTCTTCGGATATCGATTTTCCTTTCTCTTCCTTTTGAATTGCCTTATCATCACCAGTTACTTCTTCCCGATTTTTCTGATCTTTTAGTGTTTTCAATAATCTCTTATTTACTTGCGGACCTGTTCCTTCATTGGATGAAGTTGAAGGAATTTGTTCCTGCTGTTTTGCTGCTCTCAATTTTCTTTTTTCGGGTGAAGTTTCTGCGGGCCCTTCAGAAATCAATTTTCCTTTCTCTTCCTTTGGTTTCTTTTGAATCGCCTTATCTTCATCAGTTACTTCTTGATTTTTCTGATCTTTTAGTGCTCTTGAAGATTTCTTAGGCTCAAATGTTGTTTCAAGAACTGGTTGATTGTCTTCCTTGGTTTGTAAGTGTGAAAACTTTTTATTTTCTGCTGATTGTTCACTTGGAATATCTGTAAAAATTGGCCGATTCATTTGCGTCGATTTCATTTTATCTGATGAATCCTCTGAAGGTATTACTTGTAAAACCATTTGCTGTTCCGGTTCCATGGTTAAAGACATTTCATCAGATTTCGTTTTCTCTGCTGGGGCCTCAGATCTTGCTACTTTTTGTTCTCGGTCTTTTGACCGTAAAGATTTCCTTTTTTCCAAAATTGGCTGGTTCATTTGCATCCATTTCATTTTATCTGATGAATCCTCTGAAGGTATTATTGGTAAAACCATTTGCTGTTCCGGTTCCATGATTAAAGAAATTTCATCAGATTTTATTTTCTCTGCTGGGGCCTCGGGTGTTGCCACTTTTTGTTCTCGGTCTTTTGACCTTAAGGATTTCCTTTTTTCCAAAATTGGCTGGTTCATTTGCATCGATTTAATATTATCTGATGAATCCTCTGAAGGTATTATTTGTAAAACCAGTTGCTGTTCCGGTTCCATGGTTAAAGAAATTTCATCAGATTTCATTTTCTCTGCTGGGGCCTCAGATGTTGCTACTTTTTGTTCTCCGTCTTTTGATCGTAAAGATTTCCTTTTTTCCAAAATTGGCTGGTTTATTTGCATCGATTTCATTTTATCTGATGAATCCTCTGAAGGTATTATTTGTAAAACCATTTGCTGTTCCGGTTCCATGGTTAAAGAAATCTCTTCAGATTTCATTTTCTCTGCTGACTCCTCAGGTGTTGCCACTTTTTGTTCTCGGTCTTTGGACCGTAAAGATTTCCTTTTTTCCACTGACACTTTCTGTTTAATCACCTTGTAATCATCTGATTTTTGATGTAATGAGTCGGAACCTATTTGTGACGTATCTTTCTCTGATAATGTTTCCGGTATTAGTTCTATTACTTGTTGAGAAACATGTGGAACCTTTTTCTCTGATAATACCATTGAATCTTTAGCTATCTTCTCATCATTCAATGATGAAGTCTCAATAGTTATTTTTTCATTTTCATCTTGCTCCCTATCTTTCAATGATGCCTCGGTTGTTATCTTCTCATCTTGTTCCTTATCTTTGAATGATGAAGCCTCGAGGGTTGCCACCGGAGAAGCTGGTTTTTGTTCTTTGATTTGTGAAAACCGTGAAGACTTCCTTTTGTCTTTTGAATCTGGTGAATCAGAAGTAACCTGTTGTTTCTTATCTTTATCTGATGAAACTTCAGTTATTTCAATTTGGGAAGCTACTTTTGGTTCTTGGTCTTTATGCGAGGATTTTCTTTTTTCTGACAAAGCTTTCTCTTTATTTTCCTTATCCAGATTTACTTCTTGCTCTGAAGAAGTTTTAGGTGTCCGAACTTTTTGCTCTTGATCTTTGGGATGAGAAAATCGTGATGATTTCCTTTTTTCTTCAATTGCATCTGTTGATACCTTTTCACCTTCTTCCTTATCTTTAGGTGTAGACTTCCTTTTGCCCGCAGAAATCTCCCGTTTTTCAGTCCTAGAAGATTTTCCTCTGTTGCTTTTCTCGGGTAGATGCTCCTTTTCTGGCAAAGGTTTGGTTTCTAATGATTCTAAAGAAATATTCTTGGATTTTGCTTTGTCCATTCTCATTCCGGGACTTTTATCACTTGGTTGTTTAACCACGGGTTTTGATTGATCAACTTTTATTTCAGTCACTTCTTGTGGTAGAGATCTTAAAGATTTTCTTATTGCTGGACTTTTATCTCTTGAGACCAATTTACTGTCAGGTGCCTTTAAAAATTTCCCATTTTGCGAGCTATGTTTTCCCGCTTCCAATAAATTTAATGTTGAACTCTCATCATTAATAATGTTCCTGGATGTTCCAGAGGTATTTTCTTCTAAAGATTTTGATTTAATTGATTCGTCAGCTTTCTCCGAAATCCCTTGAAGTATAGGAAGGTTTGCACTTTCATTTTTCTCTTCGTTTCCCATTGATAGCTTTGCAGTTTCAAGTTTTTCGTTTGTTTTCCTTTTAGTTGGTGTTTCAAGTTTACCTTCGCTCTCTTCAGGTAAAGTTTCTTTTTTATCCTTTCTAACTTTCTCTAAGTTAGAATCTTCAACTTTTCTTTCTTTAGTTTTATCAGTATTTATTTTCTTTGGGGTTTCAATTTTTTTTTTATTCTGCTCCGTTACAGGTTTTTCACCATCACTTTTGTTTTTAAATAGTTCCTTTTCTCTTGTAGAAGAATTGTGCTTCTTCTTAGGTGATCCAAGTTTCTCAGTTTCACCTTGTTTGTTTGATTTCGTAATTTCTTCAACGGTCTTATTGGTTTCCGTTTCCAATTGAACTTTTTGAGCTGTTTTAAGTTCCGGTAAGTGCTCTGTACTACTGCTATCGTCTCCAGCGACCTTTGATCTTCTCGATTTTGATCTCTCTCTAGGTGTTCTTGATTTCACAGGATCATCTGCTGCAGGAGATTTAATAATCTTCTCTTTAGCATTGACCTCTTCTGCAAAGTTAAGTTTTATTCTTCGTGATTCATATTTCCTTGTTTCGCTGGATTTCTTTCTCTCTTTATAATCCTCACTAATAATTTTTTCTTCTTTCTCTGTTTGATCCAATAGTTTGATTCTTCCAGAAGATTTTTTATATTCTTTAAAGATTTTCGTTCTTCCTGGCGTTTTACTTTCTTCTAAAGTTGATTGATGTTCTCTGGGTTGCTTCTTTACTGGCGTTGTAGGTTTCTTTGATTCATTTGATTGTTTTTCTTTCACAACAGTTTTCGTTTTTCTTGGGGTTTCGGTTTTTGGCGTGCTAGATCCGTCTATAGAAATCTTACCATCTTTCTTTTTCTCTGGTGATTCAATTTGTACGTTTGATGTCTTAATGTCCTCAGTCGAGTTTTTGCTAAACGTCTTTGTTTTTTTTGGAGTTTCTAGTTTACTCGAAGCTTCCTTAACTTTTACAGATCTTTGTGGAGATTTTGATGGTGTTTCTGCTGAGATATCTTTGGCTGCAACATCCTTAGGTATTGAGTCTTGCTGTTTTCTAGACTTATTCCTTTTCGGTGAAGCTTTAGTATCGAGATTTTTACTACTGGTTGCTTCAACATTTTTATCCCGATCGAGCGATTGTGATTTACTTTTTTGGGCAGTGCTGCAGTGTTTATCAGGTGATTTCTTACGATTGGAATCTTTAGATTTTAGAATATTTTTTGCTTCAAGCCTGATCTTGTCACGTATCGCTTTATAGCTTTTCCTGTTGATCGGCAGATTATCTTCTGGCGATTTCACGAATTCCTTAATTGCAGTTACAGGATTTTCCGGTACATTATCGCTATTCTCTTTGGATTCTTTAACAGTCTTCTCCTTTATATCTATAGGTTCTTGTGATGTTGATGCCTCTTCAATTAGAGTTTCCTCTGGTAAAATTAGAGATTCTTCTGCAGAGGTATCTATGACTAGTTCTTGTAGGTCTTCAGATGCCGTGCACTGCAGGATGTATTGGGTGCCTTCTTCTATGTCGTCTTTCAAGTCGGGATTCAATATGGCAATTTCGGCAAGTTCTTCTGCAGAATTTTCTTTAGGGTCGAGATCTCCTTGTAAGATGATGTAACCATCACTCAGTTGGCTAACCATGTCTTCGTCCAAGACGAGCATGCTGCCGTCTTCTTCAGTAATTTTTAGCTCTTGATTCGGATCTGGGTTTCCGAGCTGAAAATAAATACGGTATTACTTTCTGTATAGATATGGTTGAACTTATTAAGTAATTCAAGATAATTGAGGAAATCTAGATGAAAGTGGGCATTAACCCTTTGAGAACTAATGGTTTTGTCAGAATACTACTTATATTATAGAGAATATGCATGAATCACTCTGGTGGTCATTTCGGGATACTACTATGTTAGGTGTTGCCTAACAAGGAACATATCCTTCAGGACGATGTATGAACTTTATCGGTCCTAATTAATCAATGATTGAAAATTATTTAAAAACAATTAATGTGGGCCACAAAAGGAGATTCTCAATAGAAATTTTTTAAAAGCTAACGATAACCCATTTTGTTTTAAATATACTGTTCCCAAAACAAGAACATTACATACAGATTTGGATATTATTTCATTACTGTTAAGAAATTAGGAAGAATTTTCCCAAAAATCTTCACAAGACATTAAAGCAGAAATATCATGGGATGATAGTGAGTTAAGAAATGAATAAATGTTTAATTTATTGCACAAACTGAACTATTTTTAATAATGATATTTGTGTATATAGTAATAAATTATAACTTACATCAATCTGCAAATTAAAATCACCCTCTTCAAAGTTTGACTCTTCATCCTCTTTAGACTCGGAAGTCTGTGCTACGTCAATGCCCTCAACTTCGTCCAGATTTGAATCGATGATGATATTTTCCCCATCATTGATCAAAATCAAAACTGGCGATTCCTGTTCAGGTTCATATAAAATGTCATTATCCTCTGTCGTGAAGACAGTTTCCTCATTTCCATCAAATTCTTCAGCGCAGAATGATTCTTCATCAATAACTGCAGGTACCACACTACCCTCACCAGTATAATCAGGTGAAAATGTGATAATCGTATTTTCGTTTGGCAAGGATATATTCTCCACCGACATGCTGCTACAAATCGAATCCGAATCTATGGGTAGGCTATGGGAATCGGTTTCTAGTATGTCATCTTTGGAGGAGTCGAAAATGACCTCTTCCATCACATTTTCATCCACCAAATCCTCAGCCGGTTCATTCGTATATTCAAGATTGAGGAGCTGCTTTTCCGAACTATCCGTTTCAAGCTTTTCGGACATCTGGATTTTGTAATTACCTGAATTATTATTGCTGACAGTTTTACTATTAGAATTCTTAAAAATTATATCCTCAAGTATCTTAACTTTAGGGGGTAACTTCTTAGCCGGTGTGATTAATTCATTGCTGTGAATAATGATCTTGTTTTTGTGCAGTGGAGCTGAAACTTGAAATTCATCATCATCATCCAACTCGATCACATCACTATCTTCATCGTCATCATCAGTATCATCATTATCCTCAGGACGAACATTTTTTTGTAACGTGTTGAAGTTCAAGTTTATTACATTCCTTAAATCAAACTTTTGCGTGCGCAAGTTTTGGTCTATTTGTTGCGCAATTTTTGCTTCTTGAATTGGTTTGGTGGCAGTTTTTGCGATGGCGATCTTGTTGATACAATACTTTGGGAAGTTTGGACCTGATAAAATACATGTTTTTGTAATTAATCGCACTCAATAAGTTAACAAAATTATAAACAAATACAAATGGGTAAAAATGTTTCAGAAATGTATTCTTACCTTTGGAATTCATCGCTTGCCATTGTGCATTAACTTTATCAATCAAGGTAACATTCCGACTGGGTTTATCAACATCTAAAGATTGAATATGCTTAGGCTTAGCAACATTAGATTCTATAACAGGAATAATGGGTTCATCAGGTAAACCGAAGCTCTCGAGACTCGGCCTGTTGAAAGCCCTACGTTTATTACCATAAGTTTTAACAAGAGTTTTCCGATGGTCAGAAATTGGTTTCTGAATCCGAGACGGTTGCTCCCCACTATTACCAACAAGCTTCATCACTTTAGGCACATCAATATTATCTTCAAGCTCGGCGGTCACCGTCGGCTTGGACTTGAAAAACTTTCGATTCTTTATCGCTTCCCCTGAAATCTTAATAAGCTTGAGTTGGTTCGAGACCGGCTCTGTTTTCAAGGGAATTATCTGTTTAGGTGTGTTCATGTATACATCCAAATCTTTCTGAATGACCGACGAGATTCTACTTGTAGTCACCTGCAACTTTTTGACAGGTTTTAACAGTGAAGACTGTTTGGTCGTCTTAATCACCTTCAGCGGTGACGTAGTTTCCCGTTTATGAGCAAGAAGTACTTCATCTATATCGCAAAAGTCCGCGGATATTTTAGGTTTCCTCGTGCGACCAAATCTGCTCACAGTCGGAGATACCTCCTCCTCTGACACATTACTTTTATTATCCATCTCAAAAGTCTAGAAAAGAAGAATAAAATAAAAAAAAAATTAATGATTTGAATGATGCATGATTGTGTACTATAAAAAAAAAAGCGGGAGGTTAAGGCTATCTACTTATTTGGATTTTATGTTTTAAGTTGCTGGAAAAACTGTTAATTATTCCCATTTGGAAGACTTGTTATTTATGTTAGTGATAAGCGATTTATGTTAGTGATAAGCGATTTAAATTGTTCTGAAACATTTTTACCCTCGTTAATATTAAATATCAACTACACCATTTACACAAACACTACTTTATACTGTGTATAATGTACTACATACTAAAACTACTCTAGTACTATCACACGACACTAACATTCATGCAAAATTATTAAAAAACAATATGTTTAAATTAACATTAATTTTATTCAAATTATATCACTCTTCATATTTAAGTTTGAATTTTAAGAAATTGTAGTATAATGAAGTAGCCTACACATCTTCATTATCAAAACCTTAGTTTGTCTTGAAGACTGTGTTATTTAAAAAGTGTATTATGTACATGTAAACTCGAGGCTCATGAACTCAAGCTTCTAAAAATAAACCACTGCTTGAGTTTTGGAATGCACAAATCACATTGTTTGCGTATGTTTCAGGCTTTTTTTAGCTATTTAAAATCTATAGAATTATTCTGAGAAAACATGAATATTTGGTAGATAAAAACATTAAATGTAGAAAATGTAGGTTAGAGACCACCCACCACCCTATTTTACTGGATTGTAGGATAACACCCACCCATCACACTCCGAGTTACTTTAATCTAAACTACAAAACTATGTTTGCTAAATGAGATTTTTTAAATATTATTTGCAGATGTTGAAAATTTAGTTAATAGAGTTAGTAAGTGTAGTAAGAGTTAACTCAGGATGGTGGGTGGGCACAATGCAAACAGTTAAACAATAGTTAGGGTTGTGCAATGAGAAGCAATAAATAACAAATAGAAATATCGTTATTAAATTGGATCATGTGTAATAACTCTAATTTACTGTTTTATTGGTTGGATTGTACAACCCACCCACTACCCAATTTTACTGGTTGGATAGGGTCCTCTTACTACCCTCCGAGTTACGTTAGCCTAAGCTAAAATATTCTGCTAAATGAGATTCTAATTAAGTGCAAACGTTGGGATCAGAATTTTAGTTGATTTTTTTTTTGTACAAATGAATGTTATGTAAATACGAGGAATGAACAATACATACAATACAAAACGTAAAAGTTTATTAAAGAAAAGTGGGTGGGCTCTATTCCACAATCCAAACAGTTGAATAACAGTCAGAATTTCACCAGTGTGAAATATATCGTGTGAGCCATAAAATTTTGTTTCAGAGTTGGCTGTGACATAAATGAGGTATGTCGCATATTATTACATCATGAGACTAGATTAGTTCAATTGAATTGGATTAAAAAATAGAAGAATTAATCTCAGACATGACTGCTATGTTTCTCTCTCTCAGGCATGGCCAACTCGGAAACAAAATTGTGTGGCTCATGCCTTACATCTGCAGTAGGGCAGTGTTAAACAAAACTTTTGCTACAGGCCAAAATTAAAACTCAGTGGGTGCAGATTTATTCGATAAGTTCTTTGCAATGATGGGGATACTTTTCCTGCAATTTTTTTTAATGGATAATCAAATTGAGCAATCAAATAAATCTAGGTGGACGGTCGATTCGGCTTAAGTAAGAGTCAAGCAATGTCGGCCTTGATCTAAAATTAATGGCGCTCAGAGTGAAGGGAGCAACAATGCGAAGTAACTTATACCAATACACAAACCTACACTATACACTAGGGTGACCCAATCGACGCAACTGAAAATCGGGTCAAACTGAGCTGAAATTCAGGACACATGATGTGTAAATAACAGTATGATATTATACACTTTACTTTTAAAAATCCCACATTCAAATCAAATAATACAATATATCACCACTCTATTTTCCGAAAAAATTTCAGGACGAAGATTTGAACAAATTTTTAATTTCGAATATCAAAATATGAATGAAAAAGAGTGCTTCATAAAAGTGAATACTATTTCAGAAAGAGTTGTCAAAAATTCCCAATCTGCTTATAGTCTTGAAGAAGCATTGTCACTTGATGAGTCGATGCTCAAACATGGCAATATACAAAATGGAAAAAATCCAACTATGGTCCAAATCATTTATTGTATGAGTTGACAAAACTTACCGCAATTTGCAAAAGGCTATTAAAGCTAGCCACCAAATTCAAGAAAAATCAACCACTATGGATAACATTCGGCAACTTATTATACATAGAAGCGAAAATGTTATGTATAAATACAGAATTCGCACAATTACAGTCCTTATTGTGTGGATTGGAAGTGACAATTGCGGCTATCTAATGCTACTGTTTAGTTACGCGGCATATATAAAGTATGTTCATTAAAAAAAAAACTCAAGTGTGCCATGATTTTTTATTTAAAAAATTTTAAGTTGGTAACACATATTGAGGTTATGTTACTTGCGGCATGTTCCTACCGATAAATTAATTAGCTGAGACAAACGGCGCAGAGAAGTCGTAGGTTCATCTTCCAAAATTGCTTGGGCTGTGTTAATAACATCCTAAGTACGTTCGACTGGTCTACCACTTCCGGGTAACGGAGTTTCGTGATAAGGTATTTTTAAATTCATCATAAATAATGGGAACGTAAGGAAATTCTACCTGAAACTCTGCCAAAGGTGCGTTGAATGAATACACACAATTTCCGTCCACTTTAGTCCCATTTTGAAAATAACTTTCAACTGGAAACGTTTTTGGCTGGTTGCTGTAAACCATTGTGACCACGGAATAATTGTGCCGATCTGACGTTTTGTATGTCAATTCCTAACATGTGTGAATACATAAATTTTTTAAAATAAAAAATCATAGCACACTTGAGTTTTTTTTTTAATGAACATACGATAGTTAATGGTATGTGAGCAACAATGTTAAATTTCCCACCGAAAAATCTGGGGAATTTGATCCCTCCAAGTTCATGCCAAGAAAAAATTAATAGAGTAACTAGATTTGGCACCTATATCTTGAGGCAGCGTCGTGCGCTGTATTTTGCCATTGTGTTCACTAATTCTTCGAATTTAGTTATTTTACCTTCTGTTTCACGTGGCCACCACGTTCGCCTTCGTGCGATTTTTATTTATTCGGGCTTATAAAAAATTACGTTTTTAAAAAACAAATGCATACCCTTAACGAACTTAAAGCTGGAATTGAAGAAGAGATAAGAATCTTAAGTACGGAGCAGCTTCAACGTGCATTTGAAAATAAAAAACGTGGAGTTAACATTTGCCTAGAAAATGAATGCTATCATTTTCAACACTTGTTAAAAAATTAGGGATGCTAACTTCACGTTTATTATTTTCAAATATACAAAACCTTAACTCACTTGAACTTACTTTGTATATTTAATTAAAATTGCAAAAATGAAATATATAGTTATGATTAAATAATTAATTTATTTTGGGAAAAAATGTTTGCTACGCCAATGGCGGGATTTTCTTTTCATATGATCAGTTGTACCAACATGCGTATTTGGTTGCCTACCCATCAATCTGCAACCATTGTATATTAGAAAATTTTACTAACTTACTTTAATACTTATCTATTGTTATTATTTAATGAACTTTAGTTTTGTAACAGGGCTGAAAGTCAATTGCCTGAATTCATTAATGTAATTTTATGTTTTTTAATAAACAATGCAAATAGTGCATACACACCACACGTCTCTAGTTCTGTTGACAATCAAACGCATATTTGAAGAGTGTGATGAATACACAATCATCAGGAACCAGCTAGCATTACCGGAAAATATGGGCGATGCATTAGGAGATACGATGGGAAATACAGATGTATACACACTTTAACCCTTTGAAGCACATGATTTCGACAATTGAAAAAGATGTATTTGTACACAAAACTTTTTTATGCAAAATGGGGCAAAATAAGTTTATTTTAATTAAATCTTATGTTTGAATGCAACAAATGGTGAAAAAATTATAAACTATCACAAGGAAGTCCTACCAAGATGGTGGGACATGAAGATCCCACCATGAAACTAATTAAATAAATGAAATTTATTAAAACACATATTTTTACATTTGACGCGTCTGAAGTGGTATGAAAATTGTCCCAGCATGCATCTTTTGATAACAAAAAGGTGGGACAATTTTGCAACCACCTAACCCCTAAGGGTTAAGGAAAGAAAACTATTTATTATGTGTTCACTTTAAATACTGATCACACATGTAGTACCGTCTTCAGTTAAGCACATGGTGACTGTAGATGTTCAAAATGTCCGCCGATGGTGGCCAGACATCTAAAAGAAAGATGAACAGCCAATTTTTTAATGGAGATCGCTGCAAACTTCCCACTTTACAACTTTCAGATTTTGGCGTACATATGTACTGCTAATCCCTAGTTCATGTGCTCATTGCGTAGCAGATTTCTGTGGAGAAGTAACAAACCTTTCCTACTAGTAGAAGAAGCAGGACTTGTAGCTGTACGCTCTTTCCAATATTCCTTTATGAGTATCACAAATCGTTACATGAGCCTCAAACTTGTCAATTATACTTTTAATTGTGAGGCGGATTTCAAACTTTCGGTTCCACCTTCAATGGCATTACTAAACCTGGTAAGCCACTTCAAAATGCCTTTTTGCTCCATGAACATTAAGCGTGCTCCGGCCATTTTGTTTTGATGATGAAAGTACGGGTATCTGTTAGGCGAAAAATTGTACTATAACATACTCGATATTCAAATCAATTGACAATATCAATGTCAGTCCGACAAAGAGTGTATACATTTTTCTGACGGACTGTGTATTGTAAAATCACTAGATTTTATTAAGAGAAATTCCAGCTGAACTAATCTATTTGTCTGTCTGTTTGGTCTTTATCAATGAGTTAAACTCCATCTACTCATAGATTAGACATTTTTGACATCTTTAGTGACAAACATTAAAAAATGAAAAGTACCAACATGACTACAAGAAAAATGTAATTTTGCAGCAAGTTAAGTTGGTGCCTGCATACTTCCAATATATTCATATGCAAAGTCACCGATAGATACATTATTAACAGTTTGTTATTGTTCTTGATTTCTGCCATGGAGAACGTTCTAAATGATGTGACCAGACATCTGTGCACACCTATATAATGTATTGCCACCTCAGCTACCTCGGCCGTACCATGAGTCACACTGTGAGCCGTGACTGCTCAAAATAGAAATTAATCAAAGGAGAAATCAATGTATAATTTTGTTTGTTTATTTTTGTAGTAAAATAAGAATTTTTGATAATTGATATTTTTTACATCATCTATGATTTTTTATAGATATAGCAGTACTGCAAATAAAATTTGAAAAAATATTTATTTGGGCATGTTTAGTGAACGCAACTGTTGAGAAAGTTGACTGACAGCGGTTTTTTCTAATCTCAAACAATATAAACATGACCTGCAGGAGTTCGTTCAGGAATGACGCTTCGACTGGAAAGATTGAGCT
Source organism: Ocypus olens (assembly GCA_910593695.2). Taxonomy (NCBI): domain Eukaryota; kingdom Metazoa; phylum Arthropoda; class Insecta; order Coleoptera; family Staphylinidae; genus Ocypus; species Ocypus olens. Next base: position 14,014,021 of record OU343055.1, on the reverse strand, counting down.
TAAGTTACTCCCTATACCGTTCAGAAACAGTTGGATTGCGCTCTGATCATCTAGTCAGTTGTGTTCAGAAATATGTAGAGTAAACGCCTGTAGCGAACTCTCTTTTACCCAACCTGTACTGGGTACACGTGGTCAATGATTAGTTTGAGGTTATGGGCCTCGGATTATTGTGGCAACGACAATGAGAAATATTTATATATGAAATTATATATTTTGAAGGTTATGTTTCATCGGATTTTTAGTCTACGTATCTGAAGAGAAACTTATCAGAGTTATGAGAGTGCACTCCCACAACGTAGGATAAACTGACTTTTTATCGGGCTATTCTATTCGAACGTGCCCCAGCAGTAGTGCGAGTAACACATTTAGCAGTTTTGATTCTGGATCGTTCAGCGAACTTGCAATAGTTGGCTGTTATCACAAAGTAATCTGGTTGAGTACTGATTCTCAGCAGTTGCGTTCGCTAAACACGCCCACTGTTACAGCAGTACAATCCATTAGCGCCTTCTAATGATTAACTACATTATATGAAGTAAAACTGTGAAGAGAAAAAAATTATACCTTTTAAAATAAGCAAGATACAGTAGTGACTCGTGCGAACAAATAGTGCAATTCGAGCATCCGTGAACATGAAAAATCATGAAATGTACAACTTAACCGCACCTTAACCTAAGCAAATTATTGCAAATGAAACAGAAGGTATTTTGTACTGAAAATACCCCGATTTAAATAGACGTGACATCATAGTGTCCAGTCCGCATGATTTTTGAGCATGCGTATTGTTTAGTATAGACTGACTGTGATATGAAGGCATCTGAGGTCGCCCTCATTTGCGTGAATAGTTAGAAACCAATATTGCACCAATAGCTAACAGGTAAAGCGTAAACATCTTTGAGTGTAAAGTAACAAAATATCCAATCACTTCTGGTGAGGGCGGTCTTTTCGAGCCTTTGTTATTCACCTCAAATGCCTTCATAGCGCAGCCAGACCATATCACATACTGCAAAATTACCCATAATACAATATCAACTGTTCAATTACATATATACAATATTAAGTTTAGCAGACAGTCTCGTGACCATGCTGCCTCATATTCATGATTTCGAACTAAAAGTTCAGACCGCCTAAAATAATTTTAATGCCTCCTCCCCAGCTAGTTTTATCCCTAGTAGCTGAAGGGAAGGCGAAGCCACCATGGGTTTTGCGGGCCATAATTGAAGGTGAAGTGCAGCGGAGCCATCGATTGTCATTAACAACGAGTGATTAAAATCCTAAGTTTGTTTACCATTAATCTTTCTCGACACTGCCCTCTGCAGTTTTCTCTAGACAACATTTTCACCTGACGCCAACAAGAACCGTAATTTCAGCATAAAAATAGTAGTTTTTCTGCTACTTACTTGCAACTATTCCACTCGAATATCTCGAGCACCTGCAGCTTCCAGGGTCAGTAGCTGAGAGTAGCAAGGGAACCTTGCATTTCTATTACTACTAAATCATAGTTACATTTATATAGTACAGTTATTATTGTTTGTGTAGTAATTCTGCAATATTTATAAGTGCTTATTTTTATTAGCATAATCGCAACTAAATATGAATGTTTTCATTTGTGTCTGTAACTAAAGCACCGTAAATTTTTTAATGTGTAAACAATAATAAATAATAAACAATTTTGCTGTAAAATATTGGAAATGTACGTTTGGCAGGCTATTTTTCTGTTAATTGTTTAACTGTGGTCTAATTGACGTTAAAGAACAGCAGGGTTATTTAGTTTCCACGAAAACCTATCCATGACAATTGAGCCGATAAACTAGCAACACTGCCACCCATGATAGAGAAAATATAATACACCATTTGTAAATCAACTGTTTGGCTGTGCAAGCAATAACAAGGTTGGGATAATGGCAAATGTATCAGTGAACTAATACAAAAATGGCCAACGACAACCTTGTTATTACATCGCTATCAAGCCCAAGCAAGCCAAGCCCTCAACAATTTAATACTTACGGTACTACACTAAACATAAATCACTTCACAGCTAAACAGCAAAGTGCCCCCACAGTGTTAAGTTCACCGACACAGCCAAGCATGCTAATGTATAAACAAGCAATACCCAAGTGGGAAGGAAGCTGATAACCTCTAGCCCAATACAAAACGTTTACATACCGTTTTTCGGTGGTTTTCGGACCATGCAAGGGGCACACTCACAGCGGCAACATTTTCGGACGCTTCTAGCGTTTATTCGCACATAAACATTGATTGCAATAGCTTGAATTATTTTGTTCTTGCCTGACAATGCTAACAACGTGAAGTTGGCCGCCAATTATGGCGCCAATGCCGCTGCCATAACACGCGTTCTTCAATGAAATAATGTCGGCGTAAATTGATACTTTATGAACAAATTATTGAATAAACATTAATGGTTTATGTATACTGAGAATACTAACAGAGGGTGCGTTGTTGAATATTAATAATTATAGTAATTTAGGTTTCGTTGCGTGGTGGTTGGCAGCATATTTAAAAACCGACGCTGCGCTTTTTTTATGCAACTGTGAATGCTGTTGTTATGATTAGGCCGTTTCCATAAATGCTGTGCTACAAGTTTATCTAACAAACAAGGGATTACAGCACGCAATTTAGTTTTAGGAATCCTTAATAATTTGAACTACCAATACGTGAGTATTAAAACAATTAATTATAAAAAAATATGTATATTTTCGGAAATATTACTATGTCAAAAAACATAGAAATTTGATTTTGAATATTCAAAGGTTTAGCCAAACGTGAAAAGACCATAAGGTTAATAATAAGAATAAATTCTATATTTACATACATCATAATTCATAAACGAAATAATGTAATTATCGGACCGAAAGACCACAGGTGGCTTGCCAAATTGGCTTTCACTAATACCATAATGTATTGTATTATAAAATTAATGTATAGTAAATATTTGCCAAAAAAATGTATGTAATTACAAAACTTAATATTTGAAATGGAAAAACTCATCCATATTGTACGGTTTTATTTTACATAATATAGTCATATAATTTGTATTCCAGAAAATGCATTTCTTAACTTAACTCTAATACCTATTGATACGAGAGAGTAAACAATAGGAAATGTTCAGCTTAATTTGTATGTATAATGTGACCTATGAATTTTAAACATTGTTATTTACATATTTAAATTGCATTGCATTAGAGTAATTATGGAGACTGTTTGAAAATTAGTATGCTGTTGAAATGTCTACTAAAATGACAAATTATCTACTGGTTGCTATAAGTAAATCAAGAAAGAGTAAGCGTGGATACATTTTGAGGGAATTTTGAAGCACAATATATGTTATTCGTATTAAGAAATGAGGCAAATTTTAACACTTTTGCAATGTATCTAACACCAGTAGTGTATCAGTACTGAAGTTCATTTTGTCCATTGTGCCTACATAGTAAACAAGGTTAAACAGAGAGAGGTTTAAAAATAAATAGAACCTCGGGAAAATGTGTTGTTCTAGAGCAGTGATTCCCAAAGTGGGCGCCACCGCCCCCTGGTGGGCACTGCGGCGATTCAGGGGGGCGCTGATGGCCACAGGTGCATTTGGGGGCCGATGAATACCTGTAAGGGGGTGGTGATAGTATAAAAGAAAGAAGAGAAGATTTAGTGGAACGTGGGTTCAGTGCGGTAATCAATTTATTAATCTTGGTGATTTAAGATTACTGCTGTCGAATTACTAAATTGGTAGCAACATAGGTTCATCCTTCTCATTCGAATATTTAACTTTTTTTTTGTATAACCTCCTATTCTGGCTTCAATAAATAGTTTCATAATTTCAAAGATAAATGTTTCTAATTTACACCCTTCTTTACTATATTTTACGAAAAAGGTAGAAACATTAATACATATATATATATATTTCCCATTAACTGCTATTAAAATTTAAAAAAATCATTTCCAGGGGGCGCTAAGTAATATTTTTTATGGAAAGGAGGCAGTAGGCCAAAGAAGTTTGGAAACCACTGTTCTAGAGGCTCTATACACTGTTTGAGGATGGAGGATAATTTTTACAGCTGTAAATCATTTATGCTCTGACTCTACGTTTTTGATGGGGATCAAAATTGATATTACGATTGCTTAAATTTATTTGGAAAGAATGGTGCAGTCGAAATACTTTAATAAACCCATTAATTTTTGAAGACAAATGCTCAAATAATTCAAACGTAGTGAATTTTTCAATTTCAGTTTAATTACAACATATTTAGAAAGTTAGAAAAAAGAGTGTGTGTGTCTGTGCGCGCTGTATCTGAAAAACTAATACAGGAATTGACATGAAACTTTGTTCATAAGCCTTATTTTCAATTTTTTAAAACTATTACAAAAACATTCAAACAAATATTGAAGATATTAGAGAAATTAACATCTTTTGTTTGAAAATATGTTTTATAAAACCATTGTTAAAAAAAAGTTAATTTCCCATCATTAACAAACATTACTTTATTATTTGTTATTAAATAGGTAGATATTTATTTATGACACTTTGACTTAGGCAACTTATTGTTCACACATATCCACTTGGACGCTACTGTCTATAGAGCGGCACATACACATAAGTGTGAAGCTACCTACTTAAAATGACCCTGTATAAAAAATTAATACAAGAAGTAACATGTAAATAAGGATATTATATTTTTCGAATTCCAGAACTGATTTCTCTTTTGAAAATTGTTGGGTTTTCATATAAAGCTTTATTAAATTGGTAAAATACATGTCCATAAAATATTAAAACGCAGTACATAGATGATTAATTAAATATAAAATACAATACATAAATAAATAAATTTTTCGTCGTCTCTCATAAAATGCTACCTAAATCCAACATAAGTCTGGTCCTTACTGGGAATAAGTAAGAATCCGCCAGAAAGGATGCCGCTGTAGGCCGAAGTGCAGGATTAATTAGCGTTGCGCATTCAATCATACGCTGAAGGTTTTGTCCATACATTTCAATATTAATGATTTTCTTCTTACCCGATTTGATACAAAGGATTATATTTCCTATCTGAAATAGAAGAATTTTAAATGTTATGATTGAAGAAATGTATAAAATAAGTCTTAAATGAGTTAATTTTTTGTTCAATTTAAATTGTCTAGTTTCAGATAGTAACTTGAGTCAGATTGTAAAATTGCATAATTGGGACAATTTATTGTGTGAAACTACACAATTTAAATTGCACAAGAAATGAACTCGTTTCTTGTTCAATAAATTGTGACGTGTAAAACAGCTTTTACTGAAATCATAAAACTAAACACTTTTTGTTCTTATTTTAATAAGTGGTTTGGTTTATGGAGTTAACCACTTCGCGCCCATGTAGCTTTGATTAGACTATAGGATAATCCTGAAAAATCACTTTTTTCTTATTGTTACCTTTTTCTACGTCATATTATTCCACTATCACAAATTTACTCATTTATGCGAAGAAATATGAAAAAAAATATTCCATAGATGGCGCTAAAAGGTGTAATTTTTTTTTGTAAAATATTTTTGTTTTCATTATCTTGTTTGTCGCCACATGTGGCGACCTGGGCGTGAAGAGGTTAACTTCACAGGATTAAGAATAGTTATTAATACTACCAAATAAAAAAAAAAACAGTCTCTAAATTACCTTCTTATTCAGTAGTGTTAATATTTATATCATATTACTATTCTTGGCTAAATATCAGTTTAGATACCAGTTCCGAAATGTTTAACCTGGTGAAGCCCTCGATCATTGTGAACTTAAGGTGTTTCAATTCACGGATGCATAGGTTAAACATCTAAAAACTGGTCGAGAGCCTCTGAAATCACCTGTGCTTTTACGATGGGTATCTAAACTGAACTATTCCTCGATTCGTAATAATATAAACTACCAATAGGTTTATGTTAACCCTTTCGGCCCTGGTGGTGCCACCACAACATTTACATGTCTCTACTTACTACGACAATCCATATTTTTGCTGTTTATCACTAGATGTCACTTCAACAAAGCCTCACTTATTAATTCCTATACTAATTAAGCAAATGAGTTCAAATTTGGTATTTATGGTCTCGATATCAATCAATATCAATAGTAATTAACAAACATTTTTTTTTTCAAATTTAAAAATCCGGGGTTAAAAAAAAAGAATCATATTAATTTCATAGATTTTGTTAAGAGTTTCCTAAGTGTAAATTTGTCATTTAAAGATTATTATTTTGTGAAACATAATGGCAAAAAAAGTTCTGAACTCATCACAATGATGATGTAATTTTTTTGAAATACTTACAGATCCGTCGAATAATCTTTCTAAAGCACATAATTCGTAGAGTATACATCCCAGCGACCAGATATCCGTTTTAGTATCGTAGGGTTGTTCGTCACATATTTCAGGAGCTAGGTAATTTGTAGTGCCAATAACAGTGTTTGCTTTGTTGTTATTTCTGAAAACATCAATACATTTGATCAGTAGCACACTCAGGTTTTATATGTGAGAAAGGTCGATAGAAAATAAAATATTTTTGTGCAAATTCATTAGATGAATAAAAAATGTATTTAAAGAATAAAATCCGGGGGATCCATCAGACAGTGCAGAAAGACATTCGGTCGATAGCAGTGTATTGGTGAAATAAGAAGTAAGGGAACGCATGGTGAGAGTAAAAAAATAGTCCGCGACTTTCCACAAGCAGCTTGCTGAAAGTTTTTTGGAGATCATCTTATTTTAAGTAAACTATTGTTTTCCTTGTAAGCTTTTTTATTTTTTTAATTCTTACTATACAAAATATAAACAAACACAAACGCGTTCCGTTTCTGAAAAAAGTTGCCGGAACATCGTTCCTCCACGTTCCCCCTCCAATACACCACTGGTCGATAGTCCAGACAAACCAACCACCTCATATTGTATCTATATGTATGCATATTCACCCAACATTTATGTATTTTTATAGTCTAACTAAAGATGATTGTCTCTCTCCGGTGGATTCAAAATGTTTAGTAAACATTCAATAACTTTTTTTTGTTTTTTGGCATAGGTTTGACCATTCAGCCACGTTTCAATAACTTATCATAAAGATTTGTATATTTAGTTATATGTGATATAAAGTGCAAAATTAGCAATTATATACTTCGTTTTAGATTAGTGATTTTATATACTTAATTGTTAATAATTATATGTAATAAGAGGTTTCATTTTGACTAGCCCGCTATCTGGGCAGCTGTCACTTTTGCAGCTGTCATCTTTTGACATTTGACAAGTAAAAACTATGCCATTAGTAAAAATGCAACGATACACGCTTCAACAACGCATTGAAATTATTAAAATTCACTACAGAAATGGTGAAAATATTGCAGTCACAGTTCGCCAAGCTAAAGCACTTTTGTGTCGTCGTGAAGCACCTTCTCGGTCAGCAATAGTAAAACTGGTTAAAAAATTTGAGCTGTTGGCACAACGTAGTGATGTGTGCGTCGCTCAAAAACAATTGAGAATATTGCTGCTGTAGCCAAAAGTGTTAACAAAAACCCAGGTTTGTCGATTCCTCGTCGATCTTTGGAATTAGACATTCCAAAAACGACATTACACCGTATTTTGCATAAAGACTTAGGTTTGAAGGCTTTTAAAGTTCAGTTAACACAAGAACGCAAGCCGGTCGATCACCAGCAACGTCGTATCTTTGCTGATTGGGCCTTGAAATGCATCAAAATGATCCGGATTTTCGTCGAAAAATCATCTTCAGTGATGAGGCCAATTTTCACCTCGGAGGCTACGTGAATAAGCAGAATTGCCGTATTTGGGGCTCGGAAAATCGAAGAATGCTTATTGAAAAGCCTCTCCATCCTCAACGTATCACTGTTTGGTGCGGTTTTTAGGCCGGCGGTGTGATTGGACCTTACTTATTCGAAAATGAGGCTGGTGCAACTGTTACGGTGAATGGATTGCTCTATCGAGCTATGATTAATGATATTTTATGGCCGGATTTGGAAGATATTGATGTGGACGACGTTTATTTCCAACAAGACGGCGCTACGTGCCACACATGCAACGAAACAATCGCAATTTTGCAAGTAAAGTTTCCTGTCGTGTTATTTCGCCAAGAGGTGATCACAACTGGCCCCCGAGATCTTGTGACTTGACACCTTTAGACTTTTTTCTTTGGGACCACGTGAAAGATAAGGTCTATGCCAATGCTCCACAATCGATTCAAGACCTAAAAAATGGAATTCGTGAAATTATCGAGGACATACAGCCGCAAATGTGCGAATTGGTCATGGAAAATTTCATGATAAGGATATGGTGCTGCAACTGTAGTGTGGCGGCCATTTGGCTGATATCGTTTTCTGTCGTTAATGACATACCTTTCTCTTTACAATGAAATAAATATCCATTGATTTCCAATACTCGTTTCATACCTCTTATTGGAAAACCCTTTATTACTATATACATTTAATAAATTACTATCAATATATAATTTACTTGATAATAAAGGTACTCTTATCAGGTTATATAATATGGTTTACAATAACTATTTGTGGTTAAAATATGTTGAACTTTTCAATTTAGCCTCAAATGGCTTCATAAATACTTACGTCAAGAGAGCCTTTGATATGCCAAAATCACCAATTTTAATAATCTCCGCGTTAATTCCAGTCAAAAATATATTCTCGCACTTTAAGTCTCTGTGGATTATCTTCTTCGAATGAATATGCTCCACTCCCATTAATATCTGACAAAATATGGATAGAATTTTCTGAAATAATTTTTTTATTAAAATACCCATTCAGTAAGGAATGTAAATTATTGTATAATTTATTTACATGTTTACATCATATAGATTATTTAGTTAGTATTTATTTATTATAAATTTATTTATTTATTTACAGTATTACAATATTATTACTTGGTTTACAGTATAACTACTAAAATTAAAATAAAATTTAGACTATAAGCACCTAAGTGAATGAACACTTGTGATGTGCTGGAGTGTATAATGAGGAAAAAGAAAGTTAAAGTATACGGCGAGAAAGACTATAATCATTCAATGCAATGACAATGTCATATGCATTACATAACGTAGATACAAATATCAAATGAAAGCTGCACATTTTGAAATCTATTTGTTGTCTAATATTTTTGAAAATTGATATATATTATTCTTGCAGAATAATGCTAGCATTCTTACTTACCTCAATAGGTAGAAAGTGATTTGGTTTGCGTCTTGAGATAAACTCGTAGAGGCTACCATGCCTGGCATATTCCATAACAATATAAAACACACTGTTCTTCGTGAAGCTGTCAAAATACTGGATTACGTTCGGATGATTCAGTGCTTTCAAAATCGAAACCTCATTTTTGGCAGCATGCAGTTGCTTACTATCCAAGTCGTTGGTGATTTCTTTGACGACAAACTTTTGCTTGTTATGTTTTCTTTCGTACAAATACACTATTCTGAAATTAAACAAAGAATTTTGAAATAAACTTTATACATTTTAGCAAAACTATTACTACTGACGAAGCTGCGGACAGCAAAATTTATCGGTTTTATAATTCAATAAAATATATTATTGGCAATACGTTTAATTGGAATTATAAGTATTAATAATGGTAATGCTCAAAATTATGTTAATCAGTGAGGGCTTAGAAAAAATGAAGCAGCGTTTTAAGTTAATATATTTTTAATGATTTAATGAGTTAAAATGATAAGTGTGTTGTTGAAACTATACTCATAATAATTAAATAATAATAATAACTTACAATTTATGTCAATAAAAATAACGCAAAATACATATTCGTACAAAAAGAATATTTAAGAAATTCTTTAATTATAATAGTATATTATGCAACGTGTTATAAACGGCACTCTAGTCACGAGTTAATTAGGCACGAGCGGAGCGAGTGTTTAATAACGAGTGTCTAGAGAAGTTTATAACACGAATTGCATACTATACTTTTTCTACGACTAAATTGGTAAAATTTTGAAATTATTTTATTATCTTAAATGAACATGGTAACTACATTATTATAAAATTAGTCTACTTGGGTAAATATACATTAACAGTTACATTAGAGACATTATAGCAATTGCTAAAGGAAATCATTGATTCTCCTAAATTTCTTTGATGATTTATTTGATTTAAGTTGACAGTATTCCTCGGTTAATTTATTCATTTTTTATTTTGACAGATTATTGATGACAACTAACATGATTTTGAGTTTCAATTGATTTTAGCGATTTAAAAATCTGTAGCTAACTTCAGTCCATGACTAAAATACAGAAAGTCACAGTTTGTCAAGGTGTATTTAAAGAATCACTTAGCGTCATGGAAACATATGCGATAAATGACGTTTTAGAGGTGGGAGTAGAAAAAATAAATTTGAAATCACAGCGTAGTTTATATTTTTTGGGAAATCAAGAAGTTAATAACAAAAGATGTTCAGTTTTTGTAATATACACACGTCCAAAATAATGCATAATACATATTCGTACAAAAAGAATATTTCAGAAATTTTTAATTATAAAATAAATTTGAAATCACACCGTAGTTTATATTTCTTGGGAAATCAAGAAGTTAATAACAAACTATGTTCAGTTTTTTGTTGTCTTCAACACGTGTTGAGATGTATTTTTAATAATTTTCACATTAAAAAAATATCGAAAAAAATCAGTAAACGGTGGAGGTAAAGAAACACTTCGGGTGTACAACATTTTACTGAAAGTTTTTCAGTTCTTCGCATTTTGTTGGAAGTTTCATTTGAGAATCTGTGGAAGTTTTTTTATGTAAAGCGCCCATGGATAGACACACAGCGCACAGACACACAGATGCACAGACACACAGCCACATAGACACACAGGCCGACAGGCACACAAACACACAGACGCACAGATGCACAGACACACAGCCTAGCAGACACAAGCACACAAACACACAGACACAAAGACATACAGACACATTCAAGGGCGTTTCCAACCAACTAGTCTAGGGGGGTAATTAAAAAAAAGATAAATAAACTGGTGCTTCCGCTCTCATACACCTGTTCCGTAAAATCTCCCTAGTCTTTTCCAACGTTTTAAAGCGTTGGAAAATTTTACCGGTTATATTATTTGTTTGAAATATGGAATATTGGTAATTTTTAACAATAAAAATTGTTAAGCGAAAAATTCTTGAGGGGGTGGGGAGGGGAATTACCCGATTACCCCCCCTTTGAAACCGCCACTGGACACACTGGCACACAGAAACACAGCCACACAAACGTTAAAAAAATGATCGGAATTGTCACGAGGGATCTCAAATTTTAGTTGAAATTTAGAAATTAAAAAAGCACGAAAACAATAGGTACTTTCTTGTGCGGAGAATATAAAAACCTAAATTTTACAACTTTAACAAACCTTACTGGATTGTTTCTTACTAAACCATTCATTCCTCTATAAATTACCGCTTGAATCATTAAAATGAATTCAATGAATGAATTTATTATTCCGGGATTTTTTTAAAGAAGATTGAAGGATTGTAAGTTTGGAGGTGATTTACTGTTTAAATTATCAAAATCATCCTTCAGAATTACGATTTAAAAGCTTTTACAAATATCACGTTCGTATTTTTGCTGCCTTCGCGCCATCTACCGGACGATAGCTGAACTGCCAAGTAATTATTGCGGTTGCGCCAAAACGCTTGAACTTTATACTTATAATCAAAGTGTAAACGTCCAGTAATGAGCTATACATGAAACGATAAAATATTTAATTCTGAATCGATGATGTGTAAAATAGCTGTGGAAACTTAGCAACTTTCTAGTAATTTGCTAATGAAAATTAAGGACGAGCAACTGTCGGTAATACAGTTTACTGTAAAGCTTAAAAATTAAATAAGCATTTTGCAGTATTTTTCGAATAAATAAGAGTCTTAACATTTATTACTGATTAATTATTCAACTTTTAATCTTCTTAAAGTATTTCAATATCGAAAATCGTAATCTCCATATAGGCGTACTCTCTGTTATCGTGTTATCGTGGGGACAAACTAGTCAATTATTTGTGAATTGAATATTTTATTTAATAATTAAAGAACTTTTAAAACGCGAAGAAGAATATAATCTTCAAACAAATTTACTTGTAAATATTTAAATTGTAGAAACAATGGTATAATATAATCGCCTAAACGTAGGCAACCCAATATACGTACAACTACTATTAATTTAATTATTGTTTATGGTGCAGGCTTCTACTTCGTTATACATGTTGTAAATATAATAAAAACCCTTTGTTCGTATAACACAACAATAAACATTTTTGTTATACCAACAAAGTAAAAGTGTTTTTATTATATTAATTTATTACTAAAAACTTCCAATTTTAAAGGCAACAGGTATGAAAGTATAAGTGAAATCCTTAGTAAAACTATTAAATATTGCAAAATGTTCTAAGTTTCATTTGTAAGCTTTACAGCAAACTGAATTACCGGCAGGTGTTAGTGCTAAATTTTTAATTTTTTTAATTTGCAAATTACTGAAAAGCCGCTACATTTCCTTAGCTATTTTTTCACCTAATTCGTTTCAGTATGAAATATTTTATCATTTAGTGTACAGCACATTATTTGATTTTAACATTTTCGTTAAAGGTGTAAAGTTCGAGAGTTTTGGCGCCACTTGCAAACATGCACTTAGAAGTTCACCCCTTACCCGACAGATGGCGTAATCAGGGCCAGAATTATTGAAATTATTTGTTTGCATTTTTAAATACCATTAACTAGAAAGGATTTAAATATATTAGGAACAGCCTTACTTGTTACTTGCAGAAAGCATTAAATAAATTCAATAAAATGAAATATAGCCTGAATATATGAATATTCAACCTGTTCGTAACTCTGCAACCAAAATATTTCGTTTTATTGAATTTAGAAAGAATTTGATGATTTTAATCATCGTTGAAACGTTTAATTATAGTTTAAATCTGTTTACTTACACGTGCTGTAAAAATCTGAAAATAATAGATGTTGGTGTAAATATGTGACAATTGGGCTGTTACATTTTGAATTATTTATTTACGCTTAATTTGATTATATGATTTCAAACGAAAACCTATGCAGGAATTAATATTTTAATAATAAAGAATCGAACTGATGTGTAAAATATCTGAGGAAACTTAGCGACTCCAGTAATTTGCTAATGAAAATTAAGGAGCAACTGTCGGTAATTTAGTTTACTGTAATGATTAAAAAATACATAGAGAGCATTTTATAACAATTTTAAAATAAATACGGATCCTAATATTTATTACTGATTAATGAGTTAACTTTTATCTTCCTAATGTACAGGTATTATAATTATAATATATAATATATATAGGCGTACCCTCTGTTATCGTGCGGATAAACTAGTAAATTATTTGTGGATCTAAAATTGGTTTTACTAATTAAAGAGCATTTAAAACTGAAGAAGAATGTGATCTTATAATAAATATATATCGCAGTGACGGTTCGCGGGTTTTTTTCTGGTACGGCCGAGGAACAAGAGGTGGTAATACAGATAGGTGCGGTCACGCAGCCAGCCGTCTCTGCAACTGACCCTACCTATCTGTTTTACCACCTCTTGTTCCTCGGCCGTACCAGAAAAAAATCCCGCGAACCGTCACTGATAAATAGAAATATTTAAATTCTAGAAACAATGGTATAATATAATTGCCTAAACACTGGCAACCCAATATACGTACAACTACTACTTTATAGTAATTTAATACTTAAAACTTCCAATTTTAAATACAACAGGGATGAAACTATGTAGAAGTATAATTCTTAGTAAAGCTTCGAAAATATTTCGAAATATTCTAAATTTTAATTATAAGGTTTACAGTAAACTGATTTACCGGCAGGTGCTAGTGCTAAATTTTAATTTGCAAATTACTGAAAAATTGCTACATTTCCTTAGCTATTTTACACCTAATTCGATTCAGAATGAAATATTTTATCCTTTACAGAAAATTATTTGATTTTAATATTTTGATTATTGGTATATAGTTCGAGGGTTTCGGCGCCACTTGCAAACATGCACTTAATAGTTCACCCCTTACCTGATAGATGGCGCGATCATGAGCGCGTTCGTCAGAATTTCCAACTGTGAACATGTTTATCTTCATTTACGCAAGTAATTTCTTAATTATAAACTTAAAATATCTAAATGATTTCATTTTTATTTATTTATTTTTTTAAATCAAGGAGTGCATTAAAAATGTTTATTAAAAAAAAAGATTATCTTCAACATCTGTGACGGTGTTTTTCTTGTTTAGAAAAATATCCGAAAAATCAAAAACGGTTGAGGTGAAGTCTCACTTCCGGTGTACAAAATTTTACTTAAAGCTTTTAGTTTTTCGCATTGCCAAAGAAGAGATGTTGAATTTATTATTACCCATATTAATGAATAACAATAATCAGTTATTATTATCATAATTAAGTCTAATTGAATTACCGTAAATTATTATATTGTGTACACTGTACAGTCTATGGAATAAAGATATTATTATTATTATTATTATTATTAAGAGTAGTACTAAAAGTCTTTAATAGGCAATAGCCTAATAGCTTCAAAATGATTCGGAAATAGGATTTGTTGAAGTTAATACATATTAACATAATCCAACATTAAATCCGCTTATTACCGAATTACTATAATCAGTTATTATTATTATTATTATAATTAAGTCAAATTGGATTAAGAGTAGTAATGAAAGTCTCTAATATGCAATAGCCTAATAGTTTAATAATAATCAGTTTCCCATTAAGAATAATCATGTAAATTTCTAAATTACAAGATGACGGTTAGCTCTCGGTCCAAACGCCTCATATTACATTAATCATTATGTCTACATAAGTTATTAGAGCTTACCCAAACGTCCCTTTTCCCAATTCCTTCAATTTATTGTAAGTTTCCATGGTAATAATTTTAACAACCACTAGCTATCATGTGTTGAATGGAAACTGAATTGATTCCGATAAACGTGCTAAATGGACAGAAAACAAAAACACAAAAAACTCACTATAAAAAGTGGATTTATTATTTCCTAAATTTACAAATATCACTGGTTTCGAATAGCGTGCTAATATAATGTTTTTTAAAATAAAATAATAATAGATTTCATTAGATTTGTAGATTTCTGGTGGTGGATTAACATTTCCGTTTGCTGAGTTTCAAGACTACGGCCTTCTGTTGACGTCCGGCTTTCCCGCCAACTGCCGTGTTCTTACCGCAGTAATACCAACTGGAAATAATATTTTGTTTGTGTTTAATTCACATAAATATAAATAGTTTTATAATAAAACACTTTTAACTTTGTTTTGTATAACTTATATAACAAAGTTAAAAGTGTTTTATTATAATATTTAAAATGTATAACGAAGTAGAAGCCTCCAGCATAAACAATATAAATAGTTTTATTTAGAAACCTGAAAATAATTGCGTATCAAGTTTTAGAGAATACTATTTGCTTGTAACGCCAAAATGATTCTTACAAAAATCTGCAAGTATCTTTCTTCATTCCTAAACATAGTTTGATATTATTTGTTACTAAATTAATTAACATTATATTATTTCAAAATATGATGGGTTTTTTAGAATTACTTACAAAACTCAAAAAATGAAAGTTACAGCTTAGCCCTCTATTGCATACTGTTCCCAAACGGGAACATTATTTTTGTTAGGCAAATTATCTTACGAAATAGATAATTACTAAAATAAATAAAACGGATTCGAAAC
Organism: Ocypus olens; assembly: GCA_910593695.2. Lineage (NCBI taxonomy): Eukaryota > Metazoa > Arthropoda > Insecta > Coleoptera > Staphylinidae > Ocypus > Ocypus olens. Next base: position 13,998,280 of record OU343055.1, on the reverse strand, counting down.
TTTTAAGAGATCCTCAACAAAATTTATTTTTGAGGAAATCTTTCAAAAGACTTTTTTCTTTTTTTCTCAACTGGTAGTCGTCGTATGTCATACAGCGCACAGAAAAAACTAAACAAACAAGTAACAACAATTACAAGTAACTTTAAGGAAATGGAGCAATTCTTAGGAATATTGATTTGGATGTCCTCTCATCAGATAATTTTCCTCAAGCCGATACTGAGCCACTAAAACCAGAATGGTTCAAATTACGGATGTTATGCCTCTAAACAAGTTTGAAGAACTCAAACCTTTTCTTAATTTCTTTGATAATTGTGTTGCTGCCAAAAATACTGATAAAATTACATCAGTACTAAACCAAACGATTAACAGATATTATAAAAAATATAATTTTGCCTTATTACTGTAACCATTTAATGTAAAAACTTATATTTTTATGTCTAAATAAATCATGCAATAGAGGGTTAAGACATGTGTTAAGTGGTGTAATAGATTTACTTCCCTTACTCCTGAGGAAAGTAAGCTCATTTCGCCACTAATGGATTCACTTTTCGCACAAGTTATGAAAATGTCATTTTCGAAGGTGACTTTGGAAAAAATGGTTTCAAACTATTAACTAATTGCTAGATAGGTTGAGCAGAAAGAGAACAGCCCTCGCATTTATCGCTTTGAACTCGGCTATAAAATTGTACACTATTTTTTGAATTTCTTCCAGAAGGTGACAAAAGGTGAAGAATCGAAGGTTTGCGTAAAGTGAACAGATAAAAACTAAATATAATTTTAATGCTCACCTGTTTGTATAAATATCTGTGATAATAACTTTATCTAAACGGATTGTTTTGGGAAACATGACGGTTTTGTTCCCATTGTCATTGTGTTCGTACTTGTAGTAGCTCATATGGGCCAACAGCGTCTCATCGTTGGGATGCACGCGGTTGTACTCTGCTGCTGCTAGGCCATAAAGTGTAGAGCCCTTTGATGGATCGGATATTCTGTAAAAATTATATAACTGTGATACAAAAAGATACGTACAAGGCAAAAAAAAAATTCTTTTAAAATTGTCGATGTGTTGAAGCACATATCTTACAGGGACTAAAAAGGAAAAATGTTTCGTTCGTTTCTGATCGGGACGAAATAGTATATAGTGTATCAAGGGCCGAAAACAGGCTTTAGCAACCCGCCGCTAAAAGTGAAGGGTTGCTAAAGTTGCTGCCTTAAGTAAAAACAGTGTTTCAGGAAATTTTATATCGCGCACCATTGAACTGTCACTGTCAGATTTTTGCATAGCCTACTCACATTCCGCGGAAGGTTGTATATTATGCATATTATTTTTCGGCCCTTGATACGCTAAATCGTAGTTTCGGCCCGATTTTTATGGCCGAAATATATAATTTCGGTAGTGGCAGGCGAAAAACTTATTTTTTGCACATCAAAAATTTCCATGACGAAATAAAAACCATAAGATGGTAGGACAAATAGGTTACGGCGTGATTTTCCGCCCATGTGGCCACTCCTCTCACGTGAAATCCTTCAAGCAAATGGACCCAGGCGCATTTTCTGGCGGGTAACCTTGAAGACTCGGCCACCAGCCGTCTTAAGGGGGTAAAGGCCTCGCGCCAGAGTTAGACCAAGTGGTCAAATATTTTTACAAGGAAAAACTAGAAAAACAAATCATATCGATATGATTGAATTCCTTAAAAACTCCGATGAAATCATAATACATTTACCTTTCAAATTAACCTTGAGTTTTGAAATTGAGTCGATTTTTGCACGAGTTATTAATTTTTGAAAATTAATATTTTGGCTAAAAAATAAATACTGATATAATACTAATTCCTCAAAAATGTTGATATCTTTACAAAACATTTACCTCTAAAACTAACTAACTCTGCCAATTTCTGCGTGTTATGAATTTTTAAAAATTGTTCGAAATATTTGAACAAAGAAAAAATAGAAAAATAAAATAATATCGATATGATTGAATTCTTTAAAAAGTCCGATGCTATCATAACACATTTATGTACCTTAAAAAAAACTTTATTTTTTGAAAATGTGTTCTTTTTTGGGTTTTAAATTGTCGTTTTTGGCAGTTGAAATAGTCAATTTTGGCAGTTAAAAATTGTCATTTTTATCAGTTAAAAATGGTCGTTGTCGACACTTGAAAATTGGCCTTTTTGGCAGTTGAAAATTGGCCTTTTGGCAGTTAAAAATTGTCATTTTTATCAGTTGAAAATTTTCATTTTTTGGCAGTTAAAAATTGTCACTTTTGGCAGTTAAAAATTGTCACTTTTGGTTGTTGAAAATGATCGTTGCCGACACTTGAAAATTCGCCTTTTTGGTAGTCAAAAATTGTCATTTGTGGCAGTTAAAAATGGCCGTTTTTGACACTTGAAAATTGGCCTTTTGGCAGTTGAAAATTGGCATTTTTGGCGGCTGAAAATTGGCCTTTTTGGCAGTTGAAAATTGCAATTTTTATCAGTTGAAAATTTTCATTTTTTGGCAGTTAAAAATTGTCACTTTTGGCAGTTAAAAATTGTCACTTTTGGTTGTTGAAAATGATCGTTGCCGACACTTGAAAATTCGCCTTTTTGGCAGTTAAAAATTGTCATTTGTGGCAGTTAAGAATGGTCGTTTCCGATACTTGAAAATTGGCCGTTTGGCAGTTGAAAATTGGCATTTTTGGCAGTTGAAAATTTTCATTTTTTGGCAGTTAAAAATTGTCACTTTTGGCAGTTAAAAATTGTCACTTTTGGCAGTTAAAAATTGTCACTTTTGGTAGTTAAAAATGATCGTTGCCGACACTTGAAAATTCGCCTTTTTGGTAGTCAAAAATTGTCATTTGTGGCAGTTAAAAATGGTCGTTTCCGACACTTGAAAATTAGCCTTTTGGCAGTTGAAAATTGGCATTTTTGGCAGTTGAAAATTCGCATTTTTGGATGCGTTTTCGTACGAATTTGATTCGTGCGGAAACGTACGAATCCGCATGAACAATCCCGATCTACCAAGTAGAGATGGAATCCTACCTGTGATTGCTACTTTCTAATATCAGTGATTTTAAACTGTGACTATGATCACAAAAAAAATTCTATAAAAAATTATCTTCAATGGCCGAAGTATCGCTTATTCAAAATCAATTTGGTTTTTGTAAATTTAACAATTTTCAATAGAGATATGGATTTTTGAAAATTATTGTTTTAATTTTTTGAGCACCTGAACCAAAACATCGCAGAAAAAAATATAAAAAACACAGGAAAAATTCTATAAAAAATTATCTTCAATGGCCGAAGTATCGCTTATTTAAAATCAATTTGATTTTTGTAAATTTAACAATTTTCAATAGAGATGTGGATTTTTGAAAATTTTCGTTTAAATTATCTTAGCACCAGAACAAAAACATCGCAGAAAAAAATATAAAAAACACAGGAAAAATTCTATAAAAAATTATCTTCAATGGCCGAAGTATCGCTTATTCAAAATTAATTTGGTTTTTGTAAATTTAACAATTTTCAATAGATATGGATTTTTGAAAATTATTGTTTTAATTTTTTGAGCACCTGAACCAAAACATCGCTGAAAAAAATATAAAAAACACAGGAAAAATTCTATAAAAAATTATCTTCAATGGCCGAAGTATCGCTTATTCAAAATCAATTTGGTTTTTGTAAATTTAACAATTTTCAATAGAGATATGGATTTTTGAAAATTATTGTTTTCATTTTTTGAGCACCTGAACCAAAACATCGCAGAAAAAAATATAAAAAACGGAGGAAAAATTCCATAAAAAATTATCCTCAATGGCCGAAGTATCGCTTATTCAAATTCAATTTGGTTTTTATAAATCCCACAATTTTCAATAGAGATATGGTTTTTTGAAAATTATTGTTTTAATTTTTTGAGCACCTGAACCAAAACGTCGCAGAAAAAAATATAAAAAACGCAGGAAAAATTCCATAAAAAATTATCCTCAATGGCCGAATTATCGCTTATTCAAATTCAATTTGATTTTTGTAAATTTAACAATTTTCAATAGAGATATGGATTTTTGAAAATTTTAATTTTAATTTTTTGAGCACTTGAACAAAAACATCGCAGGAAAAATTCCATAAAAAATCATCCTCAATGGCCGAAGTATCGCTTATTCAAAATCAATTTGGTTTTTATAAATTCAACAATTTTCAACAGAGATATGGTTTTTTGAAGATTTTTGTTTTAATTTTTTGAGCACTTAAACAAAAACATCGCAGAAATAAATATAAAAAAATGCAGGAAAAATTCTATAAAAAATCATCCTCAATGGCCGAAGTGTCGCTTATTCAAAATCAATTTGGTTTTTATAAATTCAACAATTTTCAATAGAGATATGGATTTTTAAGATTTTTGTTTTAATTTTTTGAGCACCAGAACAAAAACATCGTAGAAAAAAATATAAAAAACGCAGAAAAAATTCCATAAAAAATCATCCTCAATGGCCGAAGTATCGCTTATTCAAAATCAATTTGGTTTTTGTAAATTCAACAATTTTCAATAGAGATATGGATTTTTTAAGATTTTTGTTTTAATTTTTTGAGCACTTGAACAAAAACATCGCAGACATAAATATAAAAATGCAGGAAAAATTCCATAAAAAATCATCCTCAATGGCCGAAGTATCGCTTATTCAAAATCAATTTGGTTTTTATAAATTCAACAATTTTCAATAGAGATATGGATTTTTGAAAATTTTAATTTTAATTTTTTGAGCACTTGAACAAAAACATCGCAGAAAAAATATAAAAAATGCAGGAAAAATTCTATAAAAAATCATCCTCAATGGCCGAAGTATCGCTTATTCAAAATCAATTTGGTTTTTGTAAATTTAACAATTTTCAGTAGAGATATGGATTTTTAAAAATTTTCGTTTTAATTTTTTGAGCACCCGAACCAAAACATCGCAGAAAAAAATATAAAAAACGCAGGAAAAATTCTATAAAAAATTATCCTCAATGGCCGAACTATCGCTTATTCAAAATCAATTTGGTTTTTATAAATCCAACAATTTTCAATAGAGATATGGATTTTTGAAAATTTTAATTTTAATTTTTTGAGCACTTGAACAAAAACATCGCAGAAAAAAATATAAAAAATGCAGGAAAAATTCTATAAAAAATTATCCTCAATGGCCGAAGTATCGCTTATTCAAAATCAATTTGGTTTTTGTAAATTTAACAATTTTCAACAGAGATATGGATTTTTGAAAATTTTCGTTTTAATTTTTTGAGCACCTGAACCAAAACATCGCAGAAAAAAATATAAAAAATGCAGGAAAAATTCTATAAAAAATCATCCTCAATGGCCGAAGTATCGCTTACTCAAAATCAATTTAGTTTTTATAAATTCAACAATTTTCAATAGAGATATGGATTTTTGAAAATTTTGATTTTAATTTTTTGAGCACTTGAACAAAAACATCGTAGGAAAAATTCTATAAAAAAATATCCTCAATGGCCGAAGTATCGCCTATTCAAAATCAATTTGGATTTTGTAAATTTTGTAAAGTAGCAGTGAAATTCGCCTATTAGCAACAGTAACGACCTGTGATTTTTCAATACTAGTGAAAAATCACAGATACGTGAAATATCGTCCATCCCTACTACCAAGTACTATAAGAGCGCGCAGATTGCGTGCTATTAATCGTACGTATACGTGCGTCTACTTACGACGTCCGAAAACTATCCGAACTTGTTGGGATTTTACGCGATATCACCGGGCCACTGCCTATTTGGCGGAGAAAAGCGTATTTTGTGTGAGCACTCAATTCGTACGAACAGAATTCATTCGTTTACGCACGATACAATTCGTGTCCAAAGTGTGCCCGGCCTAAGTTTTTAAAAACGTCATTGCTCGTTAAAAAAATGACTGCCTGGATGGGATTAGAACTCGCGATGCCGATGCCCAGAGCAAGAAACCTACCCACTAGCCCCCCTCGAGGAATATAATATTTACAAAATGTTTAGTTGTATAATACATTCATTTTTGATCGCACTGTATAAATATAAATAAATGGTTATGACTTACTCGCAATTAATTTTAAAAGTTGTCCTACTTTTCTTATCATGTTCCAGGATTAAATATAGAGTTCCTTTAGTCGCTTCGGATGATTTTGATACTGAAACTTTGGTTTGTAGTTGCGTCCCTATAAAGCAAAAGTAAACAGCAAATGTGTTGAATCAAAGATATTTCTTTACAATTGAGGAGTTGAACTGCAAAACTCAATAAATCCACTTTTATAATTTGTTCAGAAACCGCGAAAAACTTTCAGGAAATCTATTTGTTGCTTTAAAAAAATGAATGTTTAGCCGCATTTTTAAATATGATTTATTGCGTTTCGAAGGGTAATTCACACATATTCGGATTTATCTATGTTTGGACAGTAAGAATCGATACCAAGCTCATTTTGGCCCAAAATTGGATTAGTTGAGTTTTGCAGTTCAACTCCTCAATTGTGTTGATGGAATGAAAATTTTGAAACTGATTGTACTTAAAAACATAACTCGAAATTAAAGACGCGTTTATTTCTATTTAATAATTTACATAACTGACTTTATACATTTTTATAATTAATGTTTATGATTCAAACATGCAGTTATCATCATAATAAGACATACAAAATATGATGCATAATAAGTGGTAGATTATACAACTATACCTCATTTACTAACCAGGCGGACTAACGGCGAAAAGGCCTCTTGTATTAAAACTTTTTATACGTTAATTTTTGATTGTTTTTCCACCAGCGTGAATGCTCTCAAATTCAACCTTTTCCGTTTATTGGAGGTCGAAAATGACGCCGATCTAGTGCCATAGTTAAAAATGAAATAACTGTGCCGTAGAAGATCGCAGGATGAGTTTTTGAAAGAACCGATTCTTACACTTTCAACGGGATGAATAACTGGCTAAAAACACAAAAACTGACGCGAAAGACGTGGAACCGGTGGGACATAAGTAAACGATGACAGATCAGCTGATCATAACAGCGGCCATTGCCGTTTTAGGAATTTTAGCCTGTGTAAAAACGGCGCCCGTTTAGCCAATCACAACAACGTATTTACGCAGCTACAATTTGATTTAGTCCGCCTGGTTATTAAATGAGGTATAGTTAATAATGATAGCTATAATTTCTGAGGATAAATTTAATATACATTGCTACCGATTTCAGTTATTAACCATCTTCAGGCAAAATTGTTAGTAGGTATGTGTTGTGTATAAAATAATTTTTAATCTTCTAAACTGTAAACATCAAGTCTATCCCATTTGTTAAATAACAAATATTTACATAATTACCACAGTACGGAGCAGCGTCCCTGGTAGTGAAATATTGCACGCCCTCCCCTTCGACAAACTGCCCCATGACGCCTAGGTCAGTGTGATACTTCCTGTCGAGGGCGAAGAGATCCTTAGATGTGTCTTCTATTTGCGGAAAGCACTGCGCCTTGACAAAGGACGAGAGCCCTGCGGGGCATTTGTACGCGTCGAATTTGCAACCGTTTCCGGAAACTGCGTTCCTCAGACTCTCAAAGAATAGCTGGGGGGCTCTGATGTGGCTGCACGCGGAATCTCTAGTAAGGGTTTTCTCTGTGGAGATACAACACGAAAAAGTTTCTGTTTTCAGTAATTCTACATACAAAGGGCTGACATGCTTACATAGGAATGCCATTTGAACTGATATGGGTTTCATTATATTTCAAGCATTTCAACATTTTTAACATTATAACTGGAAAAATTGTATAAAGATGAGAGTTAAATGTTATGTGGTGGTGCATTTTTAGGTAATTACCTGTATAAATAAATTATAGATATCAGTATACAGGGTGTTTCAGAGCTCTGGGAACGGTCTAAAAGATAATTGGATTCTACTTAAGAATACGTTACTAAATACAGGGTGTGCCATTTGAAAAAACGAAGTTATTCAACTTTATAAGTTGGGTTTTTGTACCGCATTTTTTTATCACTCTGTATAATTTTTTGTATGAAATCATGGTTGGCTCTATAGTTCGAACCTTCAAGCAAATAATTGAAATGATTTTAATCGTTCAACGTCAATCTATTTTATTATTTTATTATACTTCATTTTATTATTTTATTATACTTCATTTTAACATGTTAGTTAAGTTCTGAAATTATTTAATGTGTCTGTCCACATACAATTTTTAACCGCAAACGCTGCCTGCTATACAATCTTGTGCTAACCGTGATGCTTCTTTCATTGTATTAAACTTATGTAATTGTATAATTGTACTATTGAATCTCTATTGACTTGTGTAAAACTGTACTGTTACCTAGCACCAATAAATTATTGTATTGTATTGTATTGTAATCACTTGCGCAAAAATAAAATATCACCCAGACCATGCATTTCAACAAATCTTCAAATATTTCGAAAACGGCAAACAATAGGTATAGGGAGTATTGAAGTAACTCACCTTTATTTGCTCCATATAATTCAAAAATGACAAAAAATACAGGGTGTTCCATTAAAAAAAAACATAAGTTTGGTCTGTAACTTTGTTATGAGACACCCTGTATAAATTTAAATATTTCTAGGACGTGCAGCTCACTATTATACACAACTTTTGTATAAAACATTTTTCGAAATTTTGAAAAATAAGCACGTGATTGACCGTTCCCAGAGCTCTGAAACACCCTGTACAGTATAAAACTTCGAAAGTTTTTTAATTTTAAATTACCTCGAAACATTGTGTATTGAATTTTGTGTATAAAAAACAGTAATCCACACTCGGCGTCAAAAAAAAGCACCTCTCTAAAAATCGCGAAAAAACTCTATTTTTCAAACCGTCGTAACTTGGTTAAATTTGGTCGAAAATCGATGAATCTTTCAGTTTGGGAAAGATTCAAGTTTTATCTTTGAGAATGTGTAGTTGATTTTGACCCCAAGTCCAACTCACCCCCCGTAACAACGCGATGGAAAAAATGTTTTTTTATGTAAAAAATTGTCCAACTTTGACAAGCTGTACCGTGCGCAAAAAAAATCGGCGGAAAATTTCACTACAATGGCAGAAAAATTTAATCAATGTCCTTCAAATGCCTTAAAAAATCGAGTCGTTTCCATTATTTGGAGCAAAGTTATGAATTTTTGAAAAAAAGAATGACATTTTTCACTTTTTTGGCCATAACTTGAGTAATTTTGCACCAAAATCGATGAACTTTTGCAGTCTGAACAGTTTCAAATTATTTCTTCAACGTCATGTGAATTGTTTTGTTGCTAAAACGATTCCACCCCCTGCCACCCCCTAAAGGAAAAAAAATGTTTTTGAAGTTGAAATGTGCAAATTTGGTTTCTTGTACCGTGTGCAAAAAAAAAATAATCGTGGACTCAATTGGTCAGTATGGCAATAAAGTTCAATCCTTTTCCTCCAATTTCCTCCAAAATTCAAGTCAATGCGTTGATTTGGCGCGAAGTTATACGGTTTTGAAAAAAAAATACATTTTGCGCATTTTTGGTTCGATGGAATTTTGCGATCTAAGAAGTTTTCGACTTTCGTGACCCCCTGAAAACCCCTACAAAAAGTGTTTTGGATTGACAAAAAATGTTAAATTTTTACAACTTGTTTTCATTTTCAATGTCATTTGTTTTTCAAAAATTCATAACTTTGCTCCAAATCATCGAAACCACTCGAATTTTTAAGGCATTTGAAGTAAATTGATTAAATTTTTCTGCCATCGTGGTGAAATTTCCCGCCGATTTTTTTTGCGCATGGTACAGCTTGTCAAAGTTGGACAATTTTTTACATAAAAAAACATTTTTTTTCCATCGCGTTGTTACAGGGGGGGGGGGTGGACTTGAGGTCAAAATCAAGTACACATTCTTAAAGATAAAACTTGAATCTTTCCCAAACTGAAAGATTCATCGATTTATTTTCGACCAAATTGTACCAAGTTACGACGGTTTGAAAAATCAAGTTTTTTCGCGATTTTTCGAGAGGCGCTTTTTTTTGACGCCGAGGGTATTATTAGGTCTGGGACACAGAACATCAATTAATTATAAACATTAATGGTGTTATTCTGAACAACTGTTATTAACAGCGATGTTATTAACATCGATGTTATTAACATTGCAATGTTATGTGAAATTGGACAGCGCTGTTAAAAACTGTATTCTGAACAGCTCGATCTATACAAATTGGCAACAGTGCAACGTCTACAGAGCGACCAACTTCATGTATATTATAATAGATGATTAATAATACGTTTCTGAGGATATTTTTAGAAAGAAAATGAGTGTTTCATAAAGCATGTACATAAATATTGGAATACCACTATCCATTTGAGTTTTTTGTTGACGAAAAACACAAACTATGAAATAACCTCAAAATATCACCATTAACAATCTCGTAATGTCGACCGTTTTGAGAAGTGTTGTTTAACATCGAAAATGTTAATTTACATCGATGTTAGTTGACAGACAGTGCACACAATAGTATATTCATAACATCTATCGATGTTAGCAAATAATACCGCTGTTAACGCTAACATTTTTGTTCAGAATAACACCAAATATCTTAATTTGGCAAAAGTTTACAATCTGGTCTTGCGTAGGGAAAATGTTCCACACCAGAGGGCCACAACGATAATGCAACAAAAGTGTAGTGGCAACCAAGCTTAATGGTGTTATTCTGAACAACTGTTGTTAACAGTGATGTTATTAACATCGACATTGCAATGTTATATGAAATTGAACGGCGCTGTTAAAAACTGTATTCTGAACAGCTCGATGTACGCAAATTGGCAACAGTGCAACGTCTACAGAGCGATTAACTTCATGTATATTATAATAGATGATTAATAATACGTTTTTGAAGATATTTTTAGAAAGAAAATGAGTGTTTCATAAAGCATGCACATAAATATTGGAATACTACAATCCATTTGAATTTTTTGTTGACGAAAAACACAAACTATGAAATAACTTCAAAGTATCACCATTAACAATGTCGTAATGTCGACCGTTTTGACATTACGACATTGAAAATGTTAATTTACATCGATGTTAGTTGACAGACAGTGTACGGAATAGTATATTCATAACATCTGTCGATGTTAGCAAATAACACCGCTGTTAACGCTAACATTTTTGTTCAGAATAACACCATAAATGAAAATAATCTACTGCGCCAATCCAACCTTAGCTTAACCCTAACCTAAGCATAAACATCAATCGTTGCAATCGTTAACCGGTAAGTAATGACCGCTTGACGTTTAGAAATTCATACAAAAAACAACGTAAACCAGTTTGATGACTACTGGACTTTTATTAGTTCTAAATTCGTCCGCAAAGGGCACCTCGGTAAAAAGACCAGCTTCTAAACTTGAGGCCTTAATTCAAAGTCGGTATTTAAAATAAAAAATAATGGCTCATGTTTGGAGGGTTAACGTTTTTAATAAAATATGTCAAATTTCATTAATAAAAGGTTAACACGTGAATAGGAAATATTAACACTTTTTGAGCGGGCGCTATGACCAAGGTGATTTGCCTGTGTAGCGGGTTGGATTTGCAAACGCAAGCAAAAATATTGCGCGCGCTGCCGTGTATGATGAACTGTATGCAACCCATTCTGCATGTTTGCGTCTAAAAATAGACGACCCGCCTATAGCACCATTAAATTTTGCGTCACCAATGGCGGGTTAAGATGATCTTGGAAAGTCAAGGCTTTTTAAATTGAGGCGTTAAAATTACTCAATTTTCATTTGGTGGTATTTATTTTAAAACTATGTAATTAAGGTGCTTAATTTTTTTTTTGCACAGCTCGCAAAGTGTCTACAAATAGACGCTTCCGCTCAAAGTGTGTTAATTAACTGTCTTACCTAAACTTGTAACAAAAACTGAAGCATGTTGGTCAGTGCATCCTGGCTGCTCCATTCCACCATTGGGGAAGAAATCCACATGGCCGATGGCTTCCCATAAACCGAAACCATCTACAAAGACCTGCATTAAATATTAGTTTGAATTTATGTAGATAAATACTTCAAGATCTCTGTAAATATACTCACCGGGCTAGAATCTGTATGTAAAACATCCACGCGGTCCGCATCGGATTTGTCCAATTTCTTCGATTTTTCCTTCAAGTGATCATACCTGAATAATGGTCCAGCTGGATCAAGTCCTAAATATAAACCAATAAAAATGTAACACAAATACAGACTGAGGCCCAATTGCACCGCAGATACTTAATCGTGGTTAAGAAATTAATCACGATTAAGCGTCTGCTTGTTCGGAAATAGAGAAGTATTATAAGAAATATGTTATTGTGTAAACAATTTGCGAATAAAATTGTTGTGTTTTAAAGAAGTACTAACCGGTACTAACCGTTGATTAAAGTTAATCGGCTGTGGTGTCAGTGGGCATGACTGTAATTGATTGAGATTTTTTTGATGAAGTTGGCATCAAAGAAATTGGCACAACTGTGACGTCTGGAGACGGATATTTCCAAACACCATTTTCATTCATATGCCATAGTAATAAATGTGTTGTGTTCAAGAGTAAGAACCATTGTGTGCACACTTGATAAATTGTTAATTGTCAAAGTGACATTTATTATGTCTCTATAACAATGAACAAAAAACCCGGATTTCAATTCATAGGCGACTGCGTTTAATTTATTTTTCATTGTGTGTCAAAACCTTGTAAATCCTCAACAATTTTTCAATATTTAAATAATAGTTTTGTGCTATCAATTAAATAATGCTGACAATGTTAATTATACTTGGGATTTACCAATTACTACCAACGTGATTTTATTCAAGAAAAAATATTTCAGCGAATGATTTATAAGTTATGAAGACTTAATAGAAACTCAGTACCTTGCAATATTTGTGTTTTTGATCGAGTTTACCTGTAATTCGACCGACTAAAGGTCCTTTGGTTTTCATTAGCTCGGAGGCACAACCAGCAACGTGAGCTCCTAAAGAAAATCCAATCAGGTGTATTTGTTTCGGGCTGAGTCCTTTGTCCACTAAATGTAATAACAGTATTCCTAGTTGTCGGCCAACGATTTCGGTATTTGCTGCCGCTGTGGTATACTGGGGACCTCTGGCTCCTTTCGACCAATCCAAGGCTATAAAGTTACAGTCTTCCTAAAAATGGAAATAAAATAGACTATAGTAGTATTGTAGATAATAATAAAGTAGAATCCATAATGAACACTTATGTGATGAAATAAATTTATTTCAGCCAACCGATCTCAGTATCGATGTATTCGAAGTACCGTGAGATAAAAAAGTCGAAGATAGTTGGCAGCCCTTAAAACATAACCTAACTAACAGAAGTTCAGTGGTATGGGAATTTTGGCATGGAAAACCCTGAAATTTGTGAATTGGGAATAGTGATAATCAGTTCTAGAAATAACTGCTAATGTTTAAAATAGGCAAAATCGGCAGATAAAAACACATAAAACTATTTTCAAAACAAGTAACTTTGAAAAGTCAGAATTAACAAAATGTACACTGCACTGATTTGGAGAATTCCAAACGATATAATTTTACTTGAATTATTATAGGGATTTTCAGAAATTGTGCTGTCAATTATTTTCGACTTACTGTATAACCTCTATGTGTCTTTGACACCGAACACGACCTTTCTGTGATTTATTACAATTTTGGCATTTGCGCATATTATTTAAGCTTCCACAACAGTTGCTGCTGAATTTTAAATGCAATTACACTTGTAACACTTCACGTTGGAATTTTAAATTTGCTCGCCTTTTTTTTAATTTCCCGCCTATAATTTGAACTGTCAGTTGGTCTAGTTGGTTTATTAGTTAAAACTCGATAGCGGTGCCGTTTTAGAGTGAAGCCGGATGTAACTCTTTTTTTTGCAATACTGTAGAACTCAAAGCTCCCTTGTTGCCGTTTTAATTGCCCAGATTTTAATTTCCTGGCCCAAATTTCCCCCAGATTTGAATTTACCCTCTCTAGACTCCTCAGATTTGAATTTTCTCCCACTAAATTCCTCCAGATTTTTCTAGGTTGGCCCCCATTTTGCGAGTACAGTGTTGCCATTTTTACTTCCGGTTTCCGTGAAGACTGTTATCCTCTACCATATTGTGGTTTCGAATAGACATTAAAAGCAGTTTAACGAAATGTTTTCGGACCCAAGCGGTAGATATCTCTGCTGAAGAAGGATGAATTTCATGATGACATATTGGGGGATGTTCGAAAGAGGATGCTAGTGGATGATCATCGCATGCAGAAGAAAATATTGACTCGTTTTGTTTAAAGTATTTCAAAGGTAGAGTGTTCTTGGGTCAAACCTAATTTCTAAAAATGCTTCTCTGATGAAGAGATTTTTTACGGAACCTTGATATGATCAAGAATGGATTTAAATCCTTTCATGATGAACTAATAATTTTAACAAAATATTTTTTCGGAAACTTTTGTCCTTTGCGGTGATTCTACCAATGTGTCCGTTTTAAATGATTTTATGGCACAAAGAAATAATTAAGGTGCAGAATTAAAATCATAATTTCACTAAATACACATGCGTTTTGTAGAGCTGGACTCTCAACCAAAAAAATTGTAAACTGGCTTTCATTGGGAAGTTTTTCAAATTTTTTGGAACCATCCCTACACGCCTACCAACGCCACCAACCCAGGGGGTAGTTCGTTTTTCTTCTTTTAAGGACGTATTTTTTTCATTTAAAGTCAGAAAACTGAAACTTTCAGGGATGGCAGAAGATATTTTGTCAAAATTTTTTGAACTACCTCTACGCACCATTTGCACCCCCTGGGTTCGTTTTTCTTCTTTCAAGCACGAATTTCTTTCTTTTAAAGTCGAAATGCTGAAACTTTCAGGGATGGCAGAAGATATTTAAGTAGTTCCAAAATTTTTGAAAAAAGTTCCAAAAATTTTGGAACTACCCCCTGGGTTGGTGGCGTTGGTAGGCGTGTAGGGATGGTTCCAAAAAATTTGAAAAACTTCCCAATGAAAGCCAGTTATCCCTTCTGCCACCCCTGAAGGTTTCAGGTGAATTTTTTGTGCCGGTCGGCCGGGGCCCCTTTATAGCGGCTTTTTCTGGGCGGCTAAACTTTTCTTACGTAATTAGTATATATAAAAATATAATTATGGATTTCAAAATGTAATGAAAGCCCTAAGATATGGCTGTGGATGGCAACTACTTTATACAATAGAGAAACATGGGAAGCAGTTAGATGTAACACTATAACCGGCGGCGGCTCGTGGATCTTCGTAGACGAGGCTAAAACTTAAAAGAATTGCGTTCAGTTATATGATAAAACGAAAATGCTCTGGAAAAACCATATAACGTAAAAAATCCTGAAAATAAAAACAGCAGCAGATAAAGTTGTTGATTGTTGCAGTTATGTCAAGGTCCCTCTATTGGTCATTTACCCACATCTTTAGAAAAATCATTTCTACAATTTTTTTGGTTGAGAGTCCAGCTCTACAAAACGCATGTGTATTTAGTGAAATTATGATTTTAATTCTGCACCTTAATTATTTCTTTGTGCCATAAAATCATTTAAAACGGACACATTGGTAGAATCACCGCAAAGGACAAAAGTTTCCGAAAAAATATTTTGTTAAAATTATTAGTTCATTATGAAAGGATTTAAATCCATTCTTGATCATATCAAGGTTCCGTAAAAAATCTCTTCATCAGAGAAGCATTTTTAGAAATTAGGTTTGACCCAAGAACACTCTACCTTTGAAATACTTTAAACAAAACGAGTCAATATTTTCTTCTGCATGCGATGATCATCCACTAGCATCCTCTTTCGAACATCCCCCAACGCGCCATTTGCATGACCTGGGTTCGTTTTCCTTCTGTTAAGGACAATTTTTTTTCTTTTTAAGTCGGAAAGCCGAAATTTTCAGAGATCGCAGAGGATACAACTGGCTTAAAAAAATAAAAGACATAAAATTAAAATTAAAAATTAAAAATTTTAAATAGAAATGAAACATAAAAAATAAAAAATAAAAAGTGAAAAGTGAAAAGTGAAAAGTGAAAAGTGAAAAATTAAAAATTGAAAATTAAAACTTGAAAATGAAAAATGAAAAGCGAAAAATTGAAAATTAAAAATTAGAAATAAAAAACGAAAAATTAAGTTTAATTTAGAAAAAAAAAATGTTTTTCATTGATGGCGCAGCGGAATTCAATCGCTTAATTTTGACGGGCCTCGCATGGGCAGAAAGAACACAATTTCACATACATCAACCTTTAGCCTAGGAAAAACTACTTTTGATGCTGTTTTTTTTTTAGTGCGGACTCTACGTTCTTATGGCTTTAACATTTTTTTTTCTAGGCAGTTTTATTGAGGCTTTACAAATTTCAAGTTTTTTTCAAGTACTGAATTTTCCATTGATAAAATTTTTGTTATTTCAAGGTGTCCAATTTTTGCGAATCAATTCTTTAGGGATGAATTAGTTTTTATTAACGTTTTGCCTACATCAAGTCGATGGAAGTGTGGAATCTCTGTATATTTGATTCGAAATTCAAGATAGTATCACTATAGTGGACAGGATCCATTCATGATAAACATAACGATGGAAATGCTAGGAATTAAAGAACAAAGTCCAAGTGAGATTACAAAATTTTATTAAATAAAATTGTATGAATATATGAACCTCTTGTAACTAATCAAATTGTAAACATTTATTCTATTAGATGCGCTCAAAATTTATAAATTGGCGTTGGCTGACAGCGATAAACAAGCCACTTTTAGCTGATCTTTACCCTCAGTCATCTTAAATTTGACCTTGGAATAGAGTTATAGTCATTTACTATACAGGTTTTTACATTACGAGAGAAAAGTTTGAAAGCACGAGCGACGTAGGAGCCAATATCTCCATAGCAACGAGTTGCGTTAAGATACATATAACAACACTAGTGTTGTTAAAGGCACCTTAACGTAACTCGTTGTCAAAGAGTTATTGGCATGATAACATTATAGGATAAAATAAATATTATTTTTACTCTTTTTCAGGTCAATTTGATTTTTTTAAATTTATTTCGCTCTTAACCACTTCGCGCCCATGCTACTTTGATTGGGTTATAGCATAATCCAGGGTTTATTGAAAAATTACTTTTTTGTTGTTGTTACGGTTTTCTACGAAATATTATTCTACTGTCATAAACTCATTTTTGCAAAAAAAATATGAAAAAATATTCCATAAATGGCGCTAAAGCGGTATTTTTTTTTAAATTTGTAAAATGTTTTTTTTTGCTTGTCGCCACATGTGGCGACCTGGGCGTGAAGAGGTTAAACACTTTTTGTTGCATTTACCCTCCGTTGTTGTTTTTCTAGACTAAATTTTCGGAGGTATTTTGTACCTCCTTCTACGAATGTTAAAATTTTTGAATTAAACCCAAGTGAGGTTTACTCAACTTTTTTATTTACTCTATACAGATATTGACATTGGGCGCGTTCATCAGACAAAACAGTTGGGAGTTTATTGCCAACCGTTGGGGTATTTTCTGATAAACACACTGTTGATCGTGAGTAAGTTCGTCCAGAGGTCGCCATTTTCCCCATCATATAAATTAGACCGATTGGTGTTGGAATTAAGCGTTGGAGTTGCCAAAGTCTTATCATAAAAATATAATGTATAATGTAACTGAAATTGAGAAAATGCACGAATTTGCAATTCGTGCATTCAAGTCAAATTTGGTAGCGGCATCTCAAAATAGATTTATTTAGGATGGATCATCAAATAAATTTAATATAACGATATTTCGTTTTATTAAATGTATTTAGTGCTTCTGCAACAAGTGAGATTGACTCAAATTATTTTGATCTACAAATTATGATTGTTATTCCTGCAGAGATTGATTTTTTACATTGTTTCCAATCGCCGACTGCAATTTTCTGTTCTTCAGTTTTTCGGTGTCGTCTCTATCCTCACCCTGGAGTAACAGCTTAAGTCTGAAGATTTGGGTTTACTAGTTTGTATCACAGATGGCGGCAGTCTAATAAATGGAATAGAAGAAAAAACTTGCGCTATTATCTACACTTTGATCTAACCATTTTTGCCGGTTTTTCTTTCCTATTTGTCTTCTTTTCTATAATATCCTGTTCCTTACACTCTACATCAAATATTTTATATTATGAGGTATAAACTTTAAAGTAAGTATTCAAAAATAAAGAATCAGCTAATTTCTGAATAAAATTAAGCGTTTGAGTTTTCTTGGCACATTACAGTACTTAAAAACTAGTTGACGCAGTTGTTATAAAGGGATGTAAAGTTTAAGAGTCACAAATTATATATTTAACAAGTTCTACAAGAGATTGTTATTTGCCGTAATGGAATTTTGTTGTTTTGCTGAGTTGATGGGCAGATTAAACCAAAATGCAAACTCCTCCGTTTTACTGACAAAGAAACATTTATGTTGAATATACGGATGAATTTCATGACGACATGTTGGGGTTTGTTCGAAAGAGGATGCTGGGGCATGATCATCGCATTTACAGGAATTTCAAGCTATGTGGTTATTTTATCGTTTGTCTTTAGAAGAGTGTGTGGTGTGCAGGTGGTATATTATTGTCTTGTTCGTTCTGTTCAGAATAAATATGGGTAACTCATGAGTGAGTCGCCTCAATGAGTCAACAGAAATGATTCGAGGAGTCAAATGACTTCTGCGTATATTTGCCGCTCAATTTGATTCATGAAATTTTAGAAGTGAGTTAGATATAAAATTAAAAGTTTTTGGGTAAATTCAAAATTTTCCCAAGTGAATCATGAGTCGACACTTTTCAATAGGGATGGACGATATTTCACGTACCTGTGATTTTTCACTAGTATTAAAAAATCACAGGTCGTTACTGTTACTAATAGGCGAATTTCACTGCTACTTAAAATCACCGCTAATCACTGCTACTTAAAATCACTGCTACTTAAAATCACCGCTACTTAAAATCACCGCTACTTAAAATCACTGCTACTTAAAATCACTGCTACTTTAAATCACTGCTACTTTAAATCACAGCTACTTAAAATCACTGCTATTTAAACTGTGACTTAAACTGTGATTGCTCCTTAAAATCACAACTGTTACCTAAAAGCGTGATTGTAAGAAGACAATGGAGAATAGCATTTCTACATATTATTTTATATTCAGTACTGTTTACTCCCATTTACTCTTATGTTCATGTACAAATCACGATTTTCATCAATTTAAAAACAAATATATAAAAACAATTTCTACAAATGGTAAATCTAAAATATCTCAAAATTCATTTTAATTTAAGAATCAGTGCGAATATCTAAACATACATTTTGAAATAATACCACGAAACCAAATTTAAATTGCAAACTTCATTAACTGGAAATTAAAAATAAAAACAATTCACCAAACTGCGAAAATCTGCAAATGCTCCTCCTTGTTCAGGTGCTCAAAAAATTAAATCAAAAATCTTCAAAAACCCATATCTCTATTGAAACTCGTTGAATTTACAAAAACCAAATTGATTTTGAATAAGCGGTACCTCGACTATTGATGATGATTTTTTTATGGAATTTTTCCTGCGTTTTTTATATTTTTTCTGCGATGTTTTTGTTAAAGTGCTCAGAAAATTAAAACAAAAAATTTAAAAAATCTACATCTCTATTGAAAATTATTGAATTTACAAAAACCAAATTGATTTTAAATAAGCGATACTTCGGCCATTGAGGATGATTTTTTATGGAATTTTTCCTGCGTTTTTTATATTTTTTTCTGCGATGTTTTTGTTCAGGTGCTCAAAAAATTAAAATAACAATTTTCAAAAATCCACATCTCTATTGAAAATGATTGAATTTACAAAAACCAAATTGATTTTGAATAAGCGATACTTCGGCCATTGAGGACGATTTTTTATGGAATTTTTCCTGCGTTTATTATATTTCTTCAGCGATGTTTTTGTTCAGGAGCTCAAAAAATTAAAATAACAATTTTCAAAAATCCATATCTGTGTTGAAAATTATTGAATTCACAAAAACCAAATTGATTTGGAATAAGCCATACTTCAGCCATTGAGTATGATTTTTTATGGAATTTTTCCTGCATTTTTTATATTTTTTTTCTGCGATGTTTTTGTTCAGGTGCTCAAAAAATTAAAATAACAATTTTCAAAAATCCATATCTCTGTTGAAAATTATTGAATTTACAAAAACAAAATTGATTTTGAATAAGCGATACTTCGGCCATTGAGAATGATTTTTTATGGAATTTTTCCTGCATTTATTATATTTCTTCAGCGATGTTTTTGTTCAGGAGCTCAAAAAATTAAAATAACAATTTTCAAAAATCCATATCTCTGTTGAAAATTATTGAATTTACAAAATCAAAATTGATTTTGAATAAGCGATACTTCGGCCATTGAGGATGATTTTTTATGGAATTTTTCCTGCGTTTTTTATATTTTTTTCTGCGATGTTTTTGTTCAGGTGCTCAGAAAATTGAAATAAAAAGTTTCAAAAATCCACATCTCTATTGAAAGTTATTGAATTTACAAAAACCAAATTGATTTTGAATAAGCGATACTTCGGCCATTGAGGATGATTTTTTATGGAATTTTTCCTGCGTTTTTTATATTTTTTTCTGCGATGTTTTTGTTCAGGTGCTCAAAAAATTAAAATAACAATTTTCAAAAATCCATATCTCTGTTGAAAATTATTAAATTTACAAAATCCAAATTGATTTTGAACAAGCGATACTTCGGCCATTGAGGATTATTTTTTATGGAATTTTTCCTGCGTTTTTTATATTTTTTCTGCGATGTTTTTGTTCAGGTGCTCAAAAAATTAAAATAACAATTTTCAAAAATCCATATCTCTGTTGGAAATTATTGAATTTACAAAAACCAAGTTGATTTTGAATAAGCGATACTTCAGCCATTGAGTGTTATCTTTTATTGAATTTTTCGTGCGTTTTTTATATTTTTTTTCTGCGATGTTTTTGTTCAGGTGCTCAAAAAATTAAAATAACAATTTTCAAAAATCCACATCTCTATTGAAAATGATTGAATTTACAAAAACCAAATTGATTTTGAATAAGCGATACTTCGGCCATTGAGGACGATTTTTTATGGAATTTTTCCTGCGTTTATTATATTTCTTCAGCGATGTTTTTGTTCAGGAGCTCAAAAAATTAAAATAACAATTTTCAAAAATCCATATCTGTGTTGAAAATTATTGAATTCACAAAAACCAAATTGATTTGGAATAAGCCATACTTCAGCCATTGAGTATGATTTTTTATGGAATTTTTCCTGCATTTTTTATATTTTTTTTCTGCGATGTTTTTGTTCAGGTGCTCAAAAAATTAAAATAACAATTTTCAAAAATCCATATCTCTGTTGAAAATTATTGAATTTACAAAAACAAAATTGATTTTGAATAAGCGATACTTCGGCCATTGAGAATGATTTTTTATGGAATTTTTCCTGCATTTATTATATTTCTTCAGCGATGTTTTTGTTCAGGAGCTCAAAAAATTAAAATAACAATTTTCAAAAATCCATATCTCTGTTGAAAATTATTGAATTTACAAAATCAAAATTGATTTTGAATAAGCGATACTTCGGCCATTGAGGATGATTTTTTATGGAATTTTTCCTGCGTTTTTTATATTTTTTTCTGCGATGTTTTTGTTCAGGTGCTCAGAAAATTGAAATAAAAAGTTTCAAAAATCCACATCTCTATTGAAAGTTATTGAATTTACAAAAACCAAATTGATTTTGAATAAGCGATACTTCGGCCATTGAGGATGATTTTTTATGGAATTTTTCCTGCGTTTTTTATATTTTTTTCTGCGATGTTTTTGTTCAGGTGGTCAAAAAATTAAAATAACAATTCTCAAAAATCCATAACTCTGTTGAAAATTATTGAATTTACAAAATCTAAATTGATTTTGAATAAGCGATACTTCGGCCATTAAGGATGATTTTTTATGGAATTTTTCCTGCGTTTTTTATATTTTTTTCTGCGATATTTTTGTTCAGGTGCTCAGAAAATTGAAACAAAAAGTTTCAAAAATCCACAACTCCATTGAAGATTATTGAATTTACAAAAACCAAATTGATTTAGAATAAGCGATACTTCGGCCATTGAGAATGATTTTTTATGGAATTTTTCCTGCGTTTATTATATTTCTTCAGCGATGTTTTTGTTCAGAAGCTCAAAAAATTAAAACAAACATTTTCTAAAATCCACATCTCTATTGAAAATCATTGAATTTACAAAAACAAAATTGATTTTGAATAAGCGATACTTTGGCTATTGAGGATGATTTTTTGTGGATTTTCTTTTGCGTTTTTTATATTTTTTCTGCGATGTTTTTGTGATCATAATCACAGTTTAAAATCACTGATATTAAAAAGTAGCAATCACAGGTAGCAACGGGATTCAAAAGTAACAGTTTTGCCCATCTCTACTTTTCAATGAGTCGACTCAGAAAAAAAGAGTAATTTCGCCTATCTCTAGTTTAGAGAAGTGAAATAAGTAGAGTTGGACTCTCCACCAAAAAAAAATTGTAGAAATGATTTTTTTACAGATCTTTCAATTACGTATGATTCCATCAAGATATTAGTTGCTACAGCATAGGGTAAATGAACATCGGAGCGACCTTGACACAACTGCAATAATCAACAGATCTAAAATATGGTCTCACTCAGAGGAACTGGTGGTCATTGAGGCTTCCCCTTCTTTACTTAGCGTTGTTCTTATTTTCAGCATTTTTCATGCTATATGACTTTCTCCAGAGAATTTTCTTTTTGTCATATAATTAGATCAAAACAGCAGGGGATTATTTGCTTGCTCTATAAGTGGTGCAGCACGAGCGGCATCTGTGTTTTAGCCGCCTTTACAAAGATCCAAGAGCGGCCGCTGTTGTAAGTGCCACATCTTGCTGATTGTATTTGTATATTAACGAACATTTGTTTAAATCACAATAAACATTGAAACCCTAGGAATGAGAAAACAAAGTCCGAGTGAGATTATAAAATTTTATTAAATAAAATTATATGAATATATCAGCCACACATAACTAATCAAATTGTAAATTTTAAATATCTATTATAAACTCTGATAGATGCACTCAAACTTAATATTTTTTTTTACCTGGATTGACGTTATTAGATGCAAGGCTGACATCGATAAAAAATCACTCTTAACTGATGTTTACACCCAGTCATCTCAAATTTGAGTTAATTTAATTTTTACACTTTTTCTGATCAATTTGATTTTTTTTTAAATTTACCATGTAACATATTTTGCTCCTAACTGTATGTATATTACCAATCCAATGCACAATTCCTTTGCTTATAATACATATTTATAAAATAAAATACTATTTTTGACGCATTGTACGTATGCAAACTGGCTTAGAATTTGATTGTAAGTTCAAAATCAACTCTTTCCTCCATGAAATTGTCAAATAAAATTGATAAACGTTAAGATTACATTCTCTAAAACGATTTATCATCATTAGCTTATATAAACATACAAACAGAAGATCACGTTTTATTCATCCTTCTTCTATTTTTAATTACATCCTTCATAACCTTCTGAATTACAGAGCGTCCTACCTTGAACCAAATAATTTCGATAACAAACACCACCACGCACGCCAGTTCTAAGCACAAATAGTAGATAAAAATTAACTCAAAATCCTCATACTTCAGTATCTGCCTTGACTCTTCTTCACCGACGCACTCCCTCTCGTACATATTGATCATGGTACGTTTCTCAAGTGTACTCCTCATCAAAAAATCCGTTATCCCCGCACACCGCAACCTCCTTATAATTTGATTGAAGTCATCCTTGAAAACGAAATTGTTGTACATGAAGAATCGAATGTAATTGAATTCCAAGCTTTGGGAGAAACAGTGGAGCAGAAATTGGCCTTTAGCATTCGTGTATTTGTATTGGTTATAAAGGAGGAAGTTAAGTTGTGTGCCGGTTGCTGCCGAGCGATTGAAAGCTGCTATCTCCAGACATTGGTTCACGCACGGGCAGCCATTGTTTCTGGACATAATTTCCGAATCAGTTGGAGAGTCTTCCGAAAGGTATCTGTGAAAGCTTTTCGGAATCAACAAATCTAAATTACTCGCCAGTAATTCTTCTTTATTGCTAATCTGTCCTTCATAAATTACTTTGTTGAGTATTCCAAAGAGTAATGTGTAGGAGGTTGTGTTTAACAGTAGGATGAAGAGAAGCCAAAATGCGTAGGTTATTCGTAAGGTTGTAGTGCGAGGTAAGCTGGGGACTGCGATGTTTAGCCACGCTCTTTCGTACATTAAAATTTGCGTGGTTAGAGAAAGAAATATTTTTTCTTCCGGTAAAAGTTTGCTAAAGATTAGGGAAATTATGCTGTAAATAACAATAGGGATTGCCATGATAAGTTGCATGTACAACAGTAGTTTTAATCTCTTCAGGTCTTCTTTGGCAGCTGCTTTTGGTACGCATATGGTGTCAGATTCGATGAAATACCACTCGGAATGATCCAGAAATTTATTTCTAGCCGGAGTGAGAATTGCACTGCATAAAACAACGTCGATGTCTTTCATCACAAGTGAATTGAAAATGTTATTAGGATAAAAGTTGGTTGAATTTTCATCCCACACATCTTTAGGATCTACGTATTTGTAGGTCGGTGTTAAGTTGAGGGTTTTTGAGAGGAGATCCATCAAAAGAATTTCAACGCCTTCTTTAAAAATGTAGGAATTTGTCGCGTTTATGTACTCGGTTGATTTATAGATGTAAGGATGCCAGGTTTCAGTTTTGATCGTTACTGGACAACCGCTTAGTTTTTTGAGAATTTTTGGAGCAAACAACGCGCTGGTATTCATAAACCTGCCATTATAACATTTTCCGATAATTGCAGTAGTTGATACGTCGTGACCGCAGTTGTTTGTAATAAAGGGAAACCAGGTGGTGAAGCTTGTCGTGTTTGTAATAACAAAGTTAATTACGCTGAAGTTCCAAAGGATTTGAATCAGGCTTTCGGTTACGTTTTTGGTTATGATTAAAAATCTTTGATTCTGCCGCAGTCTTATGATACTTGATAGTTTTCTTAAGTTGTCGTTAAGATCCTGAGAATTCTTGCAAGGGATGATGAAAAATTTGCTGAAGAATATTTTTGTGTCGTAATTGCCATCCGTTATAATTGTACTCCAGGCAGGAAATGAATTTACAATCCCGTTGATCAAATCAGAATCTTCAACTTTAAATATTGTTATCAATTCCTTACTACTGAAGACTTGATTTCCAAGTTGATACAGACATTGGTAAAAATTCGTTTCTTCAATATCTTGTTCTAACACGATGTAGCAGAATGATGTAGGGAATAGTATTAGTAGTAAAAAGAGTTGTTTTATTAAAATCCTAATATTGGTGGATCCCAAAAAATTTCCTTTTTTACAGTTCACCATTTCTCTTCATTAACCTTTAGAAAGGAAGTAATTTTATATTTATGGGTACTCAAGTGTTTCTCTTATTGATTGTGGATAATGCTTTGAATAATTTATATCCACTTGTCTTAATAATCAATTACTTTATGTAACAGCAATTAATGTACATTTGGATCTTTAATTTATTAAAATGTTTGTAATGAAGACTAATTACTCATGATTTCATGATTTATGAGATTCTAAACTCTACTTTTTTAAGCAAAATTTTTTGTATTGTGATTTCTTTCACTAACCTTGAATTTATTTTAATTCTTCAGTCCTTCTCAGTTGACACATTACTTTTATTATAATGTGAATTATGCTATAATTTTAATATTGTGGAAATGGAATAATCGTGTTTGCCTGTTAATTATATATGAATAATTGAGTTCTCTTTTTTACTGAAGTTAATATTTAACGTCGTTACGTTTTAAAATAAATGTACTGCTCTAATGTTGCGCTAAAGTTGTAATTTACATTATGTGGCACAGGTGAGCAAGCAGATATACTCGGACCTGTTTACACAAAATCGCGTTTTCGACCGATTTACATGATTTATGATTTTTTTTATGATAATGTGCTAATGCAACATACAGTTTGAACAGATATCATAGGGGAATAATTTATTAAAGTGGAAAAAAGTCGCACGATTTATTATAGTTTCAATACAAAAAATGAAACATTTTGTTTACGTTAAAGCTTTGTTTGATTTACAGGTTACAATCAATCTAATTACAAAAAATAATTAACGATGTTCCGAGAATTGTACAACCTGTCTGGAACCTTGTCTAGGAAACGCTAATTGCTTTTACTTTTTATAAACTGAATTGAAAAATTAATTATGTTTTAACCACTACTAATTATTTGCTAAAAACATTACATATTGAAATTTCAAAAAATCCAAACAGAAAGAATTGAAAGATTTCATTGAAATTTTTACCAATGATACGTTGATTGACATCGAAGAGATAATTAGAATTGCAGCGAGAAATCTTTTAATTTTTTCTCATTATTGTACTTTCTATTCGAAATTCTTATCACAACAAAATTAACAACATTACACTTTATACAGTTTATTTCTGTTCTTTATTTGTTTTAGATAATAATGCCAAGCCGTCGCGAAAGAGCAAGATATCATCAATTAAGTGAGTGGAATAAGGCCGAACCATATGGATGAGAGAGGCTGGGAAATTTCAAATCGAGTAGGCCGTAACTTATCAACTGTACTTCAGTGTTGGTCAGTTGGCCGCCCCCTCACGTGCAGTAAAACATTTCTTGGGTGGGGGGCTTTTATTTTTCAATTCGAAAAATGTAAAAGTCCTCTGTAATAATAATAACCGTTTATTCCCCAACAGATATATATCCAATGACAGTGAAATGTAACATTATTTAAGACATTAATTAACAAAAATTAAAATAAGATAAATAATATTTGTGTAAAATTTTAAAGTAGAAAAATTTATCAGAGCATATACACATTAGAGTGGTTTTAGCATATACGGTGGAGTTTCGAAGTATGTGAAAATCAACGGGACAACCCGGAAACTTGTTCGTATAGATAAAAAAACTAATAACTGTAAATTTTGAGCCATATCGAACATTGCGTGACCGGGCCCTAGCCCTCTAAAATTTGAAAAAGTCGGATCTTTTTTATTTTGGTCCCCCCTAAAATAAAACAGTCCACCCTAACGGTGAAATTATATATTGTGTCGACAGAGGAGGTTAATACGAATCCAAAATGAATTTATTTGTTGAAATCGGACTAAAATTAATGGAGTTGTGATTTTTTAGTTACATCATATATGTATATTATATTGATATTTCGTGTTTTTTAGATATTACCAATTAATGCATTTTTATTAAAATCTCTTCTGATACTCTTCAAAGTTTAATAATAAAAACTTCTTTTGTTCCTTGCCATTGGTTAATAGAGTACTACATTCTTCAATTAATTTGACTTTTCATTCTAAAATGTCATTCACAACAAGAATTTTGTAAAGAATCTCACTGCCGGCAATATAATCCTGACATTAGGGTCAAATTTTGGTTTCAAATTTCATAGTCCGCAATGATGAATAATGTAATATAATGTAATAATAATTAAATCGTTTACATTGTGACCTAATCCTTCAGCGACGGTAATCAGAAGAAGAACGGCATTTAAATCACTTATTTTACACTTCTCTAAAGCAGATGAGATCCTTTTATTGATAAATCCTATTTTTCCTCTTTGTGGGCAGTGGCGGCTCGTCATATAGAGCCAAGCAGCCATAGTACTACCTCTAGTTTTGACTCGGCAAAAATTTTTAATTAATTCTTAAAATTCTTTTTTAATATTGATGAGGTTACGTGTTACAGATTTAGTGCATGTCTGGGATAAAATGTAAACGCACGATAAATCGAAAGTACACATAAATCATATTTTCAGCTTGTTTGAAAATATGAACCTTTACTTTATAACTCAAACTAATCTTGGACTATGAAGATTAATCGTTCTTTCTTTCTTTCTTCAAAAAATTATATTATATATTGTAAAAGTACCATCAACACGAGCCGCTACTGAGAGTCACACTAACCAAGTGAATTGTTTTCTTTGAATTATTCAAAATGTATCTACTAAATCTAAAGTTGTCGAAACTGTCTGCACAAAAGCTGAAACAATAAGGTGATCCCAACAAAGTTAACGGTTTTATTTGAATACTTTTCCAAATTAGTTTCACTTTTTTTTGGACCATTAAAGCGAAAATAAAAAAAAATATTTTCCTATTAAAAAAAAAAATGGAAAATTATTTTGAATAATAGAGTGATTTTTGAGACTAATTTAAACCATTCTCTTACTAGAATATTCTGCATTTTTTATTATTAAGACGGTATTTTCGATTTTTTTTTTGTCTAAATTTTCTTTATTTTGACCTAAATTTTCGATTTCATTGTTTAAATTTTCGACTATTTGGTCCGCATTGTTTATGTTTCCCGACGAATTTTTAGTTTTTAAATTATTTTTAACCTATATTTTCGAAATTTTTGGTCAAAATATTTTAACTTTTGGCCTAAATATCCTTTATTTTGACCTAAATTTGCGATTTCATTGTTTAAATTGTCGACTTTTTGGCCCACATTTTTAATTTCCCCGCCGAATTTTTACTTTTTAGATTCTTGACATGCATTTTCAATGCTTTTGGGTCTAAATTTTTGATCGGTTGTCCTAAATATTCTTTATTATGACATAAATTTTCTATTTACTTGTTAAAATTTTCTGTTTTTTTTGGTCCGTATTTTTGATTTTTCGAGCCGAATTTTTATTTATTCGAGTTTTGACCTTTATTTTGTATTTTTTTGTCTAAATTTTTGATCTTTTGCACTAAATATTCTTTATTTTGACATAAATTATCGATTTAATTGTTAAAAATTATGATTTTTTGGTCGGCATTTTTAATTTTTCGGCCAAATTTTTAATTCTAGTTCCAAATTTTTGATTTGATTTTGGTTAAAATATCTATAACCTGAATAATTGATTTATATGCGAGATTTTTTTATTATTTTTTGCGGTATTTTCGAGTTTTGTTTGTTGAAATTTTTGATTTTTTAGTCTGCATTTATTATCTTCAGGCCCGCGTTTTCGATGTACTGTCTAAATTTTCAACTATATGGCTATTACTACAGATTTTTTTTTTTTTTATCTTTTGGCCTAAATTTTTCTTTATTTTTTTTTTATTTGTCTGTTAAAATTTTTTTTTCTTTGGTCCACTATTTTTATTTTAAGGTCGGAATTTTAGATTTTTGGTCTCAATTTTTTATCGTATATTTTTTATCATATATTTTAGATTTTTTAACTTGAATTATTGATTTTATTTCGTGATTTTTTATTTTTGCTATTATTTTGGAATTTCTGGTCGGAAACTTATTTTCGATTTTTTGTCTGCGTTTTTAATTTGTAGATTAGGATTCTTGATTCTTTTGCCCAAATTTTAGATTCCTAATTTTTGATTTTTTCTTATTTTTTTTTTTTATTTTGGCCAAAATATTCGATTGGTTTGAAGAATTTTCGATTTTGTTTTATTCTGCAATTTTTAACTTTACGCTCGTTTTCGACGTTTCGTCCAAATTTTCACCATTTCAGGCCAATATTTTGTATTTTCGATTATCTTGGTTTCAATTTTTCGTCTCTTGGCCGAAATTTCATTTATTTTCGATTCGTTTGTATAAAAAATTTTTTGATCTACCACTTTGATTTTTGGGTACGAATTTTAGATTTTTGGTCTTAATTTTTTATTTTTGTCTCATATTTTAGATTTTCTCAACTTGAATGAATTTTTAAAAAAATTTATATTTGCTATTATTTTCGAATTTCTCGTTGAACTTATGTTAAGCTTAAAAGAGTTATTTTTGTGGCTGAAAAAGGTAAATTATTTTTCTTTTGCTTGTATTTTTGATTTTTGGGCTGCATTTTCATTTTTAAACCAGGTTTTTTGATTTGACCAATATTTTAGATCTTCGGCTGTTTTGTTCCAAATTTTTTATTTTTTGGCCAAAATATTCGATTGGTCTAGGAAGATAAATGGTTCTTTGTTTCTTCAAAAGGGGTGGAGGGGGTATATTGTATAAGTGGCTCTACCATCAACATGTTCCACAAGCCGCCACTGGTTGTGGGTGCGGTTTTATGTCCTGATCCAGATCTGAGGTAGGATTAATATTCAAATCAGCTGGACTGTTATTATCATTTTCGCTTGAATCGCTGGCTTCTTGTTTCCATTGAGACAGAAGTGGACGAGACTGCCATTTCTTGATCAGATTTTCTCTTCCTTCTCTACTTCTAACCGCTTTAAACGTCACTTTCCACTTGCACCGCGAAACTTTTAATGCCATTGATTGATCCTGATCTTCCATTCTCTCTCTGCATTAATAGAAATGGGTTGTCTTCTTTAATTATCATTGTTTGCAATGCTTTTTCAGAAGCAAAATCGAACAAATCATTGAAACTTTTAACAAATTATTTTTCTTTATTTATATGTGCTGCAGTTTCTCGAGAAGAGTGCTTATTATCGATGCGACGTTGTTTGCGTTGAATCGGAATATGAGCCTTTGATCAACAGACAATTCTTCCATAACTAGCGCTTGACTGAAGCGTAAATTCATTTTAAGTACTCGTTGATTGGAGAAAAACAAAGATAACACTTGCTTCCTAGATGGTAGTTTTGAGCAAAGTATTTGGCTATGCGGTATTCCGATCAAATAAATTGCATCTGCAAATATGGTTCTTCCACTCATTTTGAAAGCAACTTTATAATATCGTTACAAAATGCCGCTGAAAACATAAATCAGATTAACCAGGTGTTAATCTGCGTCACAGACCGCAAGAAAATTACTAACTCCATTAGGCACATAAGGGCACGCAGGGATCCTCTCTTGCGAGCTGTGGCGCAGATTAAAACCTCCGCATCAAACTAATATTACCAAATGTCAAAAGATAAAAATAGGATGGGGTTACCAACTGAAGTGAAGCGTCTGGTTCACTAAGTCATGGCTTTTTTGTAATGTAATTTCAATTTTAATGAATAGAGGGGCATGAAAAAATTCATAACTTTTAGTCTAATTTCAACAAATAAACACTTTTTGGATACATATTAACTTCCTCTATCCACAAATTATATATTTTGGCCATTAGGATGGCCCGTTTAATAATAGGATGAACCAAAATAAAAAAAAAAATAAAACGACTTTTTCAAATTTTAGAGGGCTAGGGCCCGGTTACGCAATGTTCGATACGGCTCAAAATTTACAGTTATTAGTTTTTTATCTATACGAACAAGTTTCCGGGTTGTCCCGTTGATTTTCACATACTTCGAAAATAAGAACCACTCTAATACACATATTTCAAATTTGAAATATGTTTGGTTGGTATTGAAAGAAGAAATGACTAAAGAATCTGCAAGTAATCCCGGACTGCCAGATGTATTTTTGCATTGTACAATTCTGAATACATTGGCAGAGGAGTATTTTTCTTTTAAATCCAGCTGGATGCTGAGGGCAAAAAGGGATTGAACGGTTGATAGCTTAATCAATCAACTAGGTCCGTATAAAAGAGCCTTACGGACCAAGGGAGCTGGATCCACCAAGCAGGAAGCTCTCAACTACAATCATCGAAGAAGTCATCACTGCAACAAATTTCAGTCGATGCGAAGAAAAAGAAAAAAACAACTGATATGCAACTACTGCAGGAAGCCCAATCACATGGTTAAAGTGTGCAGGAAATGAATTGCTGATGGCCGACACAAATATGATACTCGTCACTGTTAGCTCAACTGAAACGCATACTGAATCATCGAGATGCTGGGATGATAATGGCGCAACAAGCCATATTTTAAATGATCCGATTTGCTTTAGAACGTTCGAGTCTTTATAGTCTTTATCAACTCAACACACAGTGGCCATAGCAAATAGTGAGAAAATCGAAGCCATCTGAATACGTGAAGTAGAAGTTGTCACAGCAATCCAAGGAAAATGGTTCAAAATTATCTTGGCTGATATTTGTTGTGTATTCCGAATCAAGAGGAATCTGTATAAGTACTCGGACAGCCAGTTCATCTCATCAGCTGAAGTCTGCAACTTCCTAGTCAACAATTGGAGGGAGCTCGTCATGGAGGACTGTCGTGAGAAGTTTGAACCCTATCAAATGAGGTCAATGTAGCGCGTAAGGGTTGCGCCATGTGAAATCGCCACTGAGGAGGGAGCTTGACATGAACGTAGAAATGCTTAGTGAACTGTGTGAAGGTTGCAATTATGATAAAGCTCATCGTCTACCGTTCGGCACGATATCCAGAATAACGGAACCGGGAGAGCGAACTCACACGGATGTCTACGGTCCATTTTAAGAATAGAGGTCTGAATATTGATATTTTGTGCTTTTCAAGGACGATTACACAAAATTCAGGACCGTTTATTTTCTTGCTGAAAAACTGAGCCAGTTCCTTGCTGAGGCAAGAACAGTCGGGAGCTGCTGAGTGATAATGGCAGGAAGTTCGACAACAAACAGATCACAAGAAAGGTCTTGTTCAACGTCTTACAATGCCCTATACTCCGGGGCAAAAAGGGTCCAGTGAGAGGGAAAATCGTAAGGTGGTGGAAACTGCTAGAGCAATGATGCACGCGTATGGAAACATTTCTCAGGCACTTTGGGCTGTACGAACAGGTACCTACATCCTTAACAGGACAGGTCCCAGGAACATCACCTTTGGTGTTGTGGCATGGTAGGAAACCAGGTTTGAAACATTGGTTCAAATTGCTGAATTGTATAATGTATATTCATATCGAAGAAGCAAAGGACGAACATGGATCTAAAGGCCGTTAAACGAACCCTCATCGGTTATGATAACGACGACGGAGACAGGATCTACAATGAAGAGGACAAGCTCTATAGATCCAAGATCTTCGAAGAAAAATTGTTGGAAAAAGGGATTACTATACTCCCAGGAAGTAACGAAGCTGAAGAGATAAAGCCTATTAAAGCAAATCCCGGATTGAAGAAGACGAGGAAGTAGAATTCAGGGAACCGGATGACATTGACAGTGATTGCGATAATACACGAAAACTACGCAACCGAGTGGATCTTACAGCTCCACAGAAATTCCAAGATTATGTGATGCTCACATGACGACCTTCGAGGAACCAGACACCTACAACGACGCCACAAAGTAACAACAAACGCCGATGGATCGATCGGCAAATTCAAGGCCAGATTAGTGATCGCAGGTCTTTCGCAAAGAAGAGGAGTAGATTATTATCAAATCTTCAGTTCAGTGGCAAGAACATCGACTATTCGAACGCTACTCAGTGTTGATCTAAATTCTAAAACAATACTTTTTATGCAATTTCATGAATTATGGCTAAATTAGCAAATCGCTCTTTTGATATAGTTGACCGTAAAGAATTTTTAATGAATTTAATTTGGAAAAACTCCTTTCGCCGGAAGCCACAGTTATAGGTATTTTTATATAAAAATATTTTTAGACTAATACTGAAATTTGGAAAACAAGGAACTAACAACGGAACTAACCCAAGTGTTCCTCTCCGATTTTAATAAAATTTGGTGGATTTGTAGAGGGGGTATATTCGATACGTATTTTTTTTTGTTTCGCTAAAAAGCATGTTTAGGGGGTGAATTTGCGCCTCGAAAATCAGCCATATTTTTATTTTTTTGGCAATAATTTGTGAGCAAATTTTGATAGTATAACCTCGTAATAGATATTTACGGGACCGGCTTTGTAAATTCATTTTTACTGGGCGCACTTGGAGTTTGTTTCATAACCAAGTAAGCCCAAGTAATTGCAAAGCGTGTCTTGTATAAAGTTTTATTTTCACCTTTCTAAAGCTTTTTTTATAGTATATTATGCAACAAGTGTTATAAACGGTACTTTAGTCACGAGCGGAGCGTAGCGGAGCGAGTGTTTAATAACGAGTGTCTAGAGAAGTTTATAACACGAATTGCATACTATACTTTTTCTACGACTAAATGTGTAAAATTTTTAAATTATTTTATTATCTTAAATAAACATGGCAATAGTACAATATTATGAAATTAATCTACTTGGTTAAATATACATTAACAGTTACGTTAAAGACATTGCTAAAGGAAATAATTGATTCTCCTAAATTTCTTTGATGTTGTGTATTACGAGTATTTATTTGATTTAAGTTAAAAGTATTCCTTGTTTCATTTATTTATTTTTTATTTTGACAGGTTGATGAGCGACCAACTAACTTGATTTCGAGTTTCAAGTGATTTTAGCAATTTAAAAATCTGGAGCTAACTTCAGTCCATGACTAAAATGCACAAAGTCACTGTTTGTCAAGGTGTGTTTAAAGAATCACTTAGCATCATGGAAACATATGGGAAATAATCCACCTAATTAGTGAATTAATTACGAGGAACTAGTAACTTATTTGGAACATGATACACTGATACAAACTAGCTTTTAGATTCGTTTTTTTCTCGTAATTACATTTTTGTATGGTTTTTTTGATTTCCCAAAACTTTCATTTTAGGATTCGTTCCCTTCTTCTAATTACGGATTCAATTTTCGTTGGACTACCCCCTTCTGAAGAACAGGAGTATGGTGAAGAACCAAGTGACAACAATGATGCACATTTCAAATTAAAGAAGACTTCATTCGTAAGGGATTTGATCAGCATGAGTTGGATGATTTTACTTGAGATTTGGTACAATCCAAATCGACTTCAGTACTACAGTACTACAAACAACTTTCTTGGAAAAGAAGTGAAGCTATCCTACTTTCGAACCCGAGAAAGTGCATTTTTGCAATACTTTCGAAGTGTCAGTGGCTTTGTACATTGCCACAATATTCACGGTTTAATGGAAGAATTGAGGATTCCAATTTGTAAGTCAATTGAATGGCAACTGTTCATGCATAGCTAAAGTGGAGCTCGTAAATGAACATTATTCGTGCAATTTGTAGAAATAAACATTATGTCGTAATGCGTAATTGCGTATTTATAGTATGAGTATTCTAAGGTTTTGTCCGATGACATTGCTATGTTATTTGATAATGGTATGTTTGCATTCACTGAAGTGTAGTTATATTTTGCATTGACATACTAATGTACAGTGCAATTAGTCTATTTGTCCTAATTATGATTAAACAAACATGCAAACAGACAAAAGATTTATTTAATAGATGTAGCACATTACTTTAAAGGATACAGTTACCAAATTTATTGAAAAAGTCAAAACGGAAACACATTGCATTATAAAAGATTCTACACATATTTATTTACACATATGCTTCGCAACTTTGAAGCTTAGAAGAAGCAAAAGAAATAACGAAGTTTTTGAATTTTTCGAAGATTCGAAGTTTCGAAGTTTTCAATCCCAAAATTCAAAATAATTAGGGATTTAAACTAATGTAATTTCAAAATTTTTCTAAAACCAAAGACGAATCTTAAGATGCGCACGCTGAGTTGCAATAATAATAACTTAACATCAGACTAATTTATTGGCGAGGTAAGAAATAATAACATATCTTGCACAATTAAACGTTCTTGTCAGTTTTGAAATAATAATAATGATATAAATTTATAAATTAAAGAAAGAAACGCCACTTTCTACCTTTAACGGTGTTTGCAATACTTATATTCCAATAGTAATCTCCGTTTCTTCGTCAGCAACTAACTACACTAATGAGACCTGAAAGGTCGAAACCGGTCTGTAGGTGTTCTGATGGGGAAAAAATATTTAATGTTTACGATATAAATTAACTTTTCCATTTGTCAATATTCGTGAAACTTAAAAATTTCGAAGCTTCGAATCTTTAATCTTCGAAGATTTTCTATGAATCTTCGAAACTTCGAAATTGGAAATCTTCGAAGAAAAATTCCAACCTTAATAAATAGTGCTTATTGAGTAAAGTAATTTGACCCAAACAAATTGTGCCATAAAAATGTTCATATAAAATGCGGTTTTAATAATTTAAGGAGATAAGACTTTGCAAAATAATCAGTTGCCACAAATATTATTAGTAATCACAACCTTGAAAATAATATCACTGTAGCAATTTGTTTTACAACGATTCTAATTATTTATCGGACAAGGTTCTCCTTTAGCAATTGGCGAAACGCTATAATATTGTATCATTATTATTAGAATATTTAAGGGGAGGCGCTACACGTATTAATTTTTTTTTTTCGATATCTCCTAAACTCTTTTATATTTAAAAAAAATCTGCATTAGTTTTCCATTATTGTCTAAGGCTTACCGTGAAGATTTCTAACGAATTCATAATAATAACAAAAATAATTTATAAAAATATTAACATTGAGAAAATCTAGACGGTATGTTCTGGTATTTATTATTTTAAATTTATTATATTAGTAACGTTTTGTTTATTTTTCGGTATTAATTGATATTTCTAATAAAATGTAATTTCGAAAGCGAGCACTCTTCTATTAATTGACAGTTATACTTTATAAATGTTTATTACTCTTTTACTACAGTGGTCTTTCCAATTAAAATCGGATGCGCTCTTCTAAGGCTTTCGCGGGTTAGATACAGGGGAAAGGAGTTTACGTTTAAATTTTCGGTCGGGTAGCGCCGGGTCTTAAATGTTGAATAAACTTGAAACATTATACAGTTTTTTACTTACAAGTTTTAAATAAGAATCGGCAGCAACGAACGCAATCTTCTCTTTCCAGCTGGACATGTAGCCATGTATGTAGACCCTTAGATTATGTTTGTAATCAAATTTCGACTTTGAGACACTCGTTCCATTGTCGGCGTAATGCAAGACTTGCGGTTCGGAAAAATCGATGTTCCTTCTGAAGAGGTAAAATTTAGTATCTAATACATCCGGGGACTCTGGTAACTTTTGAAGGGGAGATCGCGAATGTGGTATTTCAAAGCATCCAACGGTATCTGAAAATAAATAAATACACCCATAATTTTCTATAGTAAATTCACGATTGTTTTAGACACGCAGCAGGCCATGATTTTTTTCATTAAGTTATAATAATAATAATATTTATTCATTCATTTGGCTGTAATAAACACAGATTGAACATGCAAAAGAAAAAGATACACAATACACTACAATACATTTAAATCAGATGATACAATACTAAAATAATTGAATATAAGGTTACCGTCAGATCCTAGAATTTGAGATGGTTTTAAAAATATTTGTGATGTTTTTATCAAGGCAAAAGGCTGAAAATCATTTCTGACGAGAAGAAAGCTTGCATTAAAAAATGTTCTAAAGGACTTTGAAAGGCTTAAGAAAATATTTGAAGTAATTTTTCTTTAAATGTTGAGTAATGATATAGATAAACTAAAATCGTATTTTAGGTCAGTAGATGTTCGATAATCGATATTCTAAAGTAAGATTTTGACCAACCAAAGTTTCATTTTTAAATTCATTATTAAAAATTATTTTAAACTGTCAACAGAATAAGGTTCGAATGTCATCAATTATAACCTAGAATCCTTGCTTACATTTTTGATTACTGAAATTTAAATTTTCATAGATAGTGAGATCCTAAAATAATCGTGAATAATGTATAAAAAAATATACTGTTTGGTTTTAAACACTTGTAATTCATTTATATTGTCTATATTTATTATTTTTAGTATTTTCTTTATATATGTATACATTTTTCTGACGTGTGTAAACCTAAAGGTAAAACATGAATAAATTTCTATTTCTATTTCTATTTCTATTTCTAATGACAGTACAAGCTTGTCTGCATGTGTCTATCCATTTTCTATAAGAAATATGTCTCCTTCAGAACTGAAACGTGATTTCAATTCTGAAGTTTTATAGACTTTTTCTAAAAACAATATGCAGGGTGTTACAAATTCGATGCATTAGCATTGCTATCTCGGTAACTATAAGAAATCGAGAGTTGGTTGCGTATTTCGATGCTGAATAATTCCTGTTAAAAGTAAGTTTAAAATATTCTGGCTATTTCCAGAGATATTCGATAAAAGTCGAAAAAGTCAATTTTGGTTTTTATTATTTTACGATTTTATTACTAGTTATTTTAAAAAACCAAGTCACTTTTGGAAGGTCTTCCAGAAAATAATTTTATTTTTCAAATACAACGTTTCCCTATTTATACACCCACATCAACTTTGGATGTTTTATTTCATATTTGAATAGCTTTTCACCTTCCAAAACTAATAATGTATGTCACTTGTCATATAATTATTTTTTGAGTTATTTGAAATTTAAAAAAAATTAAGGTTAATAATAAATGTGTTGGTTAGAGTTCATGAAAATGTTTATACTGGATTCCCCATAATAGGCTACCAATTTTAATATTTGAATTAATTTTTTTTCAGTTAACAAAACAAACTTTTTACTATACTAAATTACAGCTAACTCTTTGGGATTTATGATAACATAAATATTTGGCTAATTTAATTCTAACTTTTAAAAATCACGTCTTCTAAATGACCTCCACCAACCTCGACACATTTTTCAATAATTGATAAAAAGTGGTTCATTACACGGCGTAGCAAACCTTTGTCTATTCCTTCAACTTCTTCACGAATTTTGACTTTGAGTTCCTCGATTGTACCTGGACGACTCGCAAACACTTTGGCTTTTAAATATCCCCACAGGAAAAAATCGGGTGCCGTTAAGTCGAGAAACCTCGAAGGCCAAGGCAAATGTCCGAATCGAGAAATGAGTCGGCCATTAAACGTTTCTCGCAGAACCCGCATTGAGTTTCTGGCGGTATGAGCTGTTGCCCCATCTTGTTGGAATAGTAAGGCTTTGTTTAGAAATCCTCGTCTATTTAATTCTGGAATGAGGAATGTCTCTAGCATGTTTACTTAGCGCTCGGATGTTACCGTTACAGCGCGGTTATTTTCATCCTCAAAAAAATATGGACCAATAATACCAAAAGATCCTACTCCACACCACACAACTACTTTTGGATTATGGAGGTTATGTACAAAGATTTCACGAGGATTTTCACTTGACCAGTATCTAAAATTCTGTTTATTAACCATGCCGTTCAAATAAAAATTTGCTTCGTCGCTCATTAAGAGACTGTGAATTGCTCCTTGATGTAAATTCAAAAATTCTTGACAAAGTGCTAACCATGCTTCTTTATCTTGATTTATAAGTTGCTGTGCCATTTGGTATTTATAGGGATGAAATTTTAAATCTCTTTGAAGAATTCGATCTAAGCTTTCCTTTGATATTCCTAGGATAAGGGTTTGTCGATTAGCAGACCTTTTAGGACTTCTCGTAAACGCAATATTTTCTGGTGTACGAACTGTTCTTCGACGTCCAGGCTTCTTCAAATTTTGTACAGAACCATTTTCACGCCAATGACGAACCCATAACTTAACAGTTTTACGATGTGGCCCGTGACCTCTATTGTTGTTATTAAACAGACGCCGGAATGCACGCCTAACTTCTTCTATCGAATTGCTTCTTATGCAAGTTTCTACACAAAACACACGTTGTTGGACTGAGTAATCCATGAAAGTTAAATAATTATGATGAAAACTAACAAACTTCTCGTAGAAAAATAACGTTCCACAAAATTATTAATATAAAACTTATTTGTGACAGGTGCCTACTTGATCAATAATTAACTTAAATCCCAAAGACTACAGAACATAATCCCACAGAGATAAACTTATTTAGTTATCTCGTAGGGAATTAATTAATAAAATAAAATGGGTAGTCTATTATGGGGAACCCTGTATATATTTTAATGATTAAAGTGGTTTAGGTTAATGGTTAATAGATTATTTAAGTATTAATATCATCAGCTATTTACGACTATAATTGCTTTCGATAATCAATTGATCTCCTAATAGGAATCCATTATGAATAAATTAATCAACCTCAATAGAGCACGCGATGATAATAAATGATTTTTTTTTAAGTATGTTGATATGTATCACTACGTCATATTATTGTTTGCACAATAGTATGTCATTCATGAATATTACAATAAATCAATTCTGTATTAAATTTACATAGTCCTTATTGTTAATATTAAAGCGTATCATGTTTTTTTCTGATTGCGTAATTAGTTGTGGGATATGCTTTCTCCGGCACTTGGAATAATGAAATTCGTTGGATGGTCCACTGTCTGAACTTTCATATTTTATAAATGTTTAAAATAAACTCTTATGTAACTTATAAGAAATCCAATGAGGCATAAAATGTACAGATCCAATTTTTAACGAATTATGGTAGGTCACTTTTACTGATTACGCCGTTAGAATTGATTGTAAATCAGATGAGACTTCACGCCCACCAATTTTAAATATTCATTACATGTCACTTACGAAATCATGATAATAAAATGATCCTCTAATCTTAATCGAATGATCGAAAATTAATGCACACACAATGTGGATATCGCAATGTTTATTAAAAAATGGTGATGTGGCCATCACGTTACTTTCTCCGATTAAATCAACTTTTTTAATAATCATCCCAGATAATTTTTTTTTTTTAAGGAAGGATGGTTGACAGGAATTCGGGTTGAGGAAGCTTGGATGATTTGGGAATTGACATAGCCAACTAGGGCATTCTGCCACAACCAATAATGTGTATAATAATCATTTATAATAATGAAAGGGACATACACTGAACATCCATGGACCCGCACGGCCATTTTTCGTTCCGAACAAGTGACCGCGCGGATGGGATTCGAACCCACGACCACGAGGCCCGTAAGCAGGAGCCCTACTCACTGGGCTACCGCGCCCCCCTCCCAGATAATTAATGTGCACTTTTTTTTCAGATCAGAAAATAATTTTCAACGCATAGAAAATTTTCACGAGTTATTTGTAACCCAATAAAGTAATTAAAAACCCATCCAAAAATTGTACACTGTTTATGAGGATACTTAGAAACAAGAGGTATTTGTGACCGTCACGAGAAACCGCTTCCCAAGAAAAGGTAGTCGACCACACCATCATCTTCTGAGGATATGACGACGGCAAATTATCAACAACCCTACTCCCAAAAACCGGCCCTTCTAAGGGCCATAAAAACTAATTAATTCTATTGATTCTTCTTTGTCAACAATGAATGCATGTATGAATGAATGCGAGTGATATTAGAATTTAGAACGAAATGAGGTATTTTTGATCAAATTTTTGTCTAAATAAAATTTGCGGCTCAGAATGTCTACCCAAAATTAATTTCAAAATTTGTTTTATTTTCGCGCCCAAATTACTCTTTTCATTTCTGCGATCCTGTTACTCCTGATCCAAATTTTCGAGCAAAAATTGTGCGAAAAATTCATGAAAATTTCATTTTATTTTCGCGCCCAAATTACTCTTTTCATTTCTGCGATCCTGTTACTCCTGGTCGGAATTTTCGAGCAAAAATTGTTCGAAAAATTCAATAAAATGTTATTTTATTTTCGCGCTCAAATTACTCTTTTCATTTCTGCGATCCTGTAACTCCTGGTCGGAATTTTCGAGCAAAAATTGTGCGAAAAATTCATAAAAATTTTATTTTATTTTCGCGCCCAAATTACTCTTTTCATTTCTGCGATCCTGTTACTCCTGATCCAAATTTTCGAGCAAAAATTGTGCGAAAAAATCAATAAAATATTATTTTATTTTCGCGCCCAAATTACTCTTTTCATTTCTGCGATCCTGTTACTCCTGATCCAAATTTCCTTGCAAAAATTGTGCGAAAAATTCAATAAAATTTTATTTTATTTTCGCGCCCAAATTACTCTTTTCATTTCTGCGATCCTGTTACTCCTGATCCAAATTTTCGAGCAAAAATTGTGCGAAAAAATCAATAAAATATTATTTTATTTTCGCGCCCAAATTACTCTTTTCATTTCTGCGATCCTGTTACTCCTGATCCAAATTTTCTTGCAAAAATTGTGCGAAAAATTCAATAAAATTTTTATTTATTTTCGCGCCCAAATTACTCTTTTCATTTCTGCGATCCTGTTACTCCTGATCCAAATTTTCGAGCAAAAATTGTGCGAAAAAATCAATAAAATTTTATTTTATTTTCGCGCTCAAATTACTCTTTTCATTTCTGCGATCCTGTTACTCCTGATCCAAATTTTCGAGCAAAAATTGTGCGAAAAATTCATTAAAATTTTATTTTATTTTCGCGCCCAAATTACTCTTTTCATTTCTGCGATCCTGTTACTCCTGATCCAAATTTTCGAGCAAAAATTGTGCGAATAATTCAAAAAAAATTTATTTTATTTTCGCGCTCAAATTACTCTTTTCATTTCTGCGATCCTGTTACTCCTGGTCGGAATTTTCAAGCAAAAATTGTGCGAAAAATTCAATAAAATTTTATTTTATTTTCGCGCCCAAAATACTCTTTTCATTTCTGCGATCCTGTTACTCCTGGTCGGATTTTTCGAGCAAAAATTGTGCGAAAAATTCATTAAAATTTTATTTTATTTTCGCGCCCAAATTACTCTTTTCATTTCTGCGATCCTGTTACTCCTGATCCAAATTTTCGAGCAAAAATTGTGCGAAAAATTCAATAAAATTTTATTTTATTTTCGCGCCCAAATTACTC
Source organism: Ocypus olens (assembly GCA_910593695.2). NCBI lineage: Eukaryota > Metazoa > Arthropoda > Insecta > Coleoptera > Staphylinidae > Ocypus > Ocypus olens. The sequence continues at coordinate 13,955,795 of OU343055.1, read as the reverse complement.
TTTTCATTTCTGCGATCCTGTTACTCCTGGTCGGATTTTTCGAGCAAAAATTGTGCGAAAAATTCATTAAAATTTTATTTTATTTTCGCGCCCAAATTACTCTTTTCATTTCTGCGATCCTGTTACTCCTGATCCAAATTTTCGAGCAAATATTGTGCGAAAAATTCAATAAAATTTTATTTTATTTTCGCGCCCAAATTACTCTTTTCATTTCTGCGATCCTGTTACTCCTGGTCGGAATTTTCGAGCAAAAATTGTGCGAAAAATTCAATAAAATTTTATTTTATTTTCGCGCCCAAATTACTCTTTTCATTTCTGCGATCCTGTTACTCCTGATCCAAATTTTCGAGCAAAAATTGTGCGAATAATTCAAAAAAATTTTATTTTATTTTCGCGCCCAAATTACTCTTTTCATTTCTGCGATCCTGTTACTCCTGATCCAAATTTTCTAGCAAAAATTGTGCGAAAAATTCAATAAAATTTTATTTTATTTTCGCGCTCAAATTACTCTTTTCATTTCTGCGATCCTGTTACTCCTGGTCGGAATTTTCGAGCAAAAATTGTGCGAAAAATTCAATCAAATTTTATTTTATTTTTGCGCCCAAATTACTCTTTTCATTTCTGCGATCCTGTTACTCCTGATCCAAATTTTCGAGCAAAAATTGTGCGAAAAATTCATTCAAATTTTATTTTATTTTCGCGCCCAAATTACTCTTTTCATTTCTGCGATCCTGTTACTCCTGATCCAAATTTTCGAGCAAAAATTGTGCGAAAAATTCATTCAAATTTTATTTTATTTTCGCGCCCAAATTACTCTTTTCATTTCTGCGATCCTGTTACTCCTGATCCAAATTTTCGAGCAAAAATTGTGCGAAAAATTCATTCAAATTTTATTTTATTTTTGCGCCCAAATTACTCTTTTCATTTCTGCGATCCTGTTACTCCTGATCCAAATTTTCGAGCAAAAATTGTGCGAAAAATTCATTCAAATTTTATTTTATTTTCGCGCCCAAATTACTCTTTTCATTTCTGCGATCCTGTTACTCCTGATCCAAATTTTCGAGCAAAAATTGTGCGAAAAATTCATTCAAATTTTATTTTATTTTTGCGCCCAAATTACTCTTTTCATTTCTGCGATCCTGTTACTCCTGATCCAAATTTTCGAGCAAAAATTGTGCGAAAAATTCATTCAAATTTTATTTTATTTTCGCGCCCAAATTACTCTTTTCATTTCTGCGATCCTGTTACTCCTGATCCAAATTTTCGAGCAAAAATTGTGCGAATAATTCAATAAAATTTTATTTTATTTTCGCGCCCAAATTACTCTTTTCATTTCTGCGATCCTGTTACTCCTGATCCAAATTTTCGAGCAAAAATTGTGCGAAAAATTCAATAAAATTTTATTTTATTTTCGCGCCCAAATTACTCTTTTCATTTCTGCGATCCTGTTACTCCAGGTCGAAATTTTCGAGCAAAAATTGTGCGAAAAATTCATTAAAATTTTATTTTATTTTCGCGCCCAAATTACTCTTTTCATTTCTGCGATCCTGTTACTCCAGGTCGAAATTTTCGAGCAAAAATTGTGCGAAAAATTCAATAAAATTTTATTTTATTTTCGCGCTCAAATTACTCTTTTCATTTCTGCGATCCTGTTACTCCAGGTCGAAATTTTCGAGCAAAAATTGTGCGAAAAATTCAATAAAATTTTATTTTATTTTCGCGCTCAAATTACTCTTTTCATTTCTGCGATCCTGTTACTCCAGGTCGAAATTTTCGAGCAAAAATTGTGCGAAAAATTCATTAAAATTTTATTTTATTTTCGCGCCCAAATTACTCTTTTCATTTCTGCGATCCTGTTACTCCAGGTCGAAATTTTCGAGCAAAAATTGTGCGAAAAATTCATTAAAATTTTATTTTATTTTCGCGCCCAAATTACTCTTTTCATTTCTGCGATCCTGTTACTCCAGGTCGAAATTTTCGAGCAAAAATTGTGCGAAAAATTCAATAAAATTTTATTTTATTTTCGCGCTCAAATTACTCTTTTCATTTCTGCGATCCTGTTACTCCTGATCCAAATTTTCGAGCAAAAATTGTGCGAAAAATTCAATAAAATTATATTTTATTTTCGCGCCCAAATTACTCTTTTCATTTCTGCGATCCTGTTACTCCTGGTCGGATTTTTCGAGCAAAAATTGTGCGAAAAATTCATTAAAATTTTATTTTATTTTCGCGCCCAAATTACTCTTTTCATTTCTGCGATCCTGTTACTCCAGGTCGAAATTTTCGAGCAAAAATTGTGCGAAAAATTCAATAAAATTTTATTTTATTTTCGCGCTCAAATTACTCTTTTCATTTCTGCGATCCTGTTACTCCTGATCCAAATTTTCGAGCAAAAATTGTGCGAAAAATTCATTCAAATTTTATTTTATTTTCGCGCCCAAAATACTCTTTTCATTTCTGCGATCCTGTTACTCCTGATCCAAATTTTCGAGCAAAAATTGTGCGAAAAATTCATTCAAATTTTATTTTATTTTCGCGCCCAAATTACTCTTTTCATTTCTGCGATCCTGTTACTCCTGATCCAAATTTTCGAGCAAAAATTGTGCGATTAATTCAAAAAAAATTTATTTTATTTTCGCGCTCAAATTACTCTTTTCATTTCTGCGATCCTGTTACTCCTGGTCGGAATTTTCGAGCAAAAATTGTGCGAAAAATTCAATAAAATTTTATTTTATTTTCGCGCCCAAATTACTCTTTTCATTTCTGCGATCCTGTTACTCCTGATCCAAATTTTCGAGCAAAAATTGTGCGAAAAAATCAATAAAATATTATTTTATTTTCGCGCCCAAATTACTCTTTTCATTTCTGCGATCCTGTTACTCCTGATCCAAATTTTCTAGCAAAAATTGTGCGAAAAATTCAATAAAATTTTATTTTATTTTCGCGCTCAAATTACTCTTTTCATTTCTGCGATCCTGTTACTCCTGGTCGGAATTTTCGAGCAAAAATTGTGCGAAAAATTCAATCAAATTTTATTTTATTTTTGCGCCCAAATTACTCTTTTCATTTCTGCGATCCTGTTACTCCTGATCCAAATTTTCGAGCAAAAATTGTGCGAAAAATTCATTCAAATTTTATTTTATTTTCGCGCCCAAATTACTCTTTTCATTTCTGCGATCCTGTTACTCCTGATCCAAATTTTCGAGCAAAAATTGTGCGAAAAATTCATTCAAATTTTATTTTATTTTCGCGCCCAAATTACTCTTTTCATTTCTGCGATCCTGTTACTCCTGATCCAAATTTTCGAGCAAAAATTGTGCGAAAAATTCATTCAAATTTTATTTTATTTTTGCGCCCAAATTACTCTTTTCATTTCTGCGATCCTGTTACTCCTGATCCAAATTTTCGAGCAAAAATTGTGCGAAAAATTCATTCAAATTTTATTTTATTTTCGCGCCCAAATTACTCTTTTCATTTCTGCGATCCTGTTACTCCTGATCCAAATTTTCGAGCAAAAATTGTGCGAATAATTCAATAAAATTTTATTTTATTTTCGCGCCCAAATTACTCTTTTCATTTCTGCGATCCTGTTACTCCTGATCCAAATTTTCGAGCAAAAATTGTGCGAAAAATTCATTCAAATTTTATTTTATTTTTGCGCCCAAATTACTCTTTTCATTTCTGCGATCCTGTTACTCCTGATCCAAATTTTCGAGCAAAAATTGTGCGAAAAATTCATTCAAATTTTATTTTATTTTCGCGCCCAAATTACTCTTTTCATTTCTGCGATCCTGTTACTCCTGATCCAAATTTTCTTGCAAAAATTGTGCGAAAAATTCAATAAAATTTTATTTTATTTTCGCGCCCAAATTACTCTTTTCATTTCTGCGATCCTGTTACTCCTGATCCAAATTTTCGAGCAAAAATTGTGCGAAAAATTCATTCAAATTTTATTTTATTTTTGCGCCCAAATTACTCTTTTCATTTCTGCGATCCTGTTACTCCTGATCCAAATTTTCTTGCAAAAATTGTGCGAAAAATTCAATAAAATTTTATTTTATTTTCGCGCCCAAATTACTCTTTTCATTTCTGCGATCCTGTTACTCCTGATTCAAATTTTCGAGCAAAAATTGTGCGAAAAATTCAATAAAATTTTATTTTATTTTCACGCCCAAATTACTCTTTTCATTTCTGCGATCCTGTTACTCCTGATTCAAATTTTCTAGCAAAAATTGTGCGAAAAATTCAATAAAATTTTATTTTATTTTCGCGCTCAAATTACTCTTTTCATTTCTGCGATCCTGTTACTCCTGGTCGGAATTTTCGAGCAAAAATTGTGCGAAAAATTCAATCAAATTTTATTTTATTTTTGCGCCCAAATTACTCTTTTCATTTCTGCGATCCTGTTACTCCTGATCCAAATTTTCGAGCAAAAATTGTGCGAAAAATTCATTCAAATTTTATTTTATTTTCGCGCCCAAATTACTCTTTTCATTTCTGCGATCCTGTTACTCCTGATCCAAATTTTCGAGCAAAAATTGTGCGAAAAATTCATTCAAATTTTATTTTATTTTCGCGCCCAAATTACTCTTTTCATTTCTGCGATCCTGTTACTCCTGATCCAAATTTTCTTGCAAAAATTGTGCGAAAAATTCAATAAAATTTTATTTTATTTTCGCGCCCAAATTACTCTTTTCATTTCTGCGATCCTGTTACTCCTGATCCAAATTTTCGAGCAAAAATTGTGCGAATAATTCAATAAAATTTTATTTTATTTTCGCGCCCAAATTACTCTTTTCATTTCTGCGATCCTGTTACTCCTGATCCAAATTTTCGAGCAAAAATTGTGCGAATAATTCAATAAAATTTTATTTTATTTTCGCGCCCAAATTACTCTTTTCATTTCTGCGATCCTGTTACTCCTGATCCAAATTTTCGAGCAAAAATTGTGCGAATAATTCAATAAAATTTTATCTTATTTTCGCGCCCAAATTACTCTTTTCATTTCTGCGATCCTGTTACTCCTGATCCAAATTTTCGAGCAAAAATTGTGCGAAAAATTCATTCAAATTTTATTTTATTTTCGCGCCCAAATTACTCTTTTCATTTCTGCGATCCTGTTACTCCTGATCCAAATTTTCGAGCAAAAATTGTGCGAATAATTCAATAAAATTTTATTTTATTTTCGCGCCCAAATTACTCTTTTCATTTCTGCGATCCTGTTACTCCTGATCCAAATTTTCGAGCAAAAATTGTGCGAAAAATTCATTCAAATTTTATTTTATTTTTGCGCCCAAATTACTCTTTTCATTTCTGCGATCCTGTTACTCCTGATCCAAATTTTCTTGCAAAAATTGTGCGAAAAATTCAATAAAATTTTATTTTATTTTCGCGCCCAAATTACTCTTTTCATTTCTGCGATCCTGTTACTCCTGATTCAAATTTTCGAGCAAAAATTGTGCGAAAAATTCAATAAAATTTTATTTTATTTTCGCGCCCAAATTACTCTTTTCATTTCTGCGATCCTGTTACTCCTGATTCAAATTTTCGAGCAAAAATTGTGCGAAAAATTCAATAAAATTTTATTTTATTTTCGCGCCCAAATTACTCTTTTCATTTCTGCGATCCTGTTACTCCTAAACCAAATTTTCTTGCAAAAATTGTGCGAAAAATTCAATAAAATTTTATTTTATTTTCGCGCCCAAATTACTCTTTTCATTTCTGCGATCCTGTTACTCCTGATCCAAATTTTCGAGCAAAAATTGTGCGAAAAATTCAATAAAATTTTATTTAATTTTCGCGCTCAAATTACTCTTTTCATTTCTGCGATCCTGTTACTCCTGGTCGGAATTTTCGAGCAAAAATTGTGCGAAAAATTCAATGAAATTTTATTTAATTTTCGCGCTCAAATTACTCTTTTCATTTCTGCGATCCTGTTACTCCTGATTCAAATTTTCTAGCAAAAATTGTGCGAAAAATCCAATAAAATTTTATTTTATTTTCGCGCCCAAATTACTCTTTTCATTTCTGCGATCCTGTTACTCCTGATCCAAATTTTCGAGCAAAAATTGTGCGAAAAATCCAATAAAATTTTATTTTATTTTCGCGCCCAAATTACTCTTTTCATTTCTGCGATCCTGTTACTCCTGATCCAAATTTTCTTGCAAAAATTGTGCGAAAAATCCAATAAAATTTTATTTTATTTTCGCGCCCAAATTACTCTTTTCATTTCTGCGATCCTGTTACTCCTGATCCAAATTTTCGAGCAAAAATTGTGCGAAAAATTCAATAAAATTTTATTTAATTTTCGCGCTCAAATTACTCTTTTCATTTCTGCGATCCTGTTACTCCTGGTCGGAATTTTCGAGCAAAAATTGTGCGAAAAATTCAATAAAATTTTATTTTATTTTCGCGCCCAAATTACTCTTTTCATTTCTGCGATCCTGTTACTCCTGATCCAAATTTTCTTGCAAAAATTGTGCGAAAAATCCAATAAAATTTTATTTTATTTTCGCGCCCAAATTACTCTTTTCATTTCTGCGATCCTGTTACTCCTGATCCAAATTTTCGAGCAAAAATTGTGCGAAAAATTCAATAAAATTTTATTTTATTTTCGCGCCCAAATTACTCTTTTCATTTCTGCGATCCTGTTACTCCTGATCCAAATTTTCTTGCAAAAATTGTGCGAAAAATTCAATAAAATTTTATTTAATTTTCGCGCTCAAATTACTCTTTTCATTTCTGCGATCCTGTTACTCCTGGTCGGAATTTTCGAGCAAAAATTGTGCGAAAAATTCAATAAAATTTTATTTTATTTTCGCGCTCAAATTACTCTTTTCATTTCTGCGATCCTGTTACTCCTGGTCGGAATTTTCGAGCAAAAATTGTGCGAAAAATTCAATAAAATTTTATTTTATTTTCGCGCCCAAATTACTCTTTTCATTTCTGCGATCCTGTTACTCCTCATCCAAATTTTCGAGCAAAAATTGTGCGAAAAATTCAATAAAATTTTATTTTATTTTCGCGCCCAAATTACTCTTTTCATTTCTGCGATCCTGTTACTCCTGATCCAAATTTTCGAGCAAAAATTGTGCGAAAAATTCAATAAAATTTTATTGAATTTTCGCGCTCAAATTACTCTTTTCATTTCTGCGATCCTGTTACTCCTGGTCGGAATTTTCGAGCAAAAATTGTGCGAAAAATTCAATAAAATTTTATTTTATTTTCGCGCTCAAATTACTCTTTTCATTTCTGCGATCCTGTTACTCCTGGTCGGAATTTTCGAGCAAAAATTGTGCGAAAAATTCAATAAAATTTTATTTTATTTTCGCGCCCAAATTACTCTTTTCATTTCTGCGATCCTGTTACTCCTGGTCGGAATTTTCGGGCAAAAATTGTGCGAAAAATTCAATAAAATTTTATTTTATTTTCGCGCCCAAATTACTCTTTTCATTTCTGCGATCCTGTTACTCCTGATCCAAATTTTCGAGCAAAAATTGTGCGAAAAATTCAATAAAATTTTATTTAATTTTCGCGCTCAAATTACTCTTTTCATTTCTGCGATCCTGTTACTCCTGGTCGGAATTTTCGAGCAAAAATTGTGCGAAAAATTCAATAAAATTTTATTTTATTTTCGCGCTCAAATTACTTTTTTAATTTCTGCGATCCTGTTACTCCTGGTCGGAATTTTCGAGCAAAAATTGTGCGAAAAATTCAATAAAATTTTATTTAATTTTCGCGCCCAAATTACTCTTTTCATTTCTGCGATCCTGTTACTCCTGATCCAAATTTTCGAGCAAAAATTGTGCGAAAAATTCAATAAAATTTTATTTAATTTTCGCGCTCAAATTACTCTTTTCATTTCTGCGATCCTGTTACTCCTGGTCGGAATTTTCGAGCAAAAATTGTGCGAAAAATTCAATAAAATTTTATTTTATTTTCGCGCCCAAATTACTCTTTTCATTTCTGCGATCCTGTTACTCCTGGTCGGAATTTTCGAGCAAAAATTGTGCGAAAAATTCAATAAAATTTTATTTTATTTTCGCGCTCAAATTACTCTTTTCATTTCTGCGATCCTGTTACTCCTGGTCGGAATTTTCGAGCAAAAATTGTGCGAAAAATTCAATAAAATTTTATTTTATTTTCGCGCTCAAATTACTTTTTTAATTTCTGCGATCCTGTTACTCCTGGTCGGAATTTTCGAGCAAAAATTGTGCGAAAAATTCAATAAAATTTTATTTTATTTTCGCGCCCAAATTACTCTTTTCATTTCTGCGATCCTGTTACTCCTGATCCAAATTTTCGAGCAAAAATTGTGCGAAAAATTCAATAAAATTTTATTTAATTTTCGCGCTCAAATTACTCTTTTCATTTCTGCGATCCTGTTACTCCTGGTCGGAATTTTCGAGCAAAAATTGTGCGAAAAATTCAATAAAATTTTATTTTATTTTCGCGCTCAAATTACTCTTTTCATTTCTGCGATCCTGTTACTCCTGGTCGGAATTTTCGAGCAAAAATTGTGCGAAAAATTCAATAAAATTTTATTTTATTTTCGCGCCCAAATTACTCTTTTCATTTCTGCGATCCTGTTACTCCTGGTCGGAATTTTCGGGCAAAAATTGTGCGAAAAATTCAATAAAATTTTATTTTATTTTCGCGCCCAAATTACTCTTTTCATTTCTGCGATCCTGTTACTCCTAAACCAAATTTTCTTGCAAAAATTGTGCGAAAAATTCAATAAAATTTTATTTTATTTTCGCGCCCAAATTACTCTTTTCATTTCTGCGATCCTGTTACTCCTGATCCAAATTTTCTTGCAAAAATTGTGCGAAAAATCCAATAAAATTTTATTTTATTTTCGCGCCCAAATTACTCTTTTCATTTCTGCGATCCTGTTACTCCTGATCCAAATTTTCTTGCAAAAATTGTGCGAAAAATTCAATAAAATTTTATTTTATTTTCGCGCCCAAATTACTCTTTTCATTTCTGCGATCCTGTTACTCCTGATTCAAATTTTCGAGCAAAAATTGTGCGAAAAATTCAATAAAATTTTATTTTATTTTCGCGCCCAAATTACTCTTTTCATTTCTGCGATCCTGTTACTCCTGATTCAAATTTTCGAGCAAAAATTGTGCGAAAAATTCAATAAAATTTTATTTTATTTTCGCGCCCAAATTACTCTTTTCATTTCTGCGATCCTGTTACTCCTAAACCAAATTTTCTTGCAAAAATTGTGCGAAAAATTCAATAAAATTTTATTTTATTTTCGCGCCCAAATTACTCTTTTCATTTCTGCGATCCTGTTACTCCTGATCCAAATTTTCGAGCAAAAATTGTGCGAAAAATCCAATAAAATTTTATTTTATTTTCGCGCCCAAATTACTCTTTTCATTTCTGCGATCCTGTTACTCCTGATCCAAATTTTCGAGCAAAAATTGTGCGAAAAATCCAATAAAATTTTATTTTATTTTCGCGCCCAAATTACTCTTTTCATTTCTGCGATCCTGTTACTCCTGATCCAAATTTTCGAGCAAAAATTGTGCGAAAAATTCAATAAAATTTTATTTAATTTTCGCGCTCAAATTACTCTTTTCATTTCTGCGATCCTGTTACTCCTGATCCAAATTTTCGAGCAAAAATTGTGCGAAAAATTCAATAAAATTTTATTTTATTTTCGCGCCCAAATTACTCTTTTCATTTCTGCGATCCTGTTACTCCTGATCCAAATTTTCGAGCAAAAATTGTGCGAAAAATTCAATAAAATTTTATTTAATTTTCGCGCTCAAATTACTCTTTTCATTTCTGCGATCCTGTTACTCCTGGTCGGAATTTTCGAGCAAAAATTGTGCGAAAAATTCAATAAAATTTTATTTTATTTTCGCGCCCAAATTACTCTTTTCATTTCTGCGATCCTGTTACTCCTGATCCAAATTTTCTTGCAAAAATTGTGCGAAAAATTCAATAAAATTTTATTTAATTTTCGCGCTCAAATTACTCTTTTCATTTCTGCGATCCTGTTACTCCTGGTCGGAATTTTCGAGCAAAAATTGTGCGAAAAATTCAATAAAATTTTATTTTATTTTCGCGCTCAAATTACTCTTTTCATTTCTGCGATCCTGTTACTCCTGGTCGGAATTTTCGAGCAAAAATTGTGCGAAAAATTCAATAAAATTTTATTTTATTTTCGCGCCCAAATTACTCTTTTCATTTCTGCGATCCTGTTACTCCTGATCCAAATTTTCGAGCAAAAATTGTGCGAAAAATTCAATAAAATTTTATTTTATTTTCGCGCCCAAATTACTCTTTTCATTTCTGCGATCCTGTTACTCCTGATCCAAATTTTCGAGCAAAAATTGTGCGAAAAATTCAATAAAATTTTATTTTATTTTCGCGCCCAAATTACTCTTTTCATTTCTGCGATCCTGTTACTCCTAAACCAAATTTTCTTGCAAAAATTGTGCGAAAAATTCAATAAAATTTTATTTTATTTTCGCGCCCAAATTACTCTTTTCATTTCTGCGATCCTGTTACTCCTGGTCGGAATTTTCGAGCAAAAATTGTGCGAAAAATTCAATAAAATTTTATTTTATTTTCGCGCTCAAATTACTCTTTTCATTTCTGCGAACCTGTTACTCCTGGTCGGAATTTTCGAGCAAAAATTGTGCGAAAAATTCAATAAAATTTTATTTTATTTTCGCGCTCAAATTACTCTTTTCATTTCTGCGATCCTGTTACTCCTGGTCGGAATTTTCGAGCAAAAATTGTGCGAAAAATTCAATAAAATTTTATTTTATTTTCGCGCCCAAATTACTCTTTTCATTTCTGCGATCCTGTTACTCCTGGTCGGAATTTTCGGGCAAAAATTGTGCGAAAAATTCAATAAAATTTTATTTTATTTTCGCGCCCAAATTACTCTTTTCATTTCTGCGATCCTGTTACTCCTGATCCAAATTTTCTTGCAAAAATTGTGCGAAAAATTCAATAAAATTTCATTTAATTTTCGCGCCCAAATTACTCTTTTCATTTCTGCGATCCTGTTACTCCTGATCCAAATTTTCTTGCAAAAATTGTGCGAAAAATTCAATAAAATTTTATTTAATTTTCGCGCCCAAATTACTCTTTTCATTTCTGCGATCCTGTTACTCCTGATCCAAATTTTCTTGCAAAAATTGTGCGAAAAATTCAATAAAATTTTATTTAATTGTCGCGCCCAAATTACTCTTTTCATTTCTGCGATCCTGTTACTCCTGATCCAAATTTTCGAGCAAAAATTGTGCGAAAAATTCAATAAAATTTTATTTTATTTTCGTGCCCAAATTACTCTTCTCATTTCTGCGATCCTGTTACTCCTGATCCAAATTTTCGAGCAAAAATTGTTCGAAAAATTCAATAAAATTTTATTTTATTTTCGCGCCCAAATTACTCTTTTCATTTCTGCGATCCTGTTACTCCTGATCCAAATTTTCGAGCAAAAATTGTGCGAAAAATTCAATAAAATTTTATTTAATTTTCGCGCTCAAATTACTCTTTTCATTTCTGCGATCCTGTTACTCCTGGTCGGAATTTTCGAGCAAAAATTGTGCGAAAAATTCAATAAAATTTTATTTTATTTTCGCGCCCAAATTACTCTTTTCATTTCTGCGATCCTGTTACTCCTGATCCAAATTTTCTTGCAAAAATTGTGCGAAAAATCCAATAAAATTTTATTTTATTTTCGCGCCCAAATTACTCTTTTCATTTCTGCGATCCTGTTACTCCTGATCCAAATTTTCGAGCAAAAATTGTGCGAAAAATTCAATAAAATTTTATTTTATTTTCGCGCCCAAATTACTCTTTTCATTTCTGCGATCCTGTTACTCCTGATCCAAATTTTCTTGCAAAAATTGTGCGAAAAATTCAATAAAATTTTATTTAATTTTCGCGCTCAAATTACTCTTTTCATTTCTGCGATCCTGTTACTCCTGGTCGGAATTTTCGAGCAAAAATTGTGCGAAAAATTCAATAAAATTTTATTTTATTTTCGCGCTCAAATTACTCTTTTCATTTCTGCGATCCTGTTACTCCTGGTCGGAATTTTCGAGCAAAAATTGTGCGAAAAATTCAATAAAATTTTATTTTATTTTCGCGCCCAAATTACTCTTTTCATTTCTGCGATCCTGTTACTCCTGATCCAAATTTTCGAGCAAAAATTGTGCGAAAAATTCAATAAAATTTTATTTTATTTTCGCGCCCAAATTACTCTTTTCATTTCTGCGATCCTGTTACTCCTCATCCAAATTTTCGAGCAAAAATTGTGCGAAAAATTCAATAAAATTTTATTTAATTTTCGCGCTCAAATTACTCTTTTCATTTCTGCGATCCTGTTACTCCTGGTCGGAATTTTCGAGCAAAAATTGTGCGAAAAATTCAATAAAATTTTATTTTATTTTCGCGCTCAAATTACTCTTTTAATTTCTGCGATCCTGTTACTCCTGGTCGGAATTTTCGAGCAAAAATTGTGCGAAAAATTCAATAAAATTTTATTTAATTTTCGCGCCCAAATTACTCTTTTCATTTCTGCGATCCTGTTACTCCTGATCCAAATTTTCGAGCAAAAATTGTGCGAAAAATTCAATAAAATTTTATTTTATTTTCGCGCCCAAATTACTCTTTTCATTTCTGCGATCCTGTTACTCCTGATCCAAATTTTCGAGCAAAAATTGTGCGAAAAATTCAATAAAATTTTATTTAATTTTCGCGCTCAAATTACTCTTTTCATTTCTGCGATCCTGTTACTCCTGGTCGGAATTTTCGAGCAAAAATTGTGCGAAAAATTCAATAAAATTTTATTTTATTTTCGCGCTCAAATTACTCTTTTCATTTCTGCGATCCTGTTACTCCTGGTCGGAATTTTCGAGCAAAAATTGTGCGAAAAATTCAATAAAATTTTATTTTATTTTCGCGCCCAAATTACTCTTTTCATTTCTGCGATCCTGTTACTCCTGATCCAAATTTTCGAGCAAAAATTGTGCGAAAAATTCAATAAAATTTTATTTAATTTTCGCGCTCAAATTACTCTTTTCATTTCTGCGATCCTGTTACTCCTGGTCGGAATTTTCGAGCAAAAATTGTGCGAAAAATTCAATAAAATTTTATTTTATTTTCGCGCCCAAATTACTCTTTTCATTTCTGCGATCCTGTTACTCCTGATCCAAATTTTCTTGCAAAAATTGTGCGAAAAATTCAATAAAATTTTATTTAATTTTCGCGCTCAAATTACTCTTTTCATTTCTGCGATCCTGTTACTCCTGGTCGGAATTTTCGAGCAAAAATTGTGCGAAAAATTCAATAAAATTTTATTTTATTTTCGCGCTCAAATTACTCTTTTCATTTCTGCGATCCTGTTACTCCTGGTCGGAATTTTCGAGCAAAAATTGTGCGAAAAATTCAATAAAATTTTATTTTATTTTCGCGCCCAAATTACTCTTTTCATTTCTGCGATCCTGTTACTCCTGATCCAAATTTTCGAGCAAAAATTGTGCGAAAAATTCAATAAAATTTTATTTTATTTTCGCGCCCAAATTACTCTTTTCATTTCTGCGATCCTGTTACTCCTGATCCAAATTTTCGAGCAAAAATTGTGCGAAAAATTCAATAAAATTTTATTTAATTTTCGCGCTCAAATTACTCTTTTCATTTCTGCGATCCTGTTACTCCTGGTCGGAATTTTCGAGCAAAAATTGTGCGAAAAATTCAATAAAATTTTATTTTATTTTCGCGCTCAAATTACTCTTTTCATTTCTGCGATCCTGTTACTCCTGGTCGGAATTTTCGAGCAAAAATTGTGCGAAAAATTCAATAAAATTTTATTTTATTTTCGCGCCCAAATTACTCTTTTCATTTCTGCGATCCTGTTACTCCTGGTCGGAATTTTCGGGCAAAAATTGTGCGAAAAATTCAATAAAATTTTATTTTATTTTCGCGCCCAAATTACTCTTTTCATTTCTGCGATCCTGTTACTCCTGATCCAAATTTTCTTGCAAAAATTGTGCGAAAAATTCAATAAAATTTCATTTAATTTTCGCGCCCAAATTACTCTTTTCATTTCTGCGATCCTGTTACTCCTGATCCAAATTTTCTTGCAAAAATTGTGCGAAAAATTCAATAAAATTTTATTTAATTTTCGCGCCCAAATTACTCTTTTCATTTCTGCGATCCTGTTACTCCTGATCCAAATTTTCTTGCAAAAATTGTGCGAAAAATTCAATAAAATTTTATTTAATTGTCGCGCCCAAATTACTCTTTTCATTTCTGCGATCCTGTTACTCCTGATCCAAATTTTCGAGCAAAAATTGTGCGAAAAATTCAATAAAATTTTATTTTATTTTCGTGCCCAAATTACTCTTCTCATTTCTGCGATCCTGTTACTCCTGATCCAAATTTTCGAGCAAAAATTGTTCGAAAAATTCAATAAAATTTTATTTTATTTTCGCGCTCAAATTACTCTTTTCATTTCTGCGATCCTGTTACTCCTGATCCAAATTTTCGACCAAAAATTGTGCGAAAAATTCAATAAAATTTTATTTTATTTTCGCGCCCAAATTACTCTTTTCATTTCTGCGATCCTGTTACTCCTGATCCAAATTTTCGAGCAAAAATTGTTCGAAAAATTCAATAAAATTTTATTTTATTTTCGCGCTCAAATTACTCTTTTCATTTCTGCGATCCTGTTACTCCTGATCCAAATTTTCGAGCAAAAATTGTGCGAAAAATTCAATAAAATTTTATTTTATTTTCGTGCCCAAATTAGTCTTTTAATTTCTGCGATCCTGTTACTCCTGATCCAAATTTTCGAGCAAAAATTGTTCGAAAAATTAAAAAAAAAAATTATTTTATTTTCGCGCCCAAATTACTCTTTTCATTTCTGCGATCCTGTTACTCCTGATCCAAATTTTCGACCAAAAATTGTGCGAAAAATTCAATAAAATTTTATTTTATTTTCGCGCCCAAATTACTCTTTTCATTTCTGCGATCCTGTTACTCCTGATCCAAATTTTCGAGCAAAAATTGTGCGAAAAATTCAATAAAATTTTATTTTATTTTCGCGCCCAAATTACTCTTTTCATTTCTGCGATCCTGTTACTCCTGATCCAAATTTTCGAGCAAAAATTGTGCGAAAAATTCAATAAAATTTTATTTTATTTTCGCGCTCAAATTACTCTTTTCATTTCTGCGATCCTGTTACTCCTGATCCAAATTTTCGAGCAAAAATTGTGCGAAAAATTCATAAAAATTTTATTTTATTTTCGCGCCCAAATTACTCTTTTCATTTCTGCGATCCTGTTACTCCTGATCCAAATTTTCGAGCAAAAATTGTTCGAAAAATTCAATAAAATTTTATTTTATTTTCGCGCTCAAATTACTCTTTTCATTTCTGCGATCCTGTTACTCCTGATCCAAATTTTCGAGCAAAAATTGTGCGAAAAATTCAAAAAAAATTTATTTTATTTTCGCGCCCAAATTACTCTTTTCATTTCTGCGATCCTGTTACTCCTGATCCAAATTTTCGACCAAAAATTGTGCGAAAAATTCAATAAAATTTTATTTTATTTTCGCGCCCAAATTACTCTTTTCATTTCTGCGATCCTGTTACTCCTGATCCAAATTTTCGAGCAAAAATTGTGCGAAAAATTCAATAAAATTTTATTTTATTTTCGCGCTCAAATTACTCTTTTCATTTCTGCGATCCTGTTACTCCTGATCCAAATTTTCGAGCAAAAATTGTGCGAAAAATTCATAAAAATTTTATTTTATTTTCGCGCTCAAATTACTCTTTTCATTTCTGCGATCCTGTGACTCCTGGTCCAAATTTTTGAGTGCAAATTTTGTTAAAAATAAATTAAAAACGTGAAATTATTTTCGATCGATTTTTGAAGTGCAAAACAACTCTTTTCCTTTCTAGTCTACTGTTACAAAACGTGAATATTTTTCGAAATTAATTTAGGGTAGACATTCTGAACAGTAAATTTTCGATAGATTTTTGAAGTGAAAAATAACTTGTTTCGTTCCTAGTCTTCTGATAATCTTGGCTACAATTTTTTCAATATTTTATCATGAGAGCGCTTTGGTCTTTTATTGTTTCAACACATGCATTCATTAATTCATTCATTCATTGACAAAGGAGAATTTTAGAATTAGTTAGTTTTTATGGCCCTTAAAAGGGCCGTTGTTTTCGGGGGAGGGGCGCCCAAAATTTACTGTTTATCTCTAGAAGATGTTGGTGTGGTCGACTACCTTCTCTAGGGAGCCGGTTTCTCGCGACGGTCACAAATACCTCTTGCTTCTTCTTATCCTATTAATCTTTGTGCAATTCTTGGATGCGGTTTCAATTATTTTATTGGGTCATAAAAATTTAGGAAGGAAATGATCAGGGTATTAGGTTTTATTTATATAATTCACCAAGGCTTCAAAAATATCCACCTGAAATTGTTTAAAAAACGTTGACCGACACACACACAGACACAACATTTTTTTTCCAGAAATTGTTGAAATGGCATCCAGGGACCCAAAAACGGATATTTCCGTAAAAAGAATTTTTGAAAAAAATTTCACGATCATTCTTGTATTTACTTCGTAACGGAGAAAGTAAAAAGGCTGCGATGTCACCATAAGTTAAAAAAATTAAAAATCATCACATTACAAGTTTACTTATACTAAACAATTCTTGAAAAAACAAGGAAATAAATCTAACCAAGTCAGTAAATCTGATGATGAAAACTGGCTCACAGGTTTGGCTTTTTTTTTATTTGAAATTAGATTTTGAGAGAACGCGTATTTCATTCTTTGATCTAGAATTATATTTAGAAACAGACATAACCATTGTAGTTTTTCAGGCCGGTATTTCAAGTAATTAATGTAATCATATGGTTTGATCAATGGATCTTTGCATGTGTGTCATTACCGAAGACCGTGTTTTCTCGCCTTGGACGACATACGTACACACATGATTGCATCTAATTCAACTTAGCGTAGAGAGAGTAAACGCATGAAAATGTTGTAGGAGCTAGGTTCAGTTATCTATGACGTGCACGCAAAGATCCATTGATCAAAGTATATCTGTTGTTGATTTGTGCTACAACATGAACAGGGGAAATATACTTACCATAATCTATTAAATTTCGTAGTTTCGAAGGAAGTGCATTAAAACATTTGACACAGTGATATCGCATGCCTATTGTTGATTTTGAGTTGAAACAAATTAACACATATTTCATTCTTTAATTTAGTGTTAGTGTTATATTTATGAAAGGACCTATTACAATTGCAGTTGTTTTTTATACGCAAGATACACTCTATTGTGTAAATGCACGTAACTTTCATTATTTCAAGCCTTTTGAAATATTTCCTGCAATCATATCAATAGTTGATTTCGTGCTACAACACGAACAACTCGCCTTTGTAGGGTAATTATATTTTCCATTATGAAACGTAAGATTAGATAAAACAAATCAATCAGTATGCATTATATTTAAGCTAGTTATTGTTTTCAAGAAATTCCTCGTTATGGTTCTATATTTACAATTGACAAAAATCAAATAATTAACTCGAAACGTTCTTACAAGTACATGTGATAGTTTTATATTTCATTTCTGTAATCTTGTTACTCCTGGTGGTAATTTTTGTGTAAACATTTTGTGCAATTATTTTGGCGTCCAAATTACTCTTTTTATTTCTGTGATCCTGTTACTCCTGTTTTTGTGTGAAAATTTTGTTAAAAATAAATTGAAAATGTGAAATTATTTTCGCGCCCAAATTACACTTTTCATTTCTGTGTTCCTGTTACTCCTGGTGAAAATTTTGTTAAATGTGAAATTATTTTCGCGCCCAAATTACTCTTTTCATTTCTGCGAGCCTGTAACTCCTGGTAGTTTTATTTTCACACAAAAATTTATACAGCAAAATGGTAATTTAAATAAACACAAATGGGAGATGTCTACTGCATTTAAATAATTTATACTGACGTCTAAACTTGCTTAAATGTTCAATAACTTAAGATGATTATATGATTTTAATGATTCAAACACAAAAAAGTGTCAAATTGTGTTGTCATTAGCGATAATTATGTTTGATTAAAACAAATTCAATTGCATTATAAATTTCCACATAGGAACGGTCGCAACCATTCTCTTCATTAAACAATCAGTTATATTTAACTTTCTGGATATATTGATTTTATGTGGAAATATGATTGCTCAATAGTAATTGCGAGTGAATATTAATGCCTCTTTAAAGCAATTATTATTTCGTTAACCTTATTACATACATATACATTGGTTTTGTGCATGAAGAAATGCAGATGTTTCGGAGAAACGACCTCGAAACAACTGTAAATTTAAGCCGTGTTTTGTGTATCTAATGTATATTTCTTTGTGTGAAGAAGCCACAATGTCGTGAAAATTTTAAAATCAAATATTCGTTATTATCCAAATTAATATGTATAAACTCAGTGTCTCATCAATCAAGTTAGATGAATGAATATAAATAAGGACAATAATGCTTTCAATTTTTAACACCCTGTAATAAATTGAAAATTTAATATTTTAATTCAAAATTAATATGGGTTGAACGATTAATAAAAAAAAAATTAGCATTTTTTTTTTATGAAAGAGATGATACTATTCATTAAAAAAAAATAATTACTTACCATAGCATACTCTCGAAGTCAACCTTTCCTTATGCCTTTGAAACCTATTAGCAAACCTATCCCTTAAACTGGTCCTAGGCGCACTCGAGTTTTCCCTGGGTAACCTTCTATTCACATTTCGCACCATTTTCATACAATCGCTCACCATAGCACACCCGCCGATCACCAATAAACACGCGACCAACTTCATACTTCCAAAATTGTTCAAAAAGCGTTAACCGGAGCGTCTCCGCGCGACACTTGTTTCTCGATCGGCTTCACCACTTCAATAACCGGCATAATTGGCAAACGAGCGACCAAAAACAGTCGGCTTTCACTTTTTCTATCATCGGAATTTTTTCTCTTTCGGCCAATGCCAATATAGACGCTCATTCCCTTTTTGATGATGTGCGAATTTCGTAACGAACATAAAGTCCCTCGGCCCGGCAAAATTAAGTAAATGGCACGTTTGCGCAACGTACTCGACACAGAAACGGAATTTATTGTCTTAAATATTTGAACACGCACCATTATGCCGGTTTACTGTTCCGTAAATGCGGTTAAGTGAAAATGGTCGGTTTTGTAATGGATGCGACATATGACTGGACCCATAAAAAAAAGTTTCACTTTTTGATTTATTTCGTCAAATTTACATAGTGGAACAATCTGGTTTAATCAGTGTGACTTCGTTAGGAAGATTGTTTTGATACTTATGGTAATCAGAACGTGAATAATTGCGTTTCATCATGTATTAATTAATTTTAATATCATGGTGATGGTTGCGACCGTTACTACGTGGTAATTCATTATAGAATCACTGAATTATGTATTATGTTTTTTACCACAATTTATAAATAGTGTTTTATTCTAACTTTAATATGACCAAAAGTATACAAATAACAATTGTATTATTAACAAAATGAAGTACCATCTAGTAATGGTCGTCACTATCTCGTTTCTTGAGTGTTTTTTTGTAAAATGGACATCGGTCATCCTTTATTAAAAAAAACGCTCGTTCATTGAAGGATGTTGGAGAGAATGATCAATGAAGAGTAATTTTAGCCCATGGTTTATGCTTTGTCAATATTAATAACGTTGGTTATAAAAGATTCTTAATTAAACAACACTATATTTCGTCATATATTCAAATAAATGATAAAACGTGTCCTTAATCACATTTTGATAAAAGTTTGAAATTTAGGTTACTTAAATATTCACCGAGAAATTTTGACATAGCACCTTGACTTTTTAAATAACAGGTAATTAGGGCCCAGTCGACAAATTAATTGCTTTCGGTCCCATGCTCGGATAAAAGAGAAGGGTATAAAAACATGTACAGTGTTAAAATTACATCCTCGCCACTATGTCTTTATTTGATATAACTTTAGGAATAAAAATTATTTACTAGTTTTCAGCAATCTTAAAAGCTAACCTTTATCGTCACATGCCATATTAATTTATTAAATTGTATTAATTTTTACTTTCTCCGTTACGAAGTACGAGAAAGTATTGTGATCGTGATTTTTTCGCGCTGTATCTCAAAAACTAATAAAGCAATTGATATGAAACTTTGAACATCCATCTTATTTGATAATCTGAAGAACTGAAAAGCTTTTGGTAAAATTTCGTACACCGGAAGTGGGCGTTTACCTTAACTATTTTTTGTTTTTTGCCAATATTTTCTTAAATATGAAAAATATCACAAAAACATTCAAACAAACTTTGAAGACAACAAAGAAATGAACATCTTTTGCTTGAAAACATTTTTCATAAAATCATTTTTATTCGAGAAAAACATTTATTATTATTTTTTTAATTTTTGGTTTATAATTATAAAACGATAATAGTTACATAAATGTTATGTTAATAATAATTATACAGAATACCAAAATGAACAACTTCTAAAGAATAAGTTTATTTCGAAATCTCGTTAGTTTTTGAGTAAACCGAGTTTTTGAATTTGAAGTATAATTTTTCCATCTTTGATGATTTTGACGTTTTAAACGTCAGTTTCATCCGAGTTTACGCAACGCTCGATGTACATTTAATATATGATTTCAATTGAAAATAAACCCATGAAAACGTAAATATAAAGTCGGAGAAAGTAACATGATGGCCACATCACCATTTTTTCTCTACATAACAGTCTGTCTGTAACTGTGCGCGCTGTATCTTAAAAACCAATAGAGAAATTGATATGAAACTTTGAACATCCGTAGTATTTGATAATCTGAAGAACTGAAAAGCTTTTGGTAAAATTTCGTATTTCCGAATATTTTTTGTTTTTTTAGCCTTTTTTGGGACTTCAGGAAAATGTTTTCAGAACTTTTTTCATATCTTTTTTAAGGACATTTTTAAATGACCTTTCTTCGACGGTTCTTTTTCAGGACTTTTTAAGAAAGGCTTATTTTTTGGACTTTCAGAGCCTTCATTTTCAGGATTTCTTTTTAAAATTTTATTAACAGGATTTTTTTTTTTGAGGAATTTTTTCTCGAGACGTTTTCGGGACTGTCTTTAGAACCCTTTGTTGAGGACTTATTTTCGGGATTTTTTTCAGAACAAATTTTTCAGAATTTTCTTCATGACATTTTTTAGGATTTTTTTTTCAAATTGAAATTTATTTAATTTCCAAGAAGAATGATTACAACATCCATGGGTTAGTCAGGTTATTATTAATGGATATAATTAATGTTTACGTGTACAATATTATGAAATAAAAATTAAAAAATTAATAGCCTATTTAAAACAATATCTACAAGTAAAACTTAAAATCTACCGAATAAAAAGACATTATTACAATAAAAAGACATACATAAAGAATACTATTAAAAATATTGGTCAATTAAGATTAAAATTTTAAAAATTTAAAAACTGTTTATCAGGACTTTTCCAGATATTTTTAGCATTTTCTTTAAGACCATTTTCAAAAATTTTAATTTCGGGAATTATTTTAGGCCTTTTTGCGGGACTTTTTCAGGACTTCTTTTCAAGAATCTTTTTTGGATTTCTTTTTGGGGGCAATCAGATATTTTTAAGGACTTTTTACAATGCTTTTTTCAGAAATTTTAATTCTTAATTTTCAAGACAATTTTTCTATATTTCATCAGGACTCTTTTTCTGAACTTTCTTCAGGACTTATTTTAGGACTTCCTTTCAGCACTTTTTAGGACTCTTTTTCGGGACATTTATTTCTGGATTTTTTTTCACGGCTTTTATCAGGACTCTTTTTTTCAAGACTTTATTTCGTAGACTGTTCCTCCACGACTTTTTTTCGAGACTCTTTCGAACACCTTGTTCAGGACTTCTTTTCAGGATATATTTCAGAATTTTCTTCATTACATATTTTTCAGAATAATTTTTTCGGGAAGCCTTCTTTACAGTTTTTTTAGTTCCAATATTTCAGAACATTTTTTATAGGATTTTATTTTCAAGACCCTTTTTGGGATTTTTTTCGGGACAATTTCTTCAGTCTTTTTTAAAGTTTTTTTAAGGACATTTTCACAGGTTTTTTCAGAAATATTTTTTTAAGACGGTTATTACAGGACATTTTTTCAGGATATTTTATAAGAACTTTCTTCAGGACTTATTTAAAGACGTTCCTTCGGGACTTTTTTAGGACTGTTTTTTTGACTTCTTTCTGGGTTTTTTAAGGACATTTATTTCTGGTGTTTTATATGAAGACTTAATTTTTTAGGACTCTTTTTGCAGTACTGTTCTCAAGACTTTTTCACAACTTTTTAACTGGACTCTTTTTTCAAGACTTTATTTTCCAAAACACTTTCTCGAGGACGTTTTTCAAATATTTTTATCACTCTTTTTTGAAGACTTTTTAACAGGACTTTTTTTAGATTTGTTACAACTTACGGTAAAGATTATTAGAATTTGAAACATAATTTGTCATTTTTACCTTTCATAATTTTGACGTTTCAAACGACAGTATCATCCGATCATGTGAAATGCTCGATTTAAAATATGATATAAATATGAATAACTATTATACCATCAAATCGGAGAAAGTAATATGATGGCCACATCACCATTTTTTTAATGTCTTTAATGTTAGGTTGAGTTTATTATAAGTAAATATGTATATACAATGTAAAAGGGGGTTTCCTGTATAATTAAGTAAACAAATAAATAAAAGTAATAATATCATCAATCAATGCATTGAACGTACAGTCGGTTCGTTATACCGTGATAAATTTACGGTTAGATGGGCGAGCACTTCTACCCGATAGGGGATGTAATATTTGACCGATTGGCTCAGTGGTGATCGTGATGAATGCTCAGAATTCCGTGAAAAAAAAATCTTTACCCAATCGCTGTTAAGCGGCTTGGCCCTATTTTGCCAGGGCGCTTCGCTGAGTTTACGATAAATTTATCACGGTATAACGCACAGATTGTACATTTTTAAGATTCGCCGTCACTTACCGTCACTTACCTATAATCGTCGAAATTTGATCTGTAAAGACATTGAGGAAGGGTGAAATAAAAGATCGTGTAAAATGAAACAGAACTCAACTGAAAGATTTATTTCGTTATTTTGTAAGTACATCGTAGGAGGGTCTAGCCATTTGAAAAGCTAATATTTAAATACTGATAATTTATTGTATATTTTTTAACATCTATATTTAATGGAGTAGCAGAAATATTCTACCATACAAAAGTTACAAAAAGAAGGAAACGACGCGTTTTCGCCACCATATTACCAGAGGGGCGCCTCTCGGGAGCGCCACGACGTCTCGCGAACGACCAACAGAAACTGGTAAAATATTTCCACAAATAATTGTATACATAACAATTCATAGAGTTCTATAGATTAGAGGAAAGTCTATAGGCGGGGGGCGGCGTCGGGACGTCCGTTATATTTATTGTTGGGGCGCCGATTATTCGTTTCGTATAAAAATGTCCTAAATACGACACCAGAAACAGTGTAAATATCAAAAGTTATAAGTTGGCCCCCGGGTCCCGGCGAAGCCCCCCTGTCTTTCTTCCATGGAATGGTCTCGAGGCATGACAGTATTGTATTTATTGTACACACGTCGGTGCCGGCGCCCCCGACGCCCCCGCCACCCCCGAGGGCCGCCCGGGGCGTGGACTGAGGGCGAGTTGCACCGCGACGCCGACGCCGGCACCCTTCACGCACCCTTCAGTCATTTAGGAAAAGTATAAATCGTATGATATGTGCACACACATTCGTACTTTATGCCTATCTAACATTTAACCATCTCATTTCACTAGTGTTATCTGATAAAAAGAATTTTTACACCCTTACTGCTTTTTTGCCGAATACAAACGTATCACAATAACGTACAAGTTCATTATAAATCCTTGTGCTTCGTGCAAATACTCGCGACTTTCAAAACCTATGATTACAAAATGCTTTTTCAACTTCAACTTTACGCAGGTTTAGTTTAAAAATGCGGGTCGTATGGAAATACGTGATTACTCATGAGATCGTTTCGCTGCATTTTAATAACAGTGGCAGAGGATGGTTTACGAGATTTCAACGATTAAAAAAGAAAGTGTTTTAAAGTGTATGTAACAAAATATTCGTTACACGTTATAACTCTTTTTACAAGCTCACAAAGTTGGATTAATCAATTAGAATGCCATTCTATCACTCATGACGTGAATCAGAATGGTTATTTATTATACGAATGTGAAATGTACGTAATTAGTCCCCCATGAAAAAGTTAATTAATAATTTTCTTAAGGGACTAATGAGTAATTCCACATGAGTATAATATAACATTTTATCCAAAATCATCCGTAATTGCCTTAAATATTGAAATAATTTTGACAAGAAATTTTGACGTAAGTTGTGTCAATTTGAAATATTTCAAAAATCCTACGAAAGATCTATGTATTCCGTGAGTCCAAGTTATTCTCTCACAAGGGGGTAATGAGCAACATTACATGGCTCAAATGACCACAGTAATTCGATTGTTACACCAGATTTTGGATAAATTATTTTACATAAACTTTATATTTTAATTTGTTCAAGTAGGCAGAACTACCATTTCTATCGACTTAACTACGAAAATCAAATCAGTGGCCAAACTGTAGCATAAAAGCTTTGAAACGAAGGTGATGCTTGATGCCAATTGAACTGGCACCAGATGGCACTATACTGCTAGCAGTTGAATCAAATGCAGTTTTAAGAAAAAAACAGCCAAACACTAATCAACAGAAATCACGTGCTGTTCCACCATGATTATGCTACTGCTTGTAGAGTCCTCTACAAACTGAAGGACTTGTGTTTGGTGGAATCTCGAAGGTGTTATCCAATTGAAACTCGCACCAGAGGGCATTATACTGCTAGCAGTTGAATCAAATGCAGTTTTAAGAAAAAAACAGTAGTCAACAGAAATTACGTGCTGTTCCACCATGATTATGCTACGCTTCACACTGCTTGAAGAATCCTCTACAAACCGAAGGACTTCTACTGCCGTAAAATCTTGTATAGATGGAGTTAGAATGATAAATTCCAGAATGGCGGATGTTTAGATTGAACCCTCCGAACAGCTAAACACTAATCAATAGAAATCACGTGCTGTTCCACCATGATTATGCTACGCCTCATACTGCTTGAAGAATCCTCTGCAAACTGAAGGACTTGTGTTTGGTGGAATCTCGAAGGTGTTATCCAATTGAAACGAGCACCAGAGGGCATTATACTGCTAGCAGTTGAATCAAATGCAGTTTTAAGAAAAAAAACAGTAGTCAACAGAAATTACGTGCTGTTTCACCATGATTATGCTACGCTTCACACTGCTTGAAGAATCCTCTACAAACTGAAGGACTTCTACTTCCGTCAAATCTTGTATAGATGGAGTTAGAATGATAAATTCCAGAATGGCGGATGTTTAGATTGAACCCTCGGGGGCGGATATGCTTAAAATCTCACTTGAGGAACGCACGTGAGCTTTAGTTTAGTCTTTACGATGATCGACGACAAAGTTGGTAATGCCATGGCACAAACAACTGCACTGTTATTTGTTGTGAGATCGAAAAGCTTCAACGGCATCGATGCGATGAAGAAAAGAGTTGTCCCGTCAAACTTACAATACGGCTTGTCCACATTGCACAGTTGGATTCGTTTTTGAGTGCCTTTTACACGTAGGATACAAAAAAAGGAGTTCGCATGAAGCAAAGTAAAGAAGAGATCGGCCAAAACAGGGAATGGGTAATTCAAATGATGGCAACACGGCTCGGCGTTTCTTCGAACACTCGAAAGTGACAGCTCGCATTCTGGGTCTCAATTTACAGCTGTTCAAAAAATTCAATGTAATTTTAAAGTTCAAGTGGTTTCAACATTAAAATAATAATGTCCGAATAGGACGAAACTAGTTATAATAAAGTGAAAAATTCGTGATACCAGCAAAGTGTTTTTATTTCAACCTCCTTCGTAATTCAACATGTATCGCGAAGTAATAGCTTCAACAATCAATCAAAATAAAATATTTTTAAAGCCCTTGTGTAATTAGTTTTTATCTGTATCTTACCTGTATATATACCTTTGTAAATCGGTTTTTAAAACACTTCTTGTTTGAAAATGGTAATTGTATTACCGAAACTTAAGTCACAAAAATAAATATATAAGTTATACAAAACAAAGTTAAAAGTGTTTTATTATAATATTTAAAATGTATAACGAAGTAGAAGCCTCCAGCATAAACAACAAAATAAAATTGTTTGAAAAATATTGTCACGAGACCGCTGAATTGTTTTTATCATTGGTACAATAAGTCAACTATGGTCCACAAGGTTTAAATTCATGACCCGAGAATCGTGGAATTAACAATTTTGCCAATAGGACGATTGTCCGAAGAAGCACAAGAATCTCGGAATAAAAATGATAGAAACTACCGGGAAAAAATTTCGCGAAAATGTTCCAGGGAAAAAATGATGAGAGACACATTTTTTCAGCTTCTTGATTCTTCGGATCTCTTCTTTCGAGTCTGTGAAAATCGGTACAAAAACGAGGTAAAAATCTATCTCATCATGCAATCGTATGAAAAATTATATAATTACGATGATGACGTAATAGATAATGACGGCGATGATAACAGTTCCGATAGCGATTATTGTATTTTGTGGAAGAAACTAGAAATAAGTACATTGTATTCTATTTTATTGTAATAAATAATATTTATACCACTTTCAATTTTCGATTTAATTTTTGAAATCAGAAACTCCGAAAACTCCGAATTGCCGAGTTTCGGTGAAAATGATTGATATTTTCGAAAAACTGAGCGCCGTTTTATTTTTGAAATCAGCGATCCCGAAAACCTCAGTCCCACAATTTGAAAAAAATATCTTTTCAGTTTTGGCGATGCATTTTTGATTCCGTTCCACCGTGAATGGAAGAAAGTAGTCGTAAGTTTTTTTGCCTCTTGAATGATACAGGCGAGCCGAAAACTCCGGATTGCCGAGTTTCAACGAAAATGATTGCTATTTTTGAAAAACTATCCGCCATTTTATTTTTGAAATTAACGATCCCGAAAACCTTTGTCCCACAATTTGAAAAAAATATCTTTTGAGTTTTGGCCAGGCATTTTTGATTCCGTTCCACCGTGAATGGAAGAAAGTAGTCTTAAGTTTTTTTGCCTCTTGAATGTTACAAGCGAGCCGAAAACTCCGAATTGCCGAGTTTCAACGAAAATTATTGCTATTTTTGAAAAACTATCCGCCATTTTATTTTTTATTTTATTTTTGAAATTAACGATCCCGAAAACCTTTGTCCCACAATTTGAAAAAAATATCTTTTCAGTTTTGGCGAGGCATTTTTGATTCCGTTCCACTGTGAATGGAAGAAAGTAGTCGTAAGTTTTTTTGCCTCTTGAATGATACAAGCGAGCCGAAAACTCCGAATTGCCGAGTTTCAACGAAAATTATTGCTATTTTTGAAAAACTATCCGCTATTTCGTGAGCGCCATTTTATTTTTTATTTTATTTTTGAAATCAGCGATCCTGAAAACCTTAGTCCCACAAT
Source organism: Ocypus olens (assembly GCA_910593695.2). Taxonomy (NCBI): domain Eukaryota; kingdom Metazoa; phylum Arthropoda; class Insecta; order Coleoptera; family Staphylinidae; genus Ocypus; species Ocypus olens. Next base: position 13,928,136 of record OU343055.1, on the reverse strand, counting down.
TAAAAAAAAAGATCTTTTGAGTTTTGGCCACGCATTTTTGATTCCGTTAAACTGTGAATGGAAGAAAGTAGTCGTAAGTTTTTTGCCTCTTGAATGATACAGGCGAAGGGTTGGAAAAATTAGCAGACAATGAAAACGGATGATCATAATTAATTATGTTTTGAGTGTTAAAATAGCGGAATGGTTTACTACGCCATCTAGTCGTCTCCAGTGCCAAACACATATGGTAGAGAATATTGAATATTAATTATCTTTGTGTTTTTTTTATTTCGTTAAATTAGATTTTCTTAAAAAAAAACGAAAAATTTTCCCCACCCAATCATTCAAACCTAAGTGCCGTAGCACACTAGGCCACCATGGCGGCGGCACCAGTGGCGCCACCAGTCAACTGTATTAAGTGAAATGGAACATAACACACCCAGTGTTGCCAACCCTACCGATATGTCGGTAGATCTACCGACAATTTATACCGATATTCTACTGATCTACTGATTTTCACTCAGATATACTGACAAATCAACCGGAAATGTTACATGCAGCCTGGTGGGGCGGGGTGCGGGACCATACGACCTTGAATATAATTCGAATAAAAATAATTAACTTTTTTGGTATCGCCCTTAATTTTCAATAACAAGGATAACGGATCAAATAATTTTGTCCAAATAGTAAAGAATTTCCCCAGCAGTCTATTTTAAAAACTACCGACATCTACCGACATTTCGTTGAAAGTTCGACCGACAATTACTAAACACAAGTTGGCAACACTGAACACACCTGGTATCGGACTGGTGGCGCCATCACTCTGGTTGCGCCACCGTCCAATGCGGTAGACCCATGGTGCAAAGATTACATGGTGTGTCTATAACTCCCGCACCACGCCCTTTTTGAATATTTTTCATGCTGCAATTACCAACCATGAAAAATGAAACTATAAAAATCAACACTAACGAAAATAAATTGCAAAACACGTTAAAATTCGATTTCGACATAAAAACACGATAAAACATTTAGTATATTACACAATGACATATTAAAATATCACGAACATTAAAGTTTTTTTTTTATTTAAAGCAATTAGGTTGGTAAGAAAATTAATAAATGTGGTTTTAGATGTTTAATTTGCTATTTGCACACTAAACAATACGAAAAAATGTAAATAAAGTACGTGCGACAGACATTCAAATTAGTTATATGGACTTTCTTTTTAGCTTAGCAGTAGTTTTAGAAGGTTGCATCACTGAGTATCGGCCAAATGAGAGAGGGGAAGATTTTAGAGAGAGAACGCGGCCGTCTAGGCATACCATGTAATCTTTGCACCATGGGTAGACCAGACGTTACTAGTAGAACAACCAGGATGGCGTCTGTCTGGTGTCTCGGCTTGTTGCTTTACTTGGTGACTGGATCCACCATGGTGGCGCCACTAGTGCCTAGTGTGATACGGCACTAATTCCTCTTTTTTTATTTTGTTTTTCTGTCACTGTTTAAATTTTCTTCAGCTACAATAAATCTGAGTGTAACCCTCGCCAATTGCTATCTCCAGAAATGTTTTTGGTTTTTGGTTTTTGGCACAAGCTCCCTGATTCCACTATGAAACACACGTTTTACGACAAATATATGCTTCTTTTTGAAACAATATGGCAACCTCAGTTAATCACAGTTGCTGCGTTTAGTTTGCAAATATTTACAAAATGTGATCTCTTCCAGAAGAAAAAACAAATGTCAGTTAATCACACTTGCTGCGTTTAGCTTGTAGATATCTACAAAATGTGGTCTCTTAAAAAAAAAACAAAAGTAGTGTATAAATTGTTCAACAACAAGAAGCAAATATTTCTTCGTAATCAATATGATATTTTTAAGGATATTAATATAAAATAGACAATAATTCTACCAAATAGAAACTTCTTGACTAGATTTGCCCTTTTAGGGAATTTTCAAGAGAATTTTAATGTCAATTTATTCACAGAAATTTATGTGGCAACAATTTGACATACAATACTATATAGATTTAAAAATATTTCTACGTTTTTTAAATCTAGTATTCCATGCGTCAAATTGTTGCTATGACAGAAATATACGTAGCAACAATTTAAAATATAGAAAACTAGATTTAAAAAATGTATAAATATTTTTAAATCTAGTATTTTATGTTTAATTGTTAGTATGTATATTTCTGTCAATAAATTAATTTTTTTCACAAACGGGAAAGTCAATTACTCAGCCGTCGAAATCGCGAGAGAAATAACATTTCTCTCCCTAGCGAGAGAAATAACATTTCTCTCCCTAGGAAGAGAAGTAATCCTTTCTCTCCCTACGAGGTTCCATTATTTATTTTAACTGTTACTGCAGATAACTTTTTTCTAGGCTAGATTTAAGAAAAGAATGTTTTACTCTTAAAATATCCCGTTTGTGAAAAAAAAATAGTAGGGAGAGAATGCTATTTTTCCCTCGGTGCGTTGTATCATACAAAATTGCAACCTCAGGAAAAATCACGCATTTCACTCCCTTGATATACAGAGTGTTTCTAAATTGATGCGAAAGATTTTGAAGGGGGATTTTTCAGCAAAAATTAGAGGAGGTCTTTCATACAATTTTTTGTTCAAAACCTCTTCCTCTCCAAGTTACAGCCCTCTAAAGTTAAGGGAAAAAATGTTTTTATTTCATATATCTACTATGGAAGAATTTACAAGAATAAAATGGCACTTTTTGACGATTTTTGTAACCCTAAAATGTTATTACAAGGGGGTGAAAAATCAACCCCTATAATAGTTTGCATCAGAAATTTTAATCATTTTATATGTACACTAATTTTTAGTACTTTTACACAAATTTTTGTTTTCACATATTAATTATATTGTTTTAGTGTATACTGATTCTAGTTTTCGTAAGAATCTTATTTACACCTGCGTCTCTGTTTTTATCATATCTATATGTCGTTATATGCGTTTATTTTTATTACTAATTTAAATCTGACCTGTGTAAACCTTGCAATAACACCAATAAACAATTATTATTATTATTATATTATTAATGCGTCTACATTTTTCTATTTTGAAAATTGATTTGAATGAAGGGATTCAATCTGCAACTTTTTGTCTCTTGGCATTTTCTCCTAAAATTGTTAGTTTGAACCCAAAAAAAAAAAAAATAATGCTCAGACCCATTTGACCTAAATTCACAGATTGGTTATTATTTGTTAAAATCATCAAAACGTGCCATTTTATTAGGAAGTTATCTGCCAAATTTCATTCTTCTAGATTCTTCCATAAATAAAAACCATTTTTTTACACTTCACTTTAAATGGCTGTAACTTGAAGAGGGAGGGGTTTTTAACAAAAAATTATATGAAAGACCTCCCTTAATTTTTGCTGAAAAATTACCCTTTAAAATATTTCGCATCAATTTAGAAACTGTATAATCTACTAGCACTTCGCGCCCATGTTGTTTTGATTGGGTTATAGCTTAATCCTAGCTTTATTGAAAAAGTACTCTATTGTTGTTACGTTTTTCTATGAAATATTATTTCACTGTCACAAACTCATTTAAGCAAAAAAATAAGAAAACATATTCCACAGATGGCGCATTTTTTTGTAAAATATTATGTTTTATTTTTTTCGCTTGTCGCCACATGTGGCGACCTGAGCGTGAAGAGGTTAAAATTCTTCAAACTGATTGGAATTAATCTATTTTAAATTACTATTCTTAATAATATGAACCACCAATACATAAATATTAAAATAATTAACATATTTTCTACATCTGATTAATTTCAGTTTTCCTCCGCCACTGTTTTCGGTCTGCTGTTATCTTCAAAACTTCCTTAAAAGCCGCATTTTTAGAGATATACTTGTATATTCAAACCGTTATTTGATGTAAACGAATCGCTAAAATTGATTTATTTATATTATGAATATTAAAAAAAATGGGTGGATGAAATGAATTATGGAAAAGGAAATTCAATGTTCATTCTGAAATTTATAAATATACTAGAATTTGATCCCGATATATTTTTCTTTTTGAAAACTTTATAAGCATGATGAATAAAATAGATAATATCAATAATAATAATATTGTTGTAATTATGAGCTTCAATCAAGGGAAACCCGTAAATTGAAAAAAATCTGAAACATTGTGTTTAAGTAAAGTAGTTCATCCGTAGTACAAAACGATTTTCTGTTTCTGCGAAATTCCAGTCTGAAGTGGTGAAACCATTAATTTTTTTTTATCAAATTTCTTCTAAATTACAAATCATATGAAAAAATGGTTCATATAAAAGTTATAGATGATTTTATACTCTTTGCTACAGCATATTCAGATTTTGCGAAAAAGCAAAATTTACTACACCCTCCCCCACCCTCTCATTAAATTTTGTATTTCCCAAAAATCTAAATACACTGTAGCAAATAAAATAAAATACTCTACAACTTTTATATGAACCATTTTTTTATATGACTTGTACTATAGGAGAAATTGGCTAAACAAAAAAACTGTCCTTTTTCTTTGGAGGAGTGGTTTCACCCTTTTAGACTGGAATTCCGCAGCAACAGAAAATGGTTTTGTGCTAAGAATGAACTACTACTTTACTTCCACACAATGTTTCCGATTTTTTTTTAATTTACGGGTTCCCTATGTTCCCTTGTAAGTATTATGCTAAAATTTATTTTTTTCGAAGATCGTTTTGAATTGAATTTTGCGCCATTCTTAAAAGTGTTAAGTAATTGAAATTATGGCAAAATAAGTAAATTTAAGCTACTTAATCAACCAGTAGTTTTCTTTTTATTTAGCTGGTACTTTCATTGCTACAAGTCTACATTTGAACGTAAAAACAAAAATGTAAGCGTGCAAAAATTATTTGAAAAAGGTTAAAAGGCCTCGAGATAGCCAGAAACAAATAATAACGAAAAAATTATTATTAACTATTGCACTCTTGGAATGGTTTGCCATGAAATCATAATGGCGGATATTTAATTTTGTTCTAAAAAGTGACGTTTGCTGTCGCTTTACGATTTACAATCGGCCGTGTATTCTACATAAGAAAAAGTATTTATGATTAAAACGTTTTACTCAGGCACTATTAAAGAACTGTACGTGAATTTCCGGGGAAGGCAATATCCAGCAAAAGTACAATTTAAAATGTGTTACAATTGGCTCCTTTAATTATTCTATATCGATCTACTTACATTATTTTTAATACTTTTGCTTGGTATTGCCTTCTTCGGAAATTCAACACTAAGCAAATGACTTACACTTCTTAAATAGTAACTGAGTAAAATCATACTTATAAATACTTTTTCTTGTGTAGAATACACGGCCGGTTGTAAATCGCAATGTGACAGTGACTGTCACTTTTTACAGCAAAATGAAATATCCGCCATTATGATTTCATGGCAAACCTTTGTTTTTAATTCAAAATAGTTGTAAAGTTTTTTGCAAATATTTCTGCAGAAACGATTGAGTAAGGTACCAAATAATGCAGCTTAAAAAGCTTTAACCCTTTTGCTGCGGCGTTAGGAAAACGTTCCTTGTTTGTAGTGCGGCTGTAGATTAGCCTGGACCGTTATGTATATGTTAACAGCAACGGCATCTAGCAGAATAAGAAAACCTAGAAATCTTTTAACAGTATGCTTATTGTTTGTGGAAAGTTAAAGAATTAGAAAGTAACTTTTCGCGAAAAATAAAGAAACGTGTTGACGCAAAAGGGGAACGAAAATATGCGTCTACAGCAGCGAAAGGGTTAAAAATAATGTACGAAGACCGATGCCGTCAAATAATTAGGAGACCCAATATTAACACATTTTAAATTTTGCATGTAAATCCCTAGGGCTCGCTTCGCAATTCAACACCTTGTATATCAATTAGTAATAGGCCTTAGGTCTTTTGGCCAATTTAATATTTGAATATACTATAATTATAAGAATTTCCTGCATTCCATAATTTAATTATACACCCCGCATTTATAACTTTACATTTTAATTTTAAATAAATTGATAAAGAATAGTACTTTTGTCTGTACGTTTATATAATAATGTACTTATTTAAACAATGATATATTTTAGATACAGTGCGTTTTTTTTAACAATGCATCATGGGGATTAACTTATACAAATTGTATGTCTGTACATGGTTTTACTATTGCAAATTTTAGCATTAACTTAGGTTTTCATTTTCTACGAAGTAAAATATAATTTAAATTAATTATTTGCTAATGCAAAACCTCTTTGAAGTTATTCAGGATGGTGTAAACTGCCAAAATCTATTAACAGGCATATAAATCCCTATAATGCACACTGTGTAAGATTCATACGAAAATGCAAATGTTTAGATCTTGTGATCTTTTAAATTAATATCGTACGCACTGTGTAAGATTCATATGTTGATGAAACTTATGCGATCTTTTTAATTAATTTCGTACATGCATTTTAAAACATCCGCTTTGCCTTCTTGAATCTTTTATTTCCTTTGAAAATAAATCACTTCCTTCTCCTTATTCTTGCTATTCGTAATTTATATCTTTGACATTTAGATCTTATAGAAACGAAATCGTCTTCTCAATTTTTTTTTAAATGTATATCATAATTAGCTTCATTTCTTAAATATTCAGATCTTATAGAAACGAAATCGTCTTTATAATTTATTAAAAATTTATTTCATAATTCTCGAGATTACAGTATAATCATATTGGTTTCTACTTTATGTTATATTTCATCATTATTATATTTCATCGTTGCTCGTCGTTTGTCATTTATAGAATTTTTGTCATTACATATATATATTATAAATTCTTATTTGAATTTTATTCAGTTGATAATTACATTTACATTTCAAGGTATTTAATTTTAGTAAATCGATTATACTTTAGGTTTAATTTAATAATTATAAAATTCGATCTGTACAAACTTAATGTCGATGGTATTAATGATTTATGAAGGTAACAATGTACATGTATTCATTTTAAGCACCACATAAAGAAAATTAAATCAGAATAAAGTCGTGATTTAAACTAATTCGCATGCGTTATAACTGTTTTTCATTATTCAAACTTTGTTAGTGATAATGGTTGTAAAATTTTGGGTTTTGGTTCATTAAATACAAACATTATTCTTGGCATGATTTTTGGCCTTTTAAGCTAACAGAATTGATACAAATTGACAACAATTCAAACTAATGCCAAATTCTACGATCTGACGGCAACCCAATGAAAAAATATCAAGGCCTACAGCGTGTTTACTTAAAGTATAGTTATAGTTAACCTCGGTTATTACTAGAACTGGAATTTTTCTTTGAAGATTTCCAGTTTCGAAGGTTCGAAGCTTCGAAAACGGGAAGATTCATAGAAAATCTTCGAAGATTGAAGTTTCAAAGTCTAGAAGATTCGAAGATTCGAAGTTTCGAATTTTTGAATTCTCGTTTCGCGAATAATGACAAATGCAAAAGTAAATTTATATCAAAACATTAAAAACAACAAAAGATATGTTATTGTTTTTTACACTATACAATATATTAGTTATATGTTAAGTTATTATTACAGCAAATTATGTTTCGTCTTGGGATTTCGAGGTTAAACTTTTTAAATTACATAGAAGTTTAAATCCCCAACACTTTAAGGTTTTGGGATTGAAAAATTAGAAAATTTCGAAACTTCACAACTTCGATACTTCCAATCTTCGCAACTTCAAATCATCGAAAAAAAATTAAAAACTTCAATATTCGAAGTTCTGTTCGTTTCCTTGGATTTTTTGAAGCTTCAAATTATTAGGACCCCTAGTTAGTAGATTGCCATGGCTTCCAGCTGGCGAGCTTTGTAATTGTAGCTTTATTGTTTTTAGATATTGAAGACCGCTATATCCCGAAGTGAGGACAGAGGGAAAAATTACAAGAAACACTTGCACAACTACTTCTAATCAAACAAATGATATACTAAGAATAAATAATGAAAAGAAGGCTGAAAGACCTCGGGTCGATAGCCAGTTAATAACTGTAATGTAGCAAAATTGTTGAATATGTCTTAAAATGTATATAAACTACTATTAATAAAGATATTTGTATATATAATGAAAAGAAATTAACGAAAAATGTATAACGTGACATGACGCGGTGACTGGTGCACCCTGCAGAACGATGGTAAGTGCAGTTGGCAGCCTGAACGTGGAAGCAAATATTGTATGTTGTACTGGCACACGCAATGATATCCTTGCTAAGATCTCAGGGCAGTCTTTAGAGAGAAAGCAGACGTTTGAATTACTTGTGAGGAAAGTAAATCCATAAGTGGAGAAATTGATTTTATTTCCTCACTTGTGTAATATACCAGAAAGAACTGATAAACGGGATCTAACACCAGTTTTCTCTAAAGTATTTCAACATGAATTTAAATGAGAAGCGTTTGATAAGCAACTCGGTTAACGCGCTATAATTAGAAAGTGCGCCCCCTAGGAATCGCGGTAACGTACTAACCAAGGTTGACTAACAATGCTATAACTAAGAGTTATTCAGTTGTCAGTTGACAAGATGGATTAAAATAAAGTAGATGCAGGATGCTTAAAGTTTTAAACGTAAATTGAAATTGAATATTCCAGCGTATCCAATGACATAAATGTGGCAACATCGCTTAAACTTTTGAGCGTGATAATTCACCGACTTAATTATAATTAGATCAGCCATAGTCAGAGTATGCCCTTTGTGATTTTGAAATATTTTACAAGAAAAATCTGTTTTCTTTTTGATTTTTTTAAATAAACTATATACAGGGTATCACTTCAGATATTCTGATATTGATTTATATTTTGCAATTATTATTTATTTTTAATCGAGAACTAGTAAAGGTTTCAGAGTGCCCTAATAAGAAAGAAAGAAATATTTTTTCTTTAACTTCAAATTCTTTTGACTGTGAAAGTTGATGTTTTTAAAAGGAGAGTAATAATAAAATGACTATAATTAACTTTGACATTGACTTGTTTAATTAAAACATTATTAAAAATCTAAAATTGCTCAAAAAGCTCAACAAAAAATTACTATCATAGTTTAGTCATGATGAAAAATTCAAAATCTAAAATTTCAAAAAAAGCTGCAGAAAAAATTACTATCATAGTTTAGTTAAAATGAAATATTTAAAATCTAAAATTGTTCAAAAAGCTCCGCAAAAAATACTATCATAGTTTAGTCATGATGAAAAATTCAAAACCTAAGATTGCAAAATTGCCATCATAGTTTAGTCATAATGAAAAATTCAAAATCTAAAATTGCTCAAAATGCTCTGCAAAAAAATGCTATCATAGTTTAGTCATGATGAAAAATTCAAAATCTAAAATTGCCCAAAATGCTCAACAAAAAATTACTATCATAGTTTAGTCATAATGAAAAATTCAAAATCTAAAATTTCTAAGAAAGCTGCACAAAAAATTACTATCATAGTTTAGTCATGATGGAAAAATTTAAAATCTAAAATTGCTCAAAAAGCTCTACAAAAATTACTATCATAGTTTAGTCATGATGAAAAATTCAAAATCTAAGGTTGCTCAAAATGCTCAACAAAAAATTACTATCATAGTTTAGTCATAATGAAAAATTCAAAATCTAAAATTGCTCAAAATGCTTCGCAAAAAAATACTATCATAGTTTAGTCATGATGAAAAATTCAAAATCTAAAATTGCTCAAAAAACTCAACAAAAAATTACTATCATAGTTTAGTCATAATGAAAAATTCAAAATCTAAAATTGCTCAAAATGCTCCGCAAAAAATTACTACCATAGTTTAGTTATGATGAAAAATTCAAAATCTAAAATTGCTCAAAACGCTGTACAAAAAATTACTCCCATAGTTTAGTCATAATGAAAAACAGTTACGATAATAAATGTCCATCATTAAAAATATTTGTACGTTTTAATAACTGATATCTGCAGGGTATATTACTATTAATTATTATTTTATGTATAATTAACCCTTTTATTACTATAAATATGACATTTTACATTTTGAGAATAGTCAAATAAATTTATATTTCAAGAATTGTATTTTTTTAATCATATTAATATTATTATTAACAAAAATATTATTTAAATGTCAAAATAAAATTTGAAAAATTTTGAATAATGTACTTGACTTGTACATGTAATGACCTTATCCTCTTAAACTTAAACCAGTATTAAGTAGAAAATATAATGTAAACCATGTAATGGTAAAATTACGTGTACACAATTTAAAAATATGAAACATTTCTAAAAATTATAAATCCTGTAAAACTTCGGAATTCAATACAAAATTAAGTGTAGAATATTTTTTTAGGATTATATTAACAAAATAATTTTTTCGATAAAATTTAAAGAATAATAAACATTCATATAAATTAATACAGAGTGGTCACGTAAAACCGGCTTAAACCAACTGGTTTAGTAACGTCTGTATAGCGTACCGTACAGTGTAATTTTATTCAGATGATTATTAGTCGTTATTAAGCAAGTTGCCCCATCTTGTTGGAAGTGGGCCAATATTTATCGTCTGGAGTTAACTGAGCAGAAAATTATGCACGCAAGTAAACGTTGGTATTAAGAGTTCCATTAAAGTAGATCAATGGGGTAAGGCATAACCAGCGGCGGCTCGTGGATTTCCGTAGGTGAGGCAAAGACAAAGATGCCGCCCGTGCTGCACTACTTACTCTAATAGAGGAAGGAAATATTCCGTTGCTTTTTCGGTCAAATTTTCTTCCGCTGCCTCACTGCCGAACATCCACGAGCCGCCGCTGGGCATAACTAACAAGGGTCGGGTCGACAGCGATGCACTATGTATATGTTGTAAAGCATCAAAAAGAAAGAGATTCGTATTTTTTTTATGTGCTTATCTTGAGGTTTCCTTTTGAAGAAAACGGCCTTTTTCATTTGCAGCATATATCTTCTAAAATACGAAGTACATGAAAAAATGTTTCATACAAAAGATTTACAATACGTTATGCTCTTTTTTTTAATCCAAAATTTCTAATCTGGGCCCTTTTTTAAGGGATAGTTTCACCACCTAAACCTCGAGATAAGCACATAAAAATAATCGGGTCTCTTACTTTTTGATGATCTACAACTTATACATAGTGCATCGAAATAGGCGAGAGACGCCTCTGATCATTTCCTTATTAGTCATCCCTTTTACTTTATTGATCAACTTTAACGAAACTGTTAATACCAACGTTAAATTGCAAATCTGTAAAGAATTTTCCGCTCAGTTAAGTCCTGACGAAAAATGTTGGGCCTACTTCCAGCAAGATGGGGCAACTTGTTACACGTCGGATCTGTCGTTGACTCGTATACACACCGATTTTGCATAAGAAATGACCATTAGCAAGGATTTGTGGCCGCCCCTCGACTTGTCAACGCGCGACTACTTTCTGTGGGGATTTCTAAAAGCGAAAGTCTTCCAAAAAAATTCCATAACTCTTAACGAATTGAAAAGTAACATAAGTAAAGAGATTTCTAACATCCCTCAACGTGTATTCAATTTTTTGCAGATCTTTGGTTAAGAAATGTATTTCATAATTTTTTGATTTTCGAGAAAAAAATAAAAACGAAAAATGTTGACTTTTAGATCTTTTAACACGCCCAAGAGTTGTTACAATAATTTTGGACCTTTGACGAACATCAAAGGTCCAGAAAAACCGATTATTTTCACATCAATAAATTTACATTTGCGACACCCTTGTTTGCGTTCTAGGGATTGGAGGGTGGAATAGGACCCACCCACTGCCCTTCGTTTTCACTTAAAAAAACTGTTTGATGATGCTATTTCTTAGTCAGGTCACGAGAGATGTAATAGTTTCAAAAGCATAAAGAAAGAGCGTTTGTGGAAGAATATTAATGAAACAGGGGGTAGTGGATGGGCCATATCCCATCCTCGAACTTTTTTAACATGTCTCCCAGAGTTTCTATAAACAAAACGGTCGTCTATTGCCCAGAAAACTGTTAGATTATTTTCTTATCAATTAATTTACAATTGCAAAACCCTCGTTTGTGTTCCAAGGATTCCAGGGTGGGCTAGGATCCACCCACCGCCCTTCCACTGAAATCTAACCTAGAAAACATTGTTTGACACACCAATTTTTTAGTCAGATCACCCATCATCCTTCGTTTTCACTTAAACCTAACCGAGAAAACTGTTTGATGATACTAAATTCTATAACTTAAATCATGATAGCGTAAAACATATTTCTAAGCCTATCCAATGCTGTAAAAAGTGACTCAATTTTCGCATTTTCCGCTAGTGAACATGAAACCTTTTTAGTTGAAAGGTATTATTTAGAGCAAATGTATGGATATACATTTGAATTCCGCGTTTGGAAAACATTATTAAAATATTTTTGGTCATCATCATTTATGTTTTTATGTATGAATTTTTTTTAACGCAGCAAATACAAGCTATAAATATAATTTTTTTTTTCAGTCCCGAAGTAGTCAATACACACAACCTGAAGTTCCGCCACTGGTTTTATCATATTTTACGAAACCTTGACGTAGTAATAGTGTTAAGAGGATAAGGGCAGATACACTGCCATGTTGAGAATGGTACGATTAATAATCAAGATGTAATAAAAGGGTTAAAATAATTAGCATTAAATAAATGTGTTATATATACTCTCCAATATATTATATATCTGTGGCGTAAAAATAGTTAATAACCCACAGCGATGTACACTATCCCTATGTTGCGTAATAACTTTCAATCTTTATACGATATACTTATAATATATTTTTGATTTGCAAATATATATTTATAAATATTCTAAATCTGTCTACATTATATTTATTTATACGAAACAATCGCGAATTTAACGTAAAATAAATTCTTTTATATCAGATAAACCACGATTAATATTTTTTTTATAGCCAGTGCAATATTCAACAGTCTAAAAATTTAACTACTCATCTAAAATTGACAAAACTTAAAATTGACTAGTGTTTCTCTCTCACACACTACTAACATGTACATAATTTATTTTTTCCCATAATTAGTTTCAGCCACAGTTATAAAGATAGGCTATTAGGCGAGTGGAAGGTTAGCTATGATATGCCCAGCACACGTTTTGTTAATTTTTTCTGTTGTGTGCATTACATCGAAAAAACTATGCACCTCCGACGGTTTAGGGACTTGGACAAACTGTATCGCGACTAGCACCGAAACCGAAAATCAAGGGTTGTAGAAAAAGCAGATCGAATCGAATTTCTCTTTACACGTACGACTTAGCTACATATATGATATAGTTATAGTTATTGCTATAAAAGCAATTATTGTTATGCCATCCATCGAGGGCGTTTTACATACAGGGCGATCGTGAACAAGTAAAGTTAACCCTGCAGGGGATGATCTTACGATCGGAATGATTTTTAATGCTTAATGAGGATGAAAGAAATTCGAAATCTTCAAACGTCGCTGTACAATTACTTAAACCTTAAACAACAATGATCGATGAGATCTCTATTCACAATTACATAAAATATAGATGAAGGTTTATATACAGAACAACTAGAAAATAAGAGTTAGGATACCTTATTCATGTAATTATTATTAGTACAATCGGTATTCCTAGTTTTTGGATAGAAATAGCGATGTTTTGGGGAGGGGGAGGTGTATACCACAACCCCGCGCCTACGCGGGGGTCTACAACTGAAATCACAATCATGTGACGAATCTCTAATTCAGCTAAAATTCAATTAACTAAACGGGTCTGCCTATAATACGAATAAATGGCAGTGTTGTTCCTTACATTATTTCAAAAGTATTACTTTGTGCATTGGTTTATATATCCATTATCATTAATGTATATGTAAGTAATAATTAACACCGATTAATATTTATATATGTATATGTTTCATAAAATGGTTACTCATCATCAGTTAAATATTCATATAGGTTCATAAAAAATCCGAATCGAAAAACGAAAACAATTGTGCAAACATATAACAATGATCTAGTCACCCACTTAGATAGTAGTTTTTCTCATTTATAAATATCCATTTGATCTACCAACTAAAATTGTATATAATATAATTTATTTAATAGTTAACAATGATCCTAATATACGTTTGATTCTAAAAAGCAGACATATACTTCAGTGTTTCACCATAAATTTTTTTGCCTTAAAAAAATTGTCGAAATGGAAGTGAACCGCGCGCGGATAGTGTTTTCATTCATGTTTTACCCTATTTTGTCTTTTATTGTAATGCTGCCGTACAAAGTTTTTTTTTGTGTGCTTACACTCACCAGCCCCGGGAGATCTAATCGCTCTGTTCGCCGTCTCCTTCCACATCTCGCTCCCCCACTTCCCTCGTGTGGCTATCCTCAGTTTCGATGCTGCTAGTAGGAGTCGGGGTCTCTTCGACCCCCAATAATCCTCCATGGGGCCCTGAATTGGGACTCCCATCGTACCTATCCTTATTAGGGCTGTACTTCATATCAGAACCGTATCCGCTCACCAAATACCCCGATTTCGATCCCATTGTGCTATATTTGGAGTCGCCGCTGGTGTACATAGAGTCGGTGCTTTCATACGCGGTTTTTGTGCCTAGCGCGGAATGATAGCTCTCGGAATAACTAAACCCTTTAACATCCTTACCGTTCTCAAAAGCGAACGGCTTATCCTTCCCCCCGTTCTCGTACGAGTAACCCTTCGAATCCTTTCCGTTCTCGTAAGAGAACGCCTTGTCCTTACCGTTATCGTAACTGAACTTGACCTCCTTCGGGTTATCGAAGCTAAACGGCTTGTCCTTCCCGTTATCGAAATTGAAAGGCTTTATATCCTTGCTCGAGCCGATCGTGTTGTACTTATCGTTCGACATGTAACTCGGCTCGGGAGTGTAGTTCATGTAAGCGCCCGTCAGGAAGGGATTAGTGCTGGCGAAGGTCGTCGGCTGGTTGTAGTTCAAGCTGTACAGGTTATTGGCCGTGGTGCTGATATTCGAAATCGTCGACTGCAGGCCGGAAAGAGTCGAGAGCGCGCTGGTTCCGGATGAGAGTGTCACGGCCAATCCCGCGGAGCTCCCCTGCATGGCCGGCGAGCTGCTCCTGGTCGTGTTCTGCATGATCGATGGGCTGGCGCGGCTCAGGCTCGTAACTGATGGTGAGTTTCTTGGTCCTGGAGAGTTGGTGGTGATGCTGGTCGATGTGGGCGCGTTGTGGAGGCCGTTCGTCGTCGACGGGGAGTTCCTTATGGTCGTGGAGGGCGAGTTCCGCATTGACGAGGGAGACGCTCTAATGGCCGGCGAGGTGACGCGGCTGGGTAGGCAGTGTTTGACGGAGTCTGAGCCTGATTGGGAGTCACTGCTGCTACTTGGCGAGCCTGGCGAAGACACTATCACCTGGCGAGGCTTGAGACCGCCCGCCGCAGCTGACGCCGGCGGCCCTACCCGTGGTGAAAGCGGCCGGTAGGGACCTTTGTTTACTGATGATTGGCCCTGAAATTATTAAAATATACATTACAATATTTTATTCTACTTCTGCAAGGTACATACTAATCAAATGGCACTAATAATAATAAAAAAAACACTTGGTTTGTTTATTATCATTATTACGTAGTACAAGTGCTAAATAAGAACCTAATCGAATCTATAAGTCACAAGTACGTAGTGCTTCTATCTGAATCACTAAATCATATTTAATGTGGAGGATAGTTGTGACCGTTATTACGCGGCAATACATTACATATATTAAACTGAATTCACCAAGTTTCAACAACAACTAATTTGTGTTAAGTTCTGGCTTAAACAATGCATTTTTCAATCCAGTGTGATTATTATGGATATTAAAACTCTGAAGCCCTGAATTTTTCGTTTTAAGGAGAGATGGTTGATGGTTGATTTGATGAGAGGACAAACACTGAACATCCACGCATCACAAGGCCATTTTTCGTTTAGAAAAATGGCTGCTTGGATGGGATCCGAGCTCCATAAGTGGAGATTCAGAAGCAGGTGCGCCACCCATTAGGCCACCATGGCCCCTATTTAACCCTTTGCACTCCGTTGTCGGCGATAACGCGACATTTAAAATATGAACTTTAAATCCGCTGTCGTTTCTGTGGCGACACCTTGTTTAGCCTTTTTGTAACTGATGCGTGCGCATATTTTAACGTGTTTTTATTACGAAGAAATTCTGAAATAGGTGATGTAGAAGATAAATTTGATTTTGTTGTGGTGTACGAGCCACAAGGCTGGAGTGCAAAGGGTTAATAGTTACAAATAATAATATAGCAATCCTCATCGAAAGATAGAAAGGAGTAAAAATAAAATCCGTAATAGTTGGTAAAAAAGCTTCTCGTATCTATCGGATTTTGACTACAATAACGTTTATTGCCTTTCTATCTTCATATCTTCAGCAATATATTGTGAAACTGGGAGCTTAGCATTTACTGTTTTTCCTTCAGGAAGGAACACCATGCATGTCAAAAAAAAGAGAGCAGTATGACGTTGATTTTAAATATGCCTTTTTGACATATTTTTAGCCTTTAATTTCTTGCTCTGTGAATTCGAACTCGAAGAACCACGATTAATTATCAGTGATGACCCCTTCAAACCAGAAGATTGAGCGGAGTTTTTCCAGTCGGTGCAACATTTGTTGGTTAGGTGTTAGATTTTTGCACATAATTTTCCCAACTAAAAATTCGGTTCATCGACAATCATCCGGCGAGCGAAAAGTACAAGAGACCACATAAATGAAATGTTTTTATCAACGCTGAAGGTCGAAGGTTGACACATTATCCTTGCAAGCTTCACTACCCTCATTGAAATGCGTGATCTATTTGAAGAGAGCCGTTTTCTTTTGTGCATTATCTCCATAAATGCCTCCCAATATTTCATTTTTCCAAATCGGGTACGAAGACGTTGGGTATGATTCGCTAAGTGTTCAAGAATGAGAGTATGTCGCAAACTGCAGTTTTTAAGCGGCAAGTGTTGAATTCAGGCCAAGTATGCGCATGGTAGCAGATGAAATTGGCATTGATAAGATGACAGAGCACATCATCATCACTGAAAATTTAGCGATGCGAAAGATCTGCGCTAAACTTATCCCGACGGTCTTGACGGACAACCAAAAGCAGATGCGAGTGTCTGCTTGAGAAGTCCTTCTGTAACGCGTTGTAGAAGACCTCGGCTTTTTGGACAACGTAAATTTGGGACATGAAACTTTAATATTTGAATACGATCCGGAAACAAAGGGGCAATCTTCCGAATGGCACACTCCGAGATCACCTCGTCCAAAAAAGGTTCGAATGAGCAAATTCAGAGTGAAATATTCCAAAATTGGCGTTGAAGGGAAACAAATTTATATTCGTAGGTTATTGTATTCAAGAACAAAATGATGTTGGAATAGGTTAATTGAACTGCCATCTCGTCGTTAGTGTTGAACACCTCCGCAGTTGTGAATGGAGAGAGTTTTGATCTGAAAACGAGGAGAATTTCGATCTCTCGATAGAGAGTTGCGAATGTTTCCGGCATGATGTAACAAAGATTAAATTTACCGGTAGCTTGATTTGCAATGAATAAAAGGAACCCACACTAATCTGTGACGTGTAACATAGGGCCTAGGGTAATGTCCTTGCCGTATGGCCCCGTGGCGCTTCGTTCCTCTCTCGACCGTAATGAATTCGGTCCGATGCCAAAACAATGAGCTGGCTTGGGATTTAACACTAGCAGTGCCCGGTTAGCACGAATAAAAATCTTGTGCGCATTTTTCGACCACCAAACGAACAATTCATGTCTCTTTATATTTTTCAAAATGTACACGAACCACGCGTGTCTGGTGTATGGATGAAAAAACGAGGATCCCATGGAAAAGGCTAGCTAGCTTAAAAATTCTACATTGTTGCCAAAAGTGCATCCGATGTCCAGGAATTACATCAGGTTTTACCTCAACGGGAACGCTGCAGCGAGAAATTCAAATCTGAGGAAATTAAAGAGCAACAACGGAGCTTGGAAGTTCGAAAGTGTTGCCAAAAAGGCGCCTGATTTCCGGGACTTACATCCGAAATTACGTCAAAACAGCAGCACTGCGAAGCTTCAAGTTTGCACAGTGTACCAACTGAAATCCAAAGGTAATCAGAAAAATGGCAGAGCTTGGAAGTTAAAGCAAATGCTAAGAAACTGTTATATTATAAATTAAAGCTCAAAGAAATTTTGGTTTGATAAAGATCAGCTCTTGATGGAAACTATAGCCGCCTTAAATAAATTGAGTGAATTAACAAAGTGAGTGTTTTGGTTTATGTATCCTGAGGTAAAAGCCTCCAGTATCAATCTGTTACATTATCAGAATTATTGGGCTGATTCATAAGAATATGGTTCTAGTAAGATGGTGCATCTATCGCACTAGTTATATTCAGTTAAAAAGATAAAAAAATTATCCAAAACAAACTGAAGCAAAATATAAGTGAAAAGATTTACTTACGAGTGTCTGGTGTGATGGGACCGGCGGCGCAGGGCCTCGTGGGGCCGAGACTAGAGAGCGAGGAGGAGGAGGAAACGGAGCCGCTGAGGGCCGAGACTGCTCTACTCCCCGGGCCTGTTGTTGTCCCCCCTGAGGATACACACTGCGATTGTCTCCACGCGGCCCGGGTAGCCTGCCGCGTCGACCTGTCTGAAAAGGTCCCCCTCTCAATACCAACAACACCCCGACACATCAATACACTCACAATTTGCACGGTCTACCCCCGGACCCTCTAAGGGCCCTGGTCCCCACGTGCGTTAACACACTAGCTAAGTTTACTCTCCAACAATATAATCATGCACCATAAACCAATATATAATAATAATAATAATAAGTGCTACATCAAAATGGCAAAAAGTGATTCAAAACGTGTCTGTCTGTTTCACATGTAACTATGCTAGTGAGTTGATATGAGATGTAGTAATGTGTCGGATATATTCGTATAAAAAACATTCAGAAAAATGGATAATGGGGGGAGGCGACAAATGTACTAAATCAGTCGAATCGGGAGTAAACAACACATTACCTGAGTGATGTTTGGGCGTGGGCCAGATTTGCAGGAGGTACTTCAGGACGCCGATCGGTTGATTGTAATCGATCTCTGATTGCTTGACGCCTTGCGGATGGGTGTCGGCGTTCGAGTGTAAAATTAATACTGGGGCCAGAGCGGTGGCTAAATTCTGTGCTGACATTTTATTCCTATCAGACGCAGACACGACTAAAGCTAAGTGATCCATTAAAAATATTAACGTGGCCTGCAAACAGAAAATATTACAATGAAACGTTGTCATCCGCAGGCTGCACTATCTTGGCCCAAGTACTTTTCATTATTTCTTCTAACACATTATTTTAATTCAGTTCGCGACATATTTATTTTCCGATAAATTTCAGAAGATATATAAATATCAATTATAGTTTGGATTTTCTAAATATAGGAATATGTATTAAATAAGTTATTATTAACATCAAAGCTTCGGTATCAGTGTGTTTTTTTTTTATTTAAAAGGATTCTTGTAAGAGGGAAGCAATCGATATCTTCATCTTCCAAGCATTCCAACAAACACTTTTTAAAGAAGACACTTGTTGATTGCATCAAAAACTGTAGCAGTTTTTCCTTCCGCTAAATTTTCTGAAAATGCCTGCATTGCGCTTAAAAGAAACCAACCAATTTTCATCGCATAATATGGTGCTCCAAATCGCATAAAAAGCTGGCTAAAAATCAAGAAAGCTATTTTCTGTTTTGATGTTCAGTGCATTGGCGGATCCTGCTACGAAAAATGCTGCACCTAATATCGAGTTGCCTCTCTTGTACGTCAACGCAAAGTCGCGGCTTCTAAAACAACTGTGTTTTTGCCGTTTCCTTATACCATATGTATAAAAATTATTTAGATAAAGGGTGGCTCTGTATTTCGGAACGTACGTTGCAGGTTTGATACGTCGCATCACGTCTTCGCCACCAGTTGTTCAAAGTAATTAATTGGCATAAAGTCAACAACGTGCTGAACTAATCTAAGACCGTGATTTTGTTTATCATGACCAAATAATTTTTATACATATGGTATAACATTAAACCCGTAGAGAGTGTTGCAAAAACGTGATCGTGTGGAAATTTTTGTCGCATAATATGGAGGGTAGCGCCCAGGTATGTTGATTACTTTTATCAATACTGCATTGAAAAATTATAGTGATTTTCATTTATATGATGTAATGTTAGTCATGAGAGATACAGTTTTGTGAAGACGTAGAGCTACAAAAGAAAATATTTCAGAACAACAAAACGAGGTAACCCTTACATTTGTGCAGTAAATTGTTGGCAACCCTGAGAAAAACAATTTGACAGCTGAGAGTTTAGGGTTAGTAAAAATGGAGCGTTACACGATACAACAACATGTTTTCATTATTGAACAATATCTCAAAAATAATGAAAGTTTGGCGGCGGAATAGTGTTTTAACTTCGTCAACTGTGAAGAGATTAATTGAAAAATTCAGGGAGACTGGATCAGTTGGAGACGCTAAACACACAAGGCGTTCAAATGTCAATATCGAAGCAGTGCGTGAGAGTGTTGGTGTAAATCCCAGAACATCGATTCGATGTTGTGGACAAGAATTGCAAATTTCAAGAAGCTTTCTACAGCGTATACTCACAAAAGATCTGTGTCTCCATGCTTACAAAATTCAATCAATATAACAAATGAAGCCTAATGACCTCGCACAGCGAAGAGAGTTCGTTGAATGGATTATTGAACATTATCAAGTGGATGCTGATCTTTCGGGCAAAATCATCATTAGCGATGAACACATTTTCACCTTAATGACTTTGTTAATGGCCAAAATTGCCGTGTTTGGGGTTCGGAGAACCCTCGAAAAACAAATGCATCCACAACGTGTCGTCCCTGTTTGGTGCGGATTTTGGGCTGGAGGCATCATTGGACCATACTTGTTTGAAAATGAGGCTGGTCAAGCAGTGACTGTTACTGGTGCTCGATATCGCGACACGATAACACAGTTCTTTCTGCCGAAATTGGATGATATGTGGTTTCAACAAGATGGTGCCACATGCCATACAGTTCGTAAAACAATTCACGTATGAGACATTTCCTGGTCGTTTACTCTCTCGTGTCGGTGATCAGAATTGGCCGCCTAGATCGTGTGAATTAACATCATTCGATTTCTTTTTATGGGGTTATTTGAAGTCAAAGGTCTATATCCACAAGCCCACGACCAACCGTGGATTACAGAAGGAAACTAAACGCTCCATCAACGAAATTCAGCCACATTTATACAGAGAGGTCATGGAAAATTTCAACAAAAGAGTGCGTATGTTCCAGCAAAGCCGCGGAGGCCATTTGACCGATGTATTATTCTCTAAATAACTCTATACTATGTACTTTATGATTAAATAAAAAATAACAATCTAAAGACTCAAAATTGTGTTTTCTATTAAATTCAAATCTTGCGTTAATATTGGGACACCCTTACAAGGAACATTGCTAAGGATAATGTAGTTGACTTTTCCACAGTCGCAAATTTCCTTAAGAAGAAACAACTTCATCCATACAAAGTCCATCTAGTTCAGAAGTTGATTGAAGAGGACTTCGACCGCCGCCTCGAGTTCTGTGAACAATTCATACTACGATGCGATGAGAATCAAGGATTTTTCAGCAAAATACTTTTTTGTGACAAATCAACTTGTCGGAAATGGCGGACGAGGTTCAGCTTGCGCAAAATACCCATGCCGGCGAAGATACAATTTTTGGAAAAATCCTAAGAAAAGAAATCCCCTGTAACTTCATCTATGAAGACAATTTGTGTGTCGCATTTGATGATGTAAATCCTCAAGCCCCAGTTAATTTCTTGGTTATTCCAAGGAAACCGATTTCACAGCTGTCGAGGGCTGAAGATAGTGATGGTTCATTATTGGGCCATCTATTGTTAGTTGCGAGAAAGATTGCGCAGAAGAGGAATCTTAAAAATGGTTTTCGCATTGTAATTAATGATGGGCCGATAGGAGCACAGTCCGTTTATCATTTACACATTCATGTGTTGTCTGGACGCCAACTTCAATGGCCACCTGGTTAATATGTTATGTTTATTGTATATGAGAACTTTTCAAAATAAATAGATACTTATAACTTTTACGGTAACGTGAACCGCCATAATTATAGGTACTGGTCGGGCAAAAATCCTCGATGGATTCGAGAGAATCACACCCAAATCTAGCAAAAAGTCAATATGGGGACGGGAATAATAGAAGATCGCATTGTGGGACCTGTCTTTTTGGAGGGAAATTTACACGCTGAAAGATATTTGGGATTTCTAAGATTTGACCACGTGCCTGCATTGGTAACATTGTTTCCCGATGAGGCCACTCCTGACGAGATTATGGCTTCAACAAGATGGAGCACCTTCACATTTTGGGCTGCATGTTCGGAGGTACCTAGACGAAATTTTCCCCGGGGGATGGATCGGACAAAGGGGAACGATTGAATGGCCTGCCTGTTTGCCAGACACCATACCATTAGATTTGTTTTCTGTGGAGTCATGTGAAATCCAAGGTCTACACAAATAAGCCAAATGACTTGGATGACCTAAAAACTTTGCGAAGAAATGCGAAATATTGACAGAGAGACAATACGAGGTACCGTAGAAAGAGTGTACGTCCGCCTCGACCAATGCCAAGTGACCAAGGGTGGACAGTGTGAGCACCTCCGTTGACAATTTATGATTTTTGATTAGTTTGTCACAGAAATTAAATTTACATTTTTTTTTTAAACTTGTTATGTAAGATACCAACCTTTAACATTGTTTTATGAATAATGGAGTACTCAACGACAAGAGTTAATAAAAATCGTGGGTTACCATTGGAAAAAACTGATGACGTCACGTCTGGGTATAACCAGATGGCCACAGAATCAAATTGACTGCGTCATAAAATACACAGGATAAAAACTAAATCGACCTGTTTCAGGATTTTCCATCAAACCCAATGTAACATAAACATGAATTTTATTCCTGTATATCTTCAAGTAAAGGTATTCGTAGTATGAGAAAAGATACTTGGACTATTCTGCTTATGGTTATTACCGTTGTCGCGAATCAAACACATATTTGCAAAATTTTTGTGGGGCAAAAAATATCGATACTTCGTGTAAGAATCGCATCCCTTATAATGGCACTTGTTAAATAATAATATGTAAAAGATAATGCATAGTTTGAAAATGACAAGCTGAAATTGTCGAAACTAGAGTAACTACTCCAACAAAGTTATTCGTTTTTATTTGAAAGATAATACGACACATTAAATTATGAAAGGTACTTGGGCGCAATAGGCGTAATCACTTTCGTTTAAACACTCACCCTGTTCGCTCTAGGAAGACAATCCAAGATAGAAAACATGAGCTTGGCGTTCCCTTCGGGATCATCGGGCAAGCAGACTCCCAGCGCGTCCACCATCATTTGATAAAGACATTTGGTGAACAGCGGCTCTGGGAATTCTCTCAAATAATCTTTCAAAACTCCGGTTATTACATTAATATCAGGAACATTATCGGGAGTCAAATCCACGGAGCGGCTATTTCTTTCGAAAGCCTCGCGCAGTATCCGCTTTTTCGTCGCGGAACCGCACAACCGGTATAAACCTATTATATCCAGCCCTCGCCTCTCGATCTCTTCGACGCATCGCCTTATTATAATCGGAACCTGCTGTACACCTCCCGCTAAACCGGTGGCCACTCCTCCGGGGATTCCGCCGGTTTTTGCTTCCCTACTTACAACAGTCTCCAAGTCGACTCCGAAGAGCGGTTGAGTTCTTGATAAGGTCAAACTAGACAACCCTCTTCTTCTGTATAAAGTTATTGAGTCCGTATGGCGCAGTCTTAGATATAACGTACCTAAAATATTGTTAATATGTTAGTAATGTTTTATACTTTAAATCCAATCCGGTTTCGACCAGCAGGTTGCTAGCGTAATTGAGGAAATTGTTGTTTTATTACGAAATATTTTATTGAAAGTTGCAACCGGCCGGCAAAACCGACGTGCATGAAACGGATAATTAATTACCTCGAGGTTCAATTTTTAACGCCAATTGGTGCAGAGGTCCGGTTTTGAGCAATGAAGGCAAGTACACGGATCCCTTGTAACACAACTTGTGCCTGTACTGAGGATCCCATGAGTATATCAGAAGGTCCAATTCGCGGTTGTATACGAGATCCAGTTCGAAACTTTCGTCCCAGTCAAATACCAGATCACCGGTGCGAACAACGGTTCTTGCTTTATGTACCCTATCGCACTCGAGGACGCAGTAAAGATCACGAAGACCTGTGGAGCCTGAAATTGATGTCGTGAATAGTTTGTCCGGGGTGTTTGCGTTTGCGGGGCCTGATTTACCTCCCCCGCCTATGCTGGGGGTCGTGCCGCCACTGGGTGTAACCGGGGTGGTCGCCGCTGACGCCCCCGTGGAAGCTCTTAAACCCCTACCGGCTAACAGATGCACCCAGAGCATTCCGCTGACGGGTTCATCGCTAGGTCCCACTAGGCCACCGGCGCCGCCTAGAGATAAACTGCCCAAGGTTCCACCACCAGGTGCACTTGGTTTATCTAATTTGTACTTCAAAAATTCTACAAATAGAAATGATATAATTTATTTTACAATTTTTATGCATATTCAAATTAATAATTTTTACGGTTAGTTCACTTTTAAAATAAAAAATAATATAGTAATATACTAATAACGACGTTGCTTTGAAAGTATTTGTTAAGTTACAACACAGGGGCGCGCTGGTCCAACGCCAGTGTACAGAACTTGAAACTTTAGATGGCGCTTCTGTACATACTCTCCTCTCAAAAATGGTGATGTGGCCATCATGTTACTTTCTCCGACTTGATGGTATCGTAGAAATTTATATTTACGTTTTCATGGTTTATTGAAATAATATTTTAAATGTACATCAAGCGTTGCGTAAACTCGAATGAAACTGACGTTTAAAACGTCAAAATGAAAGATTATACTTCAAATTCAAAAACTCGTTTTACTCAAAAACTAACGAGATTTCGAAAAAAAACTTATTCTTTAGAAGTTGTTCATTTTGGTATTCTCTACAATTATTATTAAATTTGCTGTAACTATTATCGTTTCATAATTATAAATCAAAAATAAAAAAAAAATTAATATTTTTTTTTCTCGAATAGCAATGATTTTATTAAAAATATTTTTAAGCAAAAGATATTCATTTCTTTGTTGTCTTCAATGTTTGTTTAAATGTTTTTGTGATATTTTTCATATTTAAGAAAATATTGGCAAAAAACAAAAAACAGTTAAGGTAAACACCTACTTCCGGTGTACGAAATTTTACCAAAAGCTTTTCAGTTCTTCAGATTATCAAATAAGATTTATGTTCAAAGTTTCATATCAATTGCTTGATTACTTTTTAAGATACAGCGCGCATACACACTCGGACACATTTTTTTTTTCCAGAAATTGTTGAAATGGCATCTAGGGACCCCAAAATAAGATCTAATAAGATAGAAACTGCCTCTCGGTTGTCGCACAGGTAAACAATATTTAATAACAATAATAAATAATAATATTTAATAATGTTTTAATGTTAAAATCGCTTCGTTAAAATTGATTGACCGTTAAATTACGTTACAACTATCCGATAATCACTTTTAAATCGCAATTTTCCTAAAGGCATGCATTGTTATTAATTAATATAACACGTTTAACCTTTAGATAAGTGTGACACGTACACGTTATTATCAAGATTAAAAATAATTGTAATGTATACTTGCCTGTTGGGGACAAAAACATTCGAAACAATAATTTCACAGCGATTACACACAAACAAAAAAAATAGATGTTAAGTTATGAGTTGATAATATGTTTTACATGTTTGAAATAAAAATAGGAAGCTATGTTTTCCACATGCAACAAATCCGTGTCTAGGGTTGAACTAAACTTCGCGTAGTTTTTTTTTTTTTGGTGAATCTCTACTCATCTTAACATTGCTTTGAATATTTGAAGCATGTAACCAAATCGCTCAATGCAAGTATTAAAACTGAAAATCATGCATGCAGATTTTTACTAACTGTCCAAGTTTAAGATTTAAAATTATGATGGATGTTGTTTGTTAATACACACATTGTTTAAAAAAACACACAACGTACAGATTAAAAACAAATAAAACCGAATAAAATCAAGTGTTACAATTTAAAATTAAAATAGTAAAATGTTTGCCTAAATAGTAGAAGATAATGTGCGTAAAATAATATTTTATTCACAAATCTGAACGATTTGTAGACCCTTCAATGTATGCTGCTAGGTTACTATGTACTAGAGTTGAACAGAATGATTAATTTTAATTTAAGGAGATGGCTATAAAAAAAAACCACATGACTCACTCCAAAGAACCGATTCACGAAGACGGCTCAAAAGAGCCGGATGAGTCACTTGGGGCGGGAGTCGACATCGAATGCAAATGTAAATAATCGAGTCAAAACTTATTTAACAAGTAGCCAGTATAAGTAAATGCGCCAAATTTTAATGTCAAAAAGCAGACATCTGACTCATTTGAAAAAAGAGCCAATTTACGGAGATGACTATAAAAACCGCATGTTTTACACCAAAGAACCCATTCACGAAAGCCGGATAGCCCCTTGGGATGGGAGTCGAGATCAGATGCGAATGCAAATAATCGAGTCGAAACTTATTTAACACTGACTGTCAACTACGAGAATTCGCAGTTCGCAAGGTCGTTGCAGTCAACTTGTTATTGGTAGTATGAGTAAATGCGAAGAATTTTAATGACCTGCTTTTTGACATCTGACTCATTTGAAAGAGCCAATTTACGGAGATGGCTGTAAAAAACCGCATGACTTACTTCAAAGAATCGATTCACGAAGACGGCTCTCATCAGCCGAATGAGTCACGTGGGGTGGGAGTCGAGATCGGATGCGAATGCAAATAATCGGGTCGAAACTTATTTAAGACTTTGACCGTCAACTACGAGAATTCTCGCAGTTCGCAAGGCCGTGGCAGCGAGTATAAGTAAATCCGTCGCTGGATCAGAAATTATGTGAGGTATAATTCAGTAACTGATCACGAGCCGTAGCTCAAAAACATCTGGAAATTTTAAAATGAGTCTCATTTCACTGAACCGGCTCACTCCGTACAAACAACGCGAACATATTTTACAAATTGTAATTGAAAACCCTCACTTGTTGCCCACTTCCGGAGCTGAAAGTAGGAGGATGTTGCAAAAGTCATGCCTTAATTTACCATCTTAAAGTCCGTACACTGAAAAGAAATGCCTATAAAAATTAAAAAATTGAAATTTGCTAAAGTTTTTTTTAATAGACCACTGTTCCTAAACTGAAACTATGAAGTCAATGCTTAAAACTTATATTTAGCGCCATCTATGAACTAGCAGTAGAGATAGAAACACTAACTGCATCATTCAGCACATGGGGTGTTTCTACAAGTGTTTTTTCGACTTTCTGGACAATATTAGACAATAACAGAAATACAGGTTTGTTAGTAGTTTATGTAAGAACAGTTACCAGCTTAATCTGTTATGTATTCCTTTATCACAACTTCCCAAACCAAATATTTCCCAATGTTCCAAAATAGGAACAATGGTCAATAGGTTAGGTTTTTTCATAGTTCCCAATGTGGAATGTACAATGTACCTTCAATGAAAAAATAGTGAAATATGGCTTATTTACCAAGCGATAGTGAAGATGATAATATAAGTGACTCTGATGACGAGTATGTACCAACGAGACTAACATCAAAGGACGCTCCGACTAGTGATAGAGAAAATGTTTCCACTTCTGAAGGATGAGGATGAGGATGACGTACCACTAAGCAGATAGCTGCTAAAGGAAAGAAAAAATACAAATGGACTAGAGTCAAGGAAGGTGATTATAATTTGCCTCTTCCAGAGTTTACGTTGCAAGATGTATACACTACTTTCAAATGTTTTTTTTTTCAAATGAACTGTTGTTCCTAATAACGGAACAAAACAACCTATATGCTTGTCATATTGATGTCAACAAACCTGTGAATCTTTCTAGCAGAATTAGAGATTTTTCTTGGGACTGTTGTATACATGTCCATTTTTGGTTTGGAAGGTGATTATAATTTGCCTCTTCCAGACTTTACGTTGCAAGATATATATAGGAAGACCTATACACTACTTTCAAATATTTTTTTTTCAAATGACCTGTTGTCCCTAAAAACGGAACAAAACAACCTATATGCTTGTCATATTGATATACATGTCTCTTGTATACATGTCCATGTTTGGTTTACCAAGACATCGTCTGTATTCGAGTTCTGCTTGCAGAATACCACAAGTCGCAGATTCAATGAGTAGCAAAAAGTGGGAGGAAATAAAGAGGAACCTACATTTTAATAATAACGAAAACCTCTCAGAGGACCGAAACGATATAAATAGGGACATATTGTTCAAGCCTAAGCTTTAGCACAAAAAATTTCATATTAAATCAAACCTCAAATGCTATGTGTAGATGAGCAAATTGTGCCCTACAAAGGCATCTCTTTTCTCAAACAATATAACCAAAAAAAAAATGGGTTACGACATATTTGTTTTATGCGATAGCGATGGTTTGATCAATAACTTTGATGTATATACCGGAAAAATTCTCACAGCACCTGGGAAAGAAGATATAGGAGCCAGTGGAAACATTGTACTTCGTCTAGCAAGTGTTATTTCTTACCATCAAAACCACTTGTTATTTTTTGATAATCGGTTCACCACTTCTTTCCAACCTTTACAAAGATGGAATTTTCTGCTTGGGCGCTGTAAGAAAAGATAGAATCCATGGTTTGATGGTTTGGTGTTTTCCAACGACAAAGATATGAAAAAGAAGGGCAGTATGGGGAGTATGAAGCTATGATAGATGAGGTAAAAATATTTGCTTTGAAATGGACAACAAAAGTGTTTGTTTGACAAGTACTTTTGTGAATCACAGCCAAATGATATCGTCCAACGTTTTGATCGTAGAACCAAAGCCAATATCAACATATGGTAAAACAATACAACCATTTTATGGGTGGAGTCGATTTGTTAGATGGCCTCATATCATACTACAGAATAGGACTGAGAAGCAGGGGCGGCTCGTTATGTAGAGCCGAGGAGCCATGGCACTACCACTAATTTCAAGCTCAGCAAGGATTTTAAATTATTGTAAATCCGAAGACTTTCCTTCACTGAATTTAAAAATAGTTATACAAGAACACAAATTGTTTTGCCCAGAGCTTAAAAAATTATAATAACATTTGCAACAAACGTGAAACTTTCCAGATTTGCTTAAGATCAATTCTCCGTCATGATTCCAGAAAGATTCAAAAGATCTTCCTTCACGAGATTTCGATTTATTTCCGCGAAAACACAACCGGCTAAAATTCTGAATATGTGGGTTTTACAAAAGCTCAAAAAATATTGCAACAAACTTGAAGTTTTCTGGATTTGCTTAAGATCAATTTTACTTCAAGATTCAAGATTCCATAAGAAACAAAATACTATCCTTCGCGAGATTTCGAAATATTTGCCCGAGAACATAAATTGTTGAAATTCTGCAGTTGTTCAATTGCTCAGAGCCCAGAAAAACCTTAAAAACAATTGTTGCAAGCGTGAACATTTCTAGATTTACTCAAAAATAATCCTACTACAAGATTCCTCAAAACTTTCCTTGGCTGAATTTCAAAATAATTGCACGAGAAAACAAATTGTTGAAATTCTGAAATTGTCTAGAGCTTTTCGTTTTTATTTGATTTATTTAATGCTTCTGTAAAGGTTTTCTTTTTCAATTATCATTAGTTTTTTACCTTAAAAATAAGGTAGGTAGTAATTATATTGTAGGCTAAGTAGCTCTACCATCAAAATGTTCCACCAGCCGTCACTGATGAAAAGTAGTAGAAAATTGTATCTAAAAATATGTTTCCATTTTATAGACCATAGTTAAAGCTTAAGATACGTTACAGGGCCAATATGCTAAAAGCAGGACTCGACAAAACATATATTTTAGATTCACTTTTAGATTCACGGTTTTCGTGCTGAGATAGCAGAAGGGCTCTGTCATTTGCGAAAGGGAGAAAATTGAAGAAAAAGAGGAAGGTCAAGTGGTGGCATTGAAAAAGAATTCGAAGAGAAAAAAGAAGAGAAGCCAAACAAAGCCCATACCCCAATTTGACGTTCGCACAGATAAAATAGTACACTTTCCATATGAAAAGAGAGAAAGACAAAGATGCAAGAAGCCTAGTTGTGGATTAAAGAATTTTTTTTATTGCACCAAGTGTCATGTATATTTATGTATAAATAAGAAAAGACATTGTTTTGCTGCATTCCATACGTAACTTTGTGGACCATTGTTTGTTTTGTTATAATAAAAAAAAACATTTTTAATTCAATAAGTTGTTTTCACAATCATTCTAACGTTATTTTTTCATAAACGGATGTGAAAGTAGATTTCTCAGCCCTCGAAATCGTGTGAGAAATAACATTTCTCTCCCTGTGTGGTTCCATTATTTATTTTAACTGTCACGTCTGACAGAATTATTTTTCTAGGTTGGGTTTTAGGAACCAACGTTTTAGTTTTAAAATAACCCGTTTGTAAAACAATTGTATATGTACCTCGGGAGAGAATGTTATTTTTTCCTCGGTGCGTTGTTTGCATCTCGGAAAAAATTACGCATTTCTCTTCCACGATTATAATCAACTATTTCCCAAAAAAATCAACCACCTTTTCTAAATGTTGACTTTAAGAGATTAAGTAAAAAGAAAATAATATCTATTCGAAAATCTATAGAATTAAGTCTTACAAAGACAAATGAATTGTTAACCAAAATATTATTGCTAAATTTTCTTCATTCTAGTTAACTAAAAAGCCAGCCAAGCTGTACATTATTTTGAAATTATTGAACAATGACAATATTTTGCATTGAAGAAACTCATTTTTAATAATAACGGCTCTATCGGTTAGTTACATTGGTTGTGTGCAAATATCATCTATCGTTATGTTAGGTAAACATTTACAAATTGAATATTTTCAGTAATTTTAAGCAATCTTATTAATATGGGTAATTTAAAACTGTTATCGATCGTATGGTCTTTACACTATTTAACGTTGTGTGTACGTAACCGAGAATTTGCTTCGACTCGTAATTACTTACGCATTTAATGGTGAATGGTTTCGAATGCTTTCCAATTACATAATGCGCCAGTAAGTATATGTTTACAGATTTTCTCAAAAAAAAAATGTATTCAATTTTAATTCTTAAACTTGGACTGTTGAACCTACGAACTAATAACACATCTAATACACATAGGTAGTTACCTGCGGGGTTTATATCTAATTGTCTTTGTCCTCTCGGTAATGTACCACTAGGTGTGGGAACGGGACTAGGAGCTCCCGTCCTAACGGAATCTAAGTCTAGCAACTGCCTCATCCGCCTCATCGATGGAGACCGCGAGGAAGCGAGCGCTGCAAAAACAAGAAACCCAAGTGACTTCCAAAGAAACCGGCTCGCTCGAAATGATTGAACAAACTCTACAGGTGCAGGAGACTCTAAACCTAAAAACATCTAAGGAACGAATGTCTAGGTGTGCATACTGTTACTTTTACCTGATGATGATGATGTGATATGTTGAGTTGACAATGAGCGAGCGGGAGTTTGATGTTGCGATCTCGTAAAATGCCTATCTAAAGTGGATGTTACTCCCGGCCGTCCGTACGTGCTATAATATCCTCCCTCGGTCTAAATTCATAAAAATCATCACATAACAGAAGTTCCCCGGGCAGGTGGTCCCAGAAATACTTACGTCTTTCAGGGCCGCGTGGATATTTTCGGCGCTGTACGTGAACCGGGCCGCCCTTTGCTGGTTCAGCACGTCCCTAGAAGCTCGGATCTGTTCGTATATGGCAGACGTTGACGGTGTGCGGCTCAGCCATTGTCTATATTCATCTGAAGTGAATACACTAGGTGACGAGGGTATCCTCCCTTCATAATGGATATGCAAGATGAGGCGAAGAAGCAGATGACAGAACGGACGTGATGGAACTTTTCGGGATCGGGATGTGCTGGCAATTAGCGTGAAGTAATGAGAATGATATGACGTGTGCAGAAGATAAAGCGTGAAAGGTTAGACACAGTATCTATAAGAGTGTGTGAGAGAGAGAGACAATCGTAACGAGGATCCTGGACTCCGGCAAGACTCATATTGCACATCACGTATCAAGTTATTCAAAACGAAGTTTCTTTGGCATCTTTAAAACTTAACTTACTTTTGGAATTTAAACAATATAAATTCAATAAAACGAAATGTAGCCTGAATATATGAATATTCAACCTTTTCGTAACTATGCAAACAAAAAATTAAGTCTTACTAAGACTATAAACAAATAACTTATTGAAACAACTACTTCCCTGGCTAGTGCCACGCCGGATATTGAATGATACAAAAGAAATTTGCATGTTATTATTAAACAATATAACCTAACTTTGATCAAAAATAAGTGAAGTTAAATAAAAAACAAAAAAATGTATTAATTTTTGTAACATCTCGCATCAAAGTTGAGTACCTGTTTAATATTTTCGGTATAGGAAAAACTGGTCGTGACTGAAGGGCCAATGCCTAATTCAATTTTTAAGAACTGTGTTGGAAGTGACGAACAATTTCTAGTTGCATTTAATTTAATTATGGATTACCACGTACCATCGGTCAAAATTAAACTTCTTGATATTGATCTAAGACAGTTTCCTATAATTAAAACTTTTTTAATGTCCCTTGTAAGTCCCCCACAGTAAATGTAATATTTTAGAGGATAAAAGAAGATCTTTCGCTTTACACACACGATTTACATATTGTGTGTAAAATCATAAATATCAATCGAGCGTATCAGATGACCCAAATGGAAATTTTGCTGAAATATCTCAAGTATTAAATTCTAATTAAATCCGATTTAATTCCGACGCTGTAATTAAAGTTCACCCCCGAAAACTCGCAATAGTTTATCATACCTCGGTGTCGTATTGAAGGCATTTCGGGCGCCGAGAGATTACCGTCGGCCTCGTCCTGCAGGATTGATCCTCCGAATCTTTTATTCATCGCGAGCCTGAAAGTTTTCGGTTAAATGGATATTAATAATTGTATCTTGCGCATTACCTCGTGGCGCCCCTTGTGTCGCGGGGTAGGGAGTTGAATTTCGTGGTGATGTCCGTGGACGTCAATGGATTGGCTCTACCTATCGTTGGTATGGTGCTGTGCGGAACTGGCGCAGGTTGGTTCCTACTACAATTATAAAAAAAAGTACATAGACATATATTTTGTGCTATATGTCATATTCGATGGTAGAGTGAGAGTTTAAGAGGGGAAATAAACATACAAAAGAAAAACACAAAAGACTTCGTGCTTCATTGATAAACTAATTTGTTTCTAAAGACGCTTGCGTATTTTAAACTAGTAGATTTTATAAGATATAGACCCACCCATCACCCTCCGTATAAACTTTAATTCCACTTACAAACTATGTTTGGTTCAAAGATTTTCTTTGTCATTTTCAGAAGTTAAAAGTTTCGAAACCACCGAGAGAGGAATTTTGTAAGGTAAATAAAAATGGAACCGGGGCGATGGGTGGGTACCATCTCCCTAATTCATTTATCAAATATAAAATGCCAAATTTAAACATGCCCTCTATCTCTTCTACTAAGCGAGATCCCCATGGTGAGCCTAGAATTTGAAACACCCTGTATACTGAAGGAAACAAAATGAAACACTTGAAATTCGTGAAATTTCGACCATTTTCAAACCGTCATAACTCGGCGTATTTTCAATCGATTTTGATGAATCTTTGAGGGCGAAAAACTTTGAAGTGTCTTCTTTAAAGTCATGTATGCGAACTTAAGCGTAACCCCTTTCGCCTCCCTCTAGCACCCCTTTGAAAACTTTTTTCTGGAAACTATGTCCAACTTTGACATTTAATTTAAGCTGCAAATTTTAATATAGTACTTTTACTTAATTTATAAACTCACGTTACTTATCTCGCTCTTTTTCATAAATTAATACTTGTGTGATTTTTTGATGATTTAAAGGTGGGAAAATGCCCACACACCAGATTAAACTTGTGCTTAATTTATACTCTCACGTTTTGATTAAATTCTAAACTTTTAACTTCTGGTGAAGAAATCTCCAACAAAGGTGTATTTTTGTGTTTTGAAAAAGTTGAAGACAAACCAGGGTTTCTATGAATACATTTTTGTTTTAGCGGAACTCAAAATCTTGTATATTAAATGTAATGTGTGAAGACCTTTTTTTCTAATAGACGAATTCAAGGGTTAGACAGTACCCAGCCATTTGACATAATCAGAGACATGTAGGTCTGGTTGGATGGTGTTCCGCCACATTTTGTTTCCAATGTACTCCAATTTTTAGATGATCTTCACCCTAATAGTTTGTGCTCTAAGGATTGGAAAGGGGGATAGGGCCCTCTTTGGTTTTAGAATGTCATAACCTTTAATATCCGCAAATTTTTGTGCAAGTGGACGTGTTCATAAATATTTTTGACAAAAATTAGCAACCAAATTCCTGGCCTTGGTAGTTATATGCACAAAGGGATTTTACTGTGTGCTGTGTGTTTCCCTGTGCTTGCAATTTAATTAGATTTCTGAAAAAAGGTGACATTTGTGTTGCTAGTCATACCACGAGGAGATCCTGGCAAAAGACCTTGAGAAGGAGAAACCGTGACCTAGCTGACCAAGCGGAACCCTTACCACCATTTCAACACCACTTCAAAATACGCTTCACTAAATTGTAAAATTTATAAATATTGTCATTCTAACACCAACAATCTAATAGTAATCTAATTGTACAGGACAGTGAATTATATTATTATTATAAAATATTAAATTTTACAAGTTTATTTAAATAGACAATATCTGCCATGATCCTTTTGCATCCATGGCAAGAGCCACCATTGCGATACCCTAGATATCGCTCTGGGAATACCAGTAATACTACATAATTGTTATTAATACTTTTGCTGCCAAATGTATGATTAATCATACACCGATACTGGTAGACCATTAAACAAAAATCCCACAGATAAAAAAGGGAAAAATACTTCTGGCAATGCTATTCTTGGGTCAGTGATAATAAAACTTAAAGCTCATAGTGAAAGTTTACCTAGTAGAGAAGAACATTACACAGGGAAAGACAAAAAAATAAACCTTAAAATGATGTATAAAAAGAACATTCTTTCCTTTTTGAAGTTCTTGGTGATGGAAAAGACTGTCATGCAAATTCTTCTATCCATTTCTTTTAAGGAGAACTACGGCGATGGAATTGGGAAACCTGTGAAGGATGCATGCGTGACTTGAATAACTTAAATAAACAATAAAACGATACAAAGTCCAATACTCAATGGCAATTCTAAAAAGGCGGCAGTCGCCGAGTTTATCGTTCACGAGCCAAAAAAATCTATACTACTCTAAAAGAAACAATAAAAAATAGTGAAAACGACAAAGAAACTGTCTTAGCTAATGTGTCATTACATGCATTTCAGTTCAAGACTAAAGACAGCATTTTTGGCATCCACAACTTAGGTACAAAAGAAATGATGTTTTTTTCACCATTAAGGGAAAGGCGGAAAGGGCGTAAATGATGTCTGTTCAATGATTCAATAGTATATTCAAAATAAAATAGTCAAAGCCAATGTTGAAACTCTGCACATTTTTGGGGACAATTGCAATTGTAAGAAAGCAATATTCAAAGAGCTTAAATTAATTTTCCTGTAAGGGGACTTCCATTTATACCCGATGATAGGGATTTTGGCATCATCAGGAGAAAACTGAGAAGACATATTACACTGTTAGTGAGGTGTTGGATCTCATATTGGATTCTTCGCAGAAGGTAAATTTAATGTTGTTCTCGTGAAAGCAGAAGACTACAGATTACAATAACTAGAACTCAAAATTCTACAGAAAAACTTGCACTAGTAATGATTCTTGTGGAAAAGCTGTTCCAAAGAAGCAAAAGATTTCTTTTGCCATGTCAAAGTATCGTATGTTCATTTAAATAAAACCTCAAGTGTGACATGGAAAACGTCAGATCTTTCTAAACGTCACAATTATTCCGTGGTCACAATTGTTTACAGCAACCAGCAAAAAACGTTTCTAGTTGAAAGTTATTTCCGAAATGGGACCAAAGTGGGCGGAAATTGGGTGTATTCATTCGACGCACCGTTGGTAGAGTTTCAGGAAGAATTTCATAATGTTCCCATTGTTTATGATGAATTTAAAAATACCTTATCACGATCAGTTGTATCATTTCATGAAACAGGTAGTATTCTCCGTAAACCAGGAAGTGGTAGACCAGTCAAATGTACTCGGGATGCTATTAACACAGCCCAAGAAATTTTCAAAGATTAACCGACGACCTCTCTGGGCCGTTTGTCACAGCAAATGAATTTATCGGTAGGAACATGCCGCAAGTAACATAACCTCAATATGTGTCACCAACTAAAATTTTTAAAAATAAACAATCATGGCACACTTGAGGTTTTTTTTATGAACATACTTTATCATGAATTAATTTGAGCAAAGGTACACCACAGGAAACATCAATGGCCTGCGAGCTCATAGCTTTTATTGAATGAACTCTCAGATTAATCTAGAACTTCCCAATGAACCTGCCTACAAAACCAAACCACCCATAAACATCTTAAAAATGAATGATTAATTTACATTGCGGAAAAAAGATGCAATTTTTGAATGAAGTTTTGACATATCCGACAAAAAAGAGAGATGAAAGTGGAAAGAATGTTTAAGTCTATGAACTTATTTTGATGTAATAATGTTTAAAATGTATTTAGTTTGACGAAACTATGTAAAATAAATTTGCATCCTTAAAATAACTTTTAATTTATATTCCACATTGCAAAAGTGAACATGCCCGGCTGAAAAAAAAATTGCTACCGGTAACACAAAGTTGGATTAAAAATTACATAATCTAAAGCACCGTAGAACCACATATTTACAGTAAAAATATAGAATAATTTTGCTTTAGAGTTTTTGTATAAACCAGTTTTTGAGCTCTCTTGTAAAAGTGGAGTTGTTGCCTTTATGCAGTTAGCGATTCAAATATCAAAAGGTGGCAAATAGTGCATGATTACGTAAATATTTGCAGAAAATTCTGAAATTACGGATCATATTACGCGACTACAATGTATAACGTTAATAATTTAGGTTTATGAGTGAAGTTCGTTACATTATGGGAGCTGCAATTGTCCAAATATCAATTTTGTATTCATCCAAAATAGTATTAATAGGGTGTGTTTAGTGTAGATCACGAAATACAGGAATTAAAAACTCTAATAATATTAAAGATGTAAACGCCAAAGTGGTGAAATCTATTGCCTAATTGTTGCACTAATCCCAATGCGAGTGGCATAACAACCGACAGATATTTATATTTATATTCCAATAGTAATTTCCATTTTCTCATCAACCTTTAACTGTGCTGATGAGACCTGAAAGGTCGAAACCGGTCCATAGGTGAAACAATATTCGATAAATAATATTACCTAATTTATTTCTGCAACAAGTTTTTAAATTATTAATGAAAAACTTACCTATAATAATAGTAACTACTCCTTGGTCCACACGTAGCTTCAGTATCGCTGGAGTAATCTAGGCTACTCCTATTTCTTCTAGTTAAAGTTCCTCCGGAGTACTGCCCGGAGCTAGCGTATTTAGCCTGAGCCAATTGCGCGGCCACAGAACCCTGATCAACGTATCTTTGGTTATACCTACTTAAAGTCGAGCCAGATTTCAGGCTCGACCTCAAGAGGCTGTGCCTACCGGCAGGGGTTATGCTCGTGTAATCGGAGTATTCAGTATGAGGCAGGTGCTGATCCGATCCGGATCTCGGCATTATCCTCCTCGATCCAGTTCCGGCGTGCTGCACGTAGTAATGCGAGGATGGACTCTGTTGCGATGATAATCTGAATAAATTCGTTTACAGAATCAAATCCGTTTAAGACCTTTTAGGGTGAAACAATTACCTCGTCGGTATCGGTTGATTACCGGCGCTCATCCTCCTATTGGGCAATCCGAAGGAATGGACCTTTTCCGCAAGGCTCTCCAGCGTGTTTGGATAGCTCCTTTCGTACGGTTGGAAATGCTGAATATTCGATTTCGGCTGTTCGGTGATTACAGGTGGAGGAGGCTGGTAGCCCCATGAGTCCGGTGGCCTGGAGTTGTAGTACAGGTCCAAACCGTTAGAATCCTGCCCGCTGCTTCCGTGTCCCCTTCCGTCTAAGCCTAGGCCGAGGCGCGACCTGGATTCGCTCATCTCTCTTCCATCGCCGGTGTGCCTTTGTCTCATTGTGTCCCTGCGAACCATGATCAATAATCAATACCTTAATTATACTGGTAAATAGAAATCATGAACAAAGCTTTGATCAATCATGGAAAATTTCTGAGGAGAACTCGACAATTAAAATAGATTAATAAATTAAATCAAATAAATTTGGATGTTAAGGGGGAATGCTGCCATAGCCCTTTAGAAAAAATGCAATAAAGATAACCCTGTAGTATTATCTACAGCTGAATAAGTCTGTTTATTTATCTTCGTATTGTACTTTATATAGGTAGTTCGAAAGTTTTTGATTATATGTAATTAATATTTTACGTTAACTGTCCCAGACTTATTTGCGGAGTGTTACAAAAGGGAATTTCAGTTGCATTATTGAAAAATGCCGCGCTCAACTTCACGTCCTCATTTATCATCCCCGGGGAGTATCATTTATTAACGACACGTGGCGCAAATTACCACCTTTTGACAAAGAGGCGAACACCATCGATGAACTAATAGTACCTATGTTGGCCCATGTCCGATTCATCAATCTCGTCCTCCCTGAGATCCCTCTTGATGACTACCACCGGGGGCGGTTTGTGCTCGGCGCGGGGCTGCACGTTGGGCGAGCCCTGCCCCCCCTTGCTGCCCTTTCGTTGTCTCGTTGCGAGCACCAGCCGTCTCGGTATTGACATGATTATTACCACATCGTCGAGGCTCATTCTCGTCACGTCCACCAAGTTTACAGCGAGGATCTCATCGCCGACCTGTAACAAAACGTGATTGTTCCGTATTATCACATCATCACCGTAAACATGTTTTCTAGAATTCTTTCTTATTCTTTTTTGACACGAGTGCGTGATATATTATTCATCGTTTTACAAAATAAAAGCAGGAAGAAAATTAGAACTGTATTGTAGGATTCTACATTTAAGCGATTTTAAATATAAGAAGTATAATTAAGGAAAATATTTTCTTGTAACAATAAGCAGTACACTATGAATATGGCTAATGATTTTAACACCCACATCATGTTTTCTGAGAATTACTGTTTACGTTTTCATTTAGTAATATTGAAAATAATGAACCTGCCACTTGTGGTGAAGCTCAAATCGACTAATCGATAACTGAAATGAATTCTGGTCTTAAATTCAAAGGTTTAAGACCTTTCGTTTTGATGTACATATAAGCTACAGGATGCTGGACTCCGACATTTTTAATCTCCTTTCAAGGGAACTAGGGGCGGTCTTAACATCAAATACTTAAAGCTCTCTTCTCTTATTGGATATATTTGTTATAGAGCGGTGTATTAGGATTATATTGTAAGACTTTACACTTTAGTTGATTTATCTAAAAATAAGATAGTTTAGTTTAGTATAGTTATAGTTATTTCCAGTGCAAATGTACATTCAATGGGTGGGTCAATACAGGAAGAAATATGATTAAAATACTAACAAAATCCAAAATATAAGGTAAATATAAAAATATTAGGAACAATCAATAAAATGCACATATGTGAACTAACAAAGTACATTTTATTGAAAAAAAAATCGCGTAATATCAAAGGAACTGTTCTAATTTATATTTCAAGTTGTATCATGAAATAAACGCCCCCAGTGCCAATTTTTAACCCAAAACAGCGTCAAACGATGAAGTTTAAGCTTGTTGTGTGCAATCCCGGAAAAAAAAATATAAACCGTCTCATTTAAGTTGATCCGGATTTTGTAAAGTATTCAAACTACGGCTTCGTAGTGTGTTACAAAAGCTGTACTTAGGGGAGGTCACATACTCTCAGATATTTAAATTTCCCAAGAAGAAAAAGTGAGCGGCGATAAAGTGCATAAATCGGTTGATGGCCCTGGGATAACTGTGTCAAGTCACGAATGGGGTTGTAGTGTTTCCTTCAGACGACAAATGCGATTATAGGGATTTTCGCGCTTGAAATATGACCGAGATTATCCGTGGGGCCCCCCCCATAACCCAACGTTACATGCCTAAGAAAATTTTCAGCTCCGGCGATAGAATTTTATAGGGTGTTCCAAGGAAGCGGTGATGGCAAAGTTCTGGGGATCAATAGTCGACAGGAATTTATATTATTATTGCGTTCATTACATAACACACCAAATTTGTTATATTTTGGCATTTAAATCATCAAAATAAACAATTTTTCTGAATTAATTTTTATTCTTAATTTTAGCAATTTTCATTGTCTATACATGAATATATTTAATACCATTTAAAACACTGAAAATTATCTACTTCTTAACATACAAAATGTCATAATCAAAACATGCGGTAATTAAGAAAAAAACAAAACGCGATTTTTTTTCTTTCAACTTTGAAAACCCGAATTTAAGCAATTCTCATTGATTGGACAT
The DNA here is from genome assembly GCA_910593695.2 of Ocypus olens. Classification (NCBI taxonomy): domain Eukaryota; kingdom Metazoa; phylum Arthropoda; class Insecta; order Coleoptera; family Staphylinidae; genus Ocypus; species Ocypus olens. The sequence continues at coordinate 13,887,444 of OU343055.1, read as the reverse complement.
GAATATTTCCTACTACTTTTTCCAAGTACACTAAATTCGTTATATTTTGACGTTTAAATTTTTAAAATCAAATAACGCGTTCGGAAGTTTTTCAAAATCAAAAACGCGATTTTGTTGATGTTGGTCTTGAAAAATTGCAGATCTTGACAATTTTCGTGCTTTGGCATGAATATTTTTTATACTTTCTTAAACCGTTAAAAGCATTCCTTAATCAAGGAATGCTTTTAACGCCTTGGCAATTTTTAAAAATCGAAAACGCGAATTTGTTGCCTTTGCAGTTGAAGGATTTTGGCACTCATTATGAAAATTTCTCAATACCTTTTAAAACAAAATAAATTATTTACATTTTACAAATATATCATCATAATCAAAAACACCTTAGCATTTATTTTTTTTTTAAATCAAAACCGCGATTATTTTTTTACTATGAAAATTTCAGATTTTATCAATTCTCATTGATTTGACATGAATATTTCTTAATATTTTTACTTTCTCCGTTACGAAGTACGAGAAAGTATTGTGATCGTGATTTTTTTTTCAAATTTTTTTTACGGAAATATCCGTTTTGGGGTCCCTAGATGCCATTTCAACAATTTCTGGAATTTTTTTTTGTGTCTGTGTGTGTGAGTGTGTGTGTGTGTGTGTGTGTGCTTACTGTGTGCGCTGTATCTCAAAAACTAATAGAGCAATTGATATGAAACTTTGAACATATGTCTTATTTGATAATCCGAAGAATTGCAAAGCTTTTGGTAAAATTTCGTACACTGGAAATGGGTGTTTACCTTAACTGTTTTTTGTTTTTTGCCAATATTTTCTTAAATATGAAGAATATCACAAAAACATTTAAACGAACATTTAAGAAAACAAATAAATGAACATCGTTTGCTTAAAAATATTTTTCATAAAATCATTGCTATTCGACAAATTTTTTTTTTTTTTTAATTTTTGGTTTATAATTATGAAACAATAATAGTTACATCAAATTTATGTGAATAATAATTGTAGAAAATACCAAAATGAACAACTTCTAAAGAATAAGTTTTTTCGGAAATCTCGTTAGTTTTTGACTAAACCGAGTTTTTGAATTTGAAGTATAATTTTTCCATCTTTCATAATTTTGACGTTTTAAACACTTAAAATATGATTTCAATTGAAAATAAACAATGAAAACGTAAATATAAATGGCTATGATACCATCAAGTCGGAGAAAGTAACATGATGGCTACATCACCCTTTTTTTTTAAATCAAAACCGCGATTATCTTTTTACTATGAAAATTTCAGATTTTATCAATTCTCATTGATTTGACATGAATATTTCTTAATATTTTTACTTTCTCCGTTACGAAGTACGAGAAAGTATTGTGATCGTGATTTTTTTTTCAATTTTTTTTGCGGAAATATCCGTTTTTGGGTCCCTAGATGCCATTTCAACAATTTTTTTTGTGTCTGTGTGTCTGTCTGTATCTCAAAAAGTAATAGAGCAATTGATATGAAACTTTGAACATACGTCTTATTTGATAATCCGAAGAACTGAAAAGCTTTTGGTAAAATTTCTTATTTCTGAATATTTACATTAACAGTTTTTTTTTGTTCTTTCGGCCTTTTTGGGACTTCAGGACAATGTTTTCAAAACATTCTTAGGTCTTTTTTAAGAACATTTTCAAAAGATCTTTCTTCGAGGATATTTTTTCAGGACTTTTTTTCTCTGGACGTTTTCGGGACCCTCTCAAGAATCCTTTGTTGAGACTTATTTTCGGGATTTTTTTCAGAACAAATTTTCAGAATGTTCTTCATGACAATTTTTGGAATTCTTTTTTTCATGTCCGTTTTTGGACCTTTTTAAGGAATTTTTCAGATATTTTTAGCATTTTTTTCAAGACTTTTTATTTCAGGAATTTTGTTAAGGACTTATTTTAGGCCTTTTTGCAGAACTTTCATCGCGACTTTTTTCAAGACACTTTTTGGAATTTCTTTTTGAGGACAATTTCTTCAGATCTTTTTAAGGAATTTTTTTTTAAAGATATTATTTTTGAGGAAATTTTTCAAGACTGTTTTTACAGGACAATTTTCTTATGATATTTCATCAGGACTTTCTTTCTGAACTGTTTTCAGGACTTATTTTAGGACTCTTTTCGGGACGTATTTTGTATGAAGACTATTTTCTGGATTTTTTTTTCACGGCTTTTATAAGGACATTTTTTCAAGGAGTGTTCCTCCAAGACTTTGTTAAGAATCTCTTGTTCCGGACTTGTTTACAGTATTATTTTCAAAATTTTCTTCGTTACATTTCTTCAGAATTATTTTTCTGGGAATTTTTTTTTCAAGCCTTCTTTACAGGACTTTTATTAGTACTATATTTCAGAACATTTTTTTAATTAATTAATTGATTTTCAGGACTTCTAGTTCGGGACTTTTTTTCAAGTCTCTTTTTGGGATTTTTTTTAGGATAATTTCTTCAGAACTTTTTCAGGTCTTTTTAAGGATATTTTTGCAGTGTTTGTTTTCAGAAATGTTTTATTAGCATTTTTTACGATGATATTCTCATAACTTTTTTTTTAAATTGTTTTTACAGGATATTTTTTTAGGACTCTTTTTCGGGACTTTTTTCGGGACTAATTGATTATCAGAACTTCTAGTTCGGGACTTTTTTTCAAGTCTCTTTTTGGGATTTTTTTTAGGATAATTTCTTCAGAACTTTTTCAGGTCTTTTTAAGGACATTTTGCAGTGTTTGTTTTCAGAAATGTTTTATTAGCATTTTTTACGATCATATTCTCATAACTTTTTTTTAAAATTGTTTTTACAGGATATTTTTTTAGGACTCTTTTTCGGACTTCTTTCAGGATTTTTTTAAAGACATTTATTTCTAGTGTTTATATGAAGACTTAATTTTTCAGAATTCTTGTTCCTGTACCCTTTTCAGGATTTTTATCACGACTCTTTTTCACAACTTTTTAACAGTACTCTTTTTTCAAGACTTTATTTCCAAAACTGTTTCTCCATGACTTTTTTCAGGACATTTTTTGTCAACTATTTTTCAGGACTTTATTTCTGGTCTTTTTGGACCTATTTTTTAAGACATTTCTTTATCAGGACTCTTTCTTTGGGACTTTTTATCAAGACTTTTTTATCGGGACTTTTTCAAGACTTTCTTGTTCAGGACTTTTATTAGGTTTTAAGGACTTTTTAATCAAGACTATTTATATTTTCAGAAATATTTTTCAGGACTTTCTTGCTCAGGGCTTTTATTAGGTTCCTAAGGACTTCTTAATCAGTACTATTTTTAGAAATCTTTTCAGCACTTTTTTTGCATTATTTTTAATTTTTCAGTAAACTTACGGTAAAGATTAATAGAATTTGAAACATAATTTGTCATTTTTACCTTTCATAATGTTGACATTGCAATCATTCGATCATGTGAAACGCTCGATTTAAAATACGATTTAAATTGAAAATAAACCACGAAAGCGTAAATACAAATGATACCATCAAGTTGGAGAAAATAACATGATGGCCACATCACCATTTTTTTTAAACTCATCATTAATCAATTTAAAGCACGCCAAATCTCTGAATTTTGGCATGAAAATTATCAATATCAAATAACGAGTTCCGGTTGCCCTTATAAACCAATCGAGTAAGGATAGAGATACAATTAGGGCGACATCTATCGTCGAAAATAATACAACGTTCTAAAATTATTTATATAAATCGGAGGTAGATGTCGCCCTAATTGGTTTTTCTATCCTAAAGGTTACTTGATTGGTTTATAACGACATAGTCAAATTCCGTTTTTAGATCAACGAAAATTGTCTGTTCTTTAAACCAATATCCATGATTCCCCAACCCAAATTCTCCTTTCCATTAAAAAAGGTTCTCTTTATTTTCTCATTGCAGAAGGTAAACGTTCTAATAAAAATATGCATTGCCGGCGAAAACTAGAACTTCTTGAAAGTACTTGATCGATAGTCAGGTAAGAAACGTCTAACGAATTTAATATTCTCTTCACAACTCCTAGGAAAATGTTAGCATCCAGGTAATACACGTTTCCTTTCATCTAAAAATTACGTTTGCACTTCCATTTAAAAATCAATATTCTCAATTGAATCTCGACCTTACGTCTCCGGGAAACATCCACACGCGTCCCAGATATTCGCAAATTATGCAAAAATATTGACGGTGAGATAATATATCACGATGGCGGAAATGGCTGACATACACACACACACCCACACACGCATCTACCGGTTTGTACGTGGCTTGAATGATGTGCCCAACTTTCTACGCATGAATTTTCCCTGCGAAAATACACGGGGATAAATCTCGCAGCACGGGATTTTATTATTTCCACGAGTAAAATTAGATTTAAACCTAGAACAATTCGCAAAGTAATCAATTCGAGGTGAAAAAGTGCTCCGTTCCCGGATAATCTATCAAGGGCAACACTAAGCCGCCATCTATCTTGCCAGGAATTACTGGATTGTTGTACATTGAGATATAGTAACATAGGGGAGGGCTTGTAGGTATAGTTGCAGCATCCACAGAGCTAGAAGTACAGTGTGCCAATGTCTCTTAATAATTTAAGCAAATTTACTAATAAATGGCACTATCAATTGATAGAATACAGAAAACAATTAGCTCTACAGAATTGGAGTGTTTATTGGTCAAATTTATATTTGTTGTGGGAGTCCGTTGCCTAGCAACCTTACTCCAAAAATGGATTCGAATCAGAATACGAAATGTTTGTAGGTAAAATAAAATAGTAATTGCGTAATCTAACCTAATCTATCTTACCCTAATTACCCTAACTAATATAACTACACTAACTTAATCTAGATCAAAGTAATTTTTTTCAGTTAAAATTGGGAGTATCCCAGCTCTTTAAAAAAAATGGTGATGTGGCCATCATGTTACTTTCTCCGTCTTGATGGTATCATTTATATTTACACGTTCATGATTCATTTTCAATTTAAATGTACATCGAACATTTTGTAGACTCGGATGAAACTGACGTTTAAAACGTCAAAATTGTGAAAGTTGGAAAAATTATACTTCATATTCAAAAACTCAGTTTACTCAAAAACTAAAGCGATTTCGAAAAAAACTTATTGTTTATAAGTTGTTCTTTTTGGCATTCTCTACAATTATTATTTTTATAAATTTGCTGTTTCATAATTATAAACTAAAAATGAAAAATAAAGATACTTTTTTTCTCGAATAGCAATGATTTTATGAAAAATATTTTCAAGCAAAAGATGTTCATTTCTTTGTTGTCTTCAAATATTGGCAAAAAACAAAAAAACTGTTAAGGTTAACATCCACTTCCGGTGTACAAAATTTTACTAAAAGCTTTTCAGTTCTTCGGATTATCAAATAAGACGGATGTTCAAAGTTTCATATCAATTGCTTTATTAGTTTTTGAGATACAGCACACACAGCACACATAGACACACACACACACAGACACAATTTTTTTTTTCCAGAAATTGTTGAAATGGCTTCTAGGGAACCCAAAACGGATATTTCCATAAAAAAAAATTTGAAAAAAAATCACGATCCCAATACTTTCTTGTATTTCGTAATTCGAGAAAGTAAAAAAGCCCTAAAATAGATTTATAAAAATAGTTCTGATTAAAAAGACCTTAAAAACAAATGAAAGTCCTGAACAAGAAAGTCTTGAAAAAGATTTCTAAAAATAGTCCTAATTAAAAAGTCCTAAACAAGAAAGTCTTGATAAAAGTCCCGATAAAAAGGTCCTGATAAAAAGTCCCGAAAAAAGAGTCTTGGCAAAAAAATGCCTTGAAAAATAGGTCCTTCAAAAATACCAGAAATAAAGTCCTGAAAGAAAGTCGCGAAAAAGAGTTCTGACAAAAAAATGTCCTGAAAAAAAGTCCTGGAGAAACAGTTTTGGACATAAAGTCTTGAAAAAATAACCCTGTTAAAAAGTTGTGAAAAATCCTGAAAAAAGTACTGCAAAAAGAGTCCTGAAAAATTAAGTCTTCATATAAAACACCAGAAATAAATGTCCTAACAGAAGTCCTAAAAAAGTCCCGAAGGAAAATCCTAAAATAAGTACTGAAAAAAGTCCTGAAGAAAGTCCTGAAAAAAGTCCAGAAAAAGAGTCCTGATAAAATATCCTGAAAAAATGTCCTGTAATAACAGTCTTGAAAAAGAGTTATGTAGTAAGTAAGAAAATAAGTAAGTAAATAATTTATTTCAGCAGAGTACAATGGTCTGAGAAACAAGTCAAAAGTAATTTATGAAAATAAAGAATGCTAAAAAACATGTTTGAAAAAATTAAAAACACCTGAAAAAGTTCTGAAGAAATTGCCCTGAAAAAAATCCCAAAAAGAGTCTTGAATAAAAGTCCCGAACAAGAAGTCCTGAAAATTAATCCTATAAAAAATGTCCTGAAATATAATACTGAAAAAAGTCTTTCTTTACTTTTTTGAAAAAAAAACCCAAAAAAATAATTCTGAAACAATGTATCGAAGAAAATTCTTAAAATAATCCTGAAAAGAAGTCCTGAACAAGAGGTTCTTAAAAAAGTCTCGAAAAAACTGGTCCTGATAAAAGCCGTGAAAAAAGTCGTGAGAAATAGTCTTCATACAAAATACCAGAAATAAATGTCCTGAAAAGGAGTCATAAAAAGTCATTAAAGAAAATCCTAAAATAAGTCCTGAGGAAGTTCAGAAAAAGTGTCCATAAAAAATTGTCCCGAAAATAACATCTTTATAAAATAAACAAAAAAAATTCTGAAAAAAGCATTGTAAAGAGTCCTTAAAAAGATCTGAAGAAATTGCCCTGAAAAAGAATTCCCAAAAAGAGTCCTGAAAAAAAGTCCCGAAAAAAGTCCTGCAAAAAGGCCTAAAATAAGTCCTTAACAAAATTCCTGAAATAAAAAGTTTTGAAAATAGTCTTGAAAAAAAATGCTAAAAATATCTGAAAAAGTCCTTAAAAAGGTGACGAAAAAAAAATTCTAAAAAATAGGGAAAAAATTATTCAGAAAAAAATCCCGAACATAAGTCCTCAACAAAGGGTTCTTGAGAGAGTCCCGAAAACGTCCCGAGAAAAAAAATCCGACAAAAAACTAAGTCTTGAAAAAAATTTCTTAAAAAGTCCTGAAAAATAATCCTCGAAGAAAGGTCTTTTAATAATGTCCTTAAAAAAGTCCTAAAAAAAGTTCTGAAAACATTATCCTGAAGTTCCAAAGAGGCTAAAAGAACAAAAAACTGTTAAGAAATACGAAATTTTTCCAAAAGCTTTTCAGTTCTTCGGATTCGCAAATAACACTTATGTTCAAAGTTTTATGGTCATTTTTGTATTAGTTTTTGAGATACAGCACGCAAAGTTGCACACAGACAGTTATGTAGAGAAATGTGACACATCGGCCTACAAAATAGACCACAAAATTTGGGGTTTAACGACTGTCAGTACATATAACGCAAATGCTAATTCTGGCAAAAATCTCTTGTTTCCAGATACCTATGAAAACGGCTGGCGGTCGTATAGCAGCTAGAGTATTAAATAAGTCGCTATTTGGATAAATAGACAAAGCCCTTACATGCCTTTATATCAAGAAGTGTAATTACTAATTTAAACGTTAATTGAATCGTTGATAGTGGTTGGCGGCGGGTCAATTGTTAGGAGAGTTGAACGTTGCAATCATTCTAATCAAATCTCAAAAGACACAAATGCAAACGTAATGTTGCAAATGGGGTCATTTAAAGGAAGGAAATTCCATTATAGTTTGAATGGCTATTTAAATGCGTTTACCTGGAAGCACTAAACGTACAGAACTACATCGCTGGTTTCAAGATCTTTATTATGCATTGGAACTATTGCTTCGTATTGAAACTAAAATTTGTTGAGTAGACATATTAATCGAATTAAACTGCTTCCTTTATCTGTAGGGTTTTGATTTGTAATTAATTTTGCTAGAGACAGGGGCGGCTCGTTATGTAGAGCCATGACACCGCCACTAATTTCAAGCTCAGCAAGGATTTTTAAATTATTCTAAATCCGAAGACATTCCTTCGCTGAATTTCAAAATAGTTGTACAAGAACACAAATTGTTCGCATTATGAAGTTGTTCAATTGCCAAGAGCTTAAAAAATTATAATAGCATTTGCAACAAACGTGAAATTTTCCAGATTTACTCAAATTTAATTCTACCGTAAGATTCCTCAAAAATCCGAAGACTTTCCTTCACTAATTGTCAAAATAATTGCATGAAAAAACAAATTGTTAAATTATGGAATTGTTCAATTGTCTAGAACAAAAAAAAAATATAAAAACTATTGCTACCAACGTGAAAATTTCCAAATTTACTCAAAATGAATTCTACTAGAATATTCCTCAAAATTCTTTCGATGAATTTCAAAATATTTGCACTAAAATACAAATTGTTTAAATTTTGAAATAGTTCAATTGCTTTTTCCTCAAAAATCCGAATACTTTCCTTCATAGGATTTGAAAATAATTGCACCGGAATACAAATTGTCTGAATTCTGAATTTTGTTCGACTGTCTAATATATATATATATAAGAACGACTGCGACAAACGTGAAAATTTCCAAATTTAGTCAAAATCAATTCTACTACAAGATTCCTTAGAAATCTTTCCTTGCAGTAGAACACAAATTGTTGTTAAATAACTCAGAGCTCAAAGAAAATATAAAAACATTTGCCACAAACGTGAAAATTTCCAGATTTGCTTAAGATCAATTCTTGGTCAAGATTCCAGAAAGATTCAAAAGACCGTCCTTCACAAGATTTCGATTTATTTCTGCGAAAACACAACCGGCTAAAATTCTGAATTTGTGGGTTTTACCAAAGCTCAAAAAATATTTACAAAACTGCAACAAACTTGAAGTTTTCTGGATTTGCTTAAGATCAATTCTACTTTAAGATTCCATAAGAAACAAAATACTGTCCTTCGCGAGATTTCGAAATATTTGCGTAAGAACACAAATTCTTGAAATTCTCAAGTTGTTAATTTGTCCATAGCTCAAAAAATATAAACACAATTGCCACAAACGTAAACATTTCCAGATCTACTCAAAATTTATTCTACTACAATATACCTTAAAATCCAAACACTTTCCTTAGCTGAATTTTAAAATAATTGCACGAGTACATAAACTGTTGAAATTTTGAAGTTGTTCAATTGTCTAGAGCTCAAAAAAGTATAAAAACAATTGCCACAAACGAGATACTTTTCAGATTTGCTTGAAGATTCCATAAAAATCGAAAGACTTTTTTCACGAAATTTCGATTGATTTCCGTGAGAACACAACTGGCTGAAATTCTGAAGTTTTGCATTTTATCAGAGCTTAAAATATATAAAAAAAAAATTGCAATAAACTTGAAATTTTCTGGATTTGCTTAAAATCAATTCTACTTGAAGATTCCATAAAAATAAAAAGACTGTCGTTTGCGAGATTTCGTAATATTTACGCGAGAAGGTAAATTGTTTAAATTATGCAGTTGTTCAATTGCCTAGAGCCCAGAAAAATATAAAAACAATTGCTGGAAGCGTGAAAATTTCTAGATTTACTCAAAAATAATTCTACTACAAGATTCCTCAAAACTTTCCTTGACTGAATTTCAAAACAATTGCACGAGAAAACAAATTGTTGCTATTCTGAAATTGTTTAAATTGCCTAGAGCTTTTCGTTTTTATTTGATTTATTTAATGCTTCTGTAAAGGTTTTATTTTTCAATTATCGTTAGTTTTTTATCTTAAAAAGAAGGCATTATACTGTAGGCTAAGTGGCTCTACCATCAAAGTGTTCCACCAGCCGCCACTGGCTAGAGATACAGATTATACATCAGAAAAAATACCTTTATTTTGAGATAATAATAATACAATTAGCTTATTTGAAATTTGAATAAAACAACTTTCTAGAAATTTAAAATTATTTGTACATGTATCGTGTTTTATTGCACCAATTTTTAAATTTAATTAATAATATAATTAGTTATTTTAATATTTACGTATTGGTAGTTCATATTATTAAGGATAGTAATATGAAATAGATATTAATTGTATTGAAAATGCTATAATACGGCAATACTAGTCGAGAATTTTAAACATTCATCTAAACAGTTTTTAGTTGGTAGAACTAGTTTTTTCAAGCTAAAGTTTATGTATGTGAATTGTTTTTTATGTGAAATCATAAAATAGTCTTTCCCTTTACCAACTCTCCAACTTTTAAAGAAAAAAAATTAATTTAATTTAATTTATAATTTTTGAGCATTTGCCTTGATTTTATTTCTCTATATTTATATTTGTATTAATTTTTATTTCTATCTATTTTAATAATTTTCTTTTATTAATTTGTATATTGGTTCCATCCGTAAATAAATGATTATTATTATTATTATCTTTGAAAGAAGCAAAATATGTCCTGGAAAAAGTAAAACAAACCGAGAGGCAAGGCCAAATAACGCGCTCTGGAAGGCTAGGGGGAGCTTTAAAAATTTTGAAAAAATACAGATCGAGGCTCGTCATACCCTCTACCAACCCTAAAAGTTTCAACTCTTTGATTTCTTCAGAATCTAATCTGAGTTTTTAGTTGGTAGAATTAATATCTATTTCATATAAATATCCTTAAATAATAATATTCATCCCAAAGTTAGATTCACTCTGGAGGTAGAAAATAAAAACTTAACAAAATCTTTAGACCCAACGTTAACTCATGAAAATAAGAAAATTTTTAGACCCAACGTTAACTCATAAAAATAACAGAATTAGATTTTGCAAAGGAAGAGTACAAAATAATTTAGAATTTTAATATTATTAGTATTTCAATAGAATATTTGAATACACAGTTTAATAAATCAAAAATTGATTTATATTTACTGAAAATGAATGCAATGAAGCAAAATACTTTTAAATATCCAAAGCTGTTAGACTGTTAAGATTCAATGGAAAAAGTATTTTGTTTCGTTACAGAAGTATTTTTTTAATGAAATGAGAAAACTAATTAAAAAAGTCGCGATTTCCTACTTACCCAATCATCACAGAACTGTTAATATCAAAAGAAGACAAAGATTACATTAAGTTCTGCGATAGTTAATGACTCGTCTGATACCTTGGTATCACATGAGCCATTAAACCCAAATATTTTTTGAAAGAAGCAGTAATATCTATATCGAAACGCAGTTGCACTCTGATATTTAGTGAAATGATGCTGAAATTATTATTTGTTATGTAGGAAGCTTCTACTTCGTTGTACATGTTTAATAATAAACATTAAAACACCTTTTACTTTGTATGACACTCACATTTATTTGTTGACTTCAGTTCATTAAAGTAAGTTGCTAGAACTCTTTAACAAAATGCACTCTGTTGAAATCACACACGTATTTTATTTTGCGACTTTGGTTTCGACCCTTGCAGGGTCATTATCAAACAAAAAGTAACCCTGTAAGGGTCGAAATTATATTCGCAAAATAAAAATCAACAAAGTGAATTTTATTGAAAAGTTCCTGAGTCACAAAGTAATGGCTTCCACCTTCCACCTTCTTGCATGTTGAGTTGGCAAACAAATAAATATGAGTGTTATACAAAGTAAAAAGCTTTTTGTTGTTTATTATTGGATTCATGTTTATTTTAGAGACAGACTTTAGTCATTCAGTCACGGCAATATTGCAGAATTGTACATTATATTTAATGTTTACAACGATTGTAATGTGCCGCTTGTTTTGACTGTACTGTAGAAACGATAACGATGTAAGCTTTTAACTATGTAAATTCGTACATTTTGTTTCACAAATTAATACATTGAATGTTAAATGAAACTAGTGCAGAAATGAAACTGATTTGATGAATATCATCAAATGGTGCCATACAATAACAACGTGACTTAAAGGGAATGGAACAATACGGTGAACAATAGTACTACATGGTGAAAAGCGCTCAAATTGGCCAACTGCATACTTGCCCAACTTCTACATTGGCCGAACGACATTTCGCCGAAAAAGCATTTAGCCGACTCTACATTACAACTCACAATGTGCAGGTGAAAACAACAATAATCATTTATAAACGTAACCCAATTATAATTCAGTCTTTTTCATACATGTATAATAATAAGGCAAAACGTACTTAAATTACTTAAGCACTAGTTAACATTAAAAAAATGCATCAGAACCGCCGATGTGTGAAAATTTCAAACAGAATTCAGATTTGAAACCCATTTTTTCTCCCACGCAAGGATTTACTGTCTTTAATTGAATTAAATCAGAACTACAATTGCTTGATATTTTGATAGGCTTGCAATCTAAATTGTGTGTATATGAATTTACATGTATTTGCAAATTATTTTAAACTTATTTTGTAAGCAATGCTTACAAAGAATCATAAACTAAACTATTATTTATTAATATTTGTTATGTAGGAAGCTTCTACTTCGTTATACATGCTTTTTATACAAAATAAAACACTTTTTCACTTTGTATAACACTCACAAAAATGAAAGTAAAAAAGTGTTTTATTTTATATAATATCTATTAATTAAATAATAATTTTTGAAAACCTAAACTGACAATATAAAACAGTACAATTTTCATTCCAAAAACTACATCATCATTTAATGTTATATACCGCACAAGATTAGAGCGTTGAAATATTCAGGTAGATGCACCCGTTTTGAGAATTGTTGATACCGGCAATTGTTTAAAAGCATCCCCTAATGCCCCTCTTTCATCACGTGGGAGACTACATTTTTTACAGACGGGATGTGCGCCCATCATTTCACCGAAACATCTACTTCCTGTAATTTATGGGATAATTTGGCTTTACGGTGCCATTTCTCACGTAGGAAAACTGTCACCTCCCTCTCCCAAAAAAGGTGAGTGAGGTGAAAATACGGCTGCATATAAATTTTCAATCAATTCACGTATATGCAGTTAAGTGATTCTCAGTATAAAAAATATTGAGGCGCTAATTCCACTGGAAAAGTTTTTTTTTTATTTTACTTAACCTCGAATGCCTTCATTGCAAAAATGAATTTTGAAAACTTTTACTTTATTTTTCTATTTGAATTTGGCGCCAAAAAAATTGAAAAAAAAATACTGCCAGGAGTATTTTTTGTTTGTTTTGGATAGACGTGGTTTCAGCTTGATTCATGCCATAGAAAACGAGAAAAAAAATAAAACGTAAAATTCACGTTTTCAGTCATATATCGACAACGAATTGCTTCATTGCTTCGAGCAATCAACAGCATTTTTAATTATCTTTCATTCAGTCATCGCGATTATTGATTTGCTTTGGGGGCACTTTTGACCATCTTATTCGGCTATACGGTTTGCTGTAACCAGTGGCAGCTCGTGGAACATGTTGATGGTAGAGCCACTTATACAATATATCCCCCTACCCTTTTTCAATTGTTTGTTTTTCTCGGATAACCCTTAAACCAGTGGCGGCTTGTGGATGTTCGGCGAGGAGGCTGCGGAAGAAAATTTTACCAAAACATATATCTCTCTATAAGAGAAAGTAGTACAGCACGAGGGGCATCTCTGTCGTAGCCTCCTCTACAAATCCACGAGCCGCCGCTGCCTTGAACGAATGAAGTCTAGTATTGTACTTGGCAAATAAATGTTTTACATCCCGCAGGCTATATTTTGCAAATAAATATCAAAGTAAATTAATTTTATCTAAAAATAAACCCCATATTTAAATTAAAACCCACGAAACCAAAGAACATAAAATTAAATAAAAACCTGAAATTAAAACAAAAATCCTTGAAAATATAGGTCAAAAAATTCAAAAATTTAGGTTGCAAAATCTAAAACAAAGGACAGAAATAAAAAAAAGATACTAAAAAAATTAAAAAAATCCGGGTAAAAATCAATCATTTAGGTCAAAAAATCTAAAATGTATAATAAAAAAAAATCAGAAATATTGAAAATTGTAACAAACTAATCAAAAATGTGGGCCAAAATTAAAAATTATTCATTTATTGAGAAGTTCGTTGATAATTATTTTTCTTTTGCCTGTCTTCTTAAGTTTTTTGGTATGCATTTTTATTTTTAGACCGCGATTTTTGATTTTTGGCCGACATTTTAGAGCTTCGGCTATTTTTTCCCAATTTTTTTTATTTTTTTGGCCAAAATATTCGAATTTTTGATATTTTAGTCTGCATTTTTCACCTTCTGGCTCGAATTTTCGACGTTTTGTTTAAATTTAGGCCAAATGATCGAAAACTCAGGCCAAAAATAAAAAATGCAAACCAAGAAATCTAAAATTTTAAGAAGCGAATCGAATATTTTGACCAAAAAAATAAGAAAATTGGAACAAAACAACCGAAGATCTAAAATATCGGCCAAAAATCAAAAATCGCGGTCTAAAAATAATACTTTTTAGCTTAAAAGTTCCGACGAGAAATTCTAGAATAATAGCAAACAAAATTACAAAACCGCACAATAAAGTTATTAATTCTAAATATCAAATATCCGGCGTGGCACTAGCCAGGGAAGTAGTTGTTTCAATAAGTTATTTGTTAGTAGTCCTAATAAGACTAATTATAACAATAATTGTATTGATTGTAATACGGAAAATAAAGCATTTTATTATTATTATTATTATTAATTTTGCAGAGTTACGAACAGGTTGAATATTCATATATTCAGGCTACTTTCGTCTTTATCAAAATCATTCATTCTAGTTAAGAAAATCTAAAATATGTGACAAACAATAAAAAATTAAGACAAAAAATCTAAAATTCGTACCTAAAAATCTAAGTGGTGGACCTAACAAATCGAAAATTGAAGTCAAAATAAAGAAAATTTCGACCAAAAGACCAAAAGGCGCAAAGATAAAAATGCAGACAACAAAAATCGAAAATTTTGGTCAAAATAAAGATTATTTGTAATCTAAAATACGGATTTAAAGATAAAAACGCAGACAAAAAAATCGAAAATTTAGTTAGAAGCAAAATAATTTACTCCAAAAATGAGTTTTTAACCAGAAATTTGGAAACAATGGCCAAAAAATTGAACAATAAAATCAATCATACAAGTTAAAAAATCTAAAACATAGGACAAAAAATTTAGACCAAAAATCTAAAATTCGGGCCTAAAAGTAAAAATGGTGCAAAGAGCACAAAAAATTACCAAACAAAGAAAACAAAATGATAATAATAATAAATAATAATAATAAATGGTGACCAAAAAATCAAAAATTTCAGCAAAGAAAACTAGAAAAAATTCTCGCATCAATAATTCTGGTTAAAATGTTTAGGAAAGCATACAAAAGTAGAAACAATTAAATAGAAAATTTAGGTCAAAATAATTTTTTTTAGGCCAAATGATCAAAAATTTAGACCAAAAAAAAACATTCGGCCCGAAAAATCAAAAATGCGGACAAAAAATCGAAAATTTAAAATAATTAAATCCAAATAAAGGATATTTTGGCCAAAAGATAAAAAATTTAGACCCAAAAATCGAAAGAAAAACTGGTCAAAAATCTAAAAATTAATAATTCGGCCCGAAAAAATTAAAATGCGGAGTGAAAAGTCGAAAATTTTAACAGTGACATCGAAAATTTAGGTCAAAATAAAAAATATTTAGATCCAAAAGAATCGAAAATACAGGTTTAATAATAAAAAAATGCAGAATATTCTAGTAAGAAAATTGTTTAAATTAGTTTCAAAAATCACTCTATTGCTCAGAATATTTTTTTTAATAGCAAAATAGCGATTTTTTTCTATTTTTTCTCTAAGTCGTTGTTTAACATTTGTTTAACATTTAAACTGGCGATATAGTGTTTTAGGAATCAATTTAAATTTTTTGCTGAGCTTGAAACTACAGGTAGTGCCATGGCTCCTTGGCTCTATATAACGAGCCGCCACTGACTGTAACTATTATCGTTTCTCAATTATAAACCAAAAATTGACAAAAGAATTTACCGCATGAACTGCATCCAAAGGTAAAAGGGGATTTCCATTAAGCTTTTCCTTAGTGAAGTATTTTTTTGCCTTCGGTACCATGTCTCGGGCTTTTGTGGTTATTTTTATGAAACAACTATTTCTACACTTATTTACACTAAACGAAACCAATACACAATTACACAATACGAAAAACACCAAGAACTAATGAAAAACTAAAACCAACAGAAATACTCTAACGATTAGTGAACGCTACTGTTGGATGACTGACAGTTCTCATGCGCGTTACGCCAAGGTAGGCATTCGCTATAACGGCGTCTTTGTCTAACAGTCTAACCAATGCCACACGTTTTCGAGCGGTGGGCACTGCTATCGGTACTTGTATCAACGCTCAGAAGACATACGTTTCTACTATTTACCACGATGATGCGCATAGAATAGTATAAATTGATAGAAATCCGCTTGTCTTTGATATGTTCAGAAACTGATGATGTGAACCAGTGACGGTTCGCGGCGTTTTTTCTAGTACGGCCGAGGAATAAGAGGTGGTAATACAGATAGGTAGGGTCAGTTGCAGAGACGGCTGGCTGCGTGACCGTACCTATCTGTATTACCACCCCTTGTTCCTCGGCCGTACCAGAAAAAAACCCCGCGAACCGTCACTGATGTGAACGCCAACATTCATGAAATGAATTCTAGAATTCGATTGTTTTCTAGGGCTCTCAATTCTCTTTACAGTCACATAATTTTGACAAGTCAATTAGCCAAGGTCATTGACACTGTTCGACAATGGCACCCCCTTCCTCTACACAAAATAATTGTATTTGTGGGCACACTACTGCATATAGAAAAATTCAAAAACATTTTTGTGTTGATTTGCGTCCGTTTTCAACCATTTTTCGGATTTTCCGCTGTTGCCACGCCACCCAATTCCGTGGATAACCGGGAGTCTACTGCATTAAAATGTATAATTATTTTCAGCCAAAAGAAATAAGTTTCTCACGTTACGGCTTGTTACATTAAACATGATATAACGTGTTGCGTGCTCATTCGTAGCAAATTGTAATTATCGGAATCACGTTTCACGCTTTGATGCTTCATTAATCAATTATATGGCCAATTCCATTTTGCAAGCATTGGGCGTACATATATGAATTTAATGTGTATATATTCCGTAAATAAATTAATTTCCATCATTTTTAGAATACAAAACTTTTTAATAATATAATTTAAAACAAAGTATACAGGGTGCCCCATTTTAAATTGCCACCCGAAATATCTTGAAATCTGAAATCTGAAACACGGCAAAAAATGTTTCAGATAAAAGTTGTAGGGTTTGGAGGGGGACAGATGCTGGTGACCATGAAAATTACCTTGGCTTTAATTTTCAAGGTCAAACGAAGGTCAACTTTGATTTTTCAAATGGAACCCCCTATTTTTTATTGCGGAAAAAAATACAAACTTTTTGTAGGAAACGTTTTTTTATGTTTTTTTTTAACGAATTTTGTCCGTCATGTTGTTTGAAATTTTAGATGAATCTAGGCTGTGATTCATGCATTACGCTCGGCATTAGCATCAAAGGTGCGGGAGCAAGATCCCCAGATCTTACTCCTCTTGACTTTTTCCACTGGCTACTCCCCAGTGGAAAAAGGAGAAAGTACTTGCTGAGGCTCCGACAACACGGCAGAACATGAAGGAGAGGATTAGGGCTGCATTTCGAGCAATTTCCATCCAAACCCTTCGAAATGTTCAAGTAAACTATCGCCAGCGGGTACAGTAGTACATTGACGAGGATGGATACTTTATCGAGCATTTGATCTAAGAACGAGATCGAACCTCCAGCCACTGAAACCATCGGCCCTTTTCAGAGCCAATGATGTGCAAAGTCCCATCGACAACCTCCACGCGGTGCACATCGGGTGATGCCAATGCCGAGGGCAATGCATGACTCACAGCCTGGAATCATCAAAAATCGTGAAAAAACTCTTAAAAAAGCATTAAAAAAAACGTTACCTACAAAAAGTTTGTATTTTTTCTCGTAGAATACGGGATAAAAAATAAAAAATAGGGAGTTACGTTTGAAAAATTAAAGTTGACCTTGAAAATTGACCACAAGGCTATTTTCAAGGTCACCAGCATATGTCCCCCTCCGAACCCTACAACTTTAATCTAAAACATTTTTTGCCATGTTACTCAGGTTTCGAGATATTTGGGCTGGCAATTTAAAATACACCCTGTATATTCATCAATCTGTTATTTATAAAAAAAGTCTTGTAAGAGTAAGTAAGTAATTTTTAACAACAACTTGGGGGACACTAGGGTATTAATAGATTTTCTTATAAATTTTTGATCGACTTTTGCGCGCATATGAATTATATAACTGGCCAACTAGGGTTTCAAAATTATTTTCACCTCGTGTATTGAAAAAGTAATTAAATATTCAACAATCCCGCCAATGAGTAGATAGATTCAATGCAATTTATATCGACAAAATTTAATTAAAATTTGTAAACGCGTCAATAATTAAAGTTTCAATCAGGCAAATGGATCCAACTATGTATATACACTTAAAAAATCAATATTAATTTTCGTTCCCATATTCTAAAAATACGTTACTAACTATAATCACGAGGCAACCTTCAGTTTATTAATTAATTTGATTGTTTACTATTTTAAAATTAATTATTATTTGTACCGCAGTATTTATACAAAACTACATAATTGATGAAACCAAATAATTACCTGTAAATACAAATTATATACGTTATCTATTGGTGGTTACGTGACATTATGTTATTGAATAATATCAACAGGAAGAGATTTATTTTGTTAAAATTTGTAATACCTCCTCAAAAAAACAATGATATTGATAATAAATATTCGGCTAAAAATTGGTAAAATTTATATATTTTTAAAAAACGAGGCCTTTAATAGTTTCGAGAATACAACTCATGTGAATCTCTCTCTTCGGAAATTTCCGTCATCGGAATTTATATTAGTGGCATTTAAAAAACAATTCTCGATAATAAGTGCACCACTTATTATATTAGCCCTTCTACTCTGACCAGTCAGCTTTTCAAAATTGTTCCTCTAGCACTACAACTCGTAATAACGAAATAATTACAATCCATAAAAAAATATGGACTTCAAAACAAACCCTCTGCAGTTTTCTGAATAAGGTTTAATTGTTTTACTTTTAGGCATTAAAACTTACGTAACTTTACAGTAGTTCTAATTTGGCAATATATTTATGCTTCAAAAGTTTTCCAAAATTGTGTTTTACTCTTTTTTCTAATAAAACTGTTGAATCTTGGCCACAGTTTGCAGATTAAAAATCATGAATCGTCTAAATAATTCTGTGATGCCTGTTTCAAAGATAATTTATTAAATATATTTTTTCAATGTCACCTTCGAAAATGACATATTCATCACTCAATTTAGAGAGGCAAGTATACGAGTGCATGATTTGTGAGGCAAGTAAATCCATTAGTGGAGAAGTGTAATATACTATTACACGACATGTTATGAAAGTGCTCCATTGTTCATAGAGTGAAACATTTTAAACAGGAGCGCTACTAATGTTGAAAATGATTCCTCTAGTTAAATATTGGCACTTTAAAAACATTTTTTTCCAATGTCACAGTACCTAAATATAATTTAGAGAATTTGTAAATATTCAATTAATTTGAAAGAATTTATTATTCTGCCTAAACCATAGTAGCAGTTTCTAAAGGCGTTGTTGTGGAAATGAAAAACAACAAACAAGTTATTTTAGTCACTAGTGATGAAATGAATTTACTTGCCTTACAACTGACGCACACATCTACTTTTCTCTCTAAATTAAGTGAAAATGTTATTTTCGAAGGTGACGTTGGAAAAATATATTTAAGAAACTAACTTTTTAACAAGCATCACATAATTATTTAGACAATTCCTGATTTGTCATTTTTAAAAGTTACTTTGGAAAATATGCTATTCATACACTGCGCAAAAAGATTCTTGATACTTTTACGATTTTCAATTAATATTACAGTACTAACGACTTCTACTTCACTGAAACGTAAATTTTTACATAACTGACAGTTTAAAATATTTGCATCCATTTATCTCAAAAAGGCCTTCTTAGCCACTTGAACCAAAATTTGAAGACACTTTCATGTTGAAAGTTAGGGTAGTAGTTAATTATTTTTATTTTAATTAATAATTATTATACTTCAAGAAGCATGTGATACTGATAATTCCATATGTGTTAAATGCTATTATTGTATTATGCGCCTTTCAAAAATTCTCAATTTATTTACATGGAATTTCCCATGATTTTAAATTAGTTCAGTTTATTTACGAAAAAATTCCATTACAACAATATATTTAAAAGATAATAAATAAATAACAAGTTAGTAGCTACATAAATATTCAAAAATATTATTCGTCAATCATGTCGTTTAACTTAATTAGGCGACTGCAAGTATTTTCTTAAGATCGTGGACAGAGATATCAAATAAATGTGATTGCAAATTTTATAACCGCGTTTACTTATTCTGTTTAAAGGGTTGTTCAAGTTATTCAAAATATGTAATACTGATGGATTTCTTAAAACATAGTTTGGGATATGAAAACTGAATTGTTCGTACACCTATCAAGCCATTGAGTAATTTGAATGCAAATCAGCTGTCATAATATTTCCTTCTAAATTCCAAGGATACTAATCCAAAGTATTATACAGGGTGGTACGACCACCCGTCCACCCCTTTTAAAATGAAAAAAATGGTTTTATTAGGAAATCCAAAAAAAATCTATTACCAAATCCGGTATGCTATCTGATGACAATATTTTCAACCTCCGGTTTTGATCGGAAATGGGTTATTCAGACCGAAAGTATATTTTTTCTAGTGGAACATAGTATTTTTTATTGCAGATTAGGATTCTACGTGAAAAAAAAATGAAACTTTGTATGAATTTTTTTTTTAAACTCATTTTTGACCTTCTCTTGAAATGACCTTGCTTATGTAATGCTACCCATTTAACACAATGGTAAAGTAGTCGTTTCGGATTAATGGTATCGTTGGCTAAAGTTGCGTATATATAGTGTACAAAAAGAAACAACTTTTGTTGAAAACACAATCGGATATTATTATTTATTGTTAACGATATAACAAAACGAAAAACGAAATAAGATAACAAAACGAAAACGAAAACTTTAAGCCAGTGGCAGCATTGGTAACATTTTGATGGCAGAGCCACTTTACATATAACATACTCCACCGCATCCTTTTTGAGAAAATATAAAACTGTTCAAAATTCTACAAATCTGTCCTTTCGTTCAAGAATTATCCTCAAAAAAACAGACGGTTGAACAACAAATTGAATTTTTTGGATCTTATCAGCGTCTCTTCCACGTTGAAGAATTTACCAAATTTTGTCATCTGTTCAAGAATTATCCCCAAAAAACAAAAAGCAATTGTAGACGAATAATTTTTTTGGTCCTATCTACATTTATCCGACGAGTGCAACACATTTCTGGAAGAATTTTTCAAATCTATTATTTTGTTCAAAAGTTCTCAAATCAATGCATTGCGATTTTTCACTTCTCTCGTCGGTTTAACATTTAAAATGACGAATTAGTGATTTGCGAATTAATAAAAAAATTCTTGCTTCGCTTGAAATTAGTGCCATGGCTCCTTGGCTCTGCATAACGAGCGGCCCCTGCTTTAAGCAATAATAATGTTCAAAATGTCTGCCACCTTCAGGAAGGAATTTTTCCACTCTTTGTCTCACGCTGTCGATGGCCTTTCGAACATCTGCAGGATTTAAAGAATGACGGGCTTGTACAATTGCATGTCTTCTTTTGTTGTTGGTCGTTGTTGATAAATTTTGCCTTTTATCCTCACCCAACGATAAAAGTTGAATTGCGTCAAACCAGGTGACCGAGGAGGCCATACCATAGGACTTCCACGGCCAACCACTTTTCTGGAAAAAGCTGATTGACTGCGCGCCGTGAAGTTAACGCGAAATACGCCGGACAACCATCTTGTTAGAACCACATGATTTGAGGTATCGCAAGCGACACTACTTAAAAAAGTTCTGGCAGTGCATTTTGTAAAAATTGAGAGTACAAAGTTTAATTCAAAGTCTGGCTAAAAAAATAAGGACCAATAATTTGGTACCCGATGATACCACACCTTGTGTTCAAGCTGCATCGATGTTGGTTATTCACCTGTCGTAGCCAGCGAGGATTTTCGCTATCCACTAAAACAGCGGTTCCCAACCTGGGGGTAATTACCCCCTGAGGGGTAAAATGAGATTTTCTGAGGGGTAAAGAAGACTAGCATTGATCATCATCAGTCACAAAACCAAATTTATTAACGACGCCGCTAAAGCCTCTCCACACTTTGACAGGCGTTCGAACGAGGTGGTTTGAAATTTGTGACCTAACCGAGAGTCTCTGGATATAATTTTCGTCGAGTCATGAAGATTCATAATGTCTGCAGCGATAATACCGGCTGCTCTTTCACCTATAACTAGGCGTCTTATTTGTCTGTGGGGAGTATGATGAGGCTTTAATTCATTCGTTGTACGAACACGTGTTGCTAATTACTGAAAAACTCTAGGTGAATGATGTCGCTTGGCGTAAAGAACTATTAACCATTAACATGTCAAATGCTTCTTCGTTTGAGAACGGCATGATTCTTATAAAGCGCTGAGCACACCGGCGCGATCACGACCACGATCGCGATAGCGATGGCGATCGAACCCGTCCTGTGTAATTACATGTACCCGCACACACCAGTTGTGATACGTTAGCGATAGAAGCGAATTGTGCAGTGATCGATCGCTAGGATGTCCGCGATACTTGCGTTAGTTTGACATTTGTTAAAATAGTTTATGAAGTGAACAGGTATTTTGGAACAAATAAAATTCCTAAATCAGACACTAATTTTGGAACGAAGGGAGTACTAATTAAAATACATACAGGACGTCTATAAAGTCTGACCCCGGGTCATTTTTTTCAAAAACGTTAGGGTAAATCGAAAAATCGGTGAACATGTAACCCATTGTTTTTGGGAGCACGAAATCCCGTTCTGTTCTTGTTTCTGTGGCTTCACGTGCGCAGAAATGCACTCATGTCAGAAAAAGCACAGAACGATATTTTAAATACCTGTGTATAGGAAATTTTGGTGAATAAAGGGATTTTATACCCGAACTTAACCCTCTCGCCGTTCATGACTGGTTGAGTGTATCGATCTGGGACCAACGCTTTTTTTATTCAGATCTTTCGAACGACAAACTTGATATATCTTTCCATTTGAAATTTTTGAGTTAGCCCCGCTCCCAACTGCACACCAAAAATTTTTCGCTCAAAAAGTATGCCCCAAAAACAATGGGTTACGAGTTAGCCGATTTTTCGATCTACCCAACCGTTTCCGAAAAATATACTCAGGGTCAGACTTTATAGACACCTTGTACATATGTATATATTGCTTACCTTAGCATTAAAAAACGGTTTTCACCAACCAATACTGTAAGCAGCAGAGTTTCTTTTAGTTACAAATTTCAAAAATTATTTTACTAAGTGTTTCCTATGTTTGTAAAATAAGTACCTCTAGCACTATCGTGATCGTGGTCGTGATCGCGTCGGTGTGGTCTCCGCTTCTTGCTATTGCGATCACCATCGCCATCTCTATCGTGATCGTGGTCGTTATCGCACCGTTGTGCTCAACGCTTAACAACGAATATCAGTCGTTGTATCGCGAATATAGTAACTGTAAGTCTTCTTATAATTTTTTCTTGAAAATCTAATACTTTGACACTTTTGTGGCCGATTTTTGGAGCACCAATCATCAAAATTATAAAGACCATACTAAAGTTGCTTGCAGTCTGCTTCTCAATTTATTTCTTTAAATATTTTTTAATCGCCCGCAAAGAGTAGGAAACTTGTTTTATATCATTAATATTTAGGGAAAATAGTATTGGTCCCAAGTGCGATCCTTGAGGGACATGAGATGTAGTACTTCATTTTTACCCACAGATTATGACCAAGCTACGACTTGAATGGACCAACAATGCCCGTTAAAGATAGTTTTTTTTTATCAGATAGTGTACGCACACTTTATCAAAGACTTTTCTCATAACAAGTTTCCCGGCGGGGCCGCGGTAGCCTAGTGAGTAGAGCTCCTGCTCACGGGCCTCGTGGTTGTGGGTTCGACTCCCATCCGGGCGGTCACTTTTTCGGAACGAAGAAAGTGGCCGTAAGTATTTGTTATATAATAAATAATGATTATATATAAATAAATATATGCAAATCAATACTCATAGGTAAGTGGTACCTCTGGCGGAATGGACTAGCTTCCTATGCAAATAAAAAAAAAACCTTCCCGGAAACCATGCTACACAAAACAGAGAAAACTTCAAAAGATTTGTTGAGTAGTGTACATGATAATTATTGAAGTGAAAATGGATTGTAATATCTAAAATTCGGGTGTTAAAGCCACCCAATTGGCTTTCGGTGAAATTGACCAAATTTTTGATATGTTGTTCCTTTCAAGGGAGAGGTAAAATCAGCGAAAATCGGGGATTACCGGTCTCTAACCTTCGGAGCTGGGTACTGCTCGCAGGGAAGATTTTTGAGCTTTGTGCCCATCGAGACTTTTGATCTGGACACCGAAAGTAACAACATATCCAAGATTTGGTCAATTTCATCGAAAGCCAATTTCCATTTGATTTGTCAGGGGTCCTTTGAATTAAGAAAGTGTGAATAATAGTATTCTACCACAACCGATTTTTGTAGTTTAATAATGAGAGGACAAACAGAAGCAGGGACGCCATCCATTAAAAGAATATTTCAGTTGCTTTCACTGGATGCATAAAACATACCTTCATCGCTGTACTAGATCATAACTCCTTAGCAATACAATATGATTGTTTCAAACCTATCTTCACAATTTGCTGAATATGTGTTAACTGCAAAACTACTGATTGTTTTAGAACTATCTTCATCATTTACTGGAAAAACTGCAAGCTCAGTAATGTAATAAAAATCAAAAATATATCCGAAATTGAAGATTAACCCTATTAATCCCAATCTCCAGAGTTTATGCCATATGAACATAATTTTTTTAAAGGCATTTAAAGAACAATATTTAGATTGTTCGGTCGATCGCCATTTGTAACTCGCAGTGTTTTTATTATTTATCATTATTTAGATTGTCAAGAATACTCCATACAATAATGGAAAACTTGGGTTAGTTTTACGCTACAATTTAAAATGATTTATTTCACACCAACTGCTGCGGGCACATTTATTTATTTTGAAACCTGAATAATCTACTTCGGCTAATTTAATTCCCGATTCCCACAGTTCATTGATGTAACTCTTCACGAACCGTTCGACTAGTACTTTACCATTTTAATATTAATGAATCTTTCAAGCTCTTAAGCACTCAAAATTATAGGTGCATTAACCTGCATAACGCCACCTGCATCATGCGATAAATACGTAAATCATTACCTTCAGACATCCGCTGTTGTAAACGGCTGACTCCAGGGCGATCCGGGATATGAAGACCCCGTCACTCCTGTCAATTCCATTTCCCTCCCTGATGTAGAGCCCCAGGGTTTGCCCGGGTCTCTTCACAATCTCCACGAACTGGACATTGTGCTTCGCATCCTGCATGGACATGAAGCGTTTGGCTGCATCCCCGGCTGACCTTCCAAGCTGACGCGGGTCGAGGATGCGGACTATCATCTCACCGCGCCTTTCCACATGCTGTCAATAAGAAACAAGCGACACACGTTAGATTAAATATTATAATTATGAAATGGAATGATACTACACTATAGCTATACATGAAACACGATTTTCTTAGTTTTATATTAATGATTTTTTTAATGGTGATATTTAAAAAAAAATATTATTTTACACTGATTTAAAACATAGAAAATTGTAGTACTTTATAGCTATACATGAAACACGAATTTCTTAGTTTTATATTAATGATTTTTTTTAATGGTGATATTTAAAAAATCATTAGTTTACACTGATTTAAAACATAGAAAATTGTAGTTAAAGACTTTTCGTAGATAAATAAAAATAGTATGAGAAATAGGAAACTATTCGTCTTCTACAATCTACAAAATTATTTTTAAGACTCTTAAGATTGTAGAAAATTTTGTTTGCTTTATGCCTACTTGTTTTTATGTCACATTACACCGACAGACTATAATAGATCAAAATGTATTTCATCATTGACAGAAAAAAAAAATTGCAATTCACACGAAATATCACACAATTTTGAATTTGTTGAGTTGAGTTTTTTTGTCTCTAACAGTGGTGGCTGGTGGAACATTTTGATGGTAGAGCCACTTAGCCTACAATATAATGCCTTCTTTTTAAGGAAAAAAAAACTAACGATAATTGAAAAAGAAAACCTTTACAGAAGTATTAAATAAATCAAATAAAAACGAAAAGCTCTAGGCAATTTAAACAACTTCAGAATTTCAACAATTTGTTTTCTTATGAAATTATTTTGAAATTCAGCCAAGGAGATTTTTGAGGAAACTTGTAGTAGAATTATTTTTGAGTAAATCTAAAAATTTTCACGCTTGCGGCAATTGTTTTTTATGCTTTTCTGGGCTCTATGCAATTGAACAACTGCAGAATTTCAACAATTTATGTTCTCGCGCAAATATTTCGAAATCTCGCAAACGACAGTCTTTTGATTTTTATGGAATCTTGAAGTAGAATGTATTTTAAGCAAATCCAGAAAATTTCAAGTTTGTTGCAATTTTTTTAATATATTTTAAGCTCTGGTAAAAAACACTTCAGAATTTCAGACAGTTGTGTTCTCGCGGAAATCTATCGAAATCTCGTGAAGGAAAGTCTTTTGGTTTTTATGGAATCTTGAAGCAGAACTGATCTTAAGCAAATCTGAAAAGTATCTCGTTTGTGGCAATTGTTTTTATATTTTTTTGAGCACTAGACAATTGAACAACTTCAGAATTTAAACAGTTTATGTACTCGTGCAATTATTTTAAAATTTAGTTAAGGAAAGTGTTTGGATTTTAAGGGATATTGTAGTAGAATAAATTTTGAGTAAATCTGGAAATGTTTACGTTTGTGGCAATTGTGTTTATATTTTTTGAGCTCTGGACAAATTAACAACTTCAGAATTTCAAGAATTTGTGTTCTCACGCAAATATTTCGAAATCTCGCGAAGGACAGTATTTTGTTTCTTATGGAATCTTGAAGTAGTATTGATCTTAATAAATCCAGAAAACTTCAAGTTTGTTGCAATTTTGTAAATATTTTTTGAGCTTTGGTAAAATCCACAAATTCAGAATTTTAGCCGGTTGTGTTTTCGCGGAAATAAATCGAAATCTCGTGAAGGAAGGTCTTTCGAATCTTTATGGAATCTTGACGCAGAATTAATCTTAAGCAAATCTGGAAAGTTTCACGTTTGTAGCAATTTTTTTGAGCTCTAGGCAAATAAACTTCATAATTTCAACAATTTGTGTTCTCGTGCAATTTGGTAAAGGCAAGTCGGATTTTTGAGGAATCTTGTAGAAGAATGGATTTTCAGTAATTCTGGAAATTTTCACGTTTGTGGCAAATGTTTTTATAATTTCTTTGAGCTCTGGGCTATTGAACAACAATTTGTGTTCTAGTGCAATTATTCTGAAATCCAGTGCAGGAAAGTTTCCAGATTTTTAAGGAATTTTGTAGTAGAATTGATTTTGAGTAAATTTGGAAATTTTCACGTTTGTGGCAATCGTTCTTATATTTTTTTAGCACAAAATTCAGAATTTAGACAATTTATATTCTGGTGCAATTATTTTCAAATCCTATGAAGGAAAATATTCGAATTTTTGAGGAATCTTATACTAGAATTGTTTTCGAATAAATCAGGAAAGCTTTACGTTTGTGGCAATTGTTTTCATACTTTTTTATGCTCTAGACAATTAAACAACTTCAAAATTTCAAAAATGTATGTTCTCGCGCAAATATTTTAAAATATTGTGAGGGATAGTCATTTTATTTATGTGGAATTTTATAGCATAATTGACCTTAAGCAAATCTAGAAAATTTCAAGTGTGTTGCAATTTTTTTCATATTTTTTGAGCCCTGATAAAACGCACAACTTCAGAATTTCAGCCGCTTGTTTTCTTACGGAAATAAATTGAAAGCTCATGAAAGAAAGTCTTAGTTTTTTTATGGATTCTTAAAGCAGGATTGATCTTAAGCAAATCTGGAAAGTTACACGTTTGTAGAAATTGTTTTTTTTTTATTTTTTACATTTTCAAAATTTTTGAATATTTTAAAATCTCACGAAGGACAGTCTTTTAATTTTCATAGAATCTTGAAGTAGAATTGATCTTAAGCAAATCTAGACAATTTCAAGTTTGTTGCAATTTTTTTAATATATTTTTGAGTCCTGATAAAAAGCACAACTTCAGTTGTGTTCTCGCGAAAATAAATCGAAATCTCGTGAAGGAAAGTGTTTGGATTTTGATAGGATCTTGAAGCAGAATTGATCTTAGCCAAATCTGTAAAGTTTAATGTTTGTGGCAATAGTTCTTATATTTTTTTGAGGTCTAAGCAATTGAACTATTTCAAAATTTAAAAAAATTGTATTCTGGTGCAAATATTTTGAAATTTAGCGAAGGAATTTTAAGGAATATTGTAGTAGAATTAATTTTGAGTAAATTTTTAAATTTTCACGTTTGCAACAATTGTTTTATTTTTTTTTGTTCTAGACAATTTCAGAATTTTAACAATTTGTTTTCTCATGCAATTATTTTGACAATCAGTGAAGGAAAGTCTTCTTATTTTGGAGGAATCTTACAGTAGAATTAAATTTGAGTAAATCTGGAAAATTTCACGTTTGTTGCAAATGTTATTATAATTTTTTAAGCTCTGGGCAATTGAACAACTTCATAATGCGAACAATTTGTGTTCTTGTACAACTATTTTGAAATTCAGCGAAGGAAAGTCTTCGAATTAAGAATAATTTAAAAATCCTTGCTGAGCTTGAAATTAGTGGTAGTGCCATGGCTCCTCGGCTCTACATAACGAGCCGCCACTGGTCTCTAATATACCGGGTGTGGCACTTAAGACGCCTCGGACCATAGCTCCTTTACGATAAAAGCTATCGAAAAAAATCTAAGAACAAAGTGGTGCATAGTTACCGTCGCTATGTTTTAAAAATATTTCTAATCATCAGTGGCGTGCCGTACTCCAGTGGCGTACCAAACTTTTGTTTTTTTAAATGGAATGCCCTATTTTTTATTGCAAATTTGGAAAGTGCTCGACGAGTACTTATTTTTTTATCTAACATGTTATACCCTTCACTTTAGCGGTTTCGCTGTTATAACCCCTTCTTTCAAAATTGCGCCCCATTTTTGAGATTTTTTTGTAGAGAAACTAATTGACGCCGGCGCCTAAATTTTGAATTGAGGTACAGGTTAAGACCTCGTATACCTTCACATAATTTTTTTTCGGGTAATTTATGGAAAAAAAATAATTTTTGATTGATCTTCGTATGTTGTCATTTTTTCCGAAAATTTCAAATGGCACCCCCCTAAAAAAATTACGGCGTTGTACAGCCAAAACTCTAAATTTTTCATTGGTGTAAAAAAAATTACACATTGCATAACAAAATTTCGGAGAAAAAAGGAATTTCATCGCAAATGTCGGGAAACGTTTTCCGTTCCCAAGTGTGCCATGAGAAAACAAAAGATTGGTAATTGTCAAAGTACCAAAACAAATACACAAATACGGTCAACATAATAGTATGTACCTATTTATTCAACATGATATGAAAAATGCAGATTAAGAAAATTTAACAACTTAAACTAAATATTCGAAATGACGACCTTCCTGCTGGAGGCATAACCGCAACTTCTGGTGATATACCGCAGTTCATTATTTTCGGTAATAACTGCCTTCTTTCTAACTCTCCTTGGCCGTTTCACACTTCCCGTAGTAGTAAATCTCTCCAACACTTTTTGAAACGCACGTTCATTTGGATGTGCCCTGTGCGGATATCTCGCAGCGTACACTCGTGATGCCAAGAAACAATTCTTGTTACATTCTCCAAGAATAAATATCATGTCAACCATTTCCTCTTGAGTTCGGAACATTTTTAGAACGTTTATCAAAAATGACTTATGGCTGCTACTGACGTCTAATAATTTACTTTGACAATTACCAATCTTTTGTTTTCTCATGGCACACTTGGGAACGGAAAACGTTTCCCGACATTTGCGATGAAATTCCTTTTTTCTCCGAAATTTTGTTATGCAATGTGTATTTTTTTTTACACCAATGAAAAATTTAGAGTTTTGGCTGTACAACGCCGTAATTTTTTTAGGGGGGTGCCATTTGAAATTTTCGGAAAAAATGACAACATACGAAGATCAATCAAAAATTATTTTTTTTCCATAAATTACCCGAAAAAAAATTATGTGAAGGTATACGAGGTCTTAACCTGTACCTCAATTCAAAATTTAGGCGCCGGCGTCAATTAGTTTCTCTATAAAAAAATCTCAAAAATGGGGCGCAATTTTGAAAGAAGGGGTTATAACAGCGAAACCGCTTAAGTGAAGGGTATAACATGTTAGATAAAAAAATAAGTACTCGTCGAGCACTTTCCAAATATGCAATAAAAAATAGGGCATTCCATTTAAAAAAACATAAGTTTGGTACGCCACTGGAGTACGGCACGCCACCGATGATTAGAAATATTTTTAAAACATAGCGACGGTAACTATGCACCACTTTGTTCTTAGATTTTTTTCGATAGCTTTTATCGTAAAGGAGCTATGGTCCGAGGCGTCTTAAGTGCCACACCCGGTATAGAAACCGTATTTTAAAAAGCCCCATGTAAATTTTCTTTAATATCAGTATCAGCATGGGTCAATTAGTGGTCATCTCACTAATTAAAACTCTCATTTATGACGCCGAATGAAAATGTAATTCAATTAAACTTTTTATTCATTTGACACTGGGCGGATTTACTGCTGGTAAGGATAATGAAAATACAGAAGGGATTACCCGACTCGCCTTTAATACGTGCACTTTTAGATCCTAGTCGACGATTTTTCGCTTACAACGCGATCTATTCTTCCCGGACGACCAATAAAGTGCCAGAGTGCAGCGACATAAAGTCTTGATAAAGCAATCGCCGTAAAAACTATCATTTTCACTCTATTCCCGAAGATTACACCGCATTGCAACTAAGTACGTGTCGCGTCATTTTAGATACGTGAAAAATATCGAATTCGCAATTTACTCCCCAGGGAGCCTCATTTCCAAAGAGATTTAGATATTCCATGGAATAAATTTTACTGAGGCATCGGAAACGAATTGAATATTTTTATGCAGTGTGATCTTTGCATTTTATGAAGAAGGAAAATTCAATTTAAAAAAATAAGGTAAGCTTTACTCATAGATTGTTTTGGAATAGAACAATTGACATCACTAGACAAGTTTGAGATTGTGCGTTTAAATATTTTCTAGTTTCCCCACCTTAATTATATTTTTCCAACATGCATAACGTGTGAGAAAGTTGGCCATTGTAACGAGGGTGAAGTTTGCAACACGAGCCGTAGGCTTCACCCGAGTGGCAATGGCCAACTTGTTCACGAGTTTAAAACTTTTTCGCATCATATTAAATAATTACCTAAAGATTTTTCTGTTTGTATTAAATTATAACGAATAATTTTTCTATTTGGAAATTGCGGCAGT
Source organism: Ocypus olens (assembly GCA_910593695.2). NCBI lineage: Eukaryota > Metazoa > Arthropoda > Insecta > Coleoptera > Staphylinidae > Ocypus > Ocypus olens. The sequence goes on along the minus strand of OU343055.1, from coordinate 13,855,806 downwards.
TCGCTGACAAAAAAACGAATCGTAACCATAGTAACAACTAAACTGTTGGGCAATGAAATCGCTATCATTTTATTGGACGTCACCTGTGGAGAAAATGATTCGGCCGAATAATGGCCAACTTTCTCAATCAAAAATGATTTAACAACATTTATATTATTTAATAAGATGCGAAAAATAATATAATCAATTTGAAAAACCTTTCTTGTTGCAGTAGCATTAAATAATAATGCTTTATTCGTGCCACAACAACAGAGTTTTACACATGTCAAAAAAAGGGTAATACAATTACCAGTAGAGAAAAATTTAAACAAAGTTTAAAAATAAATAGTTGAAATAGTTGATAAATTAAATAGAGATGAAAGATAGATTGAATATTTATAACGCAGGCTACTTTTCGTCTAGATTTAGTAGTAAATACGTCTTCATTAAGATTGTAGCTTGAGAAGTCTTTACAACACTACAATGCAGAAACAAATCACCTCTTTCAAATAACTTGAAAATGCAAATTGCTACTAGAATTTGAAAACGGCTAAAAGCATGAACGATGTTGATAAACAAAACAGAATAATTATCACCCTCATTTGAGAGCGGCCGTAAATCGGAGCTCCTCGGAAAAATCCCAAATTCCCCCATAATCCCGGAACTGAATAACACAATAAAACTCCCATCGAAATAAAACAACCCCCCAGTTAATTGCGATATAAAATCTGGAGAAAAAAAGGGGGAAAATACGGGACGCCGCAATGGCGGAATTCCAACTCGTGTCCTGGTGAAATATTCAGGTGCAGAACATTCTTTCTGGTGGTCACTAGCCCCAAGAATACGCGACGGGAGAGGAAAAAAGGGTAGTCGGGAACTTCGGTAATGCGCTTTTATAAAGTCGAGTTACACTTTGTTTTAATTTTCTGTTGAAAAACTCGAGGGAAAAGGAGGAGGGGAGGGCGGAGTTATGCCTTTGTTTTGGGCGGGTGAAAAATCCTCGTTTGGAATACGCAGATTAAATTACAATGATATAAGATTTTAAAAATAGCATGTTTCTTTGATTAAACGATATAAAAAAAATATATTTGTGTATGTATATGTTTATAATTTTTTTTTCAAAAGCCAGTGAGATTTCAGAAAAAAAAATTGTGTAATGTAACTATCATTTCATACCGTATAAATTACACATTTTTCAAGACTATAAAATGTATCTATTAAAAAGAGGCATCTGCATAATTTATATAGTGCGAACGTTGGCTGAGGAATGCTCCAAATAAAAAAATCCCCGATCATCTGCGGCCAAAATCCTCCGAAACGTCAACCTTATTTTTTGAACGCGCATCTTTTCTGATAGTTGTCAATACCCCCACCCCTTTGCGTAATGACGTCATCGCCATATTTTTTAATAGAAACCATTTTTTTTATTTCACTAAATTTGTAGTACTTTTTATTCTCTTTACGACTGTGTAAAAATATTTTTTTTTTTATTTTTTTATTTCAGAAATTAAAAAAAAAATTAAACCTATTTAACCTATTTTTGCCCACTATTCCATTAATGGAACATCTATATTTTTGAAGAATTGCACGTGCACCAGCGTTCCGAAGCGCTTGTTTTCGCAGAATTAACGATCGGTAAGACCACGGTGCACTAAAAAAAACGCACATTTGCCGTTTGAATATTTTGTGATAAGGAACGCACATAAAATTTTCTGTTGAAAAACTCGAGGGAAAATTGATATAAAAATCATAGGGCAAAAACGGGTTAATGTATCAAATGTTCAAAATGGGCACCGTTGCTCTCTTGGCAAAAAGCCAATCGGTAATAAAACCCATCCCTTACATTTTGAAATATTTCTGGTGGAATTTGTCTTATTTCTTACATAATAATTAATTAAATTAATTTAATTTCTTAAATAAAAAATGAAAAAAAAACAAAATATTTTTACACAGTCGGAAAGAGAATGAAAGGGGCTACAAATTTAGTGAAATAAAAAAATGGTTTCCATAAAAAAAAATGGCGATGACGTCATTACGCAAAGGGGTGGGGGTATGGAAAATACACAACTATCAGAAAAGATGCGCGTTCAAAAAATAAGGAGGACTTTGGCCGCAGATGATCGTGGAATTTTTTATTTGGAGTGTTCCACAGCCAACGTTCGCACTGTATAAATATTATTGTAATATTTATCATATTTGAAAAAAATATTCGTAAAAAACACAAAAATTTTAGTTTTCTGAATTTTACCGAAAGCCTTCCAGTTCTTCGGATGGTCAAACAGAGTTTATGTTCAAAGTTTCATTTCTATTCCTGTATTATTTTTTGAGTTATAGCGCCCACAGACAGACACAGTCAAAAACATTTTTGGAATTATCTCTAGGTACCTCAAACCGGATATTTCTGAAAATAATAATTTTTGAAAACTTTTCACCATCACAATATTTTCCCGTACGTATAAAGAAAGTAAAAAATGTGGTGATGATACTTTCTCCGACTTGAACGTATCATGGCCATTTATATTTACGTTTTCATGGTTTATTTTCAATTGAAATCATAAACTCGGATGAAACTGACGTTTAAAACGTCAAAATTATGAAATGAAAAAATTATACTTCAAATTCAAAAACTCAGTTTACTCAAAAACTAAAGGGATTTCGAAAAAAAAAAATTCGTTATAAGTTGTTCATTTTAGTATTCTCTACAATTATTATTAACATAAATTTGCTGTAACTATTATCGTTTTATAATTATAAACCAAAAATAAAAAAAATAAAAATGATTTTATGAAAAATGTTTTCAACCAAAAGATGTTCATTTCTTTATTATCTTCAAAGTTTGTTTAAATGTTTTTGTGATATTTTTCATATTTAAGAAAATATTGACAAAAAACAAAAAACATTTAAGGTAAACGCCCACTTCCGGTGTACGAAATTTTACCAAAAACTTTTCAGTTCTTCAGATTATCAAATAAGACGGATGTTCAAAGTTTCATATCAATTGCTCTATTAGTTTTTGAGATACAGCGCGCACAGACAGACACACAGACACACAGACACACAGACACACACACACAGACACGAAAAAAAAACCAGAAATTGTTGAAATGGCATCCAGGGACCCCAAAACGGATATTTCAGTAAAAAAAATTTTTGAAAAAAAAATCACGATCACAATACTTTCTCGTACTTCGTAACGGAGAAAGTAAAAATATAATGTACTCAACCTATCACGAACAGACCTTTATCGAATTTGATAACAAAAATATCTGTATGCTCCAGAAATCACACATTCCTTGACATATACAAATCCTCAGGAATTATCTCTATTCACAAGAAAAATAGAATCCCAGAAACAATACTATTACTTTCTAGTTTTGATAAAAAAATCATTCACCTTAAAATATACAGTACGCGCCTAAAGTATGGAATAAATTCAGTAAAACCGAAATAAAATATTTTTTGAAAAAATTTGATTTGTTGAAAATACACATTTTGCATGAAAGTCGATTTTCAGTGGTCATTTGTTTTTGAGTAATCACGTCAGCTATTTTGTTTTTAAATGACAACCGCATATGTTCGTTCTTGATTTTGAGAGATCTTTTCATTGCCGAACTGCTGCCAGTTAAAAAATGTTGCCATCTTACATAAGACAAAAAATTACTGTAGGTCTCAAAAAAGTTTTCTAAAGGGTCTTTCAATAGGGGTGATAGTTTTTTCAACAGAGATTTCTCCGTTTCTGATATAATTTTTGTTACTTCCAGGTGTCAAAATATTCTGTATAGTATGCAGTTTAATGATGCAGCGTTTGACGCCTCTCGGTCAATTGAAAATAATTAATAAAAGAATATTACCAAAGTTCGAGCTCGGTTGTTGGTGCTCAACGTGTATTCACTCGAAAATTGGGTCGGCGTCATCGGTACTCTATGCAGGCTATACGCTGCACTGTTGAAAGGATTGGACGTGCGTTAACTTTACAAGACAATAAGCCACCAAGAAGACAACGAAATGTGTGAAGTGAGGAGAATATCGCAGTGGCAGCGGCCAGTGTTGCCGATGAGCCAATTTGTCGATTTCATGACGATGGCAACAACTGGGGCTTTCTCAGACGTCAACTTGAAGAATTTTGCGTAAGGATTTGGGCTTGCATCCTTACAAAGTCGTACTGACTCAAGAACTGAAGTCAAACGACCACAGATTGCGTCTGAAGTTTACTGATTGGGTACTTTGAAGATGGATTTTGGCAAAAAAAAAACATCTTCTCAGACGAGGCGGATTTTTGGCTAAATGGTTTTGCGAATAAACGAAATTGCCGTTATGGGTGCGAGAAGAACCCACCAGTGTTACATGAAATGCCGTTGCATTTAGAAAAACTGTGTGGTGCGGTTTATGGCATGGCGGCGTCATCGGACCTTATTTCTTTAGAAATGAGGAGGGAACAGCCGTAACCATCAATGGCGACCGCTACAGGGCCATGCTACTCGAATTTCTATGGCCAGAACTTGAGAATATCGATATTGAAAAGATGTGGTTCCAACAAGACGCTACGAACTAATGCTACGCTCGATTAGCTAAGGGATAGGTTTGGCGATTGGATCATCTCACGATGAGGATTTGTAAATTGGCCGCCGATGTCATATGATTTGACACCCTCAGATTATTTTCTCTACATCAAAGCACAAGTCTACGCCGACAATCCACAGACTTTAGATCATTTGAAAGCCAACATTCGTCAAGGTATCGCCGTAATACAGTCGCAATTATGGGACGGGGTGATCAAAAATTGAAGCGATCGGGTGCGTCAATGTCAACAAAACCGTGGTGGACATTTGAACGATATTTTGCTCCGAACATAACTGCATTGTCCAAGCTTAAAAATAAAACAAAAACTAAATTAATACGTCAAAACCGTTGTTGTTTTATTTAAAATTAAAATCCCATCACTTTTAATGAAAAACCCTTTATGTCTTAAGACATATTAAATAATTGCCATCTATAGCAACACACTTTCCATCCCCCCAGCACCCTGTCTCATTGAGGGCCGTGGGTTGGGACTGCCGGTTGCTCTTCTTTACTTTCTGAGTCAATTTCAAATGACAAATCAGAAAAGACCTTTGGTCTCTGATTTTTTAGTTTTAGTTGGTAGGCGCAATCCCGGCAAATCCAACGCTACTTCACTACAGGAGTGTCTATGAAGATCTCTCCTCACATCAAAAGAAACAAAAAAAAATGGTGATGTGGCCATCATGTTACTTTCTCCGACTTCATGGTATCATTTATATTTACGCTTTCATGGTTTATTTTCAATTTAAATCATATTTTAAATGCACATCGAGCGTTTTGCAGACTCGGATGAAACTGACCTTTAAAACGTCAACATTATGAAAGACGGAAAAATTATACTTCAAATTCAAAAACTCAGTTTACTCAAAGATAAAGAGATTTCGAAAAAAACTTATTCTTTATAAGTTGTTCATTTTGGCAATTTCTACAATTATTATTAACATAAATTTGATGTAGCTATTATCGTTTCATAATTATAAACTAAAAATATAAAAAAACAAAATAAAAGTTTTTCTCGAATAAAAATGATTTTATGAAAAATATTTTCTAATAAAAGATGTTTATTTATTTGTTGTCTTCAATATTTGTTTAATTTTTTTTATATTTTTCATATTTAAGAAAATATTGGCAAAAAACAAAAAAAAATAAGGTAAACACCCACTTCCGGTGTTCGAAATTTTACCAAAAGCTTTTCAGTTCTTCGGATTATCAAATAAGACGTATGTTCAAAGTTTTATATCAATTGCTCTGTTAGTTTTTGAGATACAGCGTGCACAGACAGACACACACGTACAGACACAATTTTTACTTTCTCCGTTACGAAGTACGAGAAAGTATTGTGATCGTGATTTTTTTTTCAAAAATTTTTTTTACGGAAATATCCGTTTTGGGGTCCCTAGATGCCATTTCAACAATTTCTGGAAAAAAAAATTTTGTGTCTGTGTGTGTGTGTGTGTGTGTGTCTGTGTGTGTGTGTGTGTGTCTGTGTGTGTGTGTGTGTGTCTGTCTGTGCGCGCTGTATCTCAAAAACTAATAGAGCAATTGATATGAAACTTTGAACATACGTCTTATTTGATAATCCGAAGAACTGAAAAGCTTTTGGTAAAATTTCGTACACCGGAAGTGGGTGTTTACCTTAACTGTTTTTTGTTTTTTGCCAATATTTTCTTAAATATAAAAAATATCACAAAAACATTTGAACAAATATTAAAGACAATAAAGAAATGAGATTATTTTGTTTGAAAACATTTCTCATAAAATCATTTTTATTCGAGAAAAAAATTTATTAATATTTTTTCGTTTTTGGTTTATAAATATGAAACTATAATAGTTACAGGAAATTTATATTAATAATAATTGTAGAGAATACCAAAATGAACAACTTATTAAGAATAAGTTTTTTTCGAAATCCCTTTAGTTTTTAAGTAAACTGAGTTTTTGAATTTGAAGTATAATTTTTCCATCTTTCATAATTTTGACGTTTTAAACGTCAGTTTTATCCGAGTCTACAAAACGCTCGATGTACATTTAAAATATGATTTAAAATGAAAATAAACCATGAAAGCATAAATATATATGATACTATTAAGTCGGAGAAAGTAACATGATGGCCACATCACCATTTTTTTTTCCAGAAATTAAAAAAATTAAAAAAAAAAATTAAAAAAAATCACGATCACAATACTTTCTCGTCACGGAGAAAGTAAAAATACAAGGCATTCTCATGTTACAATTCGTTAGTTGATTATTGTTTCACTTTAAACCATTTTGTGCTGCTCTTTGTGGTAATGTGAATAAAGAATTTACTTATACACGCACATATTACAGCAATGACGACTTAACACTTTATAACTTAGTTCAGACTATTGATGGTTCTCGTTTCGACCTAACTTATTCCTCTTTAATTGATTGCTAATGCCTCTTCAACTCTTCAAGTAACGCTGCAAAATTTTACGCAACTTATAGAGATGCATTTTAGAAGCTTCCATCTGACATTAATTTCTTCGTTCCTGGAAGGAAGAACTTCTTGAATTCAAGAAATATTTTCATCCTACAGGCTGCTCCCCCTAAGTTGCTAGGACCAGATCTATGTGAACCAGACGTGGAGGGTTTTGAGATGATTTTGGACTGAGAAGAAGAACTTCTTGAATTCAAGAAATATTCTCATCCTATAGGCTGCGTCCCCTAAGTTGCTAGAACAAGATCTATGTGAACTAGACCTGGAGGATTTTGATATGATTTTGGACTAAATAACTGATGTTGAAGTTCTTCAGAGAAGATTTAATTGATTTAAGAAATGTAATTACAAGTATCTAAATCTGCAACGAGGAAGCTTCATTGACTTTGAAGAAGTTTCGCACATTACTGACCCTACACTTCATGTTCCCAGAGCATGGTGCCGGCTAGCTAAATACTATTTATGGTGGGCAAGTGCAGTGGCCTGGATTAAAACAAAACACAAACATTACGAAGATAAAATAAACTAGTAAATTATATTTAAACAAACAGATAAGAATAAATAAAGTATTTATAAGACGGAAAAAAAAATTAAACAATAGTTATTTAAGCAACAAGGAACGTAAGGACGTACTAACATTGGAGGTAGGCGAATACGAGCCGAGGCGGAGCCTAGGCTCGTCGCCTGCCGAAATTGTTAATTGTGATTACGTTCCGTGTTGCTTATTAATTTTTTTCTGCTACCGGAAAAATAATACTTAAGAAAGATCAGAAAATATTCTAAAATACGGCTTGTAATGCCCTTTTGTTGGATCGAGTCGACATATTTTTTCCAACTCGGTACAAGTTGCCAAAGTTGGGCGTTTTTTGCCCAAAAACGTGTTTTTTTGTTCGGGGGTTGAAGGGTTCGAAAAGGGATCATTCTACTCCCTTAAAGTAGAGCCAAAATGGGATTTTTTCCTGAAAGAATCATCAAATTTGGTCGAAAAGTCACTGAGTTATGTGCGAAAAACCTCAAAATGCACAGCCATAACTTGGTGCCAAATCGTCGTAGGAACTTTGTTCTTTAAGTCCTACAAAGGGAATTGATCAAATTTTAATGCCTTTATGGTGGATTGAGTCGACAAAATGTTTCCAATTCCGTAGACATCGTCAAAGTTGGGCATGGTTTCTAAAAAAAAAAACTCTTTTTTCACAGGGGCGCTTGAGAGGGGCGGAAGGGATTACGCTTAATTTAGCGTGCATGACTTTAAAGAAGACACTTCAAAGTTTTTCGCTCTTAAGGATTCATCAAAATCGATTGAAAATACGCCGAGTTATGGCGGTTTGAAAATGGTCAAAATTTCACGAATTTCAAGTGTTTCATTTTTTTTTCTTCAGTATAGTTTGAAATTTGATTTCATAAGTGTGAAATAAAGTTGTAAATGGTATAGTAGAAATTGTGAATTGCATAATTTAAAGCTTTTAAACTTTTTTCCCCTTTATAATAACTGCTTCGACTGACTTGAAACTGATTGGATAATTTTATTAAGCGTATGGACTAGAGAAAATCCATATATTTTTCATCAAACTTATAATGGCCTAAAAAGTTTAATGTAGCTACCGCACATACGTACATAATTAATTTAGTTAATTTATTTAATAGTTTCGACTTTTTTCATTATAGAGACTGTTCGAGATTGTTCTAAACTTAAAAATAACGTTGAAATTCGTAATATAAAAATTGTTAATAGACATAAAGTTTGTTTATTATTTTTTTCTCTAGAAAAAAAACAGTGAAACAAAACTAAGTGTACATTAAATATTGTTCCCCATCAGAACACCTACAGACCGGTTTCGACCTTTCAGGTCTCATCAGTGTAGTTAGTTGTTGATGGGGAAACGGAGATTACTATTGGAATATAAGTATTCCAAACACCGTTAAAGGTAGAAATGCCAAAGTGGCGGAATCTATTGCCTGAATGCTGTACTGAACCAAATCCGGGTGGCTTTAACACCGACAAGATATGGACATTGCCAGCTGGCAACTGCCACCCGGATTTGGTTCAGTACAGCATTCAGGCAATAGATTGCGCAACTTTGGTGTTCCTACCTAAAACTAAGTGTTTTAATCAATCAAAATAAGACACATCGTTTTAATTAAGAAAGTAATTAATCCCTATGATGCATTGATAAAAAAAACGGAAATAAAGGTAATCGACTAAAAAAATTTGCTGATAGTGCGTTCTTTCACTCATGCCCAGGATTTTCTTCCACATGATGGTGTTACGATCAATTTCAGAATTTTGCCATTAATTAGCCAACATTTTTGCAATTTTTGGCTGTTTTATATCTATTTATATGAAACTATTTCATTTCATTTTTAACGCCTAGATAAATTAAGTTAAAAACCTACAAGGAAACGGTTGTTGCCGACGTCAACAAAAAAAACCCCTAGATACGAAATCGAAAAGAAAACGAACAAAGATCACAATAATACTGATTCATTTAGACTCATGAGAATTTGAAAAAATATCCGAAGTGAAGACCTTTTTTTTACTCTAAATTGCCTACTTTTTCATTTTTCATTTTTCGATTCTTTTCAGACGACTCTTTACGACGAGTTAACTGACAAAAAGAGTCATTTAGTCCACCTCTACTGTAAACCATTGACTTAGATTAAGTAAGAATTGCAATGTCATAGCCACAGTGAAATCATTTTCACAATTGCAGCGAGTAATTAACACGACGACTCGTAACATGTTTTCGATATTTTAGTTAATACAATACTACAACAGCGATCAGATAAATTTTATTTTCACATATAATGCATTTACGTTGCTTTTTAATTTGAATGAATGCATTATAACAATAATGTTTCACCCAAACAAAGTTACTATTAATTATATTATATTTATTTCCATGTAAATTTAATTAATTAACATTTCGCGTTCACTTTGTATAAACTATGCGTTCCAAATTGGTATAAATAAGGCAAATTTTATTGAAATAAAACACTGTTAAACACTCTATTTTGCATGTTTCATTCGTCAAAGATATAAATATTGATATCCACTTAGTTTCAAATTAGTTATTGCAATAAAGCATTTGCTGTGAAATAATGGATAATTGAAATGCATTTTCTGGGCCAAACGAAGTTATTATCAGTTAAGCTAGTAATTCCACTAAAACATCTTATCGGATAATCGATAAGCGCAAACCATCTGAAAATAAGGAAGTATTGATTCGATGCACTTACCTCCAACGCAGCTGCAGTTGAAGCATCATGGTCGTTCTCTACCGTTTCTATCTGTTTGAAAATCTCCGTGCTAATTCCTGAAACCTGCAACAAGTAAACCCACTTTAGTGTCACTCGTCCATGGAAAAATATATCGCGTCTCGAGCTTAATTGCGCAGTAAAAAAATTAAACAGTGAGTTGTTTGAGGATCGGAAGAATTTATCTTGTTGGCCCGGAGCCACCCCCGGGTCGCAGCTTGATAAAACCGTATCCCCTTTTCTATGATATATTTTGAGACGCCCGGAGCTCCGAAGAATAATGATATCTCGAGATGAAAGATAAGAATCTATAATGCGAACCATCCTAACTATACAAAACCTCCCCTATTAAATTCCTTTAGCCCGCCGGGCGGGGCGGGGTGCTGATTTGTTTGATATTAAATATTGAAGGGCGACCAGATCTGTTTCCCCTTTAAAGATATTCAAATTGTATCATTCATTTTCGTATTGATTTTATGATTTTTTCCCCTGGCTAATATGTTGTGCAAAGTGAGTGATTTATGTATTGCGTTTTGGGTTCATGTCATACAAGTTAATACGTACAGCGAATATATTTGGTCACCTTGAAGTAAAATTGATGTAAAATATGATGCGATATTTCATGCACGACTTTACAAACTTTCGTGCTCCTCAAATGCACAGTGATATATTTAATGCATTCATCATCATTTATCGTTTTCTTTTACATCAACGCCAAATGGTAGTTGCATCAAGAATACATGGTGTTTCGGAAATGAATAGTGTTGCCAGGGCTTGATAGGGTGTGTGAGTTCGTATCGAATCGAAACCGACAAGCACTATTCTTCTGTAATTAACTTTCGGTGGAGTAATGGATGGTATTGATTGTTCTGCAAATGGCATTTAAGAAATTCGATAATAGAAATTGTATTCGTAGCCTTGCTGTTTACACCGTTAATTGGGCCATGAACGCCCCGCTGTTATCATCGTGTAAAAATATTGTAGTGCAATTAAATACTCAATGCAGAGTTAATTGCGGAATCTTTTGATTTCTCGGCACAACTTACAAATTAATTCTTGTTCGAGATTTTATGATGATATAAAGTGGGGCGAAACTAGTCTGTAGTTGTCGCCCACAGGGAAACAATCATATTATTTTAATTGTCGTTTGTTGACTGTTCCGTTTAATTGCCGGTGAATAATTCGACTCAATTACGGTAATTCCTGCAACTTCTTACACAATAGATGTCGCCTTAATGCTGTTCTACCCTACAGCTGTGTTTAACTTGCGTCCATAATAAAGCTATTGCAGCACCCAAAACCGCATAGAAATAGTTCATTATTGTTGCAATACGACTGCTCATATTAATTCTATTTAATTTAAAAATGTTGATTTTATATCTTTATGTCGTATTTTAGCCAAAATCAGGACGTCCATTGGTATTAGTCTTATTAGTAATGTGTACATAAATAATAAATAAATCATTGTTTTACCAAGAACATAGAAACAAATCAGAAGAAGGAACACTATCATCCCAAGTCGGAGGAAACCAAGAAGAAGAGAAAGAAGGTATCAAATAATTGGAATTCAAAATTGGGATTTTAAATTGTTTACGAGAGGAGGTGGAAGGATAGACAGTGAAATTCCAAAGTTTCGAAAGAAAACAAACAAGGATCGTTCCAAAACAGATGAGCGGGGTAGGCTGAAAAGGTAAAAAACCTAAGCCGCAATAATGTTAGATGCAACGAAAAATGTCCCTGGAGATAGATATACAAATAAAGTAAAGCGTGCAAGGAAGATGAAGGTGAAGATGCAGTTTGGTCAACTGTTATCATGATGCGGGAACAATGTGAAGACAAAAGTAAATGCAATAACAAGTTTTTTTTCGAGTGCATAAGAAATAAAGAGATCCCGAAAATTGGTAAAAATGAAACTAGAGTCGTTCAAATCCAAGAGACAGCAAGTGAATATGACACCGGCTGCGTGTGATCTACGTAATCAGTTTTCTACGTATTCTATTGGTCATTTAGTGGTATGAGTTCTCAGACGGATTCAGTTTGTATTTTGTTCCCGTCGATTGAAGAACGGCGGGCATTTTGTTTCAAAACTGTGCTGAACTGTCAACTACCGAGTCAGACAATAAAGTAGAAATAATTGTGGAGATACGTGCTCCTAGAAAACGGGAGAAACAGAGCCATTTAAATACTAGAACCAAAAAAATGATTTTAAAAGATTGAAATATTTTGTAAGGGTACCCTGTGACTAAAAGAGTTTGACCCCGTGCAATATCATCGTTTACGTGATTATATTTACAGTTGCTGCCTCTTGGATATGAATAGACTATAGATTCACTTAAAAATTCATCTTACTGCAAAACGAGTTTATATTTGTAAAACCCTTGCTTATGTTTTAAAAATTGGAAGTTAGGATAGGGCCCACTTATCATCCTTTGGTTCCACCTAAACTCAACCTAGAAGACACTGTTTAATTATAGAGACTCCTTTATCAAAATGCTGGAGATTTAGAAGTTTCAAAACCACCAACAAAGAGGCTTTGTAAGTTATGTTGAAGATATGGTGGGTTGGCCCAATTCCACCTTCCAACTCCTAGAACACACCCCAGAATTTATTTCTATAAGTAATTTCGTTTGTTAATGTAAAAAAAGCTGTAAGAACAATCAATTAAATTATAATTATAAAACCCTATTGCAAACCTTCACCTAAAATTATTTTAGAAAACACTGTCTAGCGCGAATGACCTCAGATGTCGATGCGCCCTAAACCCAAAATTCAACACTAATCAGACAAACTTCTTTGTCAAATCGCAGGAGATTTAAAAGTTTCAAAACCACCAAGAAAGAGATTTCGCAAGTTATGTTAGAACTAACAAGGTCGGCCTTACCTACCCTGTAACCCTTCGAACACGCTCTATAAGTTCTATTAGAAATTTTGTTAGTTCATCTAACAAAATAACAGTTGGATTCTACTTAAAAATTTACATTTGTAAAACTCTTGCTTGTGTTTTATACATTGAAGGATAGAATATGTTCCACCCTCCACCCCTTGTTTTAACTTAAAATCATCCTAGAAAACAATGTCTAATTAGAGAAACCCAGTCGAATCGCTGGAGACTTAACAGTTTGAAATCCAAAAAGGATAAGACTTTGTAAGTTATGTTAAAGTTGATATGGGTCAGTCGTATGCCATTCTCCAATCCTTCAAACATATCCCAGAATTTAATAATTTACTTTCTTAATGCAACAAAATAGCAATTAGATGGCATTTAAATTAATTAAATTACAATTGTAAAACCCTCGATTGGACGGTAGGATATGGCCAACCCTCCATTCCTTGTTTCCACCTAAAATTATCTTAGAATACACTGTCGAATCAGAAAAACTTCTTTCTCAAATCATTGGAGACTTGCCACCAAGAAAGATATTTTGTAAGTTATGTTAAAAAAGATATAGATAGTGGTAAGTTGGATCTATCCCATCCTCCAATGCTTTGAACTCACGCCAGAGTTTCTATAAGTAATTCCGTTTGTTGATGCAACAAAAAAAAACTGTCCTTTTTGAATGAATTCATTTACAATTGTAAAACCCTCGCTTATGTTTTAAAGATTGGAGGGTAGGATAGGAGGGCCTACCCGCCACCCTTTGGATGGTAGGATAAGGACCACCCACCAACCTCGATATTAATCCAAATTCAATCTAGAAAACACCGTCAGATTAGAGAAACTTTTTAGCGAATGTAAAAGTTTCAGTCTCCTAGAAAGACACTTTGAATGTTACGTTTGAAAATATATGGAGGGTGGTGTGTCGACCCTATCCCACCCTCCAGACCTTCAAAAACATCCCAGAGTTTCTATAAATAATTTCCCTTGTTGATGCAACAAAAAATCGTTCTATTTCAATTAATTACTTTACATATTTTTAAGTTAATTCTCATTGATCACTTGATGAAACATGATTTAATATTTAACCCGCCATTGGTGACGCAAATTTAATGGTGACGCCGGTCTCACGCACCGGGGTTTTCAACTGAAGATTTTTCGAAACGTGTTACTAATAGTTCATGATTTTTTTTAAATATATGCTCTTTGACAATAAAACAAAGATATTTAATCAATTTAAGCTCTGCAATGCGGCAACTACTCGAAATTGCAACAAAAAACAATAACCGAGAATAAAGTTATTCGACACACCCGGTCTTACAGACCAGTACGGTCACCATTGGCGGGCTAAAAAACGATTAAATTTAAGAAAAATCACTTACTATGTTTCACTTATTTAATTATTTATCCCGAGCCATTTTCAAGGAATGTACAAAATTATTTTTTTTACATGGTTTATAAAAGCTTTTAAAGGGGTCCGCCAACAAGGGCGTTCAAGATCGGTGACGTCCAGATGTCTTCGTTGTCGTTTACCAGATTTTTGTTCGTTTTTATGGCTCTGTTAATTTCCATGCCTTCTCGGTATTTGAGGACATGACCTTTATTTCATGTGTATACAATTTTAAAATTATCGGGATTAAAAAAATATCTCCATTTGTGTTACAATGTTTGGACAAACCCGTAGATTGTTTATTATTAATGATATCTTTACGGTATTCCTCAAATCTGGTTTTAAAATTTCTACCGGTCTCTCCAATGTAAGGCCACAGAATTTTGTTTCAGAGTTGGCCATGCCTGAGAGAGAGAGAAACATAGTAGTCATGTCTGAGATTAATTCTAATTCAATTGTCTTCAATCTAGTCTCATGACGTAATAATATGCGTCATACCTCATTTATTTCACAGCCAACTCTGAAACAAAATTTTGTGGCTCACACGATATATTGCATCACAATCTCCGCATTGTAGTTCGTATATTCCACTATCGTATATTTTTTCTTGTTTAAATTTATTGTTAACTAAAAGCATACTAAGATTAATAGGGTTGGTCACGATAATGTTAAATGTATTCCCTTTGAAGCAATTTTTGATTTTGGGTGTTAGGTTTTCAACGTATTCTATCTTATTCCAATTTTTCTGTTCATTTTCTGTTTCTATATAAAAGTGTTTCATAAGCAAAAAAGCAGAAACAGTTTGGGGTGGGATAGTGCCTATTATATTCACCCACTATCTTCTATGTTCACCTAAATTCCAATCGCTGGATTAAAAAAAAATCAAAAGCACCAAGAAAGACTTTCTTAACATAAATTAAAATTGATATGAAGGGTGAGGGGTCAGCCATATCTGACTCTCCAATGTTTAGAAAACACCTCAGAATTTCGGGTAACAAAAAAGCTGTTAGATTCAATTTGAAAATTTACAATTATAAAACCCTCGCTTGTATTTTAAATTTTGAAGGGTGGGATAGGACCCACCTACCGCCCGTTTTATCTACCTGAAATCAACCCAGAAAATACTGTCTAATTAGATAAAGTTCTAAGTCAAATCGCTAGATTATAAAAGTTTCAAAGTCACCTAAAAATAGACTTTGTAAGTTATATTGAAATTAATATGGAGAGTGGTGGGTCGGCCCTGTCCCACCCTCCATTCTATCGAATGCACCCCAAGATTTGTTTAAGTAATTTCGTTTGTTAACCAAGAAATAGACTTGGTACATTATGTTAAAATTAATATGGAGCGTAGTGAGTCGGCCTATACCATCCTCCAACCCATAGAATGCACCCCAGAATTTCCCATCTTAATGCAACAAAAAAAAATTAGAATTTATTTTAATAAATTAATTTACACCTTTAAAACGTTCGCTTGTGTTTTAAAAATTGGAGGGTAGGATAAGGACCACCCACCGCCTTTTTTATAAACCTAAACTCAACCCAGAAAACATTGTCTAGTTAGAGAAACTTCTAAGTCAAATCGCTAAATTATAAAAGTTTCAAAGTCACCTAAAAATAGACTTTGTAAGTTATATTAAAGTTAATATTGAGAGTGGTGGGTCAGCCCTGTCCCACCCTCCATTCTATCGAATGTACCCCAAGTAATTTCATTTGTTAATGCAAATAAAAGCCCTAAGATGCTATTTCAATCAATTAAATTACAATTGTAAAACCCTCGCTTGTGTTTTACAGATTGGAGGGTAGGCCAGGGCCCACTCACCAACAGCTAACTCATCACCTTATTTTGTCCACATAAGCTCAACCCAAAAATCACTGTCTCATTCTTAGTCAAATCGTTACATTATAGAAGTTTCAAAGTCACCCAGAAAAAGACTTTGTAAGTTATGTTAAAATTATTATGGAGGGTGGTGGGTTGGGCCTATCCCACCCTCTATTCCTTCGCATGCATCTCAGAATTTCTATAAATAATTTCGCATATTAATGTAACAAAAAAAAAACAATGAGATTCATTTTCATTCAATTAATTTACATTTGTAAAACGCTCGCTTGTGTTTTAAAGATTGGAGGCCCACCCGCTACCCTTTGTTTCCACCTAAACTCACCTTAGAAACGTTGTCTAATTAGAGAAACTTTTTATACTCTTATACTGTCACGTGTAGCACCCCGATTTAAAATAAGAGATAGGTATTTTTTAATACGTTGCCTAACGGCCGTTAAGGTGGTGAAAAAAATCTGTTTTTATCTCCCTGAGCGAATATCGTCATAACAATTTATTTTATCCTATAATGTTAACATGCCAATAACTCCTTAGCAACGAGTAACGTTAATGTACCTTTAACAACACTAGTGCTGTTAAGAAATTCTTAACAACACTAGTGTTGTTACATGTACCTTAACGCAACTCGTTGCTATGGAGATATTGGCAAACACACAAGATTTCGCTTTTTGACAGTTTTCATTAAACATTTTTTGTAATTAAAAAAATAGAAATAGGATAAAATAAACCTTGTTACTACACACGTAACGTTATTTACTTTTATTTAGTTATCACTCGCGAATTTAAAACTTTCAAAATTTTCTCTCGTTATGTAAAAACCTTCATAACGTTACTTGTATCGTAGATTACTAAAAAGTTTCAAATGAGGCTTTCAATGTACTTAATAATAGCACAATCAGATTTTTCGAAAATGTCATGTATTTTAGAATTTCCTCCACCTAATTTTGGAAAATTTCAAAATTCGTCTTGTAGCGAAACTTAAAGCATATTTAACGACAAATTCAACCATATATGATAAAGCTGTATCCCGAGAACGCATTTTTCAGAACTAAGCCAGATGTGTCGCTTTATATCGCTATATACTCGCCTTCTTGAGGGCCGGTAGGGCACTATAAAAAATTCGTTTTTTAATGTTGACCTAAACTAAAACATATTCAAGGCCTATCAATATTGGTGGGTTACAGTTGACCAGTGTTACTTGTTAGCTAAATCGCTAGAGACTTAAAAGTTTCAAAGCCGCCAAGTTATATGGAGGTTGGTGGGTTGGTTCTATCCACCCCTTGGACCTTAGAATACAGCCAAGAGTAATATAAGTATAAGTAATTTTATATTTTTTGTGTTGATGCAACAGAAAAAAAAAACGTTCGATTTTAATTAATTAATATACATTTGTAAGGCCCTTGTTTGCCTTTTAAAGATTGGAGGGTAGGATAGGTACCACCCACCACCGTTCGTTTGCACTTAAATCAACCTAGAAAACTGTGTCTGTTTAGAGGAACTTTTAAGTTAAATCACTGAAGATTTTAAAGTTACAAACCACCAAGAAAGAGTTTGTAGATTACGTTATAAAAAATATGCAGAATGGAGGGTGAGTCCTATCCCACCCTCCAACCCTTCGAACAAGGGTGGTGGGTTTCTATAAGTAATTTTGTTTATCACTCCACTAACATCAATATTTTAACTTGGTGGAACAAACAATTCATAAATCACAACTCTTCAATTTTTATTCCGTAAATTTCTTTAGATTAACAGATAAATTAGGTTTACCATTTAGTTGGTGCTTAACTTACCTAATCTCTAAAAGTTGTGCTGGAATGACAATTTTGTGTCCAAAAATTCAAATTCATAAGATAAGGTAAGATATTTATTTATTCCTAAGACTATCAACTACCAATGTATTCGCCTCTCCTCTAACACCGTAATAGTTCGATTTTTGTAGTAATGGATTATAATACAGTCAAATCGCGACTTAATTCTGCTGTCAGACATCCGCCTTGTTCAATAAGATTTACAATGGTTTTAAATAAATCAATATATGCAATAGAGATTGATCAACCCACATTACAACCATGTTGATTATTATTAAGTATCTTGTTTTTTGAAATAAAATCATTGAGATGATTAAGAAAAAAAAAATTAAGGTGTCTACAATTGCAACTGCGCAGTAATTGTTAAATTGGGTCGCTTTTTTAAAGAAGGAATTAAGAAATAGATAAAAAATATATGGAATGAACATATTCACCCTGTATATTTCCAAAGATATCAAGCTATTATTAATGTTTGTTTACCGTATACGACTTTATTTTCCAAGCTCGTTCGACCTGAGTACATTTAGTTGAATCAATTCTCCCGTGTAAATAAACCCGATACAAAATAGCTGAGCAAATAAATTAAAGTCGTCCATAACAGGCATTTGGTGGTTGTAAATCTACGCACTCGTCCGTTAGGCCGGCGTAGGATGGAATCCTTAATTATTTACCCACGAGGATCCATAGTTTACTAAGCAGTCGATAGCATCTGTGCCGTGTTTGATCGTTATCAAATGGACAATAAATCTATTTAACCGCTAATTGGAGCAAACACGCCCACCTTTTTCTTACCTTTTAGCTCTCCACTCGACCGATAACATTTACAGGCGTAATACATGTTATTAACAATTGCTATGCATCATTACTTACATATTACGGTAGATCAATTGCATTTCTGTTAACGTTGCAGATTGCTATTGTTACTGGTTTCGATAGTAAAGCATAGTGCTGCTCTGGTATTTGAATCTAAAATATGATGCGAAATCCTATATTAGATTAGAAGTCAATATTTTAAAGACGATCTGACAGAGAGATGTTGCCACACTGAATGTTTTGCGATCCTTTGGAATATTCAACGGGTCAATAGACCCAAATACAGTGAATATTCCTGCGAGTGTAAATGCGTTTAATATGTCTGTCAGACGTCATGATTTACTAACCCAAACATATTTGAGATTCTCCCAACAAATAATTGCAGTAAGTGCTTGTAATTATTCGGTTACAATACTGTTACAATTGCACAATAGAGATTTGTAAGGTGTGAGCCACAGAATTTTGTTTCAGAGTTGGCAATGTCTGAGAGAGAGAAACATAGCAGTCATGTCTGAGATTAATTTATTTTTTTAATTGTACTAATCTAGTCTCATGATGTAATAATATGCGACACGACTCATTTATCTCACAGCCAACTCTGAAACAAAATTGTGTGGCTCACGATACCATCACACATCTACTAAGCGAGTAATTATTAACCTAGAATTTGCGTTAAAATTACAATGCGTTGATTGTCAGCTGTATCAATATGAAATATACCGATAATCCCGATGGATTAAAGAATGACTTTAGACATCATTGTTTTCGGGTCTACAAAAGGAGGACTTAATGAACCTATTATTGGGATGGAAAGAAGGTCGAACGCAACGGACGGGAATGAAACGTGCGGCATTAATCTTGACGTCTGGCAATTTCCATATTTCATTCTGAAGAAGCCGATAAATTTCCCGGCTGAAATTAATAATTCCTGGCTAAAGCTAACCGAACGAACAACCGCCAAGGAGACACGGGGAGAGCAATTGGAAAAATATCGAACAAATGGCCTTGCCGCGGAAAGAGTGCTCCAGTTTTAAATATTTCAAACGGGGGGGCTGAAATGTGATCATTCAAATTGTGTGTATTTGGAGTAGAATTTTACAATCAGTTCGTTTTTAATTACGGAAATTTCATTTCTATAATATCGGTTAGAGAAATAACTTTAATTCGTCGTTGTATTTGTTGTGTTTATCCTGACCAAACCTTCTGATACTCTAATCGCATGTTTTGTGTGGAAAAAACGAGGGTAACAAGCAATTATAAAGAAAACGTTTTTCCGAAATCTCATTACTTATTGAGTAAACTGACGGTAAAGATCATTAGAATTTAAAGTATAATTTATCATTTTCATCTTTCATAATTTTGAAGTTTTATGTACACTTCTGTGCAATAAAATTAAGCACACCAAATATGTTATAGTTTACAACGGACTTCCTGGTTACGAAAATATGTAAATTTGTCAATTTCCTTAATGTCAAAATGCCGTGTCATTTAGACAGAAATTCGAATTATAACTAAAATAGAAGATTTTTAGTCTTAGTCTTAGTTTTGGGTTTTTAATAAAGGTGTTATTTTCAAGTTATAGTGTTTTATCATTTATTGAAAATATTGCAGATCAGAATTATACAACTAGAATATTGTAAAAAATACTTGTGCTTAATTTTATTGCACAGAAGTATACATTTAAAATATCATTTAAATTTAAATTAAATATAAATAAGGATTACACCATCAAATTGGAAAAAGTTTCAAAATGCTCACATCACCATTTTTGATATTCAGTCCGCTTTTAAGACTTCAATTACTAACTGATCCAAGTCATTCTGCAGCTCTAGAAAATGTTTGGTCGATTTGAATTCATGCGATCTGGCAGTTCATTTACAAATAATAAAAACAGTAATGGGCCAAGGTTTGAACCTCGTGGTACAACGCTACTAGAAATATAGTTATCATACTTCATTCCTGTATATTCAACGAAGTTTAATCTACGAGGGAAGATTTCTATGTAACCTACCTAGCTATGAAAATATCAAGTGACAATCGCCATTTTTTTATGACTTACCAAGTTTTGTACAAATCATTGCAAATTTGCAGAGGTTTAAGTTTAAATACAATAAAATGAGTGAAAGCTTGATCATAGAAGCGTTATAAAATTCATAACAACAACAACACGACCAGAAGTTATCCATGAAAGTATGATTGGCGTAAGTGGGGAGGATACGCCGTTTTATTTTAAAGCAAATTAAGTGCCAATCACAATTTTTTGCTATCAACTTACCGTGACATTTGTGTTATGACTTATCAAGATTTTTTAGAATTTTTTTTAGAAACTGCAATAAGTGCAATAAAATAAGTAAAGTGAAGTTAAATAATAGAGGCGTTAAAATTTTTAACAAGAGAAGGGACTGGATCAGAAGTTACCCATAAAAGCATGGTAGATGTAAGTGTGGAGGATACGTCGTCTTATTTTAAAGCAAACTTTTGGTGTACGCAATTTCGATGGCGCAGGGAAGGTAAACATAAAAAAGTTGAATATTTGATTTTGAAGGCCAATGATGTAGAAATATCAGAGAAAACAACTTTAAAAATGTTGAATGAAGATTTGAGTAAAGTATTCCAAAATGGCTTACTCCATGGCAAAAGTTGTGTTGACGAGAAATTCGCAAAGAGAACGGTGGCTCTAAAATTAAAACTGGCGATGAGACATGGGTTCCACCAACAAAGCAAGAAACACGCAAAAGGTTTCCACTCTCAAAGAAGGCATTTAATGCTTCGTATATTAATGCTTTGTTCACATGAAATTATTGCTGAATTTAATGATTTATGTTTACATGTAATTACCTCCTTAATCAATTTTCAGTAAATTGAAAAAAAATCATGTCACTAGCATTTGTTTTTATAATTTTTTCGAAACACTAAAATTAATACATTTGCAACTTGCAAACTATTCAAAAATTCAGTTACGTATGTTTGAAGTTTTTTTAACGGAACTATAATTACAAATCAATTTTAAGTAAATTTCCAAAATTTCAAGTCGCTAACATTTCTTTTTGTAATTTTTTCGAGACACTAAATTAATACATTTTTTTACAACTTTGCATGAGATTATTCTAAAATTTAGTGATACTTGTTTAGAGTTTTTTTTAACGGAATCATAATTCCGAATCAAATTTGAATAAATTTCCAAAATTTCAAGTCACCTGCATATGTTTTTGTAATTTTTTCGAGACACTAAAATTAATACAATTTTCTACAACTTTACATGAGATTATTCTAAAATTCAGTGATGGCTGTTTGGAGTTTTTTAACAGAACCATAATTCCGATTCAATTTTGAGTAAATTTCCAAAATTTCAAGTCGCTGGTATTTGTTTTTGTATTTTTTTCGAGACACTAAAATAAATACAATTTTTTGCAACTTTACATGAGATTATTCTAAAATTCAGTGATGGCTGTTTGGAGTTTTTTAACAGAACCACAATTCCGCATGAATTTTGAGTAAATTTACAAAATGTCAAGTCACTAGCATTGGTTTTTGTAATTTTTTCGAGACATTAAATTAATACAATTTTCTGCAACTTTACATGAGATTATTCCAAAACTCAGTGATAACTGTTTTTTTAATAGAACCATAATTCTGATTCAATTTTGAGTAAATTTCCAAAATTTCAAGTCGCAAGCATTTGTTTTTGTATTTTTTTCGAGACACTAAAATTGATACAATTTTTTGGAACTTTACATGAGATTATTCTAAAATTCAGTGACGGCTGTTTGGAGTTTTTTAACAGAACCATAATTCCGATTCAATTTTGAGGAAATTTCCAAAATTTCAAGTCGATAGCATTTGTTTTTGTATTTTTTTTGAGACACTAAAATGAATACAATTTTTTGGAACTTTACATGAGATTATTCTAAAATTCAGTGACGGCTGTTTGGAGTTTTTTAACAGAACCATAATTCCGATTCAATTTTGAGTAAATTTCCAAAATTTCAAGTCGATAGCATTTGTTTTTGTATTTTTTTTGAGACACTAAAATGAATACAATTTTCTGCAACTTTACATGAGATTATTCTAAAATTCAGTGATGACTGTTTGGAGTTTTTTAACAGAACCATAATTCCGATTCAATTTTGAGTAAATTTCCAAAATTTCAAGTCGCTAGCATTTGTTTTTGTATTTTTTTCGAGACACTAAAATTAGTACAATTTTCTGCAACTTTACAGGAGATTATTCTAAAATTCAGTGACGGCTGTTTGGAGTTTTTTAACAGAACCATAATTCCGATTCAATTTTGAGTAAATTTCCAAAATTTCAAGTCGATAGCATTTGTTTTTGTATTTTTTTTGAGACACTAAAATTAATACAATTTTCTGCAACTTTACATGAGATTATTCTAAAATTCAGTGATGACTGTTTGGAGTTTTTTAACAGAACCATAATTCCGATTCAATTTTGAGTAAATTTCCAAAATTTCAAGTCGCTAGCATTTATTTTTGTATTTTTTTGAGACACTAAAATTAATACAATTTTTTGGAACTTTACATGAGATTATTCTAAAATTCAGTGATGGCTGTTTTGAGTTTTTTAACAGAACCATAATTCCGCATAATTTTGAGTAAATTTACAAAATGTCAAGTCACTAGCATTGGTTTTTGTAATTTTTTCGAGACACCAAAATTAATACAATTTTCTGCAACTTTACATGAGATTATTCTAAAATGCAGTGATGGCTGTTTGGAGTTATTTAACAGAACCATAATTTCGATTCAATTTTGAGTAAATTTCCAAAATGTCAAGTCACTAGCATTGGTTTTTGTAATTTTTTCGAGACACTAAAATTAATGACATTTTCTGCAACTTTACATGAGATTATTCTAAAATTCAGTGATGGCTGTTTAAAGTTTAAATTTCCAAAATTTCAAGTCGCTAGCATTTGTTTTTGTATTTTTTTCGAGACACTAAAATTAATACAATTTTTTCCAACTTTACATGAGATTCTTCTAAAATTCAGTGATGGCTGTTTGGAGTTTTTTAACAGAACCATAATTCCGTATGAATTTTGTGTAAATTTACAAAATATCAAGTCTTTAGCATTGGTTTTTGTAATTTTGCCAATATCTTTGATTTTTTCGGACAAAATCAAGAAAATTGCAGCAGAGAGTTTCTTGCTCAAAAACCCAGTCACTGGCCAGAGGATGCAACCTTTAAGCTATTTCAGGAGAAAGCTATATAAATAGAGTGGTAAACGACTGCGCGAGAGGAAACTCACCTTTGTAATGATCGAGCATTACAATCAAAGTTGAAGCAGAAGATGAAACCCAAAAGCAGTTCCTGGGCCTGATGAAGCTCCATAGAAAGGCGTACCCTAACCCTTCCAAAGGCGCCTTGCTTCAGAAGTGTCCAGAAATGTTATGTTTCTATAAAATTAATCTAATAATGATTATAATGTTATTGACTGAAAACATGGTGACTATCTCCCAAGGTAGTTCTATGGATCTACACAGCTATTGTGGAAAATGCTGGCATATGCATCAGTAATATGGTGGCCCAGAACCACCCCAAAAACTGCTGCCCAGCTCTTAGACCACGTTCAAAGGAATGCCGTTTTTAGCGTCACGGGAGCTATGAGAATAACATCAGCAAAGGCTGAACTGGAAGGGTAAGAGCAGCTGTGCTTCGGAGGCCTAAACGACAAGCATTAGCACTCAAAATTTCGAACAGAAGTTTTCACCTCATTCTGAAAGACTTGCAGCAAACGAGATTTTGGAACACGCGTTGACTTTTGCGAGTGTTTCGAGGGACTATTTGATGAAAAACCGGATGTAGTTGGAATCATTTCCGTCTTACAGGTTTTGTTAATGACCAGAATTTCCGTTACTGGTCTACGGAAAATCCTCAGGAATAGCACAAATTACCGCGTTCTGTGTGGTGTGCAGTAATTTTTGGGCTGATCTTTTTTGAGGAGAATGACTTGACTTTTGTTTTTTTTTTGACCTTACGTTTTGCGTGACTTTTAAAAACTATTTCGTAATGATGTTGTGGATATTGGAAGAATATGGTTTTAGCAGGACGGAGCCACTTCCCACACTGCTAGGGAGTCAATGGCAATTTTGTAAATAATGTTTCCTTAACGCGCCATTTCGAAATTTTGGGAACTCAACTGGCTACCAGATCTGCCAGTTATTTTGTTTTATGGGGCTATCTAAAGTCAAAAGGGTTTTCTAATCGACTACAAACTTTGGAAGAACTGAAATATAATATTCTGAGAGATCAACGAAGTCTGTAATAACATAGGCTGTTTTAAGATAATTTCCGATAACGATTATTGATTTTAATTTTTCGAATTGTTTCAGTTGAAATCCATCATCCACATATTTTTGTGTTTCTTGAATTTGCGAATAACAGATGTTTAAATAATTATGAAGTATTTAATATTAATAGTATTATATATTATAGTATTATACAGAGTTTAGGTCTAATAAACGTCAATCTGTTATATATTTGTTTTTCATTGATCACTTGGTGAAACATTATGTTAATATAGGTTTAAAAATTAAAATTCACTTGGTTTGTTTCACGATTAAATTGCTTTATTTTCTACTAGTTTCAGCTTAGTGCTATTTTCAAGAAGTTTCAGTTTCCAATGGTAGTTGGTAAAAAAGACTTGAAATCAAGTTTTTTTTTATCAGAAATCAATTGTACTACTATTGTAACATTGGTATAAGATGGCTTTTTTCTATGGAAAATCAAATTAAACTTAAAACTGTTGATTATTATTTAAGTGAGAAAACGTTTTAACAAGAATACACAGAAACTTTCCGATATAACTAACGAAGCAAACTTACTTGAAAAGTAATTCATTTCACATTGTGATGAATCGAAAGGAAAATCCGTAACATCACCATTGTAACATAACATTACCACATTTTATTTTCACATACAAAAAAGAAAAAACGCAATGAAAGGACGCCTTCGCATTGTGTTGCAAACTGGAGGCTTCCAGCAGACGGCGAGGCTCTGTCCCAATAATCAATCACACGAAACGTACAGAATATTGCAATTCCAGCAAAACGCAATCGGCGAAAAGTTAACATGTTCGCATGAGCTGGAGCCAGTTAAGCTTGAAAAATTATGACATCCATCCTCAGCCAGGCGACTGCTCACGTTAATTACAATCCGCAGCCCGGTAATGGGATTCTGGCCTCGATAAGAACGTGCCAAAGGCATCCCATTGCTAAATGCGACCTCGGAGCTTATATCTTCGGCCCAGTTCTTTTCTATATATCAATTAAAACTGGAAGATCGAAATTCCCCGATGGACATCATTGCTCCATTTAAGATCGATTCACAGAATGGGTGAGCTAACATTACACGCACGCTTTGCACTAAATTAACGATTATGTGCCAACTGGGTGAATGCATTCAGTAATAGTGGAGATTATATTTGTACGAGTAATTATATTTTGACAAGTTGCATGACAGTATGTGCATTAGTGCCCCATATGTATTCCTATGATCCTCTTTTGGCACACACCTTATTAATGTTTCGATTTTTAAATAGTATATAGTGTATTAAGGGCCGAAAATAGGCTTTAGCAACCCGCCGCTAAAAGTGAAGGGTTGCTAAAGCATTTCGGCATGAGTTACACTCGATATTTTTTAGCCTGCCTTAAGTAAAAACTGTGTTTCAGGAAATTTTACACCGCGCGCCATTGAACTGTCACTGTCAGATTTTTGCATAGCCTACTCATATTCCGCCCTATTTTTTCGGCCCTAGATACGCCAAATCGTAGTTTCGGCCCGATTTTTATGGCCGAAATAAATGGTTTCGGTAGAGGCAGGCGAAAAATATAATTTAATTATTTTTAACATTTTCGCGAGATTCAGAGAAATTTAACTTTTTTTTCCAAAATTTTCATCTACCTTGAATTTTCCGTATGAATTACGTATTGAAGGTGTATAATATAGAATGTCTCAAAGTTTGTTTATATCGAAAAATATACTAGTAATCGGAAGTAAAAATAAGTGCTTCTAAAAATATAATTTAATTATTTGTAAACTTTTTTGCGAGTTTCCGAGCTTTTTTGAGCAAAATTTTTTCCTAGCTTGAATTTGTTCACATAAAGCTGAGTTTATCACGTAGGTATCACGAAGGAAAGCAGTTTATTTATATCTGAAAATATACTTTAGTAATCGGAAGTAAAAATACGCTGCTGGGACTGAAAATAGTTTCCAACTCTACACCAAATAAATTGAACGCCAGACAGTTTTCACCGTGAAATTTAAACGGCCGGCAAGTTAATTCCCCGAATCTCTTTCCCCAATTCTAGTTTCCCAATTACGTCCTCTAGTCCTCTTCATATTTTATTCCCGGATCGTCCCAGATTCGCGACTCTCGGCTCAGATACACCCGAAAAGTTTCGGTTATCGCTATAACTCACACGCATGTTCAGAATAGGGTTCGATTAATCATATCGTTGCAAACCTGGAACTGTGCGGGGATATAAAGACGTATTAATAATTCGATCGCATCAGCAGTATATTTGTCTATCCACCAATAAAAGTTTATGCCGAAGTGAAAAATCGCTGAAGGAAGTTTGATTAATTCCATCACTGGCTTACTACAATGGAAACTGTGAGGAATAAATGGGCCGGTATTCTAGACTCCGGAACGGGTAATCGTGGATGTAATCGTAAAAACATTTATCATTTTGGGCTAAATGTGTTAGAATAGAGGTAAATGAAGACTTTCAAAATAATCATTATTGAAACATTATAATTTATTCAAACGGTTTCTCAAACACAAACAAGATAATTTTCTTTTTCTTTCTACTAATCACCTACCACTCACAATTCCATCAATTGTTTACGAGTTATTGTGCAAGTTCATTTACGTGTATTTATATTTATATTATTTTATAACATCCAATTCAATGGCCAAGATGCACTGATAGAGATACAAATCGAAAGGTGTCTGCAGATGGCTTTTAAAAATTTCAAATTTAATTTAAAATAGTTTTTAAGTCAGTCCTTGTACGTAGAAACTAATGATCTATAACCAATGTTATTTCAATAGTATATTTTTTTGTTAATCAATATTCGTCGTAGAATTAGCAAGGGAAATAGTTATAAGTTGAAGATTTAAATATTCGGACTCCTTTTCATCTTTGTTTAATTCATTTAATGCTTCTGCAACCAGAATTTTCAATTTTAATTATTTAAAAATACATACATTTCAAGTCGAATTAAGGAAAAAGAGTCAAAAATTGTTCCATAATCATACAAGACAGGTAAATTTGAATTAATAAAAATTTACCCAAAAAGGTTTTAAAGACATAAATTTGAAGCTGAATTAAAGAAATTGTCAACCTCATCCAAGGCTTAGATACAATCAAATTAATAAAAATTACCGATTGTACGTTGGCCATAAGTTTCGGCCATAAAATCGGCGCATCCACGCAATTACCAAATTTCTAAGTAATCTCTACTAATTACCGATTGGAAGTTATCCATAAATTTCAGCCACGAATCCGGCGCATCCACCATATTTGCATTTCATCTTTGTTTAATTCATTTAATGCTTCTGCAACCAGTCAGAATTTTCAATTTTAATTATTTTAAAAAGACATACATTTCAAGTCGAATTAAGGAAAAAGAGTCAAAAATTGTTCCATAATCATACAAGACAGGTAAATTTGAATTAATAAAAATTTACCCAAAAAGGTTTTAAAGACATAAATTTGAAGCTGAATTAAAGAAATTGTTAACCTCATCCAAGGCTTAGATACAATCAAATTAATAAAAATTACCGATTGTACGTTAGCCATAAGTTTCGGCCATAAAATCGGCGCATCCACGCAATTACCAAATTTCTAAGTAATCTCTACTAATTACCGATTGGAATCCACCATATTTGCATTTACTAAATTTCTAAGTAAACTCTACTATTTTACAGAAAATCGATTAAAATTCATACTTATTCTTTAGCTTTCCACCTAAGATTTAACCCGATTTTTCGATAAGACGTCTACCGAAACTTTCAAAAAATCAAAAGTCATCGTTAAGTCTAGTTTATATCTCAGTACGCATAATCTTTAATATTATACAAACAAAGGGTTGTGGCAGATGACCTAGTTGTCAACGCTATAATAAAAAAAATAAAAAAAGCCTAGTTTAGGTTCGATATTTTCGGCCACAAATGTTTTATAGGACTTTATTAATAATATTAAGTGATAAAAAAAGACACGTAATCTTCGTTTTTGTTTAAATATTTTTTTTAACTTAACACTATTAGGTATTATTTATTCCTGAAGAAGATTGCAAAGTGGAGTCGTTTATTATGTAACTTAGATTGTTTATAGTGATCATCCACTATTAAATTTACAATGAATGACATTCGTGTGGCAGGATATGCACACTATGATTAAAATATAGATTAATACATTGCTTCAGTTTTTACTTAAAAAGTATTCAAAAATATCAAAAGAAATTATTTAAAGGAAAATGAAAAATATGGATCATTTTTTAACGAGTTAATATTATTATTAAAGAATATTTGTGGCCGAAAATATCGAACCTAAATAGGCCTAAAGAAAGCTTTTGATATTTAAAATATAGACGGAATTTCATAAAAGTGTTAAGTTAAAAAAAATATTGAAACAAAAATGAAGAATAAGTGTCATTTTTTATCACTTAATATTATTAATTAATAAAGCCCTATAAAACATTTGTGGCCGAAAATATTTAACATAAATTAGGCCTAACGATGACTTTTGATTTTTTGAAAATTCACCAAATTTGTTAAGTTAAACATTTATTTAAAAGAAAATGAAAAATATATCTCTTTGTTTATCAGTTAATATTATTAATATCGTCCCATAGAACATTTGTGGCCGAAAATATTGAACCTAAACTGTGCTTAACGAAACTTTCGTAAAAGTGTTAAGTTAAAAAATTATTAAAAAAAATATGAAAAATATGTCTATTTTAAGAGTTAATAATATTAATAACGCTCCATAGAACATTTGCGGCCAAAAATGTCGAACCTAAACTACGCCTAACGATGACTTTTGATTTTTTGAAAATTCATCAAATTTCATAGAAGTGTTACGTTAAATAATTATTTAAACAAAAATAAAGAATATGTGTCATTTTTTTAATACTAAAAATTATTAACAAAGCCCCATAGAATATTTGTGGTCGAAAATATCATACCTAAACTACGCCTAAGGATCACTTTTGATATTTTGAAAATTTACCAAATTTTATAAAAGTGTTGAGTAAAAAATATTTAAAATAAAATGAAGAATATGTGTATTTTTTTTGAGTTAATATTATTAATAAATTTGTGGCCGAAAATATTGAACCTAAACTACGCCGAACGATGACCTTTGATTTTTTTTAATTGACGAAATTTCATAAAAGTGTTGAGTTTAATTTAAATGAAGAATATTTGTCATTTTTTTTCAAATTAAATATTATTAATAAAGCCCCATAAAACATTTTTGGCTGAAAATATCGAACCTAAACTAGGCAACTAGGCCTAATGATGGCTTTTGATTTTTTGAAAATAGACGAAATATCATAAAAGTGTTGGGTTAAAAAAAAATTAAGAAAATAAAAAAAATTGTGTCTTTTTTATGAGTTAATATTATTAATAACGTCCCATAGAATATTTGTGGCAGAAATTATTGAATCTAAACTATGCCTAAACTATGCCTAACGAAATTTTAGTAAAAGTGTTAAATTAAAAAATTATTTAAAAAAAAATGAAAAATATGTCTTTTTTATGAGTTAATAATATTAATAACGCTCCATAGAATATTTGCGGCCAAAACTGTCGAACCTAAACTACGCCTAACGATGACTTTTGATTTTTTGAAAATTCATCAAATTTCATAAAATAATTATTTAAACAAAAATAAAAAATATGTGTCATTTTTTAACACTAAAAATTATTAACAAAGCCCCATAGAACAGTTGTGGTCAAAACTATCATACCTAAACTACGCCTAACGATGACTTTTGATATTTTGAAAATTCACCAAATTTTATAAAAGTGTTAAGTTAAAAAATATTTAAAATAAAATTTTCATTTTTGAGTTAATATTATTAATAAAGCCCTATAGAAAATTTGTGGCTAAAAATATTGAACCTAAACTACTCCGAACGATGACATTTGATTATTTTTTTAATTGACGAAATTTCATAAAAGTTAAAAAAAAAATTTAAACAAAAATGAAGATTATTTGTCATTTTTTAAGACTAAATATTATTAATAAAGTCTCATAGGACATTTGTGGCCGAAAATATCGAACCTTTACTAGGCAACTAGGCCTAACGATGACTTTTGATTTTTTGAAAATAGACGAAATATCATAAAAGTGTTAAGTTAAAAGAAAATTAAAAATATGTGTCTTTTTTATGAGTTAATATTATTAATAACGCTCCATAGAACATTTGCGGCCGAAAATATGGAACCTAAACTATGCCTAATGATGATTTTTGATTTTTTTTAAATTGACGAAATTTCGTAAAAGTGTTAAGTTAAAAAAAAATTAAACAAAAATGAAGAATATGTGTCATTTTTTTAAGACTAAATGATATTAACAAATCCCCTAAGAATATTTGTGGCTGAAAATATTGAACCTAAACTAGGTCTAACCATGACTTTTGAGTTTTTGAAAATTGAATATGTTTCGGTAGATGTCTTTTCGAAAAAAAAAAGTTTATTGTTATTATTATAGCATTACAGCAATTTGCTAATCCATGTTCTGTAAATTAGTAAAGATTACTTAGAAGTTTAGTAAATGCAAAAATGGTGGAGGCGTTGGATTTTTGGCTAACTTCCAATCGTTCTACTAATTTATTGAAAATGGATAATTAATCAAATAGCAGGGATGCTATAGTAATACCAGTAAGCTTTTAGCTTATGATTTACCTGGATTTTTCGATAAGACATCCACCGAAACGTGATCAATTTAAAAAAATCAAAACTTATTGTTAGGTGTAGTTTAGAATTGATTTTTCTGGCTACAAATGTTCTAACGGGCTTTGTTAATAGAATTAAATAACTAAAAAGGACATATAACACATATTGTTCATTTTAATTTTAATATTTTTTTTACAGGCAAAATATTGACAATTTTCAAATAACCGAAAGGCGTAGTTTAGGATCGATATTTTTGGCCACAAATATTCTAACCGGCTTTGTCAATAATAGTAAATAATAAAAAATGACATTTTTCATTTTCATTTAAATATTTTTTTACCTTACTACAATTATGAAATATATTTAATTTTCAAAAAATCAAAATTAATTGTTAGGCGTACTTTAGGTTCGCTATTATTGGCCACAAATGTTCTGAAGGGCGTTGTTTACAATATTAAATAATAGAAGAATCACACAAATTAATAAATGATTGTTTACCTTAGCACTATTATGAAATATGGTCAATTTTTAAGTTATTTCTTGCGTAAATTAGGATCAACCAAAAATGTTGATCCTAATTTGCGCCAGAAATCACAAATGTTCTAACGGGATTTGTTTATAATATGAAACAATAAATAAAAGAATACATATTTTTAATTTTCGCTTAAATAATTAACAAGCACTATTATGAAAACAAACTTAAAAACATCAAAAATCATTGCTAGGTTTAATTTAAAATCGATATTTTTGGCCACAGATGTTCTAACGGGATTTTTTAATAATAATAGACAATATAAAAGGGCACATATTCTCCAATTTCGTTTAAATATTTTTTTACCTGAACACTATTATGAATTATGAATTTTCAAAAAATCAAGTGATTCTTTTGGTAAGTGCGTAAGGCTCACATAGTCAGGGAAGAAATCAACAAAAGAGCTTTTGTGGAGTTCCGACACCCCCAGACAGCTTCGTCGGATTATTACCTCTAACCTAAGCTGAAGAAACACTTGCGAGGACGTCGGTTTCCATCAGATCAAGAATCCAAAGAGGTGTAAATGGAACTAGGGTGTTAAGAAACTCTAGATCGCTTCAATGCAGGAAAATCTAAAAACGTGTACAGCATTGTCAGTGTTGTTAAATCGGGGATTTACCTTTATGAAACCGAAAATAAACGCTAGTTGTCTCTTTGGATGTTCCAAAGTCTCATAAAAGATAGTCGTATCATTTGTCTCAAAAGCAGGTCATGTAGCAAGAATCAAAGAACTTTTACTGCCGATTGGTATACAACCATTTCTTTGCCGAAAGTCATCGTTGAGCTTCGAAAAACCAACTCAAACCAAGAAAATGGAAGTTCGCACA
This sequence comes from Ocypus olens, assembly GCA_910593695.2. Classification (NCBI taxonomy): domain Eukaryota; kingdom Metazoa; phylum Arthropoda; class Insecta; order Coleoptera; family Staphylinidae; genus Ocypus; species Ocypus olens. The sequence goes on along the minus strand of OU343055.1, from coordinate 13,822,544 downwards.
CAGCTCGCAAGATAATAGAATTTTTAAAGCAATAAACCCTCGAATCCTCCGTACAGTCCCGACCTGAGTCTCAACGATTTCTTTACCTTTCCGAAAATCAAGAACGGACTGCGTGGTCAAAGGTTCCAGTCGTCAGAAGAAGCTATCGACGCAAAAATGCAAATTTTTAATGGACCAATAAATGAGTGGAATAACAAGAGTTGATTCGAGAGCATGCAATATTCGTGGAGAATACTTCCAAAAACAATAAAGTCTTTAAAATCTATCTACTGTTTTATTTTATCCCTATATGCAAAACTAAAAAGACAACCTTCGTATATTGTGAGCAGCTCCTTAGAAAAGATAACACCGCGAAAATAGCCGATTTTAAAAATTAGCCCAGAAATGTGCTGTACTCATCGAATAAAAGTAGGTTGGACCAAGAAAAGAACAAATATCGTTATCGGAACGAGAATCGAATTACGACAATGTCGTTACGAGTTATAAAATAGACCTGTAAGCCGTGTGTGACATCAACGCAGTGTCTCACTTGATCTCTAGATGGCGTGGCATCAATGCAGTATCTCACTTGACCTCTAGATGGTGTCACATCAATGCGTTTTTTTCTGGGTTAGGTTTTGAAAATGAAAGTTTTAAAATAAGAGATAATGCTATATTGTATTAAAATATTTCCAATATTTTAATAAAATTACGCATTTCTCTCCCTTGACATATAATCTACTACAGAAATAAAAATTTAAAGATAATGGGTCACTAATGAACCACCTGCATTGATTAAAGAACATATTCAATTAAAAAAAAATACAGTAAGATACAGTTAAAAAAATTCTTGGAAGCGGCTGAGAACTTGCACATGTTACAGTCCTTGTTATGACTTAAACGTGTGCTAAAGGCGAATAGTAGTTTAAAAATGTCTAAACAGTAGGTAATCAATAACACATGTGTAGTGTTATTTACTAGAGAGAGGATTTTATGCAAAATGTATATTTTTCATTTAATGGTAATATAGGAATACGGGATGAGTAGGAAGTTTTGGAATCCTGCAAGTCCCGTAAAATCGCTTCTGGAACATGTTACGTACAATATTTTTTCTGCAGCCGTTTTGAATCTTAAAATTGCAAAAACACAGACGAATGTTATATGACATGCGCTGTCATAATTAAATACAAAGTTGATGTTATTGTCAAGGCCGCCTACATGGATACCCAAAATCGTTCCGAAAGTGAAAGAAAATCGTCCCGAAAATAACTACATTCGGTACGATTTATATAAACTGGTACTTTCGATTTAATAAATCATACCGAAAGTTTTTTTTTGGGGACGGCTGCGGAAAAATAACTATTATAGACTTTTCTGTCGAACTTTGTGTACGATTACAGAAAAAAAATAAGTATTACACAAAAATTAGACTACACCGATGTTATAAGTAAGGGTTAAAACTAACATGTTATAAGATTTAGAAAAGATATTTCTGATAATAATAATTTTAAAATGTTAGCTCACAATCAAAATGACTTAAGGGTATTCACAATTACACACCTCTCTAATGGAATTGATATTAATTATCTTAGTTATCCTGAAGCAATATTGAAATTAATTAATCATATAAAAATAAATTCCTGACACGACATGATACTCTTTTAATAGAACTAGTTTATTCTATTAAAAGAGTATTATGTCGTTTGTACCGTACTTTAAATTACTTTCTATCACATTAATACTTACTTAATTTAAAAAGTGTGCCACTTTATTTTCAATTCATGTAAAACCATGAAAACAATAGAAAATCGACATTATCGAACTTTAAACTATCAGTATTCGTGTCCTGCTTGATTGATATTCGTAACGAGCGGCGCGTATTTATTTTATACTTTACCACAAAAAAAATAACCAAGCCACGTTAATGCATACTTTATCGAACGTCGCTGGTGCAATCAATAACAAATGCGCCGCTTTTTCTTTCGGTAGGATGAGAAAAAGGTTGAATTATGCCTTTATTAGCATTGGGGGGGTGGCGGATATTTTTGCGAGGGCGAGGTTTTTTTTGCGTGAATTTTTAATCCAATCGGGCGGTATTGATTACCTTTCGGAAGTCTCCCTGTATAACCATGGGCGGGGGGTGGTTGTTTCTTGTGGTGGGTCCTGGCGGAGCGCGAAGTGGTGAAGCTGTGAGATCCAGTGCCTCTCGCCCATTATCCTGCAAATTAAATACAGTCATTATTCAGGGTCCTGCATTTCACATAAAACAGTAAAAGTTATTAACTCGTTTAACAATTATTCCAAATTATTATTATTAATAAATATCATATATAACATGTGTCATGACAGCCCTCATAGACAACCTTTATCCATGAATGTATCCCTGTTGATATTTCATCACTCATTATATTAGCAAATAGTAGAAATACAAAACTGATGTGACTGAAGGGCACCTGCCAAAGTAAAAAAAAAATAAATATCAAAGGTGGCTTTGAAAAACAATTTGTCGACATACCACATTTTGTAGTAATAATTATCATTGTTATCAATTGTTATATTTCCGAACTGTTATTAAAATAACCATGTCTTGCCCGGCGCTTCCACCAGAATTCCTTACAGGTTCCTGGAATTTGCCTCCCGTCTTCTATAGCTCATTTACTAATTCAGAAAGGATTTTGATATTTTGCAGACTTTAATTGTAACCTAGGACGTATTTCAGGAACATATTTTTGAATCTACAGAGTATCCCAGAGAAGTGTGACGTCACGATGATATATCTTAGTTTTAGATTACATGCTGTATATTTTATTACTTATTTGGGTGCCTTTAATCGATACCTACATGCCGCTAAAATTTTATTGAAATCGGTTAAGTGATATCCGCATAAAAAAATAAAAATTAAATTAGAAAATAGATATTTATGCAAATAGGGAGATATGGAATGTTTTTTTCCCAAGGTTGACAGGGTTACAAACTGAGGGCCTCTGGCCCGAGGTTTGTAAGTCAACCGAGGGCGAAGAACATGAATATCTCCCGCGGTGCATACAATATTTTATTTTTTAGTAATTCGTAAAAATATTCAGTGTATCGATCTGCAATATGTATTTGAATGTTTGCTATGAGTTTGTTTTAAATCAAATCGCCCGCATTTCACGAACTGACGTTTATTTATTTTGATTTGATTTGACGTTAATGCTTCAACAACAAACGTTGTTAATAAAATAGTGAACAAACCTGGGAGAAAAGTTTAATTTCTGTCTCGCTATAAAGTTGGTCGTGAGCAGACGCAAGATTGTCTATCTTCAACCATCATCTTGAGCGGAGAATTTGGAAATTGTACATACTATTTGTCAGGTAAACAGGAGCAGATATCATATTTCCCAAGGGAGATATACCTCATATATCCCGTGGGAGTTATGAGTAAGCTTTCATGCCTTGTATCCACGACGATAATAGTAAATATTATACTACTAAAAAATAAAATCAGTTTTGCACCATTGGTTTAGAAAAATTAATAAAAAATACAAATAGTGCCTCGTTAATAAAATTATACAGGGGACTTATTAAATAGGGTCTGACAGTCCTGTTAACCCGTTTAATTAATATGAATTATACAGGGTACCTAAAATTTAGTGCCAAACTTTTCAAATTTTAAAGCACTTTATATTTCTTATTTTTCAAAATATGATCATTTTTTCTTATGCAACTTTGTTCTAGTTTTAGGTTCGTAAAAAGGAAGAATATGATATCAAATTAAAGTTGCCATAAAAAAAAGTATCGATCGCGTCACAAAAAATTAAAATTATCAAACTTTTTCATTCACCCTGTATAAAAAATTCCACATTATTTTAAAAAATCAATACGAATGTTAGCACTTTACTTCCGTCAGTAATTAGTAATACATTGGATTAGAAAAACAATAACAAAACAGACCCTACTCTAACAAATTGCTTTCTGTCAAAATTCATATACAAAACAAAGGCATACAAACGAAACCCGTACAAAGAAGGTATTACCTGTAATTGTACGCAGTCTGAATTTCCTGTAAATATTATTTTATGATGGACATGTGGTATCGACCTTAATGACAGTAATTTACGTGTTTTTGATTTCGATTATTCAATAAAACATGACAGGGATGCATGAGGTACATTTATTGTTTAATTAAATTAAAAATTAACCAAAGTAATAATTGCTTTTAGTAATATTTCTGCCTTATCACTTGGTGAAACATTTTGAAAATAATAAAAGATTCATCAAAAATTAACACTTGGTTTGTTTCACAAATCGGTTGTTTATTTACTCTTGAAAATGCTGTAACAAGCGAAACTAGTCTTGTTAATAAACAACCAATTTGTGAAACAAACCAAGTGTTCATTTTTGATTTAGCTTATAGTAATATTACGAATTTGAATTCCTCAAAAATAAAATCTTTATTTCACCTCTATATATAATTACAGATTATGCCCTTGGTATATAATATTACATTACCTAGAGCTGGCAACATGGACATGCATCCAAGGATAAAAAAAAATACATTACATAACAAGAGTTATATTTAACATATTACGCGCAACTGAAAAAAAATGCGTGTAAGATGCGTAGCGTATAGTAAGTACTATACTTTACCTACGATCACACATTTATTCACTTAACCCTTTAACGACCAAAGAGTGTTTTCTGGCATAGTAACTAAGATCTGCTGAATTTATCGCTCCGCAAACAACACGTTTATTTCTATGAATAATACAAAAACTCAACATAAGAAGAGCCAATAGAAAATAGAAAAACAGAGTTGAAATTACACTAATTATTTATTTTGACTATAAAATTCATGATAAAATGGGTAACAGATGCAAAAATATTAAAACCACTATAGTGATTCATGATCGTTAAAGGGAAGCAAAAATAAATTAAAATTGATCTTGTCAGGGAGGCGTTTAAATTTTCAAGGCTACTTGATTACTAGTAAATTCGTTAATGATTGGCTACGTTGAACGGTGTTGAAAATGTTTCCATGGAAATCGTACGCTATAGAATAATCGCACAGTGTTTACTTAACCCACAGTTATTACATATCGAAATGTGTAAAGAATCGCTTACGATAGATGGAAACAGTGGGTAATTTATCAAAACAAAGTGAGCGTAATTAATAGTTATTTATGCAACAAGTGAGTCAAGTAATACTTTTTTCACGAGTAGCAAAGATTCCTCCAAGTGAAACTCTCGAGTTTCATACAATACGTCCGTAACTTTAAATAAATTCGATAAAACCTTAATCAATTTTTTTAAGCAATAATACTTCCTTTAAATGAAGAAATTAATAATAATCATCAAGTTTACTTGATCGGAAACGAATGTTTGACGTGTTTATCGGCGAAACTCGCGGCATGTTACGAAGCATTCATGACACTTTGGGCAAACAATTTTTTTTAGTTGCGTTAAAAAATTAACAGCTGCGGCACTTCTTTTCACGCAAAAGCGTGAAAAATGAACCGGTATGGCACTTTTTTTCACGCTTTCTGTAGGGTTCAGGAATCACATATTTTATGAGCCCTAATTATTGAAAAAACTGTAAATTTTATAACAGACGTATTAAAAATACTATTAAAGCTGGTTATTTTAAACCATATACGAACATTCACCAATAAATTCAAGTTTTCCAACTTCTGGCGAAAAAAAAAACGGGTCATATGTAAAGTTCCCGATCGGAAAGATTGATCGTATGCACGTGCAGTCCTCCCACAAACCCATTTAAACTAAAAAGTGCACCAGGTGCAACCTACAGGAATGGATTTAGTGACAAATGCACGGAATTGAATCGAATTATATAAATTTTACGACGAAATACGATGCAACTGACAGGTACGAGTGCGTCACCGATTTCCAATGCGCGAATCAAACTTACTGGAAAATTTTCAATCTGCAGTATTATTAGAAGCAGATTACGGAGAAAATCGGATGATGTATCAATATTTGCAAACTGTATTTTATTACTGTAAATATACTGCTTGCTACAATTCGGATGAATCTGATGATGGTGACATTAGAAACGTCAAAATTATGAAAGATAAAATAGACAAATTATGCTTTAAATAATAATTAATAATTATTATATTTTATTACAGTTTACAGAAGTCATGATACAAATCAATTAACAATAAACATTTGTTCAAATAATTTTTTTTTTAACTAAGGAAGACAAAATACACATTAAAAGCAGGAAAAAATGATGATAAATAAAATAATTGAAATTCGTAAATATAATTAAATATTAAAAAATAAATATAATAAATAATATTACATAAAATGATAATTTTTCAGCGATTTCAGCTTTGCTGATTAATAATTTTTGAAGATGTCGCACCAAACGCTGAAAGATGAAAAAAGTCACATAGGTGGTATTTATTGATAGCAATCATATGACGAAATAAAATTTTAAACTAGTGGTCAAATTTTCTTTTTTTTATTTTCAAACATTTTTTTAATACTAGATAACGTTCAATGACCTTGAAAAAATCACCTAATTTGGTATTCAGGTCAATAATATTTGTGATTTTTTCAGATTTTTAAAATAATGTTTTAGTGGTTAAAAACTTATATTTGAAAAAATCTTATTTTGGGGCTCCCGGGCCATGTCGGGGTTTTTTGATATACGGCTTACGGCTACTTTGGTTTAAGATCACTAATGATATTTTCATATTAATCATATTCATAAAATCTGTGTCGAGTGGCATTTTGACCATCTTTACTCGGGATACCCTTTTATTACCTCATAAATGGATTTTAAGCAGGGACGGGTTTCAACCGAACTAAGCACCGACATGTGGCAGCATTCCCTCGCCGAGCGAGTTTCACATTTGAAAAAAATGTACAAAAAATTATTCCGAACAAAAAAAATTTAAGAACAAATTCTTTAAATCAGGGGAACATTCAATTTTGTTTAAAAAAAAAACGAAAAAATACTGAAAATATCAATTTTCCCCGAATTTGAGCGAGTTAATATTGAATGCTGACGTTCTTGAAAAATGGTGATGTGGTTATCATGTTCCTTTCTCCGATGGTATCATCATTTATATTTATACTTTCATTGTTTATTTTCTATTTAAATCATATTTTAAATGTACATCGAACGTTTTGTAGACTTGGATGAAACTAACGTTTAAAACGTCAAAATTATAAAAGATGGAAAAATTATACTTTAAATTCAAAAACTCAGTTTACTCAAAAACTAAAAGATTTAAAAAAAAAACTTATTCTTTAGTTGTTCATTTTGGCATTCTCTACAGTTATTATTCACATAAATTTGCTGTAACTATTATTGTTTAATAATTATAAACCAAAAATTTAAAAAAAAATAATAAATTTTTTTCTCGAATAGCAATGATTTTATGAAAAATATTTTCAAGCAAAAGTTGTTCATTTCTTTGTCGTCTTAAAAGTTTGTTTAAATATTTTTGTGATATTTTTCATATTTAAGAAAATATTGGCAAAAAACAAAAAACAGTTAAGATAAACACCCACTTCCGGTGTACGAAATTTTACCAAAAGCTTTTCATTTCTTCGGATTATCAAATAAGACATATGTTCAAAGTTTCATATCAATTTCTCTATTAGTTTTTGAGATACAGCGCGCAGACAGACACACACACACAAAACATTTTTTTCCAGAAATTGCTGAAATGGCATCTAGGGTATTTCCGTAAAAAGAATTTTGAAAAAAAAATCACGATCACAATACTTTCTCGTACTTCGTAACGGAGAAAGTAAAAAACGAGAAAATTATTCTGAAAATATCAATTTTCCCCGAGGTTAAGCGAGTTAATATTGAATGCTGACATTCTTGAAAAAAAAAAACTAATGCTATAGAGCGTACAACAATATTTCTAAAAGAACAGAGTAGAGAATATTTCTGAAAAAATCATTACGAAGCAATTTCTTATAATTTAAGAATTTATTTTGTTTAAAAAAACTAAAGAAGCGTGATTTTACGATATTTAAGGGTGTTAATATTACATACTTTTTTTAAAAGAAACTAACGCTAACAGCTTACAAAAATAATTCGAAAATAACATTTTGTTCTCAAACTTACAAAAAAATGAATGTGCTAAAAATGATTCTAAACAAAACAAAGCAACTTTGAAAAGACACTAGACTTTAAGAAAATGTCTAGTTCGTCTATAAAAGAGTCACAAAGGAAATATTTCTGAAGAATTAATTTGGAAGCAAATGTTTAATAATTTAAGAGTTCATTTTGTTTAAGAAAAAAAGAAAATATTTCTGAAACAAACAATTTTTTTCGGAATTTGAGGAAGTTAATATTGAGTGCTGACTTTCTTAAAAAAAAACTAATAATAAAATATGTACAATTTTTTTTTTAAATAACATTTTGTGCTAAAAATAATTTTAAATCAACTTCTTAAAAAAAGTAGATTATCAGAAAATTCCGTTTAATAGTAGATTATATTACTAGGTATTGAAGTGGTACTTTTTATGTTGAGCTCAGTGTTTGCGGGCTGAAACGGTGGGGTCCACAAGTCATATATATTTTATCTCGGCGTTTCGTAAGATTGCCAATATTTTTACACATTTGATTCAAACAGGAACCCCCTGGTCTATGGGGGTTGGACCCTTCGACGTTTCGGACGGTTTTTGAGAAACTATTTATTTATTAAGGTGTCCCAAATAATAATTATTTATTCATTTTTCTCCGCTACAGGAAATATTGTAAAACACGGCGAACGAACTTCGAAACAGATATTTGCAAGGTGGGTTATACGTTTCTAAATTAAACGATTTTCGTCAACACATTTAAACGAAGAAAACACGTTTAAAAGCAGAAATCCGTTTAAACGTATACACGTGTAAACGTGAATATCCGTTTAAACGCAAATATCCGTTTAAACGTTTAAAAACCGCTTGTAAATCCGTTTAAACGTATACACGTGTAAACGTGAATATCCGTTTAAACGCAAATATCCGTTTAAACGTTTAAAAACCGCTTGTTAACTAAGAACACGTTTATCCGTGTATTAGCGAGCCCTAATGTGGTTGTCATGTGTTGTTGATGATAAACCGTATAATTGTTTTTTATAATTTGTGAAAACGAAAAATAATTTGTCACCGGAATATATCCGCATAGAAACTGAATTAGCGATTTCAGCTTTGCTTCTATCAAAATCAAGGGAACTTTACGGAAAAATAAAACACCGTGTTTACGAAAAGGAAACAAAATTTTGTTCAAGGACAATTGAAGGATATTATGTTAGCACACTTGTCACAAAAGGTTAGTAGTTGTATGCAATTATTTATTGACTGAGTAGTCTAATATTTTGATTATTATATGAATAGTCAAGAAATACAAGTCATTGTCTTTGTGGGCGCAGTATGAGATCTTAAAAGCTATACTAAATGTGCATGAAAATGTTGACGTCGAGAAATATCATATCAAGTTGACTGCGTTCGTAAAATTGCAACATGTTGGATACGATGGCAAGAAATCAAACCGGCGATAAGCCATAAATTTCAAGCCACGAATTCTTTCACAATTCTCTAAAGTTCTATTTAATTTAAATAATAAAATTTAAACTCGATATGTCTGAAATCATAACTTCCATTTGGAGTTCTATGCTCAACTTTTTTTGCAACAATTAGTTAGTACATGACATTATGTATAAATAAAATTCGAAAAATTAGGGTAACCTTGTGCTACAAACAATTTATGAATTTTTCAAAAGTTGAGCATAGAACTACAAATGGAAGTTACGATCTTATAAATAATTCTCCTATCTAGCCGGCAGCCTAGCGTGTCGCGCCAACTTTAAAAATTCATAAAATGTTTATAGTTCAAGGTTACCCTAATTTTTTTAATTCAATTTATACAAAATGTCATGTACTATATAATTGTTCCAAAAACAGTTAAGCATAGAACTCCAAATGGAAGTTATGATTTTTTAAAAATAGTGTCTTACTTATGTGTAAACAATCCATATTCAGACATATCGAGTTTAAATTTTATTATTTGAATTAAATAGGACTACAGAGAAATGTGAATGAATAATTATTTAATGAAATTGTTTATTATTTTAAGTTTATTTCATAGAAATAAATAATTGAAAAAATGCGATGGTGGATGTGCCGGGCGGCCACTGGCTGGAAATTTATGGTTAACTTCTCGCCGGTAGAAATCATCGATTTTTTCGAGAGATGAAATAAATCATTTTTTTATAAGCGCAACTGATGATACTTTTTTGTTGGTTAAAGTAAGTACATAATATAAAATCCCTGTTGAGAAACACCGGCGATAAGCGGGGGCAGAGAGGGCAAATGCCCAAATAAATTTAAATGGCAACAAGAATACTAACTTGTGTCGTTCGATAAATAAAAAATACCGAGATTTAGGGGCCCGAACCCCTCAGTTACCCAAAGTCCCGGGAATCCTGGTACAGGGCCTGCTCTGGCAGTACGTTAGTAATTTTTATTATTGCTACTACACTGTCAAAGTGAATGTGGATATAAAAATAAAATATGTGAGTGGTAAAGTAAGTGGATCAAATAGCATGTCTTCTTAAGCTTTTGGTCATTGCCGATATTGATTCTTCATTTTCCTGGTGATTATGTACACCTCTTCTTGCCCTAAAATTAAAAAAACCTTCACTCGTTGCAGAAGTATTAAATAAATTAAATAAAGACGAAAAGTAGCCTGAAAATATGAATATTTAAACTCTTTGTAACTCTGCAAAATTAAGTATTACTAATTGTAAGACTATAAGCAATTAACTTCTTCTTATCAGTGAATCTAGAAAATAATTATAAAATTGGCTGCAAATTTATCTAGGCAGGCTCAGACTTATAGAGAGTGTCGATGCAGAACTGTGTAGCAAATAAAAATACTTATAAGAGTTAAAAAAAAGAGGAGAGTGATGAAGATAGCTTGGAAGAATTTATTGGTCAACATTGAAGCTTTTGGTGAAAACACCAAATCAAATTTTCGAAAAAATTTGGTAGATTCCACGATAACCTACACAGTTAAACAAACTATCGTATGTTCATTAAAAAAACCTCAAGGCTGCCCTGATTTTTTAATTTAAAAATTTAAGTTGGCACATGTTAAAAAATTTTATAAATAAAAAGTTATGGCACACTTAAGGTTTTTTTTTAATGAACATAAAAGGTTTTCCAATAAGAGTGATATGATTTCTTAAAAAAAACACACTTGTTGTTAAGGATTTTCAAATGTTTGTTATTTAATGTGAAGTACAATCGATACAATTAAGTTCTAAATAAAACGCCATTCAAATGGCCCCCACGACTTCTTCTGAAGGAAGGAATTCGATGAACCCAATTTTCGAGCACTTTTTCCACTAAATCAAGTCGTATGTCATGAATGGCACGTTCAATATTAACTTGTAAAGCTTGAAGAGAGTCTGGTTTATTTCGAAAGACCAATGACTTCAAATAACCCCAAAAGAAATAGTCTAATGGTGTTAAATCACAACTTCTTGAAGGCCATTCAATATCACAATTTCTTGAAATAATCGAATCTCCAAACTTTTCTCGCAATAATTCAATTGTTGCATTTGCTGTGTAGCTCCGTCTTGTTGGAACCAAATATTGTCAAGATCAACTTCTTCCAATTTCGGTCATAAAAAGTTGGTTAGCATCGATCTATACCGCTCTCCGTTGACAGTAACGGTGTTACCAGCTTCATTTCGAAAGAAGTACGGACCGATGATTCCACCAGACCAAAAACCACACCAAACTGTCAATTTAGGTGAATGTAATGGTTTTTCTTGAATAATTTGTGGATTTTCTTCGCACCAGAATCGACAGTTTTGTTTATTTACCGCACCACTCAGATGAAAATGAGCCTCATCGGAGAAGATGATTTTCTTACAAAAATCTTTATCGTTTTCAAGTTGTTCCAAGGCAAATTCACGACGTTTACGGTGGTCCAATGGCTTCAGTTCTTGAGTGAGAACAATTTTATACGGATGCAAACCCAAATCCTTTTTCAAAATCCGCCAGGTTGTGGTTTGAGACAGTCCCAATTGTTGAGAACGTCTTGGAATCGACAAATTCCGGTCTTCAGCAACACTTGCCTGAACGGCAGCAATATTTGCATTACTTCGAGCGGTTCGTTGTCTTATTGGCACTTTAACATTATGTCAAGTAAATGTACGCTCAAAATTTTTAACAATTCGACGAATAGCGAGCACACTTGGACGATTATTACCACCATAAAATGGCAAAAGCGCACGAAAAGTTGCAATTGGAGAACGATTATTTTGATAATAAAACTGAATAATTTGTAAACGTTGTTCTTGCGTATATCTCTCCATGATGAAATTGTAAACACTACTGAATACAATGAAAAATAAATGACAGATCATGACATATTACAAATGGCCGAAACGTCACTTTAAAATCATATCATCTCTATTGGAAAACCTTTTACTTTAGTTTATATGTAGCTCGACATTGCTACTATCGAAGAAGAGCTGGGAGCTTTAATTGCTATTATTTTTCTATTTGCTTATCATCGATTCCACGAGAAATATTGTTGTTTAAAATCATGCCGCGCAACCTAAATTCCTAGGATATGCGGCCACTGATCCACCATACAAATGAGGTCAACTTGTATTACTAGCAATATTAAAATTCCGCCGCCGTCTTGACGACAAGAGCGACGAGAATTATCTCGCGGAAAATTCATGGGGTCTTTGCGCGGACAAAATGTCGGATCGTGTCGCGACACAGTCTCGCACACACATACACAAAGGCGTTGAGGGGTCGGCGGGCAGCGGCCCCCGGACGTGCATTTTAAAAGGGGCTTCCGGGACTTAATTAGATCACCGCAAATACGTGTGTACGTAGGGGCCGGACGACGGGCCGCAAATACTAATGCCGGAAAATATCGAATTCCTGACGAAAATTGCAGCCCAGATAATACGATAGTTAAATATAATTTCGCCGGATCTTTTCGAAATTGTCGACGAAGCCACGGGAATTTCAAACAGGGTGTGTATCGGACTACAATTGCTACTGATGTGACAGAGACCAATTGGATTTTTGGTGAAATCAAGAAATTGCTTTACTCTTGTTAGAAACGAATTTAACAAAATAAGTATTCTTGGCCATGAAGTATATCTTCAAATTTTTTTTGGACAGATTCTTATGAATCGCCCATGTTTCTTACTTAAAAATGTATTTAATTCATTAAACTTAAATAACGCATTAATCAAAACCTTTTAACTTATTGAAAATGCTCCTGCTTTCATAAAGGAAACCTTTCATCATATCGGAACGTTAGCATTCGCTTTATACATTCGAACACATAAAAAAACATATTTAAAATTCACCCTCGTTTCCATCCATCCCGAATAATTACTGATATTTTACGTGTGAATTTTGAGGGTACTCCCGGGGGAAAACGTTACCTTTTCCTCTAATTTCGAGCTTCCGTTTTCGTTCGCTTTTCCCCGCTTTCGCTCATTTGTCGTCCCCGTCAAAATCTTTCGGAATATCCGGAATATCCACCAACTTTATATACATATAGGGTGTATCGACGTATCTGTAAATCAGGAGTTTCGGTAATGCACGATTTATAAATAGGTATTTGTATTCGGCAGGGACGTGCAAGGATAATTGCCAATTTCTGTGGTGGATGTTCCCAAAGCAAAGGGGGAATGAGACCGGGAAAATTGATATTTCATCATTGGGGTTTTGGTTCTCGATCCGATATATTTTTATATGTGAAATTATATTTAATCAAAGCTTTATATTATCGTAGTGTTGGGCGAATGCATTTTTAATGCCTACCTGCGGCATATCTTTCGAAATTAGAACCAAACATTTTTAAACTTATCGCCAACCTAAAGGTGATTATTAGAACTTTAAATTTATTGAATAACTTTATTACTTATCACTTGGTGAAACATTTTGAAAATAATAAAAGATAAATCAAAAATTATAATTTTTTTTTAAAGGAAGGATGGTTAACGGGAATTCGCGTGGAAGTGTGGATGATTTGGAATTGGCGTAAGCATGTACTATTCAGCCACTAACGTAAATTCCTGAGATTTCATTTTTGATAATGAATGGGATATACACTAGACATCCATGGACCCGCACGGCCACTTCTTCGTTCTGAAAAAGTGACCGCACGGATGGGATTCGAACCCACGACCACGAGGCCCAGAAGCAGGAACGCTACCCACTAGGCCACCGCGGCCCTCAAATCAAAAATTAACACTTGGTTTCTTTCACAAATTTCTTTTGGCCCATTTGTTATGTTGCCTTTCTAAAAATACCCCGTTTACTAAGTTTATAAATAATATTAATAATAACTTTCAAAGTATTATTTAAGTATTTCATCCATCCATAAATTTCAGTCGCCATCTATTTTGCGATCGATCGACACTCTCAGCTCCTCGCGCTTCGTTTAATTAATTTAGAAGTATTCTCTACCAATTTCAGCGTTGCACAAATTTTTGAATTAATTCGCACACCGAAGCGAAATGCAATTTCGTGCAATATACGGGATGAAATTATTTTTAGATTGTGCCGAGCGCGAATTAAATCGGTAAAACGAACAACATTAAAACGTGTGCTGCAGGCAAATGCACGTTTTATTGTTTATACATTTAACTCGGTTTTATCGTAAAAGTATACAAATTACATGTTTCGCAGGTAGAAGCGAAACGATCTGTTTTTTTTTTAATCGACCGTATATGGGATAGTTTATAAAATGCCGGGATGGACATTATTTATGAATTTATGGTTATCTTCATGTTTATTTAACAGTTTTAAATATTTTTCATAGTAGAAAATTATTACCTATTTTCAGAATTTATGTTGGGACTATTGATAGTATATTTTAATAAATTAAATAAAGTCGTATCTTTATACAGGGTATTCCATTTTAAATTGCCATCCCAAATATCTCGAAACCTGAGCAATATGGCAAAAAATATTTCAGGTGAAAGTTGTAGGATTCGGAGGGGGACATATGCTGGTGACCTTGAAAATGACCTTGGCGGTAATTTTCAAGGTCAAACGGAGGTAAACTTTGATTTTTCAAATAGAACTCCCTATTTTTTATAGGTGTATCGTATTCTACGAGAGAAAATACAAACTTTTATAGTATCTATTATATCTATTACCTTGGCGGTAATTTTCAAGGTCAAACGGAGGTAAAATTTGATTTTTCAAATAGAACTCCCTATTTTTTATTGCGGGATCATATTCTACGAGAGAAAATACAAACTTTTTGTAGGAAACGTTTTTTTTTGTTAATGCCGTTTTAAAAGTTTTTTCACGAATTTTGTCCGTCATGTTGTTAGAAATCTCAGATGAATCCAGGCTGTGATTCGGCATTAGCATCAAAGGTTTGGGTGCAAGATCCCCGGATCTTACAGCCCTTGACTTTTTCCTAGGACTAGTCAAGGAGAAATATTTGCTGAAGCTCCGACATGAAGTTGTATAATGAGATTTAAATTTTTGTTGGAAAAAGAATGCATGTAGTAAATTGCATTCTAACTGACTTTGGATTAATCAGAAAAATAATGGGCAAAACATTTTTTATTATTATGTGTTTAATTTTTTTAAGCATGTAATAAATTGCATTTTAATATTCATTTTGGATTAACCAGAAAAATAAAGGGCAAAATAATTTTTATTATTATGTGTTTAATTTTTTATGCTAATGTTGCTTTGTATGAAAGTTGGTTTATGGCTTTGAAGCGCTCTTTAAAATTGCACAATCATTGCAAGTAAATCCTTTTAAATGTTTGTCGTCGAAAATTAAGAAAAAAATAATAGAAGGTAACTTTTACAACATTACTGGACACGACAGTTCAAGTGGTAAAAAAAACTAATTGAAAAAACAAATCGTTAACGTGACAGCAGTTTATAAATAATTTGATATTATAACTTAATACTTTCACTACAAGAGAGATGAATCACCTGATAAATTGATAAATGCAATAAATTGGTATGCATAAACTTTTCAAAGAAGTTCTAACAAAATATTAATTTCAAATTAGAAAACCTGTCCGGTTATGTTGTTCCCTAACAAATTGCTTTTACATTATTAACATTCTTAATTATTAACAATCGTGTTAACAGAGGAAACCATTTATAACTGTAATTTATAAAAATTCCAAAGAATCAAAGAAGTGATAAAAGTAAATAGAAAGTGAAAACGAAACGGAAGATACACAAAACCTAGACATAAATCACATGTGGAAAAAAAAGGAGAATTAGGATAGAAATATGTAGTCAATTGGAAAAACGCAAATAGAAAACATACGACCTGGTGGATAAAAGAGGCGAAGCACCAAATAAAAATAAAGGAGGAAAAACGAAGAAGACATCTAGATAACAGAACAGATGCGAACTATGCAGAATACAAAACACGGAGAAAGTTTGCCAAAGAAATGGTGTAAGAAGAAAAGGAGAAGTCGTGAAAAGAATTCGGTGAGGAATTCGAAAAGGACAGCAAAGGCAATCTAGAGCTATTTTATCATACAAAGTACTGAAGTTACTAAGAAAAGAAAAAAATAGAAGGACAAGTCAGAAGTAAGAAAATTGTCAAAGAATACGAAGAAGTGATAAAAATAAATAGTAAGTGAAAACGAAATGGAAGTTATACAAAACCTAGACATAAATCAAATGTGGAAAAAATTAAGGAGAATTAGCGAAATGTGTGGAGTCAAGAGAACAGCCCAAATAGACAACAAACGACATCGTGTCTGTAAGATGTAAATCAGCAAATAAAAATGGTGATGTGGCCATCATGTTACTTTCTCCGACTTTATATTTACGTTTTCATGGGATTATTTTCAAGTGAAATGATATTTTAAATGTACATCGAGCGTTGCGTAAACTCGGATGAAACTGACGTTTAAAACGTCAAAATCATGAAAGAGGAAACATTATACTTCAAATTAAAAAACTCGGTTTACTCAAAAACTAAAGAGATTTCGAAAAAACCTTATTATTTAGAAGTTGTTCATTTTGGTATTCTCTACAATATTTATCAACATAAATTTGCTGTAACTATTATCGTTTCATAATTATAAACCAAAAATGTAAAAAAAATAATAAATTTTTTTCTCGAATAGCAATGATTTTATGAGAAATATTTTCAAGCAAAAGATGTTCATTTCTTTGTTGTCTTTGATGTTTGTTTAAATGTTTTTATGATATTTTTCATATTTAAGAAAATATTGGGAAAAATCAAAAAACAGTTAAGGTAAACACCCACTTCCGGTGTATGAAATTTTACCAAAAGCTTTTCAGTTCTTCAGATTATCAAATAAGATGTATGTTCAAAGTTTCATATCAATTGCTCTATTAGTTTTTGAGATACAGCGCACACAGACAGACACACACACACACGCAGACACACACACACACACACACACACAGACACAAATTTTTTTTTTCCAGAAATTGTTGAAATGGCATCTAGGGACCCCAAAACGGATATTTCCGTAAAAAAAATTTTTGAAAAAAAAATCACGATCACAATACTTTCTCGTACTTCGTAACGGAGAAAGTAAAAATAAATAGTAGGAATGCAGAAGACTTGTAGATGTAGATGCAAACTATGCAGAATTTAAAACACAGAGAAACCTTTTCAAAGAAGTGAGAAATTGTGGTAAGAATTCAGTGAGGAAATAGAAAAGGACACAAAAAGCAACTATTTCACAAGTACTGAAGTCACTAAGAAAAGAAAATAAATAGAAAAGTTTTTGGTAAAACAGACCAGAACACGAAGGAGAGGATTACTGGTGCATTTCGAGCAATTTCCATCCAAACCCTTCGAAATGTTCAAGTAAATTTTCGACAGCGGGTACAGAAGTGCATTGACGAGGATGGACACTTGATCGAGCATTTGATCTAAGAACGAGATCGAACCTCCAGCTACTGAAACCATCGGCCCTTTTCAGGGCCAATGATGTGCAAAATCCCATCGGCAACTTCCACGTGGTGCACATCGGGTAATGCTAATGCCGAGGGCAATGCATGAATCACAGCCTGGATACATCTGAGATTTCAAACAACATGACGGACAAAATTTATGAAAAAATTCTTGAAAAAAAAACATTTAAAAAAAACGTTTCCTAGAAAATGTTTGTATTTCTTCCCGTAGAATACGAGAGGTTCTATTTGAAAAATCAAAGTGATCTTGAAAATTGACCCTAAGATCATTTCCAAGGTCACCAGCATATGTCCCCCTCCGAACCCTACAACTTTCATCTGAAACATTTTGTGCCATGTTGCTCAGGTTTTGAGATATTTGGGGTGGCAATTTAAAATGGGGCACCCTGTATAATTTATTTAATGCTTATGGAGGAAGTAAGGCTTTTCAATTTTAAATTTTCCACCCAGTAACATGGATCACACTCACAACTCATTTCAATTTTAATTAATATAATTATGATAATAACTTTATTGCAAAACATTTCTGGCATATACAACAATAAATAATGTTTTAACAGACTGGATTATTGATTTATTAATATATCGAATTAGGAAAAAGTGCTTAAATTGTGTAACAGTTTTATTTACTAATTTCGCTCAGTACTTCAACAAAACGTTTATACATTTAGCATATTAATAAATTATTGATAACATTATTAACGAAATAATGAAATATCTATCTTATTTAGCTCATAAATCCCTATTTATGTATAAAATCGTTACCTATTATCTAACCAGGTCAGTCAGTCAAGGGCGGGAGTTTCAATTAATAATTTAACTACGCTCTCTCTCTTCTCGGATTTATTGAGATTACTAAACAAGGTAATCTATAAATACGTGTGGTTGAGCATCTTAATAGTAGGGTATACGCGCTATGGGAAAACGTAATTTTTACTTATTTGCTATTGAAATATATTTACATCATAATACCCTGAAATGTATGTTTGCAAAAAAAAATATTTTCTCCATTAAAAAAAAAAATAGGTTTTTCGCAGATTAATATGAAATGTAAGATTTTTCGGACTGCTTTTAGGCCGTGAAATATCACTTTTGCGGACTAGGCTTTAAAAATACTTATTTATGCCTAGGCTGTAAGAGTAATGAACCAATCAGGTAAGACTACGTCATGGTATTTCGCCAATCAGATGAGACGCCGCGTCGATCAATAGAAGCCGCCTGGAAATTTGTTTGACATTACCATGTATTTTTCGCTTAATTGAGAGTTGCCTTCGAATATCCCGTGCCAAAAAGGCCAAAAACAGTTTCCCCAAAGTTTTAATAATACCGCGTGTGTTTTCCCCTACCTCCATGCGAGTCCCTAACCAGTTGTGTGATCGGATTTAATTGATTTAATTTTATTACACCCAAGACTACAAAACGTCATTTTTTCCAGATTTTTACGAGTCACAGAACTCCAAAAACTTGGTGTAAAAATAGGGGGGTTATATTTGAAAAATTAAAGTTGACCTTCGTTTGACCTTAAAAATTAACGCCAAGGTCATTTTCAAGGTCACCAGCATATGTCCCCCATCTAACCCTACAACTTTTATCTGAAACATTTTTTGCCATGTTGCTCAGGTTTCGAGATATTTGGGGTGACAATTTAAAATCGGACACCCTGTATGTATTCTAATATTTGTATATGCTATAATGATGTATTTTATCCTAAAAATGTTATATACGACTTATACTTTGTCAATTACTCGTGTAAGTATATTTTTATTTCCAAGTTATGAAAAACAAAATTTACTTAATTTGAGTTTACGCGCGAACAAGTGAAGATATTAACACGCGGTTAAGGGGATAATGAAGGTCATTAATATGGCTACTTATGCTATTTGGCCCCCTTTTGCAAGCGCACAAGAAAGCTTAAAAAAAAATTCTTAAAAAACTAATTTTTTTCACGTTTTTCTGAGTTCCATGACTCATAAAAAAATCTGGTGGCCGTGATCAACGCGAAAAAAAAAATAGTTTGAAAACCGGTCTATCACTAAATAAAACCATCAAAAACGATTTGCCCTCCTGACTTGTTTTCATGCCGAAAATAAAATACGAAAATGACCTATTTTTTCAGCGCTCAAGGTGGTGTTCCCCCTTAAGAAGTATTGCACCAGAAAGACGTTACTAAGCACCAGCTAGAACCACAAA
The DNA here is from genome assembly GCA_910593695.2 of Ocypus olens. Classification (NCBI taxonomy): domain Eukaryota; kingdom Metazoa; phylum Arthropoda; class Insecta; order Coleoptera; family Staphylinidae; genus Ocypus; species Ocypus olens. The sequence continues at coordinate 13,802,426 of OU343055.1, read as the reverse complement.
AATTATAGCTAGCACCTTATCCTGGAAATAATTACAATATTTTGAAAATGTGGAGTGTTAAGTTGACCATAGCACCCCACTTGAATTTTTATCAAGTTTTACATACTGAATGGATTGCACCAAGCATGCACCACTTAGCACCATAAATTATATTCCTAGAACCTTCGTAGTTACCCCACAAAAAAAAATTCATCAGCAACTAATTTTTGCATCAGAAAACTTATTTTCGTGGTGCGAAATGAATAATCTGCAATTGAATTAAAAAAAAATGCTTCTACGTTCCATTTAGCCAAAGGGACATTAATTAAAGATTTTTGTGTAATTTTTCATTTTAGATATTAAATGAACTAAATATCTCAACATGTGTTGTTAAATCATTTTTTACGCGTAATCGCTAGTTGTATAATTAAAACAGCACTTCTTATAGTGTTTAGTATTACCTCACACTCCTGCCGAGATGTACTGGATCAAAAACAGTGTTTTCAACTGCCAGAAAGAATGATTTTTCAACTGCCCAAAAATTGTGATTTTTAACTGGCAGAAAGTGATTTCAACCTGTCAAAAACATTGATTTCAACTGCCAGAAATAGTGATTTTTAACTGCCCAAAATAGTGATTTTAACTGTCAAAAATGGTGATTTTAAACTGTCAGAAATAATGGTTTTCAACTGCCCTAACAGCCCTAAACATTTTTGGTCATATGTAAGACAATCAGTACTTATGACATTACAATAATAAAAGTTCCAATAGTGTAACAGAATGTAGTATTTTTCAATAGTGAGGATGCTTTGTAGATGAATCCGAGATGTAGCCTAAGATTTAAATTGTAGTTTTTTTTTATTGTAAATACATATTACCTTTTCGACCTGGCGCCCCCACCATTTCTTATTATACACATTTCAATTGCTGTAGATGATGAATATTAACTTAGAAATATCTTGGCTATATTAGTATTTCCGGGGCATTATAGTGCTTCTCAAACGTAGATATTAAATTTATGCGACTCCCATTCGAAGATTCAATCTTGCAAATCTCTTTAACATAATTACAATTGCAATATCCGCATGTATATTCTGGAAAGTATTAAACGCGGTGCCGACTTCCAATAACATTTTAATGGAATTCTTAATTCGTGCTGTATAGAAATCGCGTAGACGAAACCCCTTTTGTGGAACTAATGCGGGAAAAAAATAATAAGTTGGTTATGCAACAATGGGGATTTAATTACGCTGCGGCTCGGCGTTCTAATTTATGTCGGGGTTTTTGAAGTAATTAACAAAGTTACAAGGGTTTCATTTATATTTGTAGTGTTTGGTATTCAAAGTAAGATTTAGTACGATTGTGATATCTGATAGTCTGGAGGGTCGACATGATATATTAATGAATAAAAAATCGGTTTTGTCACTCAGTGGAGTATATAGCGAGAAATAATAACAAGCATTAGTTATAGACATGTAAAGATAATGTACAAATTAACACAAGTTGTTGTTATTTTTTATCTGATTTTGTATTTCAAAGAATCGAGCCATTACGACCCAAAGCGGTGGAGGTATGTAGTCACGCTAAGAGTAACAGCAGATATTCTGAGTTTTTTTCGATGAGTTGTGGGGGATCTCGGAAACTATAAGAGATAGGGAAATTAACAACTTCTCCTAAAATGGTGTATTCGGACCGTAATCTGCACCAGAGCATATTTTATGCTTGTTATATAAAAGTCATAAATTTCAAAACTGTTGTTTTACTCCAAAATTATTTACTTTAGGAAAAAAGTCATAGAAACTTTTTTGTAGCAAATTAATAAAAATAAAAATTCATTCGGGTCCATGGTTGTTATGTATACGTCCAGGGGCGGCTCGTTATACAGAGCCACGGAGCCACGGAGCCATGGCACTACCTGTAGACTCAAGCTCAGAATTTTTTTTTAACTGATTCTTAAAAAAAAATTAAATGTTAAACCTGTAACACTGCGTGGAAGTTCCACATTCATTTCAACAGATGGTTAAAATTTGACAGACTATTTTTGAATAATTTCCAAAGAAAGCAATCGCAACCACAACAAAAATTGTTGCATTAAAAAGAACATTTTGATGACCAAAAGGCGCATTTTTCAAAATACAAGTAGGGATTGCACATTTATTTTAGCAGATGGTTTAAACTTTGACTGACTAATTTTAAATAATGCGTCTTTACAAATTTTCGCAAGTTTACCACAACAAAAATGGTTTCACTAAAAGGCAAATTTTGATCACCAAAAAGGCAAATTTTTCAGAAATTCACTTGAGAATTACACATTTTTTTGACAGACCAATTTTGAATAATGTCCTTTTATAAATTTCTTCAACAAATAATCACAAGTTTACCACAACAAAAATGGTTGCCCTTGAAAAGCAAATTTTGCGGATTTTTTAGAAATTCACATGGCAATTCTACATTTCAGCTACAGATGGTTGAAATTTTGACAAAATAATTCGGAATAATGTATCTTTACAAATTTACAAACAAAATAATCGCAAGTTTACCACAACAAAAATGGTTGCAAATTTTGATGACCAATAAGGCGCATTTTTCAGAAATTTGCGTGGGAATTCCGCATTTATTGCAACAGATGGTTAAAATTTTGACAGAGTAATTTTGAATAATGTGTTTTTACAAATTTCCAAAGAAAATAATTTTCTTCTTAATTTTCGATTTTTTTGTTAAAATTTTCGAATTTTTTACCCGCAATTTTGATTTTTAGGATCGAATTTTTGGTCAAAGTTCTTAATTTTTTATCCTATATTTTAGATTTTTTTAACCTAAATGATTGCTTTTTATACGCAACTTTCTTATTTTTTTGCCGATATTTTCAAGTTTTTTTTATGGTTTTTAATTCCTTGCTCTTGATTTTAGATTTTTTAACTTAAATTATTATTTTTTAGTACAGTTTCTGATTTCTTGCCCTTCATTTTAGATTTTCTAACTTGGATTATTATTTTCTATGGGCGAATGTTTTTACCTTTTGGTTACTTTTTGACTGCCGTTTTCGAGTTTCTTGTCGGCAACTAATTTTGAGCTGAAGAGTTATTTTAGGAGCTGAAAATTGCAAATTAATTTAGTTTTCCTCGATTTTTCAATTTTTTGGTTTGCATTTTTTATTTTTAGACCAGCATTTTTTATTTTTTTGGCCTATATTGTAGATATTTGACCTGTATTTTTAATTTTTTCGTTCCAAATTTAAGAGTTTTTGCCCGAAATATTCTTTATTTTGGTTACATTTTTTGATTTTTTTTTGAAAATGACCAGCGAATGGTCGAAACTAGTCACATAAATTAAATATAGTGGTATGAAAAAGTTAAAGTGTTTTATTCCAATCTAATTTTTTTTTGTTGAAATTTTCGGATTTTTGGTCTCCATTTTTTTTAACAGAAAATTTTTGATATTTGTCTAAATTTTCGATTTTTTGTGCTTATATTTTAGTTTTTTAACCTTAATTAAGAGCTAATTCTGCAAGTGATTATTTTTTACGATTTTTCAAAATATTGAGTGCAATTTCCGTTCCCTCCAGTGCAGTTTTGAGTCAATTCCTGTTTTCAGTAGCAATATTGAAATTATTTATTTTTACAAGTAATAAAAAGTACACTCTTCCTGCATGGTTTTAGTAATTTTGGAGCTAATTCTACAAGTGATTAATTTTTTACAATATTTAAAAACATTGAGTACAAATTTCCTTCACTACAGAGCAAATTTTGAGTTTATTCCCTTGTTATCTGCAGAAGCGTGTCGTTGTTTTCAGGAAATTAAAAGTAGACTAGTTTTGAATAATTGAAGTTTATTTGAAACGAAACCTTGAAGTAATTAATTTTTTAATTTTTTAAATCGTCGAGTTCAAATTTCCTTTGCTACAGAGTAAATTTTGAGTTTTTTTCTATGGTTTCTGGGACTAATCTACCCAAGTGCTGAAAATGGCAATTTTTGTACTTGAATTTTCAATTTTCTTGTTTTAATTTTTTATCGTTAAGCCCGGATTTTGATATTTTGGTCTAAATTTTTAATCTTTTAGCCTTATTTTTTTTTTCTAAATTTTCGATTTTTTAGTCCGCAGATATTCTACACTGTACAGGGTAAGTTTTTTTCGATGTTTGGGTGATCTCGGAAACTATAAGAGAATCGAAGTTTTGAATTTTTTATCCTATATTTTAGATTTTTTTGACCTAAATGATTGATTTTTATACGCGACTTTTTTTATTTTTTTGCCGATATTTTCAAGTTTTTTTGATGGTTTTTAATCCCTTCCTCTTGATTTTAGATTTTTTAACCCCTTACTGCATGATTTTTTATTTTTATGGAACAAACATAATTATGAATACCTTTGGTGATCCAGTAATTGGGAAAAATATTTAAAAAAATTAATATTTATTTTTTACAAAAATACCGGGTGTTACATATCTGGCACGCAATGCAGTAAAGGAACCTTATTTCGTATGAGATAATAGAAAACAATTTCTGTCTTTATTTAACTCTTTAAATTTAAACCACCAAATTTAGGCAAACTGTGACACATCGGCCTACGAAATAGACCACAAAGTTTGCGGTTTAACGACTGTCAGTGCATATAACGCAAATGCTACTTCTGGCAAAAATCTTTTGTTTCCAGATGATATTTTCTTCTAGGCAACCCCATAAGTCTCTAAAATATATCTAAATATAAATTTTTAACACTAGCCGTCAAATAGAGCTAAGAATATATGCAAACTGCTTTGTGCCATATATGGCAGGGTATGCAGAAAGGGGTTAACTTAAATTATTATTTTTTATGGGCGTTTTTTTTTTACTTTTTGGTTACTTTTTGACTAAAATCGATGAAATTACATTTAAAAAAAAAATTGTTTCTTTTTCAAGACCGAGACCATTCTGGACACTATTTGTCCATAAAATTTTATTGTGGGACTTCCATGAACTGAGGTTTTCGAGTTTCTGGTCGGCAACTTATTTTGAGCTAAAGAGTTATTTTGGGGGCTGAAAATGAGGAATTATTTTCGTTTTCTTGATTTTTAAATTTTTTGGTTTTAATTTTTTTATTTTAAGACCAGCATTTTTGATTGTTTTGGCCTATATTTTAGAACTATGGTCTGTATTTTTCATTTCTTTGTTCCAATTTTTTTTTTTTAATTTTCTGCATATTTTAACCGCGAATTTTCGAAATTTGTCTAAATTTTCGATGTTTTTGGCGTATATTTTAGTTATTTACTTTAATTAAGAGCGTATTTTTTATTGGTCTATACTTTAGATTTTTACCGCGTGAGATTGATTTTTATGTGTAATTTTTTTATTTTTTTTCCGGTAATTAAACATTTTAACTGCGGCTGTCGTCAATAAGCGACTCGGGTAAACTTTAACGTAACTACGGCTGTCGTCAATAAGCGATTCACAAATTTTTTTCGCCGTTCTTTTATGCCGTGAATGGCGTGAATAAAATTTATCAAATTTTCAGTCTTTGTTTTTTTGCGTTCAAACAGCTAGTTTCTCGAAAACTTTTTAGTAGCTAAAGGGTTAATTTGTATAATTTATTATTTCCATCTTTCATAATTTTGACGTTTCATACGCCAGTATCATCCGATCTAATAAATTGTGAAAGTTATTATTCATTTATTCATTTATTCACCCAAAATTTGTATATACAATATAGCATTCGCCTTGAGCTGGCCATATGGGCTACGTTCACGAGGCAAAAAAAAAATCATTTCATTTTTGATAATAGCTATTTTTGCGAAAACCAAAAAAAAAAGTTTAGGAGATATATGCGAAAAAACGATTTTTCACTCCTTTCAACCCCTCAAAAAAGAGTTGCAAATGATTTAGCGATCAGGACTTTTTAGTGGTTATTTATAACACCAAAACAAAGTTTTCTATGTAAAGTCCGGTTTACTTCTCGCAGCTTTAAAGTCAAATCCTATCTTGACTGGAGTAATAGATAAGGTATCACATTTTGCTTTTGCCCATAATTTAATTAAAATTTCTTTCGGAACTCCGACAGTACGACAGGCCCCACGTGACTTATTTACATTAGGCCCATTGGTTGCCAGCCGAGTCTGTCCGCCACTGGTTAGCAACTACCAATGTTTAAATTTGGATTATCACATGGTCACTCTTTAATCTCTGCTTTCAGAGTATACAACTTAAAAAATAAAAACAAACTTCATGAATTATTCTGAACCATTAAACATAATCTACATATTTTTGTTCATGTAATAACAAATTCCCTAAAGCAATGTAACAGTGAAAGTGGCATAAATAATTCACTTGATAAAAAAACATCCCCGAGAACAAACTCTTTAATGATTATTTCATTATTTATGCAAACTTCGCGCCGGATTTTATCTACCCCCAAAAAAAGCGGGCATAATTAAAGCCGAGCTGAGAAAACCGTTTCCTCCGCCTTTTTTTTCCAGCCCACTTTTTACGGTCCATCCACTTTCAGGGCGCAGTTTACTCTGGGTGAAGTACAATTGAGAAAACTAAAGAATCGGGGAATAATGGGAATGTATAGGATAAGTTATGTGCAGTGCCCGTCAATTGTTTTTGTGTCACTGGACAGAGGAAGAGGAAAAAGGGCATTAATTTTTATTATGGGAGCGTCGAGGGCCAGAAGGATTCAAGTGAAGGAGTAATTCTGCGGGGAAAAAATTAAGTAGAGGGGCGATTGGGTGCCCTTTATTGTTAAGATAGTTTGGAGAGGGCTTGGATGTAGATAAAAATAACTGCAATCAGAAACATGGCGCCGCATTTCTCTTCCATTCTCTTTTGTCTAATCAATAATTATCTGTAAAATATTGAAACATTATATTATGTACTCATGAGGTGAGGAATTTTTACCCTGTCTTAAAATAAATAAAGTTTTAGTAAAACCTAATTTTTAAACAAGTCGAATACTCATAAATTTATGCTACTTTCCATCTATATTTAATTTACGTAATGCTTCTGCAACAAGTGAGGGTTTTCTTGCTGGTTGTGGATTAATAAACCGCCAACAGATAACTAAATAGTTAGTTCTGAATTATAACCAATTAACATACAAATTATACACAGTAAACATTTATTTTACGTTATCTAACCGAATTGTTTATTATTTCACAATCGTGGAATTCTTGATGATGGCCTTCCATTAGCGGGGAGTTTGATTCGAATTACGCATGTAGGACCGAAGGGTGGCTTATGCAAACAAATCTGATTATTAAATGATGGCGTGCAGACTCTATTCTGGCCAAGGAGAAAGTTATTTATTATTATAATTTAGGGACGGCCATTAGAGCGCCGTTTCTGGAATCGCTCCGTCATTTGCTCCTTGGGCGACGTTACTGCCCTAATTGCGAGTTAACATTTTGCTATGAATATTCACTTTAATTAACTGTTTGTTAACATTTCGTCAATAAATTATGTCGGCGACGTCAAGTAATTGCTTGTTCTGGAATATAATTTATCATCGTTGTTAATTAAAAGATTAAATCCGTCTTGTAATTTATAAGCTGAAATCATTTTAATCTGAAGACATATAAAATTACAACTTGCATCACAATTGCACACTTAGATTTGTTATCTATAGACACTGGTGCTCCAGTGAATTGAGCGTATCCTATTTATCCAAATGTTCTATACAGTGTGAGTTATACACTAATGTTTCTCAACGTGGACGATATTACCCCCTGGTGGGCGATCGACTTGGGCGTCTATGTGACAATCCGTATTTGGGTGGCGATGGTTATTTTGTGGCGGTGATTGCATTTTGAATACTAACCTGCAGAAATGGTTCAAATCGCCCAAAAATTTGATCTTTCGAAATTAGAACCAAATATTATTAAACTTTGCTAAAATCAAAAAAAACTCGCACATTTGCCAAGTTGCGTTGAATTTGCATGAAAGTTTTTAATATTAAAAAACACACAAAATTCGCTACATTTTGGAAATCAAACCATTAACTTTTATGTCAATTTTGATCTGTACCATATGTTGTTTCTTTATAATGGATGTACTCACTTAGTTGAAATGTTCCACATACTTTATTTTGTTATTATATATCTTATGTATACAAAGGTGGTTACCGTAAATAAACTTTATTATTATTATTATTATTATTATTAAAAATTAAATAATTTATAAAAAAAATCAAAAACTTAATTTTGTTGATTTTGAACTTGAAATATTTCGGATTTTGGCAATTTTAAATTATCTCAACATTCATATTTTTATTACCATTTAAAACACACTGAATGCTTTACTTTTTAACATATAAATTAAAAAAAAAATGTTTGTTGACTTTGAACTTGGAAATCATTGACTCGATTTGATTATCTCTCGATATTGTTTTAAACACACTAAATTCTCTACATTTTAGCATTTACATCATCAAAATAAAATACCGCGTTTGTTGATTAAACAATTTTTCTAAATTGAAAACTTGATTTTGTTGAATGGAAAATTTTGGATTTTAGCAATTTTCATTGTCTCTACATGAATATATTTATTACCACTTAAACCACTCTAAAATTCTCTACTCTCTAACATACAAAATATCATAATCAGAACATGCAGCAATTTAAAAAAAAAAATCCAGAACGCGAATTGTTTTCTTTTAACTTTGAAAAACCGAATTTTAGCAATTTTCATTTATTTAATTTAATTTAATTTAATTTATTTGACGGATTCACCTTTTTTACAGATTTATTACATATATATCATGTAAATCTATTATTGCTGACATTGTATGAAATTAAATAAATAAAAACATAATAGAAAACAATGTACGACTTAATAATTAACTTAAAACTAAAAACCTTATTGGACATGAATATTTTATAATACTTTTTTCAAGCACACTAAATTCGTTATATTTTTGACATTGAAATTTTCAAAATCAAATAACGCGCTCGGTAGTTAAGCAATTTTTCAAAACCGAAAACGCGATTTTTTTGATGTTGGTTTTGAAAAATTTCAGATTTTGTCAATTTTCGTGCTTTGGAATGAATATTTTTGTATACTTTCTTAAAACACACTAAATTTTCCACATTTTAGCATATACCGGGTGTAACTGAATTCTGGTAAACCCTAAATATCATTTGTATTTTTACATATATCTTTATGAAACTTGGGGAATAAATTGTGTGAACTTTTAATAAAAATTTCACTTCCGGTCTAACCGGAAATTACCTTAACTTCTCTATCTCAAATGGAACACCCTGTATATTCTTACATAATTTAATTCGTCTTTAAATTCTGAGTTTATAGATGTATCATAAGTGAACCTACGGTTGTTAGTTTTTCGTTTAAATTTAATCCAAATTTGTTTTTTTGTTTAAATTTAATTTAAATTTAAACAAAAAACTAACAAACAAAAGGTCACTTATGATATATCTATGAACTCAGAATTTAGAGACAAATTAAATTATGTTAAAATATACAGGTTGTTCCATTTGAAATAGAAAAGTCAGGGTAATTTCCGGTTAAACCGGAAATTGAATTTGAAAACAAAAAACATACTACAAATCTGAATATAAAATTAACGGAAGTCTCTAATACCAGATCTTGAACTGTTGTTTAAGATCTGAAGGAGGCTTACGCGATCATATTATTCAGGAGAGCCACCTAGGGAGGCCAACGCTCTTAAAAAAAATTAAAAGTCCACATGTTGACATGCTTTGTTCTCTAAAAATACCATGCTAAATTTCATAAAGATATATGTAAAAATTCGAATGATATTTGGGGTCTGCTAGAATTCAGTTACACCCGGCATATTCCGGACAAGAACTTTCTTCAGGACTTTTTTCAACTCTCTTTGGAATTTTTTTCAGTACAATCTTTTTCGGGTCTTTTTTGGCCCTTTTATAGAATTTCTCTTTAAGATTTTTAATTACATTTTTTCAGGACTATATTAAAGTCTCTTCTAGGACATAGATTTGGGGGTTCTTTAAAGGACTTCTGTTCCAAAATTTTTTAAGATTTTTTAAGACTTTATTTTCAAAACTTTATTTCGTGACCTTTTTCAAAACTTTTTCAGGACAAATTTCAAGACTTTTTTCTGGACTTTCTTTTCAGGGCTGTTTTTAGGACAATTTTTTCAATTGTTTTTTCAGTAACTTATCAGGTGTTTTGAAGTACTTTTTTTTAGGTCTCTTTTTCTTTCAGGACTGTTTTCTTAAGGAAATTTTTTCAAGGCCCTTTTCTGGACTTTTTTCGGAACCTTTTACAAATTTTTTCAGTACATTTCCTCAGACTATTTTTGTCTGGAATTTTTTGGTACTATTTTTGTCGGGAATTTTTTTAGGATATTTTCATCGGGACCTTTATTCAGGACTCTTTTTTGGGACTTTTTTCCAGGACTTTTTGCATCAAAACTTTGTTAAGGATTGTTTTTCAGCACTTTTTTCAAGATTATTTTTCAATAATGTTTTTCAAGATGTTCTTTTAGAACTTTTTGTTTAGAAGCATTTATTTGGGACTTCTTTTCATAATTATTAATTATTATTATTCTACTTTTATGTATTTAGTTTTGATTTCTCATTTTTTTCTTTGTTTTTCTTTTCCTCTATTTTTGTATTTTTGTATTTATTATTATATTATTGTTAATCTGTAACAAATATATTTATCCCTGTAATGGTCTTCCCGTAGGGTAATAAATGAGTATTATTATTATTATTATTATTGTTGTTATTATGATTTTCATGATTTTTTATTTATTAAACTTTCTTTCAGGACTATCTTTTCAGGCCATTTTTCTCGTTTTTTCTTTTTAAGTTTTAGGTCAATTTTTTCTAGAACTTTTTTTGGGACTTTATCAGGTTTGTTTTAAGGATTTCTTTTCTAAGGACATGTTTTGTCAGAACTAGAGATGGGTAACACATGAGTGATGCATCTAAAAACTCAGAATTTAGAGACGAATTAAATTATACAAAAATATACAAGGTGTTTCATATGAAATAGAAAAGTTAAGGTAACATCTGGTTAGACCAGAAATGGAAGTTTTATATAATATAATTCGTCTCTAAATTCTGAGTTCATAGATGTATCATAAGTGACTCTTCGGATGTTAGTTTTTCGTTTAAATGCAATTTAAAATTATTTTTTGTTTAACTTTAATACAAATTCAAACAAAAAACTTCACTTATAATACATAATTTAGACACGAATTAAAATATGTAAAAATGTACAGGGTATTCCATTTCAAATAGTAAAGTTAAGGTAATTTTCGGTTAAACCGGAAGTAGTATTTTTATTAAAAGTCCACATGTCAACACGCTTTATTTCCTAGAAACACCATAGTAAATTTCATAAAGATATATGTAAAAATGTAAATTATATTTGGGGTCTACCAGAATTCAGTTACACCCGGTATATTAATCAAGAGTTGCTTTTAACGCCACGGAAATTTCTAAAAATCGAAAACGCGAATTTTGGCCGTTTTCGTTAACTTATTATGAATATTTCTTAATACCTTTTAAAATAAAATAAATTATTTACATTTTAGCAAATAAATCATTGTAATCAAAAACATGATCAATACCTCAGTATTATTTTTTTTTAATCAAAATCGCGATTTTTTTTATGAAATTGCAAAATTTAAGATTTCATCAATACTCATTGATTTGACATGATTTTTTTAACACATCATTAATCAATTTAAAGCACATCAAATTCCCTGAATTTTGGCATTCAAACCGTCAATATCAAATCAGGAGTTCTGATTGCCCTTATAAACCAATCAAGTAATCGGTAGGATAGAAAAACAATCAGGGCGACATCTATCGTCGAAAATGTTACGTTCTGAAATTATTTATATGTATCGGCGATAGATGTCGCCCTGATTGTTTTTCTATCCTAAAGGTTACTTAATTGGTCTATAACGGCATAGTCAAATTCCGTTTCTCCATCAACGACGACCGTACTGTGCTGATGTGAAACTAATGTTGGTCTAAACCGGTCCCCAGTTGTTGTCGACCGTGAAATATAATCGAAATTACACAATTGATTATGTGTAGAAATAAATTAATATACGATAACACTTTTAAATATAATGAATTTATCCACAATTGTCATAATATTTTTATTAATTCTGTTTATGTCGTCACCCTGGAAATGCTGAATTTTCCCATTTCCAAGGTGACGCCACAATATGAAGCTTGGCTTGGTGAAGCTTCGTGACGGAATTGCACAAGGATGGTGAATTTTTTCAGTACATCGCTTCTGCTTTTCTAGCGTTGTCCTTCAAAAAAATTAAATAATGGTCGCAACCATGCTCTTTATCTTATGTGTATTGCTGCCGATTTTGTAACCTTTTCTTTTGTAGACGTTAGCCTGAATGGGGCTCAAGTGGCCCTCCTGAGGGACCGAGTATCCACTACAACTAGATGGCATTCGTCACAGATGCCGAATTTCTGATGGTTGTGAACTTTATAACTTATGCCTTAATCAGTAGAGGTTTTTGAGGCCGTTTTAAAATTATTTTAATAAGGCAAACTTGGCATTGGATTATAATACATTTGTTTATTTGGCGGGATAGACGAAAATGTGCACAAAGTGCATATACCCGGAACAAAGGAAAACTTTAAAATTACATTCAGAAACTTTGCGAATAAGACGTCGAAACTGCACAAAGGACTCCTGGATGGATAACTTAGGATGCATATTGCGATGTGTTCACAGGTAACTTCCTGACTAATAAACGTTCGAAGTTTATATTGACTTCTAGAAAATATTTACGATTAGCGGGAAATAATGTGTATTTAAAATGCATATATGAAAAGCACGATTATCATTTGATAGCTTCGAATATTGAAAAAGTTACCATTTATGAAAAATTTCAATTATTTGCAGATCTACATTCAGAAATGCAATATAGTAATGGTTAAAAAAAATTATAATAAAAATATACCATAAGTACACTTTCCACAATCCTTTTATTTAGGATATTAAATCCTGCTTTACCGTGGGAGAATGTGGTTTTGTCTAGAAAGTCGTTATTTTGGATAAATAATTTTATTCAAAATCGGGCGTAATAAGCGAATTACTGTGGTTATTTGAAGGATGTTGTTCATTCCCCACTGAGTGATATAATAAATCGAACTCACGGAATACATATATCCTTCATAAGATTTTTGAAATAATTCTAATTGACACCACATACGTCAAAATTTTATTTACATTATTTCAATATTGAATGCAAGTACAGATGATTTTGTATAAAATGTTATATTATACTCATGTAGAATTACTCGTTAGTCCCTTAAGAAAATTACTTTTTCTTGCGGGACTAATTACATACATTCCACACTCGTATAATAAATAACTATTACCTATGTGTGACCTCCCGAGCATTTAAAGGCTTGTTAATGTGCTCGTTTATTCGAATTAATTTCTCCCTGGTCACTAGTTTCTCATTGATCTTCTATACCCGATACACGGTCCATTACGGGCAGCTATTTTTATTTTAACTTCCCTCAAAGTTAATCATCTCAGTTTTCTGATAAAATGATTTATGTAATTATCTATACATTTAACCTTCACTTCTGATGAACTTTCCGGTTTCTCGCCAAAGTAAAGAGTATACTTTTCCCGATGAAATTCCCCCTGGGAAACTTTGTTAATTGCTTGTTGAGATCCTATAAATTTTATTGGAGGGTATTAATTGGGTTTTTCTCCTCTCGGCAGGAAAAAGGCTTATTTTACGTTATTGGAGGTATTTCTCTTGTTGGTGGATTACTATTTTACAGGAGGGATGAACTCGATAAAACATAATATTATGTCAACTCTAATACTTGCTGTTAGTAAATTATTTCCTCATTATCTGACTATTCTATTAGTGTTATATCAACAGACACAAACATAAATAATTCAATAATCATTTATATTGTGTAAATAAATTAGTTCGTAACATATACACCAAGTGTGCAAGTAATTATAATGCAATTACGGGTCAATCCTCTCGAGTTAACAGAAATGTCACCTATTTTAATCTAATTATGGAGTAATATCCAAATAATGAAGTGTTTCAGATATTAACACGACAACAATGTACTGTACTAATAGATGGAATTGCGAACATGTTACCAATTCCAGGTAAAACGGCAGTTTGTAGCTTTAACACTAAAAACCGCCATAGAAATACCAACATAATTACGGCCGAGCACGCCAACTGTGCCTCCCATTCGAGCACTTACGCCGACACATCATTACGTTTATTTTTTCGACACTAGTTTTGAAGTACTCGGACATTCGCTCTCTACTATTTTAATTACCAATTCTTGAACAACCACTCGACAAGAGTACGCGCTAACGAGTTTCCTGCATTAACCGGTGCCGAGTTTATTACCGCGTTTCTGTTGCGAACTTGAGTTTTATTAAGTACATAACAATTAAAATTTTACTGTGCTAAAATTATTAACTTTTTTAGACGCCATGAATGGCTTCTTAATATACTGAAGAGTTCGTGCCAGCTCCTAAGTTGGCACATACAAATAAGACTGATCTAATGACCCAATTCGTTTCTTTGGCACACATTTACAGACTGAAATAATTTGCAGCATGAGATATTTTTTTTTCCATTATTGATTATTCAAAACTGGGTACGACCTTATTACAACTCATTAGTTGTTGATAGAGGTCGAAGCGTGGTTCTTGGTGTGATGTAATGGAAGAGTTTTAGCGTTCACTTAGTGGCTAATTCATTCAGAGTTTCTGTACGGACTTCGAATCAATATTTTATTCTTCTGAAAGGAAAACATTTGTTGAGGGGAGGACGCGAACTTCGAGGCCGCTATCATCTTTTGTCAATTTGCACGTTTAATTGATCTATTTTATGCTCATGGCGAGGAATCCACCACTGCTTTAATTACTATCCAATACCCACGTGATGGTAAATATTTTGCGAGGAAATTTGCACATATTGAAATTAAAAAAAAACATTATAATTCAATCATGGCACCTGAGAAAGAAATATTTCTACATTATTATAGGTTTTGATCAACAGTCATTTATAAATCTCTTCAGATTTTATTAATTTGTGTCTGTGAATATAAATTTAGAGCATTACCCAACTTATTTTGCAGCAAGCTTGAGATACTTTTTTTGATTTTTTGTTAAATTTTCGGTATGTTACAGGACGGCAAACGTAACTTGCCGTTGCGCAGTGGAAAAATTGTGGGCGGAACCTTCGAAGGGCGCTCTCGATAGATTTCGTGAAGAGTTCGCGCGCCTGGTACATTCAATTATGTGGAGGAGAGCGCCCGATAGAGTTGCAAATGAATAGCGCCCGCGAAGAATATGTTCTTGCTTATTACAGAGACTGTACTCGGCCGGCTGTAGAGAGAGAGAGCTTTCGCTTGCTCTCTGCGCGTCTGGCCAACTTAAATTTGCCGTCCTGTATGTTATGCACAGGCATCAGTTACGGCACTTTCAGCAGGCTACTGGTGATTGTTTTCCAAATGTTTGAACAAATTAGCGTAGATCTTTGTGGACAGGAGCTATAAGAGCTACTGTGTTAAGTTAGTTTCGAATTTTGTGCTAGCGCAGAGTTTCATTTGAAACAACTCATGCAGGCGATATCCCTTTGAAAAACACAGCGACGTGCACATGTACCCAACTCGCAATAAAGGGAAATTAGTCCAACAAAAACACATGCATGTCTTTTGAGATAAATCACCACAAAGAAGTGGTATTGTGTTATATAATAAATTACCGGACTCAATAACACTATTAGCGGAGGATAAATTTAAAATGGAACAAAAATCATTCCTAAGCTAGCATGCGTTTTATAATGTGGAGAAATTTATTGAAAAATTAGCAGATTTAAAACGTTTAGTTGTAAGACGTAAGCTACTTTTTTTTTACGTGTCTCTTATTGTTACTACAATGCACAAGACCAATAAACTCTTATCTTATCTTATGTAGTAAACGTCTCTAAATGTATAGATATAAATAATAAATAACGATAAATCGGTTGTGGATGATGACCAAGCAATCAATACCAATAAAAAAATCGACACATTTATAAAAAAACTGCATTTAAAATAAGCGCTCAAGCGGCTTTGCAACTGTATAAAAAGGTCAGTTTGCAAGTGGATAAACTTCATTTACCTTCACCATGACAACGATCTTAACGATTTGAAATTACCAGTAGCGGTCATAATTTCTGCAGGATAGATATTCTTTATTTCATCGTAAATTTCCCGAATGAATTGCGATTAGGCAAAATTTTCCATCTTAATTCATCTCGGTGTCGAATCAATGATTCGTGCAAAATAAAATTTATCCGACATAATTCTAACCCCCGATATAACTTTTTTTGAAAATACCAAAATTCCGTTTATTAACAACAAAATAAGGTAGATTTTTAAGTAAGAAAATGTAATCCACCTTAATCCATAAACATGTGCCGTGACTTTGAAAATTAAAGAAACGCGAATGTGAAAGAAAAATAAGTAAAAGATGCATATATGTTAAAAATTCGATGCATTAGCATTGATATCTCGGTAACTGTAGAGACAGAGAGTTGGTTAAATGTTGCGCGTTTTAATTTAACATATTCCGACTACTTCCGGAGATATTCGATAAAAACCGAAAAATTAATTTTTATTTTTATGTTTTTTTACTTTTTTGGAGAGAAAGAGCTTATAAAAATGTCTTAAGAAAGTGCTCTTGGTTTTTTAAGATAGCCAGTAGTAAAGTCGCAAAAAAAATAAAAACCAAAATTGACTTTTTCGGTTTTTATCTGAGGCACTGAGATGATTTAAAATTTTCAGCAATATCATTTATAAATAAACAGAACAGTATAGGACCGCAGTGCGATCCTTGCGGTACACCCGAGGTAATATTGATAATATTTGAGGAATGGCTTTGTATTCGAACATATTGTTGACGGTCTACCAAATAACTTTGCAACCACTTAATAATTGAGTGCCCAAATCCCATAGTTTCCAATTTTGTTAACAAAACATTATGATTTAATCTGTCAAAGGCCTTAGAGAAGTCTGTATAAATTGTATCTACTTGTCGACCACTCTCTAAGGCCTCAATGACATATGATTTGAAAGATAGCAGATTGGAAATGGTTGACCTACCACTAACAAAACCATGTTGCTCATCAATCATAATACTTCGACAACTCCAGCTCAATTGCTCTGCAATAATACAATCTAACATTTTTGGGATTGTGGATTGAATGGATATACCCCTGTAACTTCTAATATTGTCCCTTGGCCCCGATTTGTACAGTGGAGTAACGTAGCTAATTTTCCACAAATCAGGAATATTGTCATTTTATTCCAAAAAAAAACTTGTTTCCTAAGGGTTTTCAAAAACTTCGAAAAACATTCTTTTACAAGTTTCTTATTTTGCAATTCCCTATAATTACTGTTTATGTATATTTGATTGTCATTATAAATTAGATACCAAAATCCATATTTTTTTCTAATTTAATTTTTTTCTGTAAATAGGTTTATGAAAAATATTTATTAACAAAAGATGTTTAGATCTTCGTTAGCTTCGTCAATTGTAAAAAAATATCCATTTTGAGCATAATGAAAATATATTTTTTAATGAATATGAAATGCGAAATTAGGATGTTAAGAACGTTATAAAACTTTTTCGCTAAACTTTATTTGGGTTAGGGCGGCAAAATCTATTTGGAACAGCTGAACTTTTATCCTCAGGAACGTTCAAATATTTTGATTGAAGACCTTCAGTAGCAACCACTGCCACTTCAATCCAATGGCAAGAATGATGAGAACAGCAGATCAACTTTCGGACGAATGGTGGTTCAATTTATTTAACTCAAATGGTGATGATTTTAAGCGGAGGTTAATTAAATATTTATAACATCTTATTTATAGTTTCATATTTATTTTATGTTATTATATGTGTTAAATGTTACCAACTATTATACTTTAAAGTAATTGTTTTGGTTGCTTAAATTATACTTCATTTTTGTAATTTAATTTTTGTTAAAAGGGATCTCCCGTTTATGAATAAATAAATAAATAAATATAAAATATATTTCGCTTGTAGCGGTACTGGAACTAACAGTAAACTTTCTAGTAAGAAGTACAAATTAGAGATGGGCAACTCATGAGTGACCCGACACAAAGAGTCAACTCTTGGAAAGGAGTCTCGGAGTCAAGTGAGGATCTCCTTTTCGGTCATCAATTTTTTTGGGGATAAATTATTTTTTTGAAAAAGGGATGTCCTTTTTTTACTCTTTTCACTTAAAAATTAGTCAACTCTTTGAAATTATTAGTCAACGTTTTGAAATGCGAGCAATCATTTCAAAAAATGAATTAAGTGTCGACTCTTTGTAAATAAATATGTTTCCCAACAATTTTCGAAGTGAGGGCATTTTTTTCTTCTTTTGCATATCATTTTTTAACAGAGTCATGACCCAAGGCAGCTCACAAAATAGTGGTATTTCGGCCACCTTTAGTATAAATAGCCATTTATTTCGGTCAATTTATGTAAAAATTAAGCCGGGCACATTCGGATTTCATGAAAAAAAAAAAACAGAACCTACGTTCATAATGCCGAACAACAGTGACACAATTTGAATCTCCTCAGTCGTTTACGATTTGTTCCCGTTCACGTAAGTGTATTTTATTCTTTAACGTTCAATTTAAATGAGAAGCTGCACTGATAAGAGATAAATTTGTACAGGCGAGGATCTTTTTTTTCGCTCATTACAGTCATATCTTTTTGAAAGAGTCATGAGTCGACTCTTTTCAGTTGATTCTTTTTCATGAGTTGGCTCGCAAAAAAGAGTAATTTCGCCCATCTCTAATCCAAACCTTTGCCAGGACCCGCGGCCTTCGAAAACCCTCATCTAGGATCCTCTGAACCAGCGATACCGAATATTAATATAAATTACAAAAAGCGTTTTCATGATAATGTATTGAATATTTAGGTAGTCAAATACAATTAATTTATTACAACACATTTTCTTTTAAATGAATACGTTTAAAAACGCCTACCCATTGTTGTCCGACATTGTATTTCTAGTACAGCCTGGGTGGAACGTTTTAAGAAGAAATGTAGGAGACACAAATAGGGGCCCTACCAAATGTTGAAAACAATACATTCCCAAATTTCTTTCGGTGATGGCAAGAATGTAGGTGTGTAATTTCCGCAGTGGGGCCCAAAAGTTGACGCTACGCTACTGTATTTGTGTTTCGCATGCTTTTACAAGTATCATCCATATTATACTTGTACGCCTATTAGTGAAGAAATACATTATAAATGTGTTCATTAAACAAAAATATAATGTGTCGTACTTTCGTTTCATTTTGTTGTAAAAACTACCTAAATATTCATTACATTATTATGAAAACACTTTTTGTATGAATTTTGGGTTTAATTCGCATCGACATCTATGGTCATTCGCGCCGCTTTTTGTAATTTATAATAATATTCGGGATGCACATCCGGCGGCTCCCCTGACTTTAAAATCGTTTTTCTCCAATTCTAAGGCCCATTCGAAAATTTCCTGCAAGTGCCACTACAATATATGTAACACCCATCAAAATTCGTTATTAACAGGTTTGATGGTCCCCTTGTGAAACTATCAAAATAAAAGATACCCATGTCAAATCATATTATTTGTCAAAAATCTACTCTTATTGCGAATGATCTTAAAGAGCAACTGACATTTCAAACAAAAGCATCTGTTTAGGATATGGGCGATTTATTGATCTTTACAAAGAATATATTCTTGAAGAAATTATGTTTTGTTTAGAACTGCAAACTAATACAAGCGAACTACTCATTGATATTCTTGAAGAAATTATGTTTTGTTTGATTGAATTTAAAACTAATACAAGTGAACTACTCATTGTTTTATAAGGTGTGAGCTATTGAATTTTGTTGCCGAGTTGGCCAGGCCTAAGAGAGAAAAAATAGTAGTCATATCCGAGATTTTTTTTTAATTCAACTGAACTAATATAGTCTTCTATGACGTGAATTGTCAAATTAAAATCAAACTGACAAGTCGAGACAATTTGTGTTATTCATGAACATAGTGGGCATATAACCCATCTTATATTTTTTTTTATTTTCTCCAACTAACTCATTTCTTCGTAGATATTAGTTTCAACAGCCGGTGGGCTAAATGTCCCAATTTCTAACATGCGACATTCATAATTTATCTTACAGCCAACTCAGAATCAAAATTTTCTGACTCACATGATACATAAGCAAGCTTCTAGAGAAATGAGTCCAGAATTACACGTAGTAATGAAAGTTGTAAATTTTGCGAATGACCTTAACTCAAGACTATTTTCGGCTCTGTATGAAGAAGTTGGTACCGATGATATGTCACTCTTACTTCAAAGATGGCTGTCGAGAGGGAAAGTGTTAGTTCGTTTATTGGAACCCAAAACAGAAGTGGAAATATTTCTAAATGATAAAAAAATCAAATTTGGACCCATTAATTTCGACGACAAAAATTGGTTTACAAAACTTTCTCACTTGGCAGACACCTTCACAATTCTAAACCAACTAAATTTATCTATACAAGGAAATCAACACTGCATTTTTTTCATGCGAGATAAAATAGGGGCGATGAAAATGAAACTTCAAAGAATAGAATCGAATGTTTTCTAAAAGTTTCCAAGTTATTCTCAAATGATTACAGATAATTGTGAATTTGATAAAGAACATACAAATTATTTAATTCAATGTCATCTCACAAAATGAAAATGAATTGAAAAATTTGACAAGTATTTTCCAAAAAAATTATTGAAAAATTTGACAAGGATTTTCCAAATAATTAAATTGAAAGCAGAAAATTGTGGTTTCGAGATGCCTATAATAACTATGATAATACGCTACTGCTACAGGTCGCGATAATATTTTGGTATTTTAAGGGGGCTGCGAATATATTTTCGTAATTTAAGGGGGCCGGGACTACTAAAGCGTTAAGAACCACAGCTGTAAACGATAATGGCTCATATAATTTTTGTTCATATAATAATGTAATATATAATCATATATAATATAATATAATAATAAGAAAGCGTGACTTTTGCTGAGGTGTAAATTTGTATCCTTAGAGCGAAAACCTGAGGGATACAACGCACCGATGGAAAAATGACATTCTCACCCGAGATATACAGGGTGTCCCACGAGGTAGTAGACAGCCGATATCTCGAAAACGGTTAGTAGTACGAAAATAAGATTTGGTAGCTTTAAATAGTTTGAAATGATGCTCCTTTCTGAATACATTTCCGTTTCTTCATTTCCGGAAAAATGACATCAACTTCAGAATTTCAAATGAGACCCCTGTATATTTCTGGATTTTTGGAAATAACTATAAAATAATTATGGCTTCTTCTTCTCTACATCTTATATATTATACAAGAGCTGAAGGAGATTGCCGATGGCCCGTCCTAACTTTTTAATTCTTGTAATATTTACAATAAAGTTCCTTTTTTTACTTATTATTATTAAGCCGGAAAAAGTTTTGCCTAGTCAGGAAGCCGACAAATAGGTGGTTTTTTAGGAATTTTTTTTGGATAAAATATAAACTTGTTTAAAATTGAGTTGATTTATGTTGTAGCGCATATTTTCATGAATGTAACATTAATTTTTTAAGAAAAAAACATTAGCAATAAAAAAAGATATGATCATCGTCCTGAAGGCCATTGAAAAAAAACAGGTTTCGCGGTGACCACTGCTACTGGGATTTGGATTATTAGAAATCAAAAATAAAAGAAAATTTCTCTACTCTATTAAAGTAGCTAGTGATTGAACTAACAGTTTGTCAATATATTGATCTGAGACAAAATGGCGGACTGTTAAAGTTAAAATTCTGATTTTTCACGAAAATATCGCTCGTATTTCGCCAATAGAAAAGAAACTATACGTCGAAAAAAAAAATCCTTTGTACAATCACTGGCCCATTATATCTCAAATAAACGAGCCAAGTTTGAATAAAATCGGTGGAGTAGTTTTCGATATCGTGGTCACCGATTTTAAGAAAAACGCGGTTAAAGTTTCAATATTCGACTATTCGACGGAGCGTACTTTAAAAGCCTGTAACTTCGTCAATTTTAATCGGACTAATTCCAACTTTTTAGGGAATATTCTTCAAATATTATAATTGCCAATAACGTCAAAACCCAAAAATCGTTTTTTTTCAATTTCTGACTAGGCGTGACCCCTTAAGAATAAGGCTTTTTCATTGTAACAACAATTAATTAAAGTTTCAATATTCGACTATGCGACGGAGCGTACTTTGAAAGCCTGTAACTTCGTTAATTTTAATCGGAGTAATTCCAACTTTTTAGGGAATATTCTTCAAACTTGCCAATAACGTCAAAACCCAAAAATCGATTTTTTTTAAATTTCTGACTAGGCGTGACCCCTTAAGAATAAGGCTTTTTCATGCACACGTCAATAGTATTGCTATAAAATTTTAGAACAAGACGGACTAGTTGTATATTAATTATTGTTCTCAATCACTGCAGACAGATTTCAGACTATTAGTCCACATAATTACAGCAGTCGGATGATATGATACAAATGCGGATAACCAGGTTACCGAAAATGGAATATTAATCGTATTAGCGCCCTAACAGCCATGTGTGTGCATTTTGATACCACTAATATTATCCGGATCGAATGGCGATACACCATTTGTTGCCAAAACAACAATAATGGCGAACATCATCATTATCCGGTAAGAGAACCTCCAGATAATTACAGCCGACGCTCAACTTATAACATCTGCTAGTTTAATTCCATTTTATAAATGAAAATTAATTAATTTTTCATTCCGTTTTATCTCGAACCCACAACGGAAATTAGTATTAATTATATTATTGTTCGTCTGAATCTCGCAATTTAATGGCCGAAGTCCCGTTGTTCGCCCGCTGCATTATCATTCGCAAGCAAATCGGCGGTCCATTGTTGAAACCTAAAGGCATGTTTCATAGTTCTGCGAGGTCGTGATTAATACCGCTTAGGTAATTAATTAGGCCGAGGAGGGCCTCGCCCCTGTGCCCTTGTCTGGGGATGAGCACCACGGAGCGGCTGGCTGTGAACGCCTGGCGCAAAGCAAAAATCGACGTCAAGAACGGAGAACCGGAGATACGTCCCGACGGGCCCGGATTTAATTAGATTTAATACATTCCGCTTATAAATTTCCAGATATGAACTTCGGGACGCCACTATTATATAAAGTATGAATTGTTAAGTAATGCTATTAATGCCGAGTGCGATAATTAGTTTTCGTAATGGCGCAATAATTCAGATACAGTGTTTCCTCGAAATGTTTTAGTTTCTAGCTTTTGTTGCTTTTATTGTCAAACGTTCTATTTAGGTAGGTACGACTAGCAAACAAAGCAAAACTCTCAAATAAATGATCGTATCAAGTCTTACGACAGATTTGATACAAAGGTATTTTAAATACTGGTACATAAAACATTTGTGTAACATCACAATGCAAAACTAAAAGTTATTTATTAGTCATTTACAGTATATAATATATTTATTGCATCTGCGAAAATTGAGGGTGTCCAATTTCAATGATTAGTCTTAGTGTAGTTCCTGTTAGATCTTGGGTACGTATATTTTTGAATACGTCTGTACTTCTATTGATTCGAAATGATTTCAACTGATTAATTTACGATTTACATTTTATTGCACCAAGAATCATGGATAACAACAGCCCAACAGATGAACTATAATCCTCCCAAAAGAGTGTAGATGTTCCAAATTTGCAACAATTTCCACTTCCAAATTAAAGAGAACTCCTTCAAACCAAAATACTTGATAATTCTCGTTACTGGCAGAATTCTGCATTATAGAAGCAATACATTTGATTGCGTAATAATAAAGCAACATATTTATCAGTAATCAATTATTGTCATACATATTACGATCAAATATTGTATACCTGCCAATAAATAATAATAAAATATTCACAGACTGATTACATTTAAATTTAAATTATTTGCCAATTTCGTTTGTTAGTTCGTAATGCGGTTTATTTAAACATAAATAATAAAACAGTTCATCGTCAAACAATTATTTTGCTATTTTTCGAAACTAACGTGCAACCCATTCACCCGCGAATTAAAATTATCCGAAACTCCGGACCGGAAAACATTAAAATAACAGAATCGCAATATATTTCAATGGAAATAACAATATCGATGTTGATAAATAAAATTCCCCATTTTACTCGATTTAGTGTAGATCAGAGGCCACAATTAACACAAAATCTAATAAAATGCTGATGAACAAAATACCTCGTTTTACTCAAATTAGCGTAGATCAGAGACCGTAATTAACACAAAATCTAATAAAATGAATTTATTTAAACGTCGTTATTATTGTAACAAATGAGATAATTATACATTTGAAACGTAATGTTATGTAAAGTATGTTTATTTAAAGTAACAAAAACAACAGTTAATCACTGTTTTTATTAAGGCAGTGTTTTTGTTACTTTATATAAAAGCAAGAACCACACTGGAAATTATTCTCGTCGAATGACGATGGTAATACACTAAAATATATATTGCTGAAGCCCCTGTAAAGAATTTTTTCGAATAAGAATACACAAATCTGCGTATTTTCAAAAATCGACGTAATTCTTGGTGTTCTGTGCATTGGGTGAAATTTTACATCTGCGTTTTATTTTATTTCAGTATTTTTAATCCAAATGTGCAATGCAAAATGATAAATATGTTAATATCGCGTTTGCTTAGAATAATAACTTAGGTAATATTTCTTAGGAAGTTCCAATAAAGTTTCCAATAAAAAATTGAAAATAATGACGAAAAATTAGCCATACATTTCTAGACACGGGTTTCCCGGCGGAACCACCAGAAGAGAGATACAAATTTAAAGTAAAAAAAATATTTATAATCATTTTAAAGGTACTTTGTCCGTTTGTATTTGTTAAATTTGCTTGCAGAAAGGCATTGCAATAATAAAATTTTAAAAAAAATCGCTCTTTCGGACTTATGATTTTTTAAATGTTCGTCACGGATCAATAAGCTGCCCATGAAAAAAAATTCACAATTTTTGATCGTTTGTATTTTTGAAATATTCTTTCAGAAAGGCAGTGCATTATTAGAATTAAAAAAAAAATTGGGGCTCTTTCGGACTTTTTTTAGCCACTGCTCATAAAAGAATATTTCCAAACATTTTCACGGTTTTTTGATAGTTTGTATTTTTGAAATATAGTTCCAGAAAGGCAGTGCATAAATAAAATTAAAAAAATTTGGCGCCATTTTGGACTTTTTTTAGCCACGGATCAATGAGCTGCACATAAAAAAATATTTCCAAAGATTTTCATGGTTTTTTGATAATTTGTATTTTTGAAATATAGTTCCAGAAAGGCAGTGCATAAATAAAATGAAACATATTTGGCGCCCTTTTGGGTTTCTTTCAGTCACGGATCAATGACCTGCTCAAAAAAATCGAAATATTTTCACCGTTTCTCGACAGTTTGTGACACTGCATAAATAAAATTAAAAATTCGCAACGTGGCTCTGGTGCACGCGCCGGGGAAATCAGTGACTGGAAATTCATGGCTAACTTCTCGTCGGTTTTAAATATAGGTATGTAAAGTCAATGCGTTTTAAAAATTAGAAAGAGTATTGGATTCTGAATTTTATCCACGTGATCAAATACGTTTAGGCAGTGATGTCATGCGGGATCACATTTCCTCACCACATCAATGTAAGAAATTCACCATTTTTCACAACCGTAAGAAATTATGGAGGCAAATTTAAAATGTTGAATTTTATAAAAGTTCATTAAATTAAAAAAAAGTATTAACGATTGATACTTCATTTTAAATATAAAAAAACATTCAGAGTTAGAAATAACATAAACAATTAACCACTCATGGGATTATTTTCCAAAATTGCAAGTCTATCTAGAAATAGTTTAATTTTGACTATTTTCTATAAAAACAATTGATTTACTCCAGCTGATAACAAAATGGCAACGTTTAAAATTTGCACTCTATGGTAAAACAATTGCATTCAAGATTAGAAATAATATAAAAAATTAACCACTCGTGGCATTAGTTTCTAAAACTGCAAATCCATCCAAAAATAGTGTAATTTTGATTTCCAGTAAAAACTATTGATTTATCCCAGCTGGTTACAAAATGGCAACGTTTGAAATTTTCACTCGTTGGGAAAAAATTGCAGTCAAAATATGAAATAATATATAAATTAATCACTCATGGCATTAGCTTTCAAAATTGCAATTCCAGGCAGAAATAGTGTAATTATGATTTCTTATAAAGCAAATTGATTTATCCCAACCGATTACAAAATGGCAACGTTTAAAATTTTCACTCGATGGTAAAAAAATTGCATTCAACATTACAAATAATATAAAAAAATAACCACTCATGGCATTAGCTTCTAAAATTGCAGGTCCATCTAGAAATAGTGTAATTTTGATTCCCCATGAGACTAATTGATTTGTCTTAGCTGGTCACAAAATGGCAACGTTTGAGATTTGCACTCGATGGAGAAAAAAATAAGAAAAATTAAAAGAATTTAAGATTAGAAATAAAATAAAAATTTAACTACTCATGGCATTAGCTTTCAAAATTGCATTCATTAAGAAATAGTGTAATTTTGATTTTCCATAAAAAACAACTGATTTATCCCAGCTGGTTACAAAATGGCAGCGTTTGAAATTTGCACTCGATGGGAAAAAAATTGCATTCAAAATTGGAAATAATTTAAATAATTAAGCACTCATGTCATGTCGTTTCCAAAATTGCAAGTCCATCTAGAAATAGTGTAATTTTGATTTCCATTAAAGAAACTTGATTTATCCAAGCTGGTTATAAAATGGCAAAGCTCGGTGGGGAAGAAAATATATTCAAAATTATAAATAATATAAAATATTAACCACGCATGGCATTAGAAATAGTGCAATTTTGATTCCCCATAAGACTAATAGATTTGTCTTAGCTGGTTACAAAATGGCAACGTTTGAAATTTGCACTCGATGGAGAAGAAATAAAATAAAAAATTAACCACTTATGGCATTCGCTTCTAAAATAACAAATCTATCCAGAAATAGTGTAATTTTGATTTCCCATAAAAACAATTGATTTATCCCAACCGATTACAAAATGGCAACGTTTGAAATTTGCACTCGATGGAGAAGAAATAAAATAAAAAATTAACCACTTATGGCATTCGCTTCTAAAATAACAAATCTATCCAGAAATAGTGTAATTTTGATTTCCCATAAAAACAATTGATTTATCCCAACCGATTACAAAATGGTAACGTTTGAAATTTGCACTTGATGGGAAACAAAATTCATTCAAGATTAGAAATAATATAAAAAAATAACCACTCATGGTATTACCTTCCAAAATTGCAGGTCCATTAAGGAATTGTGTAATTTTAATTTTCCATAAAAAACAATTGATTTATCTAAGCTGGTTACAAAATGGCAACATTCGAAATTTGCACTCGATGGGAAAAATTTGCATTCAAGATTTCAAGATAAGAAATAATATAAAAAAAAATAATCACTTATGGCATTAGATTTCGAAATTGTAGGTTCGTACAGAAATAGTGTAATTTTAATTTTCCATAAAAAACAATTGATTTATCTCAGCTGGTTACAAAATTGCAACATTTGAAATTTGCACACGATGGGAAAAATTTGCATTCAAGATTTCAAGATTAGAAATAATATAAAAAAATTAATCACTCATGGCATTAGCTTCAAAAATTATAAGTTCATCCAGAAATAGTGTAATTTTTATTTTTAGAGCAGTTGATTTGTGAGTTACAAAATTTGCACTCGATGCCAAAAAATGTATTCAAGATTACAAATAATATAAAAAATTAACCACTCATGGCATTAGTATTCGAAATTGTAGGTTCGTACAGAAATAGTGTAATTTTGATTTCGCATAAAAACAATTTATTTATCTCAGCTAGTTACAAAATCGCAACGTATGAAAGGACCCCTCACAAATCAAATGGAAATTGGCTTTCGGTGAAATTGGCCAAATTTTGGATATGTTGTTCCTTTCGGTGTCCAGATCAAAAGTCTCCACGGGCACAAAGCTCGAGCAGTACCCAGCTCCGAAGGTAAGAGACCGGTAATCCCCGACTTTCGCTGAGTTTACCTCTCCCTTTGCATTTTCGGGATATTTATAAGATATTCTTATTATTAATAATAATAAGCTCCAAACGTTAGAGACCGGTAATCCCCGATTTTCGCTGATTTTAACTCTCCCCTTGTATTTTCGCGAATTACTGGTCTCTAACCTTTGGAGCTGGGTACTGCTCGCAGGGAAGATTTTCGAGCTTTGTGCCCGTGGAGACTTTTGATCTGGACACCGAAAGGAACAACATATCCAAAATTTAGTCAATTTCACTGAAAGCCAATTTTCATTTTCAAGTGATGAAATACAAAGAAGGATTTAATTGTTGTAGTTGCCAGAGTTAAAGATAGGAGTTATTTGCATCGCATCGAATAAAGTAAGGAAGTACACATACATCAGGCTTCTCATTCCTGCCTCCAAAGTTGGAGCAGATGGCATAGGAATGGCAGAATTTTTATTTGTTGAGATACTACAGCAATTGTTTCACCACATGTGGATTCTTCAGGCAGATGAACAAATATCCATTGTTTATCTGCATGATAAATCCAGCCACAGTATGGTGAAATAATTGTTGCAACAAATACACACTTTCGCGTCTTATTATAAAGTTTCAGCAATACAACATTTATGTTATGAATTTTTGTATTTTCGACAGTGTAACTACCTACAGTATAATTTGGGGATTTTACTTTAAACTATTAAAACAGGGTTTAAAAAAATTACCTCTACAGGTAATCCAATCCACTCAAGCAATATCAAAGTCATTATCCTTTGATCCCCTTAATTGCTGCATTTAATCTCACACTCCAAATATAGAATCCTGATCCCCTAATTTCTGAGAACCTTTCCGGCAGTTAACCTCCAATGGTACTGAAGAGGTCGGTAAGGATAGGATTGACGAAAACCATCGCACAATAAATGAAGTGATTCAGTTTGCTTTAAAATATTGCTGAGAATGTGCAACAGAATGAATTATAAGCAATCAAAGCGTGTTTATTCTTTTTGTGTTCATTGTATAATGGATCATGGATATTTACGATTTTAACAAAGGAGAATGGGGTACTTTTTTGGCACGCATCTGTATTAATAGGGCCGAGTCGATTTAAGACTCCTACTGAAGCGTATTCCCATCAACGAAGGCACTGTTCTGATGATGGCCAGTAAGCATAAACTAGTCTGATGGGAAGCAATATTTTATGCTTAACTGTAGCAATGTTTTCGTTTACCTTAAATAGGATAATATTTAATAGTTATAGTTTGATCAATGGATCTTTGCGTGTGCGTCATTACCAAAGACTAACGAAGACTGATATGATTGCGTATAATTTAACTTATCGAAGAGAGAAGAAGCGCATGAAAATGTTGTTGGAGCTAGGTTCGTGCAAGCAATCCATTGATCAAAGTATATAAGAAACAAGAAGCACACATTAAATATTTTACCATGAGTTTAGAGTTTAACGCTAAAATTAAATATAGGTATAATACATACGCAATATGTACCTTAGTTTTCAGAATAGTCAATAAAATATGCTTCGGTTGATGATTTAAGTTTCTTTATTATTTTAGGACTGATTTCAGGAAAATATGTATTACAGAAAATAAAGTTTATCAAAATATTAAACATTACAAACATTACTTTATGATTAAGTAACTCCTATCATCAGATGTCCTTTGTACCTACGATCAAAAAATGTCCGGACCGAAAGCGAACTGCCTGTGTGAAGCTAATCCTCGCAGACCCCGCGTGCAGCTCCCAAAGGGACCACTCGACTTTACTCTCCCTAAGAGGCCCAGAATGTTACATCACAAATAATTTCTTACACATTCGCTCCCATCAAAAATGCATTCTGATGCGGACTTATTGAAACCGAACGATTTTTAGGTCGGCGCAGAGGGGAATTTTATCATTTCCTCGTGCCATTAAAATCGATAGGGCATCACAGAGCTATGCCTCGCAATTTCACAATACGCCTCGATTTTTCACATTAATACCAACTTAACGCGACATGTGACACGGAATGTTCCGCAATTTCTAGGTGATGCCGCGCGTGGATCGATATTTACTCTGCGGGATTAAGGACCACCCCTCCGTCGCCCACACCATCAAAGATAACAAGGGCGGAGAAGAATGTAATTTTTAGGGTGGTTGTTGAAATATGTGTCGGAGTGAAAATAAATAAATGACATAAATGTTGTTTTGGGTGCTGTCACTTTGTTTCCAATTTTTATATGTCGATCTCAAAAATAACTTAATGATGGATTGTTCTGGGTTACAAGGTTTCATAATTTTAGAAATGTATGAAATTAAAATGTCGGTTCAGTAAAAACGTACACCAGAGAACATAGAACGAGTACAGCAAGGTGTAACAAGAAGTCCAACTCATTCAGCAGGCGCTAAGCAGTGGCATTGTGCATTACAAGATCAAATTTTACTTCATCCGTATAAAATAAAAATTGTTCAGAAAATTCTACCGCAAGATGTACCAGCACAAATAAAATTTTGTATTCAATTTAAATTGAGTTCAAAAATTCACTATGTTTTAACCACAACTGAAAGTTACGTTAATTATGGATTCCCACGTAGTAACAGTTGCAACCATCTTTAAATCTTGATTTACTTTACCCAAAAGTTTTAAATCAATTAATGATGTGTGATGAGGCGTATTTCCACTTGTTATAAGAACAAGTAATATTTTTGGTCCTGGGCTACCGATCAACCTGCTGCTAATTTGCAAAGTATTTGGGTTTGAAAATATCAATTAATTCTCCAGCAAGATGGAGTAATAAACCATACTACGCGAAATTGCACGGCTGTTCTAAGAAACGCCTGTATCGTGACATAATGATTTTAATTGGCCGCCAAGGTAACCAGATTTTTTTCCTCTAGGGATACTTAAAGGTTACGGTCTTCAAAAATAGGCTTTAAACGCTATTAACTTTATAAGCCGAGAGCGATAAACCTGGAAATACTACAACGTGTTGTAGAGAATTTTCAATTACGACTTTAAGAATATTTAGAAAAACGTGGTTTATATGACAAATTACGCTATTTACAAAAAAAACATTATTGCTATAAAACTGCATTATACAGGGTGTCCCATTTTAATCTTTCAGGTGGAATATATCGAGACAAGTGCGCCCAATCGAAAAAGTTGTCTCATGCAAAGTTTAGTGGTTTGCAGGGGGACATTTGATTCTGTTATCAATTTCACCCCCCACCCCCCAGGGGGGTGAATAACAGGGGTAACTTCTGAATTTTAAATGGGAACCCCCATTTTTTATTGCAAATTCGGAAAGTGCGAAAAAACAATGTAGGTTTTACTCAGAAACTTTTTTCGTATGGGCAACAGGTGGCGCTGTAATCGTCAATATTAGATTATTTTACACTTAATCTAGAATTGATGTAAAAAAGTTTAAACAAATTGAATTGAAAAAGCCAATCTACTTACCACCACCACTCCACCACCACCACTTTGACGTCTGTAAAGGTACAAGGGTAATAGAAATTCGAAATGAA
Organism: Ocypus olens; assembly: GCA_910593695.2. Classification (NCBI taxonomy): domain Eukaryota; kingdom Metazoa; phylum Arthropoda; class Insecta; order Coleoptera; family Staphylinidae; genus Ocypus; species Ocypus olens. Next base: position 13,770,792 of record OU343055.1, on the reverse strand, counting down.
ATTGTGCAGTTCAAAGGGAAAGATGTCAAAATTATTATTGTTTTTTTGTACGGATCAGTTTTAGGTAAAATTTTCGTTGAGTAAGAAGATCATTTTAGGAGGTGTTCGATGTGACCACCGTGTTCTCGAATACAAAGATTGACTCGTTTTTCAAAATTCCGAACCGTCGCCGTCAACGTAGCAGGTGTTATAGCCAAACAAGCTTGTCCGATGCGCTCCTTCATATTTTCACGAGTTGTCGGCCGCTCACGAAATACTGCGTCCATGATGTATCCCCAGAGGAAAAAGTCTGGAGACGTTAAATCCAGCGATCTAGGTGGCCATTGCACAGGCCCCCCGGACCAATCCACTTTTGTGGATATGCGGCGTCCAAATGATTCCGCACAATTCGTGCAAAATGCGGAGATGCACCATCTTGCTGAAACCACATCGTTAACCTTGTGGCGTACGGAATGTCATCCAAAAGCGCAGGAAGGCCGCTTTGCAAGAAATGCAGATAGCGTTCCCCATTGAGCGTTTCCTCAAAGAAGTGTGGTCCAACTATTTGCGAATCCACGATACCGCACCAAACGTTGACGCTCCAGCGATGTTGATGGTCGATCGATCGAACCCAATGGGGATTTTCGTTACTCCAATAATGGCAGTTGTGTCTAAGAACAAACATTACGGAACTGACTACGTATTTAGGGGACTTTTTGTTTTTTGAAATGCATCAAGTTGTCAAAGGGCGCTTATGTCTGGAATCTGATTATTTTGTAACCATTAGGTGGCATTTTTACATCAATTCTAGATTAAGTGTAAAATAATCTAATATTGACGATTACAGCGCCACCTGTTGCCCATACGAAAAAAGTTTCTGAGTGAAACCTACACAGTTTTTTTCACATTTTCCGAATTTGCAATAAAAAATGGGGGTTCCCATTTAAGATTCAGAAGTTACCCCTGTTATTCACTCCCCTGGGGGGTGAGGGGTAAAATTGATAACAGAATCAAATGTCCCCCTGCAAACCACTAAACTTTGCATTAGACAACTTTTTCGATTGGGCGCACTTGTCTCGATATATTCCACCTGAAAGATTAAAATGGGACACCCGGTATAAGTAATAAAAATGAATCTCTTTGACCTGAATTTTTTCAGTACATCCACACTCTAAAAAGCGTTAATATGGTAATGCCGACGAGAGCTGGGAATGACTCATTTCGTTTGAGAACTGCCCTATAATTGCATATCTTTCTTTATTAATTCTGCTAGAAAAAATAACAATATTGCATGTACTTCGACCGTACAAAAAAAAAAACGTACGACGATTTCTACTACAAGAGCGCAGACGTCATCTAGGGCTAAGAAATATTACATATATTTTGGATTATAAATGTTGAATGTAAAATGTTGTAGAACATACAATGTTTACATTAGAAAACAAATCTTCTAATGCGAAATACCTGAAAATGCTGATGAACGAATATAAATATTTTGAACGAACATTGCCCGAATTGTATTATCTGTAAGAAACCTTACTTACTTTCGAACTTCTATAATTCGATTTTTTTGTCCGGTCCCTTGAATTATGCATAAAAAAATGATAAAAATCATGGATAATTTGAATTTTATTTTGGATAATAAGAACTTTTCGTATGATTGTTGTGATGAAGAAGACAAAGAGGTGCAGGAAACGCATCTACCTAATGCAGAAGCTATGATACATATATACCTGAACTTCGACCATTTTTTAAGTCAGCTTATTGTAGGAGATTAAATTTTTCTATCAATTGGTAGTTGGAATCATGCGTTTTGAGTCAAGGAAGCAATTTAAAATATCCGCCTTTCTGAAAACACTGTGAATTGTTAAGGTAAGTACATAATAGTATATTATGCAACAAGTGTTATAATTAAGCAAGAGCGGGGCATAGCGGAGCGAGTGTTTAAGAGAATTGCATACTATACTTTTTCTACGACTAAATTGGTAAAATTTTTGAAATTATTTTATTATCTTAAATGAACATGCTAATAGTACATTATTATTAAATTAGTCTACTTGGGTAAATATACATTAACAGTTACGTTAGAGACAATGTGGCAATTGCTAAAGGAAATCATTGATTCTCCTAAATTTCTTTGATGTTTTGTATTATTTATTTGATTTAAGTTGAAAGTATTCCTTGTTACATTTTTTATTTTTTTTTATTTTGACAGATTGTTGATAAGAGACAACTAACTTGATTTTGAGTTTCAATTGATTTTAGCGATTTCAAAATCTGGAGCTAACTTCAGCCCATGACTAAAATGCACAAAGTCACAGTTTGTCAAGGTGTATTTAAAGAATCACTTAGCGTCATGGAAACATATGCGATAAATGACATTTTAGAGGTGGGAGTAGAAAAAATTGAATAAGGTAGTTGTATGATTGCTAAGATTGTAATTGAATTGAAAAATGTTGTAAAACACATGTATTTCGTAAAATAAAGTTTGTAAGTATTAAATGGGTGATCGTGGAGTTGATATTTTCTTTTCCCTCTTTATTTTTTTGAGGAAACATAAGTATTTCGAATTTTTTGATAATTCGAACTTTTTCTCTGGTCCTTTCAGCTTCGATAATAATACTTTACCCAATGCGCCGACCTGTAGTTTCGAACCTTTTGATTAAGTGGCACTGGCAATCCTCACAATAACAATACGCTACGGACGGAAACCGTCCATACCCAATATCCTGAAATAGTCAGTGTGTGGTGTGGCAATTATTGGAAGAAATGTCAAATGTAGTTTTTTTTTTGTAGAAGGAAATCTTACATATATCCCTAATTACTCCAGGATAATATTATTACGAGGGTAGGGAACTCTTTCCAATATAAATCACTCCAACTTTATCAACGAAAGCAAGGTTTCAGCAAGACGGTGCTCCTCTGCGCTATGGACTTTTGGTTCATAACTACCTGAACCGAACTTTTCCGAGATGATAAATTTGAAGAAGAGGAGAAATTGAATGGCTCGTTCCTCAGACTTGATTCCCCTGGACGTTTTTCTTATGGGGTCATCTAAAAAGTCATGTATACAGTAGAGATGGGCGAAATGACTATTTTTCAGTCGCAAAGAGCCGACAAAAGGGTCGATTCTTGAAGTGACTTATGACTCTTTTGAAAAATTAAAAAGTGTGTCTGAAAAATTTCTTAGGTCCTCACTTCGAAAATGTTGCAATTTACCCCGAAAACATGGCGAAGAGCATCCAAATTTTCAATATAGCCAATACTTCTTTAATTTCATGACTTAAAATAAGTCAGGACATTTACACAGAAGTCACTCATTTCTAACAGTCGAATCTTTTAATCAATCGACTCACTCATGAGTTACCCTCTCTGATATGTACATATAATAGTTAGCAGGCCCCATAATTTTAAGAATTTAAAACCAGTGACGGTTCGCGGGTTTTTTTCTGGTACGGCCGAGGAACAAGAGGTGGTAATACATGCAGCCAGCCGTCTCTGCAACCCTACCTATCTGTATTACCACCTCTTGTTCCTCAGCCGTACCAGAAAAAAACCCCGCGAACCGTCACTGTTTAAAACTTTGTATTTGCCGGAATTCAAGAAAGCTGGTTACAGATTTCCATTAAATCTTTTAAAAATAGTTTAAATTATTACCTATAACACTGATCAACAAAATCTGATCATTTTCAGGTTGCCTTTCATTGAATGGTTATTTTTTACTCATTTGGGTGCGGTGAACGTGAATTTGGTTCTAAAAATGACAAATTGGCTCTAGTTTTTGAGTTAAACGGGGAAAAATGAACAATAAACGTGTTTTATGCCATTTTCTATCACTTGTAGAAAATCAACCGAAGGTCCTAGATGCCTCTACTTGAAATGAAATGAAATGAGGTCGTAAACCATGGAAAAAAGCTTAGACTTAGCTTTAGAAGTTCAAGACAGCAAGATATTGGTTTCTTTAATTATTTCAAAATCTGTTTAAAATTATCATGTATATGTATATAAAAAATTGTTACCGAATCCTTCAAGTTGACGGCTCCTTATAAAACGATTCAGAGCCTAAAAAGGCAAGGTTTAAGCTTTTATTACATGTGTCGTAGCAGATTTTAGGACCTTTGGTTGTTTTTCTTGAGGTAATCAAAAATGGACTAAAACACGGTTTCTTGCACGTTTGACACAGTTCACTATTTTTATCAGTTATCAGATTCGGATTCTATGCGAAAAAACCAATAAGAATCAATTGTCATTGGCGAGGCAAAAAATCCATAAATACCAGATCAAACATTTAATTTAATATAAACATTTGATCGAGTTGCTTTAATTGCTTTTTTTTATATTTAAAACAAGAATTAACACATTCAAGATTCAAGATATTTTCCAGATGGTAAAATTAAAAAAAAAATCTATTAAAAACTTCACTTTTCAAGAAAAAGAAGCATTTTTGCAATAAAAAATATGTGACTATAAAGAGAACTAAGAGCTCCACAAAAGTTGTGAAATAAAAAAAAAATAATTCAATTTGAATGAAATGTCAATAAAATCATAACTAAAAAATTACTTACATAACTTTTCTCAGTAGGTTAGAAAATGGGGAATAAATAACAAAATTCGAGATTTTTAAGTACGAGAAAGTATTGTGATCGTGATTTTTTTTTCAAAATTTTTTTTTGCGGAAATATCCGTTTTGGGGTCCCTAGATACCATTTCAACAATTTCTGGAAATTGTTTTTTTGTGTCTGTGTATGTGTGTGTCTGTCTGTCTGTGTGCGCTGTATCTCAAAAACTAAAAGAGCAATTGATATGAAACTTTGAACATACGTCTTATTTGATAATCTGAAGAACTGAAAAGCTTTCTGTAAAATTTCGTATACCGGAAGTGGGTGTTTACCTCAACTGTTTTTTGTTTTTTGCCAATATTTTCTTAAATGTAAAAAATATCACAAAAACATTTAAACAAACATTAAAGACAACAAAGAAATGAACATCTTTTGCTTAAAAATATTTTTTATAAAATCATTGATATTCAAGAAAAAAATTTATTAATTTTTTTTTAATTTTTGGTGTATAATTATGAAACGATGATGGTTACAGCAAATTTATGTGAATAATAATTGTAGAGAATCCCAAAATGAACAATTTCTAAAGAATAAGTTTTTTTCGAAATCTCGTTAGTTTTTGAGTAAACCGAGTTTTTGAATTTGAAGCATAATTTTCCCATCTTTCATAATTTTGACGTTTTAAACGTCAGTTTCATTCGAGTCTACGAAACATTCGATGTACATTTAAAATATGATTTTAATTGAAAATAAACCACGAAAGCGTAAATATAAATGATACCATCAAGTCGGAGAAAGTAACATGATGGCCACATCACCATTTTTTATTATTGCGGGCCATCTCGGCAAGAGCATTTTTGTTTCGTTTGGCGTAGGCGATTAGCCTTTCGGACTGTAGATTCGAAATGAAATGAATAAATTAATACACAACGATCGCAGACCCGGGCGGATATTACTCGGTCAGAAAATGTTCCGCCCGGCGGGGAATCGAGCCTAACCGACTCGCAGGCAGATGCTCGCGCTCCACCCACTACTGGAGCATTTTGGTTTCATATATAAAAAATGGTGATGTGACCATCATATTACTTTCTCCGACTTGATGGTATCATAGCCATTTATATCTACGTTTTCATGGTTTATTTTCAATTGAAATCATATTTTAAATGTACATCGACTGTTGTGTAAACTCGGATGAAACTGACGTTTAAAACGTCAAAATTATGAAAGATGGAAAAATTGTACTTCAAATTCAAAAACTCAGTTTACTCAAAAATTAAAGGGATTAAAAAAAAAACGTATTCTTTATAAGTTGTTTATTTTAGGATTCTCTACAATTATTATTAACATAAATTTGCTGTAACTATTATCGTTTTATAATTATAAAACAAAAATTTAAAAAAAATTAATACATTTTTTCGCGAATAGCAATGATTTTATGAAAAATATTTTCAAGCAAAAGATGTTAATTTCTTTGTTGTCTTTAATGTTTGTTTAAATGTTTTTGTGATATTTTTCATATTTAAGAAAATATTGCCAAAAAACAAAAAACAGTTAAGGTAAACACCCACTTCCGGTGTACGAAATTTTACCAAAAGCTTTTCAGTTCTTCGGATTATCAAATAAGACGTACGTTCAAAGTTTCATATCATTTGCTCTATTAGTTTTTGAGACACAGCGCACACAGACACAGACACACAGCCACACACACAGACACACACACACATTTTTTTGAAAAAAAATCACGATCACAATACTTTCTCGTACTTCGTAACGGAGAAAGTAAAAAGCGTGCATATGTATAAAGATTTAATCTTACAAAGCTTTGATGCGTAGTCTTGTAGATATCTGATAATTATTGGTAATAATTATTTATTAATGATGTAACTGATGCAGTTGACTGCAACATAAACATCATCTATGGCATACAAATTTACAGAATTATTCACTGCATTATTGATTGTAATGACTTGCAATTTTATTTAGTTAAATATAGCAAATGGAGTATTGACTGATTTTGATATTGATTGTTTCTTAACCCCGATGAATGTTCCGTCATGTGCTACACTAAAAACCTTTTCTCTATAGTATTCAACTATACCGTGAGCGATACATTTCTTAATCATACATGTGGGATTACTGATTTAAGTGTCCAGTTAACATTTAATAGCCATATTATCAACGTAGTCAAAAACTGTAGTAAACAACTTGGGTTTATCATAAGAATGATTACGGATTTTAAGTAGCAAAATACACGAGTTTTGCTATTTGAATCCTAAATATTATGAAAGATTTTTTACTGTGCTAGCTTTAAAATGTATGTATAGTTGCTCTTGGCAATTAGTAATGTAGTTAAATTTTCTTATTTTTCTCTCACTCAACTATTTACTTACTAATCTACTTTCCACGAAAGAGTAATGTAGGAAATATATGTTTATTATTTGTATCATTAGACAAACATTTTTAGGCCATTCTTCTTGGCATGCACCAAATATGATTATAAGCTGATACAATTAAAATACGAAGCGGCCACTAATAAATTATTTTGAAATTCTAATTGCCATCTTTGCAATTCGAAAGTCCTTAAATCCCATCAGGTAATACTATAATTTAACTTATACGAATCTCATAGATACAGGTTCGTTTTAGGCGAACTATTTCATAATTTCTACACGTAAAATTAATCCCCTCCCCGCCGCAAAGTTTGATTAATTAATTAATTAATTAATAACTCCTTATTTACTGGCACAAGCCAAACTATGCTAATTCAATTATAATTATTCCCGTTTCCTCGCAGGATCCTGGTATTGGTGTTCTGGGCGTATCGACGTTCGAAGGACCAACGAAACACAATTACGAAGTGTACGTTCGACATCTGAACGAATGCCGGAATGGCGTGTCGTGTTCGTAGATCGAATTAAATGATAACTTTATATTTGAAAATTGTTGCCAGTCGGTATTGTGTCATTCACCGCAGAATGGAAATCATTTTCCAAGAGGCGTTTATGCGCCTCATTATACGCGAAATTGACAACCTGTTAAATCCGACTTTTGCGGTTTGAAATATATTTCACTTTGTACGTGACAAACGAAGATTGATTATAATGTATTGGTAAGTGGTAAGTAGATTTCAAAGAAAATAAGTAGTATTTGTATTTACCTTTCCATTGCTGGGTCCGGTGTTTTAATATTTATAAAAAAAGTAAATTTTGATTTCTTGTAGACACGTTTCTTATGCTCAAAATATATTAATAGTTAACAATACGTGACAAACGAAGATTGATTATAATATATTGGTAAGTGGTAAGTAGGTTTAAAAAAATTGTATTTGTATTTAACTTTCCATTGCTGTGTCCAGTGTTACAATATTTATAAAAAGTAAATTTTGATTTTTTGTAGACACGTTTCTTATGCCAGATCTATATTATTCAAAATAAATTAATACTTGAATTAGTAACTTTTAATAAGATGGTGGTATCACACAAGTTTCTGCGACTAAACTCTCGAAGTTATATCATTGTTAAACAAACAGTAAATTGTAATTTATCCTTTACCTAATGTGCTTGTTTTATAATAGTTAAAGAATTAACTATTTGTAATTATGATGTATACTTTTTGTTTTGTTTTTGGTAATTAGGTAATTTTTGTTCTATAATCATTATTATTATGTATATTTTTGTATTATGTATTTTGTCCTTTTTGGTTAATCTGTTGGACAATAAAGAAGTATTATTATTATTATTATTATTATTAATAGTCGTAATTATCGCTTTATAGTTAACTGAAATGAGTCAATTTTGAATCGTATGGTGGATGCGCCGGGAAATAAAAATTTACTGACCGTGATGATTTTTTTGTCGCGATTGTGGCGGCATTCGTTAGATAAGGATTAATATATTTAAATAAATAGAATGTGTCGATAACTGAGTCTGAATCTTGACTAATGTACTTGCTAATTATTACCAGAATACTTTTACAAACTTGTAAACCTGTATACTTGTAAAGTTGTTAAAGTTATAATTATCGGAAATTCCATTTAAATTAAACGATAAAAGTGAAAATATTAATTTTAAGTTTCTTCGACGAAGTTTTTTGTAAACTCATTTATTAAAATTATATTAAATATTTAGTAAAAAAAGATTGATTCTACTAACACGTCAAATAATTAAAATTAAGCGGTAGTACTAACACCAAATATACTCACAAATTAATAATTGTAAGATATTCAGAATGTATGATTAAACTGCCTAAAAGATTTTAGTTAATTGCCCTTTAAAACTCCGTATAAAACCAGGTTTTAATAAAGGTTTAGTAACTAACTATTTAGCAAATTTGTTTTTTATTTCTATAATACTAGTTCAACATGTATCTTAGGCCAAAAAATACTATTTGAAAATTAACACCATCGAACATTTTTAATTACAGTTTTTATAATAGAATATTTAACGATAAATGTAAACATGTCAACTTAAGTTTCCAAACTAATAAGGACAAATGAATTAAAGTAATTAGTGGAACCAAGTGTTTTTATGTAAGAAAGTAATTGAGAAAAACTTTAGTTTTGATAATGGCAAGCTGAGTTGCCGAAACTGCAGTCAAACAAATACATCAAAGTGTTAAACAAAGTAAAAAGTAAACATTAAATATTGTTCCCCCAACAGAACACCTACAGACCGGTTTCGACCTTTCAGGTCTCATCAGTGTAATTAGTTGCTGATGGGGAAACGGAGATTACTATTGGAATATAGGTATTCCAAACACCGTTAAAGGTAGAAACGCCAAAGTGGCGAAATCTATTCAGTATAGCATTCAGGCAATAGATTCCGCCAATAAAAAGTGTTTTATTCTACCGTGTGGTTGGTCATATAACTGAACATAGGGAAATAGCATGTAAAATCACGTTTTTGGAAATTCCTGCTCACCAAATTTATGTACAAGCATAAACGTGGTATCACTTGAAACATCCTATTTGTGGGAATTTGTTGATGCCAAATTCTTGCACGTTGATGCCTTTTTTGAGGATAAACTAGTATTTTAAATAACAAAATTTGTACCCGTAAAAATAAATGTAGGCTGTGAAACGTCAATGTTAATAGCTACGACGAATAGAAACTGCAAAATCGAATTTTACAAGAAAACGATTATCTATTCTTACAACGAATGAGTATTTATTGCAAAAAGGAACTTATGTAAATACATAAAATTAAAGAATAAACAATAAACTCATTTCACAACAACATACATTATAATAGATATTCAAACAATCCTCCGTTTTCAACTAAACAATAACATAGTCTATTGTAGAAAGAATTTGTAACATTTGCTAACTGTCTATTCGTGATAAGTGCACATTCTGCAGCCCTCAAAGAATTTAGGTTTGGATGGCGTCTTTGGTAAATTTTAGTTTTAAGATGACCCCACAAATAGAAGTCGCACATTGCCAAATCAAGAGATCTCGCGGGCCAGTGAATTGCTCCACCACGACCAATCCAACGATTTGGAAATGCTTGATTTAAATAAGTTCTTACGTCGAGTCCAAAATGCGCTGGACATCCGTCGTGCTGATACCAAACCTCCTGACTTTCTCACGCTGCCTCGTCTAATGCAGGGCCAATCTTAGTTATCAATAGCTCCAAATATGATTTTAAATTTTCACTTATTTCAAATGGTCCAATTATTATATTATTGAAAATCCCAGCCCAAATATTAATTTTTTACTGCGTTTACTGCGTTCTGGTAGACAATTTTATTCTTGAATTTTCTTGAGACCAAAATCTAGTATTTTGAACATTGGGTTCATTGTTTAGGGTAAATGTTGATTCATCCGTAAAATAAATAGATGAAAGAAAGTTACGATCCTGGTTTGATATTTCTTGCATTTCTTCGCAGAATACACGTCTACTTTCTTCATCAAGTGGTAAAACTTCCTGGTGGCATTGTACTTTATACGGATGGTAGTTATGTTTCTTTAGTATTTGTAATACCGATGCATGATTTATGTTGCACTCGCGAGCAATGGTTCTTGCACTCAAATTAGAATTTATATTGATTGGTCCCAGAACTCTTTCTTCTAAATCTGAATTGTTTCGACCAGAGCGATTGGCTGAAAAATCTTATTTTAAATACCGGCGATTAAATACAAAACTGTATGTAATTACTATTACCTTTACCAGATTCAGCTGCGATACTCGCCATAGTTTCGAATTTTCGCACATAAAATTGTATGGTCCCAATTGATGGAATTGGCCTGCCTTCAAATTGTACGGAAAATATGTCCCTAACTCTCCGTAAACTGTTGCCGGCATAAAACGTTTTAATGATGAAAACTCTCTCTTCGTTCGGACAAACCGAATTCATTTTGTAATATTAATTACTTAATTGTCAAACCTAATAAATTTTCAATTGCCAATAAGCGCGGAAACATGAAAATCTAAATATTTTGTTTTGACGTTTCACAGCCTACATTTACTTTTACGAGTACAAATTTTATTATTTAAAATACTATTTCATCCTCAAATAAGGCATCAATGTATAAGTATTTGGCATCAACAAATTCCCACAAATAGGATCTTTCCAATGGTACCACTTTTATGGTTGTACTTAAATTTGGTGAGCAGGAATTTCCAAAAACGTGATTTCCCATGCTATTTCCCTATGTTCAGATATATGACCAACCACACGGTATATAAAAGCATGTATGGCAAGGTAGAAGCTTCCTACATAACGAATGTGAGGAAAAATTCTTAAACTTATTGACTCAACTAAATTGTTTACCTTCATTAAAATATAAAATAATGTTTAAACGTATTTATTAATTCAATGCAATATACGGTTACGAATAAGTAAGAAAACTTAGCCTTGGAACAAGAAATGTCCCCAGAGAACTATCTATACTTACACCTTAAATCCTTACCTTGCTTATTGTTAACACTACAGTATTACAATTACAGCACATTTATTAGTTTATATGTTGTAAATTTCTATTACGATAACCTCATATATTTCAACAATTGATCGAATTGAAGCCTTAATATATAACTCAGACACGAGATAATAAATTCACATAGAGAAGAGAAGATCGTTTCCCCGAAGAGACTCAGACCTCGCCTGTCGGCGACAAGGGGAATTTTTAATCAGGGCCATAATTTATATTTCGCGCCACTTATAAAATGCAAATTAGTTTGCTCAGAGTAAACGTAAAACATTATTTTACTGCCTGTTTCGTTGAGGGGATGCGTACAATTTTATTATATGAAATTTGAGATGTGATATTATTAAAAGAATAATTCATTATTAGCAATGTAAAATAACCCTTTATAAGTAATCGCAGCGATGTAATTTACTACGTAATATATACTATTTAAATTGCAGTAATAGTGCTTTCTAATCACTTTTATTTCTCATAGGCGTGCGCTTAACATGACCACTGTAGATAGAAAATAAAAAAAAAATCATTTGTCAAAAGTTGAATTGTCCAAAAAGGAATAATTAGAAAAGTTTTAAATGAAGAAAAAGTTAAATATGGGGAAAATCGAAAAAAGTTGAAATTTAAAAATGTTATTTGCCACTAGTAGATTGTTAATAGAAGTTAAAAATTTCACTCGGCAAAAAGAAGTTCAAAGTTGACAATATGTGTTAAAAAAGTAGATCATGAAATTTTTTTATTTGTCTAGAATATGATTATTAATTAAAGTTGAAAATTTAGAAACTTACATTGAAAAATCATATCTTTTAACATAGTAGCAAATTAAAAAATAAATAAATTTTATTATCAAAGGAAGTTAAAAATCCAAAAGTTTCATCTGGCAAAAAAATATACTTATCAAAAAAAATTTAACACAAAAAAATTGTGAAAAGTGTTATCGTAATAAATTTGTTAAATTAAGTTAACAAATTTTATATTAAAAATGTAATTATCAAACCAAGTTGAAAATCTCAAAATTTCATTGTACAAAAAAGTTAAATATTGAAAACACATATCTGAAAATAAATTAACAAGGAAGAAAGGATACTTCCAAACTGTCCAAAATGGATTCAAATTTAAAAAAAAAATATTTGTGAAAATCCAAAAATTTTATATGACAAAAGAATATTGATAAATCATATCTGTTAAAATAAGTTGAAACTTGATATTAAAAAATGAATTATTACAGAAAAAAAATATGATCATTTCATCTGACAAAAAGAAGTTAAATACTGACAACCTATTTCCGTAAAAAAATGATAAATTATTTTTTCTCCAATCGTTTGTTAAATTAAGGTAAAAATTTAAGAATTATATCTGACAAAAAATTGAATATTAATAAATTTTATTCATTAAAAAAGCTGAATTGCCAAAAGATGTATCCAAGAGAACAGAGTAAATAAGTAGAAATAACAAATAGATGAATTATTATTGAATCTAAGTAGAAATAAGTTAAAAATTAGGTAATAGCATTTGTCGAAAGTTATCAAAAAATGTTAGGGTATTAAAAAGTAGTAAATACTGTTAACCCTTTCTTTCCCAAATTAATTTTCGACAATAATTTTTTTTTTATTCTTGATTTAATTGTAATTCAAGAAAATTAAATTTAAAAAAGTGTCTCCTTATTTTTGCAGTAAACAAAATCATGATTCCATATGGAAAATGGTATCTAGAAAAATCAAAACACAGATTACAGGGAGCCGATGAGAGATATGAAGCCATTTGGCATCTGCGGGAAAGAAAGGGTTAAGAAAGTTAAAAATTAAAAAGAAAAAAATCTGCCTAATTGAAACATTTCTCCGACAAAACTTAAAATTTTTGTCAATTAAAGTTAAAAATACCAACATTTACTCTGACAAAAAGAAGTTGATTGCAACTGTCGAAAATTAAAAAAAATATATATGATAAAAAGTACGCTTTAAGAAGTCATACCGTCAAAAAAAGTTGAAAATAGTAAAATTTTACTCTTCAAAAGTATAATTGTCAATAAAAGTTAAAAATTCAAAAACAATATTGAAAAATTATAAAGGGTGTATTTCAGAGCTCTGGGAACCGTCAATCACGTGCTTATTTTTCAAAACTTCGAAAAATGTTTTACACAAAAATTGTGTCTAATAGTGAGCTGCACGAACTAAAAATATTTAAATTTATACAGGGTGTCTCATAAAAAAGTTACAGACCAAACTTATGTTTTTTTTTAATGGAACACCCTGTATTTTTTGTTATTTTTGAATTCTATGAAGCATGGAGTTCCATTAAAAAAAACATAAGTTTGGCCTGTAACTTTGTTATGAGACACCCTGTATAAATTTAAATATTTTTAGGGTGTGCAGCTCACTATTATACATAACTTTTGTATAAAACATTTTTCGAAATTTTGAAAAATAAGCACGTGATTGACCGTTCCTAGAGCTTTGAAACACCCTGCATATCAATAGCTAATATATGTCATTTATAGATTAACCACTCCGAACCAATAAAAATATTTGTCTAAATAATAGTTTTTAAACAAAAACAAACGGATTTCTTAGGGTAAAAATTGAACTTTCTGTTTTTAGTCCGCTATTTAGTTGATTTTCAACTTTTTAAGATTTTGCTAGGTTTACTAATGAACTGTGAGTATCAGCTTTAAAAACTTCTTTGGTTTTTTTTGTATCCAAAAAAATTGGATTGTATATTTTAAATATGTATAGTACAATATACCCCTAGAGTACCAAACATATTCATTGCTTGTATTACGCAAAAAAAATGCTAAAAATACACTCATTTTTAGGCTTTTGCATCAGGATCCTCTCTTAATGAATCGTCTCATTGATTTACTAAGACATAAAATGTGCTGTCCTAGTCGTTGTCAAGTGATTCTTTAAACGTCTTATGTTAAAATTTACCATTCATTTGGGTTTTTTATGCTACTAGGTACGTCAATATTTTTATATTTATACATATTTGGTGAATTTCATTTATATTTCATTTTATTATCATTAAGTGTTTGTTCATTTTGAATTTTTTTATGTGAAAATGAGCTGACTTCGAGACATTGGTCAGGTTATTTTGGAGCTTTGCTTTTTTTAATTCCGCATATGTAAATATATAGGGGCTCTAATTAAAAATAAGAAAAATAAAGTGAAAATAAGTATCCTGTATAATTTTATTAACCAGGCATTATTTTTATTTTTTATTAATTTTTTAAAGCAAAGGTGCAAAACTTATCTTTTCCGGTTTTTTTTTTGTGATATCACTTAACCGATTTTAATCAAATTTCAGGGGTATGTAGGCAACCATAAAGGGCACCCAAATAAGCAACAAAATATACATAATATAATCTAAAAAGATATATCATTTCGACGTCACACTTTTTTGGGACACCCTGTAGAATCAAAAATATTTTTATGTTCGACTGTATGAAAACAGTAACTTCGGCGGTTTCTTTTTAGACCAAAATGGCGTACATTTCGTACTAGTCCATAATGATAAACTAAATTGAACTCGCACACAGATTCTATTGAGAAAATAAATCAATTTTGAAAAGTTTCCACGTTATTAAGAAAAATATCTCCAAAATTAAATACAAGATGGCAGATATAGGTACCAACCAAATGACTTTGTCGTTTATTCAAGTTGTTGGTTCTTTTAAGTAATTTGAGACTTTTTAAAATCAACTCCATAACTTTGCTTATTCAACCAAATTTGTATTATTAATCATGATGAAGGTACTCGTATATTTCTACTTACAAGGAAACTAATCCAAGTGTTCGACTGTAGGAAAATAGTAACTTTGGCGGTTTCTTTTTAGGACAACATGGCGTACATTTCGTACTAGTCCCATAATTGATAAAGTAAATTGGACTCTTCTATCAGTGTCAAAAACGACAGATTTAAATTTTGGTTAGAACACCCAGTCAATACAGTACAAATTAGTAATAAAAAAAGAGAGATCAACTATGATAGTGGTTTATAGCGATAGTACTTACTATTATTTATTATATTTATTCCTGAAGAAGATTGCAAGGTTTAGACGTTTATTGTGAGAGATATTCTTTGTCGTGATATGATCGTGATCATCCATTTTGTACGAAATTTACTATGAATGATTAGTGTGGCAGCAAATGCACATTATTATTAAAATTGATATAAATAAATTGCTTCAATTTTTATTTAAAAAGTATCCCAAAAATGCTAAAAGCAGTCGAACATTTTCTTTCTTTGTGTGTAACTAGTCCACAATAGCACTATATGGACTCGCCTTCATTATTACCATCTCTCGCTCGGGCATAAAACGTCTCGTCCAAGAAAGTGCTATATTATGGACTTGTTACATAAATAGCTATTATGAAATGCGTCCTAAAATACAAGTAAAGTCGCAAAATATTAAAATCCTAACTTAATTAGTAACTGAGCTATAAAAGACGTGAGGTGAAATGCAGAACCCTGTATAGTATTTCTGGTGGATGCGCCGGGCAACATATGATTATTTTAATAAATATTCAGAAGTATATCAAGAAATATATACAAAATATTATATGACAACAAATGGTTGATACAACGAGTTTTCTGCAAATATATTTTAATGTGTTAGTAATTAGGATAGGGTAGTTATTATGAAAAATGTTTTTTAATTCCCCATAGAATAATACAGGGGCTCCATCTAAAAGTAAGAAAAATAAAGTGCTTTAAAATTTGAAATATTTGACACCAAATTAAAACCCACGTAAAATTCATAGCAATCAAACTTGGTTAACAAGAATATCAGACTTTAATAAAACTGATTCTTTCTAGTTGTTTTTTTTTTGTTGATTACACTGAACCGATTTCAATAAAATTTTAGGGGTATGTAGGTAACCAAAAAAGGCACTTAAATAAGCAACAAAATATACAGTGCGTAATCTAAAAAGATATATTTTTTGGGACACCCTGCATAATCAAAAATATTTTCCTTAAATGCAAATAAAAACTGCACTGTATCAAAATCCTAACTTAATTAGTAACTAAGGTAAAGAAGACGGGAGATGAAATACAAGACTGTATATAAAATAACTTATTTATAAAGTTTAATATACCGTGAAATATTTGTAACATCAAAAACAGTTTTTTACATTCAATTTGTAAATGTAATATGTGCTGACATTTAGATTTTAAAAGGCCTTAAGAACCCATTCTTTTGACTTAAAGTCTTGAAATCATTATTTATTTTGGTTAAAAAATTTACACTTGCTAACTAATATATTTGTAATGAGCAGGAAAAGTGAACTTTAAATTTGGCCCTCGCAATAGTCTTTCTAGGGAACTGATTAAGATTTGACCCCTACACTACATTACATTTTTATCTCCAAGCCAACCTAATAGACTCATCCGGATAGTAAAATTTTACAACCTCTAGGTATAATGCTACATTTTTAAACGCAAGTAGTTAAATTTTCTTTTTACTATGTTAAACCCTAGCGGACGAAGTGTGCATTGGGATTAAAAGGAGAACATTTAGTTGCCTCATAAATGTTCCATTTATTTGATCATACTTCCATTTTGTATACAAGTGCTTAAAAATATATGTTTTTCAATTGTTTAGATCATTTTGATTTTGATAAATTAAAGTTTCATTTGCAAAACTCTATTCATTTTCAGGGACTAAAAACGATAGTAGATTATATATCAAGGGAGAGAAATGCGTGTTTGTCCCGAGATACAAAATATTTACGTATCAAATACTACAGCTACCGAAATCATTTATTATATTTTAAAGACAAAAAATGATTTAAAATTCGTTATATTTCGACAATTAAATCAATCATAAGGGGTATAAAAAAATATTCTATTATTATGGCAGGTCAAAGAAATTATTTTTTTCTCTTCGAAACGCCAAGGAATAATAGTTGTTACAGTAGATTATTTATTTATAATTGTATTATTTATACTATTTATTACCATTTTATTGTAATGTTTCCTGTTGGGCAACAAACACATTTATTATTCATAGATCATTTACTTCTCTGACCAAGACGTTTGTGTAGTCTAATGACATACTAATTTATACAATATGAGTCGCATTGGACATGATTTTTACGATTTATCGTATTTTTGATGTTATTTAATATATCAAGCAAGGATATTTTATGCCTTATTAAGAAATACATCTCAGATTTACAAATGTACTCAATCTCAAATTTCATTATTTCATTTTGCTAAAACTTAAACTCGCTTAGAGTCGTTCAGGTATTTATTTTGGGTAATATAAGATTACATACCGAGTCGGGAAACACTGCATTACAGCCGAGGGCTAAGAATACAAACCGAGGCGCGAAGCGATTTAAAAAATAAGACGTTCTTAAAGTGGTGCAGCGATTATAAATCGGACCCTAAAATCGCCAGATCGTACATTATAAGATGTTAAAAACGGAATTTTAAGAATCGGAATCTACCCTAAAAGTGAAACAAAACCGTAACGTGCATCAATCATTTCGAATAACTCTAAAAATAGCAAATAATTTATTACGTGTATTAGCTTTAAATGCATTTTAGTCGGCAGATATTGTAAAGTTGGTAGATGATCCTAATTTTCCAGAAATGCGACGTCAGTGAACGCTTTCAGTCGTGAAAATCACTCGTCGTCGTTACACTATTGTATACTGAAATATATGCACGTGAACAATGAAATTTATTATAAGGTTAGATTTGACCTTAGACGGCCTGAGAAATCAACGTTGCCAAATAATTAAGATCTACTTTATAAATAAGACGTACTTAATGAAGAAGGTGGTTGTAAGCGTTACTATGGCAATACATAATTAAACTGAATTGAAAAATTCATTTAAGAGTAGATTCGTTGGAGAAACCAGGCGATTTGAGGTTCACAAAATGTTTTTGCCGACCAAAAGGTATGTTTTTACAAAGGGACTCGCTAATCCAACTTTATGGATCTTAAAAAAAAGCATATTATTGTAGTGATAAAGTTAATTTCACCAATTCGACACCGAAATTCTCGATTTAAGCGCATTACAATATTAATTAAGGAAAAAATATTCCCGGATTGTAAATCTACAGCATTATCCAATAGATAGGATAAATAATTTGAAATGCATTACCCATTAATAATAACAACTTTTAATGCACTAGTTCGCTAATATATACTAAAACTTTTGAACAATAAGTCCATTAAGCATAAACACATTGGATCCATTATAAAGTGTGTCGCATGATCAATTACCTTTAGTGCATAATAGTTGTAAATTACGAGGAAATGTGTATAATTTTTTCCGACACACCAGGAAAGCATACGAATTAGCACATTTTCAAAGCATAGTGTTTTCCCGTCTCAAACAAACCATAAATATAATTATGCTGAAAATTACAAAAAACGACTTTGCCGGCACTTTTTAATTCATGCATAAACACACAGTCACACCGGGGGCGCCGCACAAAGGGAAAACCCCAAATTGGGGTGCGCTGCCAAATGAGTAACGCGGGATTTCCGACCGTATTAATTGTGCGGCGATTTTTCATCGGGCGGGAAAATTTTTAATTTTTCAGGAGTTTCGGGGGGAGGTTTTAATTAGTTGAAATCGGTGTTTGCTCGGCGGGGGAAGTAATTTATAGTATACACAAGAAGCGTGGTGTTAGGTTTGATTGGGTTATTTGTTGTTGTCGGTAGTCGTGCGTGTTCATGTTGTAGAGTGTGTGCATTCGTGTGGGAATAAGTTGATAATATTTAACGGGACGGATTGCCCTTGAACGTTGAAGGGAACTTGTGTAGTATTCCGTTGGCGGCGGTGACAGAAAAACTTGTTTTCCCGGCGCCCCGGCGACGGCACTGGACGGCCCCGGAGGGGGTCACGTCGGCCCCATTTTTCGACACAGATTAGCACACACACAGTAATTACCTTTCTTGTAAAAAAGCAGCCCTTGCCATTTTTATCGCACATTAACCGACTCAACTTGAACCACCGACTCTCGACTCTCTCCGGCCACCCTTGTTATTGATTTTCCCGCTCTGACGTCATATGCTCGTAAGGGTGCGCGCGCACCGCGCACGCCGCCACCTGGTTGGTCAGCCACTGTTTCGCGCCAAGTTTTATGGGTTTATTCATTACTGGGTTCACGCTGTACGCAAGGGGGCACACGAGCCTCCGCGTCAAGGGCCCCACTGGCGGTTAAGGGCGCGCTGCTTGGCGTCGCGGCGCTCTACAAATGTCAAAATTGATGCCGGAGCGTGCCCTTGGTGGGAGCAAACGAGCGTAGTAAATCGTGGTGTAGTATACTATTATATCGCACTAATTAACCCCTTCGTATACTACGCATGCCCGTATAGTACTTGTTCAACTTATGTAGTATTTTTTAATGATTTGTGAATATTTTTCAATGGGAGGCCACTCACGCTTTCCCCACCTTTTACTCCTTCATCGTACGATCTCATCCATGCAACTTTGCAATTAACCGCTCTGTACTTTTAAGTGGGGGGCAATTGCAACGTATTTCCCCACGCGTTCATAGATAGCAAATTATGCTTATCTTTTCATTGCCGCATGCGATTCATCAATTAAATTTTATTTCGTTTATTTAACTGCGAGAAAATAATCAATCAAGTAACATGTCAATCCTCACAACCCTAACTGATCCGAAATACCCAATTACTGAAATTTAGTTTATATTGTATAGTAAAATGTCAAAAAAAATGTTAATTGGGAATTAATTAATTGATGGAAACTAGATAGCGACAAGGAAGGGTTTTTACCGGTAAAATATAGATTGGTGGCGGCTATTAAGAATATAGGGCATGCACAACAGTCATGCCTTTACACTATGCTTTTTGATAATTTTGTTTAAATCAGAACGCTGTTAATTTATTTAGTTATCAAATTTATCTTTGTTACAATGAATGCATATGCGTTGCTTGAGAAAATACAGGTTACAGCGGCAATTCAGTACGTCAAACAACAGAATTATTTGCTGTTGCCTTTTCAAATAGTCCCATCTCAGTCACGACTATAATATACCGAATTGTGCAGAATTTTGAGAAAAAAAAAGGATGTTTGTCTATCAAAAAACACTAAAAATAAGCATCAACCCAAAACTAAGGAGCAGGAACTTGATGAATTAAGAATTTGTGCTGCTGTAGAAAAAAAAAATCGGCCAGTTTTACAGAAAGATTGATGAGCAGGTTAATTTGCACCATACTACCGTATTAAAGATTTTGAAGGAAAACGGATATCGTTTCTATAAATTGTCAAAAACTTAAGAAATCTACCCCGGCGATCAAATAAAGCGAATTCAATTTTGTGATGACTAGGGAGAAATCAACTAATGACCCAAATTTTCTAAAAAGTCAAATTGACAAAAAAAAGCCTAAAATCGAGGCCAGAAGAAGCAAAATATTGCCGTATAGGCTTAATATTGGATTGCAACCATCACCATGAAGACAAGCTACAGTTACGAGTGGAAGATCATCAATGGAATGAACTCTACCTTTTCCATGTATGATCAAAATTTTTGTTACTTTTTTTGTGTACATATATCTCGACATATTATTTTAATACAAGGAATAAACTGCCAATAAATAAATAAATAACAAACGAATCAACCAATCCAATGAATGGACGACACAATCCTTCAATTGCTGGTTGCTGGTCGCGACATAACCCACCCAGACATAATTGGGGTGCCCAATAACCACAGAAACTAAATTTTTGGAGAGGAACACTGGACGATAATATTATTGGGCCTTTTTTTATCGAAGGAAATTTGAATGGCCAAAAATATCTAAACCTCCTTCAGAACCAAGTAATTCCAGCTTTTTGTTAAACGCCAGGTGTCCAATTTAACGAAATTTGGGTCCAACGGGATGGCTACCCTGCCGATAATTCATTGGCAGTACGCGAATATTTAACACCACCTCCTGGCGCGCTAAAATCATATGTGAGTTTGGGAATTTTTTTAGGGTAAATTAATAGCTTTACTTAAATAACACGAAAAGCACTTTATTGTGCGTATATTTAAGTACAAAAAAATGTTATTTGTTGTTTACAATTGTTGCAAATGACGGCGTACGGGCACACTTCAACAATCGACTTTTTTCGGGACGCCATTTTGCGTACACGATATGACCGAGCTGGTTTAGGCCCGAGCAAAGAACGACAAATTTGTATGCTCTATATTGATTAAAGTTACAAAGTACGTAGCGGTTTAAAAAAATATGTATTTGTTGCTAAATGACGGCTATTTTTAGATAAAGTACCATTTTTTGGAAAAAATCTGATTTAAAAATTGTGATTATAAAAAGAGTATTCAATATTTCGCAAAACGTACTTTGTTGCATGATTGTGTAGAATGAGTTATGTGCGAAAAACCTTAAAATGCACTTTTTTCAAACACCCATAACTTGGTGGCAAATCGTCGTAGGAACTTTTTGAGCCCTGCATAGGGAATTGATCAAATGCCTTTATGGTGGATGGAGTCAACAAAATGTTTCCAACTCCGTAGACATCTTCAAAATTGGACATGGTTTCCAGAAAGAAACTTCTTTATCACATGGGCGCAAGAGGGGGCGGAAGGGATTACGTTTAAGTTCACATGCATGACTTTAAAGAAGACACTTCAAAATATTTCGCCCTCAAAGATTCAACAAAAACGATTGAAAATACGCCGAGTTACGGCCGTTTGAAAATGGTCGAAATTTCACGAATTTCAAGTGTTTATTTTTTTCCACTTCTCGCGTAAAATGACGCTTCATTCAATCGGCTCTAGCACTATGATACCCTTTCAATTTTATTATAAAACCTTTTGTATTATATTCCTAGTACTATAAAGTAATTAATTAAGAAAGAAAAAAAAACGATTTTTTGAAATCTCAGGGGTAGTGTTATCCCTTAAACAATATTTTTCCCAATCGTGTAATTGCAACACATGGCACAGTTTTGTGGGCACCACGATCTCCAGACTTTGCTCCTCAAGATTTCATTCTGTGGGGTTACATTAAATCTGAAATTTATATTTTAATGGAAGACATGGGAAAACATTTATTACACTGTTATTTATTAGAAGTACCTAAGCTAAATAAATATTATCAGCGCCCTTATTTTATTAACTGACTTGACAGTAGCTTTGTTGATGTTATTTTTTGTTTATTCAGAGCGATGCCATTGTCATGCGGACCTACCTGGCATTAGGGGGTGAACTCGCCCCTCGAAAATAAGCCATATTTTTGTTTTTTGGCTATAACTTTGGAACAAATTTTGATAGCGTAATTTCGCTGATGTAGAAAATTTCAAAGCATTTTTATCGAAGAATTGTGTTTAGTGATGAAGCTCGTTTCTGGCTAAATAGCTTCGTCAATAAGCAAAATTGCCGTATATGGAGCGAAGACAATCCTCAAGCCATTAACGAAACATCAATTAAAATTAACTATTTGGTGCGGTTTATACGCTGGCAGCATCATCGGTCCTTATTTCTTTCGTAATGAGGAAGCAGCTGCCGTTACGGTGAATGGCGAGCGCCATCGAGCCATGCTGATTGATTTTTTATTTCCAAAAATAAATCAGCTAAACATCGACAACATTTGGTTACAACAAGACGGCGCAACTTGCCATACATCGCGCTTTCAAGAAGTGGTCCTGTTAACTGGCCCCCTCGTTCGTGCGATTACTTTTTATAGGGCTATGTTAAGTCATTGGTCTATGCCAACAAACCAGCAACTCTTGAAGCACTGGAAGCCAATATTCAAGCCACCATTGACGCCATATGGCCAGATTTATTGGAAAAAGTAGTTAGAAATTGTTCTGATCGCATGGGCCATGTAACTCGTAACCGCGGCGGACATATTTCATATTTAAAAAAATAAATGAAATTATCTACCAGATTATAATAATAATTAATAATTCCAACAATATTTCTGTCTTGTATTATTATTTAAAGTTTTCAAGCTCTTAAAAGAAACACCCTTTAGTTGAGACTATAATCATTGTTGTGTTTCATGACAAGGAAGATAAAAACATTCTGGATCTTGTATATCTCTTGCATATAGACAAGAGGAACTATTTTTGCTCCCCTACTACTCCTCATCTGAACCACTAATACACCTGGTGAGGAAAAGGTCTTTCTTTATAGTCGCCGATGAATGTAATTAAGTTGTTCGTCTCCGAGAATAACGTTCAGGATTTTTTATTTACACCTAGAGCTGGTAGTTAAACATTTATCTGATCTGCAGAAGAGGAGTTCTTCATATCACCGGCAGATGTGAGAGAAGAAGTTCTCTTCTATGAATAACTATCAAGGGTATTTATAGTTGATTGGGAAAGAGTTATTCGTATTCGCAGGTGGATGTTATGCAAATAGTTTGCCTCTGAGAACAACCTTCAAGAGGAAATTATACCTAGAGCTGGTACTTGAAAATCTGTCTCCACTTAACAGAAGTGGTATTTTATGTATCAATAGATTATGTCTTACAAATAACTTATTGAAACAACGCCGATTATTTTCTATAGTTATGCATGTATATTTTTATTTTCTCCATTACGAAGTAAAGTATGTTCATTAAAAAAAAACCTCAAGTGTCCTATGATTTTTTATTTTTAAAAATTTAAGTTGGTAACACATTTTGAGGTTATGTTACTTGAGGCATGTTCCTACCGATAAATTAATTTGCTGTGACAAACGGCGCAAAGAAGTCCTAGGTTCATCTTCCAAAATTCTTTGGGCTGTGTTAATAGCATCCTAAGTACGTTTGACTGGTCCACCACTTCTTGGTTAACGGAGTTTCATGACAAGTTATTTTTAAATTCATCATAAATAATGGGAACGTGAGGAAATTCTTCCAGAAACTCTGCTAAAGATGCGTCGAATGAATACACCCAATTTCCGTCCACTTTAGTCCCATTTCGGAAATAACTTTCAACTACAGCTATAGTAACTATAGTAACGTTTTTTGCTGGTTGCTGTAAACCATTGTGACCACGGAATAATTGTAACTTTTAGAAAGATCTGACGTTTTGTATGTCAATTCGTAACATGTGCGCCAACGTAAATTTTTAAAAATAAAAAATCATAGCAGGTTTTTTTTAATGAACATACGATATGAAAAAGTATTCTGATGGTGAAAATTTTTTAAAAATATTTTTTAACGGAAATATCCATTCCAGGTCCCTAGAGATGATTTCAACAATTCCTCAAAAAATGTATGTATGTGTACCTATTGTGTGACAGGCTGTGTGTTTGTGTGTGTGTCTGTCTGCCTGTGCGCGCCGTATCTCAAAAACTTAGTATTATTATTAAAGTTTTTCGTTTCGTTCTTTGTTTTGTAATAAATAATAATAATATTATCTCATGTTTCGTTTTATACACTCTATCCAATGATACCCTATGTTAATCCGAAATGACCATTTTCATATTGTCTTAAATAGGTAGCACGAGTGATCTAATCAAGGTCATTTCAAGATCAAAAATGATTTTTTTCGAAAAAAACGTCTCACATAAAAGCTTCATGTTTTCACACGTAGAATCCGAATCTGCAATAAAAATACCATGTTGCAATAAAAAAAATGAGCTTCCGGTCTGGATAACCTATTCTCGATCAGAACCAGAAGTTAAAAATATAATCAGATATATACTGAGCATACCCGACTTGGTGATCAAAATTTTTTGGATTTTCTAAGAAAATTATTTCTCTTGAGTTTAAAAGGGATTGACGGGTGGTCGTACCCACCCAGTATATGAATTTTATTAGCTTCCGGTCTGGATAACCTATTCTCAATCTAAACCGAAAGTTAAAAATATAATCAGATATATACTGAGCATACCCGATTTGGTGATACAAATTTTTTAGATTTTCCAAGAAAATTATTTCACTTGATTTTAAAAGGGGTTGACGGGTGGTCGTATCCACCCAGTATATGAATTTTATTAAAAGTTAAATACTTTCAGGTATAACTGCATGTTTTACACAATTTTATAACAATTTGCATTTATATTAACATTGGTATTAAAATCGCCATATTTGAATTTTGCGCCAAAATCTGTAACCAAATTAACATATTGTCCTAGTAGTGTAAATGAGTATTTAGGAAAGTACTGTCTTAATACCGATTGATATTTGCAGTACCGAAGAATCCTAAAGAATTAGTAATTTTAGCATCCACAACCACAAGAATGTGGTTATTTGGAATACAATACCTTAATTTATTGGAGCCCTTACCTGAAACAAAAGAAAATAAAGTTAGTCCATATATACATACATCTTCATTCAGACTAACTTCAATTGTTATTATTTTGTATTACTTATATTTTGTATTACCTATTCTTTGACTTGTGTAAACATCCTGTAATTAGCGTCAATAATTTTTTTTTAAATATATATACAGGGTGTTCAATTTAAGTGAAGACATTGAAATATCTCGAAAACTACACATCGAATAAAAAAAATATATAATTAAAATTTGTTCGCCCCGGAAGGGGACATCTAATGATAAGAAACTCGAACCACTACTCTCAACCCGCTAGGTGGTTGGGTGAGAAATAGAAAAGTTAAGTAAGAACCATTTATTTGTACGGATTTGAATACTCCGGGAAAAAACAAGAAAGTTTTATCTGAATTTTTTTTGTATTCGTGAAAGACGACGCTATAATCGACAAAATTCAAAATTGGCAAAAATCGTTGAAAAATGGGGATTTCCTGAGGAATGGGGATTCGTAAAATAAGGTTCCTTATGCTGCTGAGAAATAAAGCGATGTGCTGGGAGAAATGTAAAACACTGTCTTACACTGCCAAATCTCCCTCTCTCTATTCCCACCTCTCCCGCAACGCTACATCGCTCAATGCCGACCTAGCAGCCTTCGGAGATGGAGCTCCCTATCGCTCTTACCGCCAGATGCGAAATTCGCGCTGTGATACGTTTTTTACGTGCAAAACGGATTTCACCTATTGACATTCATCGTCAGTTAATCGAAGTTTATGGGGAAAATTGCATATCTGTTCAACATGTTCGCAAATGGTGCAGAGAATTCAGTAAAGGAAATTCACGATGAAGATAAGAGCGGAAAACCTTCAGTTTCAGATGGAATTGTCGAAAAAGTTGAGAGAATATTGCTTGAAGATCGGAGGATCACCATTAACGAACTTGCTTTCCGAATTTCTGAGACTTCCAACACTAATTATTCCCAAAATTAAAGGAACACTTCGGTGGTTTAAGCTTTAATGCCGATGATGAAGTCAAGGAAGAGGTTACTCGATTCCTAAAAGGATTGACGGCAGAATTCTATAGCATGGGGATAGAAAAACTGGAGCATCGTCTGCAAAAGTGTTTAAACAAAAACGGTGATTATGTAGAAAAATAGCATAAGTTTTAAGCTTTAAAATGATGTACAACAAAAATATAGCTGTCTATTAATAAAAATCATGGGAACCTTATTTTACGAATCCCCCTCGTACACATGAAATCAAAGAAATAAAAGTACTATTTTAATGAACCACGGTTGGAATCATCTTCTATGTTGGGCTAATTTTAGTTATTCTAAGTTATTTTACTTAGGATATCTTACGTGGCGGATGGAAGTATCCAAGTAAAAAAGAGCACGATTTTGAAAATTTCACCAAAAATTCATATGTGAGAAAAATTTCTAATGGCATCTTTAAAAATACGACGCTTTAAAAATTTGACACACCTGACGTAGCAGATAGTATTTACGTGAAAAGAAAACAACAAGCACGATTTTCAAAAATTCGCCAAAAATACACGTGTGGGAAAATTTTCAAAATTCGCGCCTTAATCATCAAGAACAACCTTTAAAACGGCAATTTTAAAACGTTTCATTTATATTCACCTTTAATATGGTTTATTTTTGACAATTGTAATACATGTATTCATCTCCTACAACAAATAAATATTAATTTCTAGTAAATTATCACATTAAAATTGAAAGTATGACAGCCGCTATTACAGATATATGAATGCTCCATCTGGAGCCACGCGTGTACTCTTTTTCCAGGCAAGCATTTTTTCTTGTTTTAGTCAGTCTCGCCGCACA
This sequence comes from Ocypus olens, assembly GCA_910593695.2. Lineage (NCBI taxonomy): Eukaryota > Metazoa > Arthropoda > Insecta > Coleoptera > Staphylinidae > Ocypus > Ocypus olens. The sequence goes on along the minus strand of OU343055.1, from coordinate 13,743,291 downwards.
AACTGAATGTAGGATTTTTCATAAAATTTGAAACTTTAGAGATAATACATTATTCCAATTGATTCCATTGTATGCATTCAAAAACTATTTGTAATGGAAAACAACAATTTGACAATTTGGAATCCATTATTTGGGAGATGGATATTGTTTCCCAGTTTCTAGTATTTTTTTTGTTATTGTGAAAATTGGAACCGGTGCAGCTAACACAATTAAAACTATGCCGCCAACGTATCATCGATACAATGCCGAAGCCCGGTTTTTCCACGAATGTTTGGACGAACATTTAATAGCATTAATTCCCCGTGTGGCAACACGCCACAACAATTACAATAAATTTGAATATTACTGCGTCCTGTCTGGTTGGCAGCCTGACAATAGTTTTTCACAGTCTGTCGGTATTACGAGCCGGGGTTTTTGTGGGAAACTTTGTGAGTATACAATGCTCGGAATAAGATAATGGTTACGTCATAAAGATGAATTCGCCGCATTAACTCGAGATGAATCTTTCTTATTGTTAGGAAGGTATTATGGTAAAGGATACATGATATTGTTTATCTTGTCAACATCTAGAAAGTGAAATATAATTCATTAATCATTTGTATTAGCATTATAAAAGGATTTTTGAAATGCTGCATTAATTATTTGGCTGTGCTTAAATTAACATATATCCGCATCAATTTTTAAACTTTCCTATTTACAGTGTTTAATTTTCTAGATAATCCATGAATAATTTAGCCCTTAATGGGCTTAGGGATTTGCCTCTATCGGGCTATCGGTTTGGGAATGGACTAATTAAACGAGACATGGCCTATAATCCAATAATGCTGGTAATATCTTAACCAATCCGGTTTGAATTAGTTACTAGGTAAAATTAAACAAATCTGTTATTAAATGATTAAATGTAAAATATAAATGTTTAATACAAATAGAAAGGTAAAGAATGAATTTCCTCATTTACTAAAAACACAAATCTTACTCCTTGATTATATAAATTTTATCCTAATTTTTATTTAAAGATGCAACTGATATAGTAGAAAAAGCATGCTCTCATAAACCGACGAGAAGTTAGCCATAAAAATTCCAGCCATAGATTTCCCGGCGCGACCACCAATTTGGTCCGATTTTTAAATTTTATTTGTGTGGTGTCTTTCTGTGGGTGTATTTAGCAACTACAAAGTGTCAAAAGGCCATGAAAATTAAAACGAAAAAACAAAAATTATCTAACAGCTGATTAATTCACGGATGGCGTTTAAAAAAATTGTAACTCAAAAAAGGCATTGCAAAAAAAATATTTTATTTTCGCAATGCCTTTCTGCAAGTACAGAACAATTACAAATCATCAAAAAACCGTGATGAATTTTTCTTATATTTTTTATTTAACATTAACAGAAAATCGTGGCTTTTTAAATTTTTTTTGCAATGCCCTTGCTTGTTGTTTTATGGGCCAGCCACGATGGTTAATGTTAAATAAAAAATATAAGAAAAATTCATCACGGTTTTTTGACGATTCGTAATTGTTAACTGTACTTGCAGAAAGGCATTGCGAAAATAATTTTTTTTTTTGCAATGCCCTTTTTGATTTACGATTTTTCTAAATGCCACCCGTGAATTAATGAGCTGTTAGATAATTTTTGTTTTTTCGTTTTAATTTTCATGGCCTTTTGACAGTTTGTAGTTGATAAATACACCCACAGAAAGACACTACACAAATAAAAATTAAAAATCGCACTGAAATGATGGATGCGCCGGGAAATCTATGGCTGGAATTTTTATTGCTAACTTCTCGTCCGTTTCTCATAAAGGCCTCGGATGACTATTAACCCATTTTTGCCCACTGTTCCATTAGTGGAACATCTATATTTTCGAAGAATTGCACGTGCACCAGCGTTCTGCGTCGTTTGTTTATGATGAATTTATGATTGGTAAGACCACTGTGCACTAAAGGAAAACGCACGATTGCCGTTTGAATCGTTTGTGTTCAGAAACTGCACAGAAAATTTGAAAAAAAAATCGTTGAGCAAAAACGGGTTAAGAAAGTTTATTTTTCAGATTATAACACATTTTCGAATTTACTTTGCAAGCGCGCAGTGGGCTTGAAGTTACAATTTGTTCGTGTAAATTTTCTGTCATTGAGGCATCTTTATGATGATGGTTAGATCATCCTATTCACACGATTAGTTTTTTTTAGGAAATCATATCAAATTCAGAGAAGAATTTGATATTTTTGATCAATATTTTCGAATCGCATTTTAACGAGTCTTGTTTCAGCCACTAAAGTCTGAAAAATTATACACCTAGTTAAAATTCAAAAACCAATTTCTATATCTCTCGTTCTTCTGATGAAAAAAATACGTGTCTAGGATGATTATTATTTTTCGTCCAAATTAACTGTTAATGTTATAAGAATTATTTAATCAATTTTCACTTGCAAACCTTTGACACTCTTATTATTTTTAACTCGGCGCCTTAACCCAGTTTCTCAAGACCCCCAAATCTGAATATCGCGTGCTAATATCACGAAATATATTTCATTCTAATGGCGATAATAATGTCGATGTTTTCATTTATCGTCTGCCTGATATACGGCGATGGCGGCAATAAAAAATTACACTCGCGTTCCCCAAAACGGTTTGAAACGATTTCCGAACCGAAACGGACGAATTGGAATGTCATGCGTTGGATTATTTAGGGAATCGGCGAACCTTCTCCCAACTTGGGATTTATCCTCAACTGATCTTTAAATGAATGCAAGGTTTTCCGGCGCGAGTTGTGTTAACAGTAATTAGAATGCTTGGGGACAAGTTTGTAATGAGTGAAAGAGAGAAACGTCTTTATTCAGACAGAAAAATGTTTACATTTCAGTATTTACAGTTATTTTCTTAACCATTTCAGCCCTGGCGATGGTAATTGCCACCGCAACATTTACATGTCTCTACTTACTATGACAATCCATATTTTTGCTGTTTATCAGTAGATATCACTTCAACAAAGCCTCACTAATTAATTCCTATACTAATTAGTCAAATCAGTTCAAATTTGGTATTTATGGTCTTAAGAAGCTCCCCATCAATAATAATTAACAATTTTTTTTTTTTTTTAATTAGAAATGCAGGGCTGAAAGGGTTCAAACATGTTCTCAATGTGACTCAAATAAAAATAAAGAATATTGTGGTCCGAATTTTTCAATTTAATTTACTTTATTCTCTATTGCAGATGTTGTACCGGTATGTAGAAGACGATATAGTTGCGTGCCACTTAATATTTGGCTATTTCAATTTTCTTGGAAACTGTTTAATTAAAACAAGGATGGCCGATACTATAGTAATCTGAGAACAGAGCATGTGATTGTAATAATTTGAAAATATTTTAAAGGTCTGAAAAAATATAAAAGCACCTGCAATCGGCTTGAAATTGCAATTTTCCAGAATCACCCAAAGTTCATTCAGAATTATGTTTCTGAAAAAATCTCCCACCAAACACCGCATTTATAGATTTCAGCAGAAATCTTCGCAGAGAAAGTGTGATCTTTAAAAAACTTTAAAACCTCGCTTGAAAACATTACAAAACAATTGCTAACGACTTGAAATCTTTAAAATTTAACAAAAATACATTTTTAATGAGATTCTGAAAAAAATTACAAATACGTTATGATTAATTAATCTCTGACTTAACCCGAGGTGAAACATAATTATATAATTTGATTAATTAAAACACTTGGTTTTGTGCAGTGAAACAAAACCAAGTGTTTTAATTAATCAAATTACACATACTCTTAAATAAACTTCGAAATAACCTCATGTAAGGTTAAAAAACTCGATATCGTTGGCTTGAAAAAATGTAAAAACTATTTCCATCGACCTGAAACTCTTTGAATTTACTAAAAAAAATAGGAATAATGATTCTGTCAAAATCTACCAACACCCTTGGTTTTGAGATAATCCTTTGGGAACCCGGTGAAAATTTTAAAACATTTTTTGACTTGAAAAAAAAATTGCCTTCGACTTGGAACTTTCCAATTTTCCTTCCAACGCAGTTATAATTATTTTTGTGTAAAAATCTATAAACACACTATTCCTAGATTTCGGGATAATTCCTTGCGAATGGAGCGTAAGATTGTGGAGCTTTTAAAACATTTATATGACCTAAAAAAATATACAAAAACAATTGCCATCGACTTATAACTTTTCCCAACGCAGTCATAATTATTTTTCTGCAAAAATCTACAAACGCCCTATCCCTAGATTTCGAGATAACCCCTTGCGAACAGAGCGTAAGATTATAGAATTTTGAAAACATTTACATGGCCTGAAAAAAATACAAAAATAATTGCCATCGACTTTTTAAACTTTCTCCCAACGCAGTCATAGTTATTTTTCTGCAAAAATCTACAAACACAATCCAATGGATGCAATGAACTTATTTTTTGGAACAACGAGTGAAAAGGGTTGAGAAACACTGGTCTACACAAGTTGAATATTATGCATTTCAGGAAAAAAATTGTTTAAACAAAAAGAAAACAAAACGGTTTTCAATTGTTGTTTAATATTGCTAATAAAACTATGAAGAATGATTTTTTTTAAAGTTACGATGTATTCAAATATTATGTGTTTCAGGGAAAAAATATATAAAAAAAATGAAAAAATGAATGTCATTTAATTGTTATTTAACATCGTTAACAGGTCTATAAAAAAGATTTGTGGCTCAAAATCATTTCTAGATGAGGTCAATCAGTAACTTTGAATTTTTTAAGTCGAATATTTTGCATTTCAGGAAAAAATTGTTTAAACAAAATGGAAGTAAAACGGCCTTCTAACTATTGTTTAATATTATTAATAAGACTATAAAGAACACTTGTGCCCATCAGAATAATTTCTAGATGAGGCCAAGCATTTACTTTTGATTTTTTTTAATTTGCCATGTTTTCGAATATTATTCGTTTTGGAAAAAAAATGTTTAAACAAATTGAAAGCAAAACGGTAATACAATTGTTGTCCTTTCATACGACTATGAAAAAGATTTGTGGCTATCAAAATCATTTTGTAAAGAGGTCAATCAGGGACTTTTATTTTTTTTAAGTTGCATATTATGCATTTCAGGAAAGAAATTGTTTAAACAAAATGAAAGCAAAACGGTCATCCAATTGTAGTTTAATATCGTTAGCAGGACTATGGAAACGATTTGTGGTTATCAAAATCATTTCTGAATGAGGTCAACCAGTAACTTTTAATTTTGTAAGTTGACCATGTCTTCGAATATTATGCATTTTAGGATTTTTTTTTTAACAAAATGGATGCAAAACGGGTTTCTAATTGTTGTTTAATATTGCTTATAAAACTGTGACCATCAAAATCATTTCTAAATAAGGCCAAACACTTACTTTTGATTTCTTAAATTTGCGTTGTTTTCGAATATTATGCGTTTCAGAAAAAAATGTTTAAACAAAATGAAAGCAAAACGGTAATCCAATTCTTATTTAATATCGTTAACAGGACTATGAAAAATATGTGTAGCTATCAAAATCATTCCTAAATGAGGTCAATCAGAAACTTTATTTTTTTTTAAGTCGAATATTATGCATTTCAGGAAAAAATTATTTAAACAAAATGAAATCAAAACTGTCTTCTAATTATAATTAAATATGGTTAATAAGACTAACATTTGTGACCATCAAAATCATTTCTAAATGAGGCTATACGCTTACTTTTGATTTCTTTTTAATTTGCGATGTTTTCGAATGTTATGCATTTCAGGAAAAAAATATTTAAACAAAATGGAAGAAAAGCGGTCCTCTAATTGTTATTTAAATTGTTAATAAGACTATGAAGAACATTTGAGGCTAATCAAATCATTTCTAAAATAAGTCAAACGCTTACTTTTAATATTATCAAATTTACCATAACTTTGGATATTCGTTCCAGGTAAAAAAAATAAACAAAATGGAATTAAAACGGTCCTCCAATTATTGTTATTATTGTTCATAAGACTATGAAGGATGTTAATAGCGATCGAAATCATTTCTAAATGAAGTCCAACGCTAACTTTTGCTGTTTTTAAGTTGACCATGTCTTTGATTATTTTGCATTTCAGGGGAAAAAAATATTTAAACAAATTGAAAGAAAAACGGTCGACTAATTGTTATTTAAAATTGTTAATAAGACTATGAAGATCATTTGTGACCATCAAAATAATTTCTAAATGAGGCCAAACACTTACTTGACTTACGTACTCGAATATTATGCGTTTCAGGAAAAAAATATATATAAACAAAATGAAAGCAAAGCAGTCATCTAATTGTAGTTTAATATCGTTAACAGGTCTATGAAAAAGATTTATGGCTATCAAAATAATTTCTATATGAGGTCAATCAGTAACTTTTAATATTTTTAAGTCGAATATTTTGCATTTCAGGAAAAAAAAATTGTTTAAACAAAATGGAAGCAAAACGGCCTTCTAACTATTGTTTAATATTATGAATAAGACTATAAAGAACATTTGTGCCCATCAGAATCATTTCAAAATGAGGCCAAGCATTTATTTTTTTTAATTTGCACTTATTTCGAATATTATTTGTTTTAGGAAAAAAAATGTTTAAACAAATTGAAAGCAAAACGGTCATCCAATTGTTGTTTAACATCGTTAGCAGGACTATGAAAAAGATTTTTAGCTATCAAAAACATTTCTGAATGAGGTCAATCAATAACTTTTAATTTTTTTAAGTTGAATATTATGCATTTCAAGAAAAAATGTTTAAACAAAATGAAAAAAAAAACGGTCCTCTAAATATTATTTAAAATTATTAATAGGACTATGAAGAACATTTGTGACTATTAAAATCATTTCTAAATGAGGCCAAAAACTTACTTTTGGTATGTTTTTAATTTGCGATGTTTTCGAATGTTATGCATTTCAGAAAAAAAATATTTAATCAAAATGAAAGAAAATCGGTCCTCTAATTCTTATTTAAAATTGTTAATAAGACTATGAAGAACTTTTGTGGATATTTAAATCAATTCTAAAATGGGTTAAACGCTTACTTTTGATATTTTCAAATTTACCATGTTGAATATTAGTTCCAGTATTTTTTTTTAAACAAAATGAAATAAAAACGGTTCTCTAATGATTATTTATTATTATTCGTACAACATTTAGGGCGATACAAATATTTTCTAAATGAGGTCAAACACTAACTTTTGATTTTTTTAAGTTAACCATGTCTTCGATTATTATGCATTTCAGAAATAATTTATTTAAATGAATTGAAAAAAAAACCGTCGTCTAAAATCATTTTTAAATGAGGTCAATCAGTAACTTTTAATATTTTTAAGTTGAATATTATGCATTTCAGGAAAAAAATATTTAAACAAAACGGAAGCAAAACGGTTTTCTAATTATTATTTAATATTGTTAATAAGATTATGAAGAACATTTGTGACCATCAAAACCATTTATAAATAAGGCCAAACACTTTTGATTTTTTTTTAATTTGCAATATTATGCGTTTTAGGAAAAAAATATTTAAACAAAATGGAAAAAAAAACTGGCCATCTAATTGTTATTTAAAATTAAGTAACAGGATCATGAAGAATATTTGTGATCATCAGAATCATTTCTAAATGAGGCTAAATATTTATTTTTGTTTTTTTTTAATTTGCGATGTTTTCGAATATAATGCGTTCAAAAAAAAAAAAAATTTAAACATAATGGAAGAAAAACGGTCAGCTAATTGTTCTTTAAAATTGTTAATAAGACTATGAAGAACTTTTGTGACCATTAAAGTCATTTCTAAAATAGTTTGAATTCTTACTATTCATATTTTCGTTTCAATAAAAAAAAATGTTTTAAACAAAATGGAATAAAAACGGTTCTCCAGTTATTATTTATTATTATTCATAAGACATTTATGGCGATAAAAATAATTTCTAAATGAGGTCAAACACTAACTTTTGATTTTTTTAAGTTGACCATGTATTCGAGAGAGAGAGAACATCTTTATTCAGCCAAAAAATTGAATATTTACAAATATTAAAAAGAGAAACATTTATGTGTGGGTGTTAGTATGTCCGTTTGGGCTATCGACGATCGGTCTTTCTGCCCTGTCTTGAATCTAATTTATGAAAAATAAAAAAAATAAATTGCTAGCTAGCTGAACTGTCTACATCAGCGCTGTCCAACTGGCGGCCCGCGGGCCGCATCTGGCCCGCGAAGCTTTTTTTTACGGCGAGTTATAATAAACTGTACATCAAATTTTGACTGACCCATTCATTACATCTCGTGGAGCAACTGGAATACAAGTGTTCAAACATTTTGGATAAAGAAAAATATCCAAAAATGAGAGATTTTGAAATAATTTCTATGTTCGGAAGTACATATATCTGCGAGCGTGCATTCTCTGACATGAAATATATAAAATCAAAATTTAGAAACAGCTTGAAAGACTCCACTCTTGAAAATATGATTAGAGTCGCCACAACAAATATTTATATGGACATTATTTACCTATCCTTTTCGGCCCGCGAAATATTTGCTAAAGAAAAAAATGGCCCACTGGCTAAGAGAAGTTGGACAGCGCTGGTCTACATGATTCGAATTAATGAATTGATGTAATCATGAATTCGATTATTATGCATTTCACAAAAAAATTATTTAAACAAATCTAAAGAAAAATGGCAGTCTAATTGTTAGTTAAAATTATAATTAAGGCTATGAATAAGATTTGTGGACATTAAAATCATTTCTAAATGGGTGAAACAGTAACGTTTGATTTTTTTAAGTTGACCATGTGTTCGGATACTCGTTTCAGGAAAAAATGTTATACAAAATCAGAGATAATAAACAATTACCTAAATTGTTTTTGCAATAAAATCTTTTGTGGTTATGGCCAAAAAGAAGATTAATTAACATTTTATTGAGATTGGTAATATTTTGATAATGGTGGCTGCGCCGGGAAACCATGGCTGGAAATGTATCGTCGGTGTATTTCTCAGACCAGGCGACCGTGGAACTTTGGCACATTCACAGGTGGCACCAATAAAAACATTTTTGAGACATATTGCATTACAAACGTCAAATTAAATATGAAAAATACCGCGCGCTAGGATAATTAATAACCGCCAAAACCGACAATTTCGAAGACAAAGTGTGTCGGCACACGATTTAAATTGAGCGGAAAAACTGGTCATAAATCGTCCCCCGACACAATAAATCCACACAACACGACCCTCTAAGCCGTTCAAATCAAATTTAAATTATTCCCCGCGGAAAACGTTTTTTTTGCGATAATTCCCGCTTCGACAGATTTCCACGAAATTAAATTTCCCGAACTATTCGCAACTCCCGCATTTCCCAACGAAGTCATAACTAGTTACTACTTCGACTACAGGTGCAATAAAATTACATCCAGAACGGACGTAGACAGCATAAACGCCAGATTTAAGGGCGTATCGCGCCCTCTTTAACATAAAAAGGAGTTCAGCTCGAGAGTGTTTTACATATCAGATATCTGATATTTTAAAGTAGTTTTCCTGCAGCGTAGAGATTTTTTGATAGCGGCGTGAGTATTGCGGATATATTTCAAAAGTACAAAGGTAAATGGAATGCTGAAAGGCCTTACAGATTCCATTCCAGTCATTCAGGGTAGCTGACAATAAGATCCAAGTAGCCCTATACAATAAATTATCAGAAGATTTAAAAAAAAATGGCAACTAAGAAATTTAAATCGAAAATGAAAAGGTACCTCATTGAACTGGAACCATACACTATACGAGAGTTCGTATAAAAGAGCGTATAAAAGACTACCACCCGAAATAGTGAATGATTTTGAAATTTTTTATTTTGTTTTTTTTTTGTAAATGTGCTCCTTTGTAAATATGATAATTTCAACATATGTTATCGCTCTTTTTAATTTGACGTGTGTAAAGATTTGCAATCTGTTAACATTAATAAACGATTATTATTATTATTATTTTGATGTTTGCTTCACTTTCACCACCGTCTATATTTTATATAATTATTAAATATCATAACAGTTGAGATATTAATAATCAAATAATTAAATTGTAGTATCAGAAATTTTCGAATCAGACGAGCCCTCTCGCCAGATTATCATTTTGTCATTAGTATTGCAACTAGTCACAAAAAAAAAACCGGAGATTAATGCATACGGTCATTATTCATAGACCGGAAACAGTCCACACACTGATTCCACATTTGGCAGCCGGAGGCATCGATTTCGATATCGGTCGAATTTACGGGGAATCGCTGACATTTTTACATTTACTTTTTAGTACCGCGCCATCTGTTTCACGGTTGATCTCGTCCTTTTTCGATGGTTGCCAATGTCTATCTATAAGCTGGATTAGGGCTTTATGTCCACCTTTTACGTTCCTCTTTTACGCCCACGGCCCTCATCAAATCACTCAATTGTGAATTTATATATTTCATTTCGTCCGTTAATTACATTTGCCCTAACGCGATGAAGTAATAAATTATTAAGCGATTTATTATTAATAGGAATTTCTCGACAGAGTTAATTAATACTCGTCGGTATTTAAGAGCATAATAAGCGAATAGAAACGTTACTTTAGAATACATAGAAGTAATTTTTCATGGTTTTTAAAACCGTATTTTTTTTTAACTTCTGAATTATCATGCATAATACATTTAGTAAAACTGAAATAAAATATTTTTGGAAAAACATCCCGGAAAAAGTCGATTTTCTTTGCAAAAACTCACCTTCAATTGTGATTTACTCGAAAAAAATTGTATGTTTAATGGCAACATTTTTATACTGCCAGTTTTCAAAATCACGAACAATAATGCCAACCCCCTATTTTTACAAAAGCACTCAATTTCGATTTATGACAGTTCATATAGAAATTTAATTTGGCGTTAAATTTTGCGAAATGTAAAAATATTTGAATAATCTTTGAAAAAAATTCCGCGCACAATTGCATGTTTCAACAGTTGATAGCTCTGTAATGCGCTGATAAAAATTGATTCTTTAAACATCAAAATGTGCGTAATGTAAAAATCTTTCAATCATCCTTAAGGGTTTTTTCGAAAAATATTGCAAAATGGAACAAAAATGCATTTTTATAAAATTAAAAAATGGACCCGCACAATTTCGTTTTTTAATAGTTGGTAACTCTACAAAGCGCTGAAAGAAACTGAAAACAAGCGTAATCCTTAAAAAAGTGAAAAATCGCATTTTTTTTTTTTAAATAGAAACACGATTTGATAGCTAATAACTTTATAAAGCGATAACAGAATTCCATCATCTTAACGTCAAAATGTGCGCAAGTTTAAAGTCTTTAAATTACATTGTTAGAAATTTTATAAAAACTTCTCGAAAACATAAAAATTGTGCGTCTTTTTAAGTTAACAACTTTGGCAAAGGATAAGTGCACGACGGGTTACAGATTTTGATTGTTCAGACACTAGCATGTGCGTAATGATAGGATCTTTAAATAAGCTTTGATGATTTTTTTCCAAAATAGTAAAAACTCGTGTTTTGCTAAATCATAAATGTAAACGCGTATAATTTCGATTTTGGCCAAGGTATGCCTCCAAAACGCGTTGACAGAATTTGGTTATACTAACGTCAAAATGTGCCCAATATTAGTCTATAAATTATTTTACAAATTTTTATTTTCTCCGTTACGAAGTACAAGAAAGTATTGTAATCGTGTCTTTTTTTCAATTTTTTTTTTACGGAAATATCCGTTTTGGGGTCCCTAGATGCCATTTCAACAATTTCTGGAAAGAAAATAATAGAGCAATTGAACATCCATCTTATTTGATAATCCGAAGAACTAAAAAGCTTTAGATAAAATTTCGTACACCGGAAATGGGCGTTTACCTTAACTGTTTTTTGTTTTTTGCAAATATTTTCTTAAATATTAAAAATATCACAATTACACTTAAAAAAAATTTGAAGGCAATAAAGAAATGAATATCTTTGGCTTAAAAACATTTTTCATAAAATTATTTTTATTCAAGAAAAAAAGTTATTATTATTTTATTAATTTTTGGTTTATAATTATAAAACGATAATAGTTACAGCAAATTAATAATAATTGTAGAGAACGCTAAAATAAAAAACTTATAAAGAATAAGCTTTTTTCGAAATCCTTTTAGTTTTTGAGTAAACTGAGTTTTTGAATTTGAAGTATAATTTCTCCATCTTTCATAATTTTGACGTTTTAAACGTCAGTTTCATCCGAGTTTACACAACGCTCGATGTACATTTAAAATATGATTTCAATTGAAAATAAACCATGAAAACGTAAATATAAATGGCTATGATACCATCAAGTCGGAGAAAGTAACATGATGGCCGCATCACCATGTTTTACAGAAATCGCCGAAAAACATAAAAAGTGCATTTTTAAGCTAAAAATCAAATGCTTGCATTTTTGATAGTGGATAACCGCTCAGCGTGTTGACATATTTTGATCATTCAAACACTGTGCGTAATGTTAAGATTGTTGATAAAAATTTTCCAAAAACGTAGAAAACTTGTGTTTTGCTTAGTTAAAACAGTTAACGCGCACAATTTCGATTTATGACAGCGTATACCTCCAAAACGCGTTGACAGATTTTGAATAACATCAAAATGAGTCCAATATTAAAGTCAATAAATTATATTACATTTTTTTTTATAAAAGATGCCAAAATAATAAAAAAAATGTGCAATAAGTTTCAATAATTTCGATAATTTTGAAAAATTTCCTAAAGATTTATAAAATATTTTCAAGAATTTTTGAAACCTAAATATCCTTCCAGAAAGGCACTGTATAAGTCGATTTGAATATAAATTACGCCGAGTTGCAGTTACAATTTTTTTAATGCCTGCCATATTTCAATGTGCGGTTCAAACATTTTGAAAAGTTTCCGAAGGGCTTATAAAACATTTTCACACATTTTTGAGACTTTACATCTATTAAATATATTTCCAGAAAAGCACTGTATAAGCAAAATTGAATGCAATTACGAGGATTTGGAGCTATCATTTTTTGTATTGCTAACCACGTCCGATAACATTGAAAAAAATACTAAGGGTTTCTGAAACATTTCCACACATTTTTGATAAAACATACTTCCAAAAATGTACTGCATAAATAAAATTTAATGTAAATTACGCCGAATTGCAGTTATGATTTTTTTAATGCTTGCAACGTGTCAATGCACTGTTCAATAAATTTAAAAAAAATCTTAAGGGCTTAGAAAACATAATCACGCATTTATGAGTGTCAAAATTTGTTAAACACACTTCCAAAAATGTACTGCATACTTAAAATTGAACACAAATTACGCTGAATTGCAGTTATGATTTTTTTACTGCTTGCTACGTGTCAATGCACTGTTCGATAAATAAACAAAAAATCTCAAGGGCTTATAAAACATAATAACGCATTTTTGAGTGTTAATTTTTGTTAAACACACTTTCAAAAATGTACTGCATACGCCAAATTTAATGCAAATTATGCCGAATTGCAGTTATGATTTTTTTACTGCTTGCTACGTGTGAATACTCTGTTCGATAAATTAAAAAAAGTTCGTAAGGGCTTATAAAACATAATCATTTTTGAGTGTTAACATTTGTTAAACACACTTCCAAAAATGTACTGCATACATAAAATTGAATGTAAATTACGCCGAATTGCAGTTATGATTTTTTTACTGCTTGCAACGTGTCAATGCACTGTTAGATAAATTAAAACAAAAATCTTAAGGGCTTATAAAATATAATCACTCATTTTTGAGTATTAATATTCGTTAAACACACTTCTAAAAATTTACTGCATATATAAAATTGAATCTTAATTATGCCGAATTGGAGTTATGTTTTTTTTTTACTGATTGATACGTGTGAATGCTCTGTTCGATAAATTTAAAAAAGTTCGTTAGGGCTTATAAAACATAATCACACAAAAAAATGTACTGCACACTTAAAATTGAATGTAAATTACACCGAATTGTAGTTATGATTTTTTTACTTCTTGCTGCGTGTCAATGCTTTGTTCAATAATTTAAAAAAAATCTTAAGGGCTTATAAAACATAATCACGCGTTTTTAGAATTATTATTTGTTAAAAATATTTCCAAAAATGTACTGCATACATAAAATTTAATGTAAATTATGCCAAATTGCAGTTATGATTTTTTTAATAGCAGCTAAAAACAATCTTAAGGGCTTATAAAACATAATCACGCATTTTTGAGTGTTAATATTTGTTAAACACACTTCCAAATGTACTGTACATTTAAAATTGAATGTAAATTACGCCGAATTGCACTTGTGATTTTTTTACTGCTTGCTCCCCGTACCAACGCGATGAAAAAAAATGTTTTTTTATGTAAAAAATTGTCCAACTTTGACATGCTGTACCGTGCGCAAAAAAAAAATTGGCAGAAAATTTCACCACAATGGCAGAAAAATTTCATCAATTTCCTTCAAATGCCTTAAAAATTCGAGTCGTTTCAATGATTTGGAGTAAAACTATGAATTTTTGAAAAAAATGGCATTTTTCACTTCAATTAAAATGAACAAATTTTATCACCCTGTCGATAACCTTTTTTTGCACTAGGGGTGACAGAGATTAGAATGAAACAGATCACAAAAAATCATCGGCTTCTGAGCAAAATTGACCAAAATGGAATTTTTACAAGTTGTAAAAATTTAACATTTTTTGTCAATCCAAAACTCTTTTTGTAGGGGTTTTCAGGGGGTCACGAAAATCGAAAACTTCTTAGATCGCAAAATTCCATCGAGTTTCGTGCGAAATTCGTCTAGTTATGGCCAAAAAGGCGGAAAATGTAATTTTTTTCAAAACTGCATAACTTCGCGCCAAATCATCGCATCGACTTGAATTTTGGAGGAAATTGGAGGAAAATGATTGAACTTTATTGCGTGAGTCCATGATTTTTTTCTGCACACGGTACAAGAAACCAACTTTGCACATTAAAACTTCAAAAACATTTTTTTTTCTTTAGGGGGTGGTAGGGAGTGGAATCGTTTTAGCAACAAAACAATAAAACAATTCACATGACGTTGAAGAGAAAATTTGAAACTGTTCAGACTGCAACAGTTCATCGATTTTGGTGGAAAATTACTCAAGTTATGGCCAAAATAGTGAAAATGTCAAATTCATAACTTTGCTCAAAATCATCGAAACCACTCGAATTTTTAAGCCATTGTGGTGAAATTTCTCGCCGATTCCCACAACTTGTCAAAGTTGGATAATTTTTTTACATTAAAAACTTTTTTTTCCCATCGCGTTGTTGCGGGGAGAGGGGGGGGGGTTGGACTTGGGGTCAAAATCAACCACACATTCTTAAAGATAAAACTTTAATCTTTCCCAAACTGAAAGATTCATCAATGTTCGACCAAATTGAACCAAGTTACGACGGTTTGAAAAATCGAGTTTTATCGCGATTTTTCGAGTGGCGCTTTTTTTTGACGCTGAGTGTATATTGACAGAACAACAGTACCTTAAGTGCATAATGCACAGCATCTCCAAACGACTCTTGGTGCTAATATAATTGAAATACAGGCTGAATTAAATTTATACCTCTAAGTAGGGTAGTTTATATCCACGAAATAAAAGTAAGGTCAAAGGGTATAGCCGAATAAGATGGTCAAAAGTGCCCCCAAAGCAAATCAATAATCGCGATGACTGGATGAAAGATAATTAAAAATGCCGTTGATTGCTCGAAATGTCAGCCTCCTGAAGCAATTCATAGTCGAGATATGACTGAAAACGTGAATTTTACGTTTTATTTTTTTCTCGTTTTCTATAGCACGAATCAAGCTGAAACCACTGCTACCCAAAACAAACAAAAAATACTTCTCGCAGTATTTTTTTTCAATTTTTTTGGCGCCAAATTCAAATAGAAAAATGAAGTAAGAGTTTTCAAAATTAATTTTTGCAGTGAAGGTATTCGAGGACTGTCTCAGAGTTTTTTTCTGTAAATGTGTTTTACCAAATTCTATAACATACATTTTTTTCAGAATTTTAAACAGTGTGGAAGATAGTTAAAATAAGACCCCTTAAAGTAAATTAAAGATTAATTTTGAAATATTTAATTATTTAGGAGACTGCACGTAAAACATATTCATAGTATTGTCATATTTTGCATGTGATATAATGTGGATATTTTGTTTGTTTGTTGTTTAGTAAAATATGAATGTATATACAAATTATCATAAATGTAGCTTGATATAAAATGTAATCTATTTCAAATATAATCAAATACCGCCATAATTCACACTCGGATATTTATAGCCTCGCTCGATGTATATTCAATGCAACATTTAATGTTACTTCGTATGATAAAGTATCCATTGCAGCGTCGACTAATAATGCAACGGTTCAGGTATAATTCAGGATTTCCGTAAATTCGTCAAAGGTTCGAATGCATAATGTACTAAGCTTTGGAAGGTATCGACATATCGAGTACATTGTGTACTAAAACCGCATATTTATCAGCAGACGCATTAATTACTGGCAAGATGCGTGTACCCGGCACCTCCTCCATAATTGCACGACTGTTTCCAGAGCCGTGCTCGAAGCGTAATTAATTGAACAAATTATTTACTGAATCGCTACATAATTAATTATTCGGAATATGCTGTCTTTATCCATAAACGTGGTATATACAGCTTCGCAAAAAATACATTTTTGGGGTTCCCCAACTATATTATAAATTAATTTTATTTGTGACAAATTTGTATTTTCATTAGTTCACATTACTTGAAATGTTCTCTAAACAAGTTAATTGATAATATAAAAATAACCATGATGATTGTTGGGACCGTTGCTATGTGGTTATGGTAATAAATACTGAATGAAACACTATGTTTTAAAACCAAGTCAATTGTGTTTTTATAAATATTTTTTTTTTGCGTTTAGCCGTTTACCCACTAAATATTAATGTTATGGCTGAAAGACCTCCGGTCGATAACCCATGAGGAATTGCAGCAAAAAAAATAGAAGTTATTATATGTAAATTAAATTACTCGGTGCTCAATTTGACTTTTTAAAAAGGTTTATTTTCAATTGTACAGAGACGTGACTCTCAAGACTACTTATATAATACTAATTATAATTATAATTAATTAAACTATTTATACTAAGCTTAACAAAGAAGTAATTCTAATATCTTATCTACGCCTACACACTTCCTATCAGGTGCACATATACATTAGCTACATTGTCCTAATGAATGGACCCTTTGATGTTGATGAAGTAGTTCCCTTATATTTAAAATATATAATTTGTATATTTAATTGTATGTAACAATTCTTTAATAAAGATGTTTAGCGTTATATTGTATATATTTTACAATAAATAATTGTGCTTTATAAAGATGATCTTTGCGACCGATAATAAGTTGTAGTCCATTTTCAGATAATGTAAAATGAAACAACTTTCAATGTTTTATAACACTATTCATGAATAAAGTTTCATTCACGCGGTGTATTGTTTTTTTTAATAATATGAGTAATTGAGATGTAGCTTGTCCGTTTAATTCTTAATTACGAGCTACCGCAATTCTTCTCCACATAATGAAATTGAGCGAGTCGTCTCTGAAATTCTTATCTACATAATGAATTATGTCATATTTTGATATACAAAGATGACTGCGTGGTATTTCGCGCTACCAATTAAAATGCAATTAATTACAGGTAGCTGTCGGATGTCGGCAGAGACTACGAAATTTGCATTTCCTGGCCGTTGCATATCTCGCGGGACTCTCTTTAATTATTCATAACGTCGCCGTCCTCATAAATTCCCATTTAAAAATAAACGTTGAAATTATTTGAGAAAAAGTTTCGAGCCCTCTGCGCAAACGACGCCAAATTCGTTATCGAGCAACAGGGAGTCCTTCTGAGAATATTAAAACGGACGTGTTTTGTTTGTTTTGCGGATAATTAGAGGGCAATTGCCTCGTTTCTGGAATAATGCCGGTGCCAGTTTAGTTTAGCGTTCCCTCTTTGAAAATTTCGGATTAACTAGCTATTAGGTGCAGTAAATTTTAACGAGGGAACCTCTCGAGATGTAAGCTGTATTCGCGAATGACTTTTTTTTTCTTAATGGCTCAAACTTGAAAGAGTTGAGTATGTCTTTATCTCAATTATTTGGCAGCTGAAAAAAGGGGGATCCATTCAGCAAACATCACCGAGACAGTTGGATGGAATCTGCTGTCGAATTGTGTGGAAGAATAATAAATTCCTCCCTCTGTACAGTCCATTATCATCACCGATGAGAACCCGCCAATCATTTAAACATCTATGGATAATATGGATATTTTTCGATCAATAATGCCATTATTAATCCACACAAAAGCCAATATTGCCCTCATTGAAATACCACGGTATTTTACGATAACAAAATACTTCATTCGCAACAATAACAAAGGATGTAATTTATATTTTACTATGATTCTAGTTTATTTAATCTAATATATGAATGGAAATGGAAATTGATTGGCGTTAAAAAATTTCAGCTATCTTCAACAGCAGAAAAATTAGCGTGTCACCATGAACATATTAGAAATAAAAAAAAAAAAGATTTTTCAGAATTTGATCGGCCGTAGCGGCTAAACGAAAACTCCAAATTGAACGCGGTTTTGAAATCTGTGCTCCTCGCATGTCAATTAGTCGAATTCAATTGAAATCAAAGATTTTTAATTTTTGACGAAAACATGAAAATATACACAAGTACACCCCTTGGAAATTTTTATAAAAATGCAACTTTTTTAATAATCATCGTAGACCATTGAAGTATACTTTTCATCAGAAAAACGAGAGAAATTGATTGGCGTTAAAAAATGTCAGCTATCTTCAATAGCAAAAAAATTAGCGTGTCACTATGAACATGTTGAAAATTAAAAAATATATATTTTTGAGATTTTGATCGGCTCAGCGGCTAAACGAAAACTCCAAATTCAACTCGGTTTTCAAATCTATGCTCCTCGTATGTCAATTAGTCAGATTCAGTTAAAATTAGAGATTTTTAATTTTTGACGAAAACATGAAAATATACACAAGTACACCCCTTGGAATTGAGAAATTGATTGACGTTAAAAAAATTCAGCCATCTTCAATGGCGAAAAAATTTGCGTGTCACCATGAACATGATTTTTCAGACTTTGATCGGCCGCACAGTGGTTCAGAATTCGAAAAAGCTGGCCAAAAGTCTAAATCTTGATAAAGTTTGACATAAATGGGCGCAGATTATAAATTTGATGTCAAAATATAAAAATTCAAAATGGCGGACATAAGTGATAAAATAATTATTCTCCGCTCTGGAGAAATCCAATATTTTAGAATAACAATGATACCGGCTGTCCGGTGATTATTTTATAATTTAGTCAGGATGTGTAGAAAATCTTTTTATACCATAAAATGGTATAAATTTCGAGTAAGTCGGTAGCAATTGTTTTAATATTTTTTGGCAGCACTGAACTAATGCGCAATCTCAGTATTACAATTACCTCAGTTTTTGGGTGATTATTTTGAAATTCAGTAAAGATGTGTTTGAGATTATTTTTAAACCAAGAGGAATCAATTTTTACTAAATTCTGAAAATTTCAAGTTTGCATTTATTTGGCTACACTGGAGAAATTGGCAACTTCAGTATAACAATCGGTTATCACATGATTATTTCCAAAGTTAGTAAAGGGACTTGTTAGATTTTTCTTAAATCATAAAGCAGAATCAATTTTGAGCACATTTTCAAAAACAATTGTTTTTACATTTATTTGGCCACACTGAAGAAATTCGCAACTTTAACAACAATTTAATGATTATTTTCAAAATTATTAAAAAATTGGCCCCCGGCTTCGAGTCGATGAGCACTCTCCATCCTCGGGCCAAAACCATAACCATAACTTATATTATACAGGGTGTGTACAAATTGACGGAAAACCATTGTGATCCTAAAAAATTCCCAATAATTTCTTTTTGCGGAAATATGATTCCGACAATTTTCGTAAGTGTCTGCCTTTGTGCCTGTCTGCCTGTCATATTGATTTTTACTTTCTCCGTACAAACTACGGGAAAGTGTTCTGATTGTAAAAAAAAATTACAAACATTTTTCGACAACTTTTGTTAAAAAAATGTATGTCTGCCTGTCAAATTGATTTTTTACTTTCTCCGTACAAATCAAGGGAAAGTATTGTGATTGTAAATAAATTCCAAATATTTTTTTGTGGAAATATCAATTTCTTCCATTCTGACATTTTTTGTAAAAAATGTGTATGTCTACCTTTGTGTCTTTCTGTCTGTCATATTTAGTTTCTAGTTTCTCCATACAAACTACAGGAAAATATTGTGATCGTAAAAAAAATCCATTTTTTTGCGGAACAGCCGTTTCGTTGACTCCGACAATTTTTGTGAAAAAGAAAGTGTCTGTGTGTCCGCCTTTGTGCTGTTATTTTCTCCTTACAAACTAAAGGAAAATATTGAGATCATAACGAATTTCCAAATTTTTTTTTTGTGGAAATATCCATTTCGTCAATTCCAACAATTTTTGTGAAAAAAATGTGTCTCTGTGTCTGCCTTTGTGTCTGTCTGTCATATTTATTTTTACTTTCTCGTTACAAACTAAGGGAAAATATTGTGATCGTAAAAAATTTCTAAATATTTTTTTTGCAAAAATATCCATTTCGTCGATTCAGACAATTTTTGTAAAAATGTGTGTCTACCTTTGTATCTGTCTGTCTGTCATATTTATTTTTTACTTTCTCCGTACTAACTACGGGAAACTGTTGTGTTCGTAATAAAAATCCAAACTTTTTTTTGTGGCAAAATCCATTTCCGTCGATTCCCATAATTTTTGTTAAAAATGTGTGTCTGTATGTCTGCACTGCCTGCCTTATTGTCTATCTGTCTATCTTTTTTATGTTTTACTTTCTCCGTACAAACTTCTTTCAAATTCCTTATTCCTTCTTTTTTTACTAATTTGAATAGGAGGAGATTTTTCCTCTACAATCATCAGGAAAGATAATATTCCAATATAAAAAATTAACATTGATTTTGTTCATCTACACCCTATATACATATATAAATCATAAATACAAGATATTGAATAAAATATAAAATCGATTTTTTCAACGATATTGCACATCAGCAATAAAAATAATCCTACACTGAGGAATGCAAGTGAATGCAGCTAATTGTTGTTCATCACGTTAAAGGGCACTAAAATAAAAAAAATTAATCCTATAGGAACACAGGCATACACAGGCAAAAAAATATTTCCATGAATATTTAAAATGTACCTACCTATTTTTAATGCAAATTCCTATAATTGCTAACAAAAATTTTGTATGCATATTAAATGTAATAACCATTAATTTTCCTTCAGGAAGATCCATAATAACAAGGAAAAAAATCCCAGCACATGAAGATTAGTATTTATAGTGAAAAACCGACGCCAAACTTTCATCTCGTCCGAACGTCTCCCACGTGTCTAACAAAGTAACAAGTTTGAACGCGAATTACGAGGCATTTTGTAGTAGATATTCTTCCTTTGTGGCATCCAGTGGAGCCCTCTCGACACGACTATGTTGTACTAAACTCAAAATATTGACTTTCAGTTTTTGACTTTTGACCAGGTTTTTCGAATTCTGAACCACTGTGGGCCGTAGCGGCTAAACGAAAACTCCAAATTGAACGCGGTTTTCAAATCTGTGCTCCTCGTATGTTAATTAGTCGTATTCAATTAAAATTGGCCATTTAAAATTTTTGACGAAAACCTGAAAAACTATCCAAGGGACTCTTACTTTTTCTTGAAAATTGGCTTTGAAATAATTTCCTGAAAAAACCCCTGGTTCGATTCCGCGTTTCTAAACACCATCCTTCAAGATGCCTCGGAAAATATACTTTCGCAAGAACAAATGTCAATTTTAAGCCCGTGACGCGTCAGCAAATAAAACTCGAAAATGAAAAAAATCGAAAAAATCGACTTTTTAAATAATTATCGTAGACCATTGAAGTATACCTTATTTTTCATCAGAACGAGAGAAATTGTATGGCGTTAAAAAAATTCAACTATATTCAATGGCAAAAAAATTAGGGTGTCACCACTTATAAAGAATAAGTGAAAACGTTCGATTTACATTTAAAATATGATTTAAATTGAAAATAAATTATAAATAACAATGATTCTATCAAATCGGAGAAAGTAACATGATGGCCACATAACCATTTTTAAGCCACCAATTAAAACCAAATCATCACTAGAGAAAAATCACTCACAGAAATCAAATTTTAGCAGTAGAAATTTACTTTAACCTCGTTAGAAAAACAAAATCGGTATTGCATTTTGCTGTTTGAATAGGCAATCGAATATTAAGCGTTTGAGAAAATAAAAACGTATTACAGTTTTTTTTGGCGTCGACTGCGAGGTCATCTGCCACCACCGTTTGTGTTAATATATAATATATTAATTGAATACAACATATGCAACAGAATTATATCAATCACTTACTAATTTCATCATTAAGTACTTGTTATACTACATTATCTAAATGTTTAATATGTTCTTTTTCGTATTACAGTTAATGATAAATTTCCAATTAATCAGCTACACTTACCTTAGTGAAATGATATTTATAAGACGATAACGGCCCCTCATCGATCCTTCAAATTTGACTTAAAAATTATAATTCAAGAACAATCCACCACACTGTTAAAATTTAAAACACCGAACTCACTGATGGATAAAAGTTTAAAAAACAACACTCCACCGCACTACAACACTCTAAAACATCGAACTCACTAATGGAACTGGACAACCTTGTCAGGTGCGAAGCGCCAAATCATCTGACCTTTGCTTCGGACCAATTAGCGTCCGGCGTAGAGTCACAAAAAAAATGCATTCTTTCATCGCCTGTTATCAGTGCTTATCAACGATGCATTCACGCAGCTCCGATTTAAATTAAATCTCTTTTTAATTATTGAAAATCGTTTGATTCCGCTGTTTATTTTCCACCGTGTGCAGAATATTGAAAATTATGTTAATGGAAATTGAATTTAATTATTAATTATGAAGATAGTTCCGACTGTTGGTAAGTGATTAAATGATATTAAATGCAATTTTTAATAATACCTCTCAACACAAATAACAATATGAGTCTAGACCATCAGGTCTGTAGTTCCATTTACAAATGGTACATATAATGTTAATGACCATATTAAACACGCAAATGCGTGTGCGTGTTTAATAACTAAATTTTTATTCTTTGCAAGAATCGATATTTATCTCTCATCAGCGCATCTTCGCTTATAAATTCCTCTGCAGGTAGTAATTTACTTTATGGTTGATGTAAAATTTAATTTTTACATTTAGAACCTTAATAAAACTATATGATCCATTTATCTATAATCAAATTATAAAAATAAAATAGCTTTTATAGGAAAGTAATTCAGCTCATCCGCCGTGAGTTCACGTGCTAATCCAACATAAAACGGCTCCCTTTCTATTTCAAAAATTCCCTTCGTCTTTCAATTTGTATGGTTGCTCTTTTTATTCCTTCTATCACATTTAAATTACACCTTAATTTCTCCCTCGACCTTCCCTCGGTTCACCGTTTGTATTTCGTACGGAAATGTTTGTTCTCCACTTGCTTAATAAAGTTCGGTATTTATGTTCATTTAACTTTGTTTGAACTGCGTTTTTTTACTCCATTGGGGCCACATTTCCAACGAGAATAAAATATGGCTTCGCTTTAGGAATAACTTTACGCGGTCCACCATAAAATCATTAAATATATATTAAATCCTGTAATTGTCGAAATTAATAGTATATTGTACAACGAGCATATAATGATGGCTATTAATCACGAGAACGATGTTTGCGGAACGAGCCATAGGCGAGTGGAGCAAATCGTTTGAGTGATTAATAGCCATTATATGCGAGTTCTACACTATACTTTGTTCACGAAAATTAAAGTCAAAATAAAAAAAAACAAAGAAAAAATCAGAATCAAAATTAAAATCGAAATTAAAGTTGTAATTACAATTACAATTGAAAAAAAATTAAAATCAGTATTAAACAGGGTAAACAAAATATTATTATAAATCGCGTTCTGTGAATTAAAGCGCGAATTAGCGTGTTTAATAACCATATTAAATACGCAAATGCGTGTTTAAGAAATTGAGTGTTAAATGTACCCCATTAATGCTGCCCATAGAATTAAATAATGCGCACGTTATAACATTTTCGTGAACAAAATAATTTATTGTTCGCAATTGTGAATGTAACTTGAAATTATCACCGATTCGATTCTATTTGAAGTAAATAAAAGCGCTTACAAATCCGCCCGTTATTTACATTGACTTAATCGAAGCGTCCCTAATTTATGGAGATACTTTGTTTTAGCCCTTTTTTGAGTCTTTCAGCCCCCGGCAATCATTCGACTGCTTCAAGCTCCTTATCACGTTTCGTTCCTTCTCTGAGCAGGAAAAAAAAATCAGATCCCCATTCACGAGCAAGAGCGAATGTTTAACAATTCAGTAACTTAACCGACCCGTTAATCTTTTATATGTCAATTTTGTAGTTCCATTTTAGGTCCCTTTTCAGGCGGAGAAACAAATTAAACGCTTTGCGTCTATTCATGAAAAAAATGGTGATGTGGCCATCATGTTACTTTCTCCGACTTGATTTATATTTACGCTTTCATGGTTTATTTTAAATTTAAATCATATTTTAAATGTACATAGAGCGTTGTGTAGAATCGAAGAAACTGGCGTTTAAAACGTCAAAATTATTAAAGATAAAAATGGTCAGTTTACTCAAAAACCAAAGAGATTTCGAAAGAAACTTATTCTTTATAAGTTGTTCATTTAGGTATGCTCTACAATTATTATTAACATAAATTTGCTGTAACTGTTACCGTTTCATAATTATAAACCAATAATGAACAAATTTCTCGAATAGCAATGATTTTACGAAAAATATTTTCAAACAAGACTTGTTCATTTTTTTTGTTGTGTGCAATATTTGTTTAAATGTTTATGTGATATTTTTCATATTTAAAAAAATATTGGAAGAAAACAAAAAGCCCATTTCCGGTGTACGAAATTTTACAGAAAGCTTTTCAGTTCTTCGGATTATCAAATAAGACTTATGTTCAAAATCTCATATGAATTGCTCAATTTGGCCAGTTTTTTCCAAAGTAATTCAAGGTTATATAGACCGACCATAATGAAAATGAAATCCAAAAGTTTTTTAATTGGTTTTACAAACATTATTTTTTTACTGACGAACAAGTGGATGAAAAATTCTGAAAAAATTCATGAAAATAGTCCACCCAATTAACCATTTGACCAATTTTTTCCAAGGTCAATCAACATAACTTTTTAAATCGATTTTTAATCATTATTTTTATAGTGGCCAACGAGTGGATGAAAAATTCTGAAAAAATCATTAAAATAGTCCACCCAATTACCCATTTGATCAATTTTTCCCAAAGTCATTCAAGGTCATTTAGTTACTGAAAAAATTCCAAAAGTTTGAAAATCGATTTTTTTTAAATTATTTTTTTACTGACGAACGAGTTGATGAAAAATTCTGAAAAAATCATGAAAATAGTCTACCAAATTACACATTTGACCAATCTTTTTCAAGGTCATTCTAGGCCATTTAGACACTAAAATATTCCAAAAATTTTTGATTTTTCAAACATAATTTTTTTACTGACGAACGAGTGGATGAAAAATTCTGAAAAAAATCATGAAAATAGTCCATACAATTACATATTTTATTCTTTTTTCCAAGATTATTTAAACCCTAAAAAAAATCCAAAAGTTTTTTAATCGATTTTTTAAACACTTTTTTCTACGTCCGTTATAAAATGTACAGTTTTTTTCATTAATCTGCGTTCATAAAATATGTGATTCCTGAACCCTTCAAGTAGCGTGAAAAAAAAAGCCATAACGGTTCATTTTTTCACTCTTTTGCGTGAAAAAAAGTGCCGTAGCGGTTCATTTTTTAACGCAACTAAAAAATTGTTTGCGCAAAGTGTGTCATGAACGCTTCGCAACACGCCGCGAGTTCCGCTGATAAATATCAAACATTCGTTTCCGATCAAGACAACTTGATGATTATTATTATCTTCTTTATTTAAAATAAGTATTATTACTTATAAAAATTGATTAAGGTTTTATCAAATTTATAAATTTATTTAAAGTTACGGACGTAGAAAAATTTTTGTATGAAACTTAAGAGTAAAGCAACTTTTTTTCACTTGTAGGAATTGCCGCACTCGCCTTAGGCTCATGCGGCAATCTTTCCTACTCGTAAAAAAAAGTATTACTTTACTCACTTGTTGCATAAATAACTATTTTTACACTGGCGAACAAGTTGATGAAAAATTCTGAAAAATTTCATGAAAATAGTCCACCCAATTACCGATTTGAACGCTTACGAAGTTCCTTTATTTAATTATTTATTTACTTTTATTACTTTATTTATTTATAGAAAAATACGATTTTTTGTTTTGATTAAAAAAAAAATGAGATTTTGGCAATTTGCGTTGATTTAAGGTGGAAATTTTCCAATGATTTTTAAAAATGTGTTAAATTCGCTACAGGTTCACATTTAAATTATCAAATCTAAGAACGCGTTCAGCAGTTACGTAATTAAAAAAAAAATGTTTTGACTTGAGAATTTGCGTTTTTTGACAATTTGAATTTTTGGCAATTTGAGTTGATTTAAGACTATGATTTTTCAAAACGTATTAAATTCGCTACATTTTCACGATTAAATCATCAAAATCTAACAACGCGTTCAACAGTTATATAATTTTAAAAAAATACGATTTCTTGTTTTGATTTAAAAATTTTCCAACAAACTTTCAAAAAGTGATAAATTCGCTATAATTTCAAATTTAAAAAATCAAAATCCAACAACGCGTTTAACAGTTATATGATTTAAAAAAATACGATGTTTTAGTTTTGATTTTTGACAATTTACATTGATTTAAGATGAACATTTTCCAATGATTTTTTAAAATGTGTTATATTCGCTACATTTTCACGTTTAAATAATCAAAATCTCACAATGCGTTTAGCAGTTACCTAATTATTTTTTTTTGTTTTGACTTAAAAAATTGCGTTTTTGGCAATTTGCGTTGATTTAACATGGAAATTCTTCAATGATTTTTCGAAAAGTGTTAAATTCGCTACATGTTCAAGTTTAAATCATCAAAATCTAGTGACGCGTTCGACAGTTACGTAATTTATAAAAAATACGATTTTTTGTTTTTATTAAAAAAAATGAGATTTTGGCAAATACGTTGATTAAGGTAGAAATTTTCCAATGATTTTTCAAAGAGCGGTAAATTCGCTACATTTTTAAAATCCAACAACGCGTCCAACAGTTATATCATTTTTTTTAAATACGATTTTTTGTTTTGATTTAAAAATTTGCGATTTTGGCAATTGATTTAAGACGAAAATTTTCTAATAATTTTTTAAAATGTGTTAAATTTGCTACATTTTCACGTTTAAATAATCAAAATCTAACAACGCGTTCAGCAGTTATGTAATTAAAAAAAATAGTGATGTAGCCATCATGTTACTTTCTCCGACTTGATGGTATCATCTATATTTACGCTTTCATAGTTTACTTTCAATTTAAATCCTATTTTAGATGTACATCAAATGTTTCGTAGACTCGTTTAAAACTGACGTTTAAAACGTCAAAATTATGAAAGGTGGAAAAATTTACTCAAAAACTAAAGGGTTTTCGAAAAAAACTTATTCTTTATAAGTTGTTTATTTTAGCATTCTCTACAATTATTATTAACATAAATTTGCTGTAACTATTATCGTTATATAATTATAAACCAAAAATTTAAAAAATAAAAATAATACATTTTTTTCTCGAATAAAAATGATTTTATGAAAAATGTTTATAAGCAAAAGATGTTCATTTCTTTGTTGTCTTCAAAGTTTGTTTAAAAATTTTTGTGATATTTTTCGTATTTACGAAAATATTGGCAAAAAACAGTTAAGGTAAAAACGCCCACTTCCGTTGCACGAAATTTTACCAAAAGCTTTTCAGTTCTTCAGATTATCAAATAAGACGGATGTTCAAAGTTTCAAATTAATTGCTCTATTAGTTTTTGAGATACAGCGCGCACAGACAGACACACGCACACACATCTACGGACCACAAAACGGATATTTCTGTAAAAAAAAAATTTGAAAAAAAAAATCACGATCACAATACTTCCTCGTACTTCGTAACGGAGACAGTAAAATCATAATGTATCAAGTGATGTAAAATCCAATAGATTTACTAGTTTAAAGTTTGTTAAACATTTTATTCTCGGGCTATTTCGCACGAGCCGAAACATAAAGATTAACGAAAAATGTCCCGACAGATTCACATATTTTTCCCGCGAACTTTTGAGTACTTCAAGGTACGTTCCATCTGCCAAGGAAATATATTTAACTAAAAGTTATTTATTAATTACACTTGTATATTTCAACAATGGTGCCAGTTCCAGAGGGTGAATAAATACGCTCTAACGACCTAGTTATATTAAAAAAAATATGATTGTTACAAATGCGAGGGCGCATGAAAAATATCAGCAAATATACACGCGACGTGATAAACACCGATTTATATTTATGCTCGGGCGTGCTTTATGCATCCATGGCGGCCTTAACTTATTTATTCGACTATAGATGGCCTCGCGATTTATCTCCCAACGCCTCGTGCACTGTTTTTCATTAAAAATGCCCGGAATTCAAATGTGACCGCAAATATTTGCATGGCGCGGATGGAACGTATTCAAATAAGTTTATGCCACATAACGTCAAATATTCCGGTTACGATTGCCACAATGCAAAAATAAACACTCGTCCAAATTAAAAATGATTTGTTTGTCAAACAGATTTCTACCTGGATATTGACTCTAGACATTGCCCGTGTTAGCTACTGAATAGCTGCTATAAAATTTTATTGGAACATTACCAGTCTGTGTGCAGGACTCTCTGGAGGATAATTATGGTAATTGGATCGATTTTTATTCGTTGTTGGCTTAACCTAACGGGTTAAAATACTGTTAAATTAGAAAATAAATATTTAAGCTCTTCTGTTCGGTATTTGATTAAATGCAATAGTATGAATTTATATACAGCCTATGGTAATTAATATAAATACAAATCCAAGCTGTTTGATAATTTTAGCAATTTTAGCATAAAAGAATTTCAGAAAAATTACACCTAATTAATTTAATTTCGATTTCTAATTGTAAAATACCTGAGTGAAAAAAAAGAATACAAAATGTTAGAATAAAACGGTCAATTTTTAACCAAAATTTGTTCTAGAAATGGCGAATTCTGGAAAGAGAAACAAGATCTGGAAAAACACCAAACGTACCTCCCTTTAATTATAAACGAAAATACGGCATCCTCTTAATCCTCTACACCAGCAAACTGTGGGTCGCGACCCCCAAAGGGGTCGTTAGAAAATATTTGTTGGTCGCCAAATTCAAATAAATTTATTTGTCAATAAAAAAATATTAGGCTCTTCTCCAAGTATCAAGTACAAGTAAAATAGTGAACGAAATTATATTATTTATAAAAATAAAACTGTATTATTTTAAGAAAATAGTACCAAATACTAGGGCTGGGAATCGAATACAAATAGTACGAATAATTCGAATATTCGAATATTCGAATACGAATAAATCTACAAAAGAATTATTAGAATATTAGAGTATTCGAATTATTCGAGTATTCGAATTATTCGAATATTATTCGAATATTCGAAAATTATTCAAACATTCGAAAATTCAAATTTGCGGAAAAAATGAGAAGAATTAAATTTATGACAAATTTAATTCTAAAGATATTTGTATTCTTATCTTTTCTCATCAAAGTGATACTTTTTGAATAAAAAAACAAGAAACACTTAGAGGGTACACATTACCGTATGCCCCAGCAAAAATGATATAGAAATAATTTGTATAAAAATTAGTTCTAAACACATTTGTATTCTTATATTTTTCTCATAAAAGTAATGAAATTTAAATCATTTTCCAAAAACAAAAAAAAAAACACCAAGACCGTACCGACACTACTACATCTCTTACAAAGAAAATGGTCATTTATAAGAAATTGAATTCTAAACATATGTATTCTATTTTTATGTTTTGCTTATAAAACTAATAATTTTTGAGATATTTGTAAAAAAGAACAGAAGGAAGTGTACACTTTTTAGACATTGCCGCGTGTCCTAGAAAAAATGCTATAAACGTAGTTCATTAAAAATTTAATTATGAACTTTTGTAATCTTAAGATTTTTCGAATATTTCCATTCGAGTATTCGAATAATTCGAGGATTCGGATATTCGAATTATTTGAATATTCGAATATTCGAATACTCGAATACTCGAATAATTCGAGTATTCGAGTATTCGAATATTCAAATAATTCGAATATCCGAATACTCGAATTATTCGAATACTCGAATGGAAATATAAAATAATTTCTTGAACGAATATTCGAATACTCAAATCGTAAAAATTCCCAGCACTACCAAATACCTATATTTCGGCAAGCGGCAGACATAGTAAATTAATTCTACCTCTATAATTTCAACTATTTGCGATTGCAACATTCTCCCACCAGTTACTCTTGTTACAAAATATTTTACATTTTTATTACATTATTTTGTTCACATATTAAAAAAAAAATCTATCTATCTATTAAGTAATATCTGAACTTATCTTGAGTTTTATATTTTATACTTACTCATACTTTGATAGCGAGAATTAAGCAAACTTTGACTACATTATTATTGTAATATTGTTATACAAACTTCTGGCTTGTATGTAATAGCCCGGACAAAGATTATTATTATTATTTTAATGAAAACCCACTAAAAAATACACTTATAAAATTAAAGAAATAACCTTAAGTTAAAACAAAAACCTTGAAACCATTAAAAAAATTAGGTTGCAAGAATAAAAGGCAAAAAATTAAATCGATTAAATTAAAAAACTCGAAAATATTAGCCAAAAAACTCAAAAATTCACTCATAAAAATCAAAACTTGATGAAAATCGAAAATATAGACCAAAAATTCAAAACTTGTGCCTAAAAAATGCATTTCAAAAAGAAGCAAATCGAAATTTTTTGGCTAAAATAAAGAATATTTAGGCCAAAAAATAAAAATATGGTAAAAAAAAATAAAGACAATAAAGTGAAAAATCTAGTAATTGGTTAAAATAATTTTCTCACAACTATATTTGTCTAAACATTAAATATTGTTCCCCCATCAGAACACCTACAGACCGGTTTCGACCTTTCAGGTCTCATCAGTGCAGTTAGTTGCTGATGCGTACAGTATTCAGGCAATGGATTCCGCCACTTTGGCGTTTCTACCTATATTTTTCTAACTTAAAACTACAAATCAACGCCTAAATTAAAATCAAAATTTTAAAATCAAATAACCTACATTATTAGGTAATTTTAAATTAGAACACTTGTTTGGTTTCATATTATTATATTCAGTTTCCTGACATGTGTTTCGGTCAATGACGACCATTCTAAAAGGAATTACAAAAATAACTAATTCTACAAATAAAATAAAGACCTTGTAAAAAATACAGACTAGAAAATTAAAAATCTAAGATAAATGTCTATAAATAAAAACTCGCAAATGCTTGCCAAAATAAAAATTAAAAATTTGTGCATAAAAATTAATAATTCAGGTTACAAAATCTGAGATATCGAACATTCAGACCAAAAATCGAAAACTTCGGCCTAATATTTTGGCCAAAAATAAAGAATATTTAGGCCCAAAAAAATACATTTGGAGCATAGAAATTGAAAATACTTGCCAAAGATCTAGGGCAAACATCAAAAATCTTGGGCTAAAAATAAAAAAAATTATTTATTTTTCATCTTACTACTTCCTCAAAATAATTCTTCTTCGCCTATTAATCTTATATCCTCTTTTCTAATTTCGATATTATTGTTAATATCTCTCTTCATTTTTTGGAGATTTAAATAAGAAAATCCGCATAATCTTTGAGGGCAATTTCAAAGCAACCGTATGAAATTATTAAAGACTACAAGTGGTCAAACAGTGACAATTTAGTAGTGAAATCGGAAGTCATCGATTGTTTAAAATTCAGCTTTTGTTCTGGTTTGTTTAGTTGATGCCAAGTCATAAAGAACTAGAAACATTGCACAAATGACATACATTTCCTCTCTCATTATGGATTGGTACCTTTAGAGATTTAAGACATTACCGAAATAGAAGTTTGTGAAATTATAATTGCAATGAAAAATTTGCATATAACCTTTTATGTCAGTTTCATGAAACTATTTAGGACTATAAACGGCGAACTAGCTCGTGACAATTTCGGGGTGAAGTAAGAATTCTACGATGCTTTAAAATTTATACATTCACTACCCTAATTCTTTGTATTTTTTATGCAAGTCACATAGAACTAGAAGCATTTCTCAAATAACTATAATTTCCTTCTCGTCGCAGATTCATATCTTTAAAGTAACCACCTCAGCATAAGCAAAGCTAGTTTTGCTCTCCTAGATATTTACGAGGCCAAAGATGTCCAAACGACCAACAAAATAATTCTAATAGTTCGATGTTGACCTTTTAAACTGCAAAGAGGTTCCACCTGTTTCTCATAGTTTTAAAATAAAAGTTGAAATTCAGTCAGCAACAAAATAAGTAATTTTTGTGTTTATATTTCTATTAGGTTTCCATATTTAATTTGTTATAAAGTATTGTAGTTATTTACAATGTTTACTTAACTTTAAAGTCATCGAGCATATGTTTCGATTTAAAAATCCCAGTTGCTTTAAACCCTTTAGTTTGGCTAAGCCTTCGTCTGAGCACACCGTCCGCGAGAGTAATAAATTCGTCCGTATTCTCTAAAGAGGATTTATACGGGTAGTGTAAATAATATCGTGCAAATAATGTAAATCGGATTATCCCGAAACCAAATATTGAGTCGTCAAGCCTCGGAGAAGGTAAAAGCGCGGCAGAAGGATCGAATTAAAGGCTTTAGCCGATGCTGAAATATCAATTTAATCCGATCCGCAAATTCGGCTCAATTATGGCCGACGGTCGTAACCAAGATTGAGTGAGTAATAAGCAACGAAACCCGAAGCTCGGTCACACTCCGGTAATTGCCCATCACTCGATTTTCGAGATTTCTTCGGCTGTCCTCCGTCGTTACATCTCATTCACACACGATTCTATCAACTGCAAAAGATCTAATTTTATAACCTTTATTATATACACTTTATTTTTTAAATATACAGAAATAATTCCTAACGCAGATAAATGCAAGAAATTCCTACTTTTCCGTATGAAATAGGTAGAGTATTGTTTCAGGTTGATCGAAATCATCAAACATTTTTTTGCTAATAAACTCTTGCTTCGTTTTAAGTTACTATTTTCAGTTTCAATTTTCTGTATTCATTATAATATCCGCTGAAAATGGTTTTAATTAACTGACACGTGTCAGGAAATTAAAAATACCAACACGAAACCAAAGAAACATTTTATTTTTATAATACCCGCAATTGTAATTTTGTTTCAAGTGCTAATTATAAACTTTTGTTAAAGCTTATCTAACGAATGTCGCCATATTCGCAACAACAAATATTCCCATAAACCACCATATTCGTGACAACATATTGTGTCGGCTTACAACCAAAACTACATAAGTACAATTTTGTCATTTTTGAGATAATTGCAGTTCTGGGCCTAAAATTCACTATACTGAGTACTGGCAAAACCATATATGTGTATCATAAACAGAAAACTCGAATACGCATGTTTTTGATGTAATGTTAAAGTTTAAAACTTCAATATCTCAAAATGTAGAATTGTGATTTATCAGATTTTAGTTGTAAGCCGACAATATTCACGACAACAAAAATATTCCGGTAAGATTCTCGTAACATCCTACGGCATAGGCAGGACGTAATTTTAAATTCCCGGCGCATCCACCATAACTCAATCGATGAGTTAATTTCCGTTGTCGGGCGAAATTAACTAACTCATATTTTTCAAATTTAATTATCTAAAATATTAAACACAAGCACATAGGCCTATCAATAAAAAATTGCCATAATTATTGTTTTCGAGAAGTATTTTTAATTTAAAATTTTAGAAAATATATTTCTTAATACGGCATGAAATCTTTCATTCACTTACACAATCACATTATTTTTAATTCGAGTAAAACTCCAAAATTTGATCATTCATGCGGCATTAGCTCAACTCACAATGAAACTCCAGTTGAAATATTTGCCAAGCGGCATTAGCTTAACTCACAATAAATACTTGTTTTCTGATAAAATTCCGTTTATTTAAGGAAGACAAACAATTATTCGCAAAGAATTTTTCAGGAAAATGTTTTCGCTCGAAAGCAGGCAGCTCCAGATTCCTAAATAGAAATTCAACAACGTTCGTGTTAAATTCTCGATTCTCAGTTCCTCGAAAGGGTGGAAAAGGTGTGGCCGCAATACTACGTTTGTTAATTTGAAGGACGAAATTGTGGGATCGATTATGTGTCTTACATTTGTTAAAACATAATCGAATAAGGTCAAGTATGTAAACGTTATGATTGATTATGAAACATTATGCGTCGCAATTATTAAATATTTTCTATTTTTAAATTAAAAAAAACAGTTTTCTCCAAAGCGGACGCTTTCTACAACCATAAAAAGTAAAGCGACATAATTCCGGTTAATGAGCATCCCTAATTGATATTTTCTCCAATTCCAAGGAAATTGCTCCGTGGCAAACCGGATTACGGGGAAGAATAAAATCCGATATCAGTTGCGATAAAACGTTACTGTGGAAGATAATATCT
Source organism: Ocypus olens (assembly GCA_910593695.2). Lineage (NCBI taxonomy): Eukaryota > Metazoa > Arthropoda > Insecta > Coleoptera > Staphylinidae > Ocypus > Ocypus olens. The sequence continues at coordinate 13,708,406 of OU343055.1, read as the reverse complement.
TGAAAATATGTTGAACCGGACGCCGCCGGCGGAAATCGGGGAGTTTCTTTTTAAAAAAGGAAATACCTTCTCCAACGACCCTGCTCCTGATTTACATACCAATGTCCGGCGTACGTAAAATTTTCAATCAAGCGAGACGACCCTAAAGTTGAAAGGACGTATTAATAAGTGAGAATGCAAACCTTAAATCCATTCCGAAAAGTTTATTTGTAAAGGTATAATCCGCATGAATGGAGATATTTAAAAACATGATTGTACTTGTTTCGTAAAAATTAAAAAAGGAGTTTGAATACGTCTTTCCTTCACAAAGGTGCGGATATAGATCATGATGTATTTTATGAAACAAATATATATTCCTGCTACAACTGTGCTGCCGTGTTTAGGTTTCTTTATCAGTTTACAGTTAAAAAAAAAATAATACAAAATAATACAAATTGTCAGTTACTGCTTTTTCGACTTTTAGCTTTACTGGAATTATATAAATACAATAAAACGAAATGTAGCCCTAACATATGAATATTCAACCTGTTCGTTAATCAGTAGGCAAAAATTAAGTCTTACTAAGACTATAAACAAATAACTTATTGAAACAACTACTTCCCTGGCTAGTGCCACTCGGCACGGATATTGAATGATACAAAATAAATTTGCATGTTATTGCTAGTACTACTAGATAATAACATTGGTTTAAGATCGTTTATTTCTGCATACAAGACTAACTTAGAAAATCGTCATTCGTTTCCTGCAAGCAGAAGATAATAGTGAAGCAGAAATTAATCGAAGAATTTGCCGAGCGTATGGAGAAAACTTTATGAGTGATGGTGTTGTTCGCAGCTGAATTGCTGCTTTCCAGGCTTGCAGAAAAAATGTACTGTTAACGGAATCGCAGAGAAAAAGAGTTTCTGCCATTCTTCACAAATAAAAACGAATTTGTTTTCTGCAGCAACGTACAAGGATTTCTGATGACATTTGGAATAGACACCCAGTGAATGGCGGTTATTAATAGATAACTCAAAACGCAGTCTAAAATGTGCACTTCTGCATAACGGAAGCAGATACAGACCAATTCCGATCGCTCACTCACAATCAGTTGCTAAAAAAAGAAAGATCAGCAGTGGGATTCCGTAAGAGTCGCAATGTCGACTGCGAGTCGATGGCTGTGGAGTCGCAAGCAAACCAAATCGGTATTCCCTATCGGTCACGTTTCGAGGCCCATGCTCGTTCGGACGTTTTCGGCGTTGGAGCCCTTACATTGTTGACAGATTTCTCTATAATACCTTAAAGTTAAACAGACATTTGTCCGAAAAAATATGTATTTTAATAAGCGTATATCTTTGTTTTATCCACAGTACTACATAAATATTAATATCTCGTTAAAATAAAAAATAGACATTTAACAGAAGAAATGTGTCTAAAATATCAATATTATATACACATTAATATATGTAGCAAAAGTAAAATATTGTGAGTCATTGGCAACATTGTAGATTTGGCGCAAATAGCTCTATTAACCTCCTTTTCATTCACTTGTTGATTAATATTGTAAGAATGGCATTTTATCAGTATGCAGTTTTATTCGATGGTGGATAATAATAATTTAAGAATAATGAGATGAACTCTAAGAGATGCGACTGATCCGGGGTGCAATATTTAATTAACGTGGTTACCAATTATTTACCTGCTGCGAAAAGGACTAATTCTATTCCGGTAGGACTAAAGGTGTGTGCGACGTTGGGGTATTATCAACGATCGGTTGGTCAAGTAAGTAATCGATAGTATAAGATAGATTTCTTAATTAAGAAATAACTTTTGTAGGATTTTGTATTTAGTATTAGCCAAACCTCAGTTTCAAGAATAATTGTTGAAATCACGGAAGTTCTAGCGCAAACCACATGCTACCAATGGATATTATTTCCTGAAAACCAAGAAGACATTTTAAATATTCAACGTGGCTTCATGAACACAGGATTCCCAGGATGTGTAGGTGCTGTTGATGGAACGCATGTGGCAATAATCAAACCTCATATTAACGAGCATTTATACATACATACACATGTTTATTTAGCTTATTAAATACATACATAAATAATTCATTTTTTACAAGTATATTCTATATTGGAAGTCAAATAGGCTATCGACCAGTGGTCTTTCGGCCCAATTTTCGGTCTTCGTGTATCCTTTTCATGTAGCGTGTGTGTGAATGTTGTGATAATGGTTATGATTTGATGTGATTATGAATTCGATTGTGAGAGGGGTTGTGAGTTTGAATTTAAATATGATTGGCGGATTGATATGACATTTTCAAAAATTGTTGAGGATGGAATTTTGAATTTAGGAGGGAAATCGGGGTTACGAACTTTACATAGTTGTTTTAATACATTGAAATTGGAAGAGGATTTGGAAAACTTATCCATCAGCATGGGATAGCGTTCGTTGATAGGCAATATGTCTGTAGCCTCATAAAGTAAGTCAGTTGGAGGGTTATACATAGGGTTTTTAGGATTACGGATTTTGGTGAGGATTCTTAGGGCTGTACATTCTGCAACAAGGATATTTTGAAGAGATTGGGGACGTGTATTGGCCTGAGCATTTATATTTAAATCGAAAAGGTTATTATTCCTTAAATGTTCAGATCATATGCGACTCAACACTGAGGATGTTAAATATAAATGCTCAATATCCCGGGAGTACCCATGATGCATTCATTTGGAGGAATTCTAACGTGAAAACTCATCTTGCCCACTTGCATACCCAAGGGGAAAGATATTGGTTAATTGGCGATAGTGGCTATCCTCTGCAACCATTTCTTATGACGCCCGTCTTAGGCGCAGGTGAGAATTTACCGGAGGAACGATACAATGTTGCGCACTCATCTACAAGAAACTGTGTAGAACGCTGTATTGGTCTTTTAAAAAATAGATTTAGATGTTTGTTAAAAGAAAATGTTAGCAGATATCAGCCTATTAAAATGGGGCTAATAATTAATGTCTGTGCAGCTCTGCATAATATTGCAATTAATGAGGGAGTTGAATTCAATGTAGAAGGAAATAATTTTATCAATGATGATCAGTATGTCGAAGCAAATGGAAGAGTGGAAGGACAAAATGTAAGGCGTCGAATCATTAATGATTATTTTGTGTAGTTATTTATTGAATTTTGCCAACAAAATTGCCAACATGTTTTTAATTGATTCTAAACAGGTTGTTTGTTTTTTATTTTCCTCCGTATGCTGTTCTTGCATCTCTTCAATGTCCATTTTTTGTTTTTTCTCACTGTGATGAGGCACTAAAATAATACGAATTTCAATTATATCTTGTGATTGATAAGGTACTATATAAGTTATATTCTAAATGAACATTACATAAATTAAATCAACAATGACCGAACTGATGTAATATTCTCTTCTCTGTTTAATGAATTGTAATACAATAAATTTAAAATACTACAAAAGTGATACCAACTAAGTTAATTATTTTATTCGAACATATAAAATGTTTATATATTTGCTTACACCCAATAAAATAAACTGCACATCCCAACAGAAAGGTAAGTATCATTTCTGTACATTTTTATCTTTACTCAAAAATGGATTTAAGATTATTAAAAAAAATGTTAGCAACAGTATTGCATACATATGTAATATGATATATAACGGAACTAACAGAAACATTTCAAAAAGTATTACCTGTGTCACTCTTCCTTTTCCCTGAAGTTGATGGTAAACTCGGGATTAGGGGTGGATTTAATCCCAATTCCGGAACTTCATTGCCGGTGGCTGCTTCTATTCCTATGATGCCAAGCACACGCAATTCTATATCGGGCAGAGGTAATGTTTCCTCGGGGCCCCCACCTGTTGCACTTTCTTCTGCACGAACTTTAGCTGCACGCTTTTTTACACGTTTTTTATAATTCGACCACATCTAAAATAACATCAATATAATGAATTATATAAGTAATTACTTAATAATTGTATCCAGAATAAAATGGTTATTTTGCTCAATTTATTAATATCTTTTTATCCAAGATTATTAAATATGTTGCATAATATTTTAAATATATATAAATACATTGAATAAAACATGATTGCATTATTTACAATAATTATAATATATGTTATTTAACGTAGACATCTACATACTAAGTACACCATGCTAACGGAATAATGACTAATATGGGTAAATAAAAAAATCTTACTTTTTGCAACTTGCAGACTTTTTTATCTCCACATCCGCTGTTTTTTAAAGTTTGTTTTAGCTGACACCACAGCTCCGCACTCTTCTTTTTCCCATCTGCTGCTAAGAGTTTGCCTCGTGCAAATTCCAGGTGGTCCTCCATAAATGCCACAATGGTATCCCACATTTTTGCTTTCATCTACAAGTAAATAGAAAAAAAAAATGGTGATGTGGCCATCATGTTACTTTCTCCGACTTGATGGTATAGCCATTTATATTTACGTTTTCATGGTTTATTGAAATTATATTTTAAATGTATATCGAGCGTTGCGTAAACTCGGATGAAACTGACGTCTAAAACGTCAAAATTATGCAACATGGAAAAATTATACTTCAAATTCAAAAACTCGGTTTATTCAAAAACTAACGAGATTTCGAAAAAAAACTTATTCTTTAGAAGTTGTTCATTTTGGTATTCTCTGCAATTATTTTCCCACAAATTTGCTGTAACTGTTATCGTTTCATAATTATAAACCAAAAATTGAAGAAAAAATAATATTTTTTTTTTCTCGAATAGCAATGATTTTATGAAAAATATTTTCAAGGAAAAGATGTTAATTTCTTTGTTGTCTTCAATGTTTGTTTAAATGTTTTTGTGTATTTTTCATATTTAAGAAAATATTGGCAAAAAACAATAAACAGTTAAGGTAAACACCCACTTCCGGTGTACGAAATTTTACCAAAAGCATTTCAGTTCTTCAGATTATTAAATAAGACGTATGTTGAAAGTTTCATATCAATTGCTTGATTAGTTTTTGAGATACAGCGCACACAGAGAGACACACACACACAGACACACACACACACAGCCACACACAGACACAAATTTTTTTTCCACAAATTGTTGAAATGGCATCTAGGGACCCCAAAACGGATATTTCCGTAAAAAAAAAATTTGAAAAAAAAATCACGATCACAATACTTTTTCGTACTTCGTAACGGAGAAAGTAAAAATATAATAGTTATTTATCTAATTAGTGGGATAAGAGCATCATTAACTGACGAATGCGGTGAGTTGCTGAGACGAGGGCGTAGCCCGAGTCGAAGTAAGAGCATGAGTCTCGGTTAATATGCCTTATCCCATTATTAGATACAACTTTTTATCTACGACTGCTCAGAATTACGGAAATTATACTTTTGAATTGAATTCGACGAAAAATCTGAATATCATAGTATGTATGTAGAACCATAGCAACATGTAATTTGAATGTCAACAATTTAAGTCAAAACTTCAAGAATTAATTTTCTAATTTCTGTTTTTCTGTGAAATAATGAGCGACTCCGAATCTCTGCCTTCGGATATCGAAGAATCGGCCACGCAGGTAGTTTCAACGTTATTGCCGGAAAAATCAAAAATTAAATATGAGCAAGCTTATGAATGTTTACGGAAATGGTGCGATGAGAAGAAAATAAAAAATGAAGCAGGTACTTCTAGTATATTTTGAAAATATTGCGAAACGCTATAAACCTTCAAGTCTGTGGGCATATTACTCGATGATACGTGCGATGATATCCGTAAAGAAAAATGTAGATATCAGTAAATTTATTCAATTGGTCGCATTTCTGAAGAGGCAGTCGAAAGGATATAAACCGAAGAAATCCAATATTTTAACAAAACAACATATAACCCGATTTTTACAAGAAGCTGATGATGAAAAGTGGCTACTAACAAAGGTAAATAAGAACAAGGCGTGCAATTTTAGATTAAGAAATATTTTCAGGTAGTTTTGATCTTTGGAATTGGTGGAGCCTGTAGAAAAGAAGAACTCACTTACATGCAAGTGACCAACGTTAGGAACGAAGGGCAGGTCTTCTGCGTCACAATACCAAATACAAGGAACAAAATTTCGCGAGAGTTTGTTATAACATCAGGAAACATTGATGGGATCAATTTCGTAGACATTATAAAAAAATACATGGCACTGCGTCCACATAATGCCGTAGAGAGGTTTTTTGTTGGTTAAAGGAATGGCATATGTATAAAACAACCCGTTGGCATTAACACGATTGGTAGCATGCCGAAAAATATTGCTTCTTTTTTAAAATTACCAAATGCTAAAGAGTACACTGGTCACTGCTTCAGAAGATCGTCAACCTCACTGTTGGTAAACTCAGGGGCGGACCTGCTAACAATAAAAAGGCACGGGGGCTGGAAGAGCAATACAGTAGCCGAAGGATACATAGAAACTTCGGTTGAAAATAAGAAACGTATCGCAACGAATATTCTCGGAGAAAAGAATGTACTTGTAGAAGCTTCAACCAGTAAACGCAGTAGTTTGGAAATTTCTAAAACAGAAATGTCCTCAGGAATACATTTGAATAAATGTAAACATGTTATTATTAATGTTCATAAATAATTGTTTAATAAATTTGATCGTTAGTTGGTATTAAAAAATGAGTGTGTTTTTGATTTCATTACCTCACTAGTTAGGTAATGAGTTTCATTACGTAACTCAAATGAATGTCAAATTCGTCACTTATCTAAGCAGTCGTAGATAAATATATTTTACTATCATATTATTTTTTAGCTTACTTTGACAATCTTTCATTGCAATGAATAATGTTATTAAATATTCACATGTAAATGTGATTGTATAGTATAATTATTTTCCACAAAACTACTACAATTTTTGAAACGATATTAATTTATAATCTAAAAATTACACTTAAAACTAATTAACTACTATGCCACTTACCTTATAAACTTGGAAAAGTTTTTGTACAATTTACGCCTGTATTCACTTTCCACTGCCAAAGTAGAAATTAATGTTTTTTTTTAAATGGTCATTTCACTTCATTTATTGCAGTTAGAGGGTAATTAGGAAAAACCAAAAAACCCTCTGTACGCACACATCTGGCTTATTTTGAATGCCGCGTTAAAAGAGACAGAGAACGCCATAGTTTGAGTGAGAAGTTCGATGCTCTCACTGCTCGACGGCAACAACTTGTCAGTCGATAGTCGGTACGGAATCGCTGGCTTGCGACAAAAGTCGGTTTAGTCGATATCGACTCGTTACGGAATCCCGCTGCTGGCGACAACAGCCACAGTCTTAGAAGAGTTAGTGTACCGCGATCACCAATGGCTGACCTGTATGGGCTTGTAGGTGCTGAATTTTCTCCTGAGGCAGCAGGCCTGGTACACCCAAACTACCTTTGCTTTATATGCAGTAGAGCTACAGATCAACACACTGGCAACAATACACAACAACCTTTGGTTGATAGAGAAAAGATCATATTGCCATCATTGCACTCGATTTGTCGCGGGGGGAGAGGGGGGTGAAAAACCGCCCTCGATGACCTCCAGCTAGCTCTTGGAGTCGGATTGCTAAAGGAGCAATGGTTAGCTCATAAAATGCAAATTAAGATAATTGCGCATTTGTTAAGACGCGAAGATAATCTAAGTGTCGATAACAGGTTTAATGGAACAATTTGTAAAGGAGCTTAAGAAAGATTTAAAAGGTGTATATACAGGGTGCGGCAAAATGATACTATAGGTACTATTTGGGATGCCAATAAAAACCAAACCACATAAAGCAAAAAAAAACATTTTTATTTTTGAAATTTACATTTCATGGCATTTAGGAACGTATATGATAGGATATTATATGTTTCAAATGACGGCCATTATTGTCGATGCACTCTTGTAGGTTCTGAAGGAAGCGCGTCATAACCCGATGGATAATTTCTTGGGGAATTGCGGCATTTTCTTGTCTTATGGCTGCCTTTAATTCTTCCAAAGTTTGCGGACGATGTGTAAAAACTCTCGATTTGAGGTAACCCCAAAGAAAAAAGTCGACAAATCTTCAAATCACCCCGTAAAGACACCACTTTGTTTGGGAACATTTTTTGAAGAAGATTAAGTGAACGACGCGTGGTGTGCGATGTAGCACCATCCTGCTGGAACCAAAGATGTTCTCGGTGATTATCGTTCAACTCGTTAACTTTTGGACGCAGGAAATTGTTAAGCATATCAAAATATCGATCTCCGTTGACTGTTACCGTTATTCCATCTTCTTCGAAAAAGTAAGGACCCCACACGCCGAACTCAGATATTGCACACCAGAAGGTAACCTATGGACTGTGAAGTTCCTGTGGCTTATTTGCCGACCAAATTTTGCTTATTTACGGTACCTGATAGGTGAAAGTGAGCTTCATCGCTAGACATTAATACAGCGCCTTTGGGAATGTTTTGAAGAATATCCCGGCATGAATTTATACGGGTTTCACTTAATTTTTGCAATACCATAATTTTGTACGGATGCATTTGGAGTGAGTTGTGTAAAATTCTTTGAACCCTTCTGTCGGAAATTCCCAAAGCAGCTGCATGCTTACGAGCTGAACGCCTTATATGGAAACGCTTACTGCATTCACATTTCCCGGTGTTCTTACTGTCCTTGGTCGGCCAGTAGATTTTCGTTTAAGCGCAGAACCTGTTTCCCTGAAGTGAACGACGCGTGGTGTGCAATGTAGCACCATCCTGCTGGAATCACCGACGAATTGCTCTTCCATCCGGAACCGCGCCTTGCCGACCAACATCAAACTGATTACGGAAGGCACGCTGCGTCACTATTACAGATTCCCCATTTCTAATAAACTCCTCAACAACAAAAGCACGATGCACTCCGCTTCAAGCCATGTCGATAACTGAAAATTACATACTTTTGTCTACCTAACGCGACCGCGTGTACAGTGTTGCCGGTTTTACAAACCGAGCAACGACTATTTGAAACCCTGCCTACCTTTTTGCCGCACCCTGTATATAAAATTTCCAGCGTTAAGCGTGGAGAAAATAAAAGCTGGTGAACCACAAATCGGGGAACTCATGAAAGACCAGCGTCTCCATGGACAATATTGAGGCATGCACGTTACGGTTGTGAAGAATTTTCTTGGGAACCATAAGGCCGCTAACTACCATGAACTCACTGCGTTTTGTGCGCTTGGTTGTCACATGAGCATCAACGATCATTACCGCCACAGTTATTTAGACTAGGGGTCCTAATAATTTGAAGTTTCGAAGAATCCGAAGAGACGGAGAACACTTAGAATATCAAATTTTTCAAAGATTCGAATAATATAAACTGGGAAGATTCGAAGTGTCAAAGTTGCGAATTTTCCAAGTTTTTGAACTTTTCGACGAATCGAAGTTGTGACGTTTCGAAGTTTTTAATACCGAACCCTAAACAGTTAGGAATTTAAACATTTATATAATTTGTCAATATTTGCGAAATGATAATTCGAAACTTCAATCTTCAAAGATTTTCTATGAATCTTCGAACCTTCGAAATTGAAAATCTCCGATGAAAAATTCCAGCCATAATTTGGACCGATTTTCACGATGAATATGGGGGCTATTTTACCAGAAAATAAGGACCATGGAAGAACGGAACCGTCGACGGTGAGATACGCATATGATGGCGGACCATTGTTGGAATATCCACTGCGAATGTCCAGGGTCATCACATCGCAGGAAATTTCAGAAACACGGAATCAGCAGCATGTTTTAATGAAGAAACTTGTGTTCTATTGTTCATGTTCTTAGGTTTTTTGAGATTTCGCGGGAGATTTTCTCATAAGTAAAACCACAAGAGGTTTATTTTTTCCGGAAAAACTTCGAAATTTTCCACGATAACTTTGTTGTTTATTAATTTCACGAGAGCAAAATCACGTCTTAAATCGCGAGACCGCAGGTCGAGCGATTTGGTGATTTTGCTCGAGTTAAATTTTAGAAAACAACAAAGTTTGAGTGAAAAATTTTGAAGTTTTTCTTGGATAAAAATAAAACTTGAGTGGTTTTTGGCATGATTATTTCATGAAAAGCAATTTAATTACACATTTCTTACAAATAAATAAGACATTTTTTAAACGATTTTATTAATTGGTTTTATTGGTATTTGAAAAATTTGATAGATGGAACAGTTTCCAATGTTAAACACTATTTGTTCATGAAGTAATTTTTGAAGATTATGAGTTTTTGAAGTTTCTCTAGGTACGGTACCTGCTATTATATCGTCAATTTCACTATTCCTTTTTGTATCGAAACCCGAAATCTTGAATTACCTTAATTCATTTCACTGATCCACAAGATAATAAATTGAAAAGTTGGTCGGTTAATTTGACGTTTATATGTTTGTATTCCTAGTTTGCGTTACCAACGATACACAGGAAAAACTTTTACTGTGCCTGTTCGGACTTGCCCAATCTGTCAGAAAATCATCTCATTTGGCAGTCGATTAGAGAGAATTTCCGCCGTTGGGATCGAAGCATATTTTCTTCGTTAATGATAGTGCAATTATTATCACTGTATATATTACTATATGCGTTCAGTTATTAAACATTTTTAATAACAAAAACCTGACAGAGTCCAACTCTGCCTAGCACGGTGAAGTTTTTCCGGAAAAAATTCGTGGTACGATGCGGTATTTCCGTTTATTAAAACAAGTCACCTGATACAATTTGGAGGTTCTGATTGGTTCTAAATGATTTGAATGAAATAATCACGAAATGACATATCGTAAGAACTAAACCTTATAGGCGAAAACTTATGTCATTTTCGGACTTTGTTACCACAAAATTCCCATCGTCGTATCAGTCATTAAAAATTATGTTCCCTTGTGTAATTGTTGGACGCCCGTTATAATCACTTATCTTAATATTTACGTATTAGTAGTTCATATCGTATGTTCATTAAAAAAAAAACCTCAAGTGTGCCATGACTTTTTCGTTTTAAAAATTTCAGTTGGCACACTTGACACTTGTTGGGAATTGCCATATAAACGTCAGATCTTTCTAGAAGTCACAATTATTCCGTGCTCTCAATGGTTTACAGCAAGAAGCAAAAAACGTTTCTAATTGAAAGTTATTTCCGAAATGGGATTAAAGTGGACGGAAATTGGGTGTATTCATTCGACGTACCTTTAGCAGAGTTTCAGGAAGAATTTCGTAACGTGCCTATTATTTATAATGAATTTAAAAATACCTTATCACGATCTGTTGTATTATTTCGTGAAGCGGGTAGTATTCTCCGTAAACCAGGAAGTGGTAGAACTCAAGATGCTATTAACACAGCCCAAGAAATTTTGGAAGATGAACCTGCGACTTCTCTGCGTCATTTGTCACAGCAAATGAATTTATCGGTAGGAACATGCCACAAGCTTCTACGAAAAGATTTGCAAGTATACCCTTATCGCATAACATCGGTGCAAGAGTTATTACCTGTTGATTACCCCAGAGGACTGGAATTTTGTCTGTGGTTTTTACAAAATGTAAACGAGGATGTTTTACAAATTACTTTTTTTACCGATGAAGCTTGGTTTTACAAGGATGGGTACATTAATTCCCAAACTATGAGAATTTGGTCGAATGAAAATCCTCGTATATATCGAGAGAAACCACAACATCCAGAGAAAGGCAGCGATTAGTGGGAGATGATTAGTTGGACCGATATTCTTTGAAGGTAAAATCCTATTTTTATTATTAATAATAAAAATTCAATAACCGTGCATTCATTTTAGGTACGATAACTGCAAACTGTTATCATACAGACATTTTATTGCCTTTTATAAATGAATTAAATGATGACGAACTGCAAAGTGGATATTTTCATCAAGACGGAGCAACTCCTCATTGCGCAGTGGATAATTTGGCCATTTTGGAGGATTTTTTTGAGGACCGAATAATAAGTCGAAATGCACGGATTCCCTGGCCGCCCCGTTCATGCGATTTTTTCTTGTGGCCTTACCTGAGAAATTGTATTTATGCACAACCAGTACACAATCTAGAAGACATGCGGCAACGAATTCGAGATAAATTTATAGAAATTAACAATAATCCAGTGTTGTGGCGGAGCGTAATGGAGGGTGTGCGACGAAGAGTTCAGGTTTGTGTTCAAGAAGAAGGAAGGCACATACAATTAATATAATTTTATAGTGAAAAATTTAACGTAAGTATCTATAAATTGACTACAGTTTGTTTAATTTTGAGAAGTAACATAACCTTAATATGTGTACCAACTTAAATTTTTAAAATTAAAAAATCATGGCACACTTGAGGTTTTTTTTTAATGAACATACTTTATTATTAAGGATAGTATGATCTAGAAAATAATTCTCCCCAATAAAAATCAGTTTATTTTAAAATTTAAGTCGAAATTAGTCGTGAATTTTAAACATTCAGAATCTAAACTGAGCTTTTGTTGGATTTAATATTTACTTCATATTACAATTTTTAATAATATAATACCATTTTTTTCTTCTCGAAATACAAAATAAATCAGCAAAACGCTTAACTCGACTCTTCCGCATGTTTTAAATCATGGCGACAATTATAAATCCAACATAAAGGTGGTACGCTTGGCAACGGCCGTAAATTTCATCCAGCACGCATTACGGAATAATAAACATTTTATGATTTCCGCCTCACTTAATTTTTAACAATAACGGAATAATTAATAAACGAGACGACTTTGATAAACATTTTGAGGCGGGAATGTTGAAACCGCAAATTCCGCCTCTGCGTTTCCTGTGCACGCCAGTGTGAAGGGGCGCTCGGTTTTCGATGGTGTGCCCGGATAAGGGCTCCATAAAAATACAGGAATAAATTCATACGGGCGAGGAAACAATAAGGACGAAATCTGAAACCGGAATGCCGCTCAGAACAGAGTTATAAAAGGATTCCGTGTTTCGAGTTTATGAGATTCGCGTTTAATATTTATCGCGGATTCGTGAGAGTCGCCGCCTTTCAGGATGGAGGAAGGCTGAAGTGGTACACGTGAGGGACGTTTTCTTTATTTTTACCACTTTCTGAAAAGTACACTGTGCCCGTTCGATTCCTCGATGTTACCCGTTGTTTGAATATTTTAATCGTAATTTGGAATTCCGTGCAAACACTCTACCTGTTTAATACATATTACAAATCAATATACTCACAATTCATTTGTATTTTTAAATAAAAATGACACTATTCACATTGGTAAATCCAAATAATTTTGAAATAAATCGTATGTAAATTGATTTAAAAGTGCAACCTCCAGTTTGCTAGAGTGGGATGTTGCTATTTGCGCTGCAGAAGTCACTTTTAATTCAATTTATATACGATTTATTTCAAAATGACTTGCATTTGCAAATTATCTAATTTAATAGTTATTTAAGCAACAAGGAACGTAAGGACGTATTAACATTTGAGGTAGCCGAATATGAGCCGAGGTGGAGACGAGGCTCGTCGCCTGCCAAAAATGTTAATTGTCATTACGTCCCGTGTTGCTTATTAAATTTTTTCCGCTACCGAAAATATATATAATAAAAAAGATCAGAAAATATTCGAAAATACGGCTTGTAACATTTGGGGTTCAAATTTTTATAGTCACCTATGCGTCCTATGGCAACCCAGCAACCGAGAAAACAATGTCGAATTTTGTTTGTTTGTGTGTCAATCCAGTGAAACTTTCTAAGGGCATGGATGCAAACGAAACTGCGTATATTGCGTGTTAGAACCTGTTACCGGCAAAATCGAAAAAGGTATGTGCCCTGTTACTACTTTTTTAAGCAGTGGTTATGTAAAAAGGATGCCGATGCTATACGTATAGACGAAAATGTGTTGCTCGCCTATATGTTGGAGCGTCACGTTTCACTTTATTATTTTCCTAGGTCCGTAAATAAAAATTAAGTTCCGTCGCCAAGGACAACAAACACCACGAATGTTATCAGCCACTTACGTACCTGTAACTATGGATGCAATGCTTATTTACGTTGTCGGTAGTGGAAAAACAATATTTACACGTTATTTGTTCTGGAATTATTTTTTTAAATCTGGTTTGTTTAATGGCCGGTTTCATATAAGTAAAAGGAACGGGCAATAATTAACACAGGCCTTAATTGAATAAATTAAGAAGATCACCCTCGATACCCGACATCCGACATCCGGCTTCGGAGAGAGCCATTAATCCCGACACTCCGACACTCGGGTGTCCTTATCCTGTTCTCGATCGGATCGGATTATGTGAAGAACGTTGGGCGTCGAGACGCCCGTTAATTACAACGACGGAGCGACGTCGTGCGTGCCAAAGAGAGAAGAGCCACACATTTATAAAACAGTTGGCGTAGTAACAATAATAATAATATTAATAAAAATTGGATCGACGAAGCTGTTGCTAAGAAAATAATGGTCCAGTGTAGGGTTTTTATTGTTCTATGACATAAACATGGTTGTGTGGCCATCGTGCAATTTTCTCCGTTTTGATAGCATAGAATATTTTTTTATGATATACAGGGAGTCACAATAGTCCACTCTAACAGCTTTAAGAAAAATCTGTTGATGTATTATCAAAGATCGTGACTAAAAATTAAATTAAATTAAATCTTATGGATAATGGATTTAAAAATATAAAAATATATACGGGGTGCTTCATTAAAAAAAATTGAGAAAATGTATATTTTGCGTTTTGAAACATCCTGTATAAATACAGGGTGTTTCAGAGCTCTGGGAATCTGGTCAATCACGTGCTTATTTTTCAAAATTTCGAAAAATGTTTTATACAAAAATTGTGCAGAATAGTGAGCTGCATGCCCTAAAAATATTTAAATTTATACAGGGTGTCTCATAACAAAATTACAGACCAAACTTATGTTTTTTTTAAATGTAACACCCTGTATATTTTAGCATTTTTGGATTCCTCGTTACTTGGAGATTAACATGGCCTAGGTTGTGGGGGTTGATAACGGGCCGTTTTTGTGTTATTCAGTTGTTTATACAAAAATTTGAACAAAATTGTTAAAGTGCGCCCCTGAAACTAATAAAGATAATTCATTCTAATTTAGTGGTAAAGTTTAGTTGAAATTTAGTCTTCAAAATTATTCTATCAACCAAAACATAACTCAGCGTATTATACAGGGTGATAGCCATTCGCAAACTGCAAAATTTCTATTTTTTTCAAATGGCACACCCTATATATTATTTCATAATTTGAAAGTTCATTAAGTTAAGCAAATAAGCACGTGATTGACCGTTCCCAGAGCTCTGCAACACCCTGTATATCACAACATCGCTATAAAATGACAACCCATTAAAACAAAATGTTCTAACCGAATAACAAAAATTGATTCTTTCAAAATGGCGAAGGCGTGACTCTTTAAACTTCGTTTTTATATGAAACTAAAAAATGGACGATCAAAATATGCTTGTGACTGATATCAATTTGTTGTTGAAGTGGTCTATCTAAATATTGATCAATATTTTGGGTGTATGACTCAAAAATGGAACACCTTGTATACATGAATTTTTTAAAAATTATTATTGGACCTTAACCTCACCCTAACCTAAGCATAATTATTTCTTAATTTGTACGGATTTATTTATTATTAATGTTCTATTCGATTTTTAGTTATTTTAATTTTAAGGTTTTTCTATTTCACTTTAACATGCCGTTTAATTTGGTATATAAGTATTGTTTTATTTTTTCCTGTAATTAGGTGTTAAAATCTGTTGGGGAATAAAGTATTATTATTATTATTATTATAAGCACCAATCGTTGCAACCGCTAACTTTAACTGCTAAGTGAATACAAGCTGGTTTTAATCCATAAGTATTCCTTGCATAGATTGTTGGAGCACCCTGTACATCGATTTTTTTTTCTCAAAAAAGAATGGGATTTCGATACGAATTGAATCTTTGTAAGTTGTTCATTTCGGCATTTTCTACAATTTTGCTCATACAAGTTTGAGGTAACCATCATCTTTTCATAATTATGTAATAATAATAATAATAATAATAATATATTTACGGGATTCTCCCTGTACATTCAAGTATTAATTCGAATATAAAATATAAAACAAAATATAAAATAAAATATAAATATAAAATATAAAATACAAAAATTAAAATTACAATTTAAAACAATCAATGTATCAAAATTTTCTTTATTTTTAAAATTTTTTGAGTTCATGGAATTCATTTATTAGCAAATGAGGTGCAGTTCCTTAATATCTTTATGCTTTATACAGTGTATTCCATAAATATACCAACAAACTTTTAAGAGTGATAGAGGTCATCAAATCATTATAAAAATATGTCCGAAAACACAGCCAAATCGCTGGTCCAGATACTGGTGTACGTTCAAACCAAAGTGTGGAGATGCTCCATCATGCTGAAACCACAAGTTGGCCCTAGTGTCTAAAGGGGCATGTTTTAATAACCCCTTTATAACATTTTGCAGAAAAAAAATTCTCGAAAACATATTTACAATTTTTAATGTTGCTTTACATTATAATATCATAATACTTCAATAGGCTATCGACCAGGAGGTCCTTCCACCTGTGTTTCCATAAAGCAAAGTTTAAGCTACATTTTAAAATTGCGCCGTAAACTAAACTCATAGACTTTGTAAATATTATTATTATTTACTTTGTAAATATAGTTTTTGCAGGATGTTGTTTGAACTCTCAAAATTAGGTTTGTGGATTTTGAGGTAAGAGAACTTTAAAAACCAATTTGTTTCACAAATATTAATTCCATTTTTATTGTATTGAAAAATACTTTTAGAATTGTTCAATTTGTAGAAAGTTGGGAGAGATTGTTTTTATATACACGATTTTCCACGCTTATGAAAGTGATCCGATTACCTTTTTTCACGTTAGCGCCGTCAGCAATTTTTATTTTATTTTAAGCTATAATTTTGGAAGCTTTAAATTTTTGTCCTAATTTTTAAATTTTTGCCGTTAATTTTTAGGTTTTTGAGACCAATAATTGAGGATGATTTTCAAATATTGCAGTCTATGACCCATTTTTTTTATATTTAACCTAGATTTTTAGATTTTTGACTCTACACTTTGCTAAACTATAGATTTTTTATTCTAGTTTTTAAATTTTGGGTCCTAAATTTCGCATTTTTGACCTAAATTTGAATTGAATTTATTGATTTTGGGCTTTACATTTTGCAATTTTGGTCCTAAACTTTGGATTTTTCCCTCAGTTTTTAAATTTTGAGTATTTGGCCGCAAACTCTTTGTATTTTCGCATGCAGTTTCTACCGAAGTTTTCTTTTTTTTATCTAAAAGAACTTGATTACATCATTGATTAATGTAAGAATGATTAAAACCCGTTTAATTCAAAGTAATAGGCTGTCTATTATCCTTTTATTCATATGCTGTATTGTACTTTTTTTTAATTTCTGTAAATAATAATGTTGTATATATTCAAAGTAATAAAAATTTAAATCAGATTTTTTGGGTAAATACTTTATTATTTAAATACTAAACAACGTTTATTAATCAATTTGCCAATGATCAAAGACTCCTTGAAATAATATTTAAATTGCGATCTGAATTTATGATATTTATTTAGAAAAATTAAACATTTTGAAAAATATGCAATATTTCTCGGGATGTATAAACGGAAAATCAGAAACATTCTAGGTAAAATGCCATTTGCGGTTACTCGAGCAACTTGCAGGCTTCCGGCTAACCTCTCTTAACTCTTTAACGGGCCAGCAATTCCCACATTTCTAGATCCAAGTGGGGCCAGACAAAAAATAAAATAAAAGTTTAAATTGTTTGGAGTTAAAATAAAATGGTGGGTGCTTACAAAGCTGTGTTTATTTGAAGTACTTAGAGTACTTGTCAATAGATGTCTTCATGTGTATAGATCAAAATAAACAACGAAAATATTCAAACTATATAATTTTAGGTGGTACAATGCGCGTACCACCGCCCCACTAGGCATGTTCAAAAGGTGGTACAATGCATGTACTACTGCCCCTCAAAGAGTTAAGGCCTGCCGCCCGGGTGTTGGGCATCCCTAATAACCCCGCTTGGTTCGACCCTGATGGTAAATATGATTAATAATATAATTGAAAAATTAATTCATTCCGAACGCCCATACTATAGTAATTTATCATATGTAAAGCTTTGTTTTGCAGAGTAACAATATGGGGTGCACACCCCCAAGTC
Source organism: Ocypus olens (assembly GCA_910593695.2). NCBI lineage: Eukaryota > Metazoa > Arthropoda > Insecta > Coleoptera > Staphylinidae > Ocypus > Ocypus olens. Next base: position 13,690,237 of record OU343055.1, on the reverse strand, counting down.
CACTGCGCGATATATGAATGGGTCGCCTGTTCACATACGCGTACGTATGTGTGGATGGCGCTTATCAAACGTGGTATCTACCCGCATTTGCATACTAAACAAGCTGTTTCGATCCATCATTTTAAAGCACACTGTTTTCATAGAATACTAAATTGTTTTTAACTATATATTTAACGTTATCAGATGATTTAAATTTAACCGTGCGCTAGTAATTGAACTGTTACAAACGGTCCTAAAACGAGTAGAAGGAAGTCCAGCTTAATAAACCTTCAGGTTAAAAAATGGAGCACAATTGAGTGCCTGAGAGAGAGAAGGGCCTATGCCACGCAACCTTAATTTTTTATTTAGCTACAAAAATTACATTCATTACAGGTACAGTGAACTGAAAACGGAAAAATATAACAATTGCAATCTACTTTAAATACTGCAGTAATATATTACATCCTGTGGCTATTTATGATTTATTCAGTAGACCATCAATTTGATTTTCGATTTATCTAACGAGAAGAGATAATCCTGGAAATGTTCATCGGCTGATTAGCTTCTCGGGTGTTAAGAGCATAGATGGCGCTACTCTATATGCATGCTTTTGAACGGATGTATTGACGGTCGTGTTGAACCGGATGTTCTCCAACGTTTAAAGAGCCTACACCCACGCATTAGTCCATGAACGACGCACTTCCGCTTCACTTCATTGTACCGAATATGTTATACAATGTGGACTATTTGTATTTGGTGTACAATAGTAGTATCCAAGTATTGATGTATACAGGGTCCTGCATTTTACCTCCCGTCTTCTATAGCTCGTTTACTAATTAAGTTGAAATTTTGATATTTTGAAGAATACATTTGCATCCTAGAATGCATTTCAGGAAAATATTTTTGATTATACAGGGTGTCCCAAAAAAGCGTGACGTCATGATGATATATTTTTTAAATTACATGCTATGTATTTTATTGCTTATTTGGGTACCTTTTATGGTTGCCTACATACTCCTATAATTTTATTGGAATCGATTCAGGGACATCAGCAAAAAAAACAGTTTTGCACAATTGTTTTAAAAAATGAACAAAAAATAAAAATAGTGCCTTGTTAATAAAATCATACAAGATACTTATTAAATAAGGTCTGATAGTCCCGTTAACCAAGTTTGATCGATATGAATTATACAGCGTGTCCAAAATTTAGTGTCAAACATTTCAAACTTTAAAGCACTTTATTTTTCTTATTTTAAATTGGAGCCCCTGTATATTTTTATGTCATTCCATGCAGAATTAAAAAAACAAACATTTTTCCTAATAGCAACCCTGTCCCAATTTCTGACGCATTAAAAGTTATTTGCAGAAAACTCGTTTTATCAACCATTTCTATAGCCATTTTACTAAATAAAAATCGAAGGTGGCTTTGAAAAACAATTTATTGGCATTAGAATTTAACAAGGTGGCAAGAGACTGTTTTGACTTTAGTAATGTAAAAGTTTAAAGCACTGTTAACTTAAGCTCTTTGTACTCAAGAATTATTTTTTCCATGACAAAATATTATTCTTGAGTATAAAGAACTTAAGCTGACATTGCTTTAAACTTTGACGAATAAATAAATTTCTAGATAACTGATGTTGTCGTGAAAACCCATCCATGTAAAGTTCTATTGTGGCATTGTGATTGGTTCTCTACTCGCATCTTGTTTGGGCACGTGATTGGTTTACAACTACTGCCAAATAAAAATAATATTAAAATTTTTTTAAAAACTCCGCAATGAACGCGTTTCTTTTAGTAATTCAAGAAAAAGTGAAAGAGGACCAACAAAAAATTCAATATCATCAAAAAAATATATTTGGAAACAGTTTACGGAGTTTTGCACAAATAAAAATATCACGCTAAGGTGACTTGCATTGGGGAAGGCATTTCTATAATATTGGAAAACAGGCCACCTACCGTTCGAAAGAGGAATAGTATGTACTGTAATGTGAAATATCCTCGATACAAAAACTTTTAAAAAATGCAATTAATCAATTTTGTAATTCACAAAGTGTAGATATTTTGTTTTTCAAAGCAATATTTTAACTCTATCTATGTGTGAAAACCGAAATTACTTTCTTGTCCACCCAATAGATTAAAAGCTCACTTGAATTTTTAGGATTGAGGCATGTTTATGATACTGAAGTTGCACGCAGATCGTTAATGATTACTGAAAATATGAATATTGACAATTTGTACCGTTTTTTTGGCCCACTGTATAGATATGAAATGAAAGAGGTTGGAAGTTTTTAATGGAAACGTGACCGTGTATAAATCATTTACCAACCATTTTAGCACGAGCAACTTTTTTTTAAAATCTCCAATTCATTTACCGGCAATAATTACTCGTATAATTTAATTCAGGCACTCACTATTCCCCAAACAGAAAATTTAATCCGTTCCACTGGACATTTTGTTGCGAATGCACACCACATCCACCCCTTTCCCTCCATTAATTTCAACTCAGCAACATTATCTCTACATTAAAATTAATTAACTCTGCGAAAAAGCATCACAAAATACTAATATGCTTGCGAGTCAATTAAATTTAATCAGTTTTAATTCCAATTTTCGTGATCCCTCTAGTTTTGAAAAAGGGATAAATATCATAAAAAAATTGATGGTATAAAGGTGAACGTTACATCATAATTTTTAATAATCAAAGTTATTGTAACTTCAATATTCATCGTGGTATTTGCCACAAAAGTAGTTGTTGCAATAGATGATTTGTTTATTGTAGACTCTTAGAGACTCTCAAATTGTAGATGACGAAAAGTGTCGTATTTCTCGTTTTATTTCTTTTTACAGTTTTTTCACGAGGTTAATTTATGAATAATAATTCAATTGTATAGTTGGCTTTATGTAATTCGATTAATTACAAAGGTCGTTACTTAATGGCGAATGCCTAAGTCAAAAAAAATACAGTTTTTTCTATTTTTTGATAATGAAAATATTTACTAATTAAACTCTTCATAAAACTTTCCAATTCGTTGAAAGAACGTTACGTAAATTTTTGTTACGCTACACAAGTTTACAGATTCTGAAAGTTCATTTGATAAATGAAAATTGAAAATACCAATTTTTCCCAATGATGATATTAAAGAAAAATTAAAACATGTTAATATATTCTCTTTAAATCTGTTTCGGTTTGATTAACACTTTCGCTGCCAACAACGCTCCGAAGCGTGATTGTTATCTTTCGCTGAATGCCAATCATGCAGTCCGGTGAGATATTTGCATTTAGATTCAATGTGCCTCAATCATTGTGGCTTTATCATAGATGTATGCTTGCAGCGTTGGCAGTTAATGCTCAAAATACATCGCTAATACTTAGCTAATTACGTAGTTTATAATGGTCGTAACCAATAACTAAAATAAGGTAATTTATAATTTGGTGGATGCGCCGGGAACTTAATTCAATTCAGCTTTGTTCATTGTTTGCCAGTTATATAAGATGCTGTACATCTAGTTTTACAACAAATTTTACATATAGCGGACGTGAACGTCAATATTTCTAAAACTCAAATATAGCCTCTAGGATTAACTATATTCGTTAAACAATTTATGGCTTTATGAAGTAAACATGTTGTAATATATTGCAGATTTCCGTTTTTTTCTGACCTGGAAAATAGAAGGGGAAATTGGCCACGCTTATATCATAATTAGACTTATACAATACACTTTAATAACACGTCACATAAACTAAAACATACCTATATATTGTACACAGTAAAATTCTTGTCAAATGTTAAAAAAAAATTTCACTTCAACATAAATTCTGATGGTAGGTAAACATTTTTATCCATGAGATGACGTTTTGAGTTTATTTTAAAACTGTTAAGACTTGTACGACTTTTAATACTATTTGGCAATTTATTATAAATTTTAGCACATGAATACATTGCTGATTTTTTATAGATGACTGCTAAGTGCAACTATTCGAGTTTTTTGTAGGACAATTATAAAATTAAACTCACGATTTTACGACAATATTTTCATTGTAAGGGTTGAAGTAGGTGTATTTTTTAAAACCCAGACTGCGTTTTAATTTTTGTACAGTGCGAACGTTGGCTGTGGAACACTCCAAATAAAAAAATCCCCCATCATCTGCGGCCAAAATCCTCCGATACGTTGGCATTCATCTGATTCAAATAAATTGATAAAAATTCCACAGCTATCTCAATTTTTGTTTTCAATTTTACATAAATCCCAATAGTTTAGCTGACTAATCAAATGAACATCACCAAACTGCATATTGCTGTATATAGGATTTTAAGGAGCATCAAAATCCATCGAAAAATGTAGTGGTTGTCATAAAAAAATGTCGATGACGTCATTACGCAAAGGGGTGGGGGTATGGAAAATTGACAACTATCAGAAAAGATGCGTGTTCAAAAAATAAGGTTGACGTGACGGAGAATTTTAGCCGCAGATGATCGGGGAATTTTTTATTTGGAGCGTTCCACAGCCAACGTTCGCACTGTATAATAAATCATTTAAAAAAAAATAATTTCGTCTTTTTTAATCAAGTGAATTTTCAGATTTTTGTTGCAATTGAAAGTCGCCGCATAAAAATTTTGTGAATTTGTTTTATTTTTATTTTACTCCTTTATGCTTACTATTTTATTCGCCTATTTAAAACATTTTTTTAAAACGTGTTTTTTAATGATATATAATTTCTCAGAATTATTTTTGCAGAAGCGAGCCAAGTGAGTTCGATTCAGAGCTCTGGTGGAACATTTCTCGGATCGAGAAACATCCGCTCGGGACTGTGATCGTTGCATTTGTCTTTCTTTATACATTTAATTTCAAACATGTACATAAAACTACAAAACTACAATATCGATGTGAAACGCAAGTGTCTATGTAAAAAAAAATCAAATTGTTCTTTTTTAAAAACGGTGAATTATTTATCTTTCTTTATTCACTTAATTTCAAACATATATGTAAAAAACTACGAAATACAATATCGATATGACTAGATGGTAAATGCCTATTTCAAAACGAATAAAATTCAAATTGTTCTTGCTTTAAAACGGTGAATTTCAAAAAATCGAAACGATTTGGAAATAAATTAGTCGCATTTGAGGTTTTTGTGTAATTTCAACTCCGCTCTAATTTTTTTTTATAACTCCTAAAATGAAGTTATTTTTTGTGAAAACGATTTCTTAGTTGAAAAATTGGGATAGATTTAAAAAAAAAATTTTGAAAGAATGTCTTTACGTGTATTTAATTTTTAATAAAGAGGATTGCTGTGAACGTTACTACGTGGTAATCCATAATTATTTTATTTTATTTATTTTATTTTTAGTCAATCGAAAACAATTTTTTTCTTTGTTTTGGGGTTTTGGATATCGAACGATTAATAAAATTGCTAAATTTTTGCCAATTATCGTCGTATGGTTCCAAAGAAGCAACCTTTTGCAAATTGAAACAATTTTAGGTTGGAATAATAAAAGAAAAAAAATAGAACGGACTAGTAGTCAGCTCTAACATGTTTAATATATCAGCTGTGCGTATTTATTTTTAAACCTGTATATTTTGCGATTTTTCAGTTTCCTCATTAAAAATTAAAATCTCCGTTTTGATCAGTAGTTTTGTTCGAGCGCAGCGGCATCATTGGTCTAATTATCTATACAATGATCGAAATAATTAGCTATAATGCACCAAGGGCACTAATAATTATGCGATAATTTTCACAAAAATTCCAGAAAATGTGTTCCTTAGTTAAGGGGTATTTTTGTCAAAATTATAAGGATTGCATGTGGCGTATTCGGTAAGATGATTTCTATTTCAGAATTAAAATAAAATTATGTTGATCGACTTACTGTTTTCTGTCCTTAAACGCGATATTTTTAGTGACTGTCAAACGGACACATATGTAGATAGATTGATTTAAATTTAAATTAACTTGAATTGATTGAGGTAATAAGCTCCCGTCGCCAGGATGCGATAAGCTCCCGTCGCCAGGATACAATAAGCTCCCGTCGCCAGGATGCGATAAGCTCCCGTCGCCCGAAAAGCTGGCCAAACATCGAAAAAATTATTTTTGATTTTGATATTTAGTTAAACCTACTTCCATACAGAGTGCATCGGCGTATCTTGCTATGAAAAATACAGCACCTAATATCGAGTTGCCTCTCTTGTATGTCAACGCAAAATCGCAGCTTCTAAAACAGCTGTGTTTCTCAGTGTTACATTGAGCCCGTACTGAGTGTTACAAAAACATGATTGTGAGTTTAAATTTTCATCTTATGATATGGAGGGCACCCTCCCCAGGTATGTTAGTAACGTTTATCGATACTGCATCGAAAACTAATAGTGATTTTCACGTACCCGATAAATAGCCAAGAGAGATACATATTTTTGAAGTAGTAAAGCTACAAAAAAAAATTAACACGTATTACCACTTTGTTAATTATTGATTCTTCTAACTGCATTCCAAAAATTAGGTGCTGGTTGGTGGTGGTTCGCTTTATATCGATATTTTCGTGTCGCGCTGCACTCCACTACATTTCAGAACAACAAAACAAAGTGACGCTCTTAAAAATGAATTGAATACTCAACTACAAATTCTGGAGAATGCTCTTTAATAAAACAAAATCGGAGCGCTCTACTAAATCCCGGAAAACCAATCGGGCAACTATAAGTTGTTTTCAAAGTGTATGACGTATGTAAAACTTTAAGTTATTAGCACTAATAAACCTAATAATAATAATAATTATTATTATTATCCGAAGTTGCTCAGGAAGCTCGAAATAAAAATCAAAAAAATCTCGCACCAAAGTCTTTTTAGTGGCCAAACAATAGGAGACGTTTTAAAAGAAGCTTCTGGCATCTTCTGATCCATTAATATCGACATTTAAAAAAATCGTCATAAAAAAGTGAACCTCTTACAAGGGGAGGATCAGATGTGTGACTCACCGATTGATCCATCTTTGGCACACATGTAGGTCATGACTGGGAGTGTAATAGGTGCAAGTAATAGGGCGCACTATTCAGCCATTTTCGAGAAAAAATTGTTTTTTTAATTTGTTATTTATTCGTATGTTTATATACCTTTTACGTTAACGAAAATTTACCGAGCTTTCGGCGCATCGGTAAAACCTCCGATTCGTAGTCGGAAGGTCGAAGGATCGAACCCCATTGTTAAAGTTAGGTTCATTCATTTTCTTTTTTATAGTTTTTATAAATCCATGTGTACTTAAATAAGTTAATTTTAGAATCAATTATATTAATTTCATTTTTAGCTTTTCGGACGATGAAGGACTGCATGAACTATGATAATTAATTTAGAACAAAATAATGGAAATAAAAATATTGATTTTTCAATCTCCTGTTTAATTTGTTTAACAATCCTCCTAAAAATGAAATGAATATAATTTATTTTAGAATTAACATTAACTACTCACGGATTTATATAAAACTCTAAAAAAAGAAAACTATTGAGAACTTGGCCAGAAGGACTCGAACCATAGACCTTGAGATTACGAACCGCAGATCTTATCAATACGCTACGGTGTCGGTATTGTTTCATTAACGTAAATGGTACATAAACACACAACTAATAAAAAGAAAACATTTTTTTCTCGAAAACGGCTGAATAGTGCACCCTATTACTTGTACCTGTTACACTCCTAGTTATGACCTACACGTGTGCCAAAGATGAATCAAATCGGTGAGTCACACATCTGATCCTCCCCTTGTTAGTCCAATGTTTTAGAATTTCTGGTTTCGTGCTCTGCATGTTCACCAAATATTAATTTCGAAGCATACAATGATTATGAATGTTCGCAGCCAGAAATGTAAAATAGTTCTGTTGAATAAGCAAGTTAATGTAAACAAGGAAGTATCATGCAAAATAACTATTAGAACTGCAATAAAATAAACTCTTTCCCAGTTTTACACTTTGATTCAGATTCATCATCTAGAATCCAAAAGTAACATTTTTTACAGGAATATCACGATTTTAGACAAATTCGATCGGCCATTTTGTTTCTGATAATCTTCATTGAGCCAAAAAACCTATCAATAAAATTTGTCACGGAAATAATACAAATTTTAACACATTCGGTCAGCCATTTTGTGTCGGTCATTTTGTTTATGACAATTTTAATACCGAATTCGGATACCTTGACCCCACAAACCTGCAAGTACTGATTTTTGAACATGTTCGCTCACAATTAGATTTTTGGCCAGCTTTTCTGGCGATTGGGGCCCCTGAGCGTCGTCAAGATGCGATAAGTTTCCGTTGTCGTTAGGATGCGATAAGCTCCCGTCGTCAGGACGCGATAAGCTTCCGTTGTCAGGCTGCAATAAGCTCCCGTTGTTAAGTAAACAGTATAAGCGAACGGTGATTGGTTGTTTTAACCCACCGTGGCGTCTAATTAACAAATTGATATTGGAGATTGGAATAAAACACTTATAATTTTTGATATTGAGTAATACGATATGACATGAATGAAACAGAAATTATTTCTGTAATAAGTTAGTGTATCGTTGTTCTATACTCTTAAGAAGGTAAAATAAAGTACCTTATTTTTAGTTTATTTGCTTCTCTCACAAGATGCTTATCGCGTCGAGCCGATTCTGCATATAATCATCTTTTTGCAAAGGAAATGATTTTGTTTAATTTAATTTAAATATTGGGAGCAACAGGATTTTTCGATGCATTAAAATAGCTACTGTGTTAACATAAACGTGGCATAAAAATTAAATAACTGAGTCTTAGTGTATTCTTCTTTGATTTAAATTCACTAGGAGATAAATCCTTATAGATGGATTGTATTTTCTTGATTTATTTTCATTCCTGATGAAACAAGAATCTTCGTTTATAATTCTAATTTATTTTAAGGTACATAGTAGCGTAACATCTGACGACATTAATATTCCCTGAATGATAATCATGAATACAAAACTTTTAAAGTGCGTTGATCGTAAAAAGAGTAATTAATAAAGTTTCTAAAGAAAATCAAGAGGGCAGAGTGGAAAGATTTCCCGGGTTTCCGGAAAAAGTTGAGCTTCGGGCGACGACGCTCGTGAACTGAAAGGTCCCAGATTCGCGGCTGCATTATTTAGGGGAGACATGGGGGTATTATTATGAGACACAAAATCGTGTGCCCGGGGATGGAACTAGATTACATTAAGTGGATAGGTTGCCTTACCTTTCGTCGGCCGCAGCAGAGCATCATGCGCGTGCGTGATCGACCGGATGTGATCTTTGAACGCGCCAATTTCCGCCACTGCATACCAGATTACCTCCGGGAAAGCGTCCTGGAAAACATCATAAAACATTTAACAAAGTCACCTGGAAAATTATTATCTTGCCTGCGGTGTGTGTGTGCGGGGGGGGGGGGGGGATATGGGTAGCTCGGCGTGGATTAATGTGCATTTTGTAATAGGAGCACTACATGCTTTGGTTTTGAAAACCGTAACTGTATGGCGGATTAATGGCTTTTTTTTATTCGTTTGTGTGTTTTCGAGCTAGTGTTCGCGTGGCGATAATTTTAGCGTATTAAAGCGTTATGCGTGTTCGCCTTGATTGATGTTTTTATGATTGCTACACATTTTTCGTGCAGTAATTTGATATCATATGTTACATTAGGGGTCTTTGTTTATTTAAAATTTTATAAATTATTTTTAAAATAAAATTTATTAAGGAAATTAATAATATAAAATATCAATTTTTTTAACTGTTTTAATGCAGCTGAATTATTTTGTAATATACAGTGCGTTCATGATGAAAGGAACCAATTCGTTCTTTAAAAAGGCGACCTTGTTTCGATATTTGTTTATGGGACACCCTGTATATTATTTTTTAGTGCAAAAAATTGCGCAGTTGAAAATACTAATCGACGTGTCCGAACGTTTTTCCAGAAATTAATCGGGGGTAATACCACAAGAGGTTAGAATTCGGCTGGATAAATTTTATTTATTTGCACCAGCCATTGAATCGACACAAATTTCGAGAATGAATTGAGATGGAAAAATTATATTTCACCACAGAGGTATTCAGAACTACCAGAGTACAACTGACGTCAGTTGTTTACTAAAATTGTTAATATAGAGATCATTGTCATGGTGAAGGGAAATAAAGTTTTAATCATTTGCAATTTTTTTTTTGTCCGCAGTTTTAAATGCACCTTTTTATACATGAGTTGAATTATCACCATGAACTTGGTTTATTTATTCTGACTAGTTTAAACCTATATATTCCTACACTTCTGTATTCAATCTTTGATAGCGACGTAAATGTTTTAATTGAATGGAAAGGGCGTATTTGAGAAATGTATTTAACGCCAATTTGATGAAGTAAATTAATTAGAGATTTCATCAATTTCTAATTTTCATTAAAAAATAGAATTGCTTCCGACATGGTTCGTTACGTATACGAATGAAAAAATAATTAATCAAGTCCAATTAACACCGCCTCCGCCCCGTAAAGCAATCAATCAAGGAGGACTTTGTGATAACTCCAAAAGCAGCCGGAATTAAATTTATATTACAAATCTCTTTCAGAAATGCGCCTTAAAGTTCCCCATCATCAATTAACCGCGCACGTCGCGGATTTTGATTAATCGCGAAAAATCCGAGAAAACTATCCCAAGTATGGCCATAATCCTTAAGAAGTTTCCTACCTATTCCTACATTGCATAATGGCTGTATTAATGTAATCGTAAGTTGAAAATGTTTACATCGGCAATTTTCATTCAATTTAATCTTCAAAGTTTGCAACTTCCATGAAATACTGTCTGTTTACGTAGATAAACAAATAAATTCGCTTTTGGTCGCCGGAGAAGTCGTTATGGCCTAAATCATTTTGCAAAAGTGGTCTGAGTGCGGATGGCTAAAATAACGCGAAGATAGGACTTCATGGATAATTTAACTAATGCGGAAATGGATGTTCGGTTAAATGGAATAAAACATGTACCCGGAAGCTCTGCGGAGATAATAGGTGTGAGGGGGTGGCGATACAAACCCACGTTATTCGTGATGTACATTTAATACTAATTACTATTCCAAAACTGCGAGATAACCCGCGATCGAAATTTACAAACTATCGATGTTGCGGTGACAGGTTAAATGTTGCGTGCTGGTTGCAATTAACATTTATTTACTTACTAGGTTTTAATAACGTACCAACTACACAATCATAAAAATGGGCGTTGGTGGTGCAATGATTATTAAATTCATGTTTTGATTCAATGAAATATGACTTGGGTTTTGATTAATGGGCGCAAGTTACCAGAACTACATAAACAGACACGCTTCTAGCTGTTGTGAATTATTTTCCGTAAACAAGTCGGTGTAATGCTGAAAATTACAAGCATTATAAGTAAATATTTTTTTGGTATATTGTAACTAACAAAATCTGAATTATTTCTAGGTTAGGACTTGGTGAGACATAATGTAATATATAATACATTTTTTAAAGCTCGAATGACTTAATGGTAGTTTTTTTGTAGATTTATTCTTATGAACCTTTTTGTACCACTTCGGGCGAGATATCGTTTTCCATGTATTATTAAGTGTTGAATCCAATGATGCCATTTGCAAGTCGATACAATCACGTGTTACAAAGCTATGACAGGTTATATGAATAAAATATCGAAAATTATACGTTATCAAGTCCTTCAAATATTTTTACTTTCTCCGTTACGAAGTACGAGAAAGTATTGTGATCGTGATTTTTTTTTCAAATTTTTTTTTTACGGAAATATCCGTTTTGGGGTCCCTAGATGCCATTTCAACAATTTCTGGAAAAAAAAATTTTGTGTCTGTGTGTGTGTGTGTGTGTGTGTGTGTGTGTCTGTGCGCGCTGTATCTCAAAAACTAATAGAGGAATTGATATCAAACTTTGAACATACGTCTTATTTGATAATCTGAAGAACTGAAAAGCTTTTGGTAAAATTTCGTACACCGGAAGTGGGTGTTTACCTTAACTGTTTTTTGTTTTTTGCCAATATTTTCTTAAATATGATAAATATCACAAAAACATTCAAACAAACTTTGAAGACTACAAAGAAATGAACATCTTTTGCTTGAAAACATTTTTCATAAAATCGATTTTATTCGAGAAAAAATTTTGTTATTTTTTTCTAAATTTTTGGTTTATAATTATGAAACGATAATAGTTACAGCAAATTTTTGTTAATAATAATTGTAGAGAATGCCAAAATGAACAACTTATAAAGAATAAGTTTTTTTCGAAATCCCTTTAGTTTTTGAGTAAACTGAGATTTTGAATTTGAAGTATAATTTTTCCATTTTTCATAATTTTGACGTTTTAAACGTCAGTTTCATCCAAGTCTACACAACGCTCGATGTGCATTTAAAATATGATTTAAATTGAAAATAAACCATGAAAGCGTAAATATAAATAATACCATCAAGTCGGAGAAAGTAACATGATGGCCACATCACCATTTTTTTCAGTAGCACTTCTCCAGATATGGTAATAAAACAGATTTTTGGGATTTTTTTTCAAGGACTTTTTTAGGACTCATTTCTGGAGTTTCTTTTCTTCACTATTTTTCAGTCCTTTAGAACTTTTTTTGGGCCCTTTTTCAAGACTTTTAAGGCCTTCTTTAAGGCTTTTTTAGGACTTTTTGGTGATTTTGAAAAGGATTTTTTTTTGTCAGGTTTATTTCTTACTAGAAATTTTCTTTTAAATAATTTTTAAGAGTCCGTTTTTCTAGTATTTTTTTGACATTTTTTAAGACCTTTTTTATGACTTTTTCGCAGGATTTTTTAAAGATTTTTTTTGGGATCTTGATGCAGGACAATTCTTCTCTTTTCAGGTCTTTTTAAAGACATTTTCTTTTTTTTTAACTTTCTTATGGACATTTTTGAGGAACTTTTTAGGACTCTTTCTGGATTATTTCTCAGGTTTTTTTTAAATTACTTTTCTCTGGACTATTTGTTTCGAACATTTTTTGGGATTTTTTTCAAGGACTTTTTTAGGACTCATTTCTGGAGTTTCTTTTCTGCACTATTTTTCAATCCTTTAGAACTTTTTGGGCCTTTTTTCAAGACTTTTAAGGCCTTTTATAAGACTTTTTCAGGACTTTTTGGGGATTTTGAATTTTTTTCAAGACTTTTTTAACCAGGAATGTTCTTTTAAATAATTTTGAAGAGCCCGTTTCTCCAGAATTTTTTGGACATTTTTTAACACTTTTTATGACCTTTTTAGGACTTTTTCGCAGGATTTTTTTCAAGAATTTTTTTAGGATCTTGATGCAGGACAATTCTTCTTATTTCAGGTCTTTTTAAAGACATTTTCTTTTTTTTTAACTTTCTTAGGGACATTTTTGAGGAACTTTTTAGAACTCTTTCTGGATTATTTTCTCAGGTTTTTTTTTAATTACTTTTTTCAGGACTATTTGTTTCGGACATTTTTTGGGATTTTGTTATCAGGACTTTTTTAAGGACTCATTTCTGGAGTTTCTTTTCTGCACTATTTTACAGTCTTTTAGAATTTTTTTTGCGCCTTTTTTCAAGACCTTTTCTACGGCTTTTTCAGGACTTTTTGGGGATTTTTAACAGGATTTTTTCAAGACTCTTTTTGGCTGGTTTATTTTTTACCAGGAATGTTCTTTTAAATAATTTTGAAGAGCCCGCTTTCCTAGAATTTTTTGTCGGTACTGGTTTTTCATCGTTTTTATCAGGACTTTTTGAGGCCTTTTCTACAGCTTTTTCAGGACTTTTTGGGGATTTTTAACAGGATTTTTTTCAAGACTCTTTTTGTCCGGTTTATTTTTTACCAGGAATGTTCTTTTAAATAATTTTGAAGAGCCCGTTTTCCTAGAATTTTTTGTCGGTACTGGTTTTTCATCATTTTTATCAGGACTTTTTGAGGCCTTTTTTCAGGTCCTTGTTAGGACTTTTTGCAGAACTCTTTTTTCCGGATTTTTTCAGGACTTTTTGAGAGCTTCTTCAGAAATATCCTTTCTGGACTTTTTCTCAAAACTTATTTTTGTGTTTTTTTAGTTTTCGAGTAAACTTACGGTAAAGATTGTTAGAATTTGAAATATGATTTATCATTTTCGTTTTACATAATTTTGACCCGATTCTGCGAAACGCTCGATGTACTTTTAAAATGCCATTTAAGTTGAATATGAACCATGAAAGCATAAATATAAATTATCATTATACCATAAAATCGGAGAAAGTAACATGATGGTCATATCACCATTTTTACTTTCTCCGTTACGAAGTACGAGAAAGTATTGTAATCGTGAAAATGTTTCCAAATTTTTTTTACGGAAATATGCGTTTTGTTGTTCCTAGATGTCATGGGGTGTGTGTCTGTGTGTCTGTAGGTCTGTGCGCTCTGTATCTCAAAAACTAATAGAGCATTCGTGATGAAACTTTGAACATAAGTCTTATTTAATAATCCGAAGAATTTAAAAGCTTTTGGTAACATTTCATACACCGGAAGTGGATGTTTACCTTAACTGTTTTTTGTTTTTTCCAATATCTTTTTAAATATGAAAAATATCACAAAAACATTTATTGAAGGCAACAAAGAAATGAATGTCTTGTGGTCGAAAATAATTTTCATCAAATCATTGTTATTCGAGAAAAGAAAATTATTAATGTTTTTTTTTCCATTTTTGGTTTACAATTATGAAACAATAATATTTACAGCAAATTTATGTTAATAATAATTGTAGAGATAATTCAAGGTGGTTGGAGGCAGGTATGTCGCCGCCGGGGTGCGAGGCAAAAATTACCTCCCCTTTCAATGTGAAGAGGGGGGTAGAGAAAATGAACACCATTGATCGGCGCGTCTCAAAATTATTTAAAAAGAAAGAATTTCGATATAAACAAAGAGATACGTTCATGGATTTCGCGCTTGCATCCGCACGAAAAGAATCAACAATCATCTCCTATTCCACGAACGTACGTGTTACGAAAAAACAAGTATTTTAGGAGGATTTATTTTTTCTACGAACGTCAATTTTAAATAAATACCAATAAGATTTGGTGGGCGCCAAGGTAAAAGGGCTGTTAGGCCTGTCGCCCCCAAGACCTGCCGCCCAGGTGCTGGGCACCCGTAACACCCCCGCTTGGCGTGGCCCTGGTTGGAGGAATTGATCAGCGCGGTTTTACAGTTGATATTTTAAGCTAATATTCTTTGACAAAACTAAAAAAAAACCAACCAACGTTTTCAATTTATAACCTGCTAATTTCATTATACGCTTAAAGACTCTAAATTTTGCAATTTTACATATTAAGGCTACTTTAATTAATTTACCTAATGTTCCTGCAACATCTGCTGGGTTTTCATTTCCAACTAAAACTACCTTTGTCACTGATAATTAAGATTTTGGAAGATTATACTGGCATTTCTTTTTAGCGAACAATCTGGAGAGTGGCATCAAAAGAGATGGTTTTGACTTCGTGAAAATACAACAATAACTTGAAGTTCATGACACTTTCAATGACACCATGACAGTTTCAGTTTCTTTGGGAACTGGGATTTATAAAACTTTTTATATCAATTGAAATATGGCCAAAGATGTGACGTTTGCAGCGATCACAATGAAACGAAGTGACAACATACGATCTCTTGCACGTGATACCGCCTCTGTCAAGGTAAATGATAAAATTACCAACAGGCATCTTATAATTTTCTATCAACGAATGCTTATTTGAAGGAAACTTATTTTTGTCAAGTTTTTTTATATACGAAATCGCCATGTTTATATATTCTGGTACGAGTGCAGCGTTGATGAATTCACCACTATTGATGAACTCGAATTGAGTGGCACTGATGCTTTCATTGTTGAATGTATTTATCATCAGCAGCTGTCGTATTTTCATTAAAAATAACCTCAAGTGTGCTATGATTTTTTATTTTTAGAAATTTATGTTGGCATACATGTTACTAATTGACATACAAAACGTCAGATCTTTCTAAAAGGTACAATTATTCCCTGATCACAATGGTTTACAGCAACCAGCAAAAAACGTTTCCAGTTGAAAGTTATTTTCAAAATGGGGCCAAAGTGGACTGAAATTGAGTGTATTCATTCGACGCACCTTTGGCAGAATTTCAGGTAGAATTTCCTCACGTTCCCATTATTTATGATGAATTTAAAAATACCTTGTCACGAAACTCCGTTAACCAGGAAGTGGTAGACAAGTCAAACGTACTTTGTAGGATGTTATTAACACAGCGCCGTTTGTCACAGCAAATTAATTTATCGATAGGAACATGCCGCAAGTAACCTCAATATGTGTTACCAACAAATTTTTTTAAATACAAAATTATGGCACACTTGAGGTTTTTTTTTTTAATGAACATACTTTATAAAGTGGAACAAGGACACTTGTAAAACTTACGTGATAAGTTTTTGAGAATTATACTTCAAATTCTAATAATCTTTACCGTCAGTTTACTCAAAAACTAATGCGATTTCGAAAAAATGTGCTTTATGAGATTAAAAGAAAGTAAAAACAAGAGTTGGCCAAAAAAACATTGAAAAGTTTTACCAAAAACACTAAAATATGAATTTGAGCCCCCCCAGCACGCAAAATTGGCAACAGAAATCACTCTTTTGATTAAAAAATTACAAGTCTTATAAAATGATCAAATAGATCGAATCGACTTACGCAAAGAAAACAAAAATTCAGACAAATATAACTACTTCTTTAAATATAATCTAAAGACTATATTTTCTAGATAAAAATCAATTTTATCTTAAAAAAAATCCCTATATTTAAATTAATAACCCCTAAATAAATAAAAATATAAAATTAAATAAATAACCTAAAATTTCAAATTTTATAAGTCTTAAAAAAAGATAGAAAGGATCGAATCGATTGAAACAAAGAAAACAAAAATTCGGACGAATATAAGTAATTGTTAAATATAAATCCCGCAGGCTATATTTTCTAGATAAATATCAATTTTATCTTAAAATAATCCCTATATTTAAATTAAAAGCCCCCATATTAAAAAATATAAAATTAAGTAAATAAGCTAAAATGGCTGAAGGACTTCGGTCGATGGCCATTGTATTATTATGTATTCAGTAAGCTGAAATTTCAAATTTTATAAGTCTCAAAAAAAGATCGAAGGATCAATTGATGCAAAGAAAATAAAAATTCAGACAAACATAAGAATTTCTTCAAATATAAATCCCGCAGACTACATTTTCTAGATATCTAGATAAATATCAATTTTATCTTAAAATAATCCCTACGTTTAAATTGAGAACCACCCAAATAAAAAAAATATAAAATTAAATAAATAACCTAAATTTTCAAAAACCATACCGTACAGTCCAAAAAAATATAACATTTAAGTTAGTTTAGATTTTAAAATAAAGAAAAAAATTAAAAATTCACTCATAACTATAAATAATTCAGGCTAAAAATCTAAAATATGCGCCCATTAAAAATTCGCTCATAAAAATAAATTAATCCATTTTTATCACTGATAAAAAATTAAAATATAAGTTCAAAAAATCGACAATTTTCACCAAAAATTGAAAAATCTAGCCTGAGTATAAAAAAAATGCAGACCGAAAATCGAAAATTTTGTCCAAAATAAAGAATAATTTAAGCCAAAAAATAAAAATAGATCTAAAATTTGCAGGCTAAAAAATTGAAAATTCAATTCATTTTCAATTTTGAGTCTCAAAAATAACGCTTTAACTTAAAATAAGTTAAAATTAGACATCCTAACAATTCCCTACACAATCCCTTTAACACACTCTATACCAGAAAACTAATGTAATTCCTATCGATCAATGCCTAAAACACCTTTCCTAAAAACTCGTCAATAATATTCATAACCTTGAGATCATCAATCACCTATGCATTTCCCGCAACCGAACGTTTCCGAACAGAAACTCGAGAATAATGGCCAAAAAAAAATGCAAATAAGAACAATTCAAGTGCGATATAAATTAACCCAGATGGCGCCACCGTCCTTTTAAACGCCAATAAGTAAAAACTTGTAAACTTCATAGTTTGATTATGGTATGTTCTAAGATGTTACTGATCAACCTAACAGTAGACAATCTAAATTAATAAGTTACAAAATTCTTTGATTTACAGAAAATCTTAAAGAATAATTTTTGGTAGGCATATTTGAAATAAATATATTCCAAAAATTATAAATTCGAAGCTAAACAAATATTTCGGCTTTTAATGGGTTAATTGTAAATAGTTTGTACGCATTTAGATTTTTATTTTTGTAAGCACTTTGAATGAAGCCAGTAAATACAAATACAAATGCAATAATTCAAAATCTAAAATATAGGGCATTAAAACCAAAAATTTCGGACCTCAATAACAAAAAATCAAAAATTTTAACAAACAATTAGAAAATTTTGGGCCAAAATAAAAAACCAAAAATTGTGAACAAAAAACGAAATTACAGTCCAAAGACCTAAAATATCGCCCAGAAAATCAAAATTCCTGGCCTAAAAATAAAAGATGCAAAATTGAAAATTGATGTAGAGGAAAAATAATTTGCTATTTTCACCCCCAAAATAACTATTTAGCTTAAAGTAAATTTCCTACCAAAAACTCGGAAATAATAGTCAAAAAATCATTCAAGTTAAAAAATCTAAAATATAGGACACAAAATCAGAAATTTAAACCAAATATCAAAAATTCGGGGCTGAAAATAAGAAATGCAGATTTTAACAAACAATTCGAAAATTTCGGTCGAAATAAAGAAAATTTAAGGCAGAAGATCAAAAATTTAAACGTTTGAAACGTCAAAATTATAAAAGACGAAAATGACAAATTATCCTTCAACTCCTAATAGCCATTTAACTCAAAAACTAAAAGGATTTCGAATTAAACGTATTCCTTTTAAGTTGTCTATTTTGGTATTCTGTACAATTTTTATCAACCATTTTTTTTTCGAAAAACAGTGATATAATGAAAAATATTTTCAAACAAAAGATGTTCATTTCTTAGTTGTCTTTAAATGTTTTTGTAATATTTGGACTATTAAAAAAAATGGTGATGTGGCCATCATGTTACTTTCTCCTACTTGATGGTATCATTTATATTTACGTTTTCATGGTTTATTTTCAATTGAAATCATATTTAAAATGTACATCGATCGTTGCGTAAACTCGGATGAAACTGACGTTTAAAAACTGACGTAAAAATTATGAAAGATGAAAGATGGAAAAATTATACTTCAAATCCAAAAACTCGGTTTACTCAAAAACTAACGAGATTTCGAAAAAAACTTATTCTGCAGAAGTTGTTCATTTTGGCATTATCTACAATTATTATTAACATAAATTTGTTGTAACAATTATCGTTTCATAATTATAAAACAAAAATTTAAAAAAAATTATATTTCTTTTTTCTCGAATAGCAATGATTTTATAAAAAATATTTTCAAGTAAAAGATGTGCATTTCTTTGTTGTATTCAATGTTTGTTTAAATATTTTTGTAATATTTTTCATATTTAAGAAAATATTGGCAAAAAACAAAAAACAGTTAAGGTAAACACCCACTTCCGGTATACGAAATTTTACCAAAAGCTTTTTCTTCCAGAAATTGTTGAAATGGCATCTAGGGACCCCAAAACGGATATTTCCCTAAAAAAAATTTTGAAAAAAAATCACGATCACAATACTTCGTAACGGAGAAAGTAAAAAATATTGGAAAAAAAACAAAAAACCGTTAAGGTTAACAGCAGATGGTGGTCTTCACTAATCGTGAAGAGTCGACTATTGAAGTGACTCTTGACTCTTTTTCAAAAGTTAAGAAAAGCATATCTGCGAAAGTGATGAGCAAGAAAAGGGCCTCAGTTCGATTGTTGCAATTTACCCTGAAAACATTGTAAAGAACAAACAAAAATTATTAGTTCCGAAAATTTTGCAATTAACCCAGGAAACACACCGAAGAGTAAAAAGAAATGTTAATGTGCCCCGTACTTCTCAAATTTCATGACTCACATTGAGTGAGGAATTTTACACAGGAGTCATGTGACACCACAGACTTCTCGACGCATTTAATCGACTCAGTCATAAGTGACCCACCTCTAGTAAACACCCACTTTCGGTTTGCGAAATTTTACCAAAAGTTTTTCAGTTCTTCGGATTGTCAATTTAGATTTACATCACACACTATCTAAACTTATTTAACATTGGTTTTAGGTTGTTGCGCCACCAACCGCACAAAAGTACAACCGATTTTGGTAATGATCTTTGGAACTATGCAACAGTGTAATATTAAAAAAAGCATTTGACATAACGACTTATGGTCAGTGGTGTATTGGAGGGGGAACGTGGAGGAACGACGTTCCGGTACCTTTTTTTTGTGTTTGTTAATATTTTCTACAGTAAGAATTTAAAAAAATAAAAAAGCTACAAGGAAAACAATAGTTTGCTTAAAATAAGATGATCTCCGAAAAACTTTCAGCAAGCTGCTTGTGGAAAGTCGCGGATTATTTTTTTGCTCTCACCATGCGTTCCCTTACTCCTTATTTTACCAATACACCACTGCTTATGGTGTTGTGGTGTGTATTGAACACAACGAGTTTAGGAGCCGTTCCTGTAGTGAACTTGACGAGTTGTGGAACTATAGCTGATTTTCAGATGCTTTTTAGATAGAAAATAACGGCTTTAGGAACTCTTAGAAATTTGTGTTTCAACGTCCTTTACAAAATAGCACCACTAACTCAATTTAAAAATTTCGTGAATTAAATTGTTCTGGAAATGGGTGACTCAATCAAATATACACTGTTTGTTAGGCGTTGTATTGGAAACCTGTGGCATGTAATTAAATTACCAATTAAGAATCAATTGTATTAATACTTAAATCATTTTTTATATGGAATAAAATCTGGCTGGAGGCAGCCTTGAAACACATAGCTCACGCCATTTGCATATTAATATCGTAAGTTAGGTTGTGCTTGCGTCGGACGTTCCGCAACAATGCTAAACGTGAAAAGATTTTTGGCAGCCCTTTTCTAATTAGGGCCGTAAAGAGATTATCTGTATTTTATAGCACATAAAATTTACATAATGGCCATACTATTTAAAGCGGCTCCCGTGGAACTACACGGGATACATTTTGTTTCAGACTTAGAAAACGCATTGCTTTTAAAGCCATGATGAAAATGTTACAAAATAATAATAGAATTGTGTTAGGATTACACCTTTACTCTCATTCTTTGTATTTTTCTCTTAGAAATAAAATCATCTCCTACTTAGCTTATTATTTAACCCTTTCAGCCCTGGATTTTCAAATTTGAAAAAAAAATGTTTTGTTAATTATTATTGATGGGGAGCTTCTTAAGACCATAAATACCAAATTTTAACTAATTTGATTAATTCGTATAGGAATTAATTAGTGAGGCTTTGTTGAAGTGATAAACAGAAAAAAATATGGATTGTCATAGTGAGTAGAGACATGTAAATGTTGCGGTGGCAATTGCCACCACCAGGGCCGAAAGGGTTAAAAGGTAAAGTGCGGTCCATCAGTCGTTGAAATATAATTGTGAATAAGATTAATATTGACTGACGATTTGAATAATAAATAAACTTGAGACAACTTCACTTTATTACATTTATTCAATTTATCTGCAATAAGTAAGATAATTATTGTTTACACTTATTTTATATTTTGTATTTATAAAAAATATTACATGTTTAGCCCAGATGTTACCACCGTCCTTTTATGAGAACAGCGTTAAATTAGTTCTCTGGTTAGAGTTTATCGAATCAAATACAGATGGCAGCATCAACCAGGGCCGGATTACCCTTTAGGCAAACTAGGCACTTGCCTAGGGCCCCACAAAGATTCAGGCGCCCCATTTTGTTTTCCGCTGATCGAACACAGTTTTTAAAATTAAAATCCAATGGAGTAATCTTCTTTGAAAGAAAGGCGTGCGGATGGAAGCAATTGATGAAGAGATAATTATGCTAGGCCGACTTAAAAAATTCATAACTTTTATTACAACCAAAATTTTTGAAAAAATTAAAGTCACTACATGAGCCAATAGATGTAGAAATGCACGTGTAATTTTGTAAAATTTTACCCCAACGTTTTATATTTTTTACAAAAATTTTATTTTCAGATATAATTCTCACATCAAATTCCCACTGTCATTGTCAAAACAAAAAAATCAACACAGATTCAAAGAACGAATCATTGTTCATCCAAAAAAGATTTAAAAATGAAAATCCAACAAAAATTAACCGAGTAATCTTCTTTGGAAGAAAGGCGCGCGGACGGAAGCAATCGATGAAGATATAATAATGCAGAGCTGATTTAAAAAAATCACAACTTTTACTAACATCAAAATTTTTGAAAAAATCAAAGTTACTGCGTTATATAATAGATGTAGAAGTGCACTTGTAATTTTATAAGATTTTCCCTCAACGTTTTATATTTTAAAGAAATATATATATTTTCAAATATAATTCTCACGTCGAATTCCACTACAAAAGTTGGGACAAAAAATCAACACGGATTCAAAGAACGAATCATTGTTGATCCAAAAAAGTTTTTAAAATTAAAATCCAACCAAAATTAACTAAGAAATCTTCTTTGGCGGAAAGGCGCGCGAACGGATGAAACCGATGAAGAGATAATGATGCAAAGCTGAGTTAAAAAAAATCATAACAAAAATCAAAATTAAAAAAAAACACGGATTCTAAGAACGAATCACTATTAGTCCAAAAAATTTAAAAAATTAAAATCCAAATGATTTAAAAAAAATATTTTTGAAAAAATCAAAGGTACTCTATTAGCCAATAGATGTAGAAATATGAACGTGTGATTTTGTAAAATTTGATTCCAACGTTTTATATTTTTTTACAATTTTTTTTTATTTTCCTGAACACTTTTCACGTCAAATAACCATCATTTTTAAAGTGCAAAAGTCGAAACAAAAAAATCTACACGGATTCAAAGAACGAATCACTGTTGGTCAAAAAATTTTAAAAATTAAAATCCAATAGAAATTATCGGAGTTATCTTCTTTAGGATAAAGGCGCGCAGACGTAGGCTATAATTGTGCTGAGCTGATTTAAAAAATTAATAACTTTTATTTAAATAAAAAAATTTGAAAAAATCAAAGTTACTCCATTAGCCAATAGATGTAGAAATGCACGTGTGATTTTGTAAAATTTTATCCTAACGTTTTATATTTTTTTGCAATTTATTTTATTTTCATGAACACTTTTCACGTCCAATAACCACAATTTTTAAAGTGCAAAAATCGAAACAAAAAAATCTACACGGATTCAAAGAACGAATCACTGTTAGTCCAAAAAAAATTAAAAATTAAAATCCCATAGAAATCAACGGAGTAATCTTCTTTAGAAGAAAGGCGCGCAGACGTAGGCGATTATTGTGCTGAGCTGATTTAAAAAATTAATAACTTTTATTTAAATAAAAAAAATTGAAAAAATCAAAGTTGCTCCATTAGCCAATAGATGTAGAAATGAACGTATGATTTTGTAAAATTTTATCCCAACGTTTTGTAATTTTTTACATTATTTTTTATTTTCATGAACCCTTTTCACGTCAAATAACCACCATTTTTAAAGTGCAAAAGTCGAAACAAAAAATCAACACGGATTTAAAGAACGAATCACTGTTAGTCCAAAAACATTTAAAAATTTAAAATCCAATAGAAATTAACGGAGTTATCTTCTTTAGAAGAAAGGCGCGCAGACGTAGGCTATAATTGTGCTGAGCTGATTTAAAAAATTCATAACTTTTATTAAAATAAATTTTTTTGAAAAAATCAAAGTGACTCCATTAGCCAACAGATGTAGAAATATATGTGTGATTTTGTAAAATTTTATCCCAACGTTTTATATTTTTTTACAATTTTTTTTATTTTCATGAACACTTTTCACGTCAAATAACCACCATTTTTATAGTGTAAAAGTCGAAACAAAAAAATTAACACGGATTGAAAGAACGAATCGCTGTTAGTTCATTTTTTTTTAATTAAAATCCAATAGAAATTAACGGAGTTATCTTCTTTAGAAGAAAGGCGCGCAGACGTAGGCTATAAATGTGCTGAGCTGATTTAAAAAATTTATAACTTTTACTAAAATCAAAATTTTTGAAAAAATCAAAGTTACTCCATTAGCCAATAGATGTAGAAATGCACGTGTGATTTTGTAAAATTTTATCCTAATGTTTTATATTTTTTTGCAATTTATTTTATTTTCATGAACACTTTTCACGTCTAATAACCACCATTTTTAAAGTGCAAAAGTCGACACAAAAAAATCAACACGGATTCAAAGAACGAATTACTGTTAGTCCAAAAAAAATTAAAAATTAAAATCCAATAGAAATTAACGGAGTAATCTTCTTTAGAAGAAAGGCGCGCAGACGTAAGCGATAATTGTGCTAAGCTGACTTAAAAAATTCGTAACTTTTATTTAAATCAAAATTTTTGAAAAAATCAAAGTTACTCCATAAGCCAATAGATGTAGAAATGTATGTGTGATTTTGTAAAATTTTATCCAGTTTTATATTTTTTTTACAATTTTTTTTATTTCCATGAACACTTTTCACGTCAAATAACCATCATTTTTAAAGTGCAAAAGTCGAAACAAAAAAATCTACACGGATTCAAAGAACGAATCACTGTTAGTCCAAAAACATTTAAAAATTAAAATCCAATAGAAATTAACGGAGTTATCTTCTTTTGAAGAAAGGCGCACAGACGTAGGCTATAATTGTGTTGAGTTGATTTAAAAAATTCATAACTTTTATTAAAATCCAAATTTTTGAAAAAATCAAAGTTACTCCATTAGCCTATAGATGTAGAAATACACGTGTGATTTTGTAAAATTTTATCCCAACGTTTTATATTTTTTTACAATTTTTTTTTATTTTTATGAACACGTTTCATGTCAAATAACCACCATTTTTAAAGTGCAAAAGTCGAAACAAAAAAAATCAACACGGATTCAAAGAACGAATCGCTGTTAGTTAATTTTTTTTTAATCCAATAGAAATTAACGGAGTTATCTTCTTTAGAAGAAAGGCGCGCAGACGTAGGCTATCATTGTGCTGAGCTGATTTAAAAAATTCATAACTTTTATTAAAATCAAAATGTTTGAATAAATCAAAGTTACTCCATTAGCCAACAGATGTAGAAATGCACGTGTGATTTTGTAAAATTTTATCCCAACGTTTTATATTTTTTTACAATTTTTTTATTTATATAAATGCTTTTCACGTCAAATACCCATCATTTTGTGCAACAGTCAAAACAAAAAAATTAACACAGATTCAAAGAACGAATAATTGTTAACCCAAAAACGTTTACAAAATTAAAATCCGACAAAAATTAACGGAGCAATCTTCTTTGGAAGAAAGGCGCGCGAACGGAAGCAATCGATGAAGAGATAATGTTGTTAAGCTGATTTAAAAAAATTAATACTTTTTACATAGTTTTTGAAAAATCAGTACTTTTTCGATATTCAGGCTTTAAAAATTATCGTTCTTGGGTTTAATTTTGATTATCTAGAAAACTTGATTTTTTATAATATTTAATCCCAATTATTGCCCAATAACGATGTTTAAGCTGAACGTCTGTAGTTAAATAAATTTTTGAAAAATCAATACTTTTTCGATTTTTGAGCTTTAGAAATGGTCATTTTGGGGTTTGATTTTGATTATCTAGAAGACTAAATAATTAATATTGCTTACAGATTTAGCTTTATTAAATATTGAAAAACAGTTATTCAGCGAAATTAACCACAAATCTTTAATTGCCGATTTGTAAACTCCAAAGTAAGAAAAGCACCAATTTGATTTTGTGTTACGTGCATTTGTGATTTTGTATTTCAATGTGCCATTGCGATTTGATTTTCTTTTTTGCAATAAAATTGTCTTTCGAAACCTTTATCATATTTAATTAGTTTGGATTTATTCTTAGAAGGGGCTACTTTTCAGTAGCTATTAGGGGTCTTAATAATTCGATGCTTCGAAGGATCCAAAGAAGCGAAGAGAACTTCGAATATCGAAGTTTTCGAATTTTCAGAATATTCGAAGTTACGAAAATTCGCAAAACCCTAAAGAGTTAGGGATTTAAACTAATGTAATTTCAAAAATTTTACCTCGAAAACCCAAGACGAAACTTAAGAGGCGACGGGTTAAATTTTAAGAACTTATTGTTGTTCATATAGATCCATCTCTAAGGACACTTACAAAAGCATCATTAATAATTACAAGAAATTATTTTGTAACGAATCAACTTTGTAGTTTATGACGTAACAATAATAAAGAGCTGAAGCTTTCACAACAGAAATATTATACTCCTCATATACACATCCCATTGCAACTCGGGTTTTCATAAATATCCACACAAGTAATCTCATAATTTATATTTATGCAAATTTATAGCTAAGCGTGAAAAATGAAGATTATGCGAAGGAAAAGCAGCCTCAATTTATTCTAACGCAGCCTGCTATGTTGTTCATCGCCATATTCACTCATGGAAAATGGCGTACGTTTATCTCGAACATTTCTTAAATAGAGACAGCTTGTTATTTATTTATTTACCTCTCCACGACAACATTTATTATTTAATATAAGGGAACGTAAAAGATAACAAATGAACATGTAACGTAATACACATGTGAATTAAATATCACCGGTATAACGAAAGCCTCGTTTATTCGAACGAAATCAATAGAGTAACGAGAGACCGCTATTATTGTATTTCTGGGTCCAATTTATTACCAGTAAATATCTAATGGCTCACAAAATATGCGAGACGTTAATAGATTCCAATCACGACACCTGCGAGCACGCCGCTGGATTGCGGTAATTGTGATGTAAACTAATATTGTGGATGTTAATTTGGTATTTTGCATGAATTTATGAAGGAATAGTTTTCAACTCTAGTTTGCATTTTATGCAAATTAATAAATTTGTGTGTATAATTAGTATTGTCTATCAAGTTCTCCTCTGTCTTATTTGTTTTGTACTAACTTCGTTGTATTTCTTTTTGAATAAATTAATTCGCGATTTCTAATTATTATTGCAAATAATAAAGCAAAACACGTTTACAACTGCTGAATTATTGCAATATTTTAAAAATTTATTTTAGACTTTATAATGAGGAGGAATATGTTAAATATATAGAAAGAGACAAAAACAACCAAAATTATTAAAGGTAGACAATTGTTTTGAGAGATATATTTTAGTCTTCCTAATGAAGAGGAATATGTTAAATATACAGAAAGAGACAAAAACAAAACAAAATATTAAGGGGTCGAGACCAGGGTTTCCCAAACTTTTTTGACCGCGGCCCGGTAGGTTTTAACATTTTTCAACCCACCCTTTATTTACAAAACAAATTTTATTTTCTAATAAAAATCAAGTTATTTCATACACAAAAATTGCAAAATAATTATATGTATAAGAAACATATAAGTAATTAAAAAATTAACTATTATATTCATTTAAAAAGTAAATAAAATAAACTTTTTTTTTTAATAAAAGGAAGGATGTTTAACTCAATAGCGGGTTAAGGAGAGTGAATGATTAAGGGAATTGGCGTAAATGATTAGCTGATTCTGAATTTGAAAATTAATTTTTATAATGAATGGGACAAATACTGAACAACCATGGATCCGACCGATAACTTCTCATCAATAAAAGCTATCGCCCGAGCATAGGACTCGAACCCACGACGCCTCGCACCGAAAGCGGGAGCCAAACCGCTCCGCCACGGAGTAAACTTTGTTTTACATATTTTGTCCTTGGTGCGAAGAATGATGTTGTTTGTCATCAAATAACAACTTCAAATTAGAAGGTAATGATGTTAATTTGATTCCCAAATAAGGTTCGACATCCATTTAATTTCGACACTTTTTTTAAGTACACCAAGGCTGGGAATGCAGCTTTACACCTATAGGTGGTGACAAAAGGCATTAAAAATTGTGTCGCTGTTTCGTTTACGCTTGGATACTCCTTTGGACACCGCAACTAAAAAAAAAAATAGTGATACAGTTTTAAACACTTTTTTTTAAGATCGGTGTCGCATGAATTTTCAATTAAATTATCAACTTCTTGTTCACTAAGATTAAATATTTCCTACTTTTCAATTCCAATAGAAAAAGAATCTCTAATCCATATTTAAATACTAAAAACTTACATGCAAATTCAACGCAACTTGGCAAATATGCAAGTTTTTTGATTTTAGAAAAGTTTAATAACATTTGATTTTAATTTCGAAAGACATAATCTTGATCAAATTTTTAGGCGATGTGAGCCATCTCTGCAGACGGGTATTCAAAATGCATTCGCCTCCACAAAATGACCATCGGCCCCCAAATACGGATTGTCAGATAAACGCCCAATTTAGACGTCGATCGCAGCGGCGGCTCGTGGATTTCCGCAGGGAGGGCAAAGAAAAAGGTGTCGCTCGTGCCGCACTACTTACTTAGGAAACAAATATTTCGTTCGCTGTTTCGATCAAATAATTTTCTTCCGTTGCCCCACCGCCAAACATCCACAAGCCGCCACTGGTCGATTGTCCACGTTGAGAAACACTAATCTAGCCGAATGCGTATTTTTCATTTTCAAAATTGTTTGAGTTAAAATTTCGGTAAAACTAGCCCAAATGATTTTTTTTATTATTTACTTGTTTTATTACTGGAAGTCTACAGAGTGTACCTTTAAAGTTTGCAGATAATTCACTAAGGGACTTTCTTGGAAATAAAGAAAATCTGGGTGAATGCATAATTTTAAACTTTCAAAAATGTTTGAGTTGAAATTTGGGAAAAACTAGCTCAAATTATTTTTTTGATTATTTACTTGTTTTATTACCACGAATCTATAGAATGTGGTTGTAAAATTTAAAGATATTCCACTAAAGTGTTTTCTGGAAAACTAAGAAAATCTAGGCGAATGCACGATTATGCATTTTCAACAATTTTGGAAAAACTAGCTCAAATTATTTTTTTGATTATTTACTTGTTTTATTACCACGAATCTATAGAATGTGGTTGTAAAATTTAAAGATATTCTACTAAAGTGGATTTCTGGAAAACTAAGAAAATCTAGGCGAATGCATGATTATGCATTTTCAAAAATTTTGGAAAAACTAGCTCAAATTATTTTTTGATTATTTATTTGTTTTATTACTAGAAGTATACAGAGTGTGCTTTTAAAGATAATCCACTAAGGTACTTTTTTGGAAAATAAGAAAATGTAGCCAAATGCATATTTTTCACTTTCAAAAATGTTTGAGTTAAAATTTTGGGAAAATTACCTTAAACTATTTTGGGATTATTTACTTGCTTTATTACTAGAAGTTTACAGAGTGTGCTTTTACAATTTAAAGGTAATCCATTAAAGGATTTTCTAGGAAATTAAGAACATCTAGGTGAATGCATAATTTTGCGCTTTCGAAAATATTTGAGTTGAAATTTCGGAAAAACACGCTCACATTATTTTTTTATTATTTACTTGTTTTATTACTACGAATCAATAGAATGTGCTTGTACAATTTGATGGTAATCCACGAAGTTGTTTTCCAGGAAATTTAGAAAATCTAGGCGAATGCATGATTTTGCTTTTTCAAAAATGTTTGAGTTGAAACCAAAAATTCCTATGTTTTGAGTAAATTTAAGTAAAAAAATGTTTTTTCAATGCACGTGTGATTATTTTAAAATTTGGGATGTTTGCCGATTTTATTATAGAAATGAAAATTAATCCGTTTTGAGTAAATTTTAAAGTATGGAATTTTTTGCAATTGGTTTTTATTTTCAAGGCAACTCGAAAATGTCCAACCTCAAAATTGAATTCAGTGTTTACGGATCAATATTTCAAAATTGTGGCTAAGAGCGTTGATAGATTTTAACACAATCCATTTTGATTAAATTGGAAAAGGTTCGAGAATGCTGCAACTGTTTTTGTGTTTTTTTTTGTGGCTTGTAAAATGTTCGACCTCAAAATTGACAGGAGTCTGATTATTTCGAAATCTAGGTTAGGAATGTTTGCAAATTTCTTAAAGAAAAGTGAAGTTGCAATGCATTTTGAGTGAATTTAAAAATTTCAGTTGGTTTTATATTTTTTAGCGATTTAGAAAATGCTTGACTTCAGAGTGTTCAAGTGTAATTATTTCGAAATCTAGCTTAGTAACGTATGCATTTTTTGCATAAAAAATAAGTGCAATATATTTTAAGTGAATTAAAAAAAAATGAGAGGTTGTTTCAATGCTTTTTTTTTCATTTTTTGGCGGTTTCGAAAATGTTCGACCTCAGAATGTTGAAATGTGATTATTTTGAATGTTTCCAAAATTAAGTAGATATATAAAGTGTAATCTATTTTAGAGGAATGTCAAAAGTTTAAGGGTTGTTTCAATTGTTTTTTTGCGGTTTGTAAAAAGTTCATCACAATTGAACCGGGAGTTGTTCAAGTGTGATTATTTTAAAATCCAAGGTAGCAATGTTTTCCAATGTTTATAGAACTATAGAGTGGAATCTATATCTGGTTCAGATGTTTTAAAACGTTTCTCTTTGAAAGCCATCGTGAATTACAATACAAAAGGAGGTGTTTATGATCACATAATTTGGTAAAAAGTCAGCTATACAAAAAACTACAAATACACACTTTGCCACCGTTCCTAGTGACTAACTGTTATAAAACAAATAATATGTAAAAAACATTTTTTTTGTGTTTTTACAATATTTTTTCGCAACCCGGCAGTTTTTTCTGCGACCCACACTTTGGGAAACGCTGGTATAGACAGTTGTTTTGAGAGACATCTTTTAGGAATTAATTTTGCAAAAACTGTTAAACCCAAAGTGCCTGGATTTTCAATGCATATTAAAGCATGTTTCAACCTGCAACACAAATTTTTATAACGAAATTTATTGAAAGATATGAATCAGTGCTTAAATAAATTTGTTTTTTTATAAAAAAAATCCCAACTGCTTATAACAAATTTCAAAATTGTATGATCATTTAAAAAAGCTCAATGATATTGTCAAATTATTCTCAAAATATATTTTCCTGATTTGAAAATGCAAAAATGTGTTTTTCGTTGAGGTCAGTACCATAAGAGATCTTGTTCTTCTTTAAAATATCCTAATTTTTAGTTTTAGTGATCTCGTGCATAAATTCGCCCGGGTTAATATTAAAGTTATCGCTCATCCAAAGATAAACTCTCGCGTATTCATTTTGCAAAACACATTCACGATACCATCAAACCGACAGCGGCGGTAATAAATGCCGTGCACCTCCGGCATTTCTTTATTTCATTCAAGCCGGTAATGGCGCCTCATAAAAATGGAACGGGCTGCATTTGCGTAAATAAATAAATATTAACAGCGAACGGGGCCGCGATTCCTCACTGTCAGCCAGATAATTTCGCAAAGTGAAAAGATAACGTCTCTGCCCGAACGAGCATTAAACTGGGAAACGCTTGTTTTACTATAATTGCAGTTGTGGCCGTCGCTGCAGATGCGCCAAATCCGGACCCCCATTTGCAATTCCCATTCCCCGTGATCCGGGTTTAATGGCGCGCGGAGCAGCGATGCCCCAAAAACTGAATTAAATTTTCATCAGTACTTTGATAACCGCTTGTTCTGGTGCTATCTCTGGATGACCGGTCTGTTTGTTTGGGCAGAGTTGGAGAATTCATTGACCTACATTGCATAGAAAAAAAAAAACTGCCAAATTCTAAATAACATATTGTGCCTGAAAAAAAATCGTTTGTCTGCTAATCTGTTTATCTGCCAAGAAATAAAGAGTACTGAAACTAAGTTGCAAGTTTTTCAGCAGAACGGAGCAACTTGTCATACTGTTGCCGCAGTTCGTCCATTTCTTCAGAGAAATTTTCGAAACAAAACCATTTCACGATTTACTAACTTCACATTCGTCAGATGCTTACATTTGGGACATAACCAAAGATGACGTCTTCAAAAGATCGTTGAATTAAAGGATGTCATTCGAGCCTTCTTCACAGAACTGAGACAAACCTTATTCGATAATATGACGACCAACTTGGAAATTCGTTACGAATCTGCCTTGAGCGAGGAGGTGCACATTTAGAACATGTAATAAAGTCTAAATGATATGTATTTCTTAAATAAATCCAAGAATGACAAATTATGTACTGTTATTTTTGGGTCCTACTGTACTATTTTTTTGAAAATAGGAAACAGATGCGTACAACGAAGACACAAGATGAAAGCTAGAGAAACGAAGGGGAAATATGCAATCACACAATTAAATTTAATGTAATATCAGTGTACGGTATCTGACACATTTTATTGAAAACAGATATTTAGTTCTCATACAATGTCCAATAAATTACATGTATTATAATGACTTTTACACTGAAAGATAAAATACAAATTTATTGGGGCAATTTAATTCCGATACCATTGATTTATTTATAATTGCATTTGAAAATCGTCTTATTCCATCCCCATTAACTGTGTTAAACATTTTGAACAAACTGGATGTATTGCAAAGTGCCAAACAACGGCAATCATGTTAGTGCTGAAAAGAAAGACCATAAGTTTGTGGTTTGCGCAAGTGTGAAGCTAATTCTTCTAAATCTTAATAAGTTGCTGAAGAAATGAGGATACCATCTAAAGAATTTTACAAAAAGAAGAATATCATTTTTATAGCGATCACCCAACAGATTTTTCCAGAAGATAAAAGCAAAAATGATGGTGTTTTGCGCAGTGGCGGTTTCAAAGGGGGGGTAATCGGGTAATTACCCCCCCTAAGAATTTTTCACGTAACAATTTTTATTGTTAAAAATTACCGATATTCCATATTCCAAACAAATACTATAACCGGTAAATTTTTCCAACGCTTTAAAACGTTGGAAGAGGATAGGGAGATTTCATGGAACAGGTGTATGCAGTGGCGGCTCGTAGAACATTTGGATGGTAGAGCCACTTAACAAATAATATAATAATGCACAGTGGGTCAAAAAGAAAACGGTACAAATAGTTTTGTACTGTTATATCTTCGTGAGCTATTAGTATTTTAAAATAATGAATACAACAGTGAAAAGCCCAATTTTTACAGATAAGATGAAGTACTTTTGCTCTAAAAAAATAATACTTAAACTTGTGCCCGGAGCAGTGGCGGCTCTAGGAAAATTTTGACGGTAGAGCCATTTAGCACACACAATATATCTCACCGTCTCATTTTTTAGGAAAGAAAAATCGATCAGAAGAAGCACTAAAAAAAAAACGAAAAATAGCCCGCACGGGGCTGTTTCTCTGTACGGCAGAGTTCAATTTGAAAATCGCATCCGCGAAAGCCACTATAGTGGCGCATAGTGTAATACTTTAAGAATTGAAAACTTATTTTTGGTTAAAAAACTTATTTTTTATCTTATCTATATCTCTTTAATGACTACCGAAAGGAAAAAATTAAAAATTAGAAGATTTAAAACGTTGAGTTATAGTAAGTTATTTTTAAGTTATTTTATTTAGTTTATTTTTGGGTAATGGTTTGTTAGTTGACCTAAGTTACTCTTTATTTTGACGTGTCTCGCATTGTAAATACAATGCAAAAGACCAACTCTTATCTTATCTTAAAGAATTTGCAAAATCTTTCCTTTCGTTTAAGGATTATCCTCAAAAAACTACAAATTTCTAAAAATCTATTTGCTGAAAGAATTTGCCAAATTTGGTCATCCGTTCACAAGTTATCTTAAATAAATGATTTTTTTGGTCCTGTACATTTATTCGATGAGTAGAAATACTTTTCAGGAGGAATTTTTAAAATCGACCATTTTGTTCAAGAGCTATCTTCTCAAAACCACAGAACTATTGAGCAATTATTTTTTTTACATACACATACTTTGTTGAAAGATTTTTCAATATATGTTTATCCGTTCAAGAGTTGTCCTTAAAGACCAGAAAACAATTATATGACAAATTTAATTTTTTGGTCTTAACTGCATCTATTCGACTTTGCTGGATAAATTTCCCAAATTCGATCATCCGTTCAAGAGTTATCCTCAAAAACCAGAAATCAATTGAAGGAAACATTTAATTTTTTGGTCTTATCTGCATCCATTCGACGAGTACAACACTTTGCTGGAAGAATTTGCCAAATTCGGTCATACGTTGAAGAGTTATCCTGTGAAACCCGAAAAACAATTGAACAAATTTAATTTTTTCGTTCTTTTTTTAAATTTTATTCAAATTTAGATATAGTACATGATAAATTATAACAAAGTACATCACAACAAAATCAAATTCTACAGCTAATTGAATACGTCACGAAAATAAGAACAAAATCATTTGCAATTGATATAATCCTCTACTGAGTAATTTTCTTTTTCCATCAGTCGAGACATTTTTCTACATCTTCCGGATAAATATAAGACTTTGTCGAAAGAATTTTACAAATCTCGTCCTCGGTTCAAAAGTCAAAATGTTGAAAATTAAAAAAAAACAATTTTTGCATTTTGTGTTAATGTTAAGAGAAAATTTCGTAACCCGTAATAAAATTACATAAAATTTGCCATATTTTAAAGTTTAAATCATCACGATTGAACAACGCGTGCGGCAATAGTGCAATTTAAAAAAAAAATCAAAATCTTGGAAATTTAAAAACTGCAATTTTGCATTTCGTGTTAATTTCACGAGAAAATATTGTAATCCGTTTTAAAATAACAGTAAATTCGCCATATTTTGACGTTTAAATAATTAAAATCGGACTACGTATTCGGCAGGTGTGAAATTTCAAAAATTAAAATCGCGTTTTTTTAAATTCTGGAAACTTAAAAAATTGCAATTTTTTACATTTTGCATTAATTTCGCGAGAAAATATATGAATCCATTTTAAAATAACAATAAATTCGACATATTTTGAAATTTAAATAATTATAATAGGACAACGCGTTCGGCAGGTGTGCAATTTCAAAAATCGAAATTTCGATTTTAAAAAGTGAGATTTTTGCATTTTGTGATAATTTCACGAAAATGTTTTGTAATCTGTTTTAACATTACAATAAATTTGCCACATTTTGACGTGTTTAAATCATCAAAATCGGACGACGCATTTGGCAGGTGTGCAATTTCAAATATCAAAATCGCGACAAAAATTACAAATTTAACGATGGCTACTTTTAACTGTTAAAAATAATAATTTTGAGCTACAAAAAATGACAATTTTCAACCTCCAAAAACTACAATCTTGAAATGCCAAAATTGATCATTTTCAACAAACAAAAACTTATATTGTCAACTGCTAAAAATGGCAATTTTCAACTGCCAAAAACCACAATTTCCAACTGTCAAAAATGACACTTTTCTGAAAGAATTTTTAATATCTGCCATTTTGTTCAAGAGTTATGCATTTAAAACCGCAAAAAAATGAACGACAAATTTAATGTTTTATCTTATCTGCATCAATTCAGTGAGCACAATATTTTGCCGGAAGAATTTTCAAAATCAGATTATCCGTTACACTAGTTATCCTCAAAAAAAGAACGACGGGTAACACTTTGCTGGATGAATATTTAAAATGTGGCCATCCTTTCAAACAATTGAACGACGAATTTATGTTTTGTGTTTATCTGCATCTATTCGATGAGTGAACAACACATTGCACCAAGAATTTTCAAAATCTGGTGATTCTTTCAAGATTTCTTTTTTTGCATATAATATTTTTTTGTGAGACTTCCAGGAACGAAGATATGCTAAATAACTTTAGTCGTAAATAGAGCTTAGATCGACTGGAAACGCCTAAAAAAAACGAGGAAAAAATAGTTTTTAGCCACTGGGTGTATAAGAGCAGAAGCGCCAGTTTATTTATCTTTTTTTTATTACCCCCCCTAGACTAGTTGGTTGGAAACGCCCTTGGTTTTGCGAAGATAGCAATGATGTTACTTTTTATTCGAATGATTTGTTTCACAGACGAATCATCATTTCCATTACTAGGTAAACACAATCCCTCCGCTGTTAGATTTTGGTCCCGTGAAAATCCATATATTCGAATGAATTACACAAGCCAACAGATGTTTTGGTGCCGCGGTATTTCATATAAATTTGATGCCCAAAATTCAAATTCGGTTAGTTTTTGCCCAAGAGATCAAATTTCTAAGATATAACATTTAAGTGAAAAATACATTGCACTATTTAAAGATACATCCACGGATCAAATAAAAAAAACAAGCACGGAATTTTTATTCTTAAATTATGCAAATATTATTATATACAAAGATAGAGGAAAAAGCCATCGATGAAACCAACTAGTCACTGAATACTTGGGAAGCTTTTTTCCGTGAGATTCTTAAATGTATTTTGGTCCCTTTATAAACTCTAGCAGTAACATACCATCATGTGCGCGTCACATCTTCCTCCACAGTTTTAATATACTGGTGAAATCTTTAACGTTGTTCCTCACTGGTGTCTTCTAAATTCTCAAGGAAACACAGTAGTTGTGTAAATAGTGAAACTTAATGCTCATATTACACCCAAGGGATTTCAAACTTTTAAGCATCTCATTTACCAGTTTAACATAGTTTTCAGCGTTGGCTTTCCCAAAAAATGAGCGACAACTCCAACAAATGGAAGTCCAGGCTTTTCGCTCAGCCTCATTCATTAAATTTACAAAGGCGTGATATTAGTGTTGTCTTATTTGTAGCATCTACTTGTGCGCCAGTTTAACAAAAAAATGGTGATGCGGCCATCATGTTACTTTCTCCGACTTGACGGTATCATTTATATTTACGCTTTAGTGGTTTATTTTCAATTTTAAATGTACATAGAACGTTTGTAGACTCGGATGAATCTGACGTTTAAAACGTCAAAATTATGAAAGATGGAAAAATTATACTGCAAATTTAAAAGCCGAGTTTACTCAAAAACTAAAGATATCTTGAAAAAAAAACGTATTCTTTATAAGTTGTTCATTTTGGAATTCTCTACAATTATTATTGACATAAATTTGCTGTAACTATTATCGTTTCATAATTATAAACCAAAACTGAAAAAAAATAAATAATTTTTTTTCTCGAATAACAATGATTTTATGAAAAATATTTTCAAACCAAAGACGTTAATTTCTTTGTTGTCTTCAATATTTATTTAAATGATTTTTTGATATTTTTCATATTTACAAAAATATTGGAAAAAAACCAAAAACACTTCCGGTGTACGAAATTTTACCAAAAGCTTTTCAGTTCTTCGGATTATCAAATAAGACGTATGTTCAAAGTTTCATATCAATTGCTCTATTAGTTTTTTAGATACACCACGCACAGACAGACACACACACACACACACACATACAAACAGACACAAAAAAAAATTCAAGAAAAAGTTGAAATGGCATCTAGGAACCCCAAAACGGATATTTCCGTGAAAAAAAATTGAAAAAAAAATCACGATCACAATATTTTCTCGTATTTCGTAACGGACATAGTAAAAATTTCAGCTTTGCGATTTCCCAGAAAATTACCGACAAGTGCAACAACTGAAGTTCAGGCTTTTCGCTCAGCCTTATGCATCGAATTTACAAAGGCAGGATGAGTTGTTTTATTTTTGGGACCCTTAAATATTTCCGCGTTAATTTATTTCGTACTCAACCGAGACTTTTTCCTATATAAGTTAGGTGGGGCCAAAAGTCCGAATTTTGGCCTTTGCAATTATTTGTGACTCTTTCGATTTCAGTAAGAACTTGAAATATGTCGACAGGTTAGGGCCTTTAATGCCCTTAGCTTCAAATATTCAAATAACAAAGGCAAAATATGTGCTGTGAAAAGAAAATAGAGAATGCAATCTAAAATATGGCAATTCTGATCTTTGAACCATTGAGTAGGATCTCGGATCTTTGACCCTTTTAAATAAAAATAGTTACAATTTACATCATTAAGGACATGTATTTCTCCAAAAAATTGATTAAAATTATTTTCAATCACAAATACAGCACTAATGCACCATTAAATCACTCACTCGGTAGAAAGGTAGAAAAACTAACAAGTCCTTGAATCTGACAAAACTATCTGCCAAAGGCTTGGAGAGTTTTTGAATAATGTCAACTCTGTTGACAAAAAACTCTTCTTCGGATTCCAAAAACCGCTCAGGGTTGGTTGACTTTTTATATTAAATTCCTTAGAAACCAACCATCATATATCATTGCAGTTATTCCAAATTAATCATTTTTTCACAAACTTTTAGTACAGCAACTCCCCGTCTGATTCGGCATCATTTTTTGAAAAACTCGCATCGGTGCTGCTAACGTGGCGTGAAAATTGCGACTCTGATTCAGAGGAGGATTGATATTCATTTTTATTTCTCTTGGTGCTAGCCTTCCTTTCTTCTCTTTAACTTTTTTCTCTTTTCCTATTCTATTACTTCCAGGTCCTCTCTGTTTGGTGTTAAAGTAAGAAGAGTAGATTTCAGTTTTTTTCTCATTTTCGTAAGTATCGGCAAAGGAATTATATCCGCTTACCCCAAAATAAATTTTTAGTATTAGCAAGGCGTGTCTGGTAAAATATAGCCTCAACTGAATTTTTGGTTTGTGAAAAATGTTGTCAAGGAATCGATTTTTTCAGAGGAATCAAAATAATTTTCAACAAATGCCCTAGAGACACGTAATCTAATATTTTTAAAAATATTAAATCAAAATATCAAATTTAAAATTAAAATTAACGACGCACAAAGCACGTGTTTGCATTGTTGCCACTTCTGTAACATACTTCTGTGCCTTGGTGGATGAATAATAATTAATCTGTAAGCGCGTGGGGACTTTTTTTGCCCCCACCCACCCTATGTAAAGCATTTTCCGTTATTTTCAAGAACCTTTACAAACTGCTTCATAAGGCCCATCTTGGTATGGAAGAAAGATGATTTTCTATCGTTAATGACACTATTTTCCCCAAAGTTCATTTTTCTCTCTTAGGCCAGTAGTGTGATTTGTCTATGCTATCCCAGATGGAAAGAAAGGATATTTGGTGTGACCATTTTGCTATCTAAGGAGAAAGTTTACCAATTTTAAGTCCACACAAATCACCCATTGACGTTCATGGTACTTTATCTTCTCTAAGGCCGAAGGTGTTATATTCTTCTTTCATTTTTGTTGCGTGAGCAATTGGTATTAAATCATATTTGTAGAAGGACACTCTTCAAACTTCTCTTTGAGCAGCCAATAAATAGGCGCCAATCATCTGGAAAATTCAGGAAGATCCATTTTTTTCAGGAATCTTCTAACTTCGTGACAAAATACAAGATTATCTTCTTGAAAGGAAAAGGGTAGCATACCCTTTTCTCTTGTACGATAAAAGGTAATTTATGGTCCCTTATTCCAGTAAATTTTTATCGTTCAACCTGGTAGGTTCTTTTGACAAGTTGAGATCTCTGGTGAGCTCGTCTAACTCATCCTGGTCGAAACGTTGAGCAATTGATGACATCCTCTCCTAATCACTTTCACCTTCATTCGTATCCGAAGCACGATCAGAGGGACACTACTCGTCCTTGCAGAGCTTTTCATTCATTTTAATAATTTAATAACACGCATTGTTTATTATCTTATGACGTCAAATCGATACAATTTTTATGTTGATAAAAAGCTTCTAAACTATACGTGTAAAAAATCTGATTCCATATATGAATTCGATCGTGTTGATCAATTTAATTAGTAATTAGGCACTAGAATAGCTCCAGAAATATGATGTTAAAAAAATGAAATTTTAATTCAGCGCCAATTTAATTAAAACTAATAATTCAACGTAATACTTCTTAAAAGTTTAACGTAGCGACCCTAAATAATGGCCCAAATAAAAATGCACTGAGCATTTTAATGATACTGAAGTTAATTAAGGTGCACTAATTAAAACGTTCCTGCAGAGGCAGTATATTTGATTAAGCTCGCT
Source organism: Ocypus olens (assembly GCA_910593695.2). Lineage (NCBI taxonomy): Eukaryota > Metazoa > Arthropoda > Insecta > Coleoptera > Staphylinidae > Ocypus > Ocypus olens. Next base: position 13,650,380 of record OU343055.1, on the reverse strand, counting down.
TAAAAATAAATTTTAACTTTGACTGCGGAATCGCCGAGAATTTGCACTTTTTGCGCTACGGCAAACAGTAATGAAACTCGAAGGAAAGAGATTCCGCGGCTCCTCACTTAATGTTATCTTTCTTGAAAGCTTTGTGGCGAAGGAGAATTTACTTATACTAAGTCAAGATGTCTTTAGTATAATAAAATGCTAATAGTGACTTTATTATGTTTGCGCATTGTTCAACCATTGCAAATTTGATGTATATAAGTATATTTATTTATATATTGATTGGTGCTTCAACAGAAATACTGTTTCTCATAGGTCAGAATAAACAGCACAAATGAACTAAAAGTACAGTAATACAAAAAAACTGTGATTACGATTTCAATGCGTTAATGAAATAAGGCAAAACCCATATAGAATAATAAAAAGTTCTATTTAAAAATATTTCACCTGAGATGCTCATCAAAGCTATATTCTGGAGTGGCGGTTCGCAGGTTTTTTTGTACAGCCGAGGTAGCATAGGTGGTAATACAAATAGGTGCGGTCATGCTGCCAGCCGTCTCTGCAACCGACCCTACCTAACTGTATTGCCACCTCTGCTACCTCGGCCGTACCGAAAAAAAAACCGCGAACCGTCACTGATATCTTAATAAGCATATTCTTCATTGGTAAACCTTAACCCTTTCGGCCTTGGTGGTGGCAATTTTTACATGTCTCTACTTACTATGACAATCCATATTTTTGCTGTTTATCACTAGATGTCACTTCAACAAAGCCTCACTAATTAATTCCTATACTAATTAAGCAAATGAGTTTAAATTTGGTATTTATGGTCTTAAGAAGCTCCCCATCAATAATAATTAACAAAAAAATGTTTGTTCAAATTTAAAAATCCAGGACTGAAAGGATTAAAGGCATGTCTAAAATAATCACATATACCAGTTAGATTAACTAACAAGTGACAGCTAAACAAATAATCGTTATCCAAAGCCTACTCCTTCAACAAGCCATAATTCACTAACCTTTCCGAATCGGACTTTTTGTTGATATAAATTTTTCGCTTACAATGACATACACCCCCACAATTTGGCAGAGTTTTCCAGGGATACCCTGATTTAAACCATTTAATAATACTACGGCTCTTTCATAACGTTTTCAATATTTAATAAAAGTAACTTGTAAAACAATATAAATTTACTTTTTTTTTTCATTTCACTAATGCAGCCTAACTTTGGAAGTTCTAGAAGTCATTAATTATTCCCCATTTATAAATGAGGCGATTCAATAATCAATAAATGTAACGGTTGGGTACGATTTATGGCGTATACATATTAATGCGGAAAGTCATTAGTTTGAATTTTGAATAGATTATAACTTAATGTGGGTTAATTAAACTGCAAATTCTACCGGCTTACAAATTTAACCAAATATAATACCATTCACAGATCGTTGCAAATAACATTTACATTGTTATTATTAGAATAAGGCAGCCATTTTTATATTGTTTCAGTATTTGATAAAAGTTTTCTTTCATTAATTAAAAAAAATCTAAACTTTTTAATCCGTTTATGAACTTAGAAATTTGCAAACTTTGAGTAAAAGTATGCCCGGAATATCAAATGCGAGTGCTCAAGCGATCTAGAAAGGAAATCCACTCGCAGGAAGGAAAAGAAATATTCCTACAAATTGAAGTAGTTTCTAACGGAGCTTATTATATTGCTCAAAAGAATAAAGCACTTACCGATATAAAAGGGCTTTTAAATTAAGCACGAAAATTATGGCTTAATACTAAAGCAATATAAAAATGACAAGCGACGCGTAGACTATACAAAATAATCAAATGCATTGTTACGAAAATGAATCAATTGTCATTTACTCGAAACATTTCTGGTGTAAGATAGCATTATTTTTATACTGCCAGTTTGACAAAAAAGGATCTCTCAAAATCAAAAATAAAAATAGGGGGGTGTCATTAAAAAAAATGAATGACGAAAATCGATTTTTATGCAAAAATATGTACTTTTATCAAAGATAATTGATCTGTTTGGGGAGTTTTTCCCAAAATATTTTATTTCGGTTTTATTGAATTTATTCCATACTTTAGGTGCCCATTTTTGGAGCTCAAGCATTGGGATCTCGGTTATTTGAAGAGATACAAGGTTGGTTAAATTAGGGCAAAGTTGCCAATCTGGAGTGTAACATAATGCCGTTTTGAAACAGAAAATATTCCGACGACTTCCGAAATAAATCGATTGGCGTTAAAAAATTTCATCCAGAAAAAATTGCAAATAAGTTAGCAAGTCACCACGAACTTTATGGAAATTTTTGAAAAAAGCCGATTTTTTTAGACTTTGAACGGCCTTAGCGGCTAAACGATGAATCCAATTTGAACGCGGATTTAAAATCTGTGTTCCTTGTGTGTCAATTAGTCGGATTTAATTAAAATTGGCGATTCAAATTTTTTGACGAAAACCTGAAAAATCATCCAGTCCTTCTTACTTTTTCCCAAAAATTGCATTTGAAATGATTTCCCGAAGAAACCACTAGTTTGATTCGGGGTTTCTATACATCACCGTAAAGATCCCTTCAAGACCCTTCAGAAAATGTGCTTGCCCGACAACAAATGTCAATTTGAAGCCCGTGACACGTCAGCAAAGATAACTCGAAAATGGAAAAAATCGAGAAAATCAACCTGCCACAGCAGTCCGGTTTATCAAAATTAAAAAATTTCAAAATTCAAAGCTTATTGATAGCAAAGCTATCTGTCTTTAAATAACAATCTCTTTAAAAAGTTTTACAATAGCGTAATTTGTTTGGAAATTTTTATTTAAGAAAAAAAACTTTTTGAAAATTAATGAATTCAGGAAATTCAAAACTTATTCTACATACAAAGAATCTATCTTTCGGCAAAATGTTTTTATTTTTTTGCGAGACTATTTATAGAGATACTTCAAAACAATTGACACTTTATCAGTACCAGTTTGTACGCTCTACAACGTGGTGATATAATAATAAAAATTCGACGTTTCGATTTTCGGGAAACATCACCAACTTTGTTTTTTCTTACGGGCGCCATCTTTTATTTTTACATTTTCAAATACAGATTTTTTTTCTGATTACGGTGATGTGTCATGTGTTTGGGTTTGGTCTAGCAATTTAATGGCTATGCCAAAAATCCTGTTTTCTACATAACATACTTGCATGTGTGGGGGCCCTACTGTAAATAAAAACATTTCAAAAAGATTTTTGTGTTGATTTGCGTCCTCTTTCGGCCATTTTGCGGATTACCCGCGAAATTAGATTATTCGCGATTGCCGCGCCACCAATTCCTCCGATAATCGGTAGTTTAATGTATTATTACTTAAAAAAATATGTAAAAGTCAGTTCATTTATAACTATTACAGAAAAATTTACTATTTATTACTGGTGAAAAAATGTCCTTTGTCTAGCATCAACTTTTTTGTATTATTAGAAAAACGTAAAACTTTACGGCGAATAATGGTAATAACATAAGTTACTTTTAAGCCGTTTAGAAAAATATATTTAATGTATTTTCTAGCTCTAGACAATTATGATTCATTATCTCATATCGTGTGGTGATTTGTAGCTTTGCAATCAATTTTCGTGACCGTAAATACATTGCAACATTAATGGATATACGTATTTGCTCGAAGGTGATAAATTTCCATCCACCGGAAAATGATCCAATGAGTCCAGACGAGATTTATGCACCAGAGGTAACGTTTAAAACGTCAAAATTATTATAATCGTCAGTTTACTCAAAAACCAAAGAAATTTCAAAAAAACTTATTCTTTATTGTAAGTTGTTCGTTCCGACATATAAATTTGATGTAAATATTATCCTTTTATACTTATAAAACGAACCCAAAATTAAAGTAATTTCATGTTTTTATTGCTTTATTGCGGACCTATTTAATTTTTACAACGCAGGTCCTATTTATTTTTCAGAAATATATACATTGTACTCAGAAACAATATATCAAACATTTATCCTATACTAGTAACTGAAAAACTGATCAAAATTATAGACCAATTTATAAAAGTAGTGTAGAAGTAATGAACCTAGTATACTTAGTTTTGAGTACTTGTTGAAATCTCCATGTTAAATTATACGATGAACTGCATAAGCGACGAACCCAAAATGAAAATTATGTATTAAAGGGTTCCCACGGTTAAGATTTACCCGAAAAGAGTGTGTTTTGGGGTGTAAAAATAGAGTTCATATGGTCAGTGGGTCGAGAACCCCCCCGTCCACCCTCTCTGGGGGGTTAAAAATGTTTTTTTAACATAATTTATTTTTAAATTCGATGATTTTTCGTTCGTTTATTATTTATTTAATTATTTTTTTTACTGCCAAACGAGTGAATGAAAAATTATGAAAAAATTCTGAAAAAAATCATGAAAATAGTCTATCCAATTACCTAAACTCAAAAATCTAGGGAGGGGTATTTTGACTATTTAACCGTAGGTACCCTTTCCCGCCTCCTTTAGCAATGTCAAGTAGTTCCGAAAATTATCAATTTGTCTTCATAGCGGAGAAATAGCATGAAAACTTAATGAAACCTTATTATTCTAAAAATGATTTGATTGATGAAAAACACGTGGTTTTCAATAAGACATTATCATCAATAATTAATTGTAAGAATCTGAATCGTAAATATAAGTTTCGAACATGTACAATCACCACCAATCAATCGATGGAAGGCGCTGGAGATTTTTTCCAATTTGCGCCTCGGCAATAGATGGCGCCATTGAACGTACCAGCGGCATCCGGCCCGTCTGAGTGTTAATTATAATCAGTCACGGAGAACGCTTTCGCTGAAGGGTGTTATTAAGTTTCACAGTTAATTTGCAGGTAACTGAACGTCGGCGGTTGCAGGGATGCGTCGGCGAAGGGTTAGCTGGTAGCCCTGAAGGTTCGGCGAGGGCGTGGGTTGGGTCGAACAGAAATTACATATAAAGCCGCGGTGCGTGCCGTACTGCGCCCGATAAGGAATTAACGCTTCATGTTGCTACAAAACATCACCGCTTAAATATTTTAAACTTAATTGAAAGTGTGTTCCTTGTGTACATGTATATTCCACAGTGGGATTTAAATTTCAAATGAACCCCGAGCTGGCAATTTTCAGGGAAGCGTAAATTTTGTTTATGGCCGTAAGGAGCAATTTTTCTGAATTCGTGCTTTTGACGGTTATATGAAGATCTTTAAAAAAAACAAGATTTGCTTGCTCAGGTAGACGTAAATAACCGCCGTGGCTGATACTACGACTATATCACTACTTTCTTTTAAATGTTGCATCCTGACAAAAATAATTAACACAAGGAATATAAGGAAAAGAAGCTGAATACTGCAGGAATAACAAAAAAACTGTCCTCAGAAATAAAAAAATGTGACTTATTCGTACCACATCCATTAGGAAACTTCTGTCCGATAATGTCCTCTCAAGTTTCTAAGCGTATGAACGTGTTCTAAATTAAATAAAGACGTAGCTCGAAAAATAGTATTTTTTCGCATCTTATTAAATAATATAAATGTTGCTAAATCGTTTTTGATTGAGAAAGTTGTCCATTATTCGACCGAATCATTTTCTCCACAGCTGACAGCTGACGTCCAATCAAATGATAGCGGTTTCATTGCCTAACAGGTTTCAGCCAATGACATGACAACAATTTTACTTTCTCAACAGTTTAGTTGTTACTATGGTTACGATTTGTTTTTTGTCAGCGAACTGCCGCTGTATAATTCGTTATAATTTAATATAAACAGAAAAATCTTTAGGTAATTATTTAATATGATGTGAAAAAGCCTACGGCTCGTGTTGCAAATTTCACCCTCGTGGCAATGGCCAACTTTCTCTCTCGTTTAATAATAAATATATTATTATACTATTATGCAAACGGGAGAGAAATTAGAGTTATTAGCTGTCAAAATCGTGAGAGAAATTACATTTCTCGCCCAAAGGAGAGAATGATTATTTATTATCCATTATTTATTTTAACTGATATGGGTGACAACGTTTTTTTTTCTAGGTTGGGTTTTAAAAACAGACGTTTTACTCTGAAAAAATAGTATTTTTATGTCGGGAGAGAATGCTATTTTTCATTAAAAGCACCTCAGAAAAAAATCAAGCATTTCTCTCCCTTTGGTGTAGAGTGTAGGTGGGGGCAAAGCCCTGCACGGGGCGAAACCTAGCACAGGGTTTTCGGAGAGAAATTTTGTAATTATTTTGATAGCCGCCAGGTGGCTGACCTGTCTCAACAACTTCCAGTTCCACACCAATCCTCACTGAGGTCTGGAAAATGCGATAAGTCTTGTAATATTTCTTGTAACTCCAAGCCGATTTTTTCAAAAATAGTTTGAGCTTTTTCCGCAATTGAACTTACGGTGATGAATTACATGGTTGGGCTTTATGTTCGAGTGTCATGTTCCTTGTTATCATTTGCTTACGCAGTTGGAGATTCTGCCATGTTGAATGAATGAAATGGGAAAAACCATGCAGCTTATTTGGGGCAAGTCCCCGCATTATCAACAATTGCGGGGTTTTGCCCCAACCCATGAAAATACCCCTTTTCATCAAGTTTTCCCCATTTCATCAATGAAAATCTAAGCTAGCATTATAACTCAATACAATTTAAATATTATGTATTTATATTTCAGAAACTACAAGAGGAAAACAGCTTCTAAGCCAATGACCAAAGAACACTTGGCAACAGCCCGTCGTTTAATGGCTCAAGGGCTGTTAATTCTAAAAGCAACAAAAGAGATCGGCTTTCATAAGGGATTGGATGATAATCTAACGTGGCCATGGAAGAGTACAGGGTAACCTTTGGCGTTTTAAGTCAACATTCAAACCAGGAGTAAGAACGAGAGCTAGTACGTCATTGACTAGAACTTGACAAACGGTATTTAGGACTAATATTTTCAAATTTGCAGAATAATAATAATATACCCCATCAATTTAAATCTGACACAGGACTAGCAGGGAGAGACTTCACACGCCAGTTTATTGTCATTACGTGTGCCAAGGAAAACTAGTATCGCTCGAACCAAGGGATGCAACTTTCTCTTTACTTCGAAAATTTGCTGGCTGCCATGACAAAATTTGAATTTACTCCACAACAAATATTCATCATGGATGAGACTGGGGTCCAAAGTGTGCCAAACAAATTTCCCAAGCAAGTAGCGCCTACTGTCAAAAGAGATGTGTCCAAAACTATGGCAGCAAAACAAGGCCAAACAGTTACTTCAGTATGTGCGATGAATGCTGTAGGTTAATTCGCACCTCCTTCTTTTATATTTTCTCGAAAACGAGTGAATCGGCTTCTCATAAAGGGGGGCCCTACCGGTTGTGATATGGCAGTAAGCGACAAAGGTTACATGACCACTGCGGTATTTATTACATGGCTGGAACATGAGGTTCGCAAACCCCAGTGAGACTAATACAGTTTTGCTCACGCTCGATAACAATGGACTACTCCGGATGCTGTAACCTATGTTAAAGACAACAACATACATCTCCTTACCTTGCCACCATACGGCAGCCATAAGACTCAACCCCTGGATCGGAGTTTGTTTGGGCCTTTTAAAGCTTTTTACAATACTGCAGTTGATGCTTGGAATGTCTCACATCCAGGTGAGGTTTTTAGTTCTTACAATTTTTTGCTGAAACTTTTACTCCTTGGCCAACAACAAATTCACTGACGTGGATTTCAGGCCTGCTGAAATGGCCAGGACCCACCAGATGGCAAAGAATCAATGATCGTATTTGATTTTCTGAAATCACAAGAAGCATCTGAAGGGAATAAAAGCCAAACAACTTGTATTGACGAATAACTATCTACTTCTCATGCTGCCTCTATAGAACCCCTTGGCGATGAAACATTGCCTTCTTCTTCACTTTCTGACCGTTCTTGTCATGCTAAATCACCTACCACCGCAATGTTATCACCAGAGGATATTATTCCACTCCCGGAAATAAAAGTTAGGGGGAATCGGTCGGGAAATGAGTTGAAATCAGAGCTAATTACATCAACGCCAAACAAAGAAAAGATGGAACAAGAAGCAGATGAAAAACAGAAACAAGCAGCAGAGAAAGAAAAGCGATTGATGACAAAGAAAGCCTCTACGCAACCATTCCCACTCCTTAAGCGAAAAATTAAGAAGAAGAAAAATTAATCAAGCTCCTCGGATTCTGAAGGGGAAGTATCGCTACATAACAGCAGCTCTGAATGAAGAATAAAACAGCTCAGATTTATCAATTCCTAACCCCAAAGAGATAGTAGCAACAACTCGACTACTTGTAGTGAATGACCACGCAGTTGTTAAAGTTCACTGGAAAACTAAAAATTCTTTCCGTTATTACGTTGCAAGAAGGATTTCTTTTGATTCTGACTTTGATTCATTATTTACTTAATGAAATGATTTTTCCTTATTAATTCCAATGTTTCGATGAAACCATGTTACCTTTTACCGGAAATAAAATAGTAGTAGTACTTTTTTAAACGCCATTTCTTCGAAAACAGCTGAATATCAACAAGGAGTATGCTACATGAAAAATACTCAAAATTTTACGAAGAATTCATAAATGCAACAAAAAATGGGGGTTCACGTTTGAAAATTTTAAAAAAGTAATAAAAGTGTCCGAGCATTTTTCTGAAAGAAAATACCCTGAATTTTAATCGAATTGATTCCTTACTTTATGTACACAGTGTATATGGAATGAGGCGAATATTTTGCTCTGATTGAGAAATAAAAAAAACACATTCAATACATCTATATGCCCAATGAATTAGCTGAAGCAGTCAAGAAAACTTCAAAACATTTCAGCTGTTGTGAAATGAAAAAATTTGATGTTTTCTTTCACTTCAAAATATTGAAAAGTATGTCATTAAAGATAGCAGAAAATTTGTAACCAACCAAAAGGCGCGATTTAAAGGGAACCAGAAAAAAGGACCCTTCTTCATGTATAGGGTTTCTTAAAAGTAAGTCGTATTTTGAAATACTGATTTTTTATCAATCATTCAGCAATTTGAAAATTAAAAATGCCTGTATGTGCAGAAAAAAATAGGGTTATGGATACATCTTAAGTTGAAGAATGCACAATATTGTGGGGTTACTCATCTCCAGACGTCCTACTATTTTATTAACACTAAATGTTCCATATTCGTTTTCATTTGCTAAATTTTGCGTTTTTTGTAAAACTTCAGCGACTGCAACATCTGTTTTCACAGGGGGTCTTCTTGGTTTCTTTTTATCCATAACAGAATCACTTTCTTCAAATTTTGGTACCAGTTTTCAGAGGCAAAACCATTTCTTTTCACAAAAGAAATTGTATACAGTGTTATTTTTCATGCAACTGGCTTTAAACAAATTTGTTGCTATGACGACCAAAAGGTGAAAATGAAAAAATCCCGTTTTCCTTGTGACCTGATACTGTCCTTATTTAAAAAAAAAATGCATAAAAATTAGCCTTAATATTTATATACTTAGTTTAAAATACTACTTACTTTTGAAAAAACCTATACTTTAGCTCAAAGAACATGCCTGATAGACTACCCAGTACTGCCCTATCAAGGGTCTTTACAGAATCCGTAAAAATCTAATATATTCAATGGAAGAATCTTCAGGATTTGCTGCCTTTCATACCTCCCAATCACCACCATTTCTTCAAAGGGTTAAAGCATCTTCAAAATGAAGAGTCGAAGACTTCCAAACACCAAAAACCACCGGTAGACTCTGATATCGTCGAATACTCTAGATTTTTATCCCGCGATGAAGAAGTATATATTATACAGGGTCTTCATTTCAAAAGGGAGCCACCCTGAATAACTTTGGATCTGAAGTAGTTACGATTTTAAGAAAAAATACGTCAATTTTGTTTTCGAGGGGGAACTTAACACTGTTTTTAGAATTTTATCTTTCACCCCTTCACCCCTTCACCCCCAACAACCCCATCTTTATAATTTCAAATGGCATCTCCCGTTGTATGTTACCTTATTTTGAAGGGCATAAAAATTACTATCCAGCAAAACAAAAATAATTAAAATCAGTTCATTGTTTTAGAGAGAGAGGGTATTCATTTAAAAAAAAGCCACCTGAAATGAAGACCCTGTATAATGTTTATATACCAAAAATTGATTGGTTATGATTTGTATTAATAAAATAAACACATTTAATAAATACTTTTCTTTAAAATATAGCAAAATCCATGAATATTCACGTAGGGGTCGTAATAATTCGAAGCTTCGCAACTTCTTGAAGTTTCCAAAATTTTGAAGTTTCGAAGAAACGAAGACAACTTCGAAAATCAAAATTGCAAAATTTCGAAGTTTCGAAGTTGCGAAGTTACGAAGTATTCGAATTTTTTGAAGAATCGAAGTTGTGAAGTTTCGAAGTTGCAAATTTTCGAAGTATTCTAATTTTTTTATTATTATTATTATTATTATTATGTTTTTATATTATTATTATTTTTCGAAGAATCCAAGTTGTGAAGTTTCAAAGTTTTGAAGTATTAGAATTTTCCGAAGAATCAAAGTGTGTAAGCTTTCGAAGTTTTTTATTTTTGCAATTCCAAGTATAAACTAAATAATCAGTGATTTAAACTTCTGTGTAATTTCAAAATTTTTACCTCGAAAACCAAAGACGAAACATAAGTTGCTGTAATAATAAATTAACATCAAACTAATGCATTGGCAATGTAAAAAGTAATAACATATCTTGCAAAATAAATAGTTCTGAAATAATTTGGTATAAATTACTCTTCCACTTAACAATATTGGCGAAATGATATACATTTCAGTTGATAACAGTTATACAATAATTTCTTCAAACAAAACTGCCGTTTAGTACATTTTTTTATAAAAATATTTTAGTTTGTATTTCACACTGTGAAAGTGTGAACTAACAATTGCGACATTATAAGTATAAAAAACTAACGTACTTTTTGTCAGACACAAACATATTCGCCCACGCATTGAATCCAATGAAATACATTTTTTGTCATTAACATTTTTTTTTATTAACTATTTTTATTACCATCGTTATAATATTTATTTTCAAAATCGCCTGTTCTGATAAATCTTAAAAACTACGAAAATTTGCTGCTTCGAAACTTCGAAACTTTTAATCTTAATGCTCCGAAACTCAAATCTTCGAAGATTTTCTATGAATCTTCAAAGCTTCGAACATTTAAAATTGGAAATATTCGAAGAAAAATATCAGCCCTAACGCATATGCACATATACAATTTTTCCAAAATTAATTGTATTGGGAAAGTGGTACAAGTGAAGTCTTCAGTTATGTTTTGGCGCAAAAAAATGATACAGGCTTGTTTGCCTAATGTAAGGTGTGAGCCACAGCATTTTTTTTGCTGAGTTTGCCATGCCTGAGAGTGAGAAGCATAGCAGTCATGTTTGAGTTTAATTTTTTTTTTAAATCTGATTCAATTGAACTAATCTAGTCTCATGATGTAATAATATGCGAACCTCATTTATCTCACAGCCTACTCTGAAACAAAATTTTGTGACTCACACGATATATGATAAAGTTTTAATGTTTCTAGACAACTGTCACAAATGTGCATTTATTAAATCAATCTGGATACTCTGACAATACTTTACTACCATATATTTCAACAAATTGAAAATGCCACTCGTTATACTTTCCCTCTGAGCCCTTCAATTGTAATTTAGAAACACACGACCGCTTTGTTTTACCACACATACAGGGCTGAACATACTATTATTACCGCCTATGTTCAATTGTAAGATAATCACATCAACGCATGACATTATATTGAAATTGTATGCAACCAAGCACAATGTATAATACATTTTTATGAACACAATTTTGACAATTAAATAAAACTGAGTCAGTATAGTTGCCTACCTATTAATGCATTGATGTGATTATTTTACGATTGAATATAGGCATGAACAATCATATGTTCATAGTTAAAATAAAAGCCCTGTATGTGCTCTTCTAAATTTATTGCAAGCAAGGTTTCAGCCCCTCGATATTAAGTGAGATTCGTTCGCGTAAATATGTCTATTGATAAAGTTCATTTGCAGCATTCCATTCTGTAAAACTTGAATTACATTATACTTTTTCCGTCTTTTTTCGTCTAGATTCTCGTTAGATTTTGCTTCGAGACAATCTAGGATGAATATAATTCAGAAAATTCCATCCAATTTTCGTTCAAGTTTCTTGAATGGAAATATGCGGCTGGTCCTATTTTCTGTTCGATATTGGTCCAAGTTCGGTACTGCCAACGACGAAAAAAAAAACAGTTGTATGTGCAAGCAACATAACCTATATAACTTGGTGACCGCGGGACATCCGACCTAAAATAGCGGCAATATTAAGAATTTTCATGATGTTTTCAATTTTATTTATTTTTACAATCTCAACTCTTAACCTCACTTGGACTTGGACACGCGAACACAAATACTTTTTATTTAGCGAGTTGGTAATTACGTCGTCCAACTATAAATCGAACGGAAATCGAAAGCAAAACTTGAACGAGAATCTAGACCAAAAAAGACGGAAAAAGTATAATGTAATTCAAGCTTAAGAATTGCATGAAGGTAGAAATGCAACAGAAGCGTATAAAAATTTGGTGAACGTTTTTAGTGAAGATAGAGGGTAGAAGATGGTTCTAAGAATTTGACCCCAATGACAAGCAATTGTTAAGATGATTATGCAGCAAGATTCTTTTCTTGACAACATCGAAGATTGCAGAAAGGCTTAACTCAATACAACAAACTATCTTGAACCATATTCAAAAACTATATGAGTGTATAAATATTCCACATGAGTGCTTCATTAAGTGAAACAAAATTTCATGACTAAGTCGTCATTTATTAATCTAGCCTTGCTCGTTACAAAAACAGATATTTCTTAGACCGGATAATAATCAGTGATTCTTCTTCTTCTTGCCTAGTGAATGGCCTTGGCATAATTAGTGATTAAAAGTGGGTTACGTTTAAGAATATTGCAAGAAAAATAGCTGAAAAAATATCTCTTAACTAAGGAGTTTGTGCTGTATATGTGATGGGACGTCAAATGGTCAATACACTGTGAGATTCCAAAATTTAAAGAAAGGCTGAATTCGGAAATGGATAGTCGGCAAATGGATGATTTGAACGGAACACTTAAGGAAAAGAGTCATTGGTCAATGGAAAGCAAATCAAATTGCACCACGGCACAGCATGCTGCTTTGCTAACTCGCCAGAAAATCGCTGAGCTAGGCTGGGAAATTCTGTCACATCCACTGTACTCTCCGATTGCCATGTGTTTCTCTCCTTGCAAAATTTTTAAAGGGAAAATAAACTATTCTTTAGAAATTAATGGTGGAGACAAGCTGTATACAATATTGCTATGCCTTTAAAAACTTGTACTATCCTTTAGAAATCATTTCAATGGTGGATACTAGCTGTAAATAATGTTGCTATGCCTTGAAATACTTATACCATATGTATAAAAATTATTTAGATAAAGGGTGGCTTTGTATTTCGGAACGTACGTTGCAGGTTTGATACGTCGCATCACGTCTTCGCCACCAGTTGTTCAAAATAATTAATTGACATAAAGTCAACAACGTGCTGAACTAATCTAAGACTGTGATTTTGTTTATCATGGCCATGCCTTATCTAAATAATTTTTATACATATGGTACTATCCTTTAGAAAACCTTCCAATGGTACCTTGTAAAAGTAAGTTATAATCAATTTACTGTATTATTATTAATTCAGTATCGGTGAGATATAAATGTAACATTAAAAACCTTCGTAATGGAGTATTTTTCGTTGTAAATTTATATCTCAATAAAAGATGATTATATTTTAGGAATGTGAATGTAAGCAGTTTATTTTTTATATTACAATTTTATGATATGAAACGGACCAACCTAAGATAATGACATATAAAGTCCCTTTTTGTACATAATTCCTTTTTTATTGTTTGATCCGAATAATGCCCCCCGCTTTTATAGCTTTTATGTGCTGTACCGGATTTAAAATCAGACCTTATGTTGGTTCGGGAAAAATGTCATTTTGCAACACATTGTATAACCTGCGACCTCTAGTTTGTACAGAATCCATAGCTACCTGGTGAGGATGTAAAACAAATGTATCCACATTACGCCAGTAAATTTGTTTATTAAAAAAAAGATGTCAACCCCAGAAGATGCAGAGCCTTCGCCCGCACCGTCTGAGGTGTGGATAATGAATCTTGCCAGCCGATGACAATTATTTATCATCACAATGGAAAATTACTCGGCGATGTGTTGTTATGTAAAGGAACAGTATGCTAATGGTCGAGACTCACAATGGGCCTTTGAATTATCTGAAATTCTCTTTTCACTGTTTACTGGAATTATCGGTTCTCGGGATCTGATACCGTTAATTCGGCTTTCACAAGGGATATATAGAAAATTAAATTTGGAATCAGAAATGACAAAAGCACTTGGTTGTTTTATAATATTAACTATTAACTTATTATTGTAAAATTACTATTTATTCAATGAATAAATAGTAATTTTAATATTTTAAAATCAAGTGCTTCTATCATTTTATTACTTAAAATGTTTACTTTCTCCGTTACGAAGTACGAGAAAGCATTGTGATCGTGATCTTTTTCAATTTTTTTTTTACGCAATACCTCAAAAACTAATAGAGCAATTAATATGAAACTTTGAACATACGTCTTATTTGATAATCTGAAGAACTGAAAAGCATTTGGTAAAATTTCGTACACCGGAAATGGCTGTTTACCTTAACCGTTTTTTGTTTTTTGCCAATATTTTCTTAAATATTAAAAATATCACAAAAACATTTATACAAATATTGAAGACAATAAAGGAATGAGATTATTTTGTTAAAAAAAAATTCATAAAATCATTGTTATTCGAGAAAAAAAAAATTTTCATTTCATTTTTGGTTTATAATTATGAAACAATAATAGTTACAGCAAATTTATGTTAATAATAATTGTAGAGAATACCAAAATGATCAACTTATAAAGAATAAGTTTTTTTCGAAATCTGTTTAGTTTTTGAGTAAACTGAGTTTTTGAATTTAAAGTATAATTTTTCCATCTTTCATAATTTTGACGTCAGTTTCATCCGAGTTTACACAACGCTCGATGTACATTTAAAATATGATTTCAATTGAAAATAAACCATGAAAACGTAAATATAAATAGCTATGATCAAATCGGAGAAAGTAACATGATGGCCACATCACCATTTTTTCTCTACATAACAGTCTGCCTGTGCGCGCTGTATCTCAAAAACTAATACAGAAATGAAACCATGAAACTTTGAACATAACTGTTATTTAAGAATTTGAAGAACTAAAAAGTTTTTGGTAAAATTTCGTATTTCCGAATATTTACCTTAACAGTTTTTTGTTCTTTTCGCCTTTTTGGTAGTTCAGGACAATGTTCTTAAGGGCATTTTAAAAAACATTTCTTCGAGGATTCTTTTTCAAGACTTATTTTTAGGACTTTTTCTTTCAGGAGCTTTATTTTCAGGATTTTTTTTTAAACGGGATTTTTTTTTCGGGACGTTTTTGGGACTTTTCGTTGCGGACTTCTTTTCGGGATTTTTTTCAGAATTTTCTTCATTTCATTTTTTAGAATTTCTCTTTTCATAACTTTTTTGGACCTTTTTAATCACTTTTTCAGATATTTTTGGTTTTTTTTTTTTCACTATTTTCAAAACTTTTTATTTGAGGAATTTTGTTAATGACTTATTTTAGGCCTTTTTGCAGGACATTTTTTCACGGACCATTTTAAGGACTTTTTTTTCAGAAATGTTTTTGTTTATTTTTTAAATTTATTATTTTCAGGTCAATTTTTCAAGAGTGGACAATTTTTTTTTTAATTTCGGGATTTTTTTTGGAATTTTCTTCGACATTTTTTAGAATTTTTACTTTTCATGACCATTTTTGGACCTTATTAAGGACTTCAGATATTTTTAGCAATTTTTTTTTTCAAGACAATTTTAAACCTTTTTATTTCAGGAATTTTGTTAAGGTCTTATTTTAGGCCTTTTTGAAGAAGTTTTTTTCAAGACTGAGATTTTTTTTTCAGGGTAATTTCTTCAGATCTTTTTAAGGACCATTTAATTTTTTACAATGCATTATTTCAGAATTTTGTTTTGTTTTTGTTTTTAAACATGGTATTTTCAGGTCAATTTTTAAAGACTGTTTACAGCACAATTTTTTATATTTCGGGATTTTTCTCAGAATTTTTTTTCAAAATTTTTTGAATTTTGCTTTTCATGACCTTTTTTGGACCTTTCTAAAGACTTTTTCAGATATTATTGGCATTTTTTTTTTCAAGACTATTTTAAAAACTTTTTATTTCCGGAATTTTGCTAAGAATCTATTTTAGGCCTTTTTGCAGTATTCTTTTTTAAGACACTTTGGGATTTTTTTTTCAGGATAATTTCTTCAGATCTTTTTAAGGACTTTTTTTAATGCTTTCTTTCAGAAATTTTTTCGTTTATTTTTTAAACATGTTATTTTTAGTACAATTTTTCAAGGACAATTTTTTTATGACATTTCATCAGGTCTCTTTTTCTGAACTTTCTTCAGGACTTATTTTAACTTTCTTTCAGGATTTTTGGGGCTTTTTTTTTGGGACATTTATTTCTAGTATTTTGTATGGAGACTATTTTTCAGGACTTTTCTTCGCGGCTTTTATCAGGAATCTTTTTTCAAGACTTTCCTCCATGACTTTTTCGAGAATTTCTTAAGAACCTCTTGTTCAGGACTTCTTTTCTGAATTTTCTTAATTACATTTTAAGAATTATCTTTTCGGGAATTTTCTTCAAGCTTCCTTTACAGGACTTTTTTCACTACTATATTTCAGGATATTTTTTCTAGGATTAATTTTCAGGACTTCTTGTTCCGGACTTTTTTTCAAGACACTTTCTCGGACTTCTTTCAGGATTTTTTTTTTGTGTTTTATATGAAGGCCTAATTTTTCAGGACTCTTCTCGCAGTACTTTTTTCTGGACTGTTTTACGACTCTTTTTCACAACTTTTTAACAGGACTCTTTTTTCAAGATTTTATTGTCAAAACAGTTTCTCCAGGACTTTTTTCAGGACCTTTTTTGCCAGAACTCCTTTTCAGGACTTTCTTTCAGGTCTTTTTGAAGGAACTGTTTTTCAGGACAGTTTTTTGTCAGGACTCTTTTTCAGGACCTTTTATCAGGACTTTTTTATCGGGCCTTTTTTCAAGACTTTTGTGTTCAGGACTTTTATTAGATTTTTTTTACTTTCTCCGTTACGAAGTACGAGAAAGTATTGTGATCGTGATTTTTTTTCAAAATTTTTTTTTACGGAAATATCCGTTTTGGGGTCCCTAGATGCCATTTCAACAATGTCTGGAAAAAAAAAAATTGTGTCTGTCTGTGTGTGTGTGTGTCTGTCATGGTGTGTATGTGTGTGTGTGTCTGTCTGTGTGCGCTGTATCTCAAAAACTAATAGAGAAATTGATATGAAACTTTGAACATACGTCTTATTTGATAATCCGAAGAACTGAAAAGCTTTTGGTAAAATTTTGTACACCGGAAGTTGAAGTTTACCTTAACTGTTTTTTGTTTTTTGCCAATACTTTCTTAAATATAAAAAATATCACAAAAATATTTAAACAAACATTGAAGACAACAAAGAAATGCACATCTTTTGCTTGAAAATATTTTTCATAAAATCATTGCTATTCGAGAAAAATTATATTATTAATTTTTTAATTTTTGGTTTATAATTATGAAACGATAATAGTTACAGCAAATTTATATGAATAATAATTGTAGAGAATGAACAACTTCTAAAGAATAAGTTTTTTTCGAAATCTCGTTAGTTTTTGAATAAACTGAGTTTTTGAATTTCAAGTATAATTTTTCCATTTCATAATTTTGACGTTTTAAACGTCAGTTTCATCCGAGTTTACGCAATGCTCGATGTACATTTAAAATATGATTTCAATTGAAAATAAACCATGAAAACGTAAATATAAATAGTTGTGATCAAGTCGGAGAATGTAACATGATGGCCACATCACCATTTTTTATGACTATTTTTAGAAATCTTTTTCAGGACTCTTTTTTAGAATTTCTTTTTAAGTTTTTCAGTGAACTTACGGTAAAGATTATTAGAATTTGAAACATAATTTTTACCTTTCATAATTTTGTCGTTTTAAACGCCATTACCACTCGATCATGTGAAACGTTCGATTTAAAATATGATTTAAATTGAAAATAATAAATGAATCTATAAATATAAATAACTATTATACCATCAAATCGGAGAAAGTAACATGATGGCCACATCACCATTTTTTTAATGGTCGGAATCGTCTCAGCGGACCTCAATATGCATTATTCCGTTGAAATTTCAAATTCAAAAAAATCACGGAACAATATTTCGGACGGAGAAAATAAAAATTATAAACTTGTAATAACTTAGAAATAGCTGTAACACAATTATGATTATGTAACAGAAAATTAAAACACAGTACATTTTGGTTATCCACTAATATCAGTAAACATTACGCAATTGCGCAGAAATCTCAGATTGCGATGATAAATAATCCTCATTGACTAACAAGATTTATTACCTGCATTACCCAGAGCGAGGGGGACGGCGCTATCTCCGAGAGTTTCGCACTCTTCCCGGTTTGCGAAATGGTGGATGCGCCGGTACAGGCTCCGTTTTGCATGTATTCCAAATTTATACACGAATATATTTCGTAAAAAAAACTTGTACTTTACACGTTGAATCCCATATATTTTTATTCATATATGGATATGCATAAACTAGGGAATTGTGGTTTAATCAATGGAATTTCGTGCAAACCGTAAAAATGTTATTATGTAGGGGTTAAGCGTGCATGCATGAATTCCACTAGCACTGCCGTAGTGAACGCCCCCTGGCGTAGATAACCTATTACATAATCCGTAGTACTACGGTGCGTTATTTTTATGTCACAGGGCATGCAGGGAAAATGGTGGATTGTTTAAGTGTGAAATTAAACTTTTGCAAGAAGCTGGACTATAAGCGTGGCCATTGGGAATGCTTTCTAAGCGATAAAATAAAATGTCAAGTACCTAAATAAAAACATTATCACCTATCGTATTTTCTGCACAGAGCTTTTCTGTGTTTATTGGCGAGTGGAATCCATTGCATCTTAAAAAAAATCCCAGTGGCGCTTCGTGGGTGCACACGAGACGGGTCCCTTTTCTGGTATTTCGGTGTGCCCTAGTCGAGTGTTCGTGGAGCTTAATCAATATTATAGTCTACTACGAGAGTGATTCTACCTAACCACTTATAACGTATTATTTATGTACACTTTTTTTATTATTATCTAGGGAACTCCGTGTAATCGATTTATTAGAACGGATTTAACACGCGCCGTTGCTGCACAGGACCGTCCGACACCGCAGGAGCAATCCCGATCGTTGCCAGTTACTGTTGTTATTATCCTTTTTCCGCTGGGAAAATGTCAGCTCTTATCACTAGTTACGGGCATTGACGTTTAGCCGTTTGACACTGGACACTTGCTCGTACCGCTTAATCGGTAAATAATTAAGTGTAACGCGATAGAAAAGGGGCTGATTTAAATTTCGAACGATCTCCGTGTAGTGGAGGGCCCCCTCCCTGGACGAGCCCCGTCGGACACTCACGACTGCGTCTGGCCTGAAAGTTCGCGGCGGCGCTGCTGCGCAGGAGCGCGAGACCCACACCAGCAGGACGAGCCGTCCCGAATTCCCGCAAATATTTGATTTATGGGGGCGCCTCCAAAAATTTCCGACGACGCACTTTTCACGCAGGATTCGGTTAATTTCCATTTCGAGGTGGCGGCGTAATAGAAACAAATTGCTCGGGAAATCAATAGAGCCGAAAAGAAATATGTTCTACCTTGGGACTAAATGTTACTGTCCTCATTTATTACTTTAATTCCTATTTATGTATAATAATATCACGAAATTTACCATCCATAATATACAGACAAATTATGGCAATTGTGGCAGCAGTCTTAAAACGTACACGGTTGATATAAAAGTATTCAAATTCAATAAATTTATTTTAAAATTCCCTTGAAAATTCCCCGAAATTAGTCGAGAATTTTAAACATTTAGACTCATTCTATTTATTGGTATTAGAATTTATTTTATATCACTATTCTAATATTTTATTTGTGGTAAGTAAAACACGTGTGTTGAGAATTTTCACAAATTTTTAATGTCGAAACACTACGACATATGTTTCGCCACACAGTGGCTTCATCAGGCAGATGATTAATATATAAAATATTTTATTAACCCTTAACGAACGAGCGTTCCACGGAATTTTAACAAATTAATTGCTTTATTTCTACAGCGAGAAAATGTGCATAATGAACCCTTAGCTAACGAACTATAATAGTCGCAATCATCGCTTTATGGACAACTAAATTGAGTTTATTTTGAATTGATCTTTTGGTGGTTGCGCCGGGAAATTAATTTATAATATCGCGAATATGGCGGCTAAGAGTAAATAAGGCATTTTATAGTATAAATTAATGCTTATCAAGTAATTAGCATCTTTTAGTATGATTTTAATTGTATCTTTGTTCATTTTATCTTCTAAACTTCTAATGATGGAGATTTTTTTTTTATGATTTTAGAAACCAGTGGATCAGTAGAGGGCTTTGAATATTCAGATTGAGGCCGTGATAGCAGCCCATTTCTGTTTATCCTATACAATGACAAAGGTTGATTTTCCCGGCTGCACTGGGACGCGAAAGTAAGCATTTGTACGGCGAGCCCGGAAAAATTAAAAAAAAAACGGTTAGCCTGGAAAAACAAGTTCACTCGGGCTTACACCAGGTGGCACATTTGTATATCTGTCACTACGACTGCCGTAAAATCGCTCAATATTTAAAGTTGCAAAACTATAAAGAATTTACTGGGCACTGTTTCCGTAGAACATCGTCCACGCTGATTCGGGGACTGATATATTAGCCCTTAAAAGGCATGGTGGCTGGAAGTCCAATAGCTTAGCAGAAGGCTACATAGAAGATTCTTTGGAGAATTAAATTACAGTAGCTAAACAAATATTGGGGCCAAAAGCCACTATCACACGATCGAAAAATAACATAATTTCAAACTGTCACCCATCGACATCAGGTACTACCAACTCTACTGAAACACTTTTCAAACACTAATTCAAATGATAACGTTAATATGGAAACGTCATCAATTGACATAGTTTCTTCAGAACAATGTAAATTATCAAATTTATTGAAACAGGGGTTTTCTTTTGTAAATTGTAGTATTAATAATCCTGTCTTTAATATCACAAACAATTAATTTTTGTGTTATGTATCTAACATTATTAAATAAAGTTCACATTTTTTCTCCTTTTTGGTTAACTTATATGTGTTATTATTTGATGTGTAGGATAAAAACCGTTGTGTGTTCCACGCCGCGAAAATGGTTTCCTGGGCCTCCAGAAATAGCAATTTCTTCTGTCGGCCCGGCAAACCTTCATTTTAAAAATAACTATTTCATGCAATCTGAATACCTAAATAATTTTGAGATATTTTGCAGAATATAAAGTCGTCACCAATTTTGTTCATTTCATGGTATTCCTCAAGGATCTATTCTTGGGCCTTTAATATTTTAAATTTATATTAAAGATCTACCGTGGCAACAATTTAATTGCTCTTATACCCGATTCGCCGATGACACTACATTGTGGTGCCAATCGTGTGAGCAGTCGCTTGCACTTCAGAACAACGGGGGATTAGTATTGACCCTCATTTGCCCGAGGAAAGTACTTAAGAGAGGGTATTTTTCGCTTTCTGTCAAATTTCGATAAATATTCACTGAACGTACTTATTGAAATAAAAAAATTATAGTTGGCGCTGACGATATTCTAGATAAAATTTTAAGAGGAATTTTAAATTGGTCGTCCTACATGTAGAACTGTATGCATATCTGGGTCAACGGCAAAGGAATGGTTTGTATCCAATAAACTCACGGTGAATCCAAGGAAGACAAACTGTCATGTTCTCCTTCGTACTACACATATTAGTAGTACGAAATTTCTTGGAATGCACCTTGATACCAGACACACGTGGCAGAAATAAAGCACAGAAATATCACTGCATCGTTAATGCCTTCTTTAGCATAGATGAGTTTTTATCTAGCAATCTGAATACTTCCGATTCGTTATATGTAATAATGAATGCAACGTTAGAAACAGCGACCTTTTCAGCATACAAGGGAAGGTCCCCAGGTGATTCACCGTTTTCGATTCAAGCTCTATGCAGAAATGTTGTAGGTGATGCGAATAAAACATTTTGAAAGTTATAGCCCCTTTGCGTTAAAACAAAATGGCACATGATTTAAGATGTCCTACCCAGACCTGGAACCGGTCAAATATTTCATGAACAATACATTTTAGAAAAAAAGTGTTTCAGACAAAAGTTTTAAGGTTTGAGAAGGCGCATTCAGTGTCGGTATTTGGGTCACCGTAGAAAACGTTATCAGGGTCAGGCCAAGGTCACCTTTTTCTTAAAAATAAACTATTCCTACTAGTTTCGGTTTTTACATCATTATCTAGGAAACTTGATATAATAGTTAGTTACTAAACATTTATTAAAACCTAGCATATACAGGATTTTAAAGGGGGTAATGTACTAATGTCTTCCAGTCCGTGTAACCACTTAAATACATATTTAACCTAGTAAGCTATGATAGTATTTAGTTTGATTTCATAATTTAAGAAATTAAATTAAATTTCTTTTCAAATCGGAAACACACACACTGTGTGTGTGCAGTAAAAGTTTTATTATGTGTGTAAATATGCACTGTATTTAAAATATACTAGTTCAGCAAATAAGTTGCTCGAACTTTCGCCCTTGCCTTGTAAATAAAGTCGCAATCACCAGTTAATGGATTCGCGCACGCCATCGATTACACCCAAATTTCCTTTCTAGATCATCATCATTTTGTCAACTTCTGTTATGCAATGTGCAAATAAAGTCTCTAACCAGGTGATTTATTAGAAAATATTAATTACTGAAAAACCCTTAGATACGAAATTAATACTTTTAGGCTGCACTCTTGATGGAGCTGGTATTTCATAGGTAGTGTTTTAAACACTGGATAGGTATGTGCCAACTAAATCGAATAATCTTTAAGTAAGCAAAATTATCAAAACTTTGCAGTGACTATTTTTTTTTAATTTCTTGATGACCAAAATTGCTCTATAAATTCCACAATTTTTTTGGCACGTGCTTCATATTTTCACAGATTATTCTTAAATAACGTGTCTTAATATTTACTAAAGAAAAATTATCAAAACTTTACAGTAACTAATTTTTTTTAAATTTTTTGATGACCAAAAATGCACTTTTCCAAAAATTTCTCTATAAATTCCACATTTTTTTTGGCACGTGCTCCAAATTTTCACAGATTATTCTCAAATAACGTGTCTTAATATCGAATCAAGCAAAATTATGAAAACTTTACAGTGACAAAAATTGTTCAGTTTTTTGATGACCAAAAATCCACTTTTCCAAACATTGCTCTATAAATTCTACAATTTTTTTGGCACGTGCTTCAAATTTTCACAGATTATTCTTAAATAACGTGTCTTAATATTTACTTAAGCAAAATTATCAAAACTTTTCAGTGACTAATTTTTTTAAATTTTTTGATGACCAAAAATGCACTTTTCCAAAAATTTCTCTATAAATTCCACATTTTTTTTGGCACCTGCTTCAAATTTTCACAGATTAGTCTCAAATAACGGGTCTTAATATCTAATTAACCAAATTATGAAAACTTTACAGTGACAAAAATTGTTCAATTTTTTGATGACCAAAAATTCACTTTTACAAAAATTGCTTTATAAATTCCACAAGTTTTTTTGGCACGTGCTTCAAATTTTCACAGATTATTCTTAAATAACGTGTCTTAATATTTACTTAAACAAAATTATCAAAACTTTTCAAGTGTTGACCAGAAAAGTTTCTGGTGATAGGCGACAATGCTGAAAATATGAAAGCTGCATTAAATCTGCTAAAGGATAAGTTCCCACACATTATTCCTCTTAGGTATTATACTTGTTGTGCTCAAACTTTCATGGCAAATGCAGCAGAGATCATCAGTTAAAAACACAGCCATTTAAATTCTGGGCGCACCAGTTACATCTGCTGTTACAGATCATTCCTTCAGTACTTTTGGATGGATCCAAAATAAAAGAGAAACAGACACATCAGAGCAGCTACTGATCTACCTCTTCTATGACTGGAAGTTGATGAATGGAGCAGGGACACGAACACCTAAGCCTGTTGATTTCAAGGAAAACCAGATACTGTACAGTCCACGCAAAGACCCAGTAGCCAGCGAGGAAAAAAACACATACTTGGATACAAACCTAGATAAAATCGAGGAATCAGATTCAGAAGAATCTGAGGCTGAGGCTCGGCCAAAACTTCATGATTCTATTTCAAGTGCTGAAGATCAAAAAACTGATTAATAACTTTTTTTGCTGTAGTATCAGTAACAAAACTACCTACCTAAGCTAGCTACTTAATATAAACTATACTTTATTTCAAAAAATACTTTTAAACCTGAGTGTCGTTTTCTTTTCTTATTACGTACTTGTACTACTGATTCAAGAAATGTTTTCCAAGAATTGAATTCGTTAAAGGTGTATAAAGTAACGTTTAGCCCACTTTTTCCGCTAATAACACATAACTAACTCTCGAACATCTTTTTTAACTTGGTTACCCAACCACTAAAGAAGCAGAGTTGCAGAACAACTTTTCCAATACAATATATCAGCTTAAAATTTTGTTATATGCGCCGCTTATCAATTAATCTTTAAAATGAATAAATGCCCGGGCAATTATGAATTTTGGGCCCAGGCATTTATCCTGGATATTTGCCGCAACTTATAAATGCCTAGGCATTTTACACCACTAGGTATAACCGATGATAAGATAACAGCTGTTGTTACTGATAATGGGGCTCAAATTTAAAAGGTTATTTTATAATAACCTTTTCAACTGTCATTTATTGTCATTCATAAATATTATAGCTGCCAATTGTTTCGCTTATAAAATAAACACAGATTTAAGTTGTGTTCACACGCATATATTTCATAGTAAAAATAGAGTATCTGTCAATTCGTATGATCCAAGGTGAACATGATTGTGCAAAAATGATTGCGAATATTCCAGTAGGATTAGAATATTTATCATCGTCGTCAACGTTCATGTTCTACGATGAACATGGGTAATACACATATTATACAGTAAAAATAAAGCTTATGTCTGTCAATTTATATGTTCCAAAGTGAACATGAAGCTTTTATCTGGCGATTTTATTGTTCAAAAATTATTGCGATCATTCCCATACGATTAAAATATTTATCATCATTGTCAACGTTCATGTTCTAGAATTAACATGGGTAATACACACATTCCACAGTAAAAATAAAACTCAATTTGTATATTCCAAGGTGATAGTGAAGCTTTTATCAGGGGATTTTAATGTTTCAAAATGATTGCGATCATTCCTATAGCATTAGAATATTTATCATCAGTGTCAACGTTCATGTTCTAGGATGAACATAGGCAATACACATTTTCCGCAATAAAAATATAGCTTATACCTGTCAATTTGTATGTTCCAAGGTGAATGTGAAGCTTTTATCGGGCGATTTTAATGTTCCAAAATGCCCACGATCATTCCTACAGGATTCAAATATTTACCATCAGTGTCAACGTTTATGTTCTAGGATGAACATTGATAATACACATATTCCACAGTTAAAATAAAAAAATGTTTAATAGAATCAAAAAATCCACAAAAAAAACATTAATTTAATTGTTGAAATTATATGTATAACGAAGTATTCATAGAGCATAAAATAAGTATACAATGCAGGAAATAATTATGTAAATTATTATTATGAACCCATGCAGGCCTGCAGACGTTAATGTGGCGTAATTAATGGAATTAGTGCCCGTTTGTCTCAAGGTTACATCTTCACATTCTTGCTACAGTTCTTATATCTACACCGCAATAACGCACAACAACGATAATTCAAAACAAATTAGGTCAACTGTAAAAATTACATATTCAAAAACTAGATCTTTAAATGCACCAGATTGTAATTTATTAGAGGTATGTGCCCGATTGATAAAAGAGACAAGCCCGAGTGCACCTGCACGCATCGTTAACCGAAGGTGAGCAATTCTTACGTAATATATTTAAAAACGGTCGGTGCTTGCAAGACATGAAGGTGCAATTTCCGAATCAAAATCAGTATTAGTTTAAGAAAACGCGGTGTGCCGCTGTTGCGGTTTGCATTAAAAAATTTAAAAGCCAGAAATTGAAGAATTTAAATGTCCACTTGATCATGGCGCGCACCATTGCCAGACGTAACGCGGTTTCGCGAATTCCTCCGCTTAATCCGCGAATCCTGTGTTTGGGATCAATGAAATCTGCAAGGTCCTCATTCACGGGTTGTAGATTCGCTTCCATTACCTTTCGATGGATTCACTAGCACGCTTCAAACGCAGTAAAGCCAGCGAGAACTAGCAGCAATTTGGCAACGCGGCCTCCAAACAGTAAACATCAAAACATGGCGTCGAGCGTGTACGACGATGACAGTAGCCACAGTTTGGACGGATCGGATTCCTGTTACTCGAACGTACCCTCACACCAACGGACGCTTTACTTGAAGAATGAAATGGCCAAAGTAAAAACGAGTCCGGATAACCACGCGAACGTCAACATTATAGGAAAATTAACGAATAGACAGGTAACTAACCTAGAAATCCTCCAGTACTTTTAGGCGATTTTGATTATTTCCCTGTGCATTCAGCTCCGGATTCGCGTTTTACACGCAAAATATTTTCGATTGAAAGTTAACGCACGCAGGTTGGAAAATGTACCTGGATTAATATCCAAATAAAATCAATAATTGTGAGTAATTCTGGGGGTCCAAATACAACCACAACAATCTTGCTCAGGTAGTGAATCTTAAATTAAAATCTAGGTACTCCGGTGTGATGTGCAATTATACAAAAATTAGACTCATTGTGGACCCTATGCAACCCTGTAACCTTAGAAAAACTGGTTTTCATTGACCTTTAATCCAAACAAATGAACAGGGAGGTATACATTCAATTACTGAGTTTTTGAAATTCTGCATTTATATTGAGCAAATTTTAGAAAAATATGTTTCAAGTTTCTCTTTTATAAGTTTCTGTATTGATATGTTCAATATTTATTAATTTGTATTATTGGTTTGCAGAATGTTTTCAAACCATTTCAAGAGTTTATTCCCCACCAACAACAAACTACTGATTGGTTTCGGAGTTAGACCTCATCAGTGCACTAGAACGCTGATGGGGAATTGAAATTACTATTATCAAGGGGATTGAGTTTAAGCTATTTGGCTTTGTGATATCTGCAGAACTAGCAGTATATTTCATCTGATTGTACTTTATAAATGACCTGTGAATCCTGTATTTGTTTGTAATGCGTAAGTCTGTTTTTATCGCCAAGACAAAGTCCTGGCTTATGCTTCGATGGTGGCTCAAAATACTGTGGGTGAATTAAAGCAGCCAAGACTGTTTTTTAACCCTTTTATTAAATTTTAATTCAATTTAAATTTAATCCAATATAGCGATTTAATTTAAAAAAAAATCTATGCACAAAACAACCAAAATTTCTGCTTCCATTGTAGATATCTTTGGTCGCTGCATGTCCTTCAAGACGTTTAGGACTTGTTACTGCCTCAATCTACTTACACTCCCTAATTGTGCGAAACACCATACTTCTAGCCAATCCTAGATATAATGTAAGGTGTAACAGAATTTTGTTGCTGAGATGGTCATGCCTGAGAGAGAGAAACATAGCAGCCATGTCTGAGATTAATTCATTTTTTTAAATCTAATTCAATTGAACTAATCTAGTCTCATGATGTAATAATATGCGACATACCTCATTTATCTTAAAGCCAACTCTGAAACAAAATTTTGGGACTCACGCGATATGTTTATAATTTGATTCCATATTGCAATAACTTGCACCACACTTCCGTAATGAATCAACATTTTTGTGTACGAAGGCAGTATGTTTTAAAGGATTGTTTTCCACAAGCGTTAATGCTCTCAAATCCATCCATTTTTGTTTCTTGGGGGCGAAAATGACACCAATCTTGTGCTGGGTATATATCCATGGTTAAAAATGAAATAACTATTTCCAAGAAAATTGCGGGATGAGAGGAATCGATTCTTACACTATTAACGGGAGAAATAACTGGCTGAAAACACAAAAACTGAGGCGTGACAAGTAGAACCGGTGGGACACAAGTAACGGTGACAGATCAGCTGATCATAAAAACGGCCATTACTATTTTAAGCAATTTTGGCTTGTGTAAAAACGGCGCCCGTTTGGCCAATCACAACATATTTTCGCGGCTATAATTTGATTTAGTCCCCTGGTTATTAAATGAGGTATAGAGCCGCTTAGTAAACAAAATATTCCCACCACCTCATTTTTGAGGAAAGAAAGAACTATAATTGAAATTGAAAACCCTTACTTGTTCCAGAAGCATTATAGCTATTATTACAACTAGGGAAATATGAATAGTATATTTCCCGAGGTTGGCTAGTTACATGAGAGAAATGTGTTCATATTTCCCGTGTTGTAATCAATAGTTTTTTTCTGATTGAAAGAATATTGTTCTGTAAATGGGAAAATATTGGATTGTAAATTTTTGAATTTATCGGATTGATAACGTTGCTAAGGGCCTTGTCTGTAAATATCATAGTTGACTGGTTTGATTTGTCTTGTTGTTTCATAAATTGGTGAAATGTGAAACCATGTGTTAACGCAAGCGACGAAAGACCATCAATGTTTGGTTCCGGTAAAATCCAAAGCTGTAAAATGCATAAAGGATACCTTCCTAAGAAATCGGAGGTGTTGTCCTGAGAGCAATTAAAACAATTCTTGCAAGAAGCTCCTAATGACATTTTTTTTGATGTCATATTTCCCTAGGAAAATATAAGTGTGTTATGACATATCATAACTAAGGCAATATCACTCAATATTGTTTCAATCAGAAAAAAAATCTGTAATACCATTCTTCGTCCATATAACCTCACCCCCAAAACAAAACACATGGAAAACAAAAAACTCTTTTCCTTCAACACCTATTTTTTCTCGATTAAATTTTTTTTCATATTTGTATGCTGAAAACTTTATATTTTTGCAAGATAATTTAGCTATTCACACATCTATTAGTTACAGAATGAGTTGTTTCGAATAAAATTAACATATTATCTTCCCCATACAAATCTTTAGATCTAAATCAAATAGAAAATGTCTAGTTGCAATTAGTAAGAAATTTTTACAGCAGAAATTTCCGTCTGGGTAATGCAGAGCTCTGGGAAGAATACACAACACTTGTTGTATGAATGCAGGCAAAAAAAACGGTACAAGTAGTTTAGTACTGTTATATCTTCGTGAGTTATTAATATTTTTAAATAATTAATATAACAGTGAA
Source organism: Ocypus olens (assembly GCA_910593695.2). NCBI lineage: Eukaryota > Metazoa > Arthropoda > Insecta > Coleoptera > Staphylinidae > Ocypus > Ocypus olens. The sequence goes on along the minus strand of OU343055.1, from coordinate 13,620,785 downwards.
AAGCCTAATATTTATGGATAAGATGAAGTACTTTTGCTCTAAACCAGTGGTTCCCAACCTGGGGGTAATTACCCCCTGGGGGGTAAAATGGGATTTTCTGAGGGGTAAAGAAGACTAGGATTAATCATCATCAGTCACAAAACCAAATTTATTAACGACGCTGCTAAAGCCTCTCCACACTTTGACAGGCGTTTGAACGAGGTGGTTTGAAATTTGCACCCAGTTGATTAGCGCGACCGGCTGCTTGGTGGGTTAGGCCGGCTCCACATAAGACGCGCTACAAGCGAACGAGCCATGGCTTATATACAGATCTTTTATTTTAACTCTGAACATATGATCGCCAACGCGATATGTTCAATCGTAGAACAATCACCTCAACGAATTAACAGGTAGTCAACCACACTCAGTTTTATTTAATTGTCAAACTTGTGTTATTAATAAAAATGTATTACACATTTGCTTGTAATTGTTTGTATTGATAACAATGTAAGGTCGGGGTAAAATCTGTTTTCCTAATGGGTCACAGGGGTAACAATATTGAAAAGGTTAGGATTCCTCTAAAGGAATAGTACTTAAACTTTTGCATGAACTTTTATCCAAAAACTAAAATGACTGATGGAAGTGACAGCTATTGTCCGAGATTCATTAGAAAATCAAAACAATTAATAGCCCACTAATTTTAGTACCTACAAATGTGACCCAATGGTGCATTATAAACTCCCGCCTTTGCAGATCCTTCATTAATGTGAAATATCCTGTATAAAAAAACTTTTCAAAAATGCAATTAATCAATTTTTAAACTGCAGAGTGTAAACATTTTGTTTTTCAAAGCAATATTTAATGTGTTAATTATTATTGCAAATATGAATATTTCCGCTTATGTGCTTAGTAGATACGAGAGATGCAATTTTGTTAGGTAATTAGTTTATTTCAAGTTTTTAATCAATAATTTTGGAAAATGCGTATTGACATGACCTGTCCTGCAGTTAAATACCATAAACACGTCTATTGACGCGACCTATCTTTGAAGGGTTAAGGATGCTGTTATTCTTCAATATACATAGTTAATTGAAACTCTAGTGGAATGAACTAGTTTCCTATGCCAAAAATAAAAAAATAAAAAAGATTTGAGTTTGTGGAACTCTTTGATTTTGTATTGCAAAGTGGGCGGGGAAAAAGTGCTTTACAATGCAGGAATGATATTGTTGAGAAAGTAATACAAGGAGACCATTCATTCGAAAATATTCTGCTATCTCATGAAGGCCCCACACTTTTGCCTCTCAGAATGACATCAAGGCATTTCCCAGATGCTATTCTAGTTACTGCAAAAAAAAAAACAACTTGGCACGACAGTATGCTTTGTGTGTCTGCAAACGAGATGCAGAGGGCAAACTTGTAAGAAGAAAGACCGGACATCATCGCTTTGCTTGTGAAGTGTCCCTTTGTGTAGTAACCTGGTTCAACACCTACTACACAAACAAACAATATTTGGCGATTTCAGTCAGTTTAAGCAGAGTAATTTTTGGAATATATTGCATAAGTCTCGTCAACTTTATTATTCCTGGAATACATACTTTATCACTGACAGATATGAACCTGTTTTCAAACGCCTCAGAAATTTTATCTGTATTTGCAACTTGCAGTAAAATCGTATGATTTTCTGAAGCAACATGTTGAGTTAGGTCAAAAATCTAATAGTAATTATGCCTTCCATCTCTACACACAATAATGGCTGCGCCTTAAATTAATTCATTTACATTAATCCGCCATTGGTGACGCAAATTTAATGGTGACGCCGGTCTCGTGCACTGGGGTTTTCAACTGAAGATTTATGGAAACGTATTACTAATAGTTCATGTTTTTTAGAGAATAAAGAGAATAAAGTTATTCGACACACCTGGTCTCAAAGACCAGTAGGTCACCATTGGCGGGTTAATGGTGAATACTCGCTATCACTGTTGTATTATTTGTAAGAGGATGTTTGTAAGAAATTTAAAATTGGTATTTGGCTCTATGGCTTCAACATACCGCACATTTTGTTTATCACTCAGTTACTCAGTTATTAGCTACTGCAGGAGAGAGTGCTAGTAATTCAAGTGCTTTTGCATCAAGAGTGTAAAACCTGAAGATAGTTCTCAGCAAAATTGATATTGAAACATATTTTATGAAATATTCAATATTTAATAAGATTAAAACACAAATACTATGAACTAAACATCTGGCTAAATAAATATTTGCCTTAATAAGTAATTTGTTTATATTTTGTAGTGTTTGTTAAAATGGATTAATCTTCAGGGTTTTGCGTTAGTTTTTAATTATTTATTGGCTTTTTATCTAACAAAATGATCAACAAATATGAATTCACAAAATTTTAATAAAAACAAATTTGAGCAATACTCTTAATTCCAAATGATCTGGGGAGATGTAATTCTGGAAAATGTTCTTCCATTTCCAATTTTCGTTTTTCCAAAATCGCCATTGTATGTTTTGACTTCATTCATCTAATGAAGCATTTAGATTATTTATAGAGCTAGACTTTAATAATATGAAACTATGTGCAACATTATTCTTAGGCTTTCACCGATTGAAAAATCACAATTTGAATGGTAACACATACTGAAACATTCTTGAAGAAGCATTATCAATGTTGCTGGCAGAAGTAAGTTTAGAAGTGCGACAAAACATGTGATTTCAACATGATGGTTGTCCAGCGCATTATTCGTCAGTAGCACATGATTATGTTTGTTATTATTATTATTACAATAATCTTACCTTCCCAGATTTTATTCTTGTGGGGTTACTTAAAAGATGCGGTTTATAAAGAAACGCCTCCTACTCGCGAAAACATGCAACGAATAAGGGATGTTTGCGCCGCAATTATACCAGACATGCTTATGAGATGTGTACAAGAATTCGTAGCTCGAGTCAACAAGTGCATTGAAGTTCAAGGACGTCATTTTGAGCATTTAATTTAATCAACAAACCGGATGCAAAGAGGCGCGACGCCACTAACATTTTATTTATGTTATATTTAATTTTTGCTATTAAAGCGCCACTGGGGGTGGAGCAGTGGCCTGAATTTAAAACAGGATGATGCCCCATTAGAAAATGTTAATTTTTTGTCTCGGAGTTATTTTGATTTCTCAGGTTAAATGGTACACTCGATATATACACATTCAATGTTTCTTTATTTGCAGCTATATGGCAGAGTTTCAAAGAATCCTAAAAGCAAGACTGAACCCTTCTTCAACCATATTCATCACAAATGTAAATTACAACTCGCAGAACTGATACTCGATACCCAAGCATTGTAAGTAACACTTTTTTTTAATTAATCCAATTAATGATCCAAACTGAATACATATAATGTAGTAACTTACAATTTAATTAAATTAGCATATGGTAGAGTACGTTTGAATAGAGAAGAGCCCAAGGTTGCGCGAGATTTCGACGGTCGCTTGTGCCAGTGGCGTGCGCAATTCAAGTAAATATATTTGGGAGGGCAGAAAATAATATGTGAAAATCCCAATATAGGTGCCGCCATCAAAAGCATCTATATTACTTCGTATTCCATAAACTCTGCACAGATAATTTCACGAGATCGAGAGTGAATAACTTGTCCACGTTTCCCCAACAAACACTTCCTTTCGGCGGCCATCGGAATGCAGCGATAAATGATTAAATCACACAGGAAAAACGAATCAAAGCAAAACAACGAACAATAAAAAGCAGAATGATACTCGGAACTCGGAAGCAACTACGCTAATGGAACACTGCCACACCCTATTCTGCATAATAGACTCGACTAACGGCTAAAAACCAGTTTTCGTTCGTGCGCAAGGTTCTTCTCTATTCAAACGTACTCTATCATAGAAGCAAGGATAAATATACAGGGTCCTCCCATCTTCTATAGCTCATTTACTAATTAAGTTGGAATTTTGATATTTTACAGAATATATCTGTATCCTAGAATGAAGAAATGCTTTTTTTAGTCTTTATTTATTTTTTGCTGATTTCACTGAACCGATTTCAATAAAATTATAGGAGTATGTAGGCAACCATAAAAGGTATCCAAATAAGCAATCAAATATATAGCATGTAATTTAAAAAAAAATTATCATGATGTCACACTTTTTTAGGACACCCTGTGTAATCGAAAATATTTTTCTTAAATACACCTTAGGATACAAAATATCAAAATCCTAACTTAATTAGTAATTGAGCTATAGAAGACGAGAAGTGAGATGCATGACCTTGTATATTATTCATTACATGATTAATAGATGGCTGGGCTGTTTTAAAAAACAGTGGAAAGTTTTCTTTCTTAATCAGTATTCTACTTATACTTATATTTTGTCCATAAATCTTATATTTTCTCTAAATCACCAAAGTTTTTTTTTATTGGCATTGACTGCTTCGTCATCAGCCACACATGCAAAATATATGTTTGTTTCATTCTGCACTTTTATGATAATACTAATGTTTGCCTTTAATTATTTTAGAAATCACGTGTTTATGGGATTTACACTATGTGGAAGATACTTCATTAGTTATAAGGAGATTATTGTAGATCTTGCTAATTTATTTCCATCAGTAGAATATGAACTGTATGTGTGGAGCTTTGTGCCAGGCAAGGCACTGTCGTTTGTCTCTAAACATAGAATATTTAAGTTATTAAAAGGACCCGAGCTCGATGAAATTATGTTCCTTCAATATCCCTCGGATCCATATAAATTGTACTGTTACGGAATTGGGTTAGTATTTATACTGCATGTTTTCTTGTGTCAATTGAAATTCCAAGCCGGATTGATTAATTGTAACAATATGAAATAACGAGGCATATTTACAAAATAAGGCTGGTTGCATGACGTAGGATAAAGATAAATAATAGAATTCGATTCTTAACTCTTTGCTGCATATGGGATTACTATTTGAACCACCAAATTCAAACAAGTTGTGATACATCTGTCCATAAAATAGACTACTTACAAATCTGTATGTACGAAGCTGAACAACGACACGAATTGTGATCCAACTATCTCCACCTCATTTTTACACTTTTAGTGCCAACTGAGAAAAGTGCACTTTAATATGTGTGAAATCTTATGCAACAAAGAGTTAAGTAAATGATTCAATCAGCTCGCACCCATCCTTATTACCACCTCTAATACCTGCTCCGTTGCATGAGCCACACCACCAGCCTCCACTGCTACAGTGCTGCATTTGCCAATACACGCTCATCGTCTAGTCTACCTAATTGGAATTTCAATATTTCATATTCCAACTTACAAATAAAAGTATTATTAATATCAGTTATAGAATAAACAATCCTGGAATGTCCTACTTGACGATATTAACACTGCCGATACAGGATAACTGCAGGTTTTGCAAAACAAACGTCCGCCAAATCGATGGTAAGTCTAAACCGATTAAATACCAACGCGCAATTAATCCGTAAATTTTTTTAGATGCATTAGCGCAAGGATGGTGCCTGACCCATGGATTCATGCTGCACTACATGTTCACAATGTCCAATCCGATCCCCGCCTTCGACCCCCATATATCGCTATCATTCCCCGACCATATAGTAATAAACACCGGCCACTACATTCACATACTCAACACTTCATGTTACAAACCATCACCATCAAGTATTCTTTCATTTACAAATTTAATTCGGGATGAGGAATCGAAGCAGACTATCTGCAACTTTACGGATAACATGTCGGAAGTTTCAGAATCAGCCAGCGATAATTTTAGTGCAAATAGCATAGTAGAGGCAATATTAGAAGACTTCAGTGAGTATGACCTAGAGAGTAATGACTGCAATAAGCCATTTCATGAATTAAATATTAGTTGTGAACCTTTAAACGTTACCGGAAAAAGCTATCATAATACCCTTGTTCAAAATATCGTTGATCCTAGACTGAAACGCTTGCAAAACAAAGACTATTTTTTCTCAATGCCTCACGGCTCGTGTACTCAGAAAAACGCGGACAAACCAAAAATTGACCGGAAGATCGCCGAAAAAGCGTACGAATTCACGGAAGAAAACGAGAAATGCGAGAAACTAAGTTCGTTCCGGAAAAAGCGCCTAGCGGATAAAAAATACGAATTTTCAGAGGATAATTCCGAAAACATTGTGCCATTCAATTCCCTTCGTCGCGAAAGGCGGTATTTATACAAACCCAAGGGAGTAAAATCCCCCGAACTCTCTTCCGGCCTGTTTCTCAGCCCGCGCTCTCCCGGCATCAGGTCTCCAATGCAATCACCGAATTCCCGCAACGGGCAATTCAGTCCGGCTAGCAGGAATATCTACTGTCCGGGCCTGCGTAACTCTCCACATCATTCCAAATCCCCCATTAGTCCCCGTGAATCTGTACGGAAGTTCAACGTTTACTCACCCAGTATGGACAGTGACTGTTCTGACTCCGACTCTAAGCTTGTGTTAAGGCAAATTCACAATTTCCCAAATCCACATCTGAACGATTACAGAATCCAACAACCATTCGGTTTACTTATTGTAGATTCTAAAAAGGACGACTCTTCTAAGTGGATCAAGAAAGTTGTGCGGAGGTATTCCAGTGTCGATTTTGAGAATGGTTCCCTCGTTTCAGGACAGAGTAGAGGTACAGTTACATTTTCATTGCTTTATAACAAAAGTTTATTTTAAACTTTTGAGGTTAATTAAGTATTGTGCTTTTTATATTAATTCCTTGTATCTGTTACTGGTCAACAGGGCATACATGCCACGGCCATTAATTATGCTATAAGAAGAAGAAGAAGAATTCTTTGTACTTTTTTTACATGTACAATAATTTTAACCAGTTATCTGTACAAATTAGTAATATTTTGTTATGTGGAGTAGGTAGAGTCTTACCAAAGATATTGTGAACATTCGATTTTAAATAGATGGTAATTTTTACAACCACTAACCACAGACCATAATAAAACTGTTCAGTCCGGGAACCCTCTTGAAAAGTAGTTACAGGTCCGTAACCCAATAAGTTTACTTACGGCAGAAACTAAAATGATTTCTACCATTAACGGGAATATTTAAATGTGGTAGAATTATAAACTGATTGATTGAAGCCACGCTTCTAGTTTTATGACATTTTATGGAAGGCCAGCCCTTATCTACTTCAATACATCATACAGATTAGCAAAAGTTAATAGCTGTTGAATATTGAATGTTTACAATAAGTCTGGGTGGACTATACTTGTCATATTGCCATTTCTTCATGACGAGTATACTCCAACAGGATTGTAAATAAATTGGAGGAATTAACAAAGTGTATTGTTGATTATATTGTATTATTTTTGTTACAATATTTGTGAGAAATATATTATGCATTGCATTTACTATTAATAGATTGTTAAAGTTAATTTCCTAAAAACAAGAAATCTTCTCCTCACTGAATTTTTGCAAAAAAAATGTGACTAAAGAGAATTGAGAGTTGACGTCACACGTCAAACAGTAGTGACATGATTATTAGTTTTTGAAGTTCTTTTAATAAGTATATTTATTATTTGGTGTAAAACTATTTAGTATATTTCATTCAACATTTCATTTCAGATGATTATAATATTCCAATAGAGATACCACTCATAGTGCAGACCCTGACAGATCAACACCTCGACATTGTACCAGAATTTAAAGCCGATCAAATAACGGAAACTCAACTGATAGTAACCCAACGATCGTTTGATTGCGAGCAATTTGTACAAATAAGAGCACAAAGACTGTGCACTGAGCAACAACTTGAGTTCCTTTATTGTGAAGATTATGATATAAAATTACTACATGTAAGTATTCACAATTGAGGCGTTGATTTCATAAAATTGTAGAAATCGACATTTTTGCGGCATCTGGTAGAGTATTTTGTAAGCTATCCGACGGAGGACGTGGTACATTTAAAAACCACACATGCGCAAAGTTACAAAGCTTTAAATTCTAGTTCATTTCGGCAAAAACAGCATAAGTCCACATCGTTTCTGATAAAAACAGCACTTGTTCGGGAGATGAATATTTTTTTGATAGCAAAAAAAAGAAAAGCTGAATAGCCAGTAGTAGAGAACGAAGATAACAGCAGTGGATGGTCATTGCAGAATTTGTAACGGTTACCAAGAGACACAATTTTTTCGATTTTTTCAAAACAAATGGTGTTTATGAAATCAACGCCTCAATTGCTTAAAAACGAATTTGATTTCAAACTGAAATAAACATAAAATAGTATGTATATAGTGCTTAATCAGGTGATTATGCAATGTCACAATATATTCAGGGTTCCAAACTGTTGTTTTCCAAAGACTGTCCTCCCTAAAGTTTTAGTTTAATTCATTGGCCATGTGAGTTAAATATAATTCACAACTTGTCAAGATTTGGGCGCTGTATGAGCCTGTGACTCCATGTTATATTTAGTTCTGGAGCATTAAAAGGCGATGTGCCCCCAGGGAGCCTATTTTTTTCCAATGTGACAGTTGGCGTGTGTATAATGTTGTTTGCAAAAATTGCAATTTTTTTAGATTATAAATGATTTGTGAAAGCATTATGAATACATATGTTAAAAATGCATTTTGTGCATCAACATTCAGTTCAATCAGATGTTAGCACTTCATCTTCTTATAGATTAGACTTTTTTGACATCTTGGGTGACAGAAATCCCACTAGGTTGCTGAACAACTTTCCACAAAAAGTAGTACTTACGTAACTTCATTTATTATGAAAATAGCACTCAAAAATCTTTCCACGTAGATGTGTAGTTGGTTCGTCACATCACTTAGAATGTTCTCCATGGCAGAAATCAAGAACAATAACAATAACAAACTGTCAATAATGTGTCTATTGGCGAGTTGAGTATGAATATATTGGAAATATACCGGTACCAACCCTTTTGCGTGATTTAGAGCCATATTCAATGGCTGAATTTTATAGTTGTATAAAATAAGTTAATATTACATGTAATCTGTCCATTGACTACTTTTCCATGTACAGTTTTATTTATTTGTAGTGTTCATTGGAAAATAGAGAATTATTATTATTAAATTGCTTCAAAATTACATTTTTCTCATAGCCATGTTGGTACTTTTCATTTTCTAGTGTTTGTCACTAAAGATGTCAAAAAAGTCTAATCTATGAGTAGATGGAGTATACAAGTATAACAATGATACAATTAAAGGGTCTCTCCTTATTTTCAATTTTTTTTAGTATACATTATTTGTGAAACTATGAATACATATATTAAAAACGCATTTTGTGCAACTACATTCTGTTCAATCAGATGCGAACGCAAGTATTACGATGATACAATTAAAGGATCTGTCCTCACTTTCAGATTTGTCCATTAGATGGCCATATAGTATGCCAGGCTGTGATAAAAATAGGTGCGTTAGAGCTGAGCGACCCCAACAGTAAAACGAGGCCGATCTTCTACGTGTCGACCTGTATGTTCACGTGGAACATTGAAACGGACGCGTTCGAGCTAATCGAGCCGCCAGAACAATACCGCATGCAGCTACACACTGCCAGCACACCTACGCTTCAGATAAATATACCTCGAATCAGCACTAGACAGGTGCTCGTCATGGACCTTAATTACGAAGAAACTAAAGTTAATCTCAGGGATTACAATAATCATTACGAAGTAGTTATGGAGAATTTTGAGAGTGACTGTAAGTAATAGAAAGTATTCATCCGTTTAAGTAGCTCTCTCTTTGGATTTTTGTGTTCACATATGAGATGGGTAAATCATGAGTGAGTCGATTCAAAGTGTTAGAATGAGTCGACTAGTGAAGTGACTCATGTTGAAATTAGTGATTCCAATTAAGTCATCGAAGCTTGTAAAAGATTTTGTTGGATTTTCGTTTTTGCTCATTACTTTTTCCAGACCTGTACTTCTTGCAAAGAGTAAAGAGTCGACTCTTTACAGTCGACTCAATTCCAGGAGTCGACTCCCAAAAAAGTAATTTCACCCATCTCTAGTTCACTTTACATTATTTACCTTGTACTGTAACAGTTTTGCTGTATGTAGTTAGCCCTTTGGCTACGGGAGTCGTCAATAAGCGACTTGGTAATTCTGTCTTGTATTTCGGCAGTCGTCAAACAGGCGATTTAGAGTTTTAACCCAAAGACATTAAACATTACATATTTCAGCAATTTGCAAAATATAAACCAACCCTGTGAGGGCTGTTAAGAAAATATTTTCGTAAATTTGATTTCGAAAGAAAGCTGGCCTTGTAGTCATGTCATCATTTTGCCCGTAGTTAAAGGGTTAAAATAATAATTGAGCCTAATACTTAATTTGTAGTTTCAGATTCAAATGAAACGTACAATTGATATCGTAAGTGTGATGTGCAAGAGGAGATGAGGATTTCACGAGTAAAATGTTTTAATAAGTTTATTTAACATACTTGTGTCCTTCGGTTGATTTATAGGTATTTGCAACTTTTAAGTATTTCCTTTTTAATATGTAAAATAAGTTCATCTGTGATTATAAAAGTTGTGACGTTTAAATTAAATTTAAAATGTAATATTGTTTTATTCTGCTGTGCAATCTATAGTTTACTTAACATTTTGCGAAGACAGTTGTGAAGTTCAGACGACATCAGTGATTTTAATTCCAATTTGATATTATTTATTTAAGTGACTTAGTTTGTATTTATCTTGCCGGATTAGTGACGTCTCGTTTTTTATTTTCATGTATAAAATTTTGCCAGTGAATTCTCTGTGGTTGAGACGGATGTGTCAATAAATTATAATTCATAATTGGTTTTGGTTTTTTTTTTCTCTTGTGCAGTTTTTTTCAATATTAGTAATTTTTCGTAATAATAATAATAAGCTGTTATTGGTAAGTACAAAAAATAGTTTGTATGTTTGGATGGAATAGTTCAAATATTTTTTTTTTACTTGTGTACAGTTTCTTCATTGTAACATCTGAGCCACAAGATTTTTATTCTGAGTTGGCTGTGAGATAAATTAGGAATGTCACATATTAAAAAAATGGGAAATTTTTGTGTTGCAGGCTATTGGAACTAATATCTACGAAAAAAGGGTTAGTTGGAGAAAATCAAAAATTGCAAGATGGGTTATATGCCCACCATATTCATGAAAGCCATTATTTAATAATACAAATTGTTCATCACCTCTATTTCTCGCATGGAAAAAATGCTGTGTTGATTTCCTTGTATAGATAAATTTAGTTGGTCTTTGAAGTAAGAGTATCATCGGCGCCCACTTCTTCATACAGAGCCGAAAATAGTCTTGAGTTAAGGCCATTCGCAAAATTTACAACTTTCATTACTACGTGTAATTCTGGACTCATTTCTCTAGAAGCTTGCTTATGTATTGTGCGAGTCAGAAAATTTTGATTCAGAGTTGGCTGTGAGATAAATTATGAGTGTTGCATATTAGAAATTGGGACATTTAGCCTACCGGCCATTGAAACTAATATCTACGAAAAAAAGGGTTAGTTGGAGAAAATAAAAAAAATTGTAAGATGGGTTATATGCCCACTATGTTCATGAATAACACAAATTGTCTCGACTTGACAGTTTGATTTTCATTTGACAATTCACGTCGTAGAAGACTAGATTAAAAAAATAACTCGGAAATGACTGCTATATTTCTCTCAGCAGTAAAATTCAGTGGCTCTCACCTTATTATCATTCTACTGACTTATGTAAGACAATTTTCCCTAACAACTGTAAATTTGTAAATTAACACCAATAGAAGAATATTGTGTAGATTCAGAAATTTTAATATCTACACATTAGTAGTTCATATTATTAAGGAAAGTAATATGAAGTAGATACTATTGCCAAATCAAGAGAGTTTAGTGCAGGCATGGGCAAACTATTCATTCATGGGTTATGCGAATAATATTTAATATGTCGCAACAAATTGTACACTGTCTTGGTAGTATAAGTATACATTGCTTGCAGAGTTACGAACAGGTTGAATATTCATATATTCAGGCTATATTTCGTTTTATTGAATTTATTTAATGCTTTCTGCAACAAGTTAGGTTTCTAATTTGTTTATACATTTCATCTTGCAGTTCTATAATTAGACGTTATACAGAGTGGCTAGACCACTTTTCTTGCGGCGGTCAAGAGATGGTGTTTTGTAAAGAAAATTTGAAGCAGTACTTTTTGATAAATTCGTAACACTCAATTTATTAAAAATCGCAACAATTTTTTTCGCCACACTAGCTTTATCGTAGATTAGTATTCATTTGCTTCAATGACAGTTTGAGAGGAAAATTTAATTTTGAAAATAACTGGAAAGCAGCGTAGCCAATTTTAATCTAAAAACCTAAACATCGTAAAAAGAAGCAGCGACATCTGGTGAAAAGTGGCCGGGGTTTTCCTATCCACATTGTATAATATCGTGTGAGCCACAAAATTTTCTTTCAGAGTTGGCTGTGAGATAAATGAAGTATGTCGCATATTATTACGTCATGAGACTAGAATTAGATTTAAAAAAAATGAATTAATCTTAGACATGACTGCTATGTTTCTCTCTCTCAGGCATGGCCAAACAAAATTCGGTGGCTCACACCTTATATAGAAAATATAAAATCATTTTGTAAATACACGAATCGTCGCTCGACTCTAAAGTTAGTCTAGTTTAGAGACTTCAATATAAACTGTCTATTTAGTAGGCTCCAAAAGATTATCTGTACATGGATTTATGGAATTATATATTTTATATTCTCCGAAAAAGTAACATTGGGTTTATTGCAAGCCAATTGTAATGTAACAATTTTATTTAGAGTATTAACAGTTGCAGCGACAACTCGTGAATGTTTGTAGGTGAGGCCCTGTGAGAGATAAGATACATCTCCATGACTAATATACCATATGTATAAAAATTATTTAGATAAAGGGTGGGTTTGTATTTCGGAACGTACGTTGCAGGTTTGATACGTCGCATCACGTCTTCGCCACCAGTTGTTCATATGACATAAAGTCAACAACGTGCTGAACTAATCTAAGACCGTGATTTTGTTTATCATGGCCATGCCTTGTCTAAATAATTTTTATACATATGGTAGTAGCAATAATATTGAAATACTGTTTCTTCATTTCCGAATGTTCATGATCGTCTGCTGACTATTAGAGATAACAATTAAAGTGACTAAAGACATGAGGGTGTGTACCAGTGGCGGTTCGTGAATCCTCACAGCGCTTGGAATGCACTACTTTCGTAGTCCTCTGCTGAACTTTCACGAACCATCCGCTGACGTCTACAAGAGTGAATTCAAAATCTATGTTTTTTTTAAATTTATTTTATCAATTTGATTTTATGATATAGCGCTGACATATTTTTGATTTGATTTTGAGCCTTCGAATAAAAATTCGCCATTAATTTTTTTCCCAATCTTTGAATGCAGTTTTAGTTTTCCTAGTTCAAGTTTGGAATGTTGTCGTTTTGTACACAGCTAGACAGACGTTGGACATTATTTTAATGTGAAACCAGAAATACATGGTTTTTTATGGATTGTGAGCTTTCGAAGAAAATTTCTCCATTCATAATTTTTTTAGAATTTTTTAAATCGTTTAATGCATTTTTTGTCTTTATGGTTCGAGATTGAAGTCTTGTCATTTTGTACACAGCTATAATCCGTCAATCTCAACTAGAGTAGTTGCGCATTGGCAAATGGATGGGCGTAGGGCGGGAGAAGGCCATCGGTATAATACGGAGTGCGATCGTTTAAGACATTCAATGACAATGTCTAGCGACAAGCGTGGGAGCCAGATGTCGACCTTCTCTAGACTGCTAATAAACCACCCAATTTTTGTCTCCGATTATACTTAGGAAATTGTTTGTTCCTCTCGCTTGGATGCTCGGTGCGCGGCCCGCCTCCTCACCACTCAGATTGAAATTGACGGATAATAGATGTTGGACAATATTTTAATGTGAAATCAGAAATACATTGTTTTTTTATGGATTGTGAGTTTTTGAAGCAAATTTCTTCATTCATTATTTTTTTAGAATTTGTTTAAATCGTTGAATGCATTCTTCGTCGTTATAGTTCGAGATTGAAGTGTTGTCGTTTTGTACACAGCTAGGATGTTGGACATTATTTTCATGTGAAACCAGAAACGCAGTTTTTTATGGATTGTGAGCTTTCGAAGGAAATTTCTCCATTAATCATATTTTTTAGAATTTTTTAAATCGTTGAATGAATTTTTCGTCGTTATAGTTCGAGATTGAAGTGTTGTCGTTTTGTACACAGCTAGAAGTTGGACATTATTTTAATGTGAAACCAGAAATACATTATTTTTTTATGGATCGTGAGCTTTTGAAGGAAAATTCTCCATTCATCATTTTTGTAGAATTTTTTAAATCGTTGAATGCATTTTTCATCTTTACAGTTCGAGATTGAAGTGTTGTCGTTTTGTACACAGTTAGATGTTGGGCATTATTTTAATGTGAAACCTGAAATACATTGTTTTTTATGGATTGTGAGCTTTCGAAGGAAATGTCCCCATTCATCATTTTTTTAGAATTTTTTAAATCGTTGAATGCATTTTTTGTCTTTATAGTTTGAGATTGAAGTGTTGTCGTTTTGTACACAGCTAGGATTATTTTAATGTGAATCCAGAAATACATTGCTTTTTTGCATTTCGAGCTTTTGAAGCTAATTTCTCGATTCATCATTTTTTTAATATTTTTTTTTTAAATCGTTCAATGCATTTTTCGTCTTCATAGTTCGAGATTGAAGTGATGTCGTTTTGTACACAGCTAGAAGTTGGACATTATTTTCATGTGAAACCATAAATATTGTGAGCCTTTAAAGGAAATTTCTCTATTCAATATTTTTTAGAATTTTTTAAATCATTGCATGTATTTTTCTTCTTTATAGTTCGAGATTGAAGTGTTGCCTTTTTGTTTACTCCCATGATAAGGCAATTAATTTTATGTTAAACCAAATTTGCATTACCTTTTGTACGTATTTTGAACTTTTGAAATAAATTACTATATTAATTATTTTTATCTTTTAAATCGTTAAATGCAATTTTCGTTTTCCTCGTTCAAGTTTGAATTGTTACATTGTCCACTGGTAATATGAAAATAGTTTCAAGTTAAATAAAAAATATGTTATTCTTTTGTGAGGGTTTGTAGAAAATTATCTTAATTGATAATTTTTTTTATAATTTTTTAAATCTTCGATTGCAATTTTAATTTTCTCAGTTCATGTTGAATACTAAATATTCTTCGTAAATACCTTAATCTTGTGTGTAATAATAGTGGATTGAATATCACGCTAAATATTCTTTCCAGTTGTTAAAACCGTTATTAATTGTTTTTTTAATGGGGGCGACAATGCGGTGATCCGCCACTACCATTTGTTGTAATAAAATCAATTGTGTGTTATTTACTCACAGCACTAAACTCTTTTATGCCTGCTTAAAACTCGTGCTATACTTATAATCATCAATTTACGTATTTAATACATAGATTCTACCAACGCCGTAAGCAATCTGAATAGTTTACTATTATAATATTCACTAACCTTTAATTGTCCTCTCCATATTTCCTACGATCCTGCTTATTGTTTATTAACACCTCACCGCTCTTCACCCGATGATTTTCACTAGTAACACTAGTTATTCACTGCACTAACTTATAAATAAGACAATAACAATACCCGAATTTGTTTGCACAAAATGTCGTGCCTTGTATCTCGCGGCAACTGACGTCACCAGACAACGCACAAGCGAGGTTTAGCGAAACAGTCGAAGAGCGCGTGCGTCCCTGATCAACAACTACATCAGTTGCCGTTGTAAGAATCGCGCACACATCGCACATAATTTAAATAGTGCAAAGTGCAAATAAACTTAAATATTGCGACTGTTTTATGTGATACACTGATAACCCTTGGTATCGTCTATGTAGTGCAAGTGAAGGGATAGTGAGCTGTTAAGAAGCAAGAAGCAGAGGCGAGTTTAATATGGAAAGGGCAACTGAAGGTTAGTGGATTTAGTTGATGTTGAATGATTCAACACATGTATAAAAGTGTGTATTGAAAACGGCGGACAAAAATAAATTTGCAAGTGAATACCATGTATCCCGTAAATATTATCTTAACCCTTTGTTGCCGTGTGGTCCCGCAGAGGTATCACAAATTCAGTTGATTTCCAAATGTGCCTAGTCCGCGTTATATGAAACCATAGGTGCCAGTGGCGTAGCTAGCCCTGTGGGGGCCCGTTAAAAAAACAGTAGCATAAACAAAATATATTTGTTCACGAAAATGTTATAATGTGCCCATTATTTAATTCTACGAGCAACATTAACCCGTTTTTGCCCAACGATGTTTTTTTTTCTTCAAATTTTCATATTTTTTTGTGTAGTTTCTTATCACAGAAGATTCAAACGACAAATGTGCGTCGTCCTTTGCACAGTGGTCTTAACGTTCATAAATTCGGAGAAAACAAGCGACACGGAACGCTGGCGCCCATAAAAGTCTTCGAAAATAGATGTTCCACTGATGGAACAGTGGGCACAAATGGGTTAATGGGGTACATTTAACACTCAATTTATTAAACACGCATTTGCGTGTTTAATACGTTTATTAATCACGCATTTGCGTGTTTAATACGCTTATTAAACACGCTAATTTGCGTTTTAATCCACAGAACGCGATTTATGATAATATTTTGTTTACCCTGTTTAATACTGATTTTATTTTTTTTTCAATTGTAATTGTAATTACAACTTTAATTTCGATTTTAATTTTGTTTTTGTTTTTTTTTATTTTGTTTACCCTGTTTAATACTGATTTTAATTTTTTTTCAATTTTAATTGTAATTACAACTTTAATTTCGATTTTAATTTTGATTTTGATTTTGTTTTTTTTTTATTTTGATTTTAATTTTGATTTTCGTGAACAAAGTATAGTGTACAACTCGCATATAATGACTATTAATCACTCAAATGATTTGCTCCACACTCCTAAGGCTCGTTCTGCAAACATCGTTCTCGTGATTAATAGCGATCATTATATGCTTGTTGTACAATATACTATTAAAAACAACAAAATCAACTATACATATTAAAAAACTTAACGAAGAGAATAGAAAAAAAATTGTAATGGTTAAAAGTGTACTTTTCTTGCTTTTCTTTCGGCAAACGTATTTATAATATCATCCATCGGAGAAGAAGATTTTAGTTTTGTTAGTTCTTCTTTTTCTATTGATAATACTGATAAATTAGATAGCCTCTCTTGTCCCATAGAAGTCCGAAGATAGTTTTTTATTAGTTTTAGTTTGGAAAAGCTTCTTTCAGCTGTTGCGGTTGTAACGGGAAGGGTAAAAAATAATAAGCATCCTGTTATAACCTCAGGAAAACTAGAGGCGAGGCTATTAAAATTTATTAATATCAATTCTGCGAGTTCCTTAATGGTATGAATTTTCTGAATTTCTGATTTCAAGCAGTTAATTGATCATATAGATCATCATTTTTGAAATCACTTTGGTATTTACTAGCCAGTTTTGCTGCTCCCTTTTTTATTAGTTCGTGAAAAGGAAAGCGGTTTATCGGGGTAAAATTTCGAATAAATTATTTAGATCACAGAAGCTCTGAAATCGTTTTTTTTGTTTGAGAAATCAATATATCAACACAGCAATAATATATTGACTCTAAAATATGATTCTGGATCAGAAATTCTCTCATCCTCTGACAACTCATCAAAAAATCGCTTTTTTATCCTTCTTCGTTTATTTTTAAGAAGGGGTTTTATATCCCATTCCTTTGCTTAATCAGAGGATACCTTTAACAAACATTTGAATGAATTTGAGCTTCTTATTTCTATGAGTCTGTCCAGAAGATTATTAAATAAAATACTGGCTTTTAGCAAATCATAATAACTTTCGTACTGTAGGGCTTTAGATAGAAGGTTTATGGTTTCAAACAGCTGGGAAAAAAGTGACAAACACTATAAAATTATAACTTTGTAATATATTTATGATATTTTGACATTCGTCACATTCATCTTTCTTTGTTGAAATTAAATTTAATTGATACAACGCTTTGATTACTACTAGATAATTCTTCCTTATTGCGAATAAGGCGTCATTTCTTGAAGACCATCTAGTAGGGCATACTCTTTTAAGAGTAATTTCATATTTTTCGGATGAATCTTTACTTAACATTGCCCAGCGTTTTATGCTGTATATACAGTATGTTTTTTTTATCGTGGGCCATAGGATTTTACATGCTAAAAATTATACCTTGTGTTAACGTACATTTCATCATATAATTTTGAAGCAAATTTTAGTTAGTAATATAAATCATTTATTTTTCTACATGATAATAATAATAACAGTAATAATAATGGGCTGTCCAACAGACATCAAGATGTCCAATAATAGGATAACATGACAAAATACAGCTAAAAACAAATAATACATTAATGTAAAAAAATAGAAATAAAATAGAATAAAACTAAAATAAAAAGAGTGAGAGATGTGAACACATCATCTACAAAACACATAATAGTATTGGTTACAAAAATTGCACTACAGAAATATATCGTCGAACGCACTGTCAGCCGCCTTGCACATCAGGTGGATCGGTGAGCGTTGTAATAAATTTGTTCGTGCTGTAGGGTGGCTGAAGGTCACTGCATGCCTGGATCCCAATCGAGGTATATAAAACTGTAGTTTTCCAAGAAGATAGCTGCAATCAGTTTTGTTGGATATCAGGTTTTTTGCGAAATTTGCACTGTAAGAATCCCTGCGAGCATTTATATCAGTTATATTGTGCCTGTTTAGTAGATGCGCTTCATTAGAATAATTTAAACATGTTTTATTCCATTAAAAAGTGCTTTTGCTCGGAACTGGATGATCGGGATACGCTGCAGCAAAGTTGTCAACTATTTCCCTAAAATAAAAATTCCCTGCCTTCTTGTAGAAAAATTAAACTATTTCCCTGCTGGACAAACCTCTTATAATTGCCGTTACAAATTCCACCCGTAGCAGTATAAACAGACATTTTCTAGTATAAATTTGTTCGATTACTTGCCTCACTAATCAATCTGACATTTCGTAAATTGAAAGGTACTTTGATTATTTTTGCTCAGTTATTTATATTAAATAATTTCATTTTTTAAAGGAATAAAACATGTTTAAGTTATTTTAATGCAGCACATCATGTAGACAAATAATTGATTTATTACTAACTAAACTTTCTTCAAAATTTTATGATAAAATATATATAAACACAAGGTATAATTTTTAGCATGTAAAATCCTATGGCCCACGATTAAAAAAATATACGGTATAATTTCCAAATTGTCAAAAAATTGTGACACTTCGGAAATGTGTTTAGCAGCATCATTTACAATTAAATTGTGTGCTGCACAATGGACAAAATCAGCGTTTGGTGCATGTTTTTTTATGAGGGCTTGTACCCCTCCCCTGATATTACCCTGGCACCATCATACCCCTGCCCCCTACATTTAGACAAGTCAATGTTATATTCGTTGATTGTATTTAAAATTTCCATTTCATGCCCTACTGCAGTACAATCAGCTACAGAACTAAACCCCAAAAAGGATTTGCAGATTTTGATTTGTTTAGGTACATTATTATTTTCTGTAATCGAAATATATTTAAAAACTACTGTGTTGTTTCCATAATAATCGACAAAAAGGGAGCTTTTTAATTTCTAAAAGAATATTTTTTTTAACAGTGGTTCCCAGCAAATTGATAATCTCATTTTGGATCGTTGGACTTAAATAATTTGTGTCACCCTTTGGCTTTAAAAGAAGTTCTTTTAAGACAGGATCGTAATTAGAAAGCAAGTGTAAAATTGACAAAAAATTACCAGATTTAGAATCATGGCCTCTTAAAGGTAAATTGCACGATGCTAAAGTTTTTATAACATTATTTATTTATTTATTTCATTCATGTTAACAGCATAAAGCTTTACATTTGTCAAAAGATGATATTATATATAAGTTAATACTATAAAAGATACAGAAAATACATGTAAGTGCACAATGTTATAAAAATATAATGATTAAAGACTAAGAATAATTACATATAAATAAATATACATAACACGAGTACTGAAAACATTCTTAGCCATAATTATTCACTTCGTCATAATTAAAATTCAAAAACTCATCCCAACTATAAAACAATGCAGTACATTTCGCCAGAAAGTAATTTTGTTATTGATTTCACTTTCAAAATAAATATTTATTATTATTTTATTAATCAGGTTACAACAGTTACAAAAAAGGTAACTATTTTACAAGTAAATTTCACTACAAACTATTACATACACGAATTACAATTTAAAATACTTAAATCTAGCAAATCAGTTTAGTACAATTAAAATTGTATTTTTCTGATACCAATTGTTGTAAGTTTGAGCCGAGTTAATATGCTGCTGTGATTTTTCATGATCAAAAATATTTGGTGTAAAATTACTTCTAACAGAAACACCATTAACCCATGCGGAAGAATACGATTTACTTTGATGATCTGCTAACGACCAACAAAAGTGGCAATATGCTCTGTTTAAAATATTGGAATAACATAACCATGGCCTTATAATTTTAATACCAGCCTTATTTGTGTATGAATAATGAAATCTTGAGAAACTTCGCTTTGTTTCCGGATCCCCTGGAAAGGACCCTTAAGGTTGAAATGGCCCCAATTTGAAAATGATGTTTCTTTCTGTTTCTGTTAGGCTGTCCAACCAAAATTCGGAGGAATTATATTCTTCACATTGGTTTTGAACTTCTTCTATTTCTGCAGGCTCTGATAGACCTTCTACTTCAGATGGATCTACAAAGTATAAATCCAATTTAATTAAACATAGTACATTTTTACCTAATATCGAGCAGCTAATCACTCGGCGTGATAATGTGACAATATATAAGGAAAAACAAAATATTGAATGAACACAGTGAACAACCATATACAGGGTGTTTCAAATTCGAGGCTCACCATGGGGATCTCGCTTATAAGAAGAGATAGAGGGCATGTTTAAATTTGGCACTTTTGCAGAATTTTATGCTGATTAATAATCCACTAGAAAAAATTACTTACATTCTTTTGTTTTCGAGTTAAGTCCAAAAAACTGAAAAAACATGATTTCGTTTTTTCTTTATATCTCTGTTATTTGAGAAGATATTTAAAAATGGTAAAGACATTCTTATAGCACTTTTTTATTATCTAATAGATGGCATAAGATTTTTAGTTGTAACATGTTTCGTTTCTTTTGAACCATCATCAACTTTCTTATTTCTAATGGACGCCATATTTATTTTTTGTCACATCTGAATGCTTAATTTTTTGTGATGACAACAATATAACACAACATACATTTAATTTTATAAATGAACATATAATGGTCTAAAACACTTTTATTGGAAATCTCTGTAGCGCTTACTAAAAATCATCGGTGACATGGAATTAAAAACGATGAAACATCTGAATAGCTCTTTGTTTGTCAAACATTATTATCCTTTATGAATAAAAATGTCGTTCGATAATTCAGAAAAGCATGATATGTTAAGTATTTTTCATTCAGTAAATAGAAATACGGTATTAGCCAGTGAAAAATATTTACAAATGTATCCAGAAAGAAGGCAACCTCATCATTTTTGCTACGGATGGACAGAAATTTAGGAGAGTTTGGATCATTGATTCAACATCACAAAGCATTTGAATAAATTCAATTAAAAGCCATATAAAATTGATTTGGGCTACACACTTGCGGCTGGTGATAATTTAGGACGTCTTGGATTTTGTAATTAGTTGCTTCAAAAGTGAAGATGATGATTTTTTTAAAAACATTATTTGGACCGATGAATGCAAATTCACAAATAGTGGTGTATTTAATCGCAACAATGAACATTATTGACAACAGAAAATCACAGACAAGTGCGACAGCATCGTTTTGGGGTAAATGTTTGGGCAGGTATTTATGATGAAATTATAATAGGGCCAATTATGTACGAAGAGTCTCTAACCAGTGAACGATATTTACATCTTTTTCAAACAAATATTTCTAATTATTTGGATAATGTTCCTCTAATTTAACTTCAGAAGTTCTAGTGGCAGCAAGATGGTGCACCAGCGCACAATGCCAGAAATATTCGCAATTATTTTAATCAAATGTTTCCAAATCAGTGAATTGGGAACGGCGGAATTGTAGCTTAGCCAGCTAGATCGCCCGATTTGAGTGTTTTGGATTATTTTTTCTGGGGTTTTATTAAAAACACAGTATACCGTCATACTTACGAGAATGTTGAACAACTCAGAGATGGTATTACGAATGCCTTTAATACGATTCCCAGAAGAAGTGTTTATAGGGCAATAAATAATGTTAAGAAACACGCTCAATTGTGTATTACTGAAAACGGTTTTTTATTTGAACATAAATTATAATTAATATTCTCCACATTTGTCTTATAGTTATTAGTATTGTATATTATTTTATTTATTAAGAACTTTTAATTTTGTATCGTCTATATCGTCCAAAATAATTGTTTATTTGCAAAAAAATTGTTCGATGCAGTTGCCTTCTTTCTGTATACATTTGTAAATATTTTTGACTAAATTCTGTATTTCTGCTTAATGAATATACGTAACATCTCGCTTTTCTGAATTATTGAACGACATTTTTATTCATACAAAATAATAATGTTTGACAAACAAAGAGGTATTTAGATTTTGAATCGTTTTTAATTCCATGGCACGGATGATTTTTAGTAAGCGCTACAGAGATTTCCAATAAAAGTGGTCTAAACGATTATATGTCAATTTATGAAATTAAATGTATGTTGTGTTATATTGTTGTCATCACAAAAAATTTAGCATTCAGATGTGATAGAAAATAAATATGGCTTCCATAAGAAATAAGAAAGTTGATGATGGTTGAAAAGAAACGAAACATGTTACGAAGAAAATTCTTACGCCATCTATTAGATAATAAAAAGTACTATAAGAACGTGTTTACAATTTTTAAATATCTCCTCAAATAACGGAGATATAAAGAAAAACCAAAGTCAGCTTTTTCAGTTTTTTTGACTTTACTCAAAAACAAAAGAATTTAAGTAATTTTTTTGGATTATTAATCAGCATAAAATTCTGCATAAGTGCCAAATTTAAACATACCCTCTATCTCTTCTAATAAGCGAGATCCCCATGGTGAGCCTCGAATTTGAAACACCCTGTATAAATCAATGGGAAATTATCCAATTTGCCCAATATTGTCACATTTTTGCCATTTAGTGGTTAATCGCTTGTCGAACTTATCTATGAGTCAACCTAAAAATAATTTTTATTACTTACCAAGATTTACATTTTCAGCATTAGAAGATACAAATATATTGGATTCTTCAAGTTCTATTGTTCTTGGAAAATTAGATACACTTGGTTCGGAATGTTCCAATACTTCAAGTGAATCTATGACAGAAAATATTTATTGTCAAAAATAAGTATTTATGCAATATTTTGTTCAAGTATCGTAAGATAAAAAAATATTATATTTTTTATTTGTTTTAACTCAATCATTCATATTGCTAGATATTATTTCACAATAACCTATCGGTTCTTATAATTTACCAAATTTAAATTTAAATAATATAAGATTTGTAGGTACTTAGTACTTACCAATACCAATATCCATATCTGTCACACTACTCGACTGTTGAAAAAAGGACGAAATTTTAGGCAATTTTTTAGAAATATCTTTTTTCTGTTTAATTTTCCTTTTAACAGCGCCACTCTTTTTGTCGCTCATAATCTTAAGAACTCACTAATAATAACAACGTAATCACTAATCACCTGACTAAACCGATTGCGTCGAATATGTGTGGAATACAGATAAATACACAAATGTTTTTGATCATTTTGTTTATTTTAAGAGCTAAGGGTCTTCCCCGACTTGCATTCGTTAATAGGCCAGTCAAGTACCACGATGCACGACCCAATTATCTAATAAAAACATCAGCGCTTTAGGTAAAAACACCGTACGCGGTGATTTACATTTTTATTTACGTTTGATATCAATTGATTCGTTCATGTTTCTTTGCAATATAACATGGAAATTGTATGGCTCAGGCCCATGCCAAAAAAAAAAAAAACAGAAATTGTGTTGTAGTTTTGACGAACATGTTACGATAAATCTACAAAAATAACGTTTTTTTTTTGTAAAGTGTGCATTTCGGGCGTTTTAAAAAACTTATTGTGTGAACTATGCGGTACTTCCCGTAGAGAGAATATTTAGAGTGTTTTATTATTCATTCATTGGGCTGGAATTTCATCAATATGAATTAAAAATATTAACAGTTTTTTGTTTATTTCAATTTTACAATTTTTTTATTTTTATTTATAATATTTTATGCTTTTGATAGTGCGACCTAACCTAACAAGTCGTTTTTTGTGAAAAATTATTGATACCGACATTTGTTGAAACAAAAAATATCATGGCTTGATTTTTTAAAAGTTGATCGTAAATATGTATTATATCGTGTGAGTCAAAAAATTTTGTTTTCTGTTGGCTGTGAGATAAATGAGGTATGTCGCATATTATTACTCATGAGACTAGATAAGTTCAATTGAATTAGATTTAACAAAATGAATTAATCTCAACGGAAGAAAATTTGACCGAAAAGGCAACGGAATATTTGCTTCCTCTATAAGAATAAGTAGTGCAGCCAGGGGCGGCTCGTTATATAGAACCAATGAGCCATGGCACTACCTGTAGTTTTAAGCTCAGTAATAATTTTTAATTAATTCTTAAAACACTTTTTCGCCAGTTACTTTGGTCTGGGAAGATTCTTCAGAAAAGGAGGGGGGGAGGCTATACTGTATAAGTGGCTCTACCATCAACATGTTCCACGAGCCGCCACTGAAATTAAGTACAGTTTTTGAAAATCCACGAGTTGTGAATTTTTGAAAATTTTAATTTTCGAGTTGCAAAAAAATTAAAAAAAATATATAAATCGTGTCGACAAAATTCTGCAAAAATTAAAATACATTTGCAAATCATCGTTTTATGAAACTGAATAGAGCATTTGAAAATCCACCGATTATTTCACGAGTTGTGAATTTTTGAAAATTTTAGTTTTCGAATTGTGTAATACTCTGGCAAAAAATTTAAGAAAAATATAAACCGTGTCGACTAAATTCTACAAAAATTAAACTAGATTTGCAAATCATTGTTTTATTAAATTATGTGCAGTTTTTGAAAATCCACCAATTATTTCGTGAGTTGTGAATTTTTGAATATTTTAGTCCAATACTCGAGAAAAAAAAAATTGAAAAAATATAAAACGTCTCAACTAAATTCTACAAAAATTAAATTGGATTTGCAAACCATAGTTTTATCAAAATAAATAGAGTTTTTGAAAATCCGCCAATTATTTCGCGAGTTGTGAATTTTTGAAAATTTTAGTTTTCGAATTGCGTACTACTCGAGCAAAATTTTTAAAAAATATATAAAACGTGTCGACGAAATTCTATAATAATTAAATTAGATTTGTGAATCATCGTTTTATTAAATTAAATAGAGTTTTTGAAAATCCGCCGATTATTTCGCAAATTGTGAATTTTTGAAAATTTTAGTTTTAGAATTGTGTAATACTCGAGAAAAAAATTAAAAAAATCTAATACGTATGAACTAAATTCTACAAAAATTAAATTGGAGTAGCAAATCATCGTTTTATCAAACTAAATAGAGTTTTTGAAAATCCGCCAATTATTTTGCGAGTTGTGAATTTTTGAAAATTTTAGTTTTCGAATTGTGTACTACTCGAGTGAACAATTTTAAAACAATATAAAACGTGTCAACTAAATTTTACAAAAATTAAATTGGATTTGCAAATCATCGTTTTATCAAACTAAATAGAGTTTTTGAAAATCCGCTAATTATTTCGCGAGTTGTGAATTTTTGAAAATTTTAGTTTTCGAATTGTGTAATACTCGAGCAAAAAATTTAAAAAAATTATAAAACGTATCGACGAAATTCTATAAAAATTAAATTAGATTTGCAAATTATCGTTTTATTAAATTAAATGGAGTTTTTGAAAATTCACCAATTATTTCGCGAGTTGTGAATTTTTGAAAATTTTAGTTTTCGTATTGTGTAATACATAAGAAAAAGATTAAAATAATATATAAAACGTGTTGACGAAATTCTATAAAAATTCAATTAGATTTGCGAATCATCGTTTTGTTAAATTAAATAGAGTTTTTGAAAATCCGTCAATTACTTCGCGAGTTGTGAATTTTTGAAAATTTTAGTTTTCGAATTGTGTAATACTCGAGCAAAAACTTAAAAAAAAAATATAAAACGTGTCAACTAAATTCTACAAAAATTAAATTGGATTTGCAAATCATCGTTTTATCAAAATAAATAGAGTTTTTAAAAATCCGACAATTATTTCGCGAGTTGTGAATTTTGGAAAATTTTAGTTTATAATACTCGAGCAAAAAAGAATATAAAACGTGACGACTAAATTCTAGAAAAATTAAACTAGATTTGCAAATCATCGTTTTATCAAATTAAGCAGGGACAGCTATGGCACTACCTGTAGTTTCAAGCTCAGCAAGAATTTTTAAAACACTTTCGCCAGTTACCTTCGTTCTTTTTTTCTTACAAAAGGGGGGATGTTGTATAAGTAGCTCTACCATCAACATGTTCCACGAGCCGCCACTGAGTGCAGCACGAGCAGTATCTTTGCCTCCCCTACGGAAATCCACGAGCCGCCGCTGGCTCACACTTTATAAACATCGCACAATTGCGCGAATTAACCTTAGAACATATACTCATGGAACAGGAATACAAAGCATAGAATTGTGTCCAAGAAGTGAGACGCAGATGTCTCATTCTATTTTTTTGTTTGAAATGCTCATGCGCGGCCGACGTACCCATAGGTTATTATGATTGCGTGCGCGTGTGCGTTTGTGTGTTGCGCGTGCATTTGTGGGTGTGTGATAAGAATTGAGTTGGTAGCACTGTTACACACTATCTGCATCCCATTCTTTCAACACAGAAAGTTCTCCTCACACTCATGGACTCTTATGGGGATTTCGCACGATTGGGGACATGCGCATAGCGAACAAAAGAAATGTTATATCTATCCTTGTCGCACAGATGTTGGACACAGTTTTGGTACACGTAAGTTATACAGTATTCCTGTTCCATGAGTATATGTTCTAAGCAGTGACGGTTCGCGGGGTTTTTTCTGGTACGGCCGAGGTAACAAGGGTTGCAATACAGATGGGTAGGGTCAGTTGCAGAGACGGCTGACTGCGTGACCGCACCTATCTGTATTACCACCTCTTGTTCCTCGGCCGTACCAGAAAAAATCCCGCGAACCGTCACTGGTTCTAAGGAATTAAGTTACCTGTCGATGCGCCTCAAGCCTAAAATTAATTCAACAAACATTGTATGCAACCCAAGATACACAAAATTATTTCTGGACGTATAACATGTAATATCATTTAGAAGACCATAGTATAGAACAATGAACCGCGCAGAACAAAAAGCTGTTAATTAAATTCCAAAAATATCCGCCGCGGTTTAATAAACGTATTTTAAAGGAGGAATCACACCGACCGGGCCGAATAATAATTGCCGCCTGGTATATTGCTACACATACATGATTTATCATTAACAATATAAATAAATCAAGCAACGTTTCATAATATACACCGCGTAATTAATTTTTTTGGACCAATCGTCCAATTAAAAAAGTCCGAGATGGTATCGAAGGTTTCCGGTTTGTAACCAAAATAATGCACGACGAACTCTGACACCGCGCAGTTTCACAGTGTTTCAAAATTTTCCAGGTGAGGAAGTAAAGTGTGTTTTTTGAAAGCATTAAATTTAGAGTTTATTGACACACGATTCGGGCTGGCATCTTTTGGCCGTTAATGGCTTCATCTGCGGCTGGAAAAAATCGCGTTTTTGGTTTAAACTAGATTGTGGTAATCGATTGGAACTTTACGACCTATTTCCGCCTGGCGACCAATACTTATTATAAATTTTTAATGTGTAGAAAAGATTTTGTTAATGCACTAAATCAAAAATAATTAGTATTATTATAGATTGTGCATCAATTTTAAGAAGAGTTTTTTTTTTCCACGAAAATTTGCAGTTATATTAATAATAAATTACTTTTTCTCTTGCATATTTTTACAACACATTGTAATAAATCGCAGAACGGCAAAAATAAGATGAGGTTCAGTTTATATACACTCACTGTTCTTCCACATAACCCAAACGCATGAACATCTATTTATAATTAATTATAAATACATAAATAATATAATTAGGGGTGTTCGATTAAGGAAATGAGTAATCGATTATTGGTTATTTTTATTATATATAATCGGTTGATCTCATAATCAAATAATCGATTAATCATATAATCAAACAATCGATTAATCGCATAATCAAATAATCGATTAATCACATAATAAAAGAATAGATTAATCGAGTGATCGATTAATTAAATTTTCTAGTAACAATCAAACAAGCGATTAACCGATTATTAATCGATTAATCGATTAATCGAGTAATTGGTACTCGCCAAAATTTAGATTACGACAATATATTTATTATAATAATTTGTTGGTATATTATTAATATAATTGAATAGAGTAAACACAAAATATACACAAAACACACCGATTTGGAGCACTGGATCAACAGGCAGACACTCGTGCGACTTCGGCAATAAACCTAGAAAAAAAACGGGTTAATATAGGAAATCATTTATGTATTTGGTTTTTAAATTTCTAATGACGATACAAAGAAAACACTTAATTCTAATAATGATATAAAATTATTCCGGGTCTGAAGATGGATGTGACAGTGGCGACCATCTGAAATAAGCCCAGTTACAAACACACAATTTCATAAATTTACAAGGCTGAAGGATCTCACGATCGATGGCTGGTCAGACAAATTGTTTAATAAATACTCTAAAATTATGCCTGATTTTGTAGAAAAGGCTTTTATGTTATCTTGAGATTCTGCTGGACAAAAAAGTTATTGTTATTAAGACTCAAGTTTAGCTTTGAAAGTTCTTTCGATGTTTTTTGTTTATTGATTTGATTTATAGTAGAATTAGGGCTTATGACTTTTCTTAACTTCTGGGTTTATCATCTCTATAAAGAAAGTTTAGGATATTCATGCTTTTTTGGCTCGAACTCCCAAGAAACATTAATGTCAAGTCGTCTGTAGATATGTTCTCGGTCATCTCCATAGCAAAAGGGCAACTAGAATAGGGTGACCATTCGACCCTGATTTTAGCTTTGCGTCCCAATATGTCCAACCTATCCAAAAAATGAACAATTATACAGAATAAAACGAACAGCAACAAAACATAGTGCAGTTTCCGGTGCAATACTTGCGAAGACTTCAATCAACAAATGGAAAACCACCAAGTTCTTTAAAAGAATCATTCTATTGCCAAATACTCTCAATTATCTTAAAAAATAATCACATGTTCGAATTATTTATGGATGAAATTTAAAAAAATATGGAAAAATTTATTTAAAAGTTCCTGAAAAAAGAATATTTTATTCGTTTCATTAATTGTATTTTTTTAGAAAATTAGTTTAGAGTTCTGATAGTTTATTTACTGTTGTGCGTTATCTTCATCACTTACTAATCTTATTTTTGCTAATAGTTTTTCAAAGTGTCCCCTTTTTTCCATTACTTCAAGTTCTTTAATAAACCAATAATCTTATTTCCATATTTTTCATTTGTTTGCTTCTTCTGTCCATTTTCTTTGTCGTGTCTATTTTTTAAGGACTTTTTTTGTGATATGATTTTTCTATGTCTGATACATACAATCGTTTTTTTTTTCTTTCTCCACACGCGAAGGTTCAAGGTTGCCCGTTATCTGCTATAAAACTATATGATGCCCTTTGACGAACGTTTTATTTATTAAACTGAATTCAAAAATTATTTATGGATTACCCATCCTCTTCGTTTTATTCATTATTTCCAATATAAATCTTCATTTGCCCGTTCTTGCTTTAGGTCGCAACTTCTTTATAGAGTGATTAGAATGCATTTTTAGTTGGTCAGGGTCAATAGATAATAGTTGTGCCTCTCGTTTCGTCTTAGGCATTCCAAAAATTCTTCATAGCAACACTTACCTTTTTCTTACATTTATCAAAGTTATCGCCTATTTCATCCCTTATGTACGCGAAAAAGCCTTTCCTCGTCTTCATGTCTTCATTGAAAAGTTTTTCTGCCCACGAATCAACTGTATCGACTGTTTCTTTTGCCTTGTCTGCAGCTTTTGCTTCCGATACAGATATTGTAAGCATTCCCTATCATTTTCTTCAATAGTTATTTCTTTAGTTATTTTTTATCGTCTCAGTGTCATCGATTATTTCAGTTTTTTGCTTGAGACGTAGATTTTTCAATCATTTGCATTGATTGTTTTTGCAGCTGCTTGATGTATTACTTAGCGTCTATCCTTTCGGTAGCAGCTTAAGAGCGAAAGCTTTTATTTTTGATTTTATCTGAAGCTTGTTCTGCTATTTCCTTGGTGTCCTTTGCTACCTTTGCAGTTTGCACTGCAGTTTCTATAACATCTTCTGTTTAGCCAATTATTGCAACCGCTTGATCTTCTGTTACTTGAATTGGAGTGTGTCAAGTTGGCACCCCAATGAAGAGTTCTGATAGTTCTGAATAGAATTCTCAATTCCTTTTGATGTATCGAGAAGTACTATCAACTTTTAAAAAAGAGTTCTGTAAAATTGGGCTGTCAGGAATTTTTTGAAAAATGGGGTCCAACTTGACACTGCACCCCAACATTGTTATCGAATAGTTCTGAACTAGTTTTAAGATGTATTTGGGTTAGTACTATAGTTCCTGATACTTAAAAAAGAGTCGTGTTGAATTTCCAGAGATAAAAATTTTCAAAGTTGGAAATTAGAAATTTTCAAATTCATATTACTCACTTAATATTGGTCGAATCTAAATATTTCATAACAACTATGGATAGAACTCACAAAGAACTACAGGAAACACCAATCAGAACTATCCGGAACTATCAAAAATATATTTTTTTTAAAGTCGCAAAGTAAAAAAAAGAGAGTTCTAGGAGTTCTGAGTTAATTTTCTATATCTACTCATTGAGTACAATAATTCTTTCTTATAAACAAATTCGATACAATTCCGATTTACAGCATTTTTAAATAAAGTTTAAATTCGAAAATGGACGATTTAATTTCGAAAATACCTATTGCCTGTCATTTAATCGCAATTTGTCATTAGATTTTTCGTTAGAACTGCTTGAGTACAACCCATAAGTCAAATCAGAACTCCCAGGACTATTAAAAAAAATCAACATTTTGAAAAAAAATCTGTCCGAAAAGAAAAAAAAAAGAGAATTCTAGGAGTTCTGAGTTAATTTTCTATTTCTACTACGGAATTAGGGGTAGCTAGGGGGTTAATTTTATGAAGGTGTAAATGTCATCAAAGTTGTCAAAAATCGACGTGTCTCGGGGATTTTTTCAAAAATGCCGCGTAACATAACAAAGTCGCTTGTTACCTCTGAGATGGACCACCCTGTATGTACAATACAAAAAGTGGTTAAAGTCTACATTAAGACACCAACTGACAGTTCTTAATTTTAGTGATTATTATATATCATGATTATTATACACTGGAGGAAAAAAAATTAAACACTTGAAATTCGTGAAATTTCGACCATTTTCAATCGATTTTGATGAATCTTTGAAGGCGAAAAACTTTGAAGTGTCTTCTTTAAAGTCAAGCATGTGAACTTAAGCGTAACCCCTTCCGCCCCTCTAGCGCTCATGTGAAAAAAAGAGTTTTTTCTGGAAACCATGTCCAACTTTGACGATGTCTATGGAGTTGGAAAAAATTTGTCGACTCGATCCACCATAAAGGCATTAAAATTTGATCAATTCCAATGTTTCATGATTATTATATAAAATCTTTTGAAAAACACGTGAGATATATAATTTTTGAGCACTTGCTTTGATTTTGTTTCTCTATATTTATATTTGTATTAATTTTTATTTCTATCTATTTTAATAATTTTCTTTTGTTAATTTGTATATTGGTTCTATCCGTAAATAAATGATTATTATTTTTATTATTATTATTATATGAATTGCTAGACAAACGTGAGAGCTGACAAAGGTATGGAAATGCACACTTGCTGAAGTTTTAAGCGATTTAGATGAGATTGCGTTAATACGCTAAATCCTATTCGTTTAGAATTTATAGGGCATTTTTTTAAACTTTTTTAAATAACCAAAATGAAACATTTTTGAAACTCACCAAAATGCGCTACTGTCCCCGAAGAGGTTAAAAACTGATTTAAACCAAACAAATAACCCTAATTTTTTTGTTTCACATTTGCCCCTGACCCGAATTCCACAGAATCCAACGCCTTATTATAAATTACATTCAAATGATACACCCTGTATATGGCAGACGGACCTTTCAAGAAGTGCACGATAATTTCATCACCGGTCTTTAATCAACGTGACGATTAGATGACGCAGTCACTTTTAAATAATTAACCATCACGGATAATTAATATTTATAAAATGACCGTTATTGAGTGATTCCTGCGAGAAAATGCCGTCCCGTGATGATGTGCCTGCTGCCGGCAAAATGTCATTTTGGAAAATTAATGGCGCTGATGGTATCTCGTCTGGTGGCGCTATTTTTTCCAACCGCAAAGTACTGTTAATTATGGAAAATATTGATATATCGCGTGATATGGAAATGAGGCGGTGTGTATACTGTTAAGTGATTTTTTAAGATAATCAAAATGTCACTTGACTCGTAATTGTTTCAACGCTTGCAATATTACTTCAAACGGTTTCGTTGAATAATCAGGGACGCGGTAACGCGATTGCGATTAACCTTTAAGTTAAATTAAATATACGAAAAATTTCACATCGCTTTAAAGTTATTGAACATTATTAGAAATCAAAATCTTAACCCTTTCGGCCCTCGTGGTGGCAATTGCCACCGCAACATTTACATGTCTCTACTTACTATAACAATAGATATTTTTGCTGTTGATCACTAGATGTCACTTCAACAAAGCCTCACTAATTAATTCCTATACTAATTAATTAAATGAGTTCAAATTTGGTATTTATGGTCTTAAGAATCACCCCATCAATAATAACTAACAAAAAATGTTTTTTTTCAAATTTAAAAATCCAGGGCTGAAAGGGTTAAATAACTGGGTTAATTTAATCAGACACAGGCTTGTTGCTTGTTCTCAAACTTAAAGTACTTTTGGTATTTTAAGTCTAAGTATTGCTGCAATATCAGAGATAGATGGTATTGACTATAGTGAATTAATTATTTGCCTCAGTGAATTATGGGTACGATTTTTCACGAAAAATATGCTGATAATTGCAATGTAATTAAATAGGTGAAGAAAAAAGTTCTTTAAACGTCTATGTAAAATTTGATTCAATGTTTCATGAACTTAACAAAACCAGCATTTTTTAATTGCAACGTAGAGAAACTTATTTTTCTTGACATTGAAAGTAGTTTGAATTATACGGCGTTAAAAGTACTATGGTTACGTACCAATTGCCCATTAATACAATTTGGACGATTTACGTTCCACCGTAATAACTACGGAAGCCCTAAAAGGTACATTCAGATCCAATGAATCATAACGAAATTTGATTTGAACGGCGATAACCGAAATTACCATTAAACGGCTTTATTAGACACATCAAAATTGTAATTAACTTGAATGAGCTTCAAATGATTTATCTAATTGAGCTTGAATGAATTTTGACTGACTTTACAAAAGCTGGACCACTTTGTCATTAGAATAAAGTAGACCAGAAAATATCTCGCAATTAAAAAAAAACAATCTTTATTGGCATAATTAAACAAATCCATATTTTCTTCTAATACTATTGTCTCCTTTCCCTTCACCTCCTGTCCTCCTTGTCGCGTCCCATATCTCGCAATTATGAAATAGATAAATTCTAGCTAATAAAAACTCAGTTTATATTCTCAATGTATAAAATTTAAAAATGCATTTTCAAGAGAAATTATTAATTCTACCAAATAACAACTTACATTGGGGCCGCGGTGGCCTATTGAGTAGAGCACCTACTCACGGGCCTCGTGGTCGTGGGTTCGAATCCCATCCGTGCGGTGACTTTTTCGGGACGAAGAAGTGGCCGTGCGGGTCCATGGATGTCTAGTGTATGTCCCATTCATTATTGAAATGGAATCTCAACGTAATTATCGTCAGTGGCCGAATAGAACATGCTTACGCCAATTCCAAATCATCCGCACTTCCTCAACCAGTATTCCCGTCAACCATCCTTCCTTAAAAAAAAAAAAAAAACAACAACAACTTACATTAGTTTAGATCCTGAATCCTTAAAATTCTGGACGACTTATAAATTTTATAATAAAGTCTCTTGAAAATTACCAAGATTTGGTTATGCCGGGTCTGGTTTTCATTCGAATAAATAAACAGGAATAATGCATGAATATTTGTTGGAATATAACAAATATTTATCATACAGACAAATTATTAACTATATGTATACACATAAATGCATTATTCCAATTTATTTATTCGAATGAAAACCAGACCTAGCATAACCCAATCCTGGTAACTCTCCGTAAAAAGAAATGGTGAGAAAGTGAATGCGGTGAAAGTTTCGTATAAACTCCTCTGGCACTGATTAAAATAATTCGAATTAATCGACGCTCAGTTTTCAAATCATTGTCCGTCTCCTCTTCACAGCCTACCGCACTGTTGTTACAGTTTTTTTCCACGCGATAGAAAACGAGTGTTCGTGGCCAGATTTTACTATCGAGCATATAATAAATTTATTACTTGTTCTCATGAAGGAATTTACTGGTCTTTCATTGATGTTGAACTTGTCTAGACTCGCCGGAATTACTATCTGGCTAGATCATTAACAAGGGCGGTACTATAAAAATCGACGTCGTTTTATTTTGACTTCTTTTTTTTTAAAGGAGGACTTGTTAGTAAATATACGTACATGAACTAGGTTATATAATGATGGATAATTATATGGAAACGTCTGAAATATCTCTACTCTTTGATAGTATTATTAAAATAATCTGTGAAAGAGCAAAAATTCCTGTTACGAATGGCCACCATGAAAATTTCTCCGATCTGATGGTATAAGTAGTTCATCAAAATCAAATAACGCGTTTGGAAGTTAAGCAACTTTTCAAAATCAAGAATACGATTTTGTTGATTTTGAACCTTTCATTGGCTCGACATGAACTATTCTTAATGTTATTTTCAAAATACACCTAACTCTACATTTTAACATATAAATCATCACAAGCAAACAAACGCAATTAACACCCCAGCAGTTTTATAAATCGAGAACGCGATTTTGTTGACTTGGAACTTGGAAAATTTGGGATATTGCCAATTTTTTTTTGTCTGTACAAAAATATTAGTTAATATTTATTTTAAATACTCTAAAACCGCTACATTTTGG
The DNA here is from genome assembly GCA_910593695.2 of Ocypus olens. NCBI lineage: Eukaryota > Metazoa > Arthropoda > Insecta > Coleoptera > Staphylinidae > Ocypus > Ocypus olens. The sequence goes on along the minus strand of OU343055.1, from coordinate 13,585,271 downwards.
AGTTTTAATCATCAACATCAAATACCGCGTTCAGAAGTTGGACAATTTTTCAAAATCAAAAATGCGATTTTCTTTACTTAAGACTTGGAAAATTTATGATTTGGGCAATTTTTATTAACGCGACATCAATAATACCAATGCTTATTCAAAAATACACGAAATTTGCCACATTTTGGTGTTTAAATCATCAAAATCGTCTCACGCGTTCGGAAGTTGGGCAATATGCAATTTTGTTGCTCAACATGACTACTTCTTAATATTTATTTTAAATAAACGGAACTCTATATTCTAAGATATAAATCATCACAACCAAAAAAAAAACTTGATCGACACCTCTGCAGTTTCGTAAATCTAAACGCGATTTTGTCGAATTGGAATTTAAAAAAAATATGATTTTGGGATTTTTTGTTAACTCGACATCAATATTAATACTTTTTGAAAATACACGAAATTCGCTACATATTGGCGTTTAAATCATCAAAATCAAACAACGCATTGGGTAATTTTTCAAAATAAAAAATGCGATTGTGTTGACTTTGAACTTTTTTGCAATTGTCGTTGACGAATACGAATACACGAAACTTCAAAATCAAGAATACCATTTTGTTGATTTTGAACTTTTCATTGGCTCGACATGAACTATTCTTAGTGTTATTTTCAAAATACACTAAACTCTACATTTTAACATATAAATCATCACAAGCAAACAAACGCAATTAACACCCCAGCAGTTTTATAAATCGAGAACGCGATTTTGTTGACTTGGAACTTGGAAAATTTGGGATATTGCCAATTTTTTTTTGACTGTACAAAAATATTAGTTAATATTTATTTTAAATACTCTAAAACCGCTACATTTTGGAGCTTTAATCATCAACATCAAATACCGCGTTCAGAAGTTGGACAATTTTTCAAAATCAAAAATGCGATTTTCTTTACTTGGGACTTGGATAATTTGTGATTTGGGCAATTTTTATTAATGCGAAAAAAATACACGAAATCTGCCACATTTTGGTGTTTAAATCATCAAAATCATCTCACGCGTTCGGAAGTTGGACAAAATGCAATTTTGTTGCTCAACATGACTACTTTTTAATGTTTATTTTAAATAAACGGAACTCTATATTCTAAGATATAAATCATCACAACAAAAAAAAAACGTGATCGACACCTCTGCAGTTTCGTAAATCTAAACGCGATTTTGTCGAATTGAAATTAAAAAAAAATATGATTTTGGGATTTTTTGTTAACTCGACACCAATATTAATACTTTTTGAAAATACACGAAATTCGCTACATTTTGGCGTTTAAAGCATCAAAATCAAACAACGCATTAGATAATTTTTCAAAATAAAAAATGCGATTGTGTTGACTTTGAACTTTTTTGCAATTTTCGTTGACTCACCATGACTGACTACGTCTTAATATTTGTTATAATACACGAAACTCTATATTCTATAATATTAATCATCAAAATAAAAAGAATAAAAACATGTTCAACACCTCAGAAGTTTAATAAATCTAAACGCGATTTTGTTAATTTGAAACTTAAAAAAATATGATTTTGGGATTTTTGTTAACATGACATCAATATTACCTAATACTTTTTGAAAATAAACAAGATGAATATTTCTTAATATTTTTTTCTAAAACACTAAATTCTCTGCATACAAAAATAAACGTGATGAACATCTCAGCAGTTCTATAAATATAAAACGCGATTTTCTTGACTTGGAACAATTTTTGTTCACTTGACATGATTATGTTTTTGTAAAATACACTAAATTTACTACATTGGTGTTTATCATCAAAATCAAATAATGCTATTTTGTTGACTTTCTCGTCATCAATTTTTCTTATTTTTTTTTAATACACTAAACTCTTCAATTTGACACGTAAACCATCACAACAACAAAAAAAACATGATTAACACCTCAGCAGTTTTTCAAATTGGAAAGGCGATTTTGTTGAAACACCCATTTACGAAATTGTACCTTTTCAGTTCTTTCAGTTCTTCGTATTGTCAAATAAGACTTATGTTCCAAGTTTCATTCGTTTTTGAGATACAGCGCACACAACACAGACACATTTTTTTCCAGAAATTTATGAAACCGCTTCAAAACGAATATTTCCGTTAAAAAAAATTGAAAAATGTTCACGATCACAATACTTTCTCGTACTATGTAACGGAGGAAGTAAGAAAAGCTGTTTTTGTAGAATCACATAATAGAACTTATTGGTAGTTACTTCAGAAAGTTTGATTTTTGTAGAAACTGTTTTCATTTTTTTTAGCCGAATATCAAAAAATGGTGATGTGGCCATCATGTTACTTTCTCCGACTTGATGGTATCATTTATATTTACGTTTTCATGGTTCATTTTCAATTGAAATCATATTTTAAATGTACATCGAGCGTTGCGTAAACTTGGATGAAACTGACGTTTAAAACGTCAAAATTATGAAACGGAAAAAATATACTTCAAATTCAAAAACTCGGTTTACTCAAAAACTAACGAAATTTCGAAAAAAACTTATTCTTTAGAAGTTGTTCATTTTGCTATTCTCTACAATTATTATTTACACAAATTTGCTCGAACTATCATCGTTTCATAATTATAAACCAAAAGTTAAAAAAAAAATAATAAATTTTTTTCTCGAACAGCAATGATTTTATGAAAAATATTTTCAAGCAAAAGATGTTCATTTCTTTGTTGTCTTCAATGTTTGTTTAAATATTTTTGTGATATTTTTCATATTTAAGAAAATATTGGCAAAAAACAAAAAACAGTTAAGGTAAACACCCACTTCCGGTGTACGAAATTTTACCAAAAGCTTTTCAGTTCTTCAGATTATCAAATTCTATTAGTTTTTGAGATACAGCGCACACAGACAGACACACACACACAAACACAGACAGACAGACAGACAGACAGACACACACACACACACACACACACACAGACACAAAAATTTTTTTTCCAGAAATTGTTGAAATGGCATCTAGGGACCCCAAAACGGATATTTCCGTAAAAAAAATTTTTGAAAAAAAAATCACGATCACAATACTTTCTCGTACTTCGTAACGGAGAAAGTAAAAAGTAACTTTGAAATTAACACAATTGTTCCAGTGGGATTATCTTGTAATTAAGGGCAAATATATTTTGGGGATTTTATGAAACCACGTTGTAACATCCATTCTAAGTAATTTCAGAAAGTTTTTGCTTGTTGCCATTATTTTTTAATTATCTTTAACCGAATTTTAAAAAAGTAACTTCGAAATGCACACTATAGCGTAAAGTAAGATTATATAGTAATTGAGGGAGGCAATATTTTATTTTTTTATAGAATCACATACTAGAATATATTGGAAGTTACTTCAGAAAGTTTGATTTTTGTAGCAAATGTAATCAAAAAAATGTAACACCATGGTTGGATTTTCTTGTAATTAATGGAAAATATATGTTTAGGATTTTATGAAACCACGTAGTAATATCTATTCTAAGTAAGTTTAGAATGTTTGTTGCTCGCTGACATTCTTTTTCAATTGTCTTTCACCGAATTTAAAAATAAAGTATCTTCGAAATGAACACTACGGTGTTTAAATAGGATTCTGAATTAATTAAGGAAGAAGGAATTTAGAATCTCTATGGAATCAAGTAGTAGCATCATTAACCTGCAGTTGTCAACTATAGCACATAGTGAACTGTTATGGCACTGAACATAGTTGATTTGATTTTTAGCACATGCACTTTTTATTTGACACTGCATTTTTGACACCGAGCATTTGCAACTGCTATACCACTGGCTCCCAAACTTCAACTTCAAACTTCACGAACATTTTTTTTTAATGTCTTCAAATATTTGGGCACAGCAAACATCTAGGAAACCCTGTTATAATATTACTACTTTTGGGAGTATTCAGGCTACATTTCGTTTTATTGTATAATACTACTTTTGTTTCTATATGGTATATCATTATTTTAATGCCTAAGAATTTTTCCAATTAAATTTGGATGGTCTACTTTCGGGACATTTAACAAAATAAAGTTTACAATTGCAACCGGTTTCAGGTTTTTCCCAGTAGTTTCGATCATTTCTTCGGCTACTCTCTTCTGACCTACGTGCGCTATTTTATTCTCTTTTATTATTTTTCTTGCCCGTTGCAAATATCATATTGATAATCGGCTTTATCCCACTTGGTCAATTCTTCGACGGCAACAAGTATTATGAATCTTCATAGAAGATGAAGAACACGATATAAATGATGTTTCATTCAAATTGCGTGAACAAATATAACACATCTCTCGTTCCAACTTCTAATATTGTCTTCTCTTTCCTCTGCGAGATCTTCGGTGTTCATTTTCTAACATTGTGGGTGGAATATTCGTTGAGCCTAATTATAATTTTGGTTATGTCCCAACTGTTTGGTTCCTGTGGCAGATTCGATCTATGACTCTGTGTCACAAAACATCACCCTATCTATACACCAATCTAAACTTCCGTTGATGTCCATCTAAGTCTAAAAATACCTTCAGCAATTCCAATACAACTTTAGCCTCACTCTTTGTTTTCAAAGGGTGATGAAAACTAAATTTTATTGAATGATCTTGGTAGTTCATTAACCATATGTATTCTCCACGAGTTGATTGCAAATCCACCAAATCAGATTAGAAGATTAAATTATTTGCAGTGATTGGTTGTACAGCAATGGTGTTGTTGAGACTTTTTGTATTACACAATCTTCCACTGTGTCCAGTCGTGCAGTGATACTGAAGAAACGTGTTAAAGGATTATTATTAGAATCGGATCTTCATTGCTTTTCCTTTTTTTAACTGAAACTCGTTTTTCACCATTGTATCGTATTTTCTAGTTAATCCATATTGCCTACTACTAGTCTTCTTTCTCATTAACTGACTACAATGTTTTAGGTTAGTTATTCTTCAAAATAATGTAATCTTAGTTGCATACTTAAAATGCCATAACCGGCAAAAAAAGTGACTTAAACGTCGGAGACCGCTATACGACTAGATACATGACATCATTACACGTTTTAAATAAGATATGATTTTATTAACAAAATCTTATCTAAAAAAACAAGTTTTGGAAACAATACATATTTCTCGAATGTGTGCAATAATGATTGATGATAGAAACAGGTTGAATGAAGATTATTTTTTTTATATTAATTTTTAATATTATTCGATTCGAACAAAATAGCATCTGCAGGTCAAGGCCCTCAAAATTTTGCCAAATATTGAATTCATAATTAAATAATTTATTCTCCTCTGGTGGTATAAAACATGTATTTATTTTATAGAGCATTTTCTATTATTTTGTACAAGTGTTACAAATTAGCTACTATTCAAATAGAATTACCACAATTCAAATATTTCTTCATGATGATGAAATATAAATATGCGATTCTCACGTATAATATAATTAAAAAGAACATCTAAAACATATTTAAATAATTATTAATTGGCGTCAGTTAATTAGATAAAAAACCAAATACCAATTAGTCGCGAGATTGTTCGCCTCTCAACTCCTGGCCTGGCGTCTCCACTCAAAAATGCAAATTGAGCAAAGGAAGATGAATACATAAAAGCCAGCATGCGTAATACTATTAATAGTTTATAATTGTTTTACTAGTAATAGTTGCATAATTTAAATTTGCAACTTTGTAATCTGTTCACAACTTTAGTTATTATTATATACTATATATACAGGGTATATATACAGAGCTCTGAAACACCATGTATATAATTAAATTTTAGTTTTTCTTACTAAGGTCCTTAGTGGCAATTTTAATGATTTTTGGAAAAAAATGTGTCTGCGTTTGAGTCTGGGTGTGTCCCACTGTCTCTCAAAAAATAATACAGGAATTAATATGCAATGTGAAGAACTTAAAAGCTTTGGGTTAAATTTTGTACACTCGAAACCGTTTTTTTTTATTTTTTCCGATAATTTTCTTAATATGAACAATATTACAAAAACGTTTGAACAAATATTGCAGATAGCGAAGAAATGAACATCTTTCGTTTAAAAATATTTTTCATAAAATTGTTTCGCAAAATGCCGATGTACATTTAAAATATCACTTAAATTGAAAATAAACCATGAAATTATAAAAATAAATAACTATTATACCATCGAATCGGAGAAATTCAATTTTCGTTTATATTTAGTTCTGGTTTAAAAAAAAAACATTTTAATCAATATCCGCTTTCGGTACGTGGTTCCATTCCCAACCTCTCATTTCAGCTCTTGTCCCAATACTTTGTTTACTTACCAATATTCAATAAGCATATCTACGGACATTCCACAAATTCCATACTTTCTAATAAATAATTATCCTGGAAATATTACCATATCTAAATAAATTTAATCACTTCCGTAGACAAGTTATTGAACCTATTGCTGACCTACAGACACTAGAATATAATTATTCAGTTTTCAGATGCAATGCCAATTGCGCGCAATTACATAATTTTCGTATCACGTGTAACTAATAAAATTACAATCATAATAAAATTATATAGGATAATAATCACATGGCACCCATATATGCACCGTGTTTTTACACGTAGCCTCGCTTTGTGATTATTATACCGGGTGGATCAAATTATAATCGAATTAAAATTAAAGAAACATTTTTGATGTATCAAACATGCCTTGGTTAAAATTATTAATCTAGTAGGGATGGACGATATTTCACGTACCTGTGATTTTCACTAGTATTAAAAAATAACAGGTCGTTACTGTTACTAATAGGCGAATTTCACTGCTGCTTAAAATCACTGCTACTTAAAATCACTGCTACTTAAAATCACTGCTACTTAAAATCACCGCTACTTAAAATCACCGCTACTTAAAATCACCGCTACTTAAACTCACTGCTACTTAAAATCACTACTACTTAAAATTACTGCTACTTTAAATCACAGCTACTTAAAATCACTGCTATTTAAACTGTGACTTAAACTGTGGTTGCTCCTTAAAATCACAACTGTTACCAAAAAACGTGATTGTAAGAAGACAATGGAGAATAGCATTTTTACATATTATTTTATATTCAATACTGTTTACTCCCATTTATTCTTATGCTCATGTTCAAATTACGATTTTCATCAACTGAAAAACAAATATATAAAAACAATTTCTACAAATGGTAAACCCAAAATGACTCAAAATTCATTTTAATTTAAGATTCAGTGCGAATATCTAAACATTTTTGAAATAATACCACGAAACCAATTTTTAAATTGCAAACTTCATTAACTGAAAATTAAAAATAAAAACAATTCACCAAACTGCGGAAATCTCCAAATGCTCCTCCTTGTTCAGGTGTTCAAAAAAATTGAAACAAAAATCTTCAAAAATCCATATCTCTATTGAAAATTATTGAATTTACAAAAACCAAATTGATTTTGAATAAGCGATACTTCGGCCGTTAGGGATGATTTTTTATGGAATTTTCCTGCGTTTTTTATATTTTTTCAGCGATGTTTTTTTCCGGTGCTCAAAAAATTAAAATAACAATTTTCAAAAATCCATGTCTCTATTGAAGATTATTGAATTTACAAAAACCAAATTGATTTTGAATAAGCGATACTTCGGCCGTTGAGGATGATTTTTTATAGATTTTTTCTTGCGTTTTTTATATTTTTTTCTGCGATGTTTTTGTTCAGATGCTCAGAAAATTAAAACAAATATTTTCAAAAATCCATATCTCTATTGAAGATGATTGAATTTACAAAAATCAAATTGATTTTGAATAAGCAAAACTTCGGCCGTTGAGGATGATTTTTTATGGAATTTTTCCTGCGCTTTTTATATTTTTTTCTGCGATGTTTTTGTTCAGGTGCTCAGAAAATTAAAACAAAATTTTTGAAAAATTCATATCTTTATTGAAAATTATTGAATTTACAAAAACCAAATTGATTTTGAATAAGCGATACTTTGGTCATTGAGGATGATTTTTTATGGAATTCTTCCTGCGTTTTTTATATTTTTTTCTGCGATGTTTTTGTTCAGGTGCTCAGAAAATTAAAACAAAAATTTTCAAAAATCCATATCTCTATTGAAAATGATTGAATTTACAAAAACCAAATTGATTTTGAATAAGCGATACTTTGGTCATTGAGGATGATTTTTTATGGAATTCTTCCTGCGTTTTTTATATTTTTTTCTGCGATGTTTTTGTTCAGGTGCTCAGAAAATTAAAACAAAAATTTTCAAAAATCCATATCTCTATTGAAAATGATTGAATTTACAAAATCCAAATTGATTTTGAATACGCGATACTTCGGCCGTTGAGGATGATTTTTTATGGAATTTTTCCTGCGTTTTCTATATTTTTTTCTGCGATGTTTTTGTTCAGGTGCTCAGAAAATTAAAACAAAAATCTTCAAAAATCCATATCTCTATTGAAAATCGTTGAATTTACAAAAACCAAATTGATTTTGAATAAGCGATACTTCGGCCATTGAGGATGATTTTTAATGGAATTTTTACTGCGTTTTTTATATTTTTTTCTGTGATGTTTTTGTTCAGGTGCTCAGAAAATTAAAACAAAAATTTTCAAAAATCCATATCTCTATTGAAAATCGTTGAATTTACAAAAACCAAATTAATTTTGAATAAGCGATACTTCGGCCGTTGGGGATGATTTTTTATTGAATTTTTCCTGCCTTTTTTATATGTTTTCCTGCGATGTTTTTGTTCAGGTGCTTAGAAAATGAAAACAAAAATTTTCAAAAATCCATATCTCTATTGAAGATTATTGAATTTACAAAAACCAAATTGATTTTAAATAAGCGATACTTCGGCCGTTGAGGATGATTTTTTATGGAATTTTTCCTGCGTTTTTTATATTTTTTTCTGCGATGTTTTTGTTCAGGTGCTCAGTAAATTAAAACAAAAATCTTCAAAAATCTATATCTCTATTGAAATTGATTGAATTTAGAAAAACCAAATTGATTTTGAATAAGCGATACTTCGGTCATTGAGGATGATTTTTTATGGAATTCTTCCTGCGTTTTTTATATTTTTTTCTGCGATGTTTTTGTTCAGGTGCTCAGAAAATTAAAACAAAAATTTTCAAAAATCCATATCTCTATTGAAAATGATTGAATTTACAAAATCCAAATTGATTTTGAATACGCGATACTTCGGCCGTTGAGGATGATTTTTTATGGAATTTTTCCTGCGTTTTCTATATTTTTTTCTGCGATGTTTTTGTTCAGGTGCTCAGAAAATTAAAACAAAAATCTTCAAAAATCCATATCTCTATTGAAAATCGTTGAATTTACAAAAACCAAATTGATTTTGAATAAGCGATACTTCGGCCATTGAGGATGATTTTTAATGGAATTTTTACTGCGTTTTTTATATTTTTTTCTGTGATGTTTTTGTTCAGGTGCTCAGAAAATTAAAACAAAAATTTTCAAAAATCCATATCTCTATTGAAAATCGTTGAATTTACAAAAACCAAATTAATTTTGAATAAGCGATACTTCGGCCGTTGGGGATGATTTTTTATTGAATTTTTCCTGCCTTTTTTATATGTTTTCCTGCGATGTTTTTGTTCAGGTGCTTAGAAAATGAAAACAAAAATTTTCAAAAATCCATATCTCTATTGAAGATTATTGAATTTACAAAAACCAAATTGATTTTAAATAAGCGATACTTCGGCCGTTGAGGATGATTTTTTATGGAATTTTTCCTGCGTTTTTTATATTTTTTTCTGCGATGTTTTTGTTCAGGTGCTCAGTAAATTAAAACAAAAATCTTCAAAAATCCATATCTCTATTGAAATTGATTGAATTTAGAAAAACCAAATTGATTTTGAATAAGCGATACTTCGGTCATTGAGGATGATTTTTTATGGAATTTTTCCTGCGTTTTTTATATTTTTTTCTGCGATGTTTTTGTTCAGGTGCTCAGAAAATTATTTTTTTTTTTTCAAAAATCCATATCTCTATTGAAAATGATTGAATTTACAAAAACTAAATTGATTTTGAATAAGCGATACATCGGCCATTGAGGATGATTTTTTATGGAATTTTTCCTGCGTTTCTTATATTTTTTCTGTGATGTTTTTGTTCAGGTGATCAGAAAATTAAAACAAAAATTTTCAAAAATCCATATCTCTATTGAAGATTATTGAATTTACAAAAACCAAATTAATTTTGAATAAGCAATACTTCGGCCGTTGAGGATCATTTTTTATGGAATTTTTCCTGCGTTTTTTATATTTTTTTCTGCGATGTTTTTGTTCAGGTGGTCAAAAAATTAAAACACAATTTTTGAAAAATCCATATTTCTATTGAAAATTATTGAATTTACAAAAACCATATTGATTTTGAATAAACGATACTTCGGCCATTGAGGATCATTTTTTATGGAATTTTTCCTCCGTTTTTTATATTTTTTCGACGATGTTTTTGTGATCATTGTCACAGTTTAAAATCACTGATATTAAAAAGTAGCAATCACAGGTAGAACGTGACCAATTTATTAACAAAGAAAAAAATAAACCAATTGCAAATAGTCAATCTTGGTGATCCCCAAGTTATGTACGAATTCATCTTCATCCAAATTTTTTTGAGGCTGTTCGAACTAATTCAGGAACGTGAACCAGAACAGAACATTAATTAAAAATCTTGGTGTTCCTATTAATTGCTTTTAAAATTAAAAAAAATTCCAGTGGGCGCTAAGTAATATTTTTTCTGGAAAGTGGGCGGTAGGACAAAAAAGTTTGGGAACCACTGATTTAGAGTATACAAAATATAAAATTGATTTAATTTTCTTTTTCGCCATTTAGTTCCGACTATTAAAATTTTAAACCTCTTTTAATTAAAATTGAAAACCCTTACTTGTTGCAAAATTTATTAACAGTGGATTTCACAAAGGTGGTAATAAATATAACTGGCTTAATAAATGTTGTCACGAACAGGCTGAATATTCATATATTCAGGATATTTTTCGTCTTTGTTACTTTTATTCAATAAATCTGCAATAAGTTAATTTAACTGGCTTAAATTGACAGTTCACTGGTATTATATTTCCGGCTTTCTAAACGATCTTTCAAATGTTAACCGGAATACATAACTTGAGGTTAGGTTCTACGATTACATTACACATATTTTGATTAATATTTTCTCTTTGACAATGTTTGTTATTTTCTATTTCGTTGTATTTCTTACCTTAAATGCTCTTCTGAGTCTCAATTTCTAAGTTAAACAGTGACTTCAATGAAATAAAAATTCCCTGACTTCTTGTAGATAAATGCAATAAAATAAGAAATACTAAACCTTTTGTCTTCTACGATTGTAGAAGACGAATAGTATAGTATTTCTCATTTTAAACAGTGACGACTCAAAAATGTATTAGGTGACTGGTAGTGACAGACAATGGGCCCATAAAGAACGTCTACACAGCTGAAAATATAATACCGGCTTACGAAAAACCTGGCGAATAGCCCTCGGGTAGATAGCCGGTTGTCAGGACAAAAGAGAAGAAATTTTAATCATAAATACATTGTATATTGGCAATAAAGATTTGTTATATATTTATTGAAACCCAATAATTCCATACAAGTGTTTCTGTATAAGTCGTTAATCCCTCTTGCCACGAAAGAGGTATATGTGTATGTTAGTAACACCACTGTGAAATTTAGATATACTCTGGCCGCGCTATGAAGGCGTCTGAGGTGATTAACGAAGGGTCGAAAGGGCCGCCCTCATCAGAAGTGATTGGATGTTTTGTTACTTTACTCTCATAGATATTTACACTTCACTTCCTAGCTATTGGTGCACTATCGCCTTCTATTTATAATTCGGTGGTTCTGAAATTCAAAAAGGTTAATGATAGCACCTCAGATGCCTTCATAGCGCGGCCAGACTTTAACGCGGCTAAAGTTACAGCGAGAATCCGCCTTCGGAACGCTTCCTCTCATATGCATAGCCCGTTAAACAAGAATGCCGCAGAGGGCGCACTACGACAGAGTATTAAAATGAATAACTTTTTGTTCAAATTTCGGATACAGTTTCGAAAATATGAAAAAATATTATTTAAATAATAAATTTTAAATAAATCACCCCAGAGTACGACGGATTTTTTTTTCTAAATTACGGAAATGTTAGTATTCAAATTGTTTATAAATATTATTATAAAAAAAATAAATCCGTGCTACTCTTTAGAATATATTTACAGAGGTGAATTCAAAACTTCACTTTTAAGTCTTTATCTGTTTGTGAATAATGTTTTAAATTAATTTAGAGGTACGCTCCAGGAGCCAATAAATGTTTGTGAAATCCACCGTAGATGTTGTAGGCTTATAATAAATCAAAGTTCTTCAAGAAATACAAACAAATAAATGTAATAAAGACGAAAAATACATTTATTTAATGCATCTACAACAAGTAAGGTTTCTCAAGTTTAATTAAAAAAAAAAACAAATTTAAATTTATTAAACATCTTTTCCTTGAGTTATGAAAAAAAAACATTTTTTTTCAGATTCTAATGTTTAGTTCAAATTCAAATTCAAATTCAAATTCTTTATTCGTAACTTCGCCACTGTTATGTGGATGTACATGTCAAATATATTTAAATTAAAATACAGTTAATAGCTAACTATGTTACATTTTAAAATTGCAGAAATATAATGAGAACAATCAATAATTGATAAAATAGTAAATAAATAAAAGATATGACAAAATAGTCTTAGCTCTAAAAAGAGAGAAAAAAAGTACACCATCAAGCACACATTATATATTAGACCCAACGGATTACTGTACATGATCATTTAGAAATTCCGTGAATGTATAATAGCACTTTTTAATGAGAAATTCTTTCAACACTTTCTTGAATTTATTTGGATTTCTAATGTTTTTAAAAAGTTAAAATAACCAGTACATTCACTTGCTTATAATTAAATTTATCTATACTATAACAATATTCAAGATTTCAAACAAAATGCATTTTTTTTAAACATAATGCATCAAAAGTAGGCGTTGAAATCACCTGCATAAGACACGAACCCATAATGAATTGTGACGATTTAATTCTGTCACAAGTTTGCAAAAAACGTAATTTATATGTAAATCGTATATTTTCTTTATTATACAGCCTTATTACTTATTCATTATTACTTATTAATTGCCGTAATTAGGATATGTTCATGTTATGATATATGGCCTATAAAAATATTGAAATTAATTGCACTCGCAAATTGAAAATTTGAATCTTTAATAATGTAATCTAAATCATTGTAAATACGCAGCAATTGAGTTGTAAAAGTGGGTGTGTTGACTATATTGACATGTATATTTTGTTTACGGAAGTTGGAATAGGATATGTGCAAATTGGTTGCCAGATAATTGCTTCAGCAGATAACAAAAGTAGTCCTATCCTAAAATTGAAAGTAGCACTAATAACGCTTTAGTAGTAAATTGGTTGCTAGATAATTGTTCTAGCCTATTATACTGAAACATGATTAATTTAGGAAATTAAACGAACAACAAACTTCACGCAAAAAGATGCAATTTAATTAAACTAATTCTACCTGAATCCTTAATTTGCATGAGAAATAAACAGATAAAAATAGTAAGGTGTGAGCCACAGAATTTTGTTTCTGACTTGGCCATGTCTGAGAGAGAGAAAGAGAGAAACATACCAGTCATTTATTTTTTTAAATCTAATTCAATTGAACTAATCTAGTCTCATGACCTAATAATATTCGACATACCACAAAATTTTGTGGCTCACACGATAGTATTCTGAAATAGGAAGTAGAACTAAATAGCTCTTTAGTAATATATTGGTTGCTAGATAATTGTAATACTGAAACATGATTAATTAAGGAATTAAACGAACAACAAATTCCACGCAAAAAGATGCAATTTAACTAAACTAATTCAACCCGAATCTTTAATTTGCATAAGAACTAAACAGATTCAAAGATAAAAAGTAGTACACGCGCCGAACATGACAATCGGCGTTCTCATGAATAAAGCATTTTCTAAAAGGAAAAATATTTTTTGTTCGCGTCCAAGCGCTTCCAGAAGAGTCCGCGAGATCGCAAGAATTGTAAATTAGTCATTGAATTGAAACGAACGTAGATTTCGACGACATTCACGAAATTTTTATAATCGATACAGTTTTAGGTCAATGCTATTTATTTTGACAAATCCATAATCATAATCATAGGTTGCTGAATTTAATGAATGAATTAATTGGCACGTATGCAAATGTCATAAATCTTGTGCCCACCATTGTTTATAACGTGTCCAATTAGTTTTTGTTAAGCTAAAAATAAAATGGATTAAATGTCAGCTTATATCAATAAAAAATACGTCATAAAGTATGGATTTGAAAGTTTTACAGATAACAATTAATTTTGTCATAATAACTCTTATTCGAGAGTTTAAGGCGAACATCGACGGAAGGACACACAGAACTTTGTAAGCCTTACGAAGTCCATTAAATGGAAACAAATTAGTTACTGCAAATACTACTTTCATGGCTAATGAGAAATATTAAATTATACAAGGTAATACCTCAAAAATATCGAAAATTAAGAAAATTAAGAGACAAAAAGGACAGATGTGTAGGAATAAAACCTATATTGAATATGCAATTTTACTTGAAGTCCGTACAAATACGCTAGATTTGGTAGCAATGACGGCTCGTGGGGTGACTCACAGTACGGCCGAGGTAGTAGAGGTGGCAATACAGATAGATGCGGTCACCTACCCTACCTATCTGTATTGCCACCCAGTGTTGCCAACTAGAGGGAACGTCAACACCTACTAGGGAAAAAGGGCAAACCATAATTTTAAAATACTCTATGCATCATTTACAACTAAATTATAACTTAAAGGGGTATACTCATTTAAAATTCAAGAATAGTATATTATTAAACGAGTGAGGAAGTTGGCCATTGCCACGAGGGTGAAGTTTGCAACACGAGCCGTGCAATTCACCCGAGTGGCCAACTTGTTCACGAGTTTAATACTATACTTTTTCGCATCATATTAAATATTTACCTAAAGATTTTTCTATTTTTATTGAATTATAACAATAATTTTTCTATTTGGAAATTGCGGCAGTTCGCTGGCAAAAAACGAATCGTAACCATAGTAACAACTAAACTGTTGGGCAATGAAACCGCTATCATTTGATTGGACGTCACCTGTGGAGAAAATTATTCGGCCGAGAAATGGGCAACTTTCTCAATCAAAAACGATTTAACAACGTTTATATTATTTAATTAGATCCGAAAAAGTAACATTATTGTGGAGAATTTGTAAAAATAGAAACATCTGAATACAAAAAATGCTGATGTGGCCATCATGTTACTTTCTCCGATTTGACGGTCTAATAGTTATTTATATTTATAAGATCATTCATTATTTTATATTTCAATCATATTTCAAATCGAGCGTTTCACATAATCGAATGGTAATGACGTTTGAAACGTCAAAATTATGAAAGATAAAAATGATCAATTATGTTTCAAATTCTAATAATATTTACCGACGTTTGAAACGTCAAAATTATGAAAGATAAAAATGATCAATTATGTTTCAAATTCTAATAATATTTACCGTATGTTTACTGAAGTCCTGAAAAATATTTCTAAAAATAGTCCTGATTAAAAAGTTCTAAAAAGCTAAAAAAAAGCCCTGAACAAGAAACTCCTAAAAAGGATTTCTAAAAATAGTCCTGATTAAAAATTCCTAGAAAAATCTAATAAAAGTCTTGAAAAAGATTTCTTAAAATCGTACTGATTAAAAAGTCCTAAAAAACCTAATAAAAGCCCTGAACAAGAAAGTCCTGAAAAGGATTTCTAAAAATAGTCCTGATTAAAAAGTTAAAAAAAAAATTAACACATTGGCTGCCAACAAGTTTTTTTGTAAAATGTCAAACAAAATTTTCTTTGTAAGTTTTATTTTATAAAATGAGTAAGAATATGCGTATTTAATTCATTTTCGTGACTGACAGCGCTAAATAGTAAGTTAAAGTAGGTACTCACTGTCAGTTATCGGTGACTGACGTGGCCAATTGGAATAGTTTAGTGTCAGCCACCGGTGACTGACAAAGCGGTGAACGTGTTAAATAAAAGTCCGGAAAAAGATTTTTTAAATCGTCCTGATTAAAAAGTCCCAAAAATCTAATAAAAGCCCTGAACAAGAAATTCCTGAAAAAGATTTCTAAAAATAGTCCTGATTAAAAAGTCCTAAAAACGTAATAAAAGTCCTGAAGGGGCCGCGGTGGCCTAGTGGGTAGCGCTCCTGCTTCTGGGCCTCGTGGTCGTGGGTTCGAATCCCATCCGGACGGTCACTTTTTCAGAATGAAAAATGGCCGTACAGGTCCATGGATGTCTAGTGGTTGTCCTTTCATATCAATATATGAATTTATTACAAACAATCGGTTGTGGCAGAATAGCCAAGTAGCTTACGCCAATTTCCCTAATATCATTCACTCTCCTTAACCCGAAATCCCATCAACCATCCTTCCTTAAAAAAAAAAAAAAAAAAAGTCGTGAACAAGAAAGTCTTGATAAAAAGTCCTGACAAAAAGTCTTTAAAAAAGAGCCCTGACAAAAAATATCTTCAAAAACAGATCCTCCAAAAAGACCAGAAAGAAAGTCCTGACTTCTGACAAAAAAAGTCCTGGAGAAACAGTTTAGTAAATAGTGTCTTGAAAAAACAGTCCTGTTAAAAAGTTGTGAAAAAGAGTCGTGAATAAAGTACTGCAAAAAAAGTCCTGAAAATTAAATCTTCATATAAAACACCAGAAATAAAAAACTCCTGATAGAAGTCCGAAAAATAGTCCTCAAAAAATGTCCTGTAATAACAGTCTTGAAAAAGAGTTATGTAAATAACATCGTAAAAAAATCCTAAAAAACTTTTCTAAAAAAACCCCTGTAAAAAGATCATTGAAGAAACCTGAAAAGTTCTGAAGAAATGGTCCTGGAAAAAGTCGCAAATAGAGTGTTGAAAAAAAAGACCGGAACAAGAGGTCCTGAAAATTAATCCTATAACAAATGTTTTGAAAAAAGTTCCGAAAAAATCATTCTGAAAAATGTTATGAATAAAATTCTGCAAAGAATCATCGAATGATGGGTATTTGTAATAAATATAATGAAATATAATGAACAGGCTTCGTTTAATATTTTTGGATCTAATTATAACTCGTTTAAACGTAATCTTAAAAATGTAGAAAATTAATGTTATTAATGTACGTTCTTGATGAAATTAATTTTAGTTTTAGTTTTAGTATGTAAGCTATTAATTTAAGTATTTTTTGTAAAAAGGAGATTTTTTCCGTTTATAAACTTTATTATTATATTATTATTATTATTATTATTATTAGGAAAGATGTCCTAAACAAGAGTCTGGAAAAAGTCCTGAAGGAACAGTCGTGGAAATAAAGTCTTGAAAAAAACAGTCCTGACAGCCGTGAAAAAAGTTCTAAAAAAGTCCTGAAAAATAGCCTTCATACAAAATACCAGAAATGAATGTCCCGATAAAGAGCCCTAAAAAGTCCTAAAATAAGTTCTGAAGAAAGTTCAGAAAGAGAGTCCTGATGAAATATAAAAAAAATGTCTTGAAAAATTGCCCTGAAAAAACCATGTTTAAAAAATAAACAAACAAAATTCTGACAAAAAAGCATTGTAAAAAGCCCTTAAATGGTCCTTAAAAAGATCTGAATAAATTGTCTTTAAAAAGAAATCCCAAAGGGTCTTGAAAAAGAGACCTGCAAAAAAGCCTGAAATTCCTGAAATAAAATGTTTTGAAAATAGTCTTAAAAAAATGCTGATGTGGCCATCATGTTACTTTCTCCGACTTGATGGTATCATAGTCATTTATATTTACGCTTTCATGGTTTATTTTCAATTTAAATCATATTTTAAATGTACATCGAGCGTTTTGTAGAATCGGATGGATCTGACGTTTAAAACGTCAAAATTATGAAAGATGAGAATGAGAAATTAAACTTCAAATCCTAATAGTCCGGGAAGTAGTGTCACTTTTAATCAAGTAATTTTATGCACGCTGGATTTTATACCATTGGTAGTTCCTATTTTATTCATAAGGTAGACCCTCCACTAGCGGTGGGTAGAGTTGTGGTAGGCTGCAGAACTTAACGTTATTTTATGCACGCTGAAAATTGTTGAGGTAAATATTTAGTAACTATAATTCATTAAAAAAAAAGACTCGTCAGACCCTTGTCTGGGGGTGGAATGTCCGTCAGTTACATGGTAAACTGTGAAAATGAAGTCATAGTATTCAGGTTGGAATTCATTCAGGTGATGGTTTGTGGTTCACATAACATGAAGTGAAGTCTGCATGCGAGCGTTCTCCTCTAGCGCCACTGTGAAAAAAAAAATTCTCAGGAAACCATGTCCAACTTTGACGATATCTACGGAGTTGGATCGAGTCGACAAAATTTTTCCAACTCCATAGACATCGTCAAAGTTGGACATGGTTTCCTGAAAAAAACATATTTTTCACAGGGCTGCTAGAGAGGGGCGAAAGGGGTTACGCGTAAGTTCGCATGTATGGCTTTAAAGAATATACTTTAAAGTTTTTAGTCCCTTAGATTTATCAAAATCGATTGAAAATACGCCGAGTTATGGAGGTTTGAAAATGGTCGAAATTTCACGAATTTCAAGTGTTTCATTTTTTTTTTCTACCAGTGTATAAAATGTATAACGAAGTAAAAGCCTTCAACAACAGCAAAGTCTTTCCGAAAATTTCAAACATCTAGTAGTATTACATGTCATAATTGTTATTCTAAGTTTTCGCAGTTTTGTAAGAATAATCATTTTTAAAAATCACATCATTAAGAGTACAGCAATCATAACAACCACAAAAGTATTACTTATTTAACAAGAGAATTGTACAATGTTTCCATGAACAATATCTTCGAAGAACATATGTAGTTAGAATTACTATATCAAAATGTCATATTACTGTATCTGTAACGGTAAATCGATCCCAAGACCACATTTATGCAATTAATTAACCTTTTCAACAGGGGAAGTGTGAAAGGAACTGACGTTTAAATTTCTCCCAGGCCATTAGAAACTGTCAAAAACTAGCTGTAATCCCCTACCCATTGCTTTGCTACGCGATGTCAACATTAAAACCAAAAAGGAAAATCTCTGTAACGGATGTGTATCCATAAATAAATGATTACCGTAAGATATAAAATCTATTGCGTAGATATTGAATAAAGATTGCACTAAAACATATTATTGCAACCGAAGGTCTTTCTTCCTCTCGACGTGAATACGATTTCAATAATTAAGGATTAAAGGCGACAATGGCGACCAACATTTTGAAAAAAAAAACGGGTGCGAACTGAGAGCTGCGTAATTTAGCGCACATTTTCGAAAGTAAAAATGAATAAAATCGCGGATCGTAAAATGCGTTCACGTGTACGGCTGGATCACGCGCGCATTTGAATAATGGCGATAATGTGGAATTATTAATCGAAATTGATGGAAAGTAATAAAAATGCATATGAATCGAGCTGAAGAAAAAAATCTATAAATAAATGGCGCCCTTGACCTATTACGATTCCGCACAAACAAAATATTGTCGTATAACAGTAATATCGGTGTTGCATACATTTGCAATCATTCCTATCCTGTATCCTTTTATCCGCGATATACCTAAAACAAGGACACGTTTATGCCTCGCACACTGCCGTTGAAAAAGTGCGATTTTTATTCATAAGGTCGCGTGATTATGCTTTTTTCGCATTTTTCTAATTTATCTATTCATTATTATTTATGACTAATTATAAAATTCCATTTGTTTGTATTATCTCCCGACCGAACGGTACATATAATAACGACTGTTTTGCATTCGTATTAACTCATAGAGCAAACTGATGTAAGAGACGGATACCAATCGTATAAAGCTCACATTAGAGCAGCGGATTGCACAAGAACGTAGTTTGCATACGTTCTTGTTCCGTTGGTGATATTGTTTATCAATTTTTAAGTTTATCTACAAAAAATGCTTTTTATCAACTTTCGTACACATATATTTTTATTTGGCAATCAGAGTTCCTTTTTTAACCTGCTACCAATCTCTAACGCTTTTAATTTCATGATAATCTTTATTGTGCCAATAGTTTTGTGGGTTTACACATCGGATTTATGGGATGGAGAAGGGGTTTATTATGGGAAATCTTATTTCACTTTGAAACGTTTTTAAAGTTAATTTCTGTACTCGTAGAGCTTATGAAGCTGATCTTATTTTTATTTTTAAAGCGTAATTTTTCCATTTTGGATAATATTTTTGTATTCCCTCTATCAAGGTTTATCGATTTGTTGGGTATAAATACTATTATTATTATTACATGAAGAAGGAGTTTATTCTGGTAAATGTTATTTCACCTTAAACTCCAAGATTTTTTTCATTGAATTTTCAGCAAATCTTCTCTTGGTGCTCTTCTGGTCGTCTACGGCGTGATTTTTGATTGCAAGCTAAATTTTCAGTCCCATATAAAAACAAATAAAAGTCTAAAGGTGTTAGGTTTCATTGCTAGATTTTACAAAGATTTTAGTATTGACACTCTAAAAACTCTATATATTTCTCTTGTTCGCCCTTTGATGGAATATGCAGCAATGATATGGAACCCGTATTCAAAATATTTAACAAAGTATTTGAAAAGTTCAAAACAAATTTTTACGGCTAGTAGCGTTTAGGCTTCACATACCAATTATATCTCTTAGATATAATGATCTTGCAATGCATCTGCATATTCCATTGCTGGAAGATAGAAGAATTAGAGCTAGCTTAATATTTTTATTTAAACTACTTAATAATTATGTAGACAGTCCTCAATTATTAAGCTATGTTGACTTTTGGTAGCCGAAGAGAGAAGGTACACGCGCTATGGTAAATTATTTCGAATTCCATTTCATACTACCAACTATGGCTATAATGAACCGTTAACTAGAGTTATGAGGTTATCAAATATGATGTTAAACAATTGCTGTTTTGATTGATTTTCTACTAATTTGCAATCATTTAAGCGTACATTAAATAGGTTGGATAAATACAAGAAAACGAAATGTAGCCTGAATTTGTTTTCTTGTATTTATCTAATGCTTTCTGCAACAAGTAAAGTTGTTTCTAACTTGTTTAAATAGGTTGGATTTATCAAAATGTCATATTTAAATTTATATTTTCTTGTCCTTTTAGGTACTTCTTGCAGTATGCTCATATGTATATATGTATATATTTGTATTTTTCTCAGGCTCATATTTTGCGCAATTATGCTAAAAAATTTGTATATATGTCAATTCCTGATTTTTTTTTGTGATTTACATTTTCTATTAATTTCTGCTCACTGTACTATTTTGATGATTTTTTTTTTCATGTATTTGTACTAATGGGCATGTTCCGTAATAAACTATTATTATTATTATTACTACATATAGCTAATGAAGTTGGGATGTTCTTATATTATCATGTAAGTGAGATTTGGTATTAAAAGGGCAAAAGAATACACAACCTACCTAACAAAGGCTAAAAACAAATAATTACGTTTCGTCTTTATTCAATTTATTCAATGCTTCCTGCACTAGTGAGGGTTTTTTATTTTAAAGGGTTTTTGGAATGTCCGGTAAATTTTTCGTGTACAGAATAATCGATAGGTTTAAATAAAGAAAGTGATAAGTGGGATATGTCCATTGGCAATAGGATACACCATTGTACTGTTGATAATTTATTGCGGCAAATTAAGTAATAAAAGACCACACTAACCTGTTCGATCCTCCTGTGTCCATGCAGAGCCGATCCTAGACCCTTGACGTGAAGTAAAACATTTCTTGGGGAGGGGGGATTTTATTTTTCAATTCGAAAAATTTTAAAACCCTCTGTAATCTTTTTGTATGGTTTTAGGGCAGAAAAATATCATGTCAGATCGCATATACACATATTTAAAATTTATCTGAATTAATAGAAGTAACGACTAAAGAATTTGCAAGTAATCCAGGACTGCCAGATATATTTTTGCTTTGTAAAATTCAGGATACATTGACGGGGAGTATTTTTCTATTAAATCCAGCTGGATGGTGAAGGAAAAAAAATATAGAACGGTTGATAGCTTAATAAATCAACTATGTTCGTATAAAATGGGCTTAAGGACTGGCTTGGGAAGCTGGATCCCCCAAGCAGGAAGCTCTCACCTGCAATCATCGAAGAAATCATCACAGCAACGAAGTTCAGTCGATGCGAAGAAAAACAATAAATTGCAACTACTGCAGGAAGCCCAATCACATGGTTAAAGTGTGCAGGAAATGGATTGCTGATATACGTCCTTCGAAACCTAGTAAACTGGAGTCCGACACAAATATGATATTCGTCACTGTTAGCTCAACTGAAACAGATGCTGAGTGGTCGAGATGCAGGGATGACAATGGCACGATAAACCATATTTTAAATAGTCAGATTTGCTTTAGAACTTTCGAGTCTTTTTCAACTGAACACACAATGACCACAGCAAATGGTGAGAAAATCGAAGCCATTGGGATACGTGAAGTAGAAGTTGGGATAGCAATCCACGGAAAATAGTACAAAATTACCTTGGCTGATATTTGATCAATCAAGAGAAATATGTTCTCCGTGCTTGCAGTCCAGGATAAGTACTCGGACAGCCAATTCATCTTCATCAGCTGAAGTCTGCAACTTCCTAGTCAACAATTGGAGGGAGCTCGTCGTGGAGGACTGTTCAATTTGGCGGCGAGAAGTTCGAACCCTATCAGATGAGGTTAATGCAGTGAGTAAGGGAAACTTGCTACAGTTGTACCATGAACGATTTGGAAGGAGCTTGACATAAACGTAGAAATGCATAGTGAACTGTGCGAAGGTTACATTTATGATAAAGCTCATCGGCTATCGTTCGTCACGAGGTCCAGAACTACGGAACCGGGAGAGCGAATTCGCACGGATGTTTGCGGTCCATTTTAAGAATCGAGGTCTTGTGTTTTTCAAGGACGTGTACAAAAATTCAGGACAGTTTATTATCTGCGGCAAAAATCCAAAATTGCTGAAAAACTGAGCCAATTCCTAGCTGAGGAAAAAAGCAGTCTGAACCAGTTTACACAAGAAAGGTATTATTCAACTTCTTATGATGCCCTCCACTCCGGAACAAAACGGGTCCAGTGAGAGAGAAAATCGTACGATAGTGGAAACTGCTAGAGAGATGATGCATGCGCATGGGAACATTCCTCAGGCACTTTGGGCCGAGATGATACGAACAGGTACCTGCATCCTTAAGAGGACAGGACCTAGAAAACCAGGTTTGAAACATTGGTTCAAATTCATGTATATTCTATCGAAGGAGCAAAGGATCCAAAGGCCATTAAAGGAATCCTCATCGGTTATGATAACGACAGTATCTACAGTGAAGGGGAAAACAAGCTCTATAGATCCAAAGACGTCATCTTTGAAGAAAAATTGGTGGAAAACGGGGAAGCAACGAAGCTGAAGAGACTGACCTGAATGACAGCAAATCCCGGATTATAGAAAACGAAGAAATAGAATTCTGGAAATCCGATAACAGGTGACAGTGATTAAACAATCTCAGAAATGCCGAAAATCAATGAAGAAGAGAATGCTGGTGAGACTACGCGGAAACTTCGTAACCAAGTGGATCTTATAGCTCAACAGAAATTCCAGGATTATGTGATGCTCACCTCGACGATCTTTCGAGGATCCAGACACCTACAACGACTCTACAAAGTAAGAACAAGGCCAGATTGGTGATCAACGATTTTTCGGAAAGAAGAGGAGTAGATTATGATCAAACCTTCAGTTCAACAAGAACATCGAACATTCGAACGCTACTCATTGTCAGTGTTGATCTA
The DNA here is from genome assembly GCA_910593695.2 of Ocypus olens. Lineage (NCBI taxonomy): Eukaryota > Metazoa > Arthropoda > Insecta > Coleoptera > Staphylinidae > Ocypus > Ocypus olens. The sequence goes on along the minus strand of OU343055.1, from coordinate 13,561,369 downwards.
AATTCTAAAACAATACTTCTCGCGATTTTTTTGATGCAAATTCATCAATTACATATGAAATATCTAATGTTTCACCGATCTCTAAATTAGCAAATCGCTCTTGTGTTATAGTTGACCATAAATAATTTTTAATTAATTTTAATTTGGAAAAACTCCTTTCGCCGGAAGCCACAGTTATTGGTATTGTTAAAAATATTTTTACACTAATACTGAAATTTGGAAAACAAGAAACTAAGTCTTGGCTAATTAAACGATTTAAAATTTCTAATGGTTTTAATTGGGAATGATTAGGAAATAGTTCTAAAAAGATAACAATTCTTTTAGGAGTTCGATTCCATCTAAATCTTTGGTCAATTTTCCGTTTTCGGTTACCTGTAATTTAATATCTAACTCCATACAACATTTTCTTAAATATTCGGATTCTGCAGAATGAAAAACCAACAAAAATTTAAACAAGGAGCAGTAATTTTCTAACATCTCAGAACGTTCGGATATCAAATTAATAGCGATGCCCAAAATTTAAAAAAAAGTGAATTCAAAATTTTTCTCTAGGATCCAAAATACTTTCATCAGCGATTTATTTTTTCTTATACGAACTTCAGATGCTTTGTGATACTTCTTCTGTTTGTTTGGCAAAGTTGTTACCCGGTTAGAAATCGGATACACTTCCGACAGGAACCCAGGCAACCGGCCGCTATTTTTAGGGATTAAAATTTACAGATTTCGCACGCCGCGCCGCTGACCCTTTATTGGTGGTCCGCTTCGCAGGTTTCGCCGCCTCCCCCTAACCACCGCCCGTGTGCCATGCACGCTCTAGCCCCCCGGTAGGATCGGCCCTGTGTCCATGTTGTTTATAACATGCCACCAAACTTAACGCCGATGTTGTTTTTTTTTTTGTTATAAACACATTTCCACTATACGTGCACACAATTTTCACACCGACAAAATTCTTAATATGTTGAAAATAAATGAAGAATGAGCGAGGAAAACAAAATCACACGCGGTTGAATTAAATGAAGAGATGGCGGCAACATTAAAATAACTGCGCATGCACAGTCTGCACGACGTCACACGTGTGCATGCGTAGACACAAACGTGCGCATGATCTTTGACCTAGATTCAAGCAGCGCTCTCCTAGAGTTAACGAAGATACTCGTGCGTTGCTTTCCTCTGCAAGTATTATACAATTTCTACCAGTTTTTCAGTATTTTTTAATCGAATCGGTGGGGAAATATAGTTCTCGGATGACAATGCAACGACTGCAAAGCATAAAATTAAACAATCGTGCTCGCAACGATTGTTTCATTTTAATAATTGCAATAATTTTTCTGCGAGTATTTTGAATGTAAAAAACAAAACATGGAGAATGGAAAAGGCTAGTGTTTTATAATTTTAAAAATTATCTCACCATCCAACAATAACAGATTATAAATTAAAGTGGAATTTATTTTGTGCACGTGCACTTTGATAATAATAATCTTTATTTATTTACTGCATTTTTGCCTTGAAATTATACACAGCAAATATAATACATACCATTCAAATTGAAATATTTTCTTATCATTATTTGTCATTTAAGAAAATAATAAAAAAAATAATTTTCCTTTATTTTAAGTTTTAATTTCTAATTTCGTTTTATGAGACATCGCATATACTCCAAACTTCATGGTTAATGTATTCTCAACGTGTGTAAAAAGTATTACAACAATGCTATAACTTTTGTAAACATTATTTTTCAAGAAAATGTATACTTCGATTATTAATTTAAAAAGTGAAAATATTTATGTACTTTTCAAGTTCAAGTTATGTTCCACCTACCACAAACCCTTATCGAGTTTGTTTTCAAATAAGAGTGTAGATATTGTGAAACTTCAAACAAAAAGAAATGCAATAAGCAATCCAACGGTGCGACTGTAATTGTAATCGATCGAACTAGAAAAAATCACAATACTTTCCGTACTTTATAGCGGAGGAAGTAAAAATGATATATAAAAAATAAAAACCTACCATATCTCAGATTTGGTTTGTGTTTGGATTCGTGTTGTCCGAGACTTTCCGACTTATTTTGATCTGTATTATATGTTCACCAAACATCTTATATTTGAACACCCTGTATAAAATATAATATTATAAGTAACTTTTAACACCCTGTATAAAATATAATATTATAAGTTACTTTTAACACCCTGTATAAAATATAATATTATAAGTAACTTTTAACACCCTGTATAAAAAAGTATCTCATAAACCTTGCAATTCTTCGCAAATGTATTGATTACAATCATATTTCTAATTTAAGGGTGAATGCAGTTAATAAATCAGTAGATGCATGAAACCTTGAAGATAATTCAAAACACGTGAACTAATGATCTAATTAATGGATAATATATCAAATACCAATTGACACTTTAGCTGCGGCGATTAACATTTAACGTATTCATATCATTACAAATTTAAAATGTCTTAATGCTGGAAACAGTTATCACTCACCATTGCAAGACATTGCGTCATACGGCATTAAGAACAGTTAAGTTACTTGGCTAATTATGCGATACGTCATAATAAATGTTATGTTTACACCGATACAATTGGTATCAATCAGCCGATTACTTGCATTTAACATTTTTAATACGATATTAATACAGAAAATCATTCTTTGCGGTTATGTAATGGTAATTATTGTGTTACGAGTATTAAATAATTTTCTTGTGGGCAGCTATTTTACCCGCATGTGATAGTTGAAAAAGGTATTTATGTAAAGTATCCTTGGATGGTGTAAGAAATGTAACATTTTTCTTATCGTGGTTTATTGTAAAAATGGATTGTGTTACTCTTGCGTTGAATGTCTGTTTTATATTAATTAATTAATTATACAGGGTGACTGATGAAAAACCTTTGGTGCTGTATCTCGCTTATATTTTATCCGATTTGAATAAATAAATTATTAAATGAGATCATTTATAAAAGACTTCAACTTGAACTGAACTGGTATTTTTTCTTGCGCCCAGTTTTTGACAAAAGACAATCAACTTTTTTTTCAAGTTGCACTGTATATTTATTTTTTATTTATCTGCATCGAGATTTTTTTCTGAATTTAAAAATGTAAACAACTTTACTCACATATTAAAGAAAAGTCGAGAAATTGAGGATTTAATGGACAAAAAAAATTAAAAATCATTTCCAACAGTTAACAATAAGAAGAGCCTATTCTAAATGTCAGTTGTGTAAGATATTTGGCAGTCTGTCATTTGTCAAAACAGTTTGAGTGATTGATACAAGACTGCAACGATTTTTAATAATTTCATCATTCAAATGAATAACGAAGAATACGCAAGCTTATTTCGAAAGCGGAAATAGTGGTAGTGGCTTGAGCCTCTGCAGAAATAATTTTCCCAATAGAGTAATGCCATGTGCCGACAAATCTGGAAGACTGGTGTGGAACTTAAAAAACCGAAAAGATATGTTCCTGTAATATTGGATTAAATGTTTTACTTCAATTTCAAGAAAAACGGGACACGTCTACCGGTCAAATTGCTCACAATTTGGAAGTTTCTCAGCAAACCGTTTACCATATTCTCCAGAAACTTTTTTTCCATAGGTACCATGAAAAGTACATGCTCCTTATGACAATGACCCCCAACGGAGGATTCAATTTTATACTTACTTTATTAATAAGTTAAGAGAAAGTCCTATTTTTTAGAGTCGGGTGCTTCGTCATATGAATGCACTTTTGGCAAAGATGGTTTATTTAATAGAAATAACCATCGCAGTTGGAGCTGAGAAAATGATCATGATATTGTGTAAAATAATTTCCAAAGACGATTTAGTGTTAACGTGTGGGGGGGGGGGCTTCTTTTATTGATGATACTCTTAATCAAGAAAAATATTACTATGTTATCGAACGAAATAAATAATTTTCTGGATAAATTACCAACAGAAGTGTTAAACACAATCGTTTGTTGCCAAACCACATAATGCGAGAATATATGTTGAATTTATAAATAACAATATTAGCGATCGATGGATTGTAACTAACGGTCCAATTGAACGCCCCCCTAGGTCCCCAGACCAAAATCCATTGGATTTCTTCATTAGAGACAAAGTCTATTTGATCCCTCCGGATACCCCAGAAGTTTTAAGAAGAGGAATAGTGCAAGTCTATCCAAAACTATCCTCAAATTCTTTACTGAATACAGTGACAAATAAATATTCCCAGAATATATCGATAGTGTCCAACACAGCAGTGAGGCAATTTTGAGCACCTAGAATAGATTTTTCATTATTTGTTTTGGTCACTTGATTTTCAATATTTTTAAATTCTATCTTCCCTAATAAAATATACCTTTCGTTCTTCTTTATTTTGCTTATTCAGAATCAAATTCTCTGTAGGAAAAGGTAAAAAATGTATACACTACAATTTACAAACAAAGTTGTCTGTCTTCTGTCAAAAAATAGATGTCACGAAAAAATTACGCAGTTAATTTTGAAACGATTTGATTTGACGAGTTATTTATCCAAATTGGATAAAAATAAGCAAGGCACAACACCAAAGGTTTTTCATCAGTCACCCTGTATATACATATATAGAGTGGCTACGACAACCCTGGCCAATTTTCTTGCGGCGGTTAAGAGATTGCGCTTTAATTAAAAAAATGGTGATGTGGCCATCATGTTACTTTCTCCGACTTGATGGTATATCATTTATATTTACGCTTTCATGGTTTATTTTCAATTTAAGTCATATTTTAAATGCACATCGAGCGTTTTGTAGACTTGGATGAAACTGACGTTTAAAACGTCAAAATTATGAAAGATGGAAAAATTATACTTAAAATTCAAAAACTCAGTTTACTCAAAAACTAAAGGGATTTCGAAAAAAACTTATTCTTTATAAGTTGTTTATCTTGGAATTATCTACAATTATTGTTAATATGAATTTGCTGTAACTATTATCGTTTTATAATTATAAACCAAAAATTAAACAAAAATAATAAATTTTTTTCTCGAATAAAAATGATTTTATGAAAAATGTTCATTTCTTTGTTGTCTTCAATGTTTGTTTAAATGTTTCTGTGATATTTTTCATATTTAAGAAAATATTGGCAAAAAACAAAAAATAGTTAAGGTAAACAACCACTTCCGGTGTACGAAATTTTACCAAAAGCTTTCCAGTTCTTCAGATTATCAAATAAGACGTATGTTCAAAGTTTCATATCAATTGCTCTATTAGTTTTTGAGATACAGCGCGCACAGACAGACACACACACACACAGACACAAAAAAAAAATCCAGAAATTGTTGAAATGGCATCTAGGGACCCCAAAACGGATATTTCCGTAAAAAAAAATTGAAAAAATCACGATCACAATACTTTCTCGTACTTCGTAACGGAGAAAGTAAAAAATTATAATACTTGTAACAACGCAAAATTATTTCATGTGTAGCAACAAAGCAGAATCCAAGTGGACTTTTAAAATTAGTTCAGGTGTATTAGAATACTTGAAACTACTCAAAATATTTGAGTTATTAAATAAGCCCCAAAATAAATCAAAACCGCTAAAGTACAAAAAAACATTGAACAAAATAAAAGAAACAGAACGCTGAGGAAAAGTTTTGATTGAATTGATGACCCAGATTTTCTGAACAGATTTGAACTCTTCGTTGAATAGTCCTATAAATGTTTCTACAAATGACAGGAGTGAAATATTCTAATGCTGCTTTAATGTATCAACGTCTTTTTTTAATCCAACAATTCCCCGTACACAGAAGTTCACGGGTGTTAAGCCTCACGATCTTGGTCTCTTTTGCCCAATCCAAGATGAATGGAAGCTTTCATCTAAAAATTGTCACGCAATTATGTAGGGCGCCGTCTTGTTGGAAAATTATGGAGGGCAGGAAGCAAATTAAGAGAATCATCGCCGGTAATATTTTTCAATCCTTCTCCAGCCCAAGTGTTATTTCCAGGTGATCTTTTCAATTTTCATCAGAATAACAAACAAACGCAGTTTTGGTGACTGACGCGATCACATGAATGAAATTTGGCTTTGTTTGACCACGACAGTCGATCAAATAAAAAAAATGGTGATGTGGCCATCATGTTACTTTCTCCGACTTGATGGCATCATTTATATTTAAGCTTCCATGGTTTATTTTCAATTTAAATCATATTTTAAGTGTGCATCGAACGTTTCGTAGACTCGGATAAAACTGACGTTTAAAACGTAAAAATTATGAAAGATGGAAAAATGTACTTCAAATTGAAAAACTCAGTTTACTCAAAAACTAAAGAGATTTCGAAAAAAATTTATTCTCCATAAATTGTTCATTTTGGCATTCTCTACAATTATTATTAACATAAATTTGCTGTAACTATTAGCATTTCATAATTGTATACCAAAAATGAAAAAAAAATTAATAACTTTTTTTCTCGATTAACAATGATTTTATGAAAAATGTTTTCAAACAAAATATTCGCATTTATTTATTGTCTTCAATATTTGTTTAAATGTTTTTGTGATATTTTTCATATTTAACAAAATATTGGCAAAAAACAAAAAACAGTTAAGGTAAACACCCACTTCCGGTGTACGAAATTTTACCAAAAGCTTTTCAGTTCTCCGGATTATCAAATAAAACTTATGTTCAAAGTTTCATATCAATTGGTCTATTAGTTTTTGAGATACAGCGCGCACAGACACACACACACACACACAGACACACACACACACACACAGACACAAAATTTTTTTTTCCAGAAATTGTTGAAATGGCATCTAGGGACCCCAAAACGGATATTTCCGTAAAAAAAATTTTTGAAAAAAAAATCACGATCACAATACTTTCTCGTACTTCGTAACGGAGAAAGTAAAAATAGGGTGATCTTTATCTTCCAATAAATTTCGAAACTCTTCATAAAACTGATTTGTGTCATCTTCATTCAACGAATGCATTCATTTTGGCCGATAACGTTGCAAACCATTTTCACAAATAATAATTTACATGCTAATTCCAACTTCTTGTTTGTTGGCTATTATAATAGGCGGTTGTGAATTTCCACAGCGTTATCAACGATGCTCTTTGGTCTTCCACTTATCTTTTTGTTCTGTAGGATTTTATAAACCTCTTGCTGTTAAAATCTTTCAATAATTTCAACAATCGTGATTATGCTACTACGAGTTTAAGGTCATTAGTGTTCCACCATTTTGGTAAAATGACCCATTTGCGCTTGATAAAAGCATTTCAAAATTTGTATCCATATCTGTTTAGTAGTCAATTTGACAATTACAATTGACAACAAAATTTGAAATTTACAGTGTTCAAAGCTTTTGAATTAGAAAACGGCATATTTTCACTTTTTAATGTAGTTTGATAATAACTGAAATGTCAACTTCAATATAACTGTTCCTGGAGGCACAAATACTCACGTATCAAGTGCTTATAACTGAAAAAATAAAGTTATTACTATTATTTATAAATTAGAATTGAAAATTTAATGTATAACTCCCAAAGTTATATCACACAATATCACGACGTTAAGGCCTCAACAATCAATCAATTTATTTTTAATAATATAATACCACCTACTGATTGAAACCATTTTTTTTCGACTAAACCCTAATAATTATTCACGAAAATTGCTCAATTTTATGATTGATTGTTGAATCCATTACTTTGTGATACATAGTGGTACTTGAATTGAAACAAACACACTTTGCTGGTATCACGAATCGTTTAACTTTATTGTGATTAGTTTCGTCTTATTGGAACATTATCAAACATTACAATGAATATACTATTTCTAGTACTAGTCACAATAAAGTGAAAAAATCGTGTTTATTTCAATTAAACTTCCTTAGTAACAATTTTTCCATTATACATTTTATGTTTATAAACAAAATAATCTGCAATCTATTTTGTTTGTGAAGTCATTGCATCGTGATTTTGCTTTACTTTTTTCACCAACTCCTGTTTAGACACAAAAATCTATAAATGGAGTTTCCCTCGAGCGGCATTTGCCAAATTCAAATGCCAATCAATTGTCTACGCTCTGCGGCCAGTCCGAACAAAACCGCGACAGCCATGCCCAAATCTGCAACAAGAAAGACAACCCGCGAACCACATTTCTCACTTCTAGAGACTCCCGAGATTACATTCTTCGGGTGGATATTTGAAAAAATGCGCCTTAATACGTGGCCAACGAAAGAGGAGAGGAGCACGAAGTGGAGGAAAAAAAAGAACGCTTGGTATTTATAAATCTATTATACGATAGTCTATCATAGAACGAGTTTCTTCCTGGGTGAGGGACCTATTTTTATATTTTATCCCAACTACAGTTATGTTTTACTCATACGCTACCCTTTAATCTCCGAAGAACCGTTTAAAAACACCGGTTTTTATCACACACACATACACACACACGCACTCGATCACAATGTAAGGTGGTTAACTTCGTGGAACACGTTATTTATCACACGGCGTGAGTGTGTTCCTTCCTATTCTATTTAATTTTGGAGAAAAATCCTTAATTACCGCGTCGGCCAGATTAGAAGAGAGATGTCGTCTTAGTTTAATTACGTTATTAATACGTTCCTGAAAGTACAACGTGAAGTACGAAGAGACCACCCATTACTTACTTGGACCTGCAATAGAATGTTGGGTACCTAACGCATTTACTTGTATCGAAAATTGATATTCATATATATTTATTTTAAAGTTTACCGAAAAATGTTTCAAATAAAATTTATAAGGCTAGAAGTGCTTTACACAACTATCACCCTGCAATTGTACATCATCACGTATAAGTGCAATGATGTACAACTTCAGTTTTTTTAACAGTAACCTATATTTTTTTCTTCAATTTTGAAATCAGCAGGTTACATTGTCAGCAATATCGTTAATACAGATTATAAATGTTATCAGGCCCAAATTTTGTCCTTGTGGGATACCACGGGTATCGAAATATTGATATAACCTTTTTATTTTAGAGTTTGCCAAAAAATGTTTCAAATAAAATTTGTTGGTTAAGAAGTGTTCTATACAAATATTACATTAAATTTCTCATACACCATCAAGTATAAGCGCAATGATGTACAACTTCAGTTTTCTTATCGGTGACCTATATTCTTTCTCCATTTTTGAAATCAGCAGGTATTCTTGAACAACTCATAAAGAATAAGCTTTTTTGAAATCCCACTAATTGTTCGATACATATGCAAAATCTCTATCATACATGATGGCCACATCAACATTTTGTGTCTTGTCTAGTCCATTCGACAATTATAATGCCTCGCTAGAGTGATAGTGGAGCTGCCCATCGAAGAACATAAAAAAGACAATTTTATCTTTTACTCTTATTTACATATTCTCAAAAAGGTTCGCCATCACTGCCCTAGACCAATAAAAGTAGATGTTTATTTACAGGAGAACGAACGAAGACACCAATTCGAACACTGTTTACAAATGTGTGCTTCTTGCATACTAATTCAATTGTAACTGTCGATTTAATTTTTTTTACGAAAAACGTGAAAACGAGCCTTTTTACTTTTTTCTCAAAAACTGCATTTGAAATAATTTCCTGGTGTAACCACTTATAGGATTCGGATTTTCTCACTGTAAAGGTGTCATTGAGGCCCATCAAAAAATGAACTTTCACAACAACAAATGTCAACTAGAAGCCAGTGGCGTGTTCCCAAAAAAAAAGAATCGGAAAATTCTACTTTTTGAATAATCATCGTAGACATTTTAGTTGATCTAAATTGAATACCTCAAGATAATTCATAACTGATGAATATTTGCATAAAACATAGTAATAATACTTAATCCGATATATGAATGACTATACTATTTCCATTGTATACATCACGTGCATGTCAAAAAACTCAGTTTTATTAATTGGTTGTCAATTTGATGTATACATTTATAATCGAGTACGGACACGTGATTAGCATAAATTCATAGTTACGTTGACATGGAACCATAAATAAACCTAAACAATTTTATTGCAAATGCAAACCTATTCGGATAATACATAAATTTTAGCACACAGAACGAATCTACGACTTTTTAATTGATTGTCGCTAAGGCTGCAGTCCTGCTCAAGGACACGGCGAATTTGAATAGTTGCAACTAATTGGGTTCCAAATTGAAAGAATAAAAAATGGCACGTGTCACAGAGATTGTAAACAGTACCCCACTTGAATTGGCGGTAGTATATTATTAAAGAAATTAATGGAACGTGTTAGAAAATTTTGATCAGTTTGCAATAGCCTATTGCGATTAAAAATTTATGAGAGGAATAAAAATTTTACAGTAAATTTAAACAAAGCAAAATATCTCATCTAGGTTTAACGTGTTTTTGTATGTCTATAATAAAAAATGGTGATGTGGCCATCATGTTACTTTCTCCGACTTGATGGTATCATTTATATTTACGCTTTCATGGTTTATTTTCAATTTAAATCATATTTTAAAAGTACATCTGGCGTTTTGTCGACTCGGATGAAAGTGACTTTTAAAACGTCAAAATTATGAAAGCTGGAAAAATTATACTTTAAATTCAAAAACTCTGTTTACTCAAAAACTAAAGAGATTTCGAAAAAAACGTATTCTTCATAAGTTGTTCATTTTGGCATTATTAACATACATTTGCTGTAACTATTATCGTTTCATAATTATAAACCAAAAATGGAAAAAAAATATTTTTTTTCTCGAATAACAATGATTTTATGAAAAATATTTTCAAGCAAAAGATGTTCATTTTTTCGATGTCTTCAATACTTGTTTAAATATTTTTGTGATATATTTCATATTTAAAAAATTATTGAAAAGGGTTAAGGTAAACACCCACTTTCGGCGTATGGAATTTTACCAAAGGCTTTACAGTTCTTCGGATTATTAAATGAGTCTTATGTTCAAAGTTTCATATTAATTTCTCTATTAGTTTTCGAGATACAGCGCGCACAGTCACAATGGGACCCCAAAACGGATATTTCCATCAAAAAACAAATTGAAAAAAAATCACGATCATAATACTTTCTCGCACTTCGTAACGGATAAAGTAAAAATAACAAAATAAACAGAGGGATGTCAATGCGACTCCATAACAACCGCTTGTACTCAGGGACATCCCAAGGCATGATGAAAGTGATGTAAGGCATTTCAGAAAATTTTATAGTAAATTTAAACAAAGCAAAATAGCTCATCTAGATTTTACGTGTTTTTGTGTCTAAAATAAGAAATAATCAAATAAACAGAGATGTCAACGCGTCTCCATAACAACCGCTTGTGCTTAGGGCCGGTCCAAGGTACGATACAGAGCATCAGGGTACCTTATAAGATTATTTTTCTTTTTAATCATGTTCTTTTTTATGATCATTTTTTTTGCAACTAAATACATTAGGAAAAGACATCAATTTCAGTGACTTGAAAATAATATAAAAACAATTGCGATCGACTAGAAGTTTCACAAATATATTCAAAACTTATTCGGAATTATGATTTTATAAAAATCTGTAAACACCACATCCAAAATTTTCGAGATAATCCCATTCGAACTAACCGTGGAATTGTGGAAAAATACAATAATTTCGTTGACTTAAAATAATGTATAAATAATTGATATCGACTAGAAATTGACTTGGAGAAAATATAACAACAATTGCCATCGATTTGAAATTTCACTAATCTATTCAAAATTTATTCAGGATTGCGTTTCTACAAAAAACTGAAAGCACTAAATTCCCTTAATTTCGACACAATCCCATTGTAAAAAATGCAATTATTTTTGCCTTTAAAAATAAGAAAACAATTGCTATCGTCTTAAAATTTTACAAATCTATTTAAAATTTAATCAAGATTACGCTACTATAAATATCTGTAAACACCCCATCCCTAAACTTCGAGATAATCTCATTCAAACAGAGCATTGAATGGAAAACTACAATAATTTCAACGACGTGAGAAAAATTTCAAAAACTTAAATTTTACAGATTTATTCAAAATAAATTTGTGATTACGATTCTATTACAATCTGTAAACACCCCATTCTTAAATATTGATAAAATTCTATTCGAATAGAGCGTGAAATTGTGAAGAAAAAAATGCAATAATTTCGACATCCTAAAAAAATTTGAAAACAATTGGAATCGACTTGAAATTTGACTAGTCTATTAAAAATGAATCCTGGACTACTCTACTATAAAAATTCGTAAACAACTCTTACCTAAACTTCGAGATAATCTTATTCGAGTAGAGCGTGGCATTGTGGAAAAATACAATAATTTCGACGACTTGAAAAAAATTAAAAAGAATTGGCATTGACTTGACTTCACGGAGTGTGAAATTGCGAAAAAAGCAATAATTTCGGCGTCCCAATAAAATATGAAAACAATTGCCATCTATTTGTAATTTCACAAATATATTCAAAATTCAGTTGGGACTACGCCACTAATAATATCTGTACCACGCCATCACTAATTTTTGAAATAATCTCATTCGAACAGAAAAATACTATAATTTTGATGGTTTAAAAAAAATATAAAAATAATTACCGTCGACTTGAAATTGCACAAATCTATTCAAAATTCATTTGGAATTACGATTCCAAAAAAAAACCCGGAAACACCCCATCCCTAAGTTTTGGGATAATTCCATTTGACCAGAGCGTGAAATTGTGAAAAATACAATAATTTCGTTGACTTAAAATAATGTATAAATAATTGATATCGACTGGAAATTTGACAAATCTATTTAAAATTAATTTGTAATTACGATTATATAAAAATCCGTAAACACCGCATGTGAAAAAAATACAATAATTTCGTCGACTTAAAAAATGTATAAATAATTGATAGCGATTGAAAATTTCACAAATTTATTCAAAATGATATTCGATGATTTCCCGAATTACGGAGTATTAAAGTAATTAAATAAATAATGGACGAAGATTCTCCGTATATAGCTGAATCAAAAGTCTGGAGGTTGCAGGTTCGATCCCTGTCGGAGGCATGTTCACACTTTTGATTTAGCTAAATACGGAGAATCTTCGTCCATTATTTATTTAATTATTCAAAATTGATTTGGAATTACGATTATATACAAATCCTCAAACACCCTATTAATTAATTTCGGGATAATTCCATTTAAACAGAGCGTGTAATTGTAAAAAATGCAATAATTTCGTCGACAAAAAAAAATGTAAAAATAATGGCCATAGACTTGAAATTAAACAAATCTATTCATAATTAATTTGTAATTGTGATTATATAAAAATCTGCAAACACCCAATCCCTACATTTTTAATTTGAACAGTGTGAAATTGTGAAAAAATGACAATAAGTTCGACGACTTGAAATAATATAAAAACAATTACTATTGACTTGAAATTTTACATATCTATTCAAAATTTACTCGGAATTACGCTAGTATAAAAATTTATAACTACCATATTTATTAATTTCCAGAAAATATTAACAGAACGTAGGACTGGAAAAATACAATAATTTCAGTGACCTGAAAAAATTCTAAAAACAATTGCCATCGACTTGAAATTACACAAATCTATTCAATAGTATATTATGCAACAAGTGCTATAAACGGCACTTTAGTCACGAGTTAATTAGGCACGAGCGGAGCATAGCGGAGCGAATGTTTAATAACGAGTGTCTAGAGAAGTTTATAACACGAATTGCATACTATTCTTTTTCTACGACTAAATTGGTAAAATTTTGAAATTATTTTATAATCTTAAATGAACATGGTAATAGTACAATATTATTAAATTAGTCTACTTGGGTAAATATACAATAATAACTAAGTTAAAGACCTTATGGCAATTGCTAAAGAAAATCATTGATTCTCCTAAATTTCTTTGATGTTGTTTATTATTTATTTGATTTAAGTTGAAGGTATTCCTTGTTTAATTTATTTATTCTTTTTACTGACAGATTGTTGATAAGTGACAACTAATTTGATTTTGATTTTCAATTGATTTTAGCGATTTAAAAATCTGCAGCTAACTTCAGTCCATGACTAAAATGCACAAAGTCACAGTTTGTCAAGGTGTATTTAAAAAATTACTTAGCGTCATGGAAACATATGCGATAAATGACATTTTAGAGGTGGGAGTAGAAAAAATTAATTATGATTCCATAAAAATCCGATCCCTAAATTTTAGGATAATTCCTTTTGAAATGAGCGTGTAATTGTGAAAAAATAAAATAATTTCGTCCACTTAAAAAGAAAAGTAAAAACAATTGCTATCGACTGAAAATTTCACAAATCTATTAAAAATTGATTATAGATTACGATCCCATAAACAAACTTGTAACTGCTTCCTCTCTAAATTTCGAGATAATTCAATTTGAATAGAGCGTGAAATTGTCGAGAAACGCAATCATTTTAGTGACTTGACAAAAATGTAAAAACTTTTAATTACACAAATTTATTACGAATTAATTTGGGATCACGATTCTATAAAAATCTGTAAACACCGCATCCCTAAATTTCCAAATAATTCCATTTGAACAGAGCGTGAAATTGTGAAAAAATATTCCGGCGATTTGAAAAAATATAAAAACAATTACCATCGGGGATTAAAGATAACTTTTGGTCAAAATATACTCCCAAATCCTTGATTGAAGGGTCATATGATCATTGTTCGATTTTATTGATATGAATATAATAATGACATCGTCTGCATATAATAATATAGTTGACAAAATGTCCTTCACGATGTCGTTGATGAACAAGACAAACAATAATGGACCCAAATTTGAACCCTGCGGAACATCACTGGAGGGAATATAATCTCTAGAACAATTACCTGCCAAATTTCATTCTTCTAAATTCTTCCATAGTGGATTTATGAGATAAAATATTTTTGTTTCTGGGCTGTAATTTGGAGAGGAAGGGGTTTTGAACAAAAAAAATATATGAAAGACCTCCCTTAATTTTTGCGGAAAAATCTTTCTTTAAAAACTTCCGCATCAATTTAGAAACACTCTATATACTGTATTGGTATATCCGTGAATAAATTTTGTTTTATTTGATAAGATTACTTGCAGATTACAAAAAGCAATTGTAGCGTCCAATGGCAACCCAGCAACCGATAAAAGAATGTCGAATTTTGTTTATTTGTTTGTGTCAATCCAGTGAAACTTTCTACGGGCATGGATATTAACGATGCTGCGAATATTGCGTTTCTTTTATTTTATTATTTTCCTTGGTCCGTAAGTAAAAAAAAATAAGTTCCGTCGTCAAGGACAACAAACACCACGAATGTTATCAGCCACTTACGGTACCTGTAACCATGGATGCAATGCGTATTTACGTTGTCGGTAGCGGAAAAATGTTATTTAATATTAATGATTAAATTTAAATATTTAATGAGTATATTTAATAATACATTATCCAATCATTTTCTAATCCATAAGTTGCAATTTTCAGAATTATTTACATCAAGTTACATAAAATTACTGGAAGCAATTACCTGAAAATAGATGCTATCACCAATTTTACTAATGCCCAAATCGCATGCGAAATGTCACGTACCCCCCATTATTTTGCCATTTTGTAAAAATCTATTCATAAACATTTCATTGTAGAAATTTTTGATGAAAGCCCCAAAGCACAATCTTAAGACATTCTGGAATGTCCGGTATAGATTGGAATTTCGTCGGAATTCTATTTACATCTTTTTATGTCCGTCTAAATCAAAGTATGTGCGTGAATGTGAACGCAGGACCTTCGTATCGAAAAAGTACATGTTTTTTCTTTCTTATTGTGGTGCCTTGAAATTATTTCAAGGGCTATCAGATTTTGTTGATAAATGTATATACAGTATACAGGAAATTATTGTGTAATTTACTATTCTATACCATAATTAAATTAATTGTGATATTACAGGTTATTGAATTAAATCAATAGAAACTAATCATAATCATTGAATCGATAGGCTACTGATAACAATATTGTAATATTATTAGTCTGCTAACAAATTGTGAAATTTGGGTTAAAATTTAAATACGTAACTTGTAGTTATTAAACAAATACTTAATAAATTTGTAACAGGAGGCTTTAATATATCCAAAAATATTACAACAGGGATTTTTCTAATTCTCCGACTGCTTAGATTTTCCTTTCCAAAATCAAAGATTTCTCGATGCTATCATTCCTTTATCAGTTGTTGTCCCTCTTGCATTCCATCTTCATCATCCTACACCAACTTCAGGCGACACAACATAAAATTAAGTTTTTTTTTAATTCACAATCACTATAATAATATGCATATTTTTAACCTCCAAAAAGTTGTGAAACTAGCGATTTTCTGTAAAGACATACCTCTTGGTCGGCAAAAACATTTTGCGAACATCTATTTCGAAGTACTGAACATATCTATTGTCAATATACCGGGTCCTGCATTTCACCTCCCGTCTTCTATACCTCAGTTGCCGATTAATTTAGGACTGCTGTTTTTTCGGGCAGGATAGTAGTTTGAGAGTTTGAAGTTGGGTGTGTTTTGAAGGGAAAACCAACTTGGGTAGCAGTTTCCGCTCTTTTTTTTATTTTTTACTTTATTTGCATCCTTGGAAGTATTTCAACAAAATATTTTCCCCCTTCTTAGTTTTGTTGCATTTAAAATGATCTGCTGAAAAAATCACTGGTTCCGTACGGGGTTTCTATACGTCACTGGAAATATCTCTTCAAAACCCTTCAGAAAATATACTTGCGCAAGAACAAAAGTCTATTTGAAGCCCGTGACGCCTCAGCAAAGAAAACTCTAAAATGGAAAAAATAGTTTTTTTAATAATCATCGTAGTCCCAGAAAAGTGTGATGTCATGATGATATATCTTTTAAGATTACATGCTGTATTTTTTAAGCAATAAATCATCATGACGTCACAACAACCGGTATAATCAAAAATACTTACTGAAAACGAAATCAAATGACACCGTTGTATTCAGAATCAAAAGAGCTCTCAACGAAATATTATTCGACCCACTTTCCCTATTTAAAATAGGGGGGGGGTGAAGTTGAGGGTGCTAGGGGGTTAAGGTTATGAAGGTGGAGACCTCATAAAAAGTTGCCCCCCTCGAAACAAAAATCGTCTTGGCGATTTTTAAAAAATGCCACGTAACTCAACAAAGTTGCTTGTTACCTCTAAGATGGACCGCCCTGTATCTAACAATGTATCCAAATAATAAAAAATAATACTTTTATCGTTACATTTCGTGAATGTGAATAAAATAGTATACAATTCCAGCCCCGCGCAATTGCAAACTTTGACGCCTCGCTGTAATGCAGTGTTTCCCGACTCGGTATATAATACACCATTACTTTGGAAATATTGTTTAAAGTAATATTTTTCAGAATACTTATTATTTTTAAATATTCACCACAAGCAAATGAAAGAGATTCATACATCATTAAACCCATCCGAGAAGTTCTTTCGAGTTTACCAAATTTGGCAAGAGCCCGTCGTTCTATGTCGCATTGCAAATCAGTCTTAATTCATTCAATTGTCATTGTCTTAAAGATAGCAATTAAAATGAAAATATCGGAGTAACATACTAAATATGGTAAGGGAGGGACGACTAGCGTACGAACCACTCCATGTTAAAACTTATTTTAATTTAACAAACAAAATGCTCAATTATAGTGAATGATAGCCGATGTTAAATGCAAACTCGGCCGCAGATAAATGCACTTTGCACGATTTCTTCAATTACATCATACCGCCTTTTGTAACGGATTAATCTCGTGATTACGACAATTAGATGTTATTTAATTTATACAATGTGGAAGCGTTTACATGAAAAACGCAGATTGATTTTAAATAAATAACATTGACATTTCCATTGTGATTTAATTCTCGAGAATTCATTTATGCATAAACAGATCTAAACAATGACAAATAAGACGATTTGCATAAAACAGCCATTCGAACGGCTATTTTATGAAGAAAAAAATAATAAAGCCGCGGTTATCGCTTTAAATTATAAAAGCGGAGGCTAATTAGAATAATTGAGGCCTTTTCAATCCGCACGTTTTGACAGCTCCCGCTGCTTCCGAATTTTGCTTTTCAAAAGAGGTGAGCGTTATGGTTCAAGGGAATTATTTTAATTGGTTATGATAATGTTGTTTTATAAAATTTATGGGTGTTATTAATTCAAATTTGTTTGTGTGATTTATGGAACCGTGCATTTTAAACAGTAGCGGTTCGTGAAAATTTGGAGGTGAGGCAACGGAAAAAATGGTCCAATTGTTATTTCTACGCATGCGTAAACTCAAGCATTTGATGCAGTGATAGAAGAAGCTTGATATGATAGAAATATGCAGTGGCATAATTGTAATTATAATCTCATAAATTCCTCTTTAAAACCTCAATTCTGTATTATTATTTGAAATGATGAATACAAGGTCACATTTAAAAAAACCACACAGACATGGGGAACGTAAAAACACTTCTTCTAAATGAACAAAAAAATTTTTGCGCATTTTTCCCATGATATTTCAAGGAAGAAAAAAAATAGTTCTGTTTTGAATTGAATTCGGACCACTGTGTGCAATGCCTTAATTCGTACTGGCGTTATCGCCATTTCTCCGATTAGGGCTTGTCTAGTGGTAGCTAATTTTATAAAGTGCAAATAGTGCAGCAACTTTTGCCTGCAGACCGTAGAGAGTTCCTGCTGCAGCAAATTGACGTATTGGGCTTGGAGGATGTGGTTCCAGCAAAACGGTGCAACCGTACACACAGCACGATCGACAATGAATATTTTGCGTTCAGCGTTTCCAGGCCTCATAATCTCTCGTTTAGAAAATTTGCATTGGTTCGCAAGATCACCTGATTTGACCGTCCAAATTTATTTCTTTGGGGTTTTCGAAAGTCACAAGTCTGTGCGAACAAGCCACAGACTTTTTGGTCCCTAAAAGAGAACATCGAAGAAGAAGTGGCAAATCTATCGCCAGAAGTGTTGAGCAAAGTGATGGAAAATGTTTCAAAACGCCGCCGAATGTACAAAAAATTTAAAGTAGCAAATAAACATGATACCCAAACGGAATCAATTATTTTTATTTAGAGAAATAAGATATAGCCTTAAAACGTTGGATTATTATTGGCCCACCTTGTATTTACTATAAATTCAATAACCAATCAATTTGTAACCGCTTGAAAATGACGTTAACACGTCGAAACTCTAGTCAAGTTTTTGTCTTCAATTTAGTTAAAATATAACGAACATGCTTCATATTACGTTAACACATTTCAAAGGCAAACATATTTAAAACCACGCTTCCCACTAAAGTGCTCACTGAATACGCTCAGACTACCTAGTAAGGGAATTATTTAATTAGATCCGTAATTATGTAATTGGTAAGCAGACAGACGTGTTTTTGAAGAAACGCGCCTGACCAATTATATTACTTGAAATTACCCACTCTGAAGGCACGAAAAAAAGTTTTGTTTGTAGTTCGATGCGAGCCCAGAAAATATCTATTTTATATTTTTACGAGGGCGGAGACACGCAATCACGCAATCTATTTATTCCCCGAGAATAGATTTTTTTATAGAGTCTCCCTCGATAAAAGTGAGATTGGTAATTATTCGAAAACAAAAGTTTACACTCTCGATTTTACCGCATTATGAGAAAGTTGGGTGTTTTGGTAGTACACATTTTCAAATATATCAATAATTTAATTCGTTTTCTTCACAAAGGGGAGAGAAAATCGGGTTCTCAGCTGTCGAAATCGTAAGAAAAATATCATTTCTCGTCTAAGGGAGAGAAATGATGACTTCTCTCCATGGCTGGCATGGCTGACAGCGTTCTTACTAGGTCAGGTTTTAGAAATTTGCACCTCAGAAAAAATCACTCCCTTGATAAATCGTCGATCCAAATGTAAACTATCGGATGAGAAAATTCCTGGTTTTCAGGAATGGCAAAAACAGAGAGAAATTATGACTTCTCTCCCTGGCTGACATGGCTGACAGCGTTCTTGGCTGGGTCAGGTTTTAGAAATTTGCACCTTAGGAAAAATCACTCCTTTGATATATCATATCGTCGATCCAAATGCAAACTATCGGATGAGAAAATTACTGGTTTGCAGGAATGGCAAAAACAGTTAATTTTTGATACATTGCTTCGATACTTTGCCACCACAAAGGTGTCTAGAGTGCAATTGCAATAAAGCGAAAAAATGCATTTTTCATTTTCAATAGTTTGCATTTGGATCGACGATATAATCAACTACTATTAATTAATTTGTCTGGAAAATTATATAACATAATATTTGTATCTTTAATAATGTGTATTGAATTAAATATATTATAAACATTGCAACTGTCTTCTACGCAGCGTGTGTGTCCAAAGTTTTCTGGGAGTGACTTCGACGCCAACATGCAGATGAGTTTATGGAGGCCCAAAAGCACTCCCACACACCGATGTTCATGTCCAAATAATGAACCCGCAAAAAGTCGTGTGTCGTTTACACCTTCGCATACTTTTCTCTTTTCTGCTCCTCGGTCGCCAGTCATTGCTCCTTCACTTGTCAAATACCATTTATACCCATTTATATTTCACATGGCCGGTCTTTGTCCGGTGTTTGTTCAATGATCTCGTCTAGGATTTCGGCATCAAAACAACTAATAAATTATATAAAACAGATAAACACATAAAACAGAAATAGCAATTTATCAGCATCGCACGGATTAGTCGTAGCATATTCGATACATTTCGACCTTATTAGGAGCTGTTAATTAACCGAAACTTACGGCTGTCATAAAGCTAGTGATCTACAGTAAACTCGCGGATTTGAGTGGCGCGGCAACTGCGGATAATCGAATTCCGCGGACCATTGTTTTTGGTTATAATTAACAAAAGCGTACTAATGTATTTTGCATAAACATTAAAGTCTTAATGTTATTTTAAATATTAGCCGTTTCGGCATCAATAAAATAATTTGCATCAAAATCGAGAACAGCTGAAATGAAAACGGTAGCACACTTGATCGGTCGCAAATGTCAGGTGAAGTTCAGAGCGAGGCTACTTTCCTACTTAACCTACTTCGAAGTGCAATGCAAGAGACAAAAATTCGCAACAGTAAACCTCAAAAAGCACGTAATATGAAACAAGCAATGCGATTGTCCGATTCGAGAACAATGCACGGCACACGCACATAAAATTAATTACTGGATAATCAAAGATTTATTGGTCATTGTGTTAACCTAGGAAATATAGCTCGGTGGGATTTATGAATATTAGTTTTTGGAATCAAATTTTTTAAGGTGATGATGATGATGATGAAATTTGCTTTTGCCGGCCTTCGGGGTGGTCCGCAAATTATGACGTTCGACATTTTTACAAAAAATTTCATTGAGTAAAGTTCAAATTTAACAATAATTTTCTTAAAGTAAAAATTCATGGCCGTAGATAAATAGAATTAAAATGAGAAATACGATGCTCTTCGTCTTCTACAATCTAGGATTCCTAAAAATACTACAATAAATAAATTATCTATTTCTTTGGCTAATATTATATTTAAGTTTGTGTGTTAAAAATATCAAAATTCAGTGTCTGTGCAATAATAAATACATTCAAACCTTCTGTTATTTAAAGCTGTTTTACTCCACACAATTTATTGAATGATAAATGAGTGAATTTCTTGTTCAAAAAATTGAGTGTCTGTGCAATAATAAATACATTCAAACTTTCTGTTATTTAAAGCTGTTTTACTCCACACAATTTATTGAACGAGAAATGAGGGAATTTCTTGTTCAATTTAAATTTTCTAATTTCGGACAGTAAATTGTCCCAAAAATTGAGCAATTTTACAATTCGATTTAATTTTTGGGACAATTTACAGTCTGAAACTATCAATAGATTTGTTGAATTTACCCGATCAGAAGATGTTTTGGGGTGTCAAAATAAGGTCTGCATGGTCAGTGGGCCGACAACCCCCTCCGCCCTCTTTGCGGGATAGAAAATAGATTTATTTAATTAAACATTATTTTTTTTTACTGACGATCGAGTAAATTAAAAATTCTGAAAAAGTCATGAAAATAGTCTATCCAAATAGCAATTCGACCAATTTTTTCGCAAGGCCATACAAAGTCATTTAGACCCTAAAAAAAGAGGATTTTTTAAACATTATTTTTTTACTGACGAGTAAATTAAAAATTCTGAAAAAATCATGAAAATAGTCTATCCAAATAGCAATTCGACCATTTTTTTCCACAAGGCCATACAGAGTCATTTAGACCCTGAAAAAATCCAAAATTGTTTAATAAATTTTTAACCTAGAGGACCCCCTTGCACCGATTTTTGACATTTGCATTAGTGATGTTGTAATCGGGTAATTTTAATAATCGGAATACTGCGATTCGGGTAACGGTAATAATCGGATGATAATCGTAATCGGCATACCTGTTAACCATCGGAATAATAAGGCAATCGTAATCGGAGAAAAATATTAGGAATTGTAAAAATAATCGGAAGAATCGAAATATGTAAATGTAAACTCCTGGCGTGATAAAATAGATAAGCAAAAAAAAGATCCTTGCTTTACTTGGCTGAAAAATTCCTTCTCTTAAGCCCTTGAGTGTAAATTCCTCCACGGATTATTTTACTACAATTTCTCAAATCGTTTTGGCTTCCAGATCAAGTTACAATTTGTTTCAACTTACTATGTGGCATCGTTGTTTTTCTTGAGCTTTCAAAATCAAATTCTTTGACTGATAATTTTTCTACAATTTTTAAAGCCTAGAATGCAATTTTTATTTTCACAGTTCAAGTTTGGATTGTTGTCGTTTTATTTCCACTTATGATATGGCAATTGTTTTTATGGAAAATCAGAAATGTGTTATTTTTCTATCGATCTTGAATTTTTTAAATAAATTGCTTGACCCATAATTTTTGTATAGTTTTTTTAACCGTAGAATATAATTTTCGTTTTACCAGTTCAATTTTGAAGCGTCGTTGTTTTGTTTCCACTTAAGACAGGGCAATTGTTTTTACAGGAAATCGTATATGTGTTGTATTTTAATGGATCTTGAGCTTTTTAAGCAAATTCTTTGGCTGGTAATTTTTCCACAATTTTTCAAACCGTATATTGCAATTTTGAATTCACAGTTCAAGTTTGCAGCGTTTCCGTTTTGTATCTACTTAGGATATGGCAATTGTTTTTACAGGAAATCATGTATGTGTTGTATTTTAATGTATCTTGAGATTTTTAAGCAAATTCTTGGACTGGCAATTTTTCTACAATTTTTCAAATCGTAAGATGCAATTTTAATTTTACTGTTCAAGTTTGCAGCGTTGCTGTTTTGTTTCTACTTAGGATGTGGCAATTGTTTTTACAGGAAATCACATATGTGTTGTATTTTAATGAATCTTGAGCTTTTTAACCAAATTCTTTCACTCGTAATTTTTCTACAATTTTTCAAACCGTATGATGCAATTTTAAATTCACAGTTCAAGTTTGCATCGTTGCAGTTTTGTTTCTACTTAGGATATGGCAATTGTTTTTACAGGAAATCATATATGTGTTGTATTTTAATGGATCTTGAGCTTTTGAAGCAAATTCTTCGACTGGTAATTTTTCCACAATTTTTCAAACCGTAAGATGCAATTTTGAATTCACAGTTCAAGTTTGCAGAGTTGCAGTTTTGTTTCTACTTAGGATATGGCAATTGTTTTTACAGGAAATCATGTATGTGTTGTATTTTAATGTATCTTGAGATTTTTAAGCAAATTCTTGGACTGGCAATTTTTCTACAATTTTTCAAATCGTAAGATGCAATTTTAATTTTACTGTTCAAGTTTGCAGCGTTGCTGTTTTGTTTCTACTTAGGATGTGGCAATTGTTTTTACAGGAAATCACATATGTGTTGTATTTTAATGAATCTTGAGCTTTTTAACCAAATTCTTTCACTCGTAATTTTTCTACAATTTTTCAAACCGTATGATGCAATTTTAAATTCACAGTTCAAGTTTGCATCGTTGCAGTTTTGTTTCTACTTAGGATATGGCAATTGTTTTTACAGGAAATCATACATGTGTTGTATTTTAATGGAACTTGAGCTTTTTAAGCAAATTCTTTGACTAGTAATTTTTCCACAATTTTTTAAACCGTAAGATGCAATTTTAAATTCACAGTTCAAGTTTTTCAGCGTTGCAGTTTTGTTTTTACTTAGGATATGGCAATTGTTTTTACAGGAAATCATATATGTGTTGTATTTTAATGGACTTGAGCTTTTTAAGCAAATTCTTTGACTGGTAATTTTTCTACACTTTTTCAAACCGTAAGATGCAATTTTGATTTCACAGTTCAAGTTCGCAGCGTTGCTGTTTTGTTTCTACTTAGGATATGGCTATTGTTTTTACAGGAAATCATATATGTGTTGTCTTCTAATGGATCTTGAGCTTTTGAAGCAAATTCTTCGACTGGTAATTTTTCCACAATTTTTCAAACCGTAAGATGCAATTTTGAATTCACAGTTCAAGTTTGCAGAGTTGCAGTTTTGTTTCTACTTAGGATATGGCAATTGTTTTTACAGGAAATCATATATGTGTTGTATTTTAATGGATCTTGAGCTTTTCAAGCAAATTCTTTAACTGGTAATTTTTCTACAATTTTTCAAACCGTAAGATGCAATTTTGAATTCACTGTTCAAGTTTGCAGAGCTGCAGCTTTGTTTCTACTTAGGATATGGCAATTGTTTTTACAGGAAATCATATATGTGTTGTATTTTAATGGATCTTGAGCTTTTGAAGCAAATTCTTCGACTGGTAATTTTTCCACAATTTTTCAAACCGTAAGATGCAATTTTGAATTCACAGTTCAAGTTTGCAGAGTTGCAGTTTTGTTTCTACTTAGGATATGGCAATTGTTTTTATAGGAAATCATATATGTGTTGTATTTTAATGGATCTTGGGCTTTTTAACCAAATTCTTTGATTGGTAATTTTTTTACACTTTTTCAAACCGTAAGATGCAATTTTGATTTCACAGTTCAAGTTCGCAGCGTTGCTGTTTTGTTTCTACTTAGGATATGGCTATTGTTTTTACAGGAAATCATATATGTGTTGTCTTCTAATGGATCTTGAGCTTTTGAAGCAAATTCTTCGACTGGTAATTTTTCCACAATTTTTCAAACCGTAAGATGCAATTTTGAATTCACAGTTCAAGTTTGCAGAGTTGCAGTTTTGTTTCTACTTAGGATATGGCTATTGTTTTTACAGGAAATCATATATGTGTTGTCTTCTAATGGATCTTGAGCTTTTGAAGCAAATTCTTCGACTGGTAATTTTTCCACAATTTTTCAAACCGTAAGATGCAATTTTGAATTCACAGTTCAAGTTTGCAGAGTTGCTGTTTTGTTTCTACTTAGGATATGGCTATTGTTTTTACAGGAAATCATATATGTGTTGTCTTCTAATGGATCTTGAGCTTTTGAAGCAAATTCTTCGACTGGTAATTTTTCCACAATTTTTCAAACCGTAAGATGCAATTTTGAATTCACAGTTCAAGTTTGCAGAGTTGCTGTTTTGTTTCTACTTAGGATATGGCTATTGTTTTTACAGGAAATCATATATGTGTTGTCTTCTAATGGATCTTGAGCTTTTGAAGCAAATTCTTCGACTGGTAATTTTTCCACAATTTTTCAAACCGTAAGATGCAATTTTGAATTCACTGTTCAAGTTTGCAGAGCTGCAGCTTTGTTTCTACTTAGGATATGGCAATTGTTTTTACAGGAAATCATATATGTGTTGTATTTTAATGGATCTTGAGCTTTTGAAGCAAATTCTTCGACTGGTAATTTTTCCACAATTTTTCAAACCGTAAGATGCAATTTTGAATTCACAGTTCAAGTTTGCAGAGTTGCAGTTTTGTTTCTACTTAGGATATGGCAATTGTTTTTACAGGAAATCATATATGTGTTGTATTTTAATGGATCTTGGGCTTTTTAACCAAATTCTTTGATTGGTAATTTTTTTACACTTTTTCAAACCGTAAGATGCAATTTTGATTTCACAGTTCAAGTTCGCAGCGTTGCTGTTTTGTTTCTACTTAGGATATGGCTATTGTTTTTACAGGAAATCATATATGTGTTGTCTTCTAATGGATCTTGAGCTTTTGAAGCAAATTCTTCGACTGGTAATTTTTCCACAATTTTTCAAACCGTAAGATGCAATTTTGAATTCACAGTTCAAGTTTGCAGAGTTGCAGTTTTGTTTCTACTTAGGATATGGCAATTGTTTTTACAGGAAATCATATATGTGTTGTATTTTAATGGATCTTGAGCTTTTCAAGCAAATTCTTCGACTGGTAATTTTTCTACAATTTTTCAAACCGTAAGATGCAATTTTAAATTCACATTTCAAGTTTTGCAGCGTTGCAGTTTTGTATCTACTTAGGATATGGCAATTGTTTTTACTGAAAATCATATATGTGTTATATTTTAATGGATCTTGAGTTTTTTAACCAAATTCTTTGATTGGTAATTTTTCTACAATTTTTCAAACCGTAAGATGCAATTTTGAATTCACATTTCAAGTTTGCAGAGTTGCTGTTTTGTTTCTACTTAGGATATGGCAATTGTTTTTACAGGAAATCATATATGTGTTGTATTTTAATGGATATTGAGCTTTTGAAGCAAATTCTTTGACTGGTAATTTTTCTACAATTTTTTAAACCGTAAGATGCAATTTTAAATTCACATTTCAAGTTTTGCAGCGTTGCAGTTTTGTTTTTACTTAGGATATGGCAATTGTTTTTACTGCAAATCATATATGTGTTATATTTTAATGGATCTTGAGTTTTTTAACCAAATTCTTTGATTGGTAATTTTTCTACAATTTTTCAAACCGTAAGATGCACTTTTGAATTCACAGTTCAAGTTTGCAGCGTTGCTGTTTTGTTTCTACTTAGGGTATGGCAATTGTTTTTACAGGAAATCATATATGTGTTGTATTTTAATGGATCTTGAGCTTTTGAAGCAAATTCTTCTACTGGTAATTTTTCTACAATTTTTCAAACCGTAAGATGCAATTTTAAATTCACTGTTCAAGTTTGCAGCGTTGCAGTTTTGTTTCCACTTAGGATATGGCAATTGTTTTTACAGGAAATCATATATGTGTTGTATTTTAATGGATCTTGGGCTTTTTAACCAAATTCTTGGACTGGTCATTTTTCTACAATTTTTCAAACCGTAGAATGCAATTTTCGTTTTGCCCGTCAAGTTTGGAGCGTTACACTTAGGATGTGGCAATTTTTTTAAAGGATATCAAAAATATGTCTCCTGATCTTTTAAAGCAAATTTCCCTGACTGATTATTTTTTCCACAATTTTTGATACCGCGGAAAGCAATTTTCGTTTCTGAAGTTGTTTTTTTGTTTCCACCTGTGAAATGGCAATGGTTTTTATGGAAAACCATCACTGTGTTGATTTTAAACGGAGTTTTTGATGATAATTGCTCGACTGATTTTTTTACAATTTTCCAAACCGTTGAATGCAATTTTCGTTTTCACAGATCAATTTTGGAGCGTTACTGTTTTGTTATGGCAATTGTTTGTATAGAAAATCAGAAATGTGTTGTTTTTCTCATTTATAATTTAAATAATTGCCGTGGAAATAAAACATCAGCGCTTCAAACTTGAACTAGGAAAACGAAAATAATCGGAAAGGAATTTTTTTTTAAAGTTAAAATCTACTAAAAATATTCCACATTTCTAATTTCTCATTAAAATAATTGCCATATACCGAGTTGGAACAAAACAGCAACGCTCCAAACTTGAATTAGGAAAATTTCGTTCTACGATTTAAAAAATTGTACAAAAATATTCAGTCAGGGAATTTGCTTCAAAAGTTCAAAATTCATTTCCCACATTTTTTCTTTTTCCATCGTTGTTTTTCACCAAATTGCAATAAAGTCGAGAAGCGGCGTTACACCGTATTAGAAAAATCGTTTCATCAATTATACTGTCTTAAATATATCATTACAGATGATTTATATCAGGAATGGTTGAGCGTAAACCGCGAAAGGTGAACATTCCTTTTCGGTCCCTAATAAACGATGGCCTATCCGGTCCCGTAAAATTTTTATTATGAATCGATAGTCCTCGGACCTGTATGTAAATACTTACTCACGTACTTAACTAGGTGGCTTAAGAACCCCGTGTTCTTTAAGATAAGATAAAAAAAGACGATGTAAAAAAACAGAGGCTGGACTCGGTGTTTTACCAGGGCGTTGACCTGGACCTGGCCCGGGTCGTTTCTTCTTGTGCCCTTACACTTCTAAGGGATTCAAACTCGAAGATCAACATGACACGAGGAGAGGTGGAGGTACCGAAGGATAGGAACCCCCCACAGACGCACCGTGTACAAGATGTACACATATTTCATAAATTATGGCTCCGTGTTAATGACTTCATTCATTTAGAATAATTTGAAAGGCGATGTGGGCCTATATACGACGTGTCCAAAGTACGCGAACGCGTACCTTCTTCATTATTGATGTCTTGCAAAATTGCATTCCATTAAAAAATGTAGCGTTAATCTACTAGACAAATCAAAGCAAGAAGAAATTTGAATTTGAGACTTACTCAAATATTAAACTATAACTAAAGTTTGTTAGATGTAAAAAAGCTATTGTTACATATGTTTTTAATATACAGGGTGTCCATTTAATTATGGAAATTTGGTAACCTTTCCATTTTTAAATAGAACACCCTGTATATTTTTACATTTTTTAGTTCTAAGAATTTCTTGTAGAAATCATGTTTTTATAGAATCAATCATTTTTGTTATAAGCAATTCATGCAGATTCCCGAACTTCAAACTAAGAATATTTTCCCACATAATTATTTTAACCAAATGGATAAAAAAATTACAAAATTTAAAACCGATAACAAAAAATGATGGGAAGACGGAGATTACTAAGCCACCCGGATTTGGTTCAGTACAGCATTCAGGCAATAGATTCCGCCACTTTGGCGTTTCTACCTTTAACGATTTTCTCACAATTTTTTCAATTTGGATTAAATTGTTAAACTTTTGAAAATTCATAACTTTTATCTTTATCAGCGTATTTCTGCAAGAAATAAGCTGTTTTATATAGTAAATGGAAGCAAAAAGAACCTATTTGCATTGTTATGACAATAAGAATGTAATTTTTTTTAAAATATTTTTATGTTGCCTTGGATTTTAACATTGATGTAAGGATGATTTTGAAATCCAAAATCTGCTTATAATTCAAACACGATGCATTTTATTAAAAAAAACTGATTTTTAGAAAAAAAATTCAGTCCTTGAATTAAAAAATGTAAAAATGTGTTGTATATATAGTTACAAAATTTCCATAATAAAATTAACATCATGTATATTATAAGTATATTTAAACAATAGCTCGTTTACGCCTAGAAAACTTTTGTTTGAATTTTTTTTTAATTTCTACGCTTGGAGAATTATTTAGGTGTTCCGGTAATTTTTATCCATGTATAAAAGAAATAAAATAAGAGACATGTAGAATAGTGATTTAATTTTTAATTGAATTTGGACATAATAATCATCGTCATGTATTTGCAAGGTTTTAACATAGCTATAATTTGATCAATGGATCTTTGCGTGTACGTCATAAATAGCTGAACCTTCAGACAATATGTTCATGCGTTTACTCTCTCTACGATAAGTCGTCCAAGGCGAAGAAACTCAGTCTTGAGTAGTGACGCACACGCAAAGATTCATTGATCAAACTATAGAAACTTTTCAATTAAACAAAACCTTATTTGAAATTTTCATTATAAACTTTTAACACTATATTGAGAATGAGTCAGATCACATATCTATTTGTATTTGTAAGAGCTTAAAGTTGCTAGTTAAAAAAACACACACTTTTTTGGTATAACTATATATTTTTTGCTTGTACACAGGGTGGGACAATTTTATAAAATTTTGAATTCTAGAACATGCATTGGAGAAACAGTTTTGCCTCGGCGAATTATTGCTATAGTTTTTTTTTTATTTTCGTATCTTCGGCTACCACAAAGTCTTGTGAAATGATTGACGAGGCACTTAGTTGAAAATGCATATTATATTTAAATGATAACGTATGTTTGATTTTCAAATTTTTATTTTTGCTTTCGCATTGTTTCGTCACACTGCGGCTTCTTCAGGCAAAGAAATGTACATTTTACATAAGCAAAAATAAAAATTTAAAAATCAAACATACGTTATCATTTAAATAAATTGCCTTGTACCGAAGTTTCTTTTTCTACTTTTTTCGGAATATCTATATTTGCATGTAGGTGTTCGGTTGAAATATTTGAATATTCATTCAAATAATTTGAGATACCTTTTTAGATGTCTGCTGAATCAGGAGTAATATGTGCAAGATACACAGACTCGGATATTTTGATGGGAGTAATATGTTCTTGAAATATCTTGAGAGGTTTATCCTCCATCCTAACAGTTTTGTCCTTTCGACAGTCAAAGAAAAAGCAACATCGTCAGAGTAATTACACCGTCACGTTTTTTTTAGCTCTGTCGCGACGAACCTTCTCTTTATTAGTTATAATACCAATATCTTGTAAAAGGGTCGAAGAAAGAGAAGCACCAGCTCGATCTGAAATGCCATCATAAGGTTCAAGAGTTCTCGTAAACACAGGTAGTTGTAGCACATTGTAGGAAATTAAAGATTTTTAGGTCCAAAACTCTTACTAAGATTACTGGGTTTTTGTTGAAATTTTCCTTTTTATTTTCCTTCCATTAATCCAAATAATTTCTTTCCAATCGTTTCTGTAATTTTTTTATTGTTGTTACATCTGCAGAGAACCAATCATCATCACATTTCTTACAGATCTTTGGTCTTGTAAGAAAGGTCGTTTTATTTCACACTCAAACTAGGTCTGAGCTTTTTCAGGCAGCCACATCAGACATACGCTTGTTTTTTGGTGCGTTGGGTCACCCTTCCGTTGGTTATATGGATTTAATACATTTCTAATTACAAGACAAAAAGTATATTGATCGAATACTGAAGAACCAATGAGTATTGAAGCAGCCGTCCTCATTTGAAGTAAAGATTTTGCAGTCTAAAAAAATTGTAGAGACCGGAACAAATAATAATCCGAAGGTGCTTGATCTGAAAAATATGGTGGGTGTGGTAGTACATTCCATCCAAGCTATAAAAGCTTTTGGAGAGTTACCACACTTGTATGAGGTATCGCATTATCTTGGTGGAATACTGAAATACACATTTTTTAACGATCAGTTCTGGCCTTTTCTGTTTGATTGAATCATTCAATTTGTCCAGTCGGCAGTATTCTTCAAAATTGATCCTGGTATTGGCCAGCAGAAGTTAAAAATAAATTATTCTCTTGACATCCTACCAAACAGACAACATCCTCTTGCTTGATGCTTTCAAAGTTTTCTACTGCATGATCTCCTGCGTTCAACATAGCTGTAGACAACCCATTTATCATCATATGTGATGATTCGCTTTAAAATTGATCATTCTCTTGACATTTGAGAAGTAAATCACAGACGTCAATGTCACAGAGCAATTTTTTTCTGCAAGAACATATGGAACCCATATTGTTAACTAGCAATGAAAAAGACCAATAAATTCTAATATCTAATATCTAATATGTCCAATGCGTTTCACGTGATCATGAACGGTCGAATTCGATCAATTTAAACTCTCAGTGATCTCACATGGTGTTATTCGACAGTTTGCATAAACAC
The DNA here is from genome assembly GCA_910593695.2 of Ocypus olens. Lineage (NCBI taxonomy): Eukaryota > Metazoa > Arthropoda > Insecta > Coleoptera > Staphylinidae > Ocypus > Ocypus olens. The sequence goes on along the minus strand of OU343055.1, from coordinate 13,529,638 downwards.
ATGCCTTTAAAACATCAGCTTCAACTGGCCTTCGAGAACGTGGTTCATCTTCAACATCAAACCTGCCGAAACGAAATTATACAAACCAGTTTTGGCAATGGCGTTCTGTCAGTGCATCTTCTCCATACATATTGAACAATTTTTATCTTGCTCGATTATCATTTTAACATTTTCGACAGTAAAAAGGTAAAATAAGCTGAAATTACTGTTATCGACTTTCCATATTTGATGAGACACAAAAAAAAAACTCAAAAAAAACACAAACAATTTCTTCCGCTGTCAGCTGTCAAAATATATACTGAATATATTCTGTTAGAAAAAACGAAATTATTTTCCGAATAACCATGCCACTTTATTTACTTATTTATTTATTTATTTATTGACGGACGAACCTTTTTACAAGAAACAATTAAAATAAAGAATACAATAAAGAAATCAAAATAAAATATTGCACCATATAACTAATACATAAAAATAACGATATATTACAAAAGTAGAATTACTATTATATAAACTATACAGATTTAATAATGAATAACAACATTATATACCAACAACATATGGTGATACATCAATATACTTTAGATGGCGTTTAAATTTATTAATACATTAAGATGTATCATATAGGAAAAAAATAGGGGAAACACAAACCAGATTGCATAATCTGAACATTCTGCACAATGCATTATTTCTAGCAAAATTTGATCTGTGAAAAGATTTTCATGTTCCACCCAGTCAAAATATCTGGTTTCTTTAGTTGGCAGAAGACGTTAATACCTCTTGGAGCTACAAAGTGACGGCATATTGAATCGCTTCTGGTTTCAGCTGCCATTCCACAAAAATACAAATCTAAACAAATATTTATGAAATGAAATTTGTCTTTAACTGTTCGAACTTAATTTTTAATTTAATCAAAGAACTTGCAACGTCCTTGTAGAAGTAAATGGTTTGAACTAAAACAATTTGCCCCGAAGTACATACACGGATGTTCTGTTTGTTGAAAACTGAAGCTAAGCCGAACAAGAAAAAAAATTACAACTATCGTTTCGTATCCTGTTTTTATCCTTTATTTCTGCATTTGAAGAATGTGAAATTTTTAAAATTTGAAATTTGAAATTTCAATGACGTGGCTTAAATATCTCAAACAAATTAATAAAAAAATGTTTCTAATGAATATTATTTGTTAATAAATAATGGTTGAAGTTTCTCGTATATAACTGGATCAAAAGTCCGACAGGGATCGAACCTGCAACCTCCTGATCTCCGGCTTGAAGCGTTGCCATTTGCGCCACAGAAGCCAGACACAGTTTCCAGTTTCAAAACTTTTTCTAAAGAAGAAGCATTCACTATTTTTAAATTTTAGAAACGCCATCTACAATCAACCCATCCAACTATATGTATATCCTCAAACAGCTTTTCCATATTAATTTCTTTCAACTTTACGAAATTAAGAGTACGTACTTAATTATTAAGGAGAGGAAAATGCCGTTTGTGTTATTGCAAATTTTTCACATCAAAAATTAGTAAATTATTTATTACTCACGATTAAAAAATCAACAGCACGCCATTCATAAAATGATATTAATATTTTAAATATAAAATAATTACACTAATTTGGATGTTTTTGTGGGGGAGGCCATGCATATCGGGGGGCTAGTACCGTCTATACAGTGCGCACCTAAAGTATGGAATATATTCAGTAAAACCGAAATAAAATATTTTTGGAAAAAATCCAGGAACAGATCGATTTTCTTTTACAAAAATACACATTTTTGCAAGAAAGTCGATTTTCAGTCGTCAATTTAAGTTATGACGTCCGCCAAGTTGTTTTTAAATGGCAACCCCCTATTTTTCTTGTTGATTTTGAGAGATCTTTTTATTGTCGAACTGGCAATATAAAAATATTGCCATCTTATATAAGAAATTTTTCGAGTAAATGACAATTGAAGTTGAAAGCTTGATATTTAGAGTTTTTGCAAAATGACCTTGTTCCAGTGCTTTTTTTCCAAACAAAAATGATCTTGACCTTCCATATAATCATATAATACAATATTGTTTCAACAAGACGGCGCACCTCCGCACTAGGAGCGTTTATTGACAATTGCTTTACGAATAAGTGGACTGGCAGATGAGGACCGATAGAATAGCCAGTGAGAGAGATGAATGCGCAGAATTAGCCTGGAAAATATTCAAAATGTTCAAGAAGCATTTGTACTTGTTCGAAAAAAAAACGCCTATTGCGGGGATACGCCGTCTTGCTGAAACCGTATTGTATTATTTGGAAGGTCAAGATCATCGTTGTTTGTAAAAATTGCTACTACAAGCGCTGGAATAAGGTCATTTTGCAAAAACTTTAAATATCTAGTTCTCACCTTCAATTGTCATTTACTCGAAAAATTTCTTATGTAAGATGGTAATATTTTTATACCATCACTTCGACAATGAAAAGATCTCTCGAAATTAAGAACAAAAATAGGGGGTTGCCATTTAAAAATAAAATGGCTGACGTCATTACTCAAAAACAAATGACGACTGAAAATCGACTTTCATACAAAAATGTGTATTTTCATAAAAGAAATTCGACGTGTTTTTCCAAAAATATTTTATTTCGATTTTACTGACTACATTCCATACTTTAGTCGCGCACTGTATGCATAAACAGTGAGATCAGAAAGTCTAAAATAGTTGGCAGCACATTTTCTGAAAATCCCTATAATCAAGTAAAATTATATTGGCTGTCTGCCATTCTCCAATGCAGTGCAGTGTACATTTGATTAATTTTGACATCTTGTGATTTTTTAAGGTTAATAGTTTTGGTTGTTTCCTTCTGCCGATTTTGTGTATTTTAAACATTAGCAGTTATTTCTGTAACTTATCGCTATTAATAATACATTTAGGATTAATAATTTAGCTGTTTTATGTAAATTTCAGAGCTTTCCATGCCAAAATTCCGCCAATCAACTTTTGTTAGTTACGCTGTGTTTTAATGGCTGCCAACTATTTTCGACTTTTTGATCTCACGATATCTAACAGAACAACATTTAAATGAATCGATTGGAAAAACGATAGAGGGAAATGTATCATGGCATGAATCGCAAAACAAAAATAATTCGCAATCTTAATTGAAACACTCAGGAAACTTGGCACGCTCGAAGGAAAAACCGATTTTTTTTATCGTTTCCTCACTGCATTAAATCACGCGTAATTACGTTTAATTTGTAGAAAATGTCAAATGATAAAATATTACAAGGTTAAGTACATATTCAACGGCGATATACAATTATTCGATTAAAATTAATGCGCGTTACGTTAATCACAATTGTTTCCCTTGCGAAACGGCCTTAATAACGGAGAATTAGCTCCCTCTATATTTTACATTAATCCGCAATAGTCTTCGTTGAAAAATCGCATCCATGATGAAATCTCGGCCGCACGGTCAACCTTTATAGAAACGTTATTCATTTGATATTTTTGCAAAACTTAAATCTGATTAATATTTCTAATACTAATAATAATAATTTGCCTTACTATTATCATTCCCCCCACAAGGAGACTGGGGCACAAAAGTATTGTACTGGTATTGGGCAACGCATTTCACACTCAGCAATGCGATTCTATTATTATTGATCTATTCATATACAGTGTGTTTCAAAAAGTAATTGATCGTAGTCGCCTATATTAACGCTTTTTACCACAATGGTCAACATTTTTGACGTTAACTGTTTGAATGACGACCAAACCGCTTCCTCATGGCGGCGAGCTAGTATGACAATGGCATAGCAATACTGCCATAGGGCCTTAAAAAAATCCGAAATTATTATTATGTAGAAAAATACGGGAATATTCAAGGTTGAAATGATGTGTCAATTATTGAAAAGAACATTTTTATCTATTTCTTAAAATCCTTATTTTTGAGATTACCCCCGTATAATGGCACAAAGGACCAACGAGTGGTGCTGCGATCATCTGGTCGCCCTCCACAAACTATCAACACCCCCGTATAAAAAATACGCATTTATCAAACATGATCGAAATCGTCTCGGGGACCTCAAAATGAATATTTTCGTTAAAATTAGAAAATATAAAAAATCACGAAAATTATAAGGTGTGAGCCACAGAATTTTGTTTCCGAGTTGGCCATGCCTGAGAGAAAGAAACATAGCATTAATGTCTGAGATTAATTCATTTAAAAAAATCTTATTCAATAGTCTCATGACGTAATAATATTCGACATACCTCATTTATTTCACAGCCAACTCTGAAACAAAATTTTGCGGCTCACACGATACTTTCTCGTGTTTTTATCGTAACATTCTTAATCATGGATTACGTACATCCACGATATCCTATTTATACAAGTTGCCATCAAATCTATTTCTGTTCGATCATCATTGAAACATTCCATACATATTTATGTACTACTAGACATTCATTATAGTAAAGGTATTTGTTTAATGGTAATCATCAAATCAATAACAATACATTAATCCAGATCCGTATGGAATAATAAATTACTGAATGAAACATGCAACTCATTTTCTCCACATCTATTATTATTCACATGGTCATGGGCGAAAATTTATTGAATGTCTTTCCAGAAATTTCCAGCATTAATTGAATTTAACCGCAGATGGCAATGTGGAAAATTTGATTTAATATTATCCTGTATAATAAAATATCAAAGTATTATGATTTTAAGAGTCATTTAACGGAACTATCCAAAATGAATGAAATACCTAATAACATATATTTCTGGTCATTCATAGACCTGATCGGAAGAATAGATGATTTTATTGAGTGGAACCATTTTTTATGGACCCATTATTATTTACACAAAATTTTCACACAGTCCCGAGAGGAATCCTGTACGATTTCATGCTACTGTCCACCATTAAAAAAACCGCACTGAAGAACACCTGACGTCCTCCCTATAAAAACCCACTATTAATCAAAAAGGGTCCCCCTCGGCCCTACGATACAATCGCAATAAAAGGAGACGGCGATACCCCACAAAACGAAATGGAAAGTAATAGAGAGAGAGAAACAAGGCCCAAGATTCTCTGATAGCATGTGGGATACCACCAAATATAAATTAAAAAGCAGTCTTCTTCTTCTTTTTGGGCCCAAAACGGTTCCCACAGTATTCTCTTCCGCCTTCTCGATTACACATTCCTGGGCCCAATTAGACTTAATTGGTATGCAAAATTTGTAGATTTTACTTTTTTTAAAATTCGTTTCGGGCGAAGAAAAATCCGTACCCGTGTCTGGTTTCACCCCTGATCGCCGGATAAAAAACGAAAGGGTCGCGGGTGCGCTAGAAAGAGAGAAGGAGAGAGAGAGGGCGATGCTGAGTGGCGAAACGACCTGACCCCTAAGAGAGGTAGAATTGGATAATGGGAAAGGGTTGAAGACCCTAACCTGCCCAACTCGATCCCGTTATTCACCCCGCCGTTAAATCTTCCGCATTCCACGCGTTGAATGGGTTAGGCTTCTCGACTGCTATTTGGGCAGGTTAGTTCTTTTATTATTTTTTTTAATCAGAGCCAGTTTTGTTTTGATGCGCTTGGTAATTTATTTACGGAGGTACTTAATAGCTGTTGTGGCTTGTTAAACTTTATTATTATTAATTTTACGAAATCTGGCAGTAATAATAATTTGATGAAATTTGATTTTATGTAATTAATATTGCACAAAATAGCTCTATTCAGCACGATTTTACGCAATATTAATTTCGTAAAAGCCTACTTCATCAAATTATTATTATTGATTGATTTCGTAAAATAAATAATACATGTTATTTGTAGATAATTACTAATGACATATTTTTTTCGCTACCGACAACGTAAATACGCATTGCATCCATGGTTACAGGTACCGTAAGTGGCTGATAACATTCGTGGTATTTGTTGTCCTTGACGACGGAACTTAATTTTTCACTTACGGACCTAGGAAAATAATAAACAGAAACGTAACGCTCCAACATATGGGCGAGCGACACATTTTCGTCTATACCTAATAGCATCGGCATTCTTTTTACATAACCACTGCTTCAAAGAGTCCTAACAGGACACATACCTTTTTCGATTTTATCGGTAACTAACCGTTCTAACACGCTATATTCGCAGCTTCGTTTAGATCCATGCCCGCACAAAGTTTCACTGTATTGACACAAACAAACAAAATTCGACATTCTTTTATTGGTTGCCGGGTTGCCAATGAAAGCGTTTACTGGCATCGCATCTCATCTCTGGAAACTTAAGATCGTTTACCAATTTTACAATATCTACCGCAGCAAATGCATTTAAAGCCATTACAGGTAATACATTATTTGCCATTTTTAGCGTTATTCGAAATGATTGACGCACGTTACAAATTTATTTCACTTTTAGATTAGTTTCCCATTTTTAAGATTTCGTTTTTGACGACCTTACAATTTTATTAAGACTTTAAGAATGTCTTATCTTTAAAATCAATTGTATGTAGTAAAGTCTCGAGGGAGAAACCAAGCACGTGTTTGGCAGAAGTTTTACGAATTAAAGATGTCCGACATTGAAATAGATATGTGTGCCCAATTCAAACAATGTTACTTTAATCGTTACGTTTCGTGATTGTGAATACAATAGTATACATACCTCACGGGAACTCAATACCAGCCTCGAGCAATTGCAAAGCTTGGTTTGCCCTCGGCTGTAATACAATGTTTCCCGACTCGGTATGTAATATACCATTAATATGCTTCATTTATCAATATTTATAATTATTTTACTAACCAATACTAGGGTATTTGTATAAATGCTGACTCATATGGTTTTATTGTCTACGATATCGTGAAAATTCAAATTTAGATAAATCATTATTAATATGGAATACCGATCCATAACTCTAAATCAATCTTAATATTTAATCAATAGACGTGCGGGTAAGAGTAGATTGTCTTCTTCAGCATAAGCTAGTGTTTTTTCATAGCATTGATCGAGCACCACCGTAGCGTGACAAAAAGCCGAGTCCAGTGACGCCGTGCGACATTAAAACAAATTACATTTTCCTACGTCGATGCGACATAATGCCGAATTACATGTAGAACGAAGCGACATTGTGCCGAATTACATTACGAGAGAATATGGTAATATTAATTGTGATTGCATTTTCACCAATACGACGTATCCACGACATACATGTGCAAAGGTTCCACCTGTTTTTTTTTTTAATCATGATTTCTTCAATCGACATCTTTAATGTGTTCTCTATTTCAACAGAAGCGATTTTTCTGGATCAATCATGGCAATATGTTTTTGATGATTGATAGAAAGAGACGACAGAACTCACATACGCCAATGACACTCTATGAATTGTTCTTAATTCCAAAATAAGCATTTATGGCTGAATTAAAAAAATATTATTTGGATTCAGAATTATGACATGAAAAAAAACATGAAAATTTCTTGAGTTCCTTATATTAAAAAAAAAACCGCCACTCAACATATGGAAATAATCTCAGCCATTTTAGTAGGTATCGATACCACCTTTAAAACAAACATAAAATCGTGTTGATAGCTTTTATAGTTTTGAAGAAAGGTGTACATAAAAAGTCAAAAAACTTAAAAATAGTCCGTACAAGAAATCGCCTCCCCTACTTTGCTTACAAATTTCGATCATTTCTAATAATCGGAATAAATGTAAAATAAAACAAATGCAAAATACATTTATTATACGCAGAATCAGAATCAGCTATAAAAAAAACGATTATTACTTTCTCCGTTACGAAGTACGAGAAAGTATTGTGATCGTGATTTTTTTTTCAAAAATTTTTTTTACGGAAATATCCGTTTTGGGGTCCCTAGATGCCAATTCAACAATTTCTGGAAAAAAAAATTGTGTCTGTGTGTGTGCTGTGTGTGTGTGTGTGTGTGTGTGTGTGTCTGTGCGCGCTGTATCTTAAAAACTAATAGAGCAATTGATATGAAACTTTGAACATACGTCGTATTTGATAATACGGAGAACTGAAAAGCTTTTGGTAAAATTTCGTACACCGGAAGTGGGTGGTTACCTTAAGTGTTTTTTGTTTTTTGCCAATATTTTCTTAAATATGAAAAATATCACAAAAACATTTAAACAAATATTGAAGACAATAAAGAAATGAGATTATTTTGTTTGAAAACATTTTTCATAAAATCATTTTTATTCGAGAAAAAAATTTATTATTTTTTTTTCATTTTTGGTTTATAATTATAAAACGATAATAGTTACAGGAAATTTATATTAGTAATAATTGTAGAGAATGCCAAAATGAACAACTTATAAAGAATAAGTTTTTTCGAAATCTCTTTAGTTTTTGAGTAAACTGAGTTTTTGAATAATAAGTATAATTTTTCCATCTTTCATAATTTTGACGTTTTAAACTTCAGTTTCATGCGAGTCTATGAAACGCTCGATGTTCATTTCAAATATGATTTAAAAAGAAAATAACCCATGAAAGTGTAAATATAAATGATGATACCATCGGAGAAAGTACCATGATGGCCACATCACCATTTTTTTTTTTAATTTTTGAGGAAGTGACTGCCTTAATTCTTTGTCGCTTAAAATGCCAAACGTGAACTAAAAAGACAGGCCAAAATATGTTAAAAAAACAGGTCAAAATATGTCAAAAACAGGCCAAAATATGCCAAAAACATGCCAAACATTCTAGTTTATACAAAATCAACAAGCTTCTCAAACTATCTTAGATGCTTCGAAGTAATAGAATGACGTGTCTTGCTCGATTCTTCAAAATTGCAATTTGTAGCGTTAATGCTCACATTATTTCCAAAATCTTGGGTTTTTAATGGTTTTAATTTAGGTATACGCTCTGGGTTTGCACTTGCAAGTTGGCAGTAGCAACAATTGTAATTGTAATTGTTGTGGTAGTGTTAGCAGCTCAACGAGCAGCAACAGTCGTTATTGTTGTAAGTATAAGTGTTAGCAGCTCAAGGAGTAGCAACAGTTGTAATTGTAATTATTGTAATAAGTTTAAGTGTTAGCATTGCAAGGAGCAGCAACTGTTGTAATTGAAATTATAATTATTGTAATACGTATAAGTGTCAGCAGCTCAATTATTTCAAAGCTTGAATATAATTATTTATTTTTTTGCATTGAAATCAGAAATCAAGGTTATCTGTCATCATTATGTTACAAGCTTAATTATGGAATTAATTTGGTCAATATTTCTTTATATAGAGAGAAAAACATCTTTATTCAGACATTAACATATCTTTAAATTAACATTTACACAATATAAAGTTATTGGTGGTTAGTCTGTCCGGGCTATCGACCTGAGGCCGTTCTGCCCTATTTCTATATTATGCACTGAATTTAGAAATAACATGCAAAGCCCGGAACCTTAATTTTTGCAAATCTTATTTTAAAGAAGGATATTTCTACAAATCAATACACTTTCTTATAGTATCGAAACAAATATTCAAATGATGCCGAGGATCAGATACAGGAGCAAAATATCATCGAAAATTAGCTTAACTATCTTTCGGATACTGATAATAAAAGCCGGAAACATTCCGCTGATGAAGATTCATTAACAGCTTCGCAAAATTTTAATGAATGATTTTTCATTAAAAGGGTTGAGTTCACTTCCAGTGATCTTCAAACTCGTACCCAAGATGTTGTAGACTCGGATATCTCTGTTCTAGTTTCTTCATTTTTAAGGGGGCCACAAAATGGTCAATTTTTGTAATTTTTTTTGGGGGAAAAGTACACAATATATTCATCTGGGGATTGCATTTATTGTAATTTTGTTTACATTCGCTATTCTTTTTTGACTGCCGGACTCAATTGTACTCCCCGTACAGTGCATGCGCGAGGTGCAACACTGATTGGCGGGATAGACCCATCCCGAACGGTAGATTTCAAATTAAAAAGCAAAGTAGATGAAATTTATTGGAGTTGACGTTGAAAAAACTATAAAATATGTTTTTTTTTAAATGGCGTCTACTTTAAGAAATATTTTCTGTTTATTGTTTGAAGTGCTGAAAAATTTACTCAAATTTAACTTTTTATTGATTTTTGTAGATCAACCTCTTAATTTTTACAAACGATATTCATCCCGCCAATTTGAAAAACATAGTTTAAAAAAAAACGCAGTTAAATATTAGCAGTAATTTAATTAAATGTAATAAAGACGAAAAATAGCCTGAATATATAAATATTCAACCTGTTCGTTACTCTGCAACATTAAGTCTTATTGAGACTACAAACACATAACTTATTGAAACTACTTCACTGGCTAGTGACACACCGGATATTGAATGATACTAAAGAAATTTGCTTGTTATTACTAGTACTACTAGATAAATACCATTGGTTTAAGATCATTTGTTTCTACAAACAGGACTAACTTGAAAATAATTCTAAAATTAAATTTGAAAATTTAAACTGTAAATGTTATTATTAAAATGAAAAAAAAAACTAGAAAGCATTTTGACAAGCAGATTTATATGCAATATCCCACAAAACAAATTCATATATCAACAAATTGTTTAAGGGACATATCCTAGATACTTCAAGGATTGCGAATAGTCAGACAAAGAAAAATCGATTTTCTTGAACCAGTTTACCGAAAGTCCCCGTTAAATCGCTTCTAGATACCATCGCAGTCCAAAAGAGTATCTCCCGGCGTGCTAGGCCCCGACGATACTGACAATAAAAGCCGGAAACTTTCCACATATGAAGATTTATTTGATTCAAGGAAATATACTCTTTGGGAGGGCAGAACATAATACGAACTAGGGATATTTAAATAGTAAATAACTATTTGGTAGTACATATGTGTTTTATAATAACATTATCAATCATAAAAATAGAGAACAAAAAAAAGCTGGAATCAACCACTGCCACACCTCGGCTAACGGTATCAAACCAATATTCGTTTGTGCGCAGGGGTTCTTCACTATTCAAATGAACTCTACATATTACTACAGAAATAATTGCCATATTCTATTTTGTCCGGCATTACATAATTTATCCATTGAAAATAGATGTGATAATAATTTTCCGCTCAAGGGCGACTTGAGTCTGCTCGGTAGGCTATTTTATTTTTATTACTGATTATGTAATAGTTTGACAATAATGTGTCTAACGAGTTATTACATGAATATTTTAATCAGTCGGAGATTAATTGCGGTTATCTCATTTCTTTTGCATTTTCCGCGTTATTTGTATAATCGAATTGGCTTTATTGTCAGGTTAAAAAAACTGAAATAAATCAATTAAAGCATAGTGTTATATTTTTATTATTTACAGGGCAAAATTATGTTGCCTTTACTAATCTGGTAAGTTTACTTAAACGATAATGTCATGAAAATTATTGAATATAATAATAATAAAAATATATTTTCTTTACAGAAAACAGAATTATATAAAAAATATAAAATATAATAGCATTACGTAAATATTTGTGTAGAAATATATCGTGTGTTTATAATATTGTTACTTATTTTATTCAACTTACCAAAAAAATAATTTTGAGTTCCCGGCACATCCACCATAAGATCAATGCGTAAGTGAGCTCATTTTACGTGTACTTACGAGTAATAATAATAATAAGAATAATAATTTATTCATGCTATTCCAAAAGGCTTACAAACGTCAATTAGTTTGGCAACGAGCATACAAGAGTCTTAATTAGAATACATATATAATATAATCACAGAAGGAAATTTAGACTAAGGTTAATAGGAATAAATAAAATTATTGTAAAGATAAAATGAGAATAAAATCGTAAATGAACATGACAATGACAAAATAAAATTTCCTAATAATAGATATAATAAGATTACAAAATAATATAAAAGTTATTAAAATTTGAAGTATACATTCATTATTTGCAAGCAAATAATTTCTGAAAATACTCGTATAAAATTGGATCAAAAGTGTAAACATGCTTCCGACAGAGATCGAACCTGCAACCTCCAGGTTGCTAGGCGGTGGCACTGCCGTTTGCGCCACAGAAGCCATACAGTGTGAGACGGAAACCGTGTCCTTTATGTGGAGCAAACGGCAGCGCTCCGGCCTAACAAGCTGGAGGTCGCAGGTTCACTCCCTCTCGGATGTTCACGTTTTTGTTTCAATTATATATGAGTATTGTCAGAATTTGCTTGCAAATAATTATTATACAATCAATTAAGTTAGGTTAATTTATTTATTCAGATTATTATTGGACCCTAAAATGCGCAAGTTTGCCTCAATACAATCTGGCGAAATACGGACACCCTATACCAGTGATGGCGAACCTTTTGAGCTCGATGTGTCAAAATTTAAAAAAATTGAAACATAATTTTCGTGGCGTGTCACACATCACAAAAGTAAAGACTAATAAAAACATAAATATTTTTAATTTTTGTATTAATTAATTATAATTTTGTTAATTATTATTAACGAAAGTAATAATATTATTATTAATAACCAACTTTGGCTGTTATAAAAGGCAAATATTTGAATTATGAATTTTTTTATCTTGATGCGTGCCACAAAAAATGAGCGTGTCAAAGGTTCGCCATCACTGCCCTACACGTTTGTGCAAAATTTTGACTTTATTAAATTTAACTGTAGTTCCGTTTTTACCCGAATATCCACTTATTTCTGTTTACCTTTTAACACACTTATGTGTAAATTTTATTTCTTTATAATGCTGATGGCATTGATAGAAACCGTGTCGAAATGTCACGTTTCACGCTTAACAACAAATAATTTTATTAAACTTTTTATGATCGTCTGATCAATAAGTATGCAAATTTAGTAATAAGGAAATGTCCCACATTACATCTTCGATTCTCAGACATAATAATTTACTATTAATGCTGAAAAAAAAATTGGAACTCAAATATGGAAATTGAATTTCCATTCATAGTTCCGTTATTGGTTGAGAAGAGATCCATTCAAGGTAATATAAGGCAAGGTCGAGTGAAATTTAATAATTCTCTAAGTTCGCCACTTATTAAAGTAACTTAGGCTGTTCAGCAAGGAACTGTGTTGGGTCCGATGTAATTTTTAATATATTTAAATAATATTCTACACATAAATGTCTTTCAAGCTCACATATCATACGCGGATGATACAGTTGTAGTATTTGTAGGTGATTAGTGGGAAAATGCAAATAAGACTGCTGAAGCCACACATATATCGTATGTTCATTAAAAAAAACCTCAGGTGTGCCATGATTTTTTGTTTTTAAAAATAAAAATAAGTTGGCACACATGTTAGGAATTGCCATATAAAACGTCAGATCTTTCTAAAATTCATAATTATTCCGTGGTCACAATGGTTTACAGCAACCAGCAAAAACGTTTCTAGTTGAAAGATATTTACGAAGTGGGCGGAAATTAGGTGTATTCATTCGACACACCTTTGGCTGAGTTTCAGGAAGAATTTCCTAACGTTCTCATAATTTATGATGAATTTAAAATACCTTATCATGATCAGTTATGTTTCTGTAAACCACGAACGTACTTAGGATGCTATTAACACAGCTCAAGGAATTTTGGAAGGTGAACCTTCGTCTTCTCTGCATCGTTTATCACAGCAAATTAATTCATCGGCAGGAACATGCCGCAAGTAACATAACCTCAATATGTGTTACCAACTTAAATTTTTAAAAATAAAAAATCATGGCACACTTGAGGTTTTTTTTTAATGAACATACTTTGCTTTTAATATGGACTTCTAATTAATGTATTGTAATGAGATTTTCAGCATTTATGTAAACGTGTGTGCTGTTTTCAATGAAGAGATTAAACGACTTCAACACCAACTTCCTTATTTTAAATAGAATTCCATATTTTTACTTTCTCCCTTACGAAGTACGAGAAAGTATTGTGATCGTGATTTTTTTTTCAAAAATTTTGTGTCTGTGTGTGTGTGTGTCTGTCTGTGTGCGCTGTATCTCAAAAACTAATAGAGCAATTGATATGAAACTTTCAACATACGTCTTATTTGATAATCTGAAGAACTGAAAAGCTTTTGGTAAAATTTCGTACACCGGAAGTGGGTGTTTACCTTAACTGTTTTTTGTTTTTTGCCAATATTTTCTTAAATATGAAAAATATCACAAAAATATTTAAACAAACATTGAAGACAACAACGAAATGAACATGTTTTGCTTGAAAACATTTTTCATAAAATCATTGCTATTCGAGAAAAAAATTTATTAATTTTTTTAAATTTTTGGTTTATAATTATGAAACGATAATAGTTACAGTAAATTTGTGTGAATAATAATTGTAGAGAATACCAAAATAACCAACTTCTAAAGAATAAGTTTTTTTCGAAATCTCGTTAGTTTTTGAGTAAACCGAGTTTTTGAATTTGAAGTATAATTTTTCCATGCTTCATAATTTTGACGTTTTAAACGTCAGTTTCATCCGAGTTTACGCAACGCTCGTACATTTAAAATATGATTTCAATAAACCATGAAAACGTAAATATAAATGGCTATGATACCATCAAGTCGGAGAAAGTAACATGATGGCCACATCACCATTTTTTTATTGGAAATTTAGATTCTACATAAAATTCTGTAAAAAGCAAACTTTGCGATTTCGATATTTTTGACAGTTTTAAAAAATCCTGTGTTCTTTCAAAATTCACTTCAAAAAGACATATATACAAACAAAATAATATCGAAGGGATGCAATGTTGGCTACAAAGAAAAATTCCCGAAGGTAGGGAAGTGGTGATTTATTTTTGTAATAATAAAATAGTGTTCAAAATTTCATACCACATTTACTCAACTGTAATAAACCAATAAAACTTTACTTTTTACACATTATTTAACTTTCTGAAGCATAATTCAATTCTGCATAGATCTATACTATCATCTTCTTTCGTTTTCAAGATATTTACATGTTTGTAAAAATACGTTAATATTTTGTGCAATAGAATAATCGGAATGTATTTTACCTAGAAACCAGAAAACAACTCTTATTGATTTAAATAGTTTACGAATGAAAACGTCAAATTTAGAAGCGAAATTAAATTTTATTTGATATGATTGTCAGTCAATTTTCTGAAACATACATTTAATCATTTTCAGAGTAAGTCTATTCTACTGATATAGAGTATTGAAGTCAAAGATAAAGCTGCACTTATGACGCGTATGCCGATGAACAATTGCTTGATTAGTATTTAGATCAGATAATTCATCTGAATGACTACTATTAATGTTAAATCAGAGATATTCCAATTTATAGGTGACTGCGATTTTGTTTAAACACACCGCAGTTATTCTTTTATATAAATCACAGATTGACGAATATATATTTCGTTTTAAGTTACATTACAATATTATTAATTTATTATCTTCGCTTTATAAATATCAAACTCAGAAATTACGTGGATGATGAGATATGTAATACACGTCTTCCTTTGGTGCAGTCTAGAAATAAAAAGATGTATTAAGAGGGCCTGTTGACCAAAAAAAAAACTAAAACTAAAACTGGTTTAATGAGATTAGTTGATCGCATTCTCCTATAAAAATTCATTATGTAATATATATTCATTAAATTACTGAATAACTTAATCTAAGTCGTCCAATTTATGTGTAAACATAAGTGTGAACACTTGGGCAATTAATGAATATACATCTCATTTAATAACATTTATATCGTAATATAGGTAAATATTGTGTGTAAACATTAGTTATTATAGATATCAGGTAATGGCAATCGTTATAAGAACAATAATATTAATTAATATAAAAAAAATGTTTATGCTGGAGGGTTCCACTTCGTTACACATTTTGTATAATAAATAAAACACTACTAGTTTGTATAACTTTCCAAGTTATACAAACAAAGTAATAGTGGTTTATTTATTATAATAGAAAATTGTTCATCAACATCTCACTCGTAACATTGATATTCATTAACTTTACAATTTTCACGGATTGCATATTGCATATAATAGATGTTATTGAGAAAACTTTTTATTTTTAGTACAAAAAGTCACCCTTCAATGTGATAATCACTAGAGTTGTATAAATTTAATCATTTATGCTATTTTTGATCTGTTCCACATATTTAGTCAAGTTTCTAATTTATCTCTTAAAAATTATCATTTTAATGACAATTTAAATTAGATATGTGAAATATGTCAATTCTTAATAATAACCTTATCGAACCAAAAACAATGTTTTTTCAGGTAAAAATTTAGATAAAGAAAAAATGTTCTTTTGAACTGAATTTTCACCTTAAAAATAAATTTCAAATCGAAACAAAGTGAATTGCCAATCGTCATGTATATGGTATTATAAAGTTATATAACAATGATCGTATTGTTGCTTATCTTGTTTACGTCAAGATATAGTTGGCATATGTCAAAGTGTTTTATCTTCAAATGGAGAACTATATTTTCGTACACCTACGCAGAAACGTGTTTAAAATTACAAGAATGAAATATTAAGTTATAAAATGTGTAATACTTAAGTGTGGGATTAGTGTTGTCAATTACATAATCCCATAAGAAGTGACCTGCGCGATTTTTGCATTAAAACTAATCTATTCAGCATGCACGGATATTCAAAGGCAACAAAGCGATGCTATCGTGTGATGATATATTATTCCATTTTAATAGACCGAGGTGAACAACCTACCGAGCCGGTTAGAATTTAAAGTATGAAAATCAATTTCGGTCGCGAAACTTCGACCTACCACAAGCACCACGAAAGGTTTACACGCTCTTTCGGCGGTGTGGCATTATAATTCACGTTTGATTTCCTGCCGCCCGCAGGACACCATCACAAGTGGCACTACTTCTGTTCCTTGGTACAGGTTATTTTATTACGTAGTACTTTCGCTTTTTTTGGTCTGTACGCTCATGTCACAGCGCTTCACCTTCAACTTGACCTTTCCGAAGAATGAAAATTATGTAAACTTGCACACTGGCGGTATGTATTAACTTGGCAAGTGCAGCTGTAAGTAGATTTGATACTTCAATGGATATGATTTAAAAGTCAAATCGAAATTTTAATACAAGAAAGAAATCAAAAATTGGAAATGATCAAAAATTTATAATCACACTTGTTGTTTTTTACCACAATAAACTGCGATTATATATTGAATTGCTACGTAGTAACGGTCGCAACCCTCGCCATGATCAAAAATTTGTTTATTATTTAAAATGCCTTGAATTAGTTTTATGTATTTTGACGTTTGATCCAACCATGAAATGTAGCGTTTTGTTCTTCGCCATAATGTTGCTATACGAATAAATGGTATTCTATTCAATTCTGTTTTATTATTTAGCACATCAGCAGATAGTTTAGACACTAGCACATAAATGTATTTAAATCCGAAAATTTCGGATAAACATTTTTGATAACGTGTAAGAAAAATTTGAAACTTAAGACTCATCATGGAGCTAAAAACCGTGTGCAGTGAACATTTTGCATATTTTCATTTCTTCAAGTAAATGCCTGATTCGATTAGCAAAGATTAATTAGTAGGTAGTGTGCGTACGCGTCTTCCATGTATACAAGACGATTTCTCGCGTATATGTCTAAGTCAAACAACACCATATAAACACAGTGGTTATTGTTCTAGTTAGGCCGCATATACATACATATTCAACCCGTCCGAGATGATTGCTGACCACTTCTTATCGTCACTCCCACAGATGCGCGACTTAATAGGGCATAAAAAGCGAATTATATCTATGGAAGTGAGCCATTATGGTCATGAAATGGTGGAGAACTTGTACTATACCAAATAAATCTGTAACATATATCCCATTTAAAATGCACAAACGGACGTCGATATTTTCACCACGTGGGAATTCATAACGACGAAATGTCGCCTTATGTATATATAGATTTACCTCGGTTGGACAGGTTGTGAAATTGCGACTGGACGCTGTCGAAATGTCTGTAATCTCAATTAAATTACGTTACAAAACCGGTGTTTCTCTATATTTTTTTTTGTAAGGACCAAATAAATGCAATTGGAAAATTGAGATTTCAAATATTACATTACACTAAACGAAAAATAATCTGCACACTAGGGTAGTCACAGGCCTGCTGCGAAGTTCTTTTATAACCACCCCCCCCCCCCCCCGCCCATTTTCGCATTTTCGCTTTGTTCAAATGAGAGTATATCGAAGTTTAGGGGTGGGGTGTTTGCAGATTATTTTTGTAGTAGAGTAATTCTGAATTAATTTTAATTACATTGGTCAAATTTCAAGTCGATTGCAGTAATTTTGATATTTTTTTAGGGCGCCAAAATTATTACATTTTTTTCTACACAATTTCGCGCTCTGTTCGAATAAGGTTTTGTCAAAATTTAGGGATGGGTGTTTTTATAGAATTGTAATCTCAAATAAATTTTGAATAAATTTTTGTAAATTCAAGATTGTGGCAACTGTTTTTAAATTTTTGTCACTAAAATCATTGTATTTCTTCACAATTTTATGCTCTGTTTTAATAGAATTATCTCAAAATTCTATAAAATAACAATTCCAAAGCAATTTTTATTTTCACAATTCTACGACAATCTTAAAATTTAGGGAAAACAGAAGTTTAGATTTTTTATAAAATCATAATCCCGAATCGATTTTGAATAAATTTGTGAAATTTCAAGTCGATGGTAATTATTTTTATATTTTTTCAAGTCGTCGAAATTATTGAATTTTTCCATAATTCTACGCTAAAGCACCTCGAATTTTAGGGATTTACAGATTTTTGTAGTAAAGTAATTCGGAATTCATTTTAAATACATTAGTCCAATTTCAAGTCGATTGCAGTAATTTTGATATTTTTTTATGGCGCCAAAATTATTACATTGTGTAGGAACACAATTTCAGATTTTTGTAGTATGGTACTTATAAATTTGTGAAATTTCAAGTTAATCCTACAATCCAACTTGTTGCCCACGCTCAGATATTTCTACCAATAAATAGGTGAATCACAAGAACATAGTCTTAGGTCTTAAATGTCTTTTTATTCTTGTGTTATTAATTAATTTCGGCATGTAAATTCTTGTTTATCATCCGTAAATTGGAGGGCGGAACAGGGCACACCCATCCGCTCCTCGGTTCACTTGCATTTAAACTACAAAATCGCGTTTTGTAGACTTTCAACTTTTCCAATTATTTGCCAAAGAAGTTTCTTTAACTCAGCAGGATTTGTACGTTAAAAAAAAGTTGATACGACGGGTGATGGGTGGGCCCTATCCTACAGTCCACAGGTGGTGGGTGGTCCCTATCCTACAATCCAACCTGTTGCATACGCGCTCATATTTCCACTTGTAAAAATAAATGAATCGCAAAAACATAAAATCTTAAATGTCTTTCTCATTCTTGTGTTATTAATTAATTTTTCCGCATGTAAACTCTTGTTTATCATCCGTAAATTGGAGGGTGGGATAGGCCGAACCCACCCGTCCCTCGTTCCACATAAAACTTCAAAATGGCAATCGCTTTTATATATTTTTTTTTCGTTGACATTATTTCTAGGCTCTTTTCGAAATTTAGAGATGGGACAGATTTTTATAGTAGCGTAATACCTAACCAATTTTAAATAAAATTGTAACATTTTAAGTCGATGGCAATTGTTTTTTATTTTCTTAGGGCGGCAAGATAATTGCATAGTTTTCACGTTTGGTTCGAATGGGATTATGTCGAAATTAGGGAATGGGGTGCTTTCAGTTTTTTTGTAGAAACATAATTCTGAATTTTCTCCAAGCTATTGAAATTATTTTATTTTTTCACAATTTCATGCTCAGCTCATGTTTGAGTTGTGGTGTTTACAAATTTTTACAGAATCATAATCCTAAATACATTTGAAATAATTAGAAATCGATGTCAACCGAAACTATTATATTTTTCCACGATTCCACGTTCGGATCAAATAGAATTATCTTAAAATTAAGGAATTGGATGTTAATAGATTTTTGTAGAATCATAATTCCACACTATACCGGGTGTGGCACTTAAGACGCCTCGGACCATAGCTCCTTTACGATAAAAGCTATCGAAAAAAATCTAAGAACAAAGTGGTGCATAGTTACCGTCGCTATGTTTTAAAAATATTTCTAATCATCAGTGGCGTGCCGTACTCCAGTGGCGTACCAAACTTATGTTTTTTTAAATGGAATGCCCTATTTTTTATTGCAGATTTGGAAAGTGCTCGACGAGTACTTATTTTTTTATCTAACATGTTATACCCTTCACTTTAGCGGTTTCGCTGTTATAACCCCTTCTTTCAAAATTGCGCCCCATTTTTGAGATTTTTTTGTAGAGAAACTACATGACGCCGGCGCCTAAATTTTGAATTGAGGTACAGGTTAAGACCTCGTATACCTTCACATAATTTTTTTTCGGGTAATTTATGGAAAAAAAATAATTTTTGATTGATCTTCGTATGTTGTCATTTTTTCCGAAAATTTCAAATGGCACCCCCCTAAAAAAATTACGGCGTTGTACAGCCAAAACTCTAAATTTTTCATTGGTGTAAAAAAAATTACACATTGCATAACAAAATTTCGGAGAAAAAAGGAATTTCATCGCAAATGTCGGGAAACGTTTTCCGTTCCCAAGTGTGCCATGAGAAAACAAAAGATTGGTAATTGTCAAAGTACCAAAACAAATACACAAATACGGTTAACATAATAGTATGTACCTATTTATTCAACATGATATGAAAAATGCAGATAAAGCAAATTTAACAACTTAAACTAAATGTTCGAAATGACGACCTTCCTGCTGGAGGCATAACCGCAACTTCTGGTGATATACCGCAGTTCATTATTTTCGGTAATAGCTGCCTTCTTTCTAACTCTCCTTGGCTGTTTCACACTTCCCGTAGTAGTAAATCTCTCCAACACTTTTTGAAACGCACGTTCATTTGGATGTGCCCTGTGCGGATATCTCGCAGCGTACACTCGTGATGCCAAGAAACAATTCTTGTTACATTCTCCAAGAATAAATATCATGTCAACCATTTCCTCTTGAGTTCGGAACATTTTTAGAACGTTTATCAAAAATGACTTATGGCTGCTACTGACGTCTAATAATTTACTTTGACAATTACCAATCTTTTGTTTTCTCATGGCACACTTGGGAACGGAAAACGTTTCCCGACATTTGCGATGAAATTCCTTTTTTCTCCGAAATTGTGTTATGCAATGTGTAATTTTTTTTACACCAATGAAAAATTTAGAGTTTTGGCTGTACAACGCCGTAATTTTTTTAGGGGGGTGCCATTTGAAATTTTCGGAAAAAATGACAACATGCGAAGATCAATCAAAAATTATTTTTTTGCCATAAATTACCCGAAAAAAAAATATGTGAAGGTATACGAGGTCTTAACCTGTACCTCAATTCAAAATTTAGGCGCCGGCGTCAATTAGTTTCTCTACAAAAAAATCTCAAAAATGGGGCGCAATTTTGAAAGAAGGGGTTATAATAGCGAAACCGCTAAAGTGAAGGGTATAACATGTTAGATAAAAAAATAAGTACTCGTCGAGCACTTTCCAAATCTGCAATAAAAAATAGGGCATTCCATTTAAAAAAACATAAGTTTGGTACGCCACTGGAGTACGGCACGCCACTGATGATTAGAAATATTTTTAAAACATAGCGACGGTAACTATGCACCACTTTGTTCTTAGATTTTTTTCGATAGCTTTTATCGTAAAGGAGCTATGGTCCGAGGCGTCTTAAGTGCCACACCCGGTATAAAACAAAACTAATTTACTCATATTATTAATTCTAAAATTCTTGATAAACTTAAATTTATAAAAGTAAACATTCATATTAAATTTTTACTTGAAAAAAATCTTATAGGCCCAAGGGCCGTAAACGCCACATTATGCCCGCTATTACGGGGCCAATAAACAAGAATATAGTTGCAACTTGAAATAAATCAATACATTCACTTAATAGTTGTACTTTTTATTTTTTATTCTTCGTTATTTCCAATCATTCAGTGAAAATTTAGTTTCACCGAGTGATAGTGATTGTGAAAGTCTTTGTGTAAAATAACCGAGTAGAATGTTTTTCCTTTGTACGTGTTTCGGTTAAATAATTATTTGTTTATTTATAGAATTGTTCTCATACATTATGTGCACTAGCCTATTATACTACGTATTACAACTTGATAGTAATAACCTATTGAATGCAGCAACTGTAATGGAAATTTATGCTCTTTCGCATATTTATTACATTTTCTAATTTATTCTCATTATTTGAAATTTTCTATTAATAACAATTTAATATAATAACACAAACTATTAACCTTATTGAACCAAAAATCATTATTTTTTCTACTACCCTTTATAAATATTTTTTGTCACCGAATACTCCAGCGAAAATGTCATTTCCGTCACTAGTGAACTAAAATCCCACAACGTTAACTTTCGCCACCAGAGACGATAATTTTCACCTGCGTCTAGTTGCCTGCTGTTAGTATGTCACGTCATTATTAAATCATGCCAGTTTGTGCTGTTCGTAACTTTATCATGATTTCTGATTCAGAAAGTGATTTAGATCTTCTCAATACCCAGCCAGAAAAGGTAAATCAAGCTGAAAAACCTTATGCGGATTTATTGCCAAAAAAATCGAAAGAGTAGTATGAAGAAATCTATGATAAATTCATGGAATGGAAAGCTGATAATTGGAAACTGTACTGCTTGCATATTTTGCAAAATTTTCTGAACATTTGAAGCCATCGACCTTATCCTAAATATTCTATGGTAAGAACAGCATCAATCAATAAAAAATGATATCAATATCAATAAATATATCAAGTTACGTTCTTTCCCAAAACGAAAATCAGATGGCTTTAAAAGTAAAAAGTCTAAAACACGACTCAAAATATTTAATGACTGAAGCAAACAATCAAGTATTTCTTTAACAAATACTTAGTGGTGCAAATATTTTCAGGTTGCCTTAATTTTTGGAATTTCTGGAACTATCGACTAAAATCTTTCAGCTAAAGAAATTTAAATTCTAGCATTTTATTAATCCGCCAACCTACTGGTCTGTGAGACCGGGTGTGTCGAGTAACTTTATTCTCAGTTATTGTTTTTTGTTGCAATTTCGAGTATCTGCCGCATTGCAAGGTTTAAATTGATTAAATATCTTTGTTTTATTGTCAAAGAGCATAAATAAAAAAAAACATGAACTATTGTAAAAAAATCTTCAGTTGAAAACCCCGGTATGTGAGACCGGCGTTACCATTAAATTTGCGTCACCAATGGCGGGTTAATTAATTTGAGGTAAACAATTGGTATATTTTCAAATCTTTTTATGTAACCACTTGAAATTTAATAATTTCTGGGTTTTGTCTTACTAGTTTTTTTTTGTATAAATGTGTAATCTAAAATTAGCACTGGTCAACTTCTATTAGAATGGTTCGAAAAAATCCAAACACGTGCCATTAAATTGAACGAAAAAAAAACGCGGAAACTGAACGCAAGTTGAATTTTAAGTTAACCACCGTTCAAATATTTCTGATATTCGCTTTCTGAGAATCGCTTCACTTTTCGGATGTAGGTTAACCTCTTAATGAAGTCAAGTGGAATATTTCAGAAGGTTATCAACGACATTTTAATTGCATTTACATACATTGTGGAAACGTCAATGGCGACTGTAAAAAGTAGCCAAATCGATTTCGGTTACGCATTTGCCTTGTAAAGATACTATTTGAAAGACAACTGGTAATTAATATTTTATGTTGATTTTCAACGGTGTAATGATATTCAATTTTTGGCCTAGTTTTGTCATTGTATTTATTAGTTATAAAACATGATTTACATAATGATCGAATTACATCATTTTGTTTATGATAATTTGCAACACACATAGAGTGCATGTATTTCAAAAATATTTAAAAAAACAATTATACTTTGTTATTCCTTAAAAATCGGCCATTTAAATTTTGAAGTCACTCATAAAATTTTATTTGATCGTTAGAATTATTATTTGTACGCCGTACAATTGATTTTAAGTTAGGTGTAAAAAAACACAAAAATGATAACATGTTTGCATTTGAGATACACGTTTAGAATAAATACAAAACTGAATTACTAATTTGCATGAAGTTTCCCGTATTCAAAGTGGCTATTTATGTAAATCAGTTGAATGATCGGCTGTTTGGGAACTGTCGGAACTTGAAATTTCTCACATTTTTTTTCCGCAGTGCATATAACCGGGAATTTTTATTGGATTACGAACTCGAATCGGTGAAGGATCGTTTGAATTTTAATCAAGCATTTAATGATTTAAGCACCCACGTTCGTTTTCGACAATTTATTTGGGGACAGAATGAAATACTTTTGAATAAGACGATGCATTATTATTATTAATTAAACGATAAGCGTATATTACCGCGAATTATTCTTGCAAATGAAGCATATCCTCTGGACAGACAGGTTCACTAATCTGATGTCCAAAATTAAATGCGAAATTTTCAACACCATAAAAATAGGTAGGTTTTAATAATACACACTTCTTCAATTGATAATATGTATAAGGGAAGTTGGGTGGAAAAGGAATATTGGTAGACTCTGAGTGTCTGGTTCAAAAACCCACGAGACTAATTTAGTTATGCCGACATTCATTTATTCCGAGCTGCGGTTAATAAGTTCCCTAAAGCGGTGACGAAAACAAACCTCCTACAAGAAGACGCAATTTTCAAAACTTTGATAATGTCTGCGACTGATTAAATATCGAGATATTCCTCATCACTTCCTTTAACAAATTTCATTTTAATTTTAGCATACTTGAAAATGCCCTTCAGTGTTAAAATTAAGATCTATCAATGTATACACATTTGTTCTGGATTGATATCAAAAACCTGATACAATTTTTGATAAAAAAAAATTTAAACAGCATACTATAAATATTTTTTTAGTGTTTCAAACCATCTTTCAAGAAATAGATCTTGCGCTGGCGAGGAATAAATTAAGATCTATCAATGCAGACCTTTTCTTCTACGAAGATAAAAAATTTGATAAGAAGTGAATCCAACAGTCAGAAATGTTCTTCAGTGTTCAAACTGTTTTTTAAGAAATAGATTATATAGAGGCAAAGAATATATTTTGATCTATCTTGATCTAAATAAAAGAACTAAATGCAATAAACTTTAGACTCATTAAATTTACTTCGAATCATTTTTAATGTTTGTATAAAAAGTTGCATACACCTCTAACATAGATTTCAGAATGATCAGACTGAAACGCCCTCGCAGTTCAATTCTGTGGTCGAGCAATTTATCGCATAAAAAAATGAAAACACAATTAAAAGAAACTTTAAAGTTTCTAAATTTACTCGAAGATAAAGCTTCGTTATTCTGTAAAAAAAATTAAATACTTTTACACTATGTTTTGACATGATCTCACTCTAACACCATCGGTATTGGTTCTGAAGTTAAACATATCCTAAATATCCAAACAATAGATAAACAATCACTGCAAACTCCAAAAATTGAATAATCTTAAAGCAGACTATGCTTTGCCATTCTGCAAAAATCCGCAAAGTATTCCATCCCCAGATTTTAAATTAATGACACTAGAACACGCCCTATTTCAGTTGTGAGATCGGGTATTTTTCGAGTCGTAAAAAATTTAAAAAAAAAAACAACTGCATCAAACTACAAACTTTCAAAGTATATTTAAAATATAATGCACTTAATTCCAATACAAACATTTGCAAATACACTCTTTCTAGATTTTAAAATAATGATACTTGAACATCCGAATATTTTCCAGGACAACGTTTTTCCTGTGATTATTTTTTGACGATTCTCTCAATTTCGTTCATGTGTTTGCAAATCACAGCATTATTCTACTGAGAAGAATCACTTGTGATTCTTTCCGGAAATAATCTCATGTAGAAATTGTTTAACAATTGATTGGCAACTATTGTTCAGCCGTTCCGTGGTCTAGGTATTGCAATTCGAAAAATCGAGACGCTGAGAAAACAAAGAGCGCGCGAGTAACGCGAAAAATAAACAACGCCATTTTCACGACTCGCCATATTCTCACGTCGTGTGTGCGCTCAAAAAAACATTCTGTTCGCCCTTTGGCTCCAACCCCATCACTTCCAAAATTTTCCACCAAGCGATACTACCTAAGCCGTCACCAGTGGATTCAAGACCATAGACATTATGTGCTTCAAGGACAATTTAAGTACTTTTTCCTGTTGAGTTTAGTTCCGTTTTGACGTTTGTAGCTTACACAAATAACATGTGTGAAATAAATAGTTCGGTATGATTCTGATCGCAGATTCATATATAAATATACTGTGGTCAAAAAATAATCAAATCAAATACAACTCGAGGGTTCGATAGATTAGAAAATAATTTGACAGACTTCTCTCTCATCTTGTTGCCATATGGCAATAATCACACGAGCACTTCCTGCTCTCATGATTATGGCAATAAGCTTTGGAAAAATCTGTCAAATTATTTTCAATTTATTCTCACCCTCTTGTTATATTACTACTGATAATAATCTGAAAGAAATTGTGAAGTGGGCATTTTGGGTGTTTAAAGCTTAAAAAGTCGAAGAAGTAATCACCGATTGCAGCTTTCTAGAGATGAGACATCCACCCTACAGTCTGGACTTGGCACAGAGCTACTATTACGTATTTTCAAAGCTCAGCAAATATTTTCTAGGACAAAGTGTTTCCTGTGATAAGAAGCTGAAAGAAATTGTGAAGTGGGAATTTTGGGTATATAAAGCTCAAAAAGTCGAAGAAGTAATCACCGATTGCAGCTTTCTAGAGATGAGACATCCACCCTACAGTCCGGACTTGGCACAGAACGACTATTACTAATGTCCAAAGCTCAAAAAATATTTTCCAGGACAACGTTTTTCCTGTAATAAGAATCTAAAAGAAATTGTAAAGTGAGAATTTTGGGTGTATAAAGCTCAAAAAGTCGAAGAAGTAATCACCGATTGTAGCTTTCTAGAGATGAGGCATCCACCCTAAAGTCCAGACTTGGCACAGAGCAACTATTATGTATTTCCAAAGCTCAAAAAATATTTTCTAGGACAGCGTGTTTCCTGTGATAATAATCTGAAAGAAATTGTGAAGTGAGAATTTTGGGTGTATAAAATTCAAAAAGTCGAAGAAGCAATCACCGATTGTAGCTTTCACCCCAAAGTCCGGACTTGGCACAGAGCGACTATTACGTATTTCTAAAGCTCAAAAAATATTTTCTAGGACAGCGTGTTTCCTGTGATAATAATCTGAAAGAAATTGTGAAGTGAGAATTTTGGGTGTATAAAGTTTAAAAAGTCGAAGAAGCAATCACCGATTGTAGCTTTCATCCCAAAGTCCGGACTTGGCACAGAGCGACTATTACGCATTTCCAAAGCTCAAAAAATATTTTCTAGGACAACGTGTTTCCTGTGATAAGAAGATGAAAGAAATTGCAAAGGGAATTTTTTTTTTCAAGGATATAGCGTTACTGGAAAAATGTTCTACTAAATGTATAAATATCAAAGGAGGTTTTGCAAACCTGAGAATGATTTTTTTTTCAAGGGTATAGCGTTACTGGACTAAATGTATAAATGACGAAAGTTGAACAAAAAAAAATACTTTGCATTCAATTATTTTCCTTCATAGCTAGGTAGGATCTAAAATTCCGAATCTACTTTTAGTATTTTTGGTACCTGATTTTTCATGACATTATTAATTCATATTATTTTATATTTAATTGACAATAATTAAAGTGTAACTTGCAATAATTTAGAATGTACAATTCCACAAAATTATAATTCACAAATTAAGTAATTTAGATTTTATCGCTAATTAAATGGTTTAGCAATGTTGAATTATTATTTCTTTACTTGTTTAATCCTTGCAACAATTCATTCGTCGAAAAATATTTTTATACAGATTTTGTAGTAAGAATTAGAAGCCTGGATTTTTTTTAAATCTATATGTTAAATTATTGCTATATATATTTCTGTCAAATTCTCATACTGATGTGTAAAGGCACATAAGTAAAAATGTTATATTTTTTAATTTTTTTGACATATGTCGTAAAGGTTTAGTACCACTTAAGTCAGTTTGTAAGAGTTTCACGTTGTAAATTTATTTGAAAATTCTCTTGAAAATGCCACAATAAGGCGAAACTAGTCGAAAATTTTATTCATTCAGAATTTAAACTGTTTTCATTTGATAGAATTAATATAGACAGTGGGCAAAAAAAAACGGTACAAATTGGAAATATTCATATTTTTAATAATTATTAACGCATTAAATATTCCTTTGAAAAATAAAATGTTTACACTTTCTAGTTTACAAAAATGGTTAATTGCATTTTTTTAAAAGTTTTTTTTATCGAGGATATTTCCATTAAGGCGGGAGTGTATAATGCACTGTAGCGTCGCATTTTTAGGTACTCAAATTAGTGGGCTTTTGGTTTTCTAATGAATCTCAGACATTATCCGTCACTTCTATCAGTAATTTTAGTTTTTGGGACAAAAATATTCTGAAAGAGTAGACGTTCATGTATTAATTACTAGTCAAGACGGTGCTCCGGGCACAAGTTCAAGTACCATTTTTTTAGGGCGAAAGTACTTCATCTTATCTATAAAAATCAGGGTTTTCACTTTTATATTAATTATTTAAAAATATTAATAACTCACGAAGATGTATGTGTACAAAACTACTTGTACCGTTTTTTGGCCCACTGTGTATATTTCCTATTACTATCCTTAAATGAAGATATGAATGATATGAATGATAATAAATTAGATAATGACCAAAAGTAGCCTGAATATGTAAATATTCAACCTGTTCGTAACTCTGCAAATATTCTCTCATACAGGATGAATATTTACACATCTTTTAATTTATTTAATTCTTCTTCGGCAAGTGAAGGTTTTCAATATTTTTTTTTTATAAAAGGAAGGATCAGCGGCGGCTCGTGAATTTCCGTTGGTGAGGCAAAGACAAAGATGCCGCTCGTGCTGCACTACTTGCTCTAATAGAGGAAGCAAATATTCCGTTGCTTTTTCGGTCAAATTTTCTTCCGTTGCCTCACCGCCGAACATCCACGAGCCGCCGCTGGGAAGGATGTTTTGACGGAATTTCGGGCCAAGGAGAGTGAATGATTAAGTGAATTGGCTTAAGCAACTTGGGCTATTGGGTCACTAATGAAATATAATTGTAAATTTAATTTTATAATTAACGGGACAAACACTGAACAACCATGGACCCGAACGATAAACTTTTCGTTAATAAAAGTTACCGGGGGGCCGCGGTGGCCTAGTGAGTAGCATTCCTGCTTCTGGGCCTCGTGGTCGTGGGTTCGAATCCCATCCGTGCGGTCACTTTTTCAGAACGAAGAAGTGGCCTTGCGGGTCCATGGATGTGTAGTGTATGTCCCATTCATTTAAAAAATGAAATCTTCAAAAACTTACGTTAGTGGCCGAACAGCAAATCGCTTACGCCAATTCCCTTATAGTCATTCACTCTCCTTAACCCACAATTCCATCAAAAACATCCTTCCTTTTTTAAATAATTAAAAAAAAAATAGCTACCGCCCGAGCGTAGGACTCAAACCCACGACGCCTCCCACCGAAAGCGGGTGCCAAACCGCTCCGCCACGGAGCGCTCCTTTTCTTCAATTTTAATTTACTGAAAAGTTCGCACTTTCTATTTAAGTTTCATCAGCATATAATTGTTCATGTATTAGCATTGGGTAGTTTTTAAATAAAAATATCGTTCCAAAAATGTCTTTCCCTAAAATATACAGGATGAGTCATTTGTCATGACACACCTAAACAGCTTTCAAACAAAATATTTTTGTATAAAAATCGTATGTAAAAGTTTTGAAGTGGGAAATGTAATGAAGATATGCATTTTACATTTACAGGACATTTTCTAGCACATTTGAGGTCAAAGTCATTATTAATAATGACAATGGGTGTATTGTTTTTCTAGGACGTATAAGCTATTTAATATCATTTGACAAGTATAAAAAAGTAAAAAAACAGCGTTCACAGAAAGAAAATATGCATTATGTAACAAAGTTCTGATTTGAAAGGAATATCATAATATTGGAATAATTTTTTTGGTTAACGTTTTCAAGGTTATTTGAGGGTATCATCTGTTTTCATTACACACGTAAACAGCAAGGAAAACAAATGATACCAATTAATCCAATTAATTAGATGACATGAAGAAGAAAAAACAAATGGCACCAATTTATTAGATAAATTGAAGAAGAAGAAGAAACAATTGTTGCCAGATAAATCCAACAAATGTTCAAAATCATGTCCTTTAACTTCGATGCACTTCTCTTATTTTTTAATTTGTGTTTACAAACTATACTCGTGATATTAAAGATTTGATACCGTTTTGTGGAGCTTCCATCGTTATGATCCCATAAACATTGCTGGCTATTAGGCTTGTTAACTGGAATTTTATAATATAAAACAGCTCTTAAATTATGAGTCCTAGGAAAAAATTTTGCCAACAAAACTTTATGTAGAATACGAATCTGCTTAAACAAATGTAGGTTGCCAAGATAAAAAAAAAATTGACCTCAAATAAGCTTGAAACGTACATAAATATAAAATACACTTCACCATTTTGAAATCGTCCAACATTTATATGGAACATTTTTTCTCCACGGCCACTGTAGAATTTAAGCATTCTGAAATCAAATTTGATCATAGAACGTACACATTCTCGCTGTTGTTATGGAACAAAACACTATGCGTTTTGCATGTAATTCATTTCATAACAAGTAATGGAATGAATATTCTCACACCGTTTCGAATAAAACAATTAGCCTAGGATATCACAATTGTCAAAATGCTAACATAACCACAAACGCGATAATAAAACGTAAGTTCTTTGTGTTCATTACTTTATCTGGTCGAGGAGAAAGTATAGTCTGCTACTCGGTAAGCATCGAATTTCCATTCTAACTTAGTTGCAGAATATACTATTTTGAAATTGCTTTGTTTAAAAGTTATTTAGATGTGTCAATATAAATAAATTACCCTGTATACTTAAATTTATCCGGACTCAATTAAAAGTAAATATTCCGTATTCATCTGTTTTATTTGCTAATTAATCGTTGATTAACACCGAAAACCACCTAATTAAACAGCGGGAATCATTTTTCGGCCAAATGACCGAACCGCCGTTGGCGAAATAGCGGCGAAGCGATGAGGGCAAATGACGGTGTCGGAGTAGCAAATAAAGTTCTCAAGAGAATAGGTGTTGATTATATGCTATTAGCCTGAAGTAGATGGGATTGCCGTCGAGCTATATGCAATTTCTCACATAGCACAACTCTCGCGAGTCATTACTCCTGGTTCTGGTATTCCATAATCTATAGCAAATTACATAACTGAATGATATTCATTATGCTATTTTTATGCAACGATTGCCGTGCAAATCGTTGTTTGATATAATAAGTGCTCGTTGCTAATAAGTTGGAGATCTGGTTTCGTTTTGTTACGTATTAACTGCAAGTTATTCGCTCAATTCATTATAATTAATATATTCTTGTATTAAATTAGGTCATTTTGTCGAATTGATAGATAATAATAATCTATTTCAGGATGTATAATATTATGTCAGGTCTGAATTCTAAATAATTGTAAATGTAACTAAACAAATAATTAATTTGGGTATTAAGGAAAATCAGAAGAATGGTTGATAGTAATATGGGTTTAAGAAACGCGTATGATGATGGTATTCTGCCAGTGTGAGACAACTGTCTCAAGGCCAAGGGTTTCCTCCCTCTCGTTATGAGCACGTGTGCCGGTGCGACCGCAATTCGAGCCATATTTGACGTTTCAGCGGCGGCCTGAAAACTGCATCTACAAATTTGGATTCGAACCAAATTCGAAACGCGCATACCTTCGAACCCGATTCGAACGAGACCAATAAAAGGGTTTAGAAGCCGTCGTCGTACGTCGCCGCCGATACTTAATAAGAAGTGGTCGCTTCCCTATAATGCGAACAAAGACTCAATCAAATCAGCATGCACACGGGATAAACCAGATGGACCGAGAGGCACACATCTGCGCCGTCATGTGAATCTTAAGTCTTGCCTTAAATAGGCCACAAGTATATTGAGAACGCCTGTTTTATATGCACGCAAAAAAGTCATCATAAATATTGACACCATAAAAGTCGACGTGGACGAACATGACAGTCGGGATGAGTTCTAAAGAAAAAGAAACAAAATCGTTAAAATTCCGTGCAATATTTTATATTGTACATGATACAAATTGTTGTTACAATAATTGAAAAATGTTTCAAAGATATTAGTGTTCTGCGGAAGTAAAGATTAGTCAGGATACCTCTCTAATAAAATTCGACTGTGTGAATGAGTGAATCGAGCCGCAACCATCTTTACTGTCATCTCTACTACTCTGGCCTCACCACGAATCACGTCACCAGCCGCCAATGATGTTTTGTCTTCTTCTACAAAGCGATTATCTTAACCTACACTTTGATACCAGCAATAGGCCGAGGTTAGCAAAAATTATCTTGAAAACATTTTCGGATTCATTTTTGATTAAGGCTGTTCTCTCAGTGCATGGTTTTACATAATTTATCTTTATTTATCATTAGATGAAGTTCATATTTTACAGATATCTCAATAATGCCAACAACTTGACCTTTTTTTTTTAAGTTAGGTCTTAGTTTTTAATTAAAAAAATAAAAGGTTCCCAAAAAGAATATTTTTCATGGTATTTTTTTTAATTTCCATTGATATCGAAAAAGTTTATATACTGAATAATTTATGCCGAGGAGTTGTTTCTGAATTAATTGCCTCCTATATCTCGGCTCATGCTGCGAAGATTTTAGTTATTCGTTTGCCATATGATATTTACTGTCTTAATTGCAGCCAATTTACAATCCCTAGCATTAACAGATTTGCCTAATTTATGCGGCGGTATAAGTTTCACTTTCCTCGGTCATCGTGCTCAAATGCCGGAACGTCTACAAAACGGAAGTCGAGATAAAAGCCCTAATTAATTAAATGCTTCAACAGTTGTAGTGACTTTAAGAGTCTATTTAAATTAAGAATAGTTTACATTATTTTGCATCACTGAAAATTACGCTGTAATAAATAATGACGGGGATGGTTGCAATGGTTACTACGTGGTAATCCATAAATAAATATTTAAATTGGGTTTAACTAGTTTAGCCAAAGTGAAGTATTTATTTAAAAAATAAAATAAAAATTATTTTTAAAAATTTTTAATTAATTTTTTATATTTTATTTTTCTATGCCATCTTACTGGAGTTGCATCTAATCCAAACGCAATAATATCGATACCATAATAATAAATTAAGCAAAGTTACTCATGACTGACAATGGCTCCGCTGCGCTGCGCCGTATTCCGTGCATCGCCCATTCAAATCACATTTCAGCCAGCTACTGATGTATATTTGGATCTAATAACAACTATAATATTTAATTAACACATTGTGGTCGGGCATTTTGTGCCGGTGCATTATGGCTGGAGCGGGTCATTTATTTAAATTTTGGTAATAATATCTAATTAATGCAATTTACTGTTATTTTTTTTATCTTACCAACAATCTATCTAATCTATTGTTTTGTGTATGTTTGTACTTCGTAATACTATCCATGAGAAAGGGCAACAACAAACAGTAATCCGTATATTATTATTTTCCACATTCTACCACCCATCTATAAAAAAAAACGTATAGCTCTACTCACAGTTAGCAAAAAAACGTATTTTTACGTGTCCCGACAACAATGTATTAAGCAAAGTAATTGGTGACAAATGAGGGCTCCGCTGCGCTGCGCCGTCAATTTTGCATTTGTTTTTAATTTTTAAAGTTCTTTTTTATTTTATTAAATTATTTTTATTTTTTAATAATATTTTTTATTATTTTTTCTGTCTCTTACTGGAGTTGCATATAATCCCAACGTAATAATATCGATACTATAATAATAATAATAATAATTTTTTTGGGTGTTAATACATGAATCATGTTTACACAGGTCAGATATAATGGTACAACAATTATAATAATAAATTAAGCAAAGTTACTGCGTAGCCCCTTAAAACCACATTTTGGCCGCCTACTGATGTTAATTTGCGTCTAATACTAACTAAAATAATGAATTAAGCAAAGTAATTGTGACGAATGACGGCTCCGCTGCGCTGCGCCGTCGATTTTAAATACTGATTTTTTTTTATTCTTATTTTTTATTGTTTTCTGTGCCATCTAATCCCATTTATTTGCGTCTAATACCAACTATAATAATTGAATTAAACAAAGTAATTGATGACGAATGAAGGTTTCGCGCCGTCGATTTTTAATTTTAATTTTTTTTTAAATTTTTTCTTATTTTGATTTTTTTATTGTATTGTGTTTTTAAACTTTTGTAAAATTCTCTTTTGCTTTTTTTATTATTTTTATTTTTTATCTTTTTGTCGTCTTACTGGAGTTGCATCTAATCCCAACGTAATAATATCGATACCATAATTATAAATTAAGCAAAGGTACTGTTGACGAACGACGGCTCCGCTACGTTGCACTGTCATTTTTTTTACTTGGAAAAAAAATAATTTGAAAAAATTGTTATTTTTATGCCGCCTTACTGGAGCTGCTTCTGATCCCATTTTTTACATCCAATACCAACTGTAATAATAAATTAAGCAAAGACTAACGACGACTCCGGTGCTCTGCCTCGGCGATTTTTAATTTTTCTAAAAATTTAAGTTTTTAAGATTTTTTTTAAATTTTTTGTTTAATTTTTTTAATTTTTTTTTTGAGCCAGTTATATCCTTTGCCATTCCTAAAATCTTTGGCTTTTCGACTTTAAAAGAAGCAAAACAAACCGGGGGGAGGTGGTAATGGCGCGTAGGGGTAGTTCCAAAAAATTTGAAGCAAATACAAATGAAAGCTTGTTATACCCTTTATTAACCCTAAGAATGTTAGCTCTTCCACTTTTAAAGAAAAAAACACGTCAAAACGAACACAGGGGTGCATATGGCTCGTAGTGGTAGTTCTAAAATTTTTGAAAAAATACAAATAAACGCCTGTTTTATCCTCTGCGATCCCTGAAAGTTTTAGCTTTACGACTCGAAAAGAAAAAAATATACCCTTAAAAGAAATTAAACGATTCCAGGAGGGTGCAAATGGCGCGTACGGATGGATCTGAAAATTTTGAAAAAATTACAAATAAAAGCCTGTTGTATCCTCTACAATCTCTAAAAGTTTTAGCTTTTTGACTTTAAAATAAAAAAGTACGTCCGTAAAAGAAATTAAACGAACTCAGGAGGGTGCAAATGGCGGGTAGGGATGGTTCCAAAAATTTTGGAAAAATTACAAATGGAAGCCTGTTATTCCTCTGCGATCCCTAAAAATTTAAGCTTTTTGACTTTAAAATAAAAAAACGTACGTCCGTAAAAGAAATTAAACGAACTCAGGAGGGTGCAAATGGCGGGTAGGGGTGGTTCCAAAAAATATAAAAAAATACAAATAGAAGCCTGTTGCGATCCCTAAAAGTTTTAGCTTTTTGACTTTAAAATAAACAAAGTACGTTCGTAAAATAAATTAAACGAATTCAGGGGGTTAAAAAAATTACAAATAAAAGCCTGTTTTTTCCTCTGCGATCCCTGAAAGTATTAGCGTTTCGACTTGAAAAGAAAAAAATACACCCTTAAAAGAAATTAAACAAACCCTGGGGGCTGCAAATGGCGCGTACGGATGGTTCCAAAAATTATGAAAAAAAAAATATAAACGCCTGGTTTGTCTTCTGTGACCCCTGAAAGTTTTAGCTTTTCCACGCGAAAAGACAAAAATATATCCTTAAAAGAAGTTATACGAACCCAAGAGGGTGCAAATGGCGCGTACGGATGGTTTCAAAATTTTTGAAAAAAAAACAAATGAAAGCTGTTTTACGCTCTGCGATCCCTGAAAGTTTTAGCTTTTCGACTTGAAAAGAAAAAAATGCATCCTTAAAAGAAATTAAATGGTTCGTGCGGATGGTTCCAAAAATTTTGAAAAAATTACAAATGAAATCCTGTTGTATCCTCTGCGATCCACGAAAGTTTTAGATTCTCGACTTAAAAAGAAAAAAAATACGTCCGTTAAAGAAATTAAACGAACCCAGGGGGCGCAAATGGCGCTTAGGGATAGTTCCAAAATTTTTGAAAAAATTACCAATAAACGCCTGTTTTATCTTCTGCGATCCCTGAAAGCTTAAGCATTCCCACTCGAAAAAAAATATATCTTTAAAAGGAATTAAACGAACTCAAGAGGGTGCAAATGGCGCGTACGGATGGTTTCAAAATTTTTGAAAAAATTCCAAATGAAAGCCTTTTTTTATTCTCTGCCAACCCTGAAAGTTTTAGCTTTTCGATTTGAAAAGAAAAAAATACATCATTAAAAGAAATTAAATGGTGCGTGCCGATGGTTCTAAAAATTTTGAAAAAATTACAAATGAAATCCTGTTGTATCCTCTGCGATCCATGAAAGTTTTAGAGTCTCGACTTAAAAAGAAAAAAATACGTCCGTTAAAGAAATTAAACGAACCCAGGGGGCGCAAATGGCGCGTAGGGATAGTTCCAACATTTTTGAAAAAATTACAAATAAACGCCTGTTTTATCCTCTGCGATCCCTGAAATCTTAAGCATTTTCACTCGAAAAGAAAAATATATCCTTAAAAGAAATTAAACGAACCCAAGAGGGTGCAAATGGGGCGTTTCAAAATTTTTGAAAAAATTCCAGATGAAAGCCTTTTTTATTCTCTGCGAACCCTGAAAGTTTA
The DNA here is from genome assembly GCA_910593695.2 of Ocypus olens. Lineage (NCBI taxonomy): Eukaryota > Metazoa > Arthropoda > Insecta > Coleoptera > Staphylinidae > Ocypus > Ocypus olens. Next base: position 13,492,857 of record OU343055.1, on the reverse strand, counting down.
AGCTTTAAAAGAAAAAATACGTCCTCAAAAGAAACAAAACGAACCCAGGAGATGACGTAGGGATGGATCCAAAATTTTTGAAAATATTACGAACTAAGGCTCGTCAACATTTCTACTAATCCTAAAAAGGAAGGCCCTCCTAGGGCAAAACCAAAACCGGGGGCGGCGAATGGCTGACTTTGGCTAAGAGGGCAGGGCATGAAGAGGACAAAATTAAAAAAAACGCCTTAGATCAAATTTTCTAAATCTTTTTTAAAGTCCAAATATCGTATCAGCCACATACAAGCGGTCTCGAATATCGCGGCGCGTTTTCGTGTTTTTGAAAATTTCCCCCGGTCGGAGAGGGTGCGTGAGAGGGGTGGGACCGGGCAGGATCGATGCGATCGGCGATTGTGCATCGGATCGGCCCTCTTATTATATCCCGCAAATTTCGAAAATAAATTTTTGCCCGTTTTCGAGTTTACGTTGCGAAGGATGCCACTGGTTCAAGGTCACCGAATTTTTTTGATTGCTCCTTGGCGTAGGGGGGGGGGGGGTAATTATTCCGCCCTCGAAATTTTCCCAGATATTTTTTTTATTTTTTCAAAGAAACGACCTTCAATTGGTTGAAAGGGGGTGAAGACTATTTAAAAAAAACCCTTTCGATAACTCTCATCTTAGAATTTCGTCTACTGTACGATCTGCAAATTTCATTCAAATAACTATATTTTGGAGTACTCCTTTTCTATTTAGTTGTAAAAATAAAATAAAATATAATGACATTTAAAATTCATTTCGATGCGAAATCATTATTTATATATCAAGGGCGTAAAATGATAGATTTTGGCCGGAGGGTAGAGGTTACTGACGGAAGTGAAGCGGAAATCAAAATTAGAATCCTAATAAACCCTTCCAAAACACAATTTCTTATCTCATTTCATAGAACTTCTTCAAACGATCTTAAAATTTTTGTCTACAATATTACTATCCCACAATCCCCATCCTGTAAATATCTTTGAATCCTAATTTCTAATCCTAATCCTAATTTCCTTCAAAACCCATACCAATGCCACTAAGGACCAGATATTTTAGATCTCTGACCTACAAAAATCTGGCTACATCTATAAAAACGGCATGCAAAATTTATAAGTCTATATGTCGGCCCTTGCTTTTTCTTTCTTCATTCGAAAAATTTTCGCTCAAGTAAATAAAATGTTGCCTTTTTATTGACACAAAATTTAATTGTAACTGCGTGATAAACAATGATATAATCTCTATATTACTGCTAATTTAAAGAACTGCTATCATTAATTATTACAGAAAATCTCATAAAAGTCAGCGATTAAATATTCCAAAAGATATACGATGACATTCAATGGAAAAATCGAATGCCAATTGTTTACAATGACATAATTAAAATCTCCCGATAGAGTTATGTTAATTACGAGTATTTGCAGAGTACAGTTAGATCCCGCAACAATTCTATAATTATTTATTATAAAGGTGTGAATGTGCAGCGAGTGCATTTCGAATCCAGAAACGAATCGGAGCCGAACCTCTCTCGACCATAAATTACGAACGAGGTACGTTAATTGTACACCTCGGTCCTAATTCTGACGAATTTACAATTTAAATACGATACCGTATCTGGTCATTAAGCCTTGATCGAATATCACGCGTTCGATCATCTCGATCGACTTCGCCTTGAATAGAGTTCACCCGTCTATTTATCATTTTTGTCGTTGTTCCCAAACGTGCACGTACGAAAATTGCTCATTACAGAAACCGCCTACAGCGCGAATGCGTTTCCTTGATCCTTGATAAGGTTTTGATAATATTGCTATTTTCGAGTGCATCCTTGGAACTGCCAAACAGATATCCGATATGAAAAAAAATAATAATCAATTTTCGCCACAACCTATTTCACACTTGTTAGTGTAACAAGGTGAAATTAAATGTAAAATTGAACAAAAGAATTGTCTGGTTACATATTGTTGTTTACTGTTTGTGTTCATAAATATTGTTTTTCTTTTTGAAGAATTTCTTAACAATACAATTACAATATTTGATACTCTAAGAATTTTATTAAACCATCACCAATAACATGGTATTTCTTAATCTACTGTTTCCATCACTCGGTTGATTATATGGTGCCAACTTCCTCACGAATAGCGACTTTAAGTGCTTCGGGGGTTTAAAAATCCTGTAATCCCGCCTCGTAAATATCGCCTCGTAAAAAGACGATTCGATTTGGGAACATTACAAAATTCTTAGCCAGGGACGAGCAGTGGCCCTATGCTGCTAATACCAAAAGTTCATCCAAATCATTAAATTTTCCAATCTGAAGCGCATGATGTTCTCTAACCTTTCACAATTTTGATTAGCGGTTACAGTCACGGTCTTGAATCCTCCTTGAAAAGGTGAAGTCCCAGCACTAGTGATTCAAGGTATTTGGTGCAGGTCCCGGGGTTATTCTCAACGAGCAGTGTGGGCTGTAGCCCTATCCTGCTAATGCCAAAAGTCCTTCAAACTATCAAATTCCTCCAATCTGAATCGGAGGAAGTTCTCTCTAACCTTTTTCAAATTCGATTAGTGGTTGCAGCCACGGTCTCGCCATCTTCCTTGAAAAACTACAGCCCCACTGCACCTAAACGGCAAATCGTGTACCAGACAGTGACTCAAGGTGTATGGTGAAGGTGCCGGGGTTGATTTCCACCCAATATCGTAGATATTGCTTGATCACAATACCGGCCAGATGTAAATGTGCCTCATCGCTGCACCATAAAACAGCTGTGATAGTGAGGTATTTAAGAATATCCTTAGCTAATGTAACTCATGTTATCTATTGACAATGCGGCGATCCGCCTCACTCTTTCAGTGACCTCCAGAAATGCAGTAGTCCATTCTATCGCATCCTATACAGGGTGTTCTATGAATATACCCACAAACTTTTAGGGATGGTTGCGAACATCAAAACAAACATATTTTGTTTTATGAACATATGTCTGAAAACGCTTCGTTTTCGAGATACAAGGTGTTGAAATTTGTAAAAAAAACCTTTATTAAGTTTGCATTATATTAAAATTAATTTTTACAATCAACATTTTCTGCAAAATGTTTTAACGGGATTATTTGAAAATGTCCCCTTAAACATTAGGGCCAATATGTGGTTTCAGCATGATGGGGCACCTCCACACTTTGGTTTGAAAGGAAGATCTTATCGCAAAAATAATGGCCGTTTGTGCACAAGTAGAAGCTATAACTGGAATCTTCCACAGGTCAACGATCCAGCGGTGTAATCTTTGTATTGAAGCAAATGATCAACATTTTGAACAATTATTGCAAACAATAATGTCATTAAAATGCAATACAATTAATAAAGATTCATTAAAAAACAATAAATTTAATCAAACGAAATATAGCCTGAATATGTAAATATTCTACCTGTTCGTAACTCTGCAAGCAAAATTAAGTCTTACTTCTTCGCCTAATCACTTTTGAAATAATATTGAGTGAAGTTTCAAAATGATAGCAATTAATATATTTCACGTCAACAAAATTATTTCAATATTTCATAAATTTGCATGTTTGCATGAAATTTTGCAAAAATATTGACGGAATATAATGTAATTTTGAGAGGTTCCAAATTGTTTTTACTTGAAAAAAAATATATTACAATTTTTCATAAATTTACACTGAGTTTCCATAAAATATCCAATAGAAAATTAGTTAGGCAACGTTCACTTGGAATTTTTTTTTCATAAAGTTTACGTTAAATATTTATACTTTAAATTTTTCTATATTTTCGATTCCTCTTGTTTGATATTAAAAATAAAAATCAACGCCTGGGACATCTAAAAAGTATTCGTGGGTTAGTATGTGGCCCGCGGGTCATAGGCTCGCCACCACTAGGATAATTAAAAAAGTTGAAATTTCCGATTATTTATATTTTCGAGTTTTTTTACGAACGCGCAACGGGCTTCAAATTGACTTATTTTCTTGCGCAAGCACATTTTCTGATGGGTCTTAATGAGGTATTTACAGTGTTTTCAGAAAATGTAGTTTTTGAGCAAAAGTAATACCCTTGGGTAGTTTTTCATGTTTTCGTCCAAAATTTCAAATCGCCAATTTGAATTGAATCTGACTAATTTACACTCGAGGAGCACAAATTTGCAAACCGCGTTCTATATGGATTCTTTGTTTGGACTTAGTCTGAAAATCGATTTTTTTTCTAAAATTTTCAAACTGACTTCTCGTTTTTATTACTATTTTAGCTAGCTGCATGTTACAAAAGAAAGTTCCCTCGACAAGATTTTGAAAGTCTACAAAAAATGACTGTGTTTGTGTGTCTGCGTATCTAATACAAGTTTCAAGATGAAACTTTAAACTTATGCTTTATTTGAGAACTTGAAGAACTGAAGAGCATTTGGTAAAATTTTGCAAAGCAGAATTGGGCATTTACTTTAACCAATTTTTTGTTTACATATCTAAAATACTACTAAAATCTTTGTGACAATCTGAAGAACTGAAAAGGATTTGGTAAAATTTTGAAAACCGGAATTTGGTATTTACTTTAACCAATTTTTTGTTTAATTATCTAAAATACTACTAAAATCTTTGTGACAATCTGAAGAACTGAAAAGGATTTGGTAAAATTTTGAAAACCAGAATAGGACATTTACTTTAACAATTTTTTTGTTTACATATCTAAAATACTACTAAAATCTTTGTGGCAATCTGAAGTACTGGAAAGGATTTGGTAATATTTTGAAAACCAGAATAAAATCCTTGATTTATGGAGAAAAAAATTATAATTGTTAGTCTATAATAGTGACATGATAAATTTACAAAATGCCCACTCGTAAAATAAAATTTTAGTTTTAACACTTGTTCCATAAATAACCATGACATGAAGGATACATCGGGGATTTCTCCCGTTCTTATAATAAAAAAAGGATGCAGTTATAAAGGTCTAAAGAAATTTGTTATTTCAGTTTTTTAACATTGAAGATTTTTTGCTGAGCATGCAACAAGCTTGAAATTCAAATTTAATAGGTCTCTATTAGATCCTTACAATCAAATACTTAGAAATACTTTAAAATGCAACTTTGACGAAAAGTCAGTCAGGATTTTCATGTTTTTTGTCGAAATTTTCATTGATTCTCACTAATTTGCACGTAAAAAGCAAAAACTGTGCTCGATTTGAAGTCTTCGCTTAACCGCTATAGCCGTTCGAAGTTCGAAAAATCGATTTTTTTAAATGATGAAACTGATTTGCTAACTTTTAAATTTTATTTATGATTATAGCTAGACGAAATTCGAAAATTGCAATCGATTTCTCTCATTCTTCTGACAAAAAATAATGTAGTAAGAGGTATTATATCAAGAAAGCAGATTTTTCAGATTTTTAACATTTTACAATTTCCTTTGTGAGCAGGTCACAGGTGTGAAATTGAAGTTTGTTCATGCCTAAGTGAATTTTCTGATCGGTTCCAATGATGTGTAAATCGGGCAGGTTTTTCAAGAAATCATTTCAAATGCAATTTGTGATTTTTTTCAAATCAGCAATTTCAATAGATTTCTACCTATTTTGCATGCAAAACGCACGTATTTGCAAACTGTCCTTAATTTGGAGTCTCCGTTTAGCCTCTAAAGTCGTTCAAATTACGAAAAATGGTGTTAAAAAAAAAATTCTCATGTTAGGTCATAACATTCACAACACATATGTAACACTAACTGTAACACTTTTGAAATGAATGCAAACAATTTAAGTACATCATTTTGTCGAAATGATCTGGAATATATTTAATAAAATACGTTTATAACTAATGAATTATTTTGTATCGTTTTTACTTTCTCCGTTACGAAGTACGAGAAAGTATTGTGATCGTGATTTTTTTTTCAATTTTTTTTTTTACGGAAATATCCGTTTCGGTTCTGGTTCTAAAATGAACAACTAATAAAGAATAAGTTTTTTTCGATATCCCTTCAGTTTTTGAGTAAACCGAGATTTTGAATTTGAAGTTTAATTTTTCCATCTTTCATAGTTTTGACGTTTTAAACGTCAGTTTCATCCGAGTTTACACAACGCTCGATGGACATTTAAAATATGATTTCAATTGAAAATAAACAATGAAAACGTAAATATAAATGGCTATGATACCATAAAGTCGGAGAAAGTAACATGATGGCCACATCACCATTTTTTTATTTTTATTTTGAGGATACGATAGTACAAATTAATTAATTCTTTAAACCCTTTGCACCTTCATTTTGACTACCTACATAAATTCGCATTAATAATTGAAAAAATATCATATTTTTCAAATTTTAATTCCTCCCAAATTAAATCGCCCAAGTTTTAAAACTGGAAACATACGCGAGATTCGTGATTAGGCGCCTGAAGGTAAAATTTTTTGTGCAGATTTGAAATTCTTATCAGTGCGCATTACACACCGGACCGACTGATAACAATATTGGACCAGTTTGCACGTCTCCACCGCCCGCGAAGAACGTGCAGTACGCGTTGATTTATTTTTCGAAAATTGTTAATTGATCATTTCGATTGCGGAAAAATTAAAAGGGTGCTGTCTCGAGTTTCCGTTGCTTTTATCAAACTAAGAGAGTGTGTGTACTGCGCTTGTGATGGGTTTACAGGATTTTATACCCCGAAATCGTTATTTTTTTTAACAATTCTAGCAGTAACGACTGCTACAGATTCAATTGTGTTTTTAATCTTTCCAGAAATGACGTTGAATCCTGGAAATTTCTTCGGTGTGTAGTGCTAGTGTTACTGGGATTATCAGTTCCGTTCCGTCATAACCATCCCGAAGGAACAAGGTTGGATTTCTTCGCGTGATCTTCAAAGCACATCTTTAGCAAGTCTCAAGAAGGTGACGCTTTGGTGAGTGACTTTTCTTTAGTTATCACGCGTGTCGGGTTCGGTAGTACATATGGTAAACTTTCTTAAAGGGTTATTACAGTTTAGACAGTTGTTTTGAGAGTATTTTTTTAGAATATTATATACTGCGTGCCCTATTTGAAAAAATTAAACTTTTTGGTATAACTCAGGAACGCGATGTTCGATTTTTATTCCGTTTTCACTGAATCTGTAGCTCCAATAATAACGAAGTTGGTAATAGTGCCGCCTTAAGTTTAAAAACCCTTTAAATATTATATCTTTATTAACAGACTAATAATACTGCAATTGCGATGTATTTAAATTAATGTTATTATTGTTAGCCTGTGATGTTATTACTATTTAAATGATATTTATATAATTCTAATTTGAGGATTCATAATAATATATTACTTAGTACAACCAATGCAAAAACTAATTATTCACACAGCTGTAAGCTAATAAACGTGAACGTTTACAGTTTCACAGCAAAATATCCAGCATGCAAATATTACATGTCATTAAATTAATTGAAACACTTGCAACAAATAGTAGGTCAACAATAATAATGATTGAAAAGTTGATCGAATTATAACTGTACACAAGCTATAAAAATAATATTCCTGTGCCTTGGTGTTTTTTTCTTCGTACACGTAATAACTTCAGTGTTATTCAATGTATGCAACATTATGTCATAATAAGAACTGTGAGCTATGAATGCATAAGTAAACAATTTCTTAGCGCATACAGATGTATGTGCGGATTAAAAAATCGTCGACCTTCGCGTTGAAAATTTTTTTCGATCTGCATGCATATTCCCTCGTTTATGATATTATTACAATAATTTATTATCTAGACCTTCTAGTGACTGGCTGGATGAATATGTCCAATTAACAGGATCGCGGCAGTTATAAAAAACCGCAGACAAAAAAAAAATAAATGCATCTGATCTATAAACAATTACCTTCGGCGTGCCTTTGTAATATAGGATAATTTATGTATAGCACAACTGAATGTTGCGTTTTATCTGGCGGCATTACCTTGGCCCAACCACTTTTCAATTGTTCATTCAAAACTGATTCAACTATACGTGTGCTTCACTTATATCGACTATCAATTTTTTTTTGTTTATTTAAACCTAGAGAAAACTTCTAATGCACTGTTTATTTAAAGTTACACTCTATCGTATTTGTGCTGAGTGTGCGTAGCCAGTTTAATGTGCACACCCTGTATATATGTTATTCTGTTCAGAAGTATTTCGAGAGTTTGAATGATAAGAAATCTATATAGTATATTTAGTTTTAATTGCTATCTGCTCGACTATAAGCAGCAAATACAGGGTGTCCGAAGAAAAGTATGGAATATCCCGCATTGCTCAGTAATTATTCACTCTAGAGAAAAAAGTGTTAAATATAAGTTATTTAACACTTACTTATCTACCACCTTGTATAAATCAATTTTATTTTTGGTTATAAATAAAAGCGCAACGAATAACACTTACATTTTATTTTATGATAGGCACATCTTTATTATACTGCTTTGATAGAGTTTTTTTTCTCTATTCAACGACATAAAACTTGATTACCTTTACATAAGAAAAATTTTGAAGAAAAATAAGAAAATGTCTTGTATATTTATTTTCATTTCATTAAATATTTTATTTTCATTTCATTAATCAAATCGTACATGTAGTATCGAAAAAGAAAAAAAAATAAATGGTTTTAAAATAGTTATTTAACCAACAAGTGTGTTAATGATAGCGATTAATTAAGTTGATATCAATAATCGCCAATTAACACACGAGTTGGTTACAAGATTTTTCCGTTGATCGTAACTTAGATCAACATTAGAAATTAGATTAGAGAAAATGAGGACAAAGACTAAATATATCCAGGGACCCGCACGGCCATTTTTCGTGTTAAAAAAGTAAAAAAAGTGACCGCCCGGACGGGACTTGAACCCGCACCAGCGGGGTCTAGAGGCCGGACCTCTACCCACTAGACCACCGCAGCCCTAGAAATCGTTCATTAATGAAAAATCGTTTATTAATGAAAAATCGTTCATTGATAGGGGTTATTAATGAACGATTTTTGATACATTTGGGTACAATAAAGTTAGCCATTAACGAACGAGCAACGGAAAACAAAATTTACCACTGTCAAATCATGAACATTTGCCGTGAGTTTAGTTTAAATATATTAATTTGTTAAACAATTTGATATTACAAAAAATCTCAAGCTATGATCTGGCGTTACAGAAATGTTCCGATAGATGGCGACATAGTCATATTTCGACCTGTGCATGATGATGCAATCAGGTTTTTTAATAACTCATTTTTTTCAAATGGAAATATGTTGGTTCTTTGAGTTTAATATCATATCTATCCAAATGCATTTACGTGAGACTTGTGAAACTAACTAAAACGAAAAAACAAAATAATTAGTAGTTTTTTGTTTTGTAAAACAATATTGCTAGGTTGGTCTTGCTGATTCGAACAAATAAGTTGATAAATTGCGAAAGGGGTATATTTGTATTTTTGAGGGATATTTGAGTTTGGAGTTTGAAAATCTTCAAGTTAAAGGAATTTGTTGCTAATTTTGCATCTAGGTTTTATGGGCATTTTATCTAATACTTTTTTAAAACTCTCCAAATTTTGTTCATTTTGGGAGAATGATTAAAATGTTAAGCTATACTTTAAAAAAATAAACCAATTAAAGTTACCACTTTCTTCTGATTTTACAAAAAAAGTTTCTAATTACTTTTTGAAGTTTGCAAATTTTGGTGGATTTCTACTTTTTAGTGCTCACTCTATCCAACGCGATTTAAAGGTTTATTTCTTAGAGAAAAAATTTAAATATGAAAAATATTCCATTTCTTCAACTTTTAAAAATGTTTCAAAGGCTTTTCTTGCAGTTATTCACGTGTTTAACCCTTTCTTTCCCAGTGATGCCATATGGCAATATAAATTATTTTTATGTGATACTTTTACGCTCTATTTGAAAAAGGTGCGTACGCGAAAATTTCATCTATTGTCATCTATTGTACCTAGATGGCACTATATAGTAGTTTTATATTATGCATTTGTCTTTGAGTGCGTGTGTATTGAAATTCAAGTAATTCAACGAACAGGTGCACACGATCGGGTGAAATAATTCGGGAAAGAAAGGGTTAATGGCTTTTTTTTTAAGAAATGTTTGAGCTTGAGCTTATGAAGAACTACATATAAATCGAAAATGATGACGTAAATTATTTGTATTTATGTATTTGCGTAGTATTTGTGACATGAACAATTTTCTGTAAATTTTACAAAAACCTGATATTCCAGTTTTTGTACCACATACAATTAGCTACATTTTGCCTTTTAAATTATCCAAATGGAACATCGCTAGATATTTGAATCATTTCCAAAAAAACAGGTTTTTGAAGGTATAGAACAGCGCGTTTTTTGAAATTGACATCTGAATTGTCAGTTTTGGAAAACTTGGGGATCTCCAAAGAAAGTAATATAATCAACATCAATTAATTCCTTCAATTGACGAAGTGTTCACGGATCGGCGCCAGGTAGGTACCTCATTAACGATGCAATTTGAATAAATTATGCCCAAATGACACGGTCCATTTTTTTTTTGTTTGTTAATATGCATCGCCGCTACGGATTTATAATTTATTGCTGATCTATTTGTGACTAATTTACGACTAAATTGTTGCTCAAGGATGTGTTGGCCATGCTTGCAATTCCAATGCTCTTTTTTGTGATTGTTGGATTTTTAATACTAGCGTATGAATCAAACTTTTTCTTTATAGCAAAAACAATACGATAAAATATGCTAATTTAAATGGTTGTTGCTAAACGTATATTTAATTTACACGATACTATCGCGACCGGATTTTTGTGCATGTAATTGGCGCCTCGTGCAATATTTTCGGATAATTGGACAATAATAAACAATTATTGGTACAGTTCTCTTTTCATTAAGATTTTTGCAGAATTTTTTAGAATAATCTATTTGGAGTAAATTTAGTCCGTGGCAGTTGTTTTCCTAAATTATTTTACTTGGAGAACAATTTCAGAATGACATGGGCGAAAACTAGTGATTTTTTACACGAATGTATTTTCAATAGACTAGAAAAGTTTTTAATTTTTTTTCTAACTATTCATTAAAATACGATTTTTTAACCGAATTTAACTCAAATTTATTTCAGAGCTTGTTAAAAAATTCTATTCAAACGTATAGGTAAATTTTAAACAATTAAGCACAGACAAACATATTCATCCATCGTCGTTTATGAGATCCCTAAGCCAAACACGGTAATTGGGACATCCTGTATTTAACAATTGACTGTTATGTTTTATCCTTCTAAAATATACTTCATACGTTCACTGAAATTATGCGGGGAGAAGTACCGTCCGCCAATTAATCAAACATAACATGATTTAATTGGAATATATTAATCGTAAATCAATGGGCGAAATGTGGGAGAAGCCCATTAATTATTATTAACAACACTGGAATGCAATCAAATTAATTTATTGCTACGCTTTAATTAACGCTGATCTATTCTACCGCGTAAGAAAAAAAAACCATCAAAATCTCATTGCGCAAAAAAAAAAACGTTTTGATTAATGCGACATGCACTTATTTTTAGCCGTGCAATTATTAATTTTGAAACGTTTTGTTCGAATTGTGCCATTGAAAAAGCGTATCCATGGGCGATAAACGATTTAAATTCGCGTTTCTGGAACTGGGTTAAATTGCTGAATTACCATATCATGCGACTGTATAAATATCTCAATTAGCTTTTTTTGCGCGAAAAAATCAGAACTAATTCCGATCGGGGATGTCCTTGTGCAAAGTATCAAATTTTACGTTTATTTGTGTTTATTGTGTGTTTACTATTTTTTTCATTGTTCAATAACAATAATTATGTCAATCAAAATACCGTTTTATAATCAGCACCTTATGATTTGGCAAAAATTATTTTTTACTTTCGAAACATGAGGGTCAAAAATAAATAGTTGTAACCATTCATTATACCCTATATTGATTTAGGAACATGTTTGAAAACTGATAGAGTCTATAATTAATATGTATTTATAAATCATAACATGATTTATTGCTAAAATAGTGAAAACATTCATTATAATTAGTGATTTGCGTTTAAAAAATTGTTTAATTTTTGAAAAAAAAGTATCGAAAAATGTTATCACCTTATGTCTGTAGTTATAATAGTTATAATATCAATTGAACATTATTTTTGAATTTATGTGTCAAGCTGTAATTTATTTACATTATCAAGACCTGTGTAAAACTAATTTTAGCACCAATAAACTATAATTGTCATTATTAATTAACAATCATTATAAAGGCTAACAGAGAGAAAACATCTGTATTCAGACAGTTACATAACTTTAAAGTAACATTTATACAGTATGAGGTTAAAGGGGTTAGTCTGTCCGGGCTATCGACATGAGGTCTTTCTGCCCCAAAACGTAAATTAAAATTTTGTAAAGAATAAAAAAACATGATTAATATTAAAATATTCCTTTATGCCTGGATATTTAATTTGTTCATAATTCTGCAAAATTAAGGCTTACAAAGACTAAACACAAATCCCTCGCTAATGCCACGCCGGATATTGAGTTATACAAAAGAAATTTGCAACTTGTGTATTTTTAGTTTTTATAGGAGAATTACGAACATGTACAAAATTCATATATTCAGGCTACTTTTCGTCTTTAATTTATTTAAACAGGGGACCTTGTTTTAAATGTAATTATCAAAACATTTGCGCGTCTTGATTGTTTTATTTATTTTTATGATTTTAATTTTTGCATTTGGAACTAATTTTGTTTATATTTTGTTTAACATCTTCTGTTCATATTGTTGATTAGTATAAAATAGAGTTTCGAAATGTTATTGTTTATATGATTTTTAGTGAAATTTATTGTATATGTAATAATAAAAATCGTGTATTGCACTCCTTGGAGCAGAGGTCGCCAAAGTGGTCTATATAGACCCCCAGGGGTCTATTTGACAAAAGTAGGGGTCGATCTGAGCCAGGGGGTCGGTTGGATGTCGAAGGAAAAACAAGTGTAAAAAAAATTGAAAAAAATATAAGGAGTTATAAACCTCAATTTTCGTATTTTCCGCTAGTGAACACGATTTTTTTTTAGTGGAAAGGTTTTATTTAGAGGAAATGTATGAATATTTATTTGGATTCCGCGTTTGGAAAAAATCATTAAACATATTTTTTAGCCGAAACAAAAATATACGTATCGAACATTTTGAGCCCCTCTACAAATCCACCAAATTCCATTAAAATCGGAGAGGAACACTTGGATTAGTTCCCTTGTAGGTACAGAAATAAATTAAATGTGGAGTTTTGAGGGGAATTAAAATTAAAAACTTCACACACAATACCTAACCTAAGAGGTTGTTTTTAGGGATGGACGATATTTCACTTACCTGTGATTTTTCATCAGTATTAAAAAATCACAGGTCGTTACTGTTACTAATAGGCTTATTTCACTGCTACTTACAATCACTGCTACTTAAAATCACCGCTCCTTAAAATCACTGCTACTTAAAATCACTGCTACTTTAAATCACAGCTACTTAAAATCACTGATATTTAAACTGCGACTTAAACTGTGATTGCTCCTTAAAATCACAACTGTTACCTAAAAACGTGATTGTAAGAAGACAATGGAGAATAGCATTTCTACATATTATTTTATATTAAATACTGTTTACTCCCATTTACTCTTATGCTCATGTTCAAATTACGATTTTCATCAACTGAAAAACAAATACATAAAAACAATGTCTACAAATGGTAAACCCAAAATGACTCAAAATTCATTTTTATTTAAGATTCAGTGCGAAAACATACATTTAAAAGTAATACCACCAAACCAATTTTTAAATTGCAAACTTCATTAACTGAAAATTAAAAATAAAAACAATTCACCAAACTGCGGAAATCTCCAAATGCTCCTCCTGGTTCAGGTGCTCAAAACAATTAAAACAAAAATCTTCAAAAATCCATATCTCTATTGAAAATCGTTGAATTTACAAAAACCAAATTGATTTTGAATGAGCGGTACTTCGACCATTGACGATGATTTCTAATGGAATTTTCCTGCGTTTTTTATATTTTTTTCTGTGATGTTTTTTTCAGGTGCTCAAACAATTAAAATAACAATTTTCAAAAATCCATATCTCTGTTTAAAATTATTGAATTTACAAAAACCAAATTGATTTTGAATAAGCAATGCTTCGGCCATTGATTTTTTATGGAATTTTGAATGCGTTTTTGTATTTTTTTCTGCGATGTTTTTGTTCAGGTGCTCAGAAAATGAAAACCAAAATTTTGAAAAATCCATATCTCTATTGAAAATTGTTGAATTTACAAAAACCAAATTGATTCTGAATAAGTGATAATTTGACTATTGAGGATGATTTTTTATGGAATTTTTCCTGCGTTTTTTATATTTTTTTCTGCGATGTTTTTGTTCAGGTGATCAGAAAATGAAATCAAAAATTTTGAAAAATCTATATCTCTATTGGAAATTATTGAATTTACAAAAACCAAATTGATTTTGAATTAGCGATACTTCGGTCATTAAGGATGATTTTTTATGGAATTTTTCCTGCGTTTTTTATATTTTTTTCTGCGATGTTTTTGTTCAGGTGCTCAAAAAATAAAAACAAAAATTTTGAAAAATCTATATCTCTATTGAAAATTATTGAATTTACCAAAACCAAATTGATTTTGAATTAGCGATACTTCGGCTATTGAGGATGATTTTTTTATGGAATTTTTCCTGCGTTTTTAAATTATTTTTCTGCGATGATTTTGTTCAGGTGCTCAAAAAATTAAAACAAAAATTTTAAAAAATCCATATCTCTCTTGATAATGGTTGAATTTACAAAAACCAAATTGATTCTAAATAAGTGATACTTCGACCATTGAGAATGATTTTTTATGGAACTTTTCCTGCGTTTTCTATATTTTTTTCTGCGATGTTTTTGTTTAGGTGCTCAGAAAATGAAAACAAAAATTTTTAAAAATCCATATCTCTATTGAAAATTATTGAATTTACAAAAACCAAATTGATTTTGAATTAGCGATACTCCGGCCATTGAGGATGATTTTTTATGAATTATTTTCTGCTTTTTCTATATTTTTTTGCGATGTTTTTGTTTAGGTGCTCAGAAAATTGAAACAAAAATTTTAAAAAATCCATATCTCTATTGAAAATTATTGAATTTACAAAAACCAAATTGATTTTGAATTAGCGATACTTCGGCCATTGAGGATGATTTTTTATTAAATTTTTTCTGCTTTTTCTATATTTTTTTTGCGATGTTTTTGTTCAGGTGCGCAGAAAATTGAAACAAAAATTTAAAAAATCCATATCTCTCTTGAAAATTGTTGAATTTACAAAAACCTAATTGATTCTGAATAAGTGATACTTTAGGTGCTCAAAAAATAAAACAAAAATTAAAAAAAATTTATATCTATTGAAAATTATTGAATTTACAAAAACCAAATTGATTTTGAATTAGCTATACTTCGGCCATTGAGGATGATTTTTTATGAAATTTTTTCTGCTTTTTCTATATTATTTTGCGATGTTTTTGTTCAGGTGCTCAGAAAATTGAAACATAAATATTAAAAAATCCATATCTCTATTGAAAATTATTGAATTTACAAAAACCAAATTGATTTTAAATAAGCGATACTTCGGCCATTGAGGATGATTTTATATGGAATTTTTCTTGCGTTTTTTATATTTTTTTCTGCGATGTTTTGGTGATCATAGTCACAGTTTAAAATCACTGATATTACAAAGTAGCAATCACAGTAGCAACGTGATTCAAAAGTAGCAGTTTTGCCCATCTGTAATAGTTTTAATTTTTTAATTTTTTATTAACTGAAAATTACTTTTATGGGGGTCGATGGAGATTTCGAAAAATTATATAGGGGTCGATGATCAAAAAAGCTTGGCGACCCCTGCCTTAGAGGAATACAATGGGCCAGCGAACTAGGTCTTGCAGCATTACATTATTTTTGTATTTTTTGGCTATATTTACAAAATAATAACGAATTATCTTATAGATTTTTCGTTATTAATCTTTGTATTTACTCCTCTGTGGTAGAACCCTTTAAACCGTGGTATACCTGTTTGTGGTCGATGTCGCCTTGGCGTGAAGAGTGTCCTTAGTACATCCTACTGTTAAAATTATGTAATGTTCTATTAATTTATAGCATTGTTAGTGGCTGAATAGTCAAAGCCTGTGCCAAAAAAATCTATTACTGTTATTATTAATGCGGTCATTCTCCAAAATCGTTTCAAAACCACGCACGAGTTCAGAAGTCAATTTTTTTTAACAACTGTTCACCCAAGCTTATGCCTAAAATATCTATTATTGTTATTATTAATTCGGTAATTCTCAAAAAACTTTTCAAAACCGGGCATGAGTTTAGAAATCAATATTTATTAATTTGAACACTTTTTGATCAGTCTATGCTAGAAAAAAAATCTATTATTGTTATTATTAATTCGGTAATTCTCCAAAAAAGTTTCTAAACCACGCACGAGTTTAGAAATCAATATTTATTATTTTGAACACCTGTTAATAAATTCAAAACTTACAAATCATTTGTAGAAATTCTAGGAAAGAATAAATTTATTTGAGAAATATTATTAGGTTAACACGTATGAATTTACTTCAGTTTTTAAAAACTGATTCAAAATTCATTATTTTTAACACCCATTGATTTAATTACCAATGATTTGTAGAAATTTCTTGAACATACTAGACGACTTCTGTTTTTACCGTTCAAAAAATTTAAAATGTTGATCAAAGTCAATGAAAAAAAACTATTATTGTTATTATTAATTTTATGATTCTCCAAAAACGTTTCAAAACCATGCATGAGTTTAGAATTTTGTTTATTATTTTGATCAAAGTTTTATGCCTGAAAAAAATTATGTTTGTTCTTATTAATTCGGTAGTGCTCCAAAAATGTTTCAAAACTACGCACGAGTTTAGAAATCAATATTTATTATCTTGAACACCTTTTGATCAAAGCCTATCCGAAAAAAATCTATTATTGTTATTATTAATTCGGTAATTCTCCAAAAAAGTTTCTAAACCACGCACGAGTTTAAAAATCAATATTTATTATTTTTAACTCCTTTTGATTAAAGCCTATGCCTATAAAAATCTATTATTGTTATTTATAAATTCGGTAATTATCCAAAAACATTTCAAAACCACGCACAAGTTAAGAAATCAATATTGAATATTTTGAACACCTTTTGATCAAAGCCTATGCCAAATATCTATTATTGTTAGTATTAATTCGGTAAATCTCCAAAAACATTTCAAAATCACTGACGAGTTTAGAAATCAACATTTATTATTTCAAACACTTCTTGATAAATTCAAAACTTACCAATCATATGTAGAAATTCTAGGAAAGAATAAATTTATTTGCGAAATATTGTTAGGTCAGCACACGTATGAATTTCGTTAATTAATACAAAACGATTCAAAATTAAAATTAATTATTCTGAACATCGATTGATGTACTCAAAACTTACCAATGACTTGTAGAAATTCTAAAAATTAACATTTATTTCTTGAACATACTTGACGGCTTCTGTTTTTATTCGTTGACAAAATTTTTAATATAAACATTTCGTTAATTATCAAAAAAAACTTTTTGAAACCTAACCTAACCATCTATTTGTTGAAAATACTTGTCGGCTTCTGTTTTTATTAGTTGAAAATATTTTTAAATCTGAATATTTTGTTAATTATCAAAAAAAAACTGTTAAAAACAAAACCTAACCTAACCATCTATTTCTTAAACATACTTGGCGGCTTCTGTTTTTATTCGTTGAACTATTTTAAATATGAAGTTAATTATTTAAAAATTACGCAAGAGTTGAAAATCAAAATACACCTTGATTAACCCTAGATAACTAAACATAAATCAGTGTTACTTTGTAACTAATCATAGACTATGAATTAAAATCATGTAGATTTTTAAATGTTCCTAAATTATTTTGAAAAAATAAGTGGGCTCTCTATAATTGATTTCACAAAACTGTCAAAAGTCGGTAGTCTATTAGACGAATGTTTAGTTATCTAGGGTTAAAACTTACCAATGATAGGTAGAAATTTTAGAAATCAACATTGATTTCTGGAACATTCTATATATTTTGTTGGCGACTTCCGTTTTTCTTAGTTGGCATAATTTAATATGATTTTTTGGTATGGGTTTAAGGAGGATAAATAAATAGCAACATTTTTTAAATAAAAAATATATTCACATCTCCAGAATATATCAATCAATATACATAAAGAAAGAAATAATTATTTACAAAAATAGTAATAATGTGAAGAAGGAACTTAACCTAATATATAATTTAATATAACAAATATACTAGTAATTAATAAAAAAAACAACAATCAGTCTTAACGCATCCATGTGTCGATGGGATGGTAACTAAGTGGCAGTGTTTCTTGTAGCAGCCCATGGTTACCTCCTGAAACATAAAGAAAACAAATCCATTAGTTCTTCGGATCGATAGATAAACTCAAGGTGACGGTATAGATAAAATTCATAAAGTGATTGTCGCGGCCTTAGAGGGCCAAAATTGCATTTTGCACAAGAAGTGCGGGTACGAGTACGAGTAACCTTGCGTGTGTTGCACAATCGGGCGGCAAGGACGAACGCCGCTGTATTGAGGAAGTGAGCAACAAAAATGCGTAATGAACGTGTCTTATCTGCTCTGGCCTATTTAGATAAAATGCGTAAATGGTCAACGGTTAATTATTCTGCGTCACGTGCTCTTTTGAAAAATTCAAAATCGAAACGATGGGAGAGAAAAAATGTGGCAAGGTGCACACACACACACACTTCTGCCTGTATTTATTGCATTGCCCCGAGCTTTAGAACGGTGACCTTCGTGTGCAACGCAATCCGGAACTTAATCCCGGTATGCGATTGTCTCGCTCCAATCGCGATGGGTATTTGTTGGGATTTTATCTACATATACGAGGTCCTTCAACTATATATGTGTGCGTGTGTTTGTGTGGGTAAAAGAGAGCTCGTTAATTTTGACTTTTGCATATGTCATTCTAATCAGGTATGAAAGCTGAATGCAATATTTTGCAATTGGTACAATCGAAACTGTTGATAAAATAAAATCTAAAAATCTTAAAGATTATTGCAATAGTTGTTGCACAGATATATTGTTTATAATTCCAACATGTTTCAGCCTCACGGCTTCTGGACGATCGAAATATTATGAACAATATATCTATGGAACAACCACGTACAATGTCAAGTTTGTAAATTTTTAATGGTCATTATGTTTCACCAATTCAATCAAACGTGCCTTGAATATAATCTAAATCAGAAAATATAAACATACAAATTACACAAACCCAAATTTTGGGTATCAAATTAAATCTGAAAGTTTTGCGCTGCGCTTTGCTGAAAACATCCTTTAATTGAAATAATTCAATTTTGCTTTCGCCAGAATAATTTTTATTGCTTCGATTGCTTTTTAAGTTGAAGAAATATGAAGTCAGTAGGTAGTCTGACGGCAATTTTCAAATTTTCCTTTTTCGCAGCATCAATTCTAACTACCTGTCATCACGTGACAGAGTTTCGTTCCTTCATCATTACATAACGACAACGAGTAATCTCACTACGGACCTTTCAGCTTTCCTTTTTCAGCGGGAATACGTTTCAGTCTTCAATAGCCAACCATTAACGTGATTAGACCCATTTAATGCGGCATCGCTCTACTTATACAATTTTCTGGTAAATATTCTTTCACGACACGTTTTCGCAATTTCCAACAATTTTTTTCTGCGCATTTCATTTCCAATCTCTAAATGCCAACTCCTATACATTATAATGTCATTATTATTCTAAATTGTTTATAAATATTTGGCGTTGTATTTGCAAAGCTTCTGGTAAATATTCCTTCACAGCACGTTTTCGCAATTTTCAACAAACTCTATTCTTTTCTGCGTATTTCTTTCCAATCTCTAAATGCCAACTCCTATATATTATATTAAAATATGCTAAATGTCATTGTTATTCTAAATTGTTTCTAAATACTTGCAGGTTTTGCACATTCTTCATTTTAACATACCATAATATTCATTATTTTCCTGTCAATTATTAGCAAACTTCGAAAGGTATTTAAAACATTCTCATCTGGCGCAACTGTAAAAGTTACATCATTTATAGATCATTAGTTCGTACACCGTTTCCAGTGTTAGATAATTCCGCAATGGAAATCGATGATAAAACCCTGCGATCGCATCCAAGATTGGCCTAGGTAAGCGACTTAGACTTGACCTTTGAAGTTTCTAAATGCCACTAGTCGACATTACTGCGGCTGAAGTGCACTGGAACCGTGCGAATGATAATGCCATTAAATATGCATTATGTGCCGAAGGACGGGATCGATCGCGAAATTATGTCATTGGCATTGACCGCGAATGTGGAAACGATACACGTTTAGAATAGGCCGAAGGGAAGTGGCACGTGAAAGATTTTGACGTTAAAGTTCAAACTGTACGTTTTTGCTAGCAATTAAATTTTATAACGTTTATTTTCTTGGAGGGTAACAGTTCCAAGGTCAAATGCGAAATTTACAGCAGCTTTAGATTTTTTTTTTAATTACCGATTGATATACCGGGTAGGTAACATGATACAGACATACCTCTGCAATTTATTATTTGAGATATCAATTTGAAACCTAGTAGGGTTATATTAAAAGCAAACTGCAGTTTAATGGCCATCCCAAAACTTTAGTTGCATTTTGGGTTTTTATAATAATAAAATGTCTTTAATTAAAAAAACCCAGTGTTTGTACCACTTGCAGAGTAAAAACTCTGGGAATTAAGTAGATGATGGAAAGTCAATTACATATTGAAATAAACATTTTCAGATTCCACTGTATTAAATACTGCTTGCGTTTAATTTGTTTCAAGAAATTAAAAACTATAAAGTTTAATACTTTAAATGAATGAATTTTTGTTTGTTTTGATGAATATAAGGAATAAGATTCAGACAGTTTTATAGATTGCTTTGAAGGATTTTTTCCCGAAAGAATCATCAAATTTGGTTAAAAAGTCACTGAGTTATGTGCGAAAAACCTCAAAATGCACTTTTTTTCAAACACCCATAACTTGGTACCAAATCGTCGTAGGAACTTCCTTCTTTAAGTCCTGCATAGGGAATTGATCACATTTTAATGCCTATACGGTGGATCGAGTGGACAAAATTTTTCCAACTCCATAGACATCGTCAAAGTTGGACGTGGTTTCCAGAAAAAACTTTTTTTTAACAGGGGCGCTGGGGGGGGGGGGGGGGGGGCGGAAGGGGTTACGTTTAGTTTCGCACGCATGACTTTAAAGAAGGCACTTCAAATTTTTTCCCCACAAAGATTCATCGAAATCAATTGAAAATACACCAAGTTATGGCGGTTTGAAAATGGTCGAAATTTCACGAATTTAAAGTGTTTCATTTTTTTTCCTTCGGTATATATCGCAGAAATTGATATGAAAAATCTATGTAAATACGATTTATCAAAAAATCGAACTTTTTAATGTAAATAAATATGTCAATATCGAATTTAAAATAACAGGATATTTTGGATGTAAAATGAATTATTTTAGAATTCTATAAATGAGATTATCGATGTACAGAAATTTTGAATTATATTAAAGGGAATTGATCGATGTAAAAAAAACATTCATTAAATAAATTTTAATCCCTACAAATTTATTGATATAGAATTTTATAAATGGAGAATTTCGATGTAGTGAAATTTTTGATGATATTCTTTTTTGGACAAATTTTAATAAAACACAAATTGATAAATATAGATGATCATAAATATTGTAAATGTATAATAATAAATTTTGATGCCTATTTTACAATAATCATTTTTTTATAGTTGATCGCCCAATATGCAGAGATAGTAAAGACACCAAACATTTCAGTCGAGATAGAAATTAAAAAAAAAACATGTTTTATTTTTAGTGACTAATACGTTTTCATTGAAGCTTGGGGGGGGGGGTGTATAGGGGCGCCAACTAGAGATGGGTAATAAATAAATTTGAGACAACCTCACTTGTTGCAGAAGCATTTAATAAGTCACGAACAGGTTGAATATTCACATATTTAGGCTATATTTTGTCTTTATTAAATTTAGGGATGGGTAACTCATGAGTGAGTCGATTAAAAGAGTCGAGGAGGACTCATGAAATTGTACACATTACAAAATTTTTGAAGTGAGGAACCTTTTTTGCTTCCCACTAGAGATGGGCGAAGTTACTCATTTTTTTGTAAGTATAGTCGACCCATTGTAAAGAGTGGACTTGAAAACGTGCCAGAAAATTTGACTTTGATAAATGCATTGTATCAAAAGTTGTCGTGGTGCACTTTTGAGGGAAATTATTTTTCATCGTTTATGGAATCAAAAGTTTTTTTTTTTATTTTGTTTTTATTTGGCTACCGACAGGCCTTAGTATGATAATCATTGGCCAACATTTTAAATACTACTGGTGCTGTAAAAAAATTAAAAATTATGTTTTGATAACTCTGTACAAGTCAGCCAAATCATTAAGCTTCAGATGAAGATGTAAAATTAGTGACTCGAACTTCATCCCGATATTGTGCTTAAAATTTTGAAGAAAATAGATTTTTAAAATAACTATTACCACAGATTTAATGATATATGTATACATTTTCATTCCATTAAAATTACGGTTTTTAACTTATAAAAAGTAAGACGATCACAAATCGAGATTTATATCGGAAGGTATAGATTTTTGCGAGTGACGAGGGAAATGATTTTTTGCTTGTTAAAGTACTTGAATGAGTGATAAGAATAAGATATTTTATTTAGTCATGGCTGATTGCAAACTCTACCAAAAATCGAGATATCGCAAGGTATAGATTTCTACAAGTGTCTAGAGTTATAATTTTTTTGAGTTGGAGTGCCCGTAACATTTTTCCGACTTTTGATTATCAAGGTACTTGTAGTAGTGTCGAGAATAAGAATTTTTATTTAGTTACTTCTAATTGCAAACTAAAAAAAAAACATTACATTATGAGAAAATATAAATGGTAAAAATTAAGATATTAATAAAGTAGTAGTTGGTCGAGCTTCTGTGGCGAAGTCTTACTTAATATAGTAAGAACTATATTAAGTAAGACTTCACTGCAGAAGCTCGAACAATTACTACTTTATTAATATTTTAATTCACTGCAGCTAATTAAACGATGTATGTTTCATATTTTCTATTCGTAAAAATTAAGGGTTGATTTTTTTGTGGTATTAATTTAGACCTTTCCCAATTGTATGATTATTTTTTTCGATTCGCTTTCTATTTCTCCGAGATATTAATTTTGAAAATCTATTGCTGGATCTATTGCTAACTGCACACCCGTAATATTTATCCATCATCCCCTAATTAATAAGGGGGAATAATTAAAGACCTTAGTAAATATTACGGTGTTTGGGCTTTCTCACAAAGGGTGCGAAAATTTGTAATCAATTTAATTATATTAATGTAGGGATTAAGATTAAGATAAGACTCACTATACAACGCATTCATGTACCAAGTAGAAGAAGTGCATATAAAATTGATTATAAATTGAATACACGCCTAAATAGAAAAATACCAGTTACTCATCGGTTCATAGATTATTTTATAAACAACAAAAACAGGGGAAAATATACAGGGGTACAGATTTTTAACTGGGTTAGTTACTTTTTCAATCATTAATTGATAACACCCATGAAATTTTAAACTCAATTATAAACTGTTCAGTGTGAAATGTACGTTTGTAACTGGGTTAGTTACAATGCATTAATTGACAAGGTAGTTGAAGGGCATGTTAATTAAATATATGTGAAATATACGCTTAAACCAAACATCAGGTCAATAAAAACAATTTATGTGGCTTATAGATTTGTAACTGGGTTAATTATTCTAACAATAATGAGGTGATACGAGTGACCCATTAACTTGCACAAAATTGCTATTCAATTGCTTTTGAAAATTTTGAAATATTTGTCTGTAACTAAACTAGTTGCTTTCATAGAAGAATCGTTAATTAAGAACCCAGTTAACCATACAGTTACAAACAAATTGAATCAGTTAAAAAATCTGTTCAGAGATGAATTTATAAGAATACACGTTTGTAACTAGACTAAAGTCTATTCATATCCAAGAGGCATTAAGTATAAACACAATCAGGTGAGCGGTGAGATTGTACAGAGCCGGCGCGCCCACTTACAAAATGCACGGCGCGCGCCCACTTACAAAATGCAAGGCGCGTTTTACAATCGACGGGCACAAAATACAAACTGAATCCGGTGAGAACTCGCATCACTTAACGACCAATCACCTACGTTTAATGAAGTGATCATACGGCTCTCACGCTGCTGGCGTTGTTTACACTGATTGCCTTCTGGATATTAGCAGACTTTAGTTACTTTTTTAGTGACTTACGCGTTCATTTTTATACGTAGTTTTTATGTCATAAAAGAGAGAACAGACAATCGAAAATATGTAAAAATTAAAGCATAAATATTTATTGTCGAATTTATAAAAAAAAAAAAAATCCGACGTTGGTTAGCTGATTTTCTATCGGATATTTCATGTTGTAAATTTATGAAAAATTGTAATAATTTTGTGAAAAATTACAATACATTCCATCAATAGCTTTTGCGATATTTCACACAAACATGGTGTAAATTAATGAAAAACAAATGTAATAATTCTGTCGGCTCGAACAAAATTTAAATTACTATCCACTTAAATTTCTAAAAATCACACAATATTAATTCAAGAATTATTTTGTGAAAAATTGCAATATATTCCTTTAATAGCGTTTAATATTCATGCAAACGCGATAAAAATTTACGAAAAATTGTAAACGACGCAAAAGTATATAAAAACAATTGCAACTCACTCGAAACTTCTTAATAATATCACTTAATATTAATTCTAGATTGATTTTTTGGAAAAATTATAATACACTCCGTCAAAAGTTTTTGCGATATTTCAAGCAGTCTAAATTAAAAAAAAAGAGAGACGAAAAAAATATAAAAACAACTGCTAGCTACTTGAAACTTCTCAAATGTACTCAATATTAATTCAAGATTGATATTGTAAAAAAAAATGAATACATTCCGTCAATAGTTTTCGGGATATTTCATGCAAACAAGCTATAAATTTATGAAAATTTTTAATAATTTTGTTGATTTGAAAAAACTATAAAAACCGATTGCTAATCTACTTGAAGTTTCTCAAAATCACTCAATATTAATTCAAGATTGATTTTTTGAAAAATAACAATACATTCCATCAATAGCTTATGCGATATTTTATGCAAACACTGTGTTAATTTAAGAAAAATTGTAATAATTTTGTTGACGCAAAAAAAATATAAAAACAATTGCTATCCACTTGAAACTTCTCAAAATTACTCAATATTAATTCAAGATTGATATTGTGAAAAATTACAATATATTCCGTCAATAGCTTTTTCGATATTTCGTGCAAACACGGTGTAAATTTATGAAAAATTGTAATAGTTTTGTTGATTAAAAAAAAAATAATAAAAACAATATCTATACAAGTCGTTTGAATAGAGAAGATCCCAACGGTTGCTTGTTGCCAGTGGCGTATAAGTATTTCAAGGAAACTTAACATTTGTAGGGGATTTTAGAAGAGTTTTTCTGTTAACAAAATTTAAATTTTCGGTGTTTTCAAAATGATTTTTTTATTCATTTTGCTCTGTGAATTTATTCTTTGGTGTCTTTTCTTAACTGCCTATTAATTTTCAAATTGAAGCGCCTGGTCCTGACATCGCTCTTGGGCAGATGGGCGTTTTTGATAAATGACAGACAATGCCAACATGAAGAAAAAATTAAATTTTGGTTCCAGGCTTCAGCGAACCTCAAGAAAATAAAGTTTTTGTTAGTTACTCAAAAAACTTCAAAAACAATATTTAATTAATAACTAATCGCCGTAAAACTTATAGTTACAGATAATTTGTAATCAATTAAAAAACAAACTTTTCAAACATTAATGATCATTTTCAACTGCGTTAGTTACTTTATAACATTTGTTATTTATTCTGCTCTGTGAATTTGTTCTTTGGTGTCTTTTCTCAACTGCCTGTCATTTACAGAGCCTGGACCAGGCGCGTACCCAGAGGGCAGCGGCGGCTCGTGGATTTCCGTTGGTGAGGCAAAGACAAAGATGCCGCTCGTGCTGCACTACTTACTCTCATAGCGGAAGCAAATATTCCGTTGCTTTTTCAGTCAAAATTTCTTCCGTTGCCTCACCGCCGAACATCCACAAGCCGCCGCTGCCAGAGGGGTGGCTATCGGGCTTGAAATTTATTTATTTATTTATTATTAAATAAACGGTACAACACCTTTTTAGAAAATAATCAATTGTAATAATTAAAGTATAATTCAATTAATACATAATATCATGTCTTAATAACTAACTAAAGTAACTGTGAAAATGTATAATTGTTGAAATATTTATATTTGAGTAGCGAATATGCCGGTTAGTTTGCGCCTTAACTGGTTTGGGTTAATATTAAACATATTTACTTTTTCGTTAGAACAATATTCGTTCTAGAGGGACATTAGACGTGACAACGAGTTTTGGAAACAAAGGGACTTTTTATGTGTTTCTAAGTAAAATAGCTGATTTTGGCGAGTTCTACTAGGTACGGAAAATGATACATCTCCAAGTAGTAAGGGTGAATTCAAGGACGCATTTATAATTTCATGTAGAGTGCATAAATCAGCTATTTGTCGACGATTCTCAAGAGATATTATATTAAGATCCTGCATAATTGTGTCATAATTTCCCTTATCGTGTCGCACACCTTGTTTAAATTTCATGCATCGAAGAAATTTTTTTTGAACTGATTCAATTGAATTTATATTAGTTGCTGTTGATGGTGTCCAAATACAAGAACCAAATTCAAGGTGGCAACGCACTAACGAACAGTACAATGTTTTCAAGCATACAATGTCCAAATCTTTGCCACTACGCCATACAAAACCCCACATTTGTATTAATGACCATATTTAACTGAGTTACTTTGATTTATTTTGCTCTCTGATGTTGTTCCTTGGTGTCTTATCTTAACTGTCTATAATTTTAAAATTGAAACAGCCCGATTCTGACATCGCTCTTAGGCGATGGATCATTGACAACATGAAGAAAAATGTAAGTTTTGGTTCCAGACTTCAGCAAACGTGAAGAAATTAAAGTTTCAGTTATTCACTCGTATTGAAAAAAAAATCTTTAATCAATCTAGTCGTGGTAAAACTTATAGTTACAAATAATTTGTAATCGATTAAAAAACAAACTATTCAGAAATTAATGACCATTCTTAACTGATTTAGTGATTTTATAACATTAATCCAATAATTAATAGTTACCCAGAAACAAACGATCATAGTTTATAAAACAAATTGCGTGAACCTTAACCTAATAATTATTTGGACAAGGCAAGACAACGTATTAAATCCTAATTGTTGCTGGTAATTTGAAACGAGTGTACCATATCTCAAGTGTTATTTCGTTAATACTACCAGTGATACGCATGGTCGCCTACTGGAAATCCAAGACCGGTAATCTACGACTACAATAAAGTAAACACCACCCAGTAGACTTGAAAATATAACATCAAGTATTAAGGCATTAAATAAATAGATGATATAATGTTTACTGGCCATTGTAACGAAATTCCTGGGTCATTGTCCCCGAGCTGTCATTCATCCGTGCGGTGGAAGGGTCCGATCCTTCAAATATTACTAGGTTAACACCATACCTGGTGAGGTGAGGAACGATTATTAATGCCGAATTACAGGTTTTCTCGGTGATCAATCAGCGTTTTACGTTTTCCGGTCGGGTTTTCGCGCCACGTAATAAACCGCATGTAGATGTGAATATGTCCGGAGCTAATGAACTATGTAGGAAGTGCACTCGTTGTTGTTGGTTGCCGGTGATTACGGCCTCCGATTTTCGGGGTTTCTGAGCGTTTTCATGGCGCGTGAGAACGAAATTCCTCGGGGGGAGACACCTATTGTAAATGAGTTTGATGAGTCGGAGCGTTGAGGTGGACTGATGATCTTGCGGTGTCAATGATCTTACGAACACAACCATAAAAGTGAACTTGGTGTGTATTATTTTGGTGGGTATGTGTACTGAATTTTTAAGGCGAGTGCTAATCGCGGCTCGGAATTTAAATAAAACACGGACGGAATAATGCTCAAAAATTCGTCGATGGCAACACTCGTTCCTACCAAAATTTTCAAATAATTTGTAACAAAAATATCTTTAAAAGTTATTGCTTTATAGAGATTTGAGAGAGAAAAAAAAACCGAAATATTTACACACCTACGTTTAATGAAGTTGTAGGTATATACGTGTAATATCTCTTCAATTATTTCAAATTTTCAAAAAAATTGTTTACAAAAATAGTTCCCGAATGTTTTGAGCTTAAAGATTTAAAAAAATATCTGCACCCCAGTAAACACAGCTACGTTTAAGAATACTTTTAACAATGTAATTCATTTAACCTTGTGTTTACTAGGACGCGACTTTTTTTTGATTCCTATCTAATTTATCTACAATCATGAATGCCCAATTTAGTATACATATTTTACTCTAATTAATGTTTATCTTTGTTAAATTTCAAAAGAGTACAGAATACAGAAACCTTTTTGTAGATATTGTTACTATATAGCAGCGGCGGCTTGTGGATATTCGGCGAGGAGGCTATGGAAGAAAATGTGAACATAACAGTAGCTTCCTCTATAAGTGTAAGCAGTGCAGCACCATTGGCATCTCTGTCTTAGCCTCCTCTGCGAAGATCTACGAGCTGCTGCTGCTATGCGCCAAAATTTGTTGTTATCTATTGGATTGATGACGACTGTTACTTGATGAAATTCCATAATATATGTGGTAAGTAAAACACGTGTGTTGAGAATTTTCACAAATTTTTAATGTCGAAACACTGCGACATATGTTTCGCCACACAGTGGCTTTATCAGGCAGATGATAAATCTGCCTGATGAAGCAGTGTTTCGACATTAAAAATTTGTGAAAATTCTCAACACACGTGTTTTACTTACCACATATATTTGTTGTTATCGTTGAAATCCGTCATGTCTTAAAGAATCGGTTAACATCTTTTTTAAATTATTAAACTGTTCTACACCAAAACAAAAGAACGCTTGGGGTCGCTCATAACCTAGGTTTAATGAAGATTCCATTTAGCTAATCTTTATATATCAATGTATGCAACCCAATTTGCTTAGACGTTGAGGCAACACCATCATAAAAAGTTTTTCACGGGCTCTGGAGTATTTCAATTCCTAGAAATCCTTCTGCTTGGACGTTGAAGCAGTAGCATAATAACACGATCACGGGTCTAAGTTCTAAAGTTTTTTCGCAAAGCCCAGAGTATTTAAGTTTCTAAAAACTAATGTTTAGTTATTAGCTTAACCAAGTACTCAGATTTCTTTGTTTCAAATAGTGTCCCGCATTTCTAAGATATGAAGTAAAGTTGTATAGATCTTGTTGGTGGTCAATTGCTGTATTATGAAGAACGTTTTTAGCCAGAATACATGACTATAGTCTGGCCGAGCTACGATGGTATCCGAGGTGATTAATTTGGGCCACCCTCATTTGCGTGTTGTGCGGGGTATCGAATGGCCGCGGTTCTCAATAAGCGAACATGTTGGGCTGCATGCATATTTTTATTTCCAAAGTCATCTATAACCTTTCAAGAACCACTGATTTATAAAAGCCGATACTACACCATCACCTCAGATGCCATCGTAGCGCGGCCAGACTATACCAAGGTAGTAAATCCAGCAATTATTGTCTGTATTATGAAGAACGTTTATGGCCACAAAGTCAGTTTTGAAACATAGTCGGTGCCCGACAATTATTGTAATCCTGGGTGGCTGTGGATGTCGACTTTTGTTTAATACTCAATATTTGGAAGTGAATTCAGCGATGCGAAGTAAGAATAGACATTTTGTGTTTGACTCCTCCACAACCAACCAGGACTGCAATAATTGGACACCCGGTATAAGGAGTGATACAATCAAAGCATTGTAATGCGATCTGCGCCTAACGTTTTGCAAAGATTTTAGTGAATGTATCGTACTCTCACTGTAGCAAAATTATCCTTCCAAGTGAATTAAGTATGAGTCGAAGGAATTTCATCATATTTTCAGGTTGGCAATTGCCTTCTATCTATACATTTCAGATGATTAAAAATGGTAACTATTTTGATGGCAATTGATAAATGTGCTATTTTTGATGGATCTTAAGCTTTGCGTTTAATTAAAAATACCATTATATGTTATATGTTAATCTTAAGAATTATTGATTTATTTCTGTGTTTAAAGATTTTTGTATTCATGTTTTTTTTCTTTACTCATACATTATATTTATATAATTTTTATTGTCCTGTAATTGGTTTCTGTTGGGCAAATAAACTATTATTATTATTATTATTATTATTATTATTATTATTGAGTGAAAAAGGGATATTTTCAAAAATTCATAATTTGACTGAAAATTGCTGCAAATTCAAAAACCAAAATTATTTTAAAAGATCGACGTTTCGTGAAGTGAATTGATTTTTTGTAGGATTTTATTCCTCCGTTTCATATTAATTTTTAATTTTTCGCGCTCGGGAAATTTTTTTACAGTTTCCAAATGAGAACATAACAAGTTTTGTTAGATGAAGTTTTGTAAAAAAAAATGCAAATATCCCTAATTTTTAAAAAAACAGCACATCTTATAAAGATAGAAGAAATTTAAAAAGTTGACATAATTTTAGCGACTAAAATTTTGAAACAATTAGGATTTGATAAAATTACTCAAAATTCATTTTAAATAAGGATTTTGTAAAAAATGCAAACATCCCTAATTTTTGAAGTAATTCCACGCAAAAAGAGCATATCTTACAAAGATGTAATAATTACTCAAAATTCTATTGAAATGGATTGATGTAGGGTACTCGCTTATCAAATTCATTATCCAGCACGCGATCTTTAAAAGTTGCACATGTACCTAAAGTATCAAACAGGGAAATAGATGGAGCTTTGGCCATCGAAAGCCCATAAGAATCACATGTTGCTACTATTGTATTATACACTGGATGAAAAAAAATTAAACACTTGAAATTCGTGAAAATTTCGACCATTTTCAAACCGCCATAACTCGTCGTATTTTCAATCGATTTTGATGAATCTTTGAGGGCAAAAACTTTGAAGTGTCTTCTTCAAAGTCATGCATGCGAACTTAAGCCTAACCTCTTCCGCCCCTCTCTAGCACCCCTGTAAAAAAAGAAAGTTTTTTCAGGAAACCATGTCCAATTTTGACGATGTCTATGGAGTTGGAATTTTTTTTTTACTCGATCCACCATAAAGGCACGAAAATTCAATCAATTCCCTACGCAGGACTCAAAGAACAAAGTTCCTACGACGATTTGGCACCAAGTTATGAGTGTTTGAAAAAAAGTGCATTTTGAGGTTTATCGCACACAACTCCCATAACTTTGTGCCAAATCGTCGTAGGAAATTCGTTATTTGAATCCTGCGCAGGTAATTGAACAAATTTAAATGCCCTTTCGGTGGATCGAGTCGACACATTTATTCCAACTCGGTACACGTTGCCAAAGTTGGACGTTTTTTTCCCCCAAAAACGTGTTTTTCTTGTTCGGGGGTTGAAGGGTTCGAAAAGGGATCATTCCAATTTGAGTTTACTGCCTTAAAGTAGAGCCAAAATGGGATTTTTTCCCGAAAGAATCATCAAATTT
Source organism: Ocypus olens (assembly GCA_910593695.2). Lineage (NCBI taxonomy): Eukaryota > Metazoa > Arthropoda > Insecta > Coleoptera > Staphylinidae > Ocypus > Ocypus olens. The sequence continues at coordinate 13,461,041 of OU343055.1, read as the reverse complement.
GGTTGGAAAGTCACTGAGTTATGTGCGAAAAACCCACTTTTTTTCAAACACCCATAACTTGGTGCCAAATCGTCGTAGGAACTTCGTTCTTTAAGTTCTGCATAGGGAATTGATCAGATTTTATTGCCTTTATGGTGGATCGAGTGGACAAAATGTTTACAACTCCGTAGACATCATCAAAGTTGGACATGGTTTTCAGAAAAAAAAACTTTTTTTTCACAGGGACGCCAGAGGGAGGCGGAAGAGGTTACGTTTAAATGACTTTAAAGAAGACACTTCAAAGTTAAGTTTCTTGCCCTCAGAGATTCATCAAAATTGATTGAAAATACACCGAGTTATGGCGGTTTAAAAATGGTCGAAATTTCACGAATTTAAAGTGTTTCATTTTTTTTTTCCTCAGTATAGATAAAAATGACAAAATATTAAATCACCATTCAATGGTTTTATTGGAAAAGATGCGTTCTCTAATTCGCTCGGTTAAACTCAACCAGCTTTTCCAAGTAAAAACAACAAAAACTCAATTTTGAAAAGCTATATACCATATTTTGGGACGATAATCTGTGATGAGCGCGTAGTAATAGATAGTTACAATCCCACAGTTTATGTAAAATAAGAATAGATTTTATAAAATCAAGTAAAAACAAAAAACTCAAATTTGAAAAGTTTATATATCATATTTTGGGAAGATTTTACGTGATCAGAGCGTAGTAATGAATTTTACAATCTCACAATTTAGGTAAAAATACTCAATTTAAATAAAATCTGGAAGAGGGAAGCACAATTAACTCTTTTTAGATGCACTGAATTATTACCAAAATGCATCTAGAAGAGCAAATCACTTTTTTAGACGCATTGAATGATCATCAAAAGTTAATTCCGATACATTTTAAAATGTGTCGGGCAAAAATTCCATCGTCAGGATTTCCAAATCAAATTAATGTTGCGAAGGTCACGTTTAAGTATCTCAAGGTCAAGTAGCGTTTTAGATAAGTATTTCTTTAAAAAATTGAAACTAGTTCATGGTCATCATTGCGGCCGAAAATTATTGATTGAAAAATATGTTGCAGGCATAATTAGACTGAATTTGTAATTGTTTAATGTTGGAGGCGTTTACTTCGTTATAAATTTTGATTGTCACTAGGAATAAAGTTAAAAATAAAATTAGAAACACTTACTTGTTGCATTAAATAAATTTTAAAAACACGAAATATAGCCTGAATATATTTAATTTTACAAAATTAAGTCTAAAAGTCCAAGAACTTATTTCCCTGACGAATGCCAAAGCCGGATATTTTACAAAAGAATTTTGCTTGTTTTTTTTTGTTTGTTTTTTGGCATAGGTTTGACCATTCCGCCACTAACGATGATATAATTTAGCAATTTTTCTTGTTATAAATCCTATTGCTGATATTATCAAAGTCAAAACCGATAAAATCAAAAATTAATTACAAATTTCAGACCACAAAATTTTGAAATAAGTCAACAAGGACGTAAACATTATGAAAAAGCATTCGTAAGACACTTGAGAACACCAAAAACGCTGGTTCTATTGTTGGCCGTAACAAAATATAAGCGAGATAACTTTTTGAAAGTATAAAAGTAGTTTTAAAAAGCAACTCTTACTTATTTAAATAAATTTAATAAACACGAAATATAGCCTGAATATATTTAAATCTACAAACTTAAGCCTTACAAAGACTAAAAAACAACAATAACTTATTTTCCTAGCTAATGCCAGCGCTGGATATTGAATTATAGAAAATAATTTTGAATGTTAAAATCCCGTTTCTGATAGGATCAAAATCAAAAACGATATAATTTTTTGAAAGCTGAAAATAGATTACAAATTTCAAACCAGAAATTTTTGAAATATCAAGTACCCAAGCATTATGGAAAAGCATTCGTACGATATTTAAGAATGCCAAAAACGCTGGATCTATTTCTGACCGGAACACAATCTAAGCAGGATAATTTTTTGAAAGCGTAAAAGTAGATTTCAAACTACCGAGCACGATTTTTTTAATGCTGTACATAAATTATTCATATTAGGAATCTGAGCACCTTCACAAAATTTTGAAACATCAAGTACCCAAGAATCATGAAAAAGCTTACGTAAGACATTTGGAAATGCCAAAAACGCTGGTTGTATTGCTGACCGTAACAAAATCTAACAAGGGGAGGATCAGATGTGTGATTCACCGATTTGATCCATCTTTGGCACACGTGTAGGTCATGACTGGGAGTGTAACAGGTGCAAGTAATAGGGCGCACTATTCAGCCATGTTTTTTTTTACTAGCTCTGTGTTTATGTACCATTTACGTTAATGAAACAATACCGACACCGTAGCGTATTGGTAAGATCTCCGGCTCGTAATCGCAAGGTCGATGGTTCGAATCCTTTTGGCCAAGTTCTCAATAGTTTTCTTTTAAAATCATGTCTCGCATCATTTTAAAACTTCCAACTTCTTCGATTATTTGCCAAAGAAAAGTTTAAAACCTAACAGTTTTATAGGTTGAAATAAAGTTGATATAAAGAGTGGTGAGTGCGCCCTATCCACACAACAACCATTGAAAAGTGTATATTATGAGTATTTTTGGAAAGTTTCATGTCGATTATATTTGTTCGCTTCGTCGAAATAATTACAATTTTTGACAAAGTTACGCCCTGATTACATGAAATTATTATAAAATTTGGTGATGGGTTGCATATAACTGTTGATGGAATTATAATCTCAAATGGATTTTGAGTATTTTTGAAAAGTTTCAAGTCGATGGCAGTTGTTTTTATATTTTTTTCGCTTCGTCGAAATAATTACAATTTTTGACAAAGTTACGCCCTGATTACATGAAATTATTATAAAATTAGGTGGTGGGTTGCATATAGCTGTTGATGGAATGATAATCTCAAATGGATTTTGAGTATTTTTGGAAAGTTTCAAGTCGCTGGCAGTTGTTTTTATATTTTTTTCGCTTTATCAAAATAATTACAATTTTTGACAGCGTTACGCCCTGATTACATGAAATTAATATAAAATTTGGTGAGGGGTTGCATATAGCTGTTGATGGAATGATAATCTCAAATGGATTTTGAGTATTTTTGAAAAGTTTCAAGTCGATGGCAGTTGTTTTTATATTTTTTTCGCTTCGTCGAAATAATTACAATTTTTGACAAAGTTACGCCCTGATTACATGAAATTATTATAAAATTAGGTGGTGGGTTGCATATAGCTGTTGATGGAATGATAATCTCAAATGGATTTTGAGTATTTTTGGAAAGTTTCAAGTCGCTGGCAGTTGTTTTTATATTTTTTTCGCTTTATCAAAATAGTTACAATTTTTGACAGCGTTACGCCCTGATTACATGAAATTATTATAAAATTTGGTAATGGGTTGCATATAGCTGTTGATGGAATTATAATCTCAAATGGATTTTGAGTATTTTTGAAAAGTTTCAAGTCGATGGCAGTTGTTTTTATATTTTTTTCGCTTTATCAAAATAATTACAATTTTTGACAGCGTTACGCTCTGATTACATGAAATTATTATAAAATTTGGTGATGGGTTGCATATAGCTGTTGATGGAATGATAATCTCAAATGGATTTTGAGTATTTTTGAAAAGTTTCAAGTCTATGGCAGTTGTTTTTATATTTTTTTCGCTTTATCAAAATAATTACAATTTTCGACAACGTTACGCCCTGATTACATATTTTAAGAAGAAATAATTATGGCATTTGTGTTTCTAGAGAATATGCTTAATTTACACCGGTGTTGGCTAGAGTTCAAAAGAATGAATTGTAGGATAGGACCCATCCACCACTTCTATTTAAACTACAAAATCACGTTATGTATAAATTCAAAACTTCATCTTCTTAGAATAATTGCCAAAGAATTGTCTTCGACCCAACAGGGTTTTGTAGGTTGAAATAAATTGATACGAAGTATGGTGGGTGGGCTCTATCTACAAATAGTTTAGTTTAACACAAAACTAGTGTTTAACAAATATCATGAAATATGTTAAAGAAGAAATAATTATAGAATTTGTGTTTCTATTGAAGATCCTTATTTTTTACTAATGGTGGCTAGAGTTCAAGGGATTGAATTGTAGGATAGGACCCACCCTCCACTTCTATTTAAACTACAAAATCACGTTATGTATAAATTCAAAACTTTCATCTCTTTCGAATAATTTCCAAAGAATTGTCTTCAAACTAACCGGGTTTTCTAGGTTGAAATAAATTGATACAAAGGATGGTGGGTGGGCACTAATATTCCAACTAATTTAACACTAAAGGAGCGTTTAACAAGGGTAATATATTTAAGAAGTTTTTAATAAAAAAATATAGAATTTGTGATTCTACAGATAACACTTATAAATCTATCAGACCTGGCTAGAGTTCAAGGAATTGAATTATAGGATGGGGCCCACCCACCACCATCGGTTCAACTTTTATTTTAGCTGCAAAATTGCGTTCTGTGTAAATTCAAAACTTTCCTCTTCTTCGAATAATTGCAAAAGAATTATCTTCAACCTAACAGGGTTTTGTAGGTCGTGATAAATTGATACGAAGGATAGTGGGTGGGCTCTATCTAATAATCAAACTAGATTAACACAAAACGAAGGTTTAACAAGTACCATGAAATATATTAAAGAAGATATAATTATAAAATTTGTGTTTCTATTGAATGAATTTATACTAATTTTGGCTAGAGTTAAAGGCCTTCAATTGTAGGTTTGGACCCACCCACCACTTCCATTTAAAATGCAAAATTACGCGCTGTATAAATTCTAAACTTTCATCTTCTTCGATTAATTTCTAAAGAATTGTCTTCAAACTAACAGGGTTTTCTAGATTGAAATAAATTGATGCGAAAAATGGTAGGTCGGCTCTAATAATCCAAGCCGTTCAACACTAAACGAGCGTTTAACAAGTGTAATAATATATTAAAGAATATTTTAATAAAGAATTATAGAATTTGTGATTCTACAGATAACACTTATAAATTTATCAGTCCTTGCTAGAGTTCAAGGAATTGAATTATAGGATGGGGCCCACCCACCACCATCGGTTTGACTTCTATTTTAACTGCAAAATTACGTTCTGTATAAATCCAAAACTTTTGCCAAAACATTATCTTCAACCTAACAGGGTTTTGCAGATTGAGACAAATTGATACGAAGGATGGTGGGTGGGCTCTAATAATCCAACCAGTGTAACATAAAACGAGCGTTTAACAAGTGTAATGAAATAGATTAAAGAAGAAATAATTAAAGAATTTGTATTTCTATAGAAGACACTTAATTTATACGTCCTGGTAGTTCAAGGTATTGAATTGTAGGATAGGACCCACCCACTACCCGCGGTTGCACTTCTATTGAAACTACAAACTCACGTTCTGTATAGCTTTAAAACTTTTAACATTTGTAATTAATAGCCAAGAAAACCTAACAAAGCAACAAGTAACGCAACTTCACACGCACGTAGTTACTATACAACTTGCGTTATGTACTATACTTTACCTACGACCTTACATTTATTCGCTTAAAGTAAAGACAAATTGAAATTTAATTTTGTCAAGTAGAAGTTTTCAAAGCTCTACTTGATTGTTAAGTTGATTCTGAGGGTGGTAGATCGGGCCTATGGATGATGGTGGGTGGGCACTACCCCAAAATCGAAATGGTTAAGCGCAAAACAAGAACTGAACAGAATATTTTTTCAATTGATTTTGTGTTTAATTCATAAAAGCCATTGCTAGGGTTTAAGATATTAGATTGTATGACAGGACCCACCCACCGCCCCCATAATCCATAGGGACCACCCACCGCTCCATAATCCATAGGGCCCACCCTCCACCCTCAGCATCAATTTAACAATCAAGCTGCAGCAGCTCGTTTCGTATTATTTCAAAACTTTCAACACTTTTAATGAACTGCCAAAGATATGTCTTCTTTGAAGGTTAAAGTAAAGTTCAAGCGGAGAGTGGAGAGTGGGCTTTAACCAAGAATCTAATCAGTTAAATATGAAGCTATTGTTTAACAAGTGTAATGACAAAGTAACTGAGATGTTATAAACATATTTCTTGATCGTATATTTGATGCGGAAGGTGGTGGGTGGGCCTTATCCAAGAATTTAACAGTTAAATACAAAACGTGAGTTTAGCAAGTGTAATGATTTATATCAAAGACAAAAATAATTGAATTTATTATGGATATTAAAAACAAAATAAAGATTAAAAATAGATTTCAGATTACAGTTAATGTCCAATTCAATTAATTTGTTTATGATAGGTCATGTGATAAAGATAAATTTCTTGGACATGAATATAAAAAAATAGTGTTCAAAAGTAGATTTAAAATTACAATTAATGTTCAATTCAATTAATTTATTTACGATATGTCATATGATAAAGACATAATTCTTGGACATGAATATTAAAAAAAAAGTTACAAATAGATTTGAAAATACAATTATTGTTCAATTCAATTAATTTATTCACAGTAGGCCATGTGATAAAAATACAAAAATCAAGCAAAATTCAATCATTCAAATAACGTCACAAAGGTCACAATTCGAATATAATTTAAGAATTTAAAATTTTGCAGTACTTAACATGGGACTTCTTATCGAATTTTGGAAGTACTTTACATAAGCAACAGAAGCCAACAAACCACGAACATATGATTGTTTTGGTAACGTCTATAAATAGATCGCAAATTACAGTCGAAAATTGGTAAACGCTAAAGACACTTATTATTTCTTTAATTAATTCCCCCCTCGGGTAATTATTTTTGATAAGGAATTAAGTAATGAACTTTCGGATGACAATCGCGAAGGACAACCATCGAGTAATTACGAAGCAAAGAAATAATACCAGCTGACTGATTGCATTGAAATTTTGTGATTAAATCGATTTGGACAGACAACGTAGGAAGGGCACGGTCAACAACCGGATGATCGGAAAACGCGGAAGCATGTGGTACACACCGGAGTCTCTTCACGAGGAATTCCCGAAACGGATCGATAACACCGAGCGAACTTGATTGATTGACGATTATTTCGAAACACTTATATAAATCACAATGATACGTTCTCGAAAATCACAAAAGTATTCTGCAAAAATTTGATAGTGACAAGAACACGATTGGTCAAGGTTATGCAACAAATGACAGATGAAAATGCTTTGCACAAAGGATGTAGCAAGTCAATTTACGTTTTGGTACTAACAGGGTACAATAATTAATTAAACAGCTATCGAAAATTTACGTTTAGAAATAGTACTATAATTAATTGTTGTACGTGATGGGGAGATTCCGTTAATAAATTTGATTATTACTATGCACCATTTTTCAAATATAAATTTTGACATTGAAACACTTTTTATAGAGATTTTTGGATGCATACAAATTGATTGTGTATTCTATATAAAAATTATAAATTATTGAATATAACAAATTCTAGCAATAGTCATGAGACGCCAAAAAAAAATTGACAATATTTAAGAATGAATGAATTTTGGGTTTAATTTATTTAAGACTGGGCTGGATTACGAATGAGAAATTTTGGAAAACAGTTTGCAAACTTTATTGAAAGGGCAATGACACATCCTCCGAAAATTACTTTCACAAAATTGAGATGTCATTCGTTCACATTTTTGTTTTAAATAAAATCGAAGCACAAGTTCGCGACTGATAGCAGAAACAAAACCGTTTAGCGTTCGAATGACGTTAATGAAATTTAGTGGTGATATTGATTTAGACAATGTAGGAAGGGCACGGTCAACAACCGGATGACCGGAAAACCCGGAAGCGTGTGGTACTCACCGGAGTCTCCTTCGTCGGCAACTGGATGTCTCTTTGCGACCACCGTCGCCTCCGTCGCGATGCCACATCAGTACAGCCCTGTTGGATCCAAGCTCTTTCCTCCGTTCATCTCGAAAATCTCGATCAGTGATAACCCAAAATTGACTTAAATCTACCAGTAAACCGTCGAACTTCACACTCAAAAAAAAAATCTCGTTCAGTACTGCCCCGTGGGATCCAAGATCTTCTTTCCTCCGTCCATCTCGATTAATTCTTGATACGGTCCGTACGCGAAAAATCGATAGTTCAAAATCGAAAATTAAACTCTGATCAATACAAGCCAGTCGGATCGAGTCCTGACATAATCGTGCGATAGTACTCAGAGTGTCTTTTTTTGTGAATGGCGCGTTCGGTCACTCACACAGCGCGCTAATGCGAATGAGCCGAGGTTGTCTCGAGCGTACCTTAAATGTGAATCGCGCCAGAGTGGGGGTAGCATTCAGGAGACGCTCATGAATCTATACCTATTCTGCCTATTCTACCTAGTCTACCCATGACCCACTCACTCCGGGCCCTTTGCGAATAATCCATCTCCGATTCATCCTCGATTCCGATTCTTCTAACCCACAATTCGGTGTGTGCATGCACACTTTCACTGCATTTCCCAGCTTTCACAATTCGCTAAATACACTTCCGAGAAAGTTGATCAATATCATTAACGAATGCAGCGAGACCCATTAGAAAAATTACCGAGGAAATACAGATATTCGCTTTGCTGATGGTTATTAACCGATTTCGATTCGAGCCGAGCGCGAAATGTTTCAAAATCGCGAACACTGGGAAGCCAACAATTTTGCAAATTGGTCTTTTCCCAGTAGATGTTAAATAAGGTCGAACATCAATTTACATTAAATTATTAATCACCATCAATCATGAAATACGTTTTGTTAATGAACGAATTTTTTGAATTTGAATTTTATCTTTAATTTAGTTGTATGAAATGTTTTCCCCATTTACGAAGTTATAAATATAATTAAATGGATATTATTTGTAAACAAATAATGGAGAAGATTATCCGTATATAGCTGGATCAAAAGTGTGAACATGCACAGGGATCGATCTGTGGGTTTCAGGTTCGATCCCTGCCGGAGGCATGTTCACACTTTTGATCCCGTAATAAATATACGGAGAATTATTTATTATTTATAATTAAATAAATAATAAACGAGGAATATATTTATTATTTGTTTTCAAATAATATCCATTTAATTATATTTAATTTAATTGCTTTAATATTTACTTATTGATAGTTCATATAATATGAAATCGATAATAATTCTACCAAATAAAAATTCTCAACATTTTAAATATTCGACTAGTTTCTACGTTTTTTGTTGACAGAAATATTCACGGCAACAATTTGACATATAAAATACTAGATTTAGAAAAAAAGTATAATTTTGTGGAATAAGAGAAACTTATTTCAGGATAAGTACCAACATTTGTCTGAAAAGATTATGGAAAAACCGTAAATAACAACTTTATTCATATTTTCCAAGTGTAATATGAAAAAAAAAATATTTTTTTTTAACGAAAACAACAATAATAAACATTAAAAAATATAAAACAGACTAATGAACAGAACAGCATTTATCAACTAAAATGTGAAAATGAATTAAAAATCTTACCTTCTGGCGTATAAAGATACGCCAGAAGGTAAGAAGGTGAGAAAGTGTTATATTCTTTAAACGACATATAGGGAAAGTAATTTCCTTAAATTAATTTAAATTCCTTAAAATCTCATTTTCTGTTGTCACTTTGTTGTACTACTTTTTATGCTATTTTGAATTCTATGTATTTATTTTCTATTATCCAAATTGTTTTGTTTGACATATTTTCATTTATTTGTATTGCATTCTTATATATACTTATTTCTTGAGAATAAATTTAGTTTTTTTGATCTCGCAATTAAGATTAAGATTACTCTAGAAGCTGCACAAACAATTTGGTGAGAAAAAGAACGGAAAGATCAGTATAGGGTGAGAAATGTAATAAGTTAATATTTTTTCTTTGTACATTCAGAAATTACACAAAATTTAAGTCTCGTAGATTTTGACAATTTTGACAATTATGTAATTACAAGTAGCCTATTTATACGCTACAAATTTATAACACAACAGAATAAATTGAGTTCACTTGAACAAATACAAAACAATAATTCTGATTTTTTTCTGAAAAGATTGGGGATAAACCACATACAAAACCAATATTTGAAATTTATTCATATTTTCCAAGTATATTATAAAAAAATCTTAATCTGAAATTAATTTTTCAAAATTAAGTAAAGATTGTAATATTGAAAGAAATGGAATTGAAAGACTTTTAAAACCTTATAAAATTTGTACAAACAAATATTGAAAGATTATTTATTATTTATCTATTTCATTGATTTTTGGAAAGGCTGAAAAATCAAATTCACTATAATATTAACGGAAGAATCATAATATATGTTATTTTTATGATTGTCATCAATAAATACATAAACACTTTCTTTAAAATGGACCTTAATTTTTTTTAATCTTTTTTTTTAATGATCCAATTATCTCAATTTGATTGCTTATTGACTTCTGAACCCTCCATATAATGAAAAATTTGATACACAAAGATGTAACCACCATTATTAAAGATCCAACAAGCAGTTATCAATCTGATTGAACAAAATTGTTAAATAACATGTCAGTAATTAAAAAAAAAGATGAAATTAATGTTATCAATCAAAATCCAATTTCTCCAAAATTATATGGCGCAGTTAGAACTCATGAAGAATTATTATCCATTAGACCAGTAGTAAACAGAGAAAATTGGACAATTGTTCAAATTTCAAGTTTTTTTTTTCTTTTTAAATTTTTTATTTAATTTTAATTTTATATAATAGTTGTCTACTTTAAATTGTTATAATGAATGATCTAATGTAATCACCCTACAAAATATTACAAATTTCCGGTTATTTGCTATGTAATATATTTTGTAAATTTTATTTACAAATAAATAAATGAATAAATTAATTATTTTTTTTTTATTTGGTAATTTTTGTGGGTTCTAATTCTCTATACAGTCACTTAATTTTTTACAAAAATACTTATCCTTTCCTTTAAAGAGTGCAATTTTTAATATCCGTTTTTTATTAAATTTACTCTCTTGAAAAAAATCCAACCATCTTTGCTCAAATAAATAGTATGATATATCAAATCAGTTTCATTTCTTAAAACTGATTGAAATTTTGTAATAATAGATAGATTAGATAGATAAATTAAGGATCATTTTTTAAAGGAAGGGATAAGTATTTCTACAAAAAGAATATGTGGCTGTAAAAATAATTAAGAGCTCTACAAAAGTTGAAAAATAAAAAAAAAGAATTCCATTAAAAAAAGAAACACAATATTTTTGAGTGCGCCAAAAAATGCGAAATAATGAACCAGTCCGATCTATTTGTTCTTAAACATTTAAATACTCAGTGTAGAAATTGAGCAATTTACTTAAATCGTTCATTTAGAATTCTAATAATAACAAATTTTGATACACAATAGTATTAAAAATTCGATTTCACTAAGCGGGAAATTAAAACACCTACTAACTCCAAAATTGTTCAAATGTGTTTCCAAGTATTCCTTCTAAAAATTGAATTGAAAAATTCTTGACAATCATGAACAATTAATTTCTTGTTAAATTAAAATTATTTTTAATTTAATAAAATAAATTATAAACAACATGGGTGCTTTATAAGCAGATAATAATAAATGCGGTTTTTTAAACTCTTATTCATAAGAGCTGCAAATGGTCATCGACCGAAATCTTTCAACCTATTAATACTAGCTACATTTGTAGTTAGTTAAATGACTCTTAAGAAGATATTTTCATGAATCATTTAGAAAATAAATTTTCTTTAAATAATTTGGCAAAATTTTGGTACAGATATATAGATATCATAACTTGTTTTGTTATTGCAAATGATGAGTTAAATTCCTTTTTGGGATACATACATTCATTAAATCAGAATATTAAATTTACGGTAGAAGTAGAATCAAACAAAAAAAAAATACTTTTTTATACTTAAACCCCGTGTATAACGTGGGTTATTAACCCCTTAACGTACACGCTCGAGTTAATTCGAGTGCGCTAAACGGTAACGCACAAAAAGTATGCGTTAAGGGGTTAATTAAATTAAATTTGAAATATATAGAAAACACTTAAAGTATAATATTTTTTTACAATAATTTCGAAAAGAGCGTTAAAAAAAGAGGATGAATGTAAAAAATTTTTTCAATTTTTTTGTTGAAATAACCCGAAAAATTGCTCATATTTTCAGAAAACAAAATTACAAAGTGTGTTTGAAAACCAGTAATAAACTTTGTAATATTATAAATTGATAAATTTAATCACTGCGGATTTTACAAACTAATTTGTTCAGATTGTAGTAGTGTCCACATTGAAAACACTGCTAGAAATTTGAATATAAGAGAATCTGACCATTTTGGTGAAATAAAAATTCTAAAACTCTAGAGCGCCAAAATTAAATAAAAGACGATTGCTTCTTATCGCCGGGTAAAATCAACAGCTGAAGTTTCATAGCATTAAGGAATAGTTAACATAAATTATAAGAACTGTATTTTTCATTTTAAAATTATAAACAAGAATCCCCAATAAATGTTTCAAAACAGAATTGTAATGGTAGAAAAACTCTTGTGTCTATTTTGAACGTCGAATTGTCGCTTTCGTAAAATATGTAAAATAATCAACTTTTCTTCCAAGCGACAATTGAAAAATAGGTATATTAACTTTATTGACTACATTAATCATTATGTTAGTTTATTTATTTATATTAACCTTGTTTGAAATTTTTAAAGTTTAACCAACGCACAATGCAATGAATGCATCTTTTATATTAAAAAAAAAACGTGTTTTAAAGCACGTGTGCCATAATTGAGATTATTATAAGACTTCTCTAACTGCTTTAAATCATGCTTTGGCATAATGATTCTCTTCTTCTAATATCACGAAGAGTAGCTACGATATTTCTACGTAGTTTGTGTTTTTCTTATTCGATGTTATCGAAAAAAAAACGGTTCAAATAAAGATCCACTTCCGCTTTTACCAAAAGCTTATCAGTTCTTTGAATTGTCAAATAAAACGTATAATCTAAGTTCCATTAAAAAATATTTGGTAGTTTTTGAGTCGTAGTAAACGCCCTCAGTCAGACATTTTTTTAATGGTCGGTCCGGGTCCTCAATCCGTTAAAATTTCGAATTCGTAAAATTACGATTACAATACTTTCCCGTACTTCATACGGAGAAAGTAAAGAATTGTCCAATATTTACCCTTTCTAAATGCAGGTAACTATTACTGACTGAAGCTTGAGATATTTAATATTATCAAGTCAACATTCCAATAACTTAATTTCTCCAGCTGTTTAAAAGCCATCAATCAAATTTTATTTTATTCAGGGAACCGATGATGGCATACATGTTTTGTCACATTTCTAAGGAATTGAATCACCAAAGCACATATTCACCACATTTGTAATTTGTTTATTTCAAGTATAAGGTTTATACGATTGATAACGTTTGTTATTGATGTAAACAATGAAGTCATATTTAAACATGTTTAATAACTCGATAAAAATTTCAAATAACTGCGATTGATAACTAGTCATCATTAGTTCTAAAGAATTGACGATTATACCAGCGGTGGCTTGTAAATCTTCGATGGTGAAGCGCAGCGAGAAAGATGAGATACGTTTCCATGACAACAGCTCATGCTGTACTATTTTAATAGAGAAACATTTTTTCACCGTCAAATTTTACAATTTTGTTTAAATGTTATGCGTCCGCACCATACATATATTAAAATCTTAGCTAAGTTATGATCCTCTTCTTTAATCTTAAACTTACCTCCTTCAGAATCTGAACTTTAATTTCAGACCTGGTATCGGAGATTTTATTTGTTAAATATTAGTCACTGTGAATATAAAGATTTTATTTATAATTAGAATATATACATGAACTTTATTTCAACATACATACAAAATATACATATGTTAGAAAGGGCCATCGACCTAGTCCTTCAGCCCTTTTACAAATATAATTTTATTTATATTATGTTTGGGGGTTTTCTTCATGCGCTGCTTTGATAAGTTTGATAAGTTAGGGTTTGTGCTGTTACTTATTAAAGTATAATTACAGGATTGCAACAATACAACATATATTTCTACTATTTTTTTTAATCGTCTTGTAACTTGGCATTGTAAAGCTAAATTTATTAAAACCATACTTAAAAAAGTTAAATACAAAGTGTGATACTTTGTATTTTTTTAAATAGTTAAATAGTTTTTTTACCCATGATTGTTTAAATTATTTTTGGATTAAACTATTAATAACATGCAAATTTGTTTTGCATTATTCAATATCGGGCGCGGCATAAGCCAAGTTGTGGACAATAATCGACTCTATAATCTAAAAATATTTTTATGTATAGAGGGTGCCTCACAATGCCAACACAAACTTATGTTTTTTAAATGAAACACTAGGTATATTTTTGAATTTTCATATGTAGTTTTTAATACTAATTAAACTGATAATAATTTTTACTGGGCAATCGTTTTGAATCGTTTCTGAGTTGTTCTCGTTTTTATGGCAAAAACAAGCTATGCTTGAACAGACAAATAATAAGTTGTTATTTTAAAATTGTCGAAGCGTTTTTTTCAATAGAAATGTTACGTTTTAGGATAATTAGGTTTAAGTAATTAAATGCTGTTTTTATGAAGTAAGGAGACTCGCTTTTTTCTTAATCTCAGTATATTTTAATAGAAATTTAAAGTCCTTTTTTTTGCCTTTCTAAAAATACCTAATTTTTAAATATTGGATCGATGAGGCTGTTACTTGTTGAAACTCGATGGTATCATTTAATAAAAACACTAACACAGTGTATGGTTTGATGAATCTACCTGATGAAGCCACTGTGTGGTGAAACAATTGTTGTAGAACAATAAAATTAACTTGAAACCATACACTGTGTTAGTGCTTTATTAAATAATACCTAATTTGCTAGGTTTATAAATAGTACTTTGAAAGTTATTATTATTATTATTATTTATAAATTAATATTAAATGGTTTTATCTCATTTCTTTGTTCACAAAGGATCACCACATATAATACAACCACCAATTATATTTCCGTATTTCAAGATGTGTTAAAATTTCAGGTACAAACCACCAATAACCGGATATAACATCCTCTTTTAAGGGAGGGTGTTTGTGGTCTCAACACGCCCCCAAAAATCCCTCCCTTGCAATCATCGCAATCATTTTATCAGATGATACTTTATACTAATATAATACGGTATTAGTTTCAAAAATTTTCACTTTCTATGCTGATGTAATTACGCCAGAAGACGTGTTTCAATTTGGAACTACTAACCCAATTAATATGCAAACAGCAATTTTATTGCATCACGTAAATACTTTTATTTTTGGTAAGTGCTCATTTTATTTTTGCATTAAAACGTAAAAAAAATAAAAATTTGCAACAATTGTAAAAAAAGCATGCTGATGATTGTGTTAAAAATTAATTTAAAGTTCATGCACCAATTATTATAGCGCATATCATAAAATATCAACCCTAACTTGTGTAATTTTAACATATATAGAAATGTGGCAAGAATAATTGGATGTCTCGCTGAACGATACGCCTGTAAAGGAAACAATTTCGAAATTTTGAAGAAAAAGTGCTTCACTAGAAGTGCGAATGATCTCCCAAAATTTAAAAACCCAATTATCACGCCCTTCGAATTAATTTTCTCAGTTTATCCTTACCTACTTTAAATGGAATAAATAATATAAAAACGGAAGAAACATGGAAAGAACACGGTCGATAGCCCTGTATTGTACGTTGAATAATGAATTTGAAAATACCTGATATATAAAGATAATTTTGTAGTAGAAATATGACAGACTAATCACTATATTACCATAAAAATTGCTTTGAATTTGCGTTAAACAATTATTAATGAGTAGGGACAAGAAAAAAAAAGTGCGTTGAAAGCATGAAAAAAAAAACAACAAAAACAAAGTACCAAAAATCAACTATTTAAATTCCTGAAAATCAAAGTAAAACCAAAAAAGGTGGAATAAGTTTAATCATTTTTACCTACTCCCACTTGGTAATTGATTAATTACCGAACTGTTTTCACCAATCGCAAGCGACCCATTACGAATATATAGATCATATATAAATGTTAAATGTTGTACATAAAGGTGTAACATGTACTATTACCACTTATGTACCTCGCTATTATATACTTATTAGCCAATTATAATCAACGTCCACCGAGTCCCTCTGCATTCGTCTGTTCGTCTTTAAATATCTAAAGTGACAGTAACATTTAAACGTCAGATTACAACTTATTGGTTAAAACAATAACCGACACAATAAACTTCACGAGATTTTTTCCCGTAAGAATCATCAAATTTGGTTGAAAAGTCGTTGAGTTATGTGCGAAAAACCTCAAAATGCACTTTTTTTCAAATACCCATAACTTGGTGCCAAATCGTCATAGGAACGTCATTCTTCGAGTCCTGCATAGGGAATTAATCAAATTTTAATGCTTTTATGGTGGATCGAGTCGACAAAATGTTTCCAACTCCATAGACATCGTCAAAGTTGGACATGGTTTCCTGAAAAAACATTTTTTTTCACAGGGGTGTAAGAGGGGGCGGAAGGGGTTACGCTTAAGTTCGCATGCATGACTTTGAAGAAGACACTTCAAAGTTTTTTGCCCTCAAAGATTCATCAAAATCGATTGAAAATATGTCGAGTTATGGCGGTTTGAAAATCGTCGAAATGTCACGAATTTCAAGTGTTTCATTTTTTTTCCTCCAGTGTATTAATTAAATAAAAGATTAAAATAGAGCAGCATATAAGAATGTAGCTCGTTGCGTAATACTGCAGATTACATTTACAGGGCATCATTAATGAATTCATTAAACGAGTAGTAGCATTTATTTATGAGAAATTTTAGTAAAATTTTTTTAAATGTTTTAATACCTCCATTTTTATTTCTTTCTTTTATTCAAAAACGGATAGGATTAAAAAAAAAACTTATTCTTTCTAAGTTGTCTATCATTTCCTATAAAGTTGATGGAACTGCCATCATTTCATAAGTACAAACTAAAATAGTTAAAGAAATTCTAGTTTTATTTTTTCCTCGAAAATCAAAGAGTTTATGGAATTTATTTAAAAACAAAATATGTGCAGTTTTTGCTATATTAATCATTTATATAAATATGTTTGTAATATATAACACATTAAAATATTTATTGGAATAATAAACAAAAAACGGATACAGTAAACACCGGTTTTTTTTTACCAAAAGCTTTTCAGTCAAATAAAGCTAATGATGAACATTTCATTTTAATTCGTATTAGTTCTTGAGATGAAACAAATCATCGAAATCGCAACTAGTGGTCTTAAAACGGATATTCCCTTAAAAAATATATTGGAAAATATTCACGATTACAATACGGAGAAACGAAAAAGGATAACATGTTTATGCAATAATCCATCACGTACTATTAAAATTACAGTGACGCTTGCATAAATTAATCGCAATCATAAATTCAATAAAGTTTCCAATGCATTTACGTCCATTAATAAGTCGAAATCGGGTACCGCATATTTTGTTAGTCATTCAGAAAAAATAATTGTTTCGGAAACGAAAATATACGGAATTGATTTCGAAACCAATCTGCGTCACTGGGTGCACCTAGGAAGTTCGTCAAAGAGTTACTTAACATTGGTATCGCAGGTACTGAGTCATATTTGTGAATTAAATTTCAAAACGGGGTCACCTTAATTTAAGACGGATTCAATGGAAATTATAGAAATCTCTAGTGAATATTGTATTTTAAACTGTTACTCATTCGTTTATATTAATTATTCAAACAGTTAAACTGAATAAAAAAATCTTTAAGGATATCTATATAGAAATGGTCGCAAGTTCGCAACCATCATGTTCATTTGGTGCAATTGTTTACAATCACGTAAAATATGTGTTTTTAAAATGTTTAGCGCTTCTTCGAGTATTGGAGTAATAATAATAATAATAATAATAATAATAATAATAGGGCTTTATTTTCATAACCTGTACATAAAATACAAATAAACCAAAATTCAAAAATTATACATAATAATAACAGTAATTGATTGATACGATTTTTTTATAGAGTTGGCATTGATTTAGAAATAATACTTTTGTAATTTTTGTACATTGGTGTAGATATCAAGAAGGAGATACGATAAAAGTCACTTCGGCGATTCATAATTCAATAAGTGTCACTCAATGTCATCTTAATATTATAAAGTTCGGTTTAAATTTGTGACGTTTGCAATTATGAAACTAACCTCACCTTTAAGGGGGCGCGGTGGCCTAGTGAGTAGCGTTCCTGCTTCTGGGCCTCGTGGTCGTGGGTTCGAATCTCATCCGTGCGGTCACTTTTCAGAACGAAGAAGTGGCCGTGCGGGTCCATGGATGTGTAGTGTATGTTCCATTCATTATTAAAATTAAATCTTCAGAAACTTATATACGTTAGTGGCCGAACAGCAAATCGCTTACGCCAATTCTCTTATAGTCACTCTCCTTAACCTTTCCTTCAAAAAAAAACCTCACCTATAAATAATTTATTTTGGAATTAGTTCTGTGACACTGTGTTCGTGCGCCTGTATCTTACATCATAGTAGTGCCTATTTCATAAAAAAATATTTCGGGCAATTAAGCCACCCGTAGTGTGATCTAAAATTCAGTGACCTGATCGACGCAAATTGTATTTTTTTTTAAATTTCGATTTGATTTTGATCCTTTGCTTGTTAGTGATAAAATATGGAATCTCTCCCATTTTTTGGGCATAATATTCACTTGGCAATAAACTATTTGTTAAATATTTTTAATTCTAATGTTGATATCCTAATAGTTTATTAAAATAACTTGTGTCCAACAATTATTGAAGTCCTAGGTGGCTGTAAAATCAAACATGAATGTCGATTCTTACTACGCACGTGATGTCACAAATAACTGTCAAATCATAAATACATTTATTTAATCCAAAAATATTTAGTTAAGAATTTTACACAAGAAATTATTTGGGAGTATTCAATAGATGCGCGCCGTGAAGATTTCCTGACTTTAGGAACGTCAGGTGAAGTAAGAATCAGCATTCATGTTTGATTCCACAGCCACCCATGACTTCAATAATTAGTCAACACCCATTATTTTATTGTCAAGTACGAACAATTATTGTTGATTATCAGCGACAAATTTTATTATAAATACGATCCCACTACGTTAGCAAATTATATAAATAATAATTTTACATATCAACATATTTTGCATCGGTTACCCGGAATATAATTACGCTGAGGTATCGTAGCAGGTATCGTAATTCAGTAACATAATTTTACTACAACGAAGCGATACTGTTTCAACCGCTTAAAAAAACAAGTGGTCATCGCATTGAATCATGTTTTCTTCTTATTATTTTTGGGTTGTTCTTCACTTTCCACGTTCATTTAAAGGATGTCCCGGGGCCAATAGAAATCGCGACGCTCTCCTCTTGAAAGTCTTGGCTTACTTTTGGAAATTAGGAGCACCCGTACACGATCCATTCCCAACTCGATTGACGTCGATTTCCAGCTAATTGACAGAAAATGTCACAACGGGCCAAGTTTCGTTAATTAGCATACAATACTTTGTTCTTTCTTTTTCGGTACGTTTTATGAGGTGCGAATATTTTTAAAGCTGGCCTGATATACAATTTCAATTCATATTCAGGTGTGTGTTTTCAAAGATCAAAATCAAAATTCAGATTATAGCTGCTATAATCTGATATTTAATTTATCAAAATTGTTCGATGCATACGAGCAATACGAATTTTTGAAAAATGATTTTAAGAATTTATATTTCGATATCCAAAATCCTGACAATTAAAATCCTGCCAAGTCAAAATCTCGACAGTTTAACATCCCGACAATCAAAATACCGACACTAGCTTATTTAATTAGCTTGACATAGAAAATTTGTGATTTTACATATATCTTTATTAATCATTAGGGTTCAAAATTACTTTATCGTCCAAAACATAACTTAGGCTGATTCATAAAGCAAAATTATCTCAAGCTCCCATAACATTAACTTTGTTTACCTGAAACAAATAAATGAAGTTACGAAATTATGTTGCAGGACTTTTCGGACACTCTGTAATTTGAGTGTATTGGGCAATTTTGTAGAACTTAGAACGCGTGTGATTTTAACAACTTAAATTAATTTCGCACCAAATCATTTTTGATTTATAAGTTTCAAAACATAAATTTGATGCCCGGAGCAATCTGGCCAAGAAAACTTTTAGACGTTTATAATAAAAAAATATATATTTTCGGCATTACTAAATTAGTAAGGCTGTAGGTGCGCCTAATGCACTTTTATAAATCACGGAAATATAAAATTTACACACAACATTGGAAAATATTTTCAAATTTTGGCGATCTTGAGAAAGTCTCAACCCCCTTTGGAGAGTGTTTCCAAAATATTTTCTTCTCTCTGGATTTTTTTTTAATTCAATGGAGTAATATCTTACAATACCTATCTATCATTTAGGAAATGTTTCGTTTCTTTTTGTCTTTTAACCACCACCGAGAGTGATTCTTTTTCCTGAAAATGCATGTGTTTTTTAGAGCAATATTTTGTACAGAATCAACGTTTCTGCCTCAAGTCCACCTGCTGTTGGTGGAATTTGATATTTCATCCCCCAAACAAAGTGATATTTTTTTTAATTCACTGTAGTATCAAAATGATGTGAATAATTGTAACAGTCAAGAAAAATGAATGAATGAAAATTTCACCAAAGATGGAGCATCCAAATCTTAAATAATGTTGGTATTTTTTTATACCAGATTTATTACAGAGAAAATTATAATTGAATACTTACAATCTAACAAATTAATAATATTCAAATAACTAAAAATAACAACGAAAAATTTCAATTGTGTAATACAAGGACTATATCAGTTAACCTCCCCAACTTTTGAACAGGGTTTGGTCTTTACCTACATCTCTGTGGTAGGGGGTGATTTTTTTTGTATTTTCCAAGATCGTCATGCATTTTGCTTTTCCCGTTTCGATTGCTCGCTTCATTTTTTTTTAATTCAGATTAAAATTTGTATCTCACTGCAGGCACAACTTTGAAAATGTGTAACTTTTGTCTCAGTCGGAATTTTTAAAAGAAATAAACTGTTTTAATTAGTAAATAGATACAAAATTATCTGTTAAAATTTACATAAAATTACACGACGATTTAATTTTGTTTACAAATTCAAACTTACTGCAGACAGAATTTAAAAAATTAATTACTTTTTTAATCAGAATATTATACCATAACTATATATTTGTTTAAATTTACAGAAAGCGCAACGATTTCATTTTTATTAATTCAGACTAAAATTCCAAACACTATTTTGAAAATTTACTTTTGTTTGTTGTATTTTTTTAAAAGAAGTAAGTTGTTTAAATTAGTTAATAGATGTAAAATGTTTTTTTTTTAATTTGCTAAATAAATACGCATCAATTTCAGTTTTTGACATTTTTTTGTTTATTCAGTTTAAAATTTGTATCTTATCGTTTTGAATATGCATAAGTTTTGTTTCTGTCGAAATTACTAAAAGAAATACACTGTTTTAATTAGTACCAATATATAAGAGCATCAGTTAAAATTCGCAGAACAATAGCTCAACGATTTCATTTTTTTTTTAATTCAGACTAAAATTCGTATCAATGCAATTTGCAATTTGCACAATTTTGAAAATTCATAACTGTTGTCTCAGTCGAAATTTTTATACAGAATAAACTTTTTTTAATTCGTAAATATATGGAAAAGTATTTTCTAAAATTAGCAAAACAATTACGCAACGATTTCAATATTTAATTTTTTTTTTAATTGAGACTAAAATTTGTATTTTATTGCAAGCAAAGTTTTGAAAATTCATAACTTTTGTTTTAGTCAAAATTTTTAAAAGAATTTAACTGTTTGAATTATTAAGTAAATGCAGAAGTATCTGTTATAATTTTTAAAATAGTAACGCAACGATTGCAATTTTTTTACATGTTTTCTAAAATGCGGACTAAATTTGTATCTTGCCACAGCAGGCACAATTTAGAAAATTCATAAGTTTGTTCCCAGTCAGTATTTTTTAAAGATATTAACTGTTTTAATAAGCACATAGATTCAAAACTATATGTTAAAATTTCCAAAACAATGACGCAAAGATTTTAATTTTTTACATTGTTTTTAATTCGAACTAAATTTTCTATCTTTCTACTGTCGGCACAATTTTGAAAACTCATAACTTTTGTCTCCGTCGGAATTTTTATGCTGAATAAACTTTTTTAATTCGTAAATAGATGCAAACGTATTTTCTAAAATTTGCGAAACAATTACGCAACGATTTAAATTTTTAACAGTTTTTTTTAATACAGACTACATTCGTATCCCACTGCAGGCACAATTTTGAAAATACATAACTTTTGTCTCAGTCGGAATGTTTATGCGGAATAAACTTTTTTAATCCGTAAATAGATGCAAAAGTATTTTCTAAAATTTGCAAAACAATTACGCAACGATTTAAATTTTTAACAGTTTTTTTTTTTAATACAGACTACATTCGTACCCCACTGCAGGCACAATTTTGAAAATACACAACTTTTGTTTGGGTTGGAAATTTTTAAAAAAGTAATCTCTTTTAATTAGTAAATAGATGTATAATTTTGTTTTTTTAATTTGATAAATAATTACACAACGATTTCAATTTTTTCATTTTTTTTAAATCGAGACTAAAATTTATATCTTATTGCAAGCAAAGTTTTGAAAATTCATAATTTTTGTTTTAGTCAAAATTTTTAAAACAATTTCAATGTTTCAATTATTAAGTAAATGCAGAAGTATCTGTTAAAATTGTCAAAATAATACCGCAACGATTGAAATTTTCCATATGTTTTGTAAAATTCGGATTAAATTTGTATCTTACCACAGGCACAATTTTGAAAATTCAAAAATTTTGTTTTCAATAGAATTATTTTTAAGAAATCAACTGTTTTAATAAGAAAATAGATTTAAAAATATCTGTTAAATTTGCAAAGATTCAATTTTTTTACATCTTTTTAACGCAGACAAAATTTTCTATCTTACTAGTGCCGGCACAATTTTTAAAATGCATTACTTTTGTTTCCAGTCAGATTTTTTTAAAGAAATCAACTAAATTAATAAGCACGTAGATACAAGAAAAAGGGTTAAAATTTGGAAAACAATGACGCAAAGATTTCAATTTTTTACATTATTTGAAATTCAAACTAAATTATCTTGCTGTTGCTGGCACAATTTTGAAAATCAATAACTTTTGTTTATTGTCGGAATTTTTTTAAACAAATCAACTGTTTTAATAAGCAACTAAATGCAAAAATATGTGTCGAAATTTGCAAAGCAATGACGCAAAGGTTTCAATTTTTTTCTTTTTTTTTTCAAATTCAGACCACATTTTCTATCTTACTACTGTCGGCTTAGTTTTGAAAATTCATAACTTTTGTTTCCAGTCTTAATTTTTCAAAGAAATCAAATGATTTAATAAGCACATAGATTAGTTTTGAAAATTCATAACTTTTGTTTCCAGTCTTAATTTTTCAAAGAAATCAAATGATTTAATAAGCACATAGATGAGAAAATTTGTGTTAAAATTTGCAAAACAATAACGCAAGGATTTCAATTTTTTACATTTTTTTATAAATTCAGACTAAATTATTTATCTTACTGCTGCAGGCATAATTTTAAAAATTCAGAACTTTTGTTTGCAGTCGGAATTTGTCAAAGAAATCAACTGTTTTAATCAACACATAGATTCAAAAATATTTGTTAAAATTTGCGAAACAATGAATTTTTTACATTTTTTTTAATTCAGACTAAATTATCCGTCTTTCTGCTGCAGGGACAATTTTGAAAATTCATAACCTTTGTTTCAGTCTGATATTTTTTTTAAGAAATCAACTGTCTTAATAAGCAAATAGATGCAAAAATATGTGTTAAAATTTGCGAAACAATGACTTTTTTAAATTCAGACTAAATTATCCGTCTTTCTGCTGCAGGGACAATTTTGAAAATTCATAACTTTTGTTTCAGTCAAATTTTTTTAAGAAATCGACTGTTTTAATAAACAAGTAGATGTAAAAATATGTGCTAAAATTTGCAAAGCAATGACGCAAAGATTTGTATTTTTTACATTTTGGTTAAATTCAGACTAAATTATTTATCCTACTGCTGCAGGTATGATTTTGAAAATTCATAACTTTTGTTTGCAGTCGGATTTTTTTAAACAAATCAACTGTTTTAATAAGCACATAGATGCAAAAATATATGTTAAAATTTGCAAAGCAATGACGTAAAAATTTAAATTTTTTACATTTTTTTTTACTCAGACTAAATTATCTATCTTACTACTGCCGGCACAATTTTGAAAATTCAAAACTTTTGTTTCAGTTGGGATTTTTATAAGAAATAAATTGTTTTAATCAGCATATTGATGTAAAATAATCTGTTAAAATTTTCAGAACAATAGCGCAACGATTTCAGTTTTTTACATTTCTTTTTAATTTTGAAAGTTAACAACTTTTGTTTCCAGTCAGAATTTTTTCAAAGAAATTAACTTCTTTAACAAGCCCATAGATGCAAAAATATTTGTTAAAATTTGCAAGACAATGAAGCAAATATTTATTTACATTTTTTTGAGTTCAAACTAATTTACCTATCCTACTGCTGCAGGCACAATTTTCAAAATTTATAACTTTTGTTTCAGCTGGAATTTTTAAAAGAAATAACTGTTTTAATCAACAAATAGATGTAAAAGTATGTGCTAAAATTTGCAAAAAACAATAACGCAACGATTTACATTTTTTACATTTTTTAAATTCAGACTAAATGTTCTCTTATTTTTTGCATTTTTTGCATTTATAAAATAAATAATGGAAACTAATAATACTATTGGAATAAATGATTTTTTTTAAGGTTTACAACACTGAATATTTTTTACTTATAATTTCGGCTATAATTTCGACCCTTAAAAGTCATTAGCAAGTAAATTTGGTAAAGAAATATAATAATAATAATCTTTATTCGTGCTAAACAAAAGGTATGTGTACACAAGTCAGAGGCGGCGAGAGATCACATGCTATGTGATAAAAATAAATTAATTAACACACTTATTAAAATTAACATATTACAATTTAAAATTTAAAACTCAAAATCTAAAATATTAAAATTTAAAAATCATACATATGATACTCAGTATAATAAAATAAATATAGAGATAAAAAGAAAATCACCTAACATAAAGGCGCTTACATCTGTAAACATATGTATACTAGATTTATCTACCTAAAAATCTAGGTTTTGTAAAACCTGTTTGTTGTTATCATCAATATCATTCAAAATGTCTGACGTGTGAACGAATAATGTTAGAAACTTGAGAACGTTTGTACTGAATAATGTATTTTATATTTTGTAAACATATATATACTAGGTTTATCGAAAATAGAGGACACCTAAAAGACTATATTTTGTAAACCTTATTTACATTTGTGTTCTGTTATCATTAACATCAATAAAAATGTCTGACGAATGAACGAATAATGATACAAACATGAATGATTCATAAATAACTTCGCACTAAATAAATAATGTATTTTATATTTTGTGTTTGGCATAACTTCATAAATTATTGTCGCATTAGTATAGATATATAATGAATCAGAATAAAAAAAGGTTGATTAATCAACACTGCGAAATTTTCCAAATTACAAATGCATTGCATTTATTACCATGAGACATTACAAAAGTTACCATTTCAATCACATGATATTTTTCGTAAAATGAATCATTTTGAGAGATATCTAGCGTTTTATTATCAAATATTGAAAATGTGGTTGGGTCAAGGAAACACTGCCACCTCTTCAGCTGCTGATAATCCGTCAATCCATGTCGACTGGTCAACAAGAACGATTATTTTGACCGCCCAAAGGGCGCCCACCGGCCGCCAAAGGTGTTTTATCTAGCATCTGCAGATTTCGACACACTTCTGCAAGTGCACGAACCAACAAACACCCCAAAAGTCCGGCAAACACTTGAAAGAAGGGGTTTAATCCCCACAGGATTTATGGCGCAATTTATCTCGCCCGTTTACTTTGTCTCGCAAAGGAGTAAAACAAATACATCAGAACCACTAATAAAGCAGTAAATACGATGCAATAATGCATACATAAAATACAGCATGCCTGATTATTATCCAACTTAACAATATTCCACGGTCCATGAATAGACTTGCCAGTAAATTTCTTTGTAGTTGATATCTGCTATTTCTTCTGTTTGCTTCTTATGGACAGGCCGGATTGGAATCATTCTGACTTTCCTCATTTCCTTAAAGATCGAAAGATTAATTTATCGCATGCTATGCAATCAAAGTTTCGAAGTTATGTTAGCTTGAAGTTGTAAATCGAGAGAGAGAGAGACAATACATTTATTGAAACACTTTTACAAATGACCTCAACAGGCAATTGACCAGAGGTCTTTCAGCCTGTGTTGTAAATCGATTTATTAGGAATTTGCACTTTATTGATCGATTAAGCGTTCGTCCCTAGCGTCAAGAACCGATGAGGGCTAAGAGACCGAAACTGGCCTGATGGAAAACAGTGGTTGATTGCTTGCACTTTATTGTTTATATGGCTATTTGGCTAATTATTACTTAAAAAAGGGCATATTTGATACATTTCATCTTCTTTAACTATTCACAAATTTTCAAATAACAAACTTTTAAAACCCCTTTGGTCCACTGAATTAAAAAAAAATTGTTTTATTTCCAAATCTTCAAAATGTTTCACAAAGTTAACACCAACAACGTCCAACGGTGTGCAAGAAATATTTTTGGCAATTTGGAAATAGTGAGATTTATTAAGCGATATTAACCGTTCTGTTCTTTTCTGCTGTAATACACAGGGAATGTATTATTTGTTTATGGTGGAGGCTTCTACTTCGTTATAAATGTTGTAAATATAATAAAAACACTTTTACTTTATTGTTATAGCACTAATTTTTATTGTTGGCTATAGTTTCGCCAACTTGCTATTATCAAAACATAAACTTTATGTTTTGAAACTATAGTCATTTAAAACAAAAACTTTAGGTTTTGATAATGGCAAGTTGAGTTGCCGAAACTATAGTCAACAATAAAAATTTGTGTTATACCAACAAAGTACAACAAAGTAAAAGTGTTTTTATTAAATTTATTATTCATATCAATGAAATAAAGTGAAACCCTCCAAATAGTCTACACTAGAACTGGAGATGGATAACTTATGACAGTGTCGACTCTTGGAAGTGAGTTTTTTTTGCTCATCAACATTTTTAAGGGTATTTAAGAGAAGAGTTCACACCAGTTTTAAAGTGAGGACCTTTTTTTGGCTCTCCACTACATTCTCTGTGTAAACTGTAATTCTGGAAATGAGGCCTTTTTTTTGTTCTTAATGGAACATTTTTGGAAGTGAGGTCCTTTTGACATACTTTTTTAAAGAGGTATGCATCGAGTCGTTAGGTGACTCTTTTCGGTCGACTCTGTTCCTTAAGTTGACTCACAAAAAAAAAAATTCGCCCATCTTTACACTAATAGCTAGTCATGGATAAGATCGATCAAAAAAGACCGAGTACTCGATCTTTGCAAATGATCGAGCTGCACGATCTTCTTAAGCCGCTCGATCTTTTGATCAATCAAATCTGCTTGATCTTTTGATCGATCATCGCCGCTTGATCATTTGATCGATCAACGCCGCTCGATCTTTTGATCGATCAACGCGGCTCGATCTTCTTTCGCCGCTCGATCTTTCGATCGATCAAAGCTGCTCGATCTTTACGAGCCGCTTGAGCAGATCGAGCAAAAGATCGAGCGGCTCGATACATCAACTGATCGATCACGGATTGATCGATCTTTGAGATACTCGATCTTGCCCGTCACTACTAATAGCAAATCACATCACCAAATTGATTTTTGTGGGTCTAGAGAAAATGCTTCTTGCATTCCATTAGCACCTTCATGATATTCCCTTTATAAAATTACAGCAAAATTTTAATAAGTTTTGGCGACTGCTAAAGGATTTTTTTTATAAGAAGGATTTTTTATTGGAACGCAAGTTATGGAAAGGGAATGATATTGGGGAATTTGGCGTAAGCTACTACACTATTCTGCCACAACCGATTGTTAATATTTGTTAAATTTCACTTTTATAATTAAATAGGACAACCTTAAACATCCACGGATCCGAATAGCAGATTTTTGCTCGCATCCAAAAACTAGTGTTCGCAAGCAAAGTTAGCATTTTGCCATTTTTCTGTTTTTTTTTTAATTGCACAATTTTCTATAATAGAGTTCATAACCCAATGTTTCGTATTATTTACATAATATTAACATTGTATTTCTTTAAATACACGAAACAACATTTAAATTTCATATTCCAGGATATAATGATTTAGATATAAGCTTATCAATGTGTGTCAAGTGTGATAAACCATAATAATGCGGAAAATTATTGCCAAAATATACGCGACACAAATTCAAATTTATACAGAATACATTATTGTTATATGGAAATACGAATATTAGTTTGGTCTGGTTAGAAATTTAAATTTTTTGCAGACAAACTTTTCCGATATTTGTAACAGAACCAATATGGTGGAGCAAAAGTTTTTTTTTTCATTTTTAGAATAGCAGACTAGATTAGTAGAATAAAAATAATAAAAACAGAGTTGGTGTCATTGTCAACACTAAATTAATACGGGTGTGAAGTTAGCAATAGATTCCAGCAATAGATTTAAAATTACGTTTTTCCATTAAAACGGGCTACATAACTAAATGTTTGCATGATTATTATCAAACACATGAACATTGTAAACCCAAAAAAAAAAATAACCCCTAATTGTCCTTTTTTGAAACCACCCCCACTGTCCCTTAAAAATAACTTCCGCTTTTATAACAAGAAGACAAATTCTAATATAAAAACAAAAATACAGCTGTATTCTGTGGACACCCTAGAATCATAATCATAAAAAAACCGCATTCACCTCCCCCCCATTTTTTTGAGAAGAAGACATTCACATATTTTCGCAAAAAAAACAAGGAAGTCATTTTCCCATGAAAAAAATAAAATCAGATAAACGTTCCTAACATACTCCTCCCCCCCTTTTTTTCGAGAAAAAAAATCTCGAAAAAAAGGGGGGGGGGGTGCCTACGGTTTTTGTATGATTATTGTTCAGGAGTATGTAAGGAACGTTTATCTGATTTTATTTTTTCTATGGAATATGTCTTTTTTTTTGCGAAAATATGTGAATGTCGTGCAGTGGTACGCAATTTTTTTTTTCTCGAAAAAATGGGGGGTGTGCCTACGGTTTTTGTATGATTATTAATCAGCAGAATATGAGGAACGTTTATCTGATTTTATTTTTTCTATGGGAGTATGACTTCCTTGTTTTTTTTGCGAAAATATGTGAATGCCGTGCAGCGTTACGCAAATTATTTTTTTTCTCGAAAAAATGGGGGGTTTGCCTGTGGTTTTTTTTTATGATTATGATTCGAGGGTGTCCACAGATAACAGGTGTATTTTTTGTTTTCATATTGGAATTTGTCTTCTTGTTATAAAAGCGGAAGTTATTTTTGAGGGGAAGTGGGGGTGGTTTCAAAAGAGGACAATTAGGGGTTATTTTTTTTTGGGTTAACAATGTTTATGTGTTTCATAATAATCATAGAAACATTCAGTTATGTAGCCCGTTTTAATGGAAAAACGTAATCTAAAATCTAACTTCACACCCGTAAATTAAACAGTGGTGGAGCAAAAATATTTTCGATTCTTTGAATAGTAGACTAAATTAGTAGAATTCAAATGATAGAAACAAAGTTGTTGTCACTGTCACTGTCAACGCTAAATTAAAAAGCATTGTTGTAGTTAAGTTTGATTTTTGTATTGAGCATTTTTTGGAGTCGCAAAATGCCAAATTGAAATAAATATTTTTGACAATTGTTTTAGCGGTATGTCAAAAATAGGTTCATTTTTTCATTGGATGGATTTCAAACTCTTGAAGATAATTCCAGCAAAGATATTTTTTTACAATTTTTCTTATCGCCGAATGCAATTTTCATTTCCTCCGTTCAAGTTTTGATTATTGCTATTTTATCTAGAGCTGTCAATTATCAATTGTTTTAAAGGGATGTCAAAAATAGTTTCATTTTGGATTTTAAAATTTTAAAGCTAGTTCTGGCGTAGATTCATTTTTTACAATTTTTCTAATCGCTGAATGCAATTTTCTTTTCCTTTCTTTCAAGTTTTGGGGTTTGTTTTGTTTCCAGCTGTCAAATGGTAATTGTTTTAGCCATATAACAAAAATAAGTTCATCCCGAATGTATTTTGAAATTTAAAGCTAATTCCGGGAGAGATTAATTATATACAATTTTGTTATTACCGAAAGTAATTTTCTTTTCTTCCGTTCAAGTTGCTATTTTGATTCCAGCTGCCAATGTTAATTTTTATTAAAGGATGTCAAAAATTAGTGCATTTAGAATTTTTGAGGCTCATTCCAGCAGAGATGTTGTTTTACAATTTTTCTAATCGTCGAATGTTTTTTTCTTTTCTGTAATGTAAGTTCTGAGTGTTGTCAATTTGTTTCCAACTGTTTTAGCAACATTATTTGCGCTACGAACATGTTGAAAATTAATATATTCAGTCTACTTTTCGTCTTTATTTAATTTATTTAATGTTTCCCCAACAAGTAAGGGTATTTCAAGCGTAAGGGCTTCTGTCGTTGACCAAGATGTCATTCGCCAAACAAATTGAGTCCACTCCAGCTTTCAGTACACGGTCAATTGCCACAAGAGCTCGATCCTTCGCGGTAAACCAGTGATTCCCAAAGTGGGCGCCGCCGCCCCCTAGTGGGTTCAGTGGGCGCTGATGGCGTGTAAGAATTTCCGCAGTTACAAGAAGAACTGATAAAAGTAACTGCAAATAAATAAATAAATAGTTTCATAATTTCAAAGTTCAATATTTATATTTTACACAATTCTTTACTATATTTTGCGAAGAAGGTAGAAACAATAATACATATATATTTCCTATTCATTGCTATCAAAATTAAAAAATATGTAATTTCCGGGTGGCGCTAAGTAATATTTTTTCTGGAAAGGGGGCGGTAGGGCAAAGAAGTATGGAAACCACTGCGGTGGACTAAACCCGCAAATTGCATCCCTTGTTCATGACGCTCTGGCCATTTTACTATGGTCGCGTATTTCAATCTTAAGGCCTTCTGTAGTTGACCAAGATGTTACTCGCCAAAGAAATTGAGTCCACTCCAGCTTTTAGTATACGGCCAATTGCCACAAGAGGTCGGTCCTTCGCGGTAGACTAAATCCGCAAATTGCACCCCTTGTTCATGCCGCTCTGGCCATTTTACTATGGTCGCGTATTTCAATCTTAAGGCCTTCTGTAGTTGACCAAGATGTCATTCGCCAAAGAAATTGAGTCCACTCCAGCTTTCAGTATACGGTCAATTGCTACAAGACCTCGGTCCTTCTTTAGACTAAAGGTCACCATCTTTACAAATTGGGGAAGGTAAATAGACGGTGAAGAGAAGTGCCTTAAGAATTTACTGCGGAAAACGACGAGTGGAAATTTGGACTTAAAATTCTTGGTTATCTTCAGGACCACCGTTTTTATCGACGAATTGAGGAAGTCTATTCCAAAACTTGCCTCATCCAGTTTGCTAAAATATTCATAAAACATAAAAAAAAAATCTGTTAAAAAAGGTTTCATGAATCTGCAAACTTTAATAATTACCTAACAATCATGAGGAATTTAAAGTAATATTTTGAATATTAATCTTTAAAAGTATTTTTTTTTTTGGAACATAGCAAGTTTCGGCACAACAATTTGTATTTAGCAAGTTTTTGAACAATAATATGAAATAGAACCAAGTTAAAGGTACGTGAGAAACTTAACTTTTTTAATAAACTATTAGAAACACTAACAAAATTATTACAGATTTACTTACAAACATAAATGATTTCAAAGTCCAACAGAAATTATTACAAATTTACTTACAAACATAAATGATAAATGATTACAAAGTCTAAGAGAAATTATTACAAACTCTAACAGAAACGCCAAGTATTATAAATTCAGAAATTCTATATTCTTAAACAATCTTCATGTTCTTCAGGTATTGGTTCATAAAAATAATTTTCCTCGCCTTCTACTGAACCAGGTAGACTATTATTTTGTTCAACGTATTGTAGGTTTCAAATTTATTAAATTATCGAAATTCACAACACAAACCAGATAAATCTACGTAACATTTTTTTTTATTTCGATCATAGTTTGATCAAATTTTAATGCCTTTATGGTGGAACGAGTTGACAAACATTTTCCAACTCCGTACACATCGTCAAAGTTAGACATGGTTTCCCGAAAAAACATTTTTTTTTTCACAGGGGTGCTAGAGGGGGGCGGAAGGGGTTACGCTTAAGTTCGCATGCATGACTTTAAAAAAGACACTTCAAAGTTTTTCGCCCTCAAAGATTCATTAAAATCGATTGAAAAATCGCCGAGCTATGGCGGTTTGAAAATGGTCGAAATTTCACGAATTTCAAGTGTTTCATTTTTTTCCCAAGAAATTCAAGAAGAATCTTCTGCTGATACAACCTTCATCATAATGACAGAAGATTCTTTTTGAATGTAAACTGAACTGCAAATAAATAAATTTGATTCTTTTTACCATCGTAAGCTACCTTGATTTAAGGAGTACGGATGACTATACTGACCAATGCTTGTAAAGAACTTCTGCAAATTTATTGGTAGTTGCAGTGGTCGTAAAAGCGGCTGGCCTAAAAATTATTACTGCTGTTGAAAGGATATTTGGAAGATAATATTTTTTCGAAAAATTAAATTTTTAAAATGTTATCGTGCGTTCCACATCTACTCGTTTCAGAATAATCAAGAAGATAAGAGCTGGATAACATTTGGATCAAAAATTACTTTCAGTACTACCGCATTCATAAAGTCATCTCATAGTAGCCATACACGTTTCCTCTAGGAAAAAGCCTCCAAGCCTCGCTCTCACACATGGAAAGGATTTCCTTAAGAAAATCCTCAAGGAAAAAGCCTCCAATATTTTCTTGGGGATTTCCTCTACCGAACCCTCACTCACACATGGAGAGGATTTCCTTAAGGAAATCCTTCAAGGAAAAATCCTCCAATATTTCCTTGGGGATTTCCTCTAAGGAACCCTCGCCCACACATGGAGAGGATTTCCTTAAGGAAATCCTTAAGGAAAAAGCCTCCAATATTTTCTTGAGGATTTCCTCTACCGAACCCTTACCCATACATGGAGAGGATTTCCTTAGGGAAATTCTCAAAGAAGCATCCTTCGGAATTTTCCCCAGAAGGTTCTTTTAAATTCCAGTGTTAACTGCTGGTGGTTGTTGGTTGTTTTCGCGATTTTGAAAATTTAGTTTTTCAACTTGGCATCACCGGATGATGATATTTTGTCAGCTGCAGTTCCGGCCCCAAGGCGAAAAAATAATTGTATTTTGTTCGAGATTCCGGGGACTGCACAGTCCACAGGTGGCCTTAAGGCCGCATCCACACATCTCTCAAGGTTTGGACTGCTTAGTCCAATCTTCAAGGATTTCTTGTACGTGTATGGCTACCTTTACAAATGTTATGAGAAGAAATGGTATCACTAATAATTTGTTGTGAAAATTAGTAACCCATTATGCCCAACAGGGCCAAGGCCAGGTTAATGCAAAAATAGAAGAATGTTGATGTGGCCAATTCTCTCCGGTTTTAGGGTATAAATTGGATTTTGCAGATGTTTTTCATATTTTTTGATTATTTTACTCAAAATCTGGTGTGATTTAAAAAAATTCAAAAAATATCTATTATGATTTCATAATTATTTAATGATTTATTAAAACACCACTCAAGTGTACGCATCCAGTTTTCTTTTTATTTTACTCGACGTCAATTGTTTCACCACAGTGACTTATCATTTTCATTTATCAACTGAAGTCACTGCCTGTTAGAACAATTTCTGTAGAGTAGTAACGCAATAAATATTTCTTTAAACCGTTTACTACATCCGTGTATAATTAAGAAATACAAAATCGTCATTATGAATATGTAACGAATGTGAAATCATTTTAGTAGGCCTTGTAGCCAATGTCCAAGGCAAATACTCTCCTACTTAGGTACGCCACTGGTAAAACTTGTATTGCTAATAATAATCGCCCAAATTTTATGTCTCATTATAACTGATGTATAGACTTACATTATTCTCTTACTGATGATAATTGTTTAAAACAACCAGCTTGCCTCGGACAATCAACAAAATTATACAGTTATTTACATACAAATTGAAATGAGTCAATTATCGTGAATTAATAATTAACTTTAAAAATTTCGATCGGTACAGGTAAATTGTAAAATTCCGCATAAGTTGTCATTCTAGTCATTGTTACTAAAACCCATAATTAAAATTAATTTTTATTATGGCATTCGTAAAAATACTTGGCCAGGAGGATTATTTCGACTGTATTTATATTTTTATGAATAAGTGGTACTTTAAAATTTTTTTCTTTAATGACCTGCACTACTCAAATATTCTTTTTTTAAGCGGTGTTAAGTGAAATATTTTAAAAGACACCGTCCGCCACAATTTTGGCTTTACTGTAGGTACGTCTGCTGGTAAACTCTTTCAAGTGCCACCGGAATGTATACGGCATGTTGGTACCTGCAGTTGCAGAAGTGCACCGAGATCAGCAAATGGCGTGTAATTCACTTTTGGCGGCCGATGGGTACCCATTGGGCGGTCGAAATGATAATTAGTGCTGAGCAGTGGACACGGAATGACGGATTATCCGGCAGGAAAATGAATAAGAAGAAGAAGAAGAAGAAGAAGGGTTTTGCATGAGCTGTATCGGACCGAGACCTAGTTCGGATAAAGTCAACAACCTCGAATATTCAGCTGATCGCAAGGTTCGATGACACCGTGTCACGACATCGCGACGCTTCCTGGTGAACGATGTAGGTCAGGTCGCGTATGTGTCGCGGTTCCGCGTAGTTAGACTCAAAGAAGAGGGTGAAGGAAGGGGCTTGAAGAGGTAACTGAGACTCTCGACCTAGAGTGGCGGTCACTGTGCAACTGCCCGACGACGGTTCACTGGGGTAAGGGTGACTAACCGGGGACGATGACCTTACGCCGACTTACGACTATACAACTCCTTCCCAACATAGGTATATACCTCACAAGAACCTTTTCGAGAGGACGCACACACATTAAGACATGATAGGATTCCGAATTCCACCGCAGCAATTACCTCCTTTTAATTACCGCGCCTAAACCCCATAACCACCGCCTACCAAAATGAAAAAAAAATATCGAAAACCTCCTTGTAATCTGATTCCTCACTATCTAAACAAAATTTAAGATCGATGGTAATTAAAATTACCGGCTAGAATTTCTTGGGCAAAAAAATGTATATAGTCATTTTATGGGTATGTTATATCCTGAATAATAAGATGGAGATATGCAATTAAAACAAAAACAAATTGAGGAAAAATTTATATTTTCTCATTGCAAAATAAATTAAATTAAACAATTACGGTGGCATTCGAAATTAAACTATTGTTTGCTTTCACGTTTCTGCATTTAGTCAGTCGTTTTGATTTAAGTCTATAGCATGAATGTTATAAAAGGATATCTGAAGCTGAAGTCTGTAGCATGAACATTGCGAATGTTATAGAATTGCTTGTTGTTCCATCGGTCTTGGTTATGTTTAGTCGATCAATTTATCTTAAAAGACTAATGGGATTTCAAAAAACTTATTTTTTATAAGTTGTTCATTATGACATTTTCTTACTTATTTTCGTGACAATTACAAAATCATGTAAACAATATTTTGGTACTTTGAGTGGAGAAAGTTAAAAAAGTTCTGGCTGTTTAAACACAAAACGCCGGAAGTAAGTTGCAAAAAGTGTTCATGCGCATCGTAGAATTTTGTAACTATTTTTCAGGTGTTGACTGGAAATTGTTTAGGTGAATTAATAATAATAAATTCCATATTTTTCGAAGAAAATTTTTTTTAAACGAATCAATAAGTTTAACAATTTTGATCCTCTTGAAGTTGAATCAGGACCACTGTGCAGCGCAGCTATTTTTGTTACTAAGAAATTCGGATTTTTTTTTAGCCATTTTGAAAAGCAAGTTTTTCAAGATTATTCTGTCAAAACGTCAAGCTTTTGTCGAAAAAAAATGTAATGAGTAATTTTGGAAGAAAGTTCATTTTTTGACCTCAAATTTAAATTATCAAATTAATTAAAAATTGATCTTTTCAAATTTTAAACATTAGTCTAAAGGAACGTGGAATTTATAGAGAAGATTCTGCTAAAAATGCGTGATGATGATGATGGTTTGTGGAGGGCGACCAAATGGTCGCAGCACTTAGACCATTCGTTGGTCCTTTGTGCCACCTCCTGAGCCCTACTCCTCAAGCCAACCTGAACTTCTTGTGAAGTCAAGTAGTTGGCCGTGCTAAAAATGCGTTGTAAGTTTGCAGCCATTGTTGTTACTACAAAGTTCAGATAATTTTCTTTAGCCAATTTAAAATGAACGTTTTTCAAAATTTATCTGTTTAAATTTCAAGTATTTGTCTAAAGAAATTTGGAATTTACAGGGCAATTTCTGAAGAAATTTTTTGTCATCAAAATTTGGTCTCCAGCAATTCCTTTTATGTTACTGATAAGTCCGGATATTTTTTTAAAACTGATAAAAAACACGTTATTTTAAAAAAATCTGTTCAAATTTGAAGTATTTGTCAAAAAAAATAGAAATTTAAATAGCAATTTCTGGAGAAAGTCCATTCTTGGAGAACTAAATTTAGTTTGCAATGAAGCCATTTTTGTTATAGTAAAGTTCGGATAATTTTCTTAAAAAATATGGAAAGGTATGTTATTCAAGAATAATTATGGTGATGGTTGCGACCGTTACTATGTGATAATTCATTATAGAAACACTGAATAAAACACTTTACCACTTTTTTTACCACAATTGTGTACAATGTACAATTTATATATGTATGTATACGTAATATTTGTACATACATCAAATAAATTGTGGTAAAAAACTTAGTAAGTGTTTTATTCAGTGTTTCTATTTAAGAATAATCTAAATTTCAAGCATTTGTTCAAAGAAATTAGAAATTTATAGAGCAATTTCTGGAAAAAGTGCATTTTTGGTCATCAAAATTTACACTCCAGGTGCAGTTACTGTTGGTACTAGTAAGTTCGTATAATTTTCTTTAGCCAGTGTAAATATACAGTCATTCAAGATGTTTCTATCCAAATTTCAAGCATTTGTCTAAAGAAGTGTGGAATTTATAGAGCAATTTCATAATAGAAATTTTGCATTTTTGGTCATCAAAATTTGGTTTCCAGTGAAGCTATTTTTGTTACTGTAATGTTCTGATAATTACTTTATTTAAGAATAATCTTCTGTTCAAATTTCAAGCATTTATAGAACAATTTCTAGAGAAAGTGCATTTTTTATCAAAATTTGCATTCAAGAGCAGCCATTGTTATTACTACAAAGTTCGGATAATAGCCAATTTCAAAGTAACGTCATTTAAGGTAATTTTGCTTTTCAAGCATTTGTCTAAAGAAATGTGAAATTTATGGAGCAATTTCTGGAGAAAATGAAGTTTTGGTCATCAAAATATGCATTCTAGCGCAACCATTTTAGTTACTACCAAGTTCGGATAATTCTCTTCAGCCAATTTGAAAATAACTCATTTAAGGTTCATTTGCCTAAATTTCAAACATTTTTCTGAAGAAATGTGAATTTACAGAGCAATTTGTGGAGAAATTTGCTTTTTCAGATTTTAATGGGATAATAATTATTTACATTTAAACTTTCATTATTTATTTTCAATTTGAATGATATTTTAAATGCAAATCAAGCATTTTGCAGTATCGTATGATACATACTGACTTTTGAAAATTCAAAATTATGATTGATGAAAATGACAAATTGACAGACTTCAATTTTCAATAATCAGTTTACTAAATTATTTGAATTTGAAGTTTAATTGATCACTTTCATCTTTTATAATTTTGACTAATTCAAAATACATTTGATTCATCCATTTTTTGCTTGTGAACGGTGTTTTTTTGGATTGGGCGGGGCAAGCACAATCTTACATAAAATAGACTTTAAACGTTTGCATGTACCATGGGCATTATTTGATATTTATACCTTACATACCCATACCCTCGGAAATATAACCTTGCCGCCCTCGCATGCGCTTAAAGGTCTTCCTAATGCCCTTGGTTTATAAATAACTATTATTCTTATCTGAAGCGAATCAAATATTTGGAATTAATATTTCCCCAGTTACTTACGTAATAACTTCGGACATATGAATGGCTCGAATTTTATTTTATAATCGATTTTTCAATGGAATGCAAGTAATTTATGGCTTGTCATCGAAATAATGATTGGCGATTAATGGGTGGGATGAAAGTGTCCTCGGCTATTATTATTCAATCCGGGGAGGCAGCAGATAAAGCCGATCCTGGAAGAGGAAATTGTAATGCAAAAAACGAGGTCAGAATGGCCGCGCGGAAATTCCAATGCAATTGGCCACGTGAGTAATGCAGGATCCGAAATTTTTGGAGGTGCGTGGATGCATTGCTATGCCAAGAGTAGCTTTGAAATTTTCAAACAGAACACGGTACACGCATAATAATAATTCGTAAGAATGTTTGATAATATTAGTTATTTGGTACTTAGTGGTTCTTTTTATTGTGATGCAATTTTATATGTCTAAAATGGTACAATATTAATCTGATTTGCATAATTATGTAAATTAAATCTTAACCGCCTTCCATAATTAAGACATAATTCAACCAAATTAAACAAGAATCTATATTTTAACCAGGGAAATAATATTATATTCATCAAATAACTTTGACCACAGATTCCATAGTAGTACCGGTCACAACCATCCAGATGGTTAAATGGCATCAAAATGAGGTTAAATTGAAATATCTAGACACATCTCAGGCTTATAAACCTTAAAGTACGATATAGATCCCGTGTCCAAATTCGGGTACTCAGTCTTAACTTTAGTATTTCATATGTATATTTATTAGAATAAATATTTAAGATAACAAACTTTTGATGAAAAGTAAAAAGTATTTTTGCATAATTCGGTAATTATGACACAAATGATTCGAATAAATAAAAAAAT
This sequence comes from Ocypus olens, assembly GCA_910593695.2. Classification (NCBI taxonomy): domain Eukaryota; kingdom Metazoa; phylum Arthropoda; class Insecta; order Coleoptera; family Staphylinidae; genus Ocypus; species Ocypus olens. The sequence goes on along the minus strand of OU343055.1, from coordinate 13,421,768 downwards.
AAGTAATTAAATAAATAAATGGATATTTGTTATCCTACAGGAAACAATTTCCAATTACATGACAACATATACATAAGAAGTATCACATACTAACATAATTATCACTTAAAACAAAAATGGATATAAACTAGTAATTATTAAAATTAATAAATAAATTATTATAAATCTCAAAATGCTTTACACAATTCATTCAAAGCTCTCTTGGATGAATTATGGTGCCATTGTATATAATTTCAAAAGGTGGCAACATGTTCGATCAATCAGAGGCAATTTTTATAAAAAATACATTCAGCGTTAAAAAGATTTTTGTAAATACCATCGAATTTTAAGATTATTTTTAGATGTGTTATAGATGGCAATGACTTAATTTATGTTTTAGTTAATTTAAAGAATATTGTAATATTTTAAATTTGCTCATCAGATTTGTTTCATTTAAAATCTCAGGACAAAATGTGCACAGCCTGTTTTGGTAAAATGCTTTCAAGTTCTTTGTAAAATGTTATTGCTATTGCGATACAAGTGCTGTAAAAGCTTTGCTGTGACTTATTTTTTGGAGTTGCTAGTATTAATAAATGAAATATGTCAATCATATACGAAATATAAATAAAGTTTTTCTACTTTGGATTAATAATCGACTTATTGATATATCAAAAATAGTAAATCAATCCCACTCGTGCCACAATGTACCCTCTTATTCAACCTGTATAATAATGTACAAAATAATTTCAGGTAGTTATAATTTGTATGCTATGTTAAAATTATAGTAAAATATTTTTTTTTGCAAGTTAATTCGTGAAATAACACAAATTAAAAAATCTAAAAAAGTTCGAAGATTTTAAAATCGCAATTTTGTTTGTTTTTAAATTAAATAACTCCCAAACGTATTGCCCGATTTTGGTCGAAATTGTATAAAGATAATTGTTTAAACAATAAAATAAATAAAGTCGAAAAGTAGCCTGAATATATGAATATTCAACTTGTTGATATACCTTACTATGGTTATTTTATAATAGACTACTAATTGAAGGCAATATATTGGAACTCATGCCGCGATTCTTATCGTTTTCTTCATTGGTTGTATTTTTTTTTATTTGCTTAAGAGGAGTTTTGGTTAGGGAAGCGCAGATGATTGGAAATTAGCTTAGCGAGCTAGGGCATTCAGATTTTTGAAAATATGCAAATGTTTTAATAGATCGGACAAACACTAAATATCCACCGACCCGAGCGGCTACTCATTAGAAAAATTCACCGCCCGAATGGGAAACGAACCCACAAGTTTGGGATGTAGAAGCAGATGCTCTATTACCCACTCCACCAAGCTCATCATAATAATTTTCAAATATTTGTTTGCAGTTGGAAAATAAATTTGTGAGTAATCCACTCCAATTATCTAGCTGTGACTGTATGGCTTAAGTCTATGCTAAAATAGAAAATAAAAACAAGAAATTATTCTAGAATATACTTGACTTAACCGTATGATGCATTATGATTATTCACAGATTACCGGGGCCATTTTTTTTAAATCTTATAAAAGTGTCGTATATCCTTATTTGCATTTATGTGAGTTGTCATGTATGACTGTAAGGTTAAAACTTTCGAACATTACTGCAAGCAGAAATCATGGCCAGTGTTTAATTTATAATTAGAACGGTTATAAACGTTTAAGAAAAGATTATATGTCTCAAACAATTATAATAAATTTAAAGTAGGAAATTAATCTAAAGAAAACTGGTGGTTATTTTATCCTACAGTGTAGAGAAAATTCAAGTATGGCATGATAGATCAAAAATTAACACTTGGTTTGTTTCACATGTTTGTTTGTATTGTTTGTTTTTTTATTTATCTGTTATTATTTTCAAAATGTTTCACCAAGTGATAAGTGAGAAAGTTATTCAAGAAATTTCAAGTATGGTTCCTCACTAAGAAAATCTTGTGTGTGCATAGAAAAATAGAAAATATTCATGGTTTATTAAGCTCGCAATGCTTCGTTATGATCTTTTTCAGCTTTTTTCGAGAATATGTTTAAATTAATGATAAATTAACTGGTGCTAATTTATCCCACATAAAACTGCAGAGATATATGAAGTAGAGTTCCTTTCTATTGGGATAACCTTTTGTGTGCAACGATAAACAGAAAACAACAAACTCGTAAGTGTGTCTGCTAAAAATTTTTGGCTTTTTGGCTTTCTCCCGATAATATTTTTTTAAGGGCGTTGCTGGTGCGTTAGCTATTCAGAGCAAGAGGCCCTCATGAATCAGGAACTTGGAGGTACCTCCATTGTCATGTATTCTCTAAGTTCCGCATTATCTTTATTTTATATATACAAGTATCTTTATTATTAGTAATTTACACATTCTTAAGATGCATTGAAATTTTTTTTGGCATATCACTATTATTAACCAGAGGTCTGTCAGCACTTTATTTTATTTATTTTCAATTACATCATTTTATCAATTTACATTTTACTTTACTTTAATACTTATTTTCTTCTTTAATTTTCTTCGTCTCATTTTTTATTCTTCTACTTCTTTTCTTATTTCGTCTACACATTTTTCAAATTTCTCCCAATTATTTTTATTTTCAATTAATAAATTTATCAAATTATCTGTTGTGATTACATTTCTCAGTTCTTGATTCAAATTTTATCTTTCTCTGTCCTATCCATTATATTCCAGTAATGTATGTTTTGCTGTATCTTCTGGTTCATCTCTACAAAATTTGCATATTCCACTATCTATTTTTTTTAAATTCCAAAACTTCCACTTAAAATGTGTGTAATAAAATACATGTTTTCTTCCTACCTAAATTTTTATTTCCGATATAAGTTTATAAGTCCATCTTCCTTTTCTGCTATTATCCCGTCTTTTCTGACATTCATTAATGCTTATTTCTATTGCCTGTTTTTTGATTAATTTTTTTTATTTCCCCCTAATTTATATCACATTTATTTTAGCCCTTTCTTCTAAAAGTAAATCTCCTGGAAATGATTTTTGCATTACCTCTATAGTATCATTGGATATTGTTTCGTATTCTCTGTATATTCTTAAAGCTCTCAATCCTAAACTCTTTTCTTACAGTTCACAATTTTTCTTAGTTTTGATACAATTTACAGCTCCATATAATAATTTTCATTTTGCAACCTCTCATAATAATCTTCTGTTATTTTCTCCTCTTTCACTTATCATTTCATATTTTATTGCATTATTTGTTGCTCCTTTAACTTGATTTCTTTCATTTTTATTATTGTCTACAATTACTACTTTTTTTTAAATTTATATTTCAGGTCCTATTATTTTTATTTTATCGAAGATGTTTTTACCCGCCTGTCTCGTTAACAAAAAAGCTACCTCTGTTTTCTCAGGTGCCAATTTTAACCCTGTTTCTTGTATCCAATTTATTTATTAATCTTTGTTAACTAGAATTGTCCCTTCGTTTTTAATTTAGAAAAACTTCTATCACTTACAATTAATGCCAAATCATCTGCAAATGCAATCATTCTTGTATTTTCTGCCAACTCCAAATTGAATACTTTTTTTTAAATTTTTTTCGGCGCTATGCCTGGCCTTGGTGGTATGACCATTAGCCATTTGAATACTTCATTATAACTTATGTTCCAAAGAAGTGGACTCAAAATTGATCCCTGAAGCACCCACATGATATTTTGTATTCTTGATTATCATCAATAATTTTTCTATCTTTAAAATAATTTTCAATAATTTGTTTCAAGTATAAAGAAAGGACCCCGCAGTTTTTGATAGGGAAATGGCTTTCAGTCAATCTCCTTGAAACCAAGTGAACAATATTTACCAAGTCATCCCGATCAAAAGTCTCCATGGTCGCAACAACCGAAGATCTCAAGATCTCGCGCAAAAAGCAGTTCTGTGCCTGATCCTACAATTATCGAAAAAATCGATATATGCATAGACATGATGAATGTTGAACGATGAATGTATATTTATTATCTCGAAATTTCGGGGTTTGAGGTCTACGAATTTTTACGGAATATTAATTCTGAATAAATTTGTGAAATTTCAAGTCGATGGTATTTTTTTATATTTTTTTCAAGTCGCCGGAATTATCGTTTTTTTCAGGCACGAAATTAGGAGTTTTGGTAAATTTAAATGGTAACACCGTAAATTTTGCAGCGTTGCTAAAAGATGCAGATTTTCAGAGGAACTTGTGTGTGTTACAAATAGTTTTCACCATCGAACCAACAGGTTTTCTAAATGTAAACTTAAATTATCTGCTCTAAAAACTTGTCAAGCCATCGGACATCCATAGATGCGTTTCGAGATTTATCTCTCATCAGTTCAGCTGTGCTTTTGCAATAATAGCATATATTACATGGTCAAAAATTATTATGGTAAAAAAGATCATAAATTAAAACCAATTCTCTTAAGTTCTAATTTAAAACTAAGTAGGCTAGATTAACACTATCCCTATAACTAATGACATAAATCTAAAAATTGGATTGTTTAAATCGTAATTTGTGCGCACAACAGGTAATCTAAATAATTAGATTATTGCAGTATCAGCCACAGAACTGCTTTTTGCGCGAGATCTTGAGATCTACGGTGTTGCGACCATACGGCATGACTTGGTGAATATTTTTCAGTTGGTTTCAAGGAGATTGACTGAAAGCCATTTCTCTATCAAAAACTGCGAGGTCCTTTCGAAATTATCTGAAGATTCTAAATTAGCCATTAAATGCATTTTTAATATCCAAAGTTATAATTACATTACATTTTCCTTTCTTTCAATGGTCCAGAATTTGCTTCATTTCTATTTTTTTTTTAATTTCCAAAATTGCATCAATAGTCGTTTCACCTTTTCTAAACTATCCACCGTTTAATCCCTCTTCTCCTTATTCTTCTACAATCCTTTTATAAACCAGATTTTCTATTTTTGTATTAATTTTGCCGGTTTTCTCAATTTTGGCTATTTTCTATTCTTTATGAAACATTCCTTCTTTCAAAAATGCATTAAATATGTGATGATTGTAATAATTTTCGAATTTTGCATGTGCTTTGGCGGGACCGAAACTGTGTGACTATGATGCAAATGGCAGCATGCCAGACCGGAGATCTGGAGGTTGCAAGTTCGTTTCCTTTCGGAAGCATGTTCACACTTTTGATCCAGTTTAATATGAAAAAAATTTGAAAATTATTTGCTTGCAAATAATAATCATTTCAATATATTTATTGAATAATTTAAAAACATATTTTGATTAATTTTAATAAAAAAATTTAAATTTCGTTTGTAATTTTATCTGGTCCTGGTGCTTTTTTCATTTTTCATCTTATTACTTGCTCAACATAATTATTTTTCATGCATTTATCTTATTTCCTCATTTCTAATTTTTATATTATTGTTAATTTCTTCCTCCTCATTTCTTTGAAATAACATGTCAAGGACTCTTTTTGTTCCACATTTAACTAGAATTTCTGGCCCAAATCTGAAAATTCCTAATTTATTAACAATTTTCTAAGTCCTTTCCCATGGGTTCACTTCTACTTCATCACAAATTTTGTTCCAGTACCTTTCCTTGCTTTTTTTCTATTGCTTTTTTAGATTCTTTCAATTCTTTTTTTGTTCTTCAATTAGTCAAATTTTCTCTTTCTCTCGCTCTATTACAGTTTTTTCTTGGAAAGTTTGCTTATTAGTCAAATTTTCTCTTTCTCTCGCTCTATACAGTTTCTTCTTGGCAAGTTTGCTTCTGCAACTTTCTAGCACCACCACTATACAATTTTTATAGTTTTCTTTTTAAGTTTTGGAATACCTATTGAATATGTTTCATGTATTCTATTTATTAATTCCTTAACCATTGTTTTAATATCTTTAATTTCCAATACTTCTTTTAATTCTAAATATTTTTTCATAATATCTTTATCCATTCTGCTTATTGCTCAAAATTTTGAATTTTTGTCATTCACGTCTCTTGCAATTTTGTTATTTTTAATGTTAAATGATAAATATTCGCAATCCCTTAATTCTTCTTGTAGTACTTTCCATTTTATAATTTCATTTCTTAATAATTCTTATCCTGAAGGTGTCAATAATGAATGAAAAATTTCCTCTAATAAAAGTTGGTTGGTTTCCTACATTATACATATATTATAAATTTAGTGCTGTGACCATTAAAATTTCTCCTCTTACATCTGTATATATTTATATTTTTTATATTTTTCTTTTTAACTTTTGGAATACCTATTGAACATGTTTTATTTATTGTATTTATTAATTCCATAACTATTGTTTCAATATCTTTAATCTTTAATTCTTCTGTTAATTCTAAATAATTTTTCATAATATCTTTATCCATTCTGCTTATTTCTCAAAATTTTGAATTTTTATTATTCAAGTCTCTTGTAATTTTGTTATTTTTAATGTTAAATGATAAATATTCGTGATCACTTAATTCTTCTTCTAGTACTTTCCATTCTATAATTTTATTTCTTAATTATTGTGATCCTAAAGTTCTCAGTAATTCATGAAGAATTTCCTCTAATAAACGTTGGCTGGTTTCCTATATTATATATTATAGATTTAGTGATCATCTCCATTAAAATTTCTACTCTTACATCTGTATAAATTGAACCCCACTGTTCAGGTTTGCGATTAAAATCTCTACATATTAAAATTTTACCATTTAGACCTCTAATACTCGTTTCTAAATTTGTATTCCATTTTTGAAATTATTTAAATCAATGTTTGGTGAAGTATAGCAGCTATATATGTAATTTCGTTTATTTTTAATGATACATATCATAATTACATCATCGATCAAATGTGAACCTGCTTATTATTTCTAGCGTCGCTGTAGTTTAAGTTTAAGAAAAAAATAACAATTTGCCAATTAATATTTTTGTATGCCAGCAATGTCCCCTATATTGGTAACATTCGAAAACTAATGTGATTTAAATCACTCACCATTTCACACATCGAATCATATTCGATACCAATTTTGATTTGTGAACGCTGGTTTGAATAGATGTAAACATTATAAATATTTATGAACAAGAAGAAATTTGTTGTTACAAATGGGAATTTCTCCGAAAATATTCAGGCTACGCTCTCGATCAAAAACAAATTTCGTTTCGGCGCCGTGTTTACCAACACTGAAGTGTCCTCGAGGAAACCGAAACCGAAACCGAATTTCCTTCCGTTGGGTGCACCGCCTGTCAAATGCACATTAGAAAGTGCGAGTGGCGCGTGCACTTTCTTTTCGAGCAAACAACAATCGACACGATCGAAGAGCAAAGAACATGTAATTATGCTCGGAGGAAAAACGCCGAAAGAGCCAACGACGGCGAATAGAAAAAAGGAAAAATCAATAATGCAAAATCATCGGTCTGCAGTTATTTCAATAGAGTGCCAATGAACTCTGGCCAATAATTAATTGTGCTTGGAGTAATTTTGAAAGTTACATCAGTGGTGGAATCGCCATTATTAATACGGTACATTGTACTTTTGTAGAGTAGAAATTTGCAGCGTAAATTTATTGGAAAAATTAAAGAAACTCTATTTGTAATGATTAGAACAAATTTATGGAGGATACGCAAATAATCTCTTGAAGATCTCAATATACAGGTAGCCATGAACTGATGAATTATTAGAAAAATTTTACTCCCTATTATGATAAGAACAAATTTCATATCGGATGTGCAAATATTCTTCTGAAGATACACAGGTTTGCCTCCGCAAAAATTGGTGATGTGGCCATCATGTTACACTCTCCGATTTGATTTTGTACAATATTTTACCAAAAGCTTTTCGGTTCTTGGGATTGTCAAATAAGGCTTATGTTCAAAGTTTAGTGTTAATTCCTGAGATACAGCGCGCACACACACAACAGGCACAATTTTTTTTTCCCAGAAATTGTTGAAATCCAAGGGCCTCAAGCGGATATTTCCGTTAAAAATTTTGAAAACATTTTCACAATCACAGTACTTTCTGGTAAAGTATGTTCATTAAAAAAAACCTCAAGTGTGCCATGATTTTAACACATATTGAGGTTATGTTACTTGCGGCATGTGCCTACCGATAAATTAATTTGCTGCGATAAACGACGCAGAGAAGACGTAGGTTCACCTTCCAAAATTCCTTGGGCTGTGTTAATAGCATCCTAAGTACGTTTGACTGGTCTACCACTTCCTGGTTTACGGAGAATACTACCCGTTTCATGAAATAATACAACCGATCGTGATAAGGTATTTTTAAATTCATCATAAATAATGAGAACGTTAGAAAATCCTTCCTGAAATTCTGCCAAAGCTACCCTGATTTCCGTCCACTTTAGTCGTATTTCGGAAATAACTTTCAACTAGAAACGTTTTTGCTGGTTGCTGTAAACCATTGTGACCACGGAATAATTGTGACTTTTAGAACGATCTGACGTTTTGTATGTCAATTCCTAACATGTGTGCCAACTTAAATTCTTTAACGTAAAAAATCATGGCACACTTGAGGTTTTTTTTTTAATGAACATACGATACTTCGTAACGGAGAAAGGAAAAAAATCCTTCCATGAACTGATTTAAATTATAATTTGATTTTAATTCATAGCAAAAAATACAATATTCGATTCAAATAACTTTCCATTATTATACTTTGGTATAATTATTTTAATATTTTTTGAAGCGACTAGTAGTAAATGCTTAATTTAATTGTCGGCATTTTTGCAAGCAGATGATAAGACCGTAGTTTCCCATTCAATGGCGCGCTGCGTTAAGGGATTATTCGAGGAAGTTGAGTGAAAAAAGGCTTGCGGCTTATTAAGGGCGGATTTGCCCGGACTCCTCGACTCCATTACACACGCCCGAAAGATGCATTGTATTTTTTACATTGTCCGGCATAATCTACAAACACCTGGTTTCCGTTCTTTTTCTGGACGGATGGTCAGTCCAGCACGAGTCGGCAAAGGAGTGTAACAAATGGTTTTATAAAGACGTACAAATTGTTGCCACTGTCCACTGGTCAATGGGGATTATGACGAATATGAAGTGACATGCCTGTGTTAATTGGGATGACGAGGGCACACTAAGGTGTGGTCGCCCAGCAAGGAAGACTTGCAGACTTCGGGTTGGCAATGTGAGGGTACGTTCGGGGGCTCCTTTTGTTGTGATTAACAGTGATTGGGCGTTGAGTCCGTTGTTGTTTTCTTCGCAAATTTTAATTCGTAGAGCAAAGGAAAGATCGGAAGGAATAATAAGGAATATTTCACCACACAAGAAGCCAAAATATTCACAGCAAATTGAAAAAAAAAATGAATGATTTAGTGAACAATCTTCACACCCGTGAGAGGGTACATGTATATTTAAAAGACAGTCAATAAAAAAAATTACAATGAAGATAGATTTCCTCAAACTTGTTGTGATTTTACATTACACTTTATTTTCGGAAGTTAGTAAATTGAAAAAGAAATTTGCATGCTATAAATAGTAGTCTTTATCAGGGGCGGCTAGTTATGTAGAGCCAAGGAGCCACGGCACTACCTCTAATTTCAAACGAAACAAGATTTTTTTATTAAATCTCAAAACATTTTAAATGTTGAAACGATGCCTGCGAAAGTTTCATGAGATGAGAAAAATGGCAATGTATTTATTTGAGAATATATCTCTTGAACAAATTAGTAGATTTTAAAAAATAATAATAAATACAGTTTATTGAAACTCATAAGAGCTACAAATGGCCATCGACCGAAGTCTTTCAGCCTAATTTTTTTTTTTAAATTATTCCCGGAATTGTGTTTTGTGTTGTTATCTTGAAAACCAGTCATAGGGTATTTTGAGTTTTTTGGATGTTTATTAAGACCAATGTATTTTGAGTAAATTTGAAAAGTTTCAAGTGTGTTACAGTTGTTTTTGTATTTATTTTTTTTCACTCCGAAGAAGTGAAACTTAAAAAATCTTAAGGGCTGTTCTCGGTCGGTAATCTTGAAAACTTGTGATGGGGTATTCTTAGTTTTTTAGAGGCTTATTATGATTAATGTATTTTGAGTAAATTTGGTGTTGCACTTGTTTTTATTTTTTTTTCATACGGAAGAAGTGAAACTTAAAATCTTGAAATCCAGTGATGGGGATTTTTGAGTTTTTTGAGGATTCTTAAGATTAGTGTATTTTGAGTAAATTTGGAAAATTTCAAGTGTGTTCAGTTGTTTGTATAATTTTTTTTCACTCGTGCAAATTAAAAAAAAATCTGAAGCGCTCTTCTCAGTCGGTTATCTTGAAAACCTGTGATGGAGTTTTTTGAGTTTTTGGAAGATTATTAAGATTATTGTATTTTAAGTAAATTTAGAAAGTTTCAGGTATTTTACAGCTGTTTTTAAATTTTTTTCGCGTCAACAAAAAATGATTATAATTTTTCATAAATTTACACTAAAAATCGCAAAAGCAATCGACGGAATGTATTTGAATTTTCTACGAAATCACTCTTGAATTAATATTGAGTGATTTTGTAAAGTTTCAAGTGGATGGCAATTCTTTTTATGTTTTTTTCGCATCCACGAATTTATTGCAATTCTTTTCTAAATTTTATCTGCGTTCATATTGAAATAATGTAAAATTTCAAAACAATGCATTTCTAATTTTTACGGAAATGTAGAATCACATGTGTTGTCAGTTGTTTTGAAAGTTTCAAGTCCATGGCAATTGTTTTTATATTTTCTTCGCCTCGACGAATTTATTGCAATTTTTTTCTAAATTTTATCTGCGTTCATATTGAAATAATGTAAAATTTCAAAACAATGCATTTCTAATTTTTACGGAAATGTAGAATCACATGTGTTGTCAGTTGTTTTGGAAAGTTTCAAGTCGATGGCAATTGTTTTTATATTTTTTTCGCGTCGGCGAATTTACTGCAATTTTTTTTTTAATTTCATCTCCATTCACCTTAAAATATTCTAAAATTTAGAAACAATGCATTTCAAATTTTTACGGAAATGTAGAATCACATGTGTTGTCAGTTGTTTTGGAAAGTTTCAAGTCGATGGCCATTGTTTTTATATTTTTTTCGCGTTGACAAATTTGTTGCAATTTTTTTTTTAATTTCATCTCCGTTCACATTGAAATATTCTAAAATTTAGAAACAATGCATTTCAAATTTTTACGGAAATGTAGAATCACATGTGTTGTCAGTTGTTTTGGAAAGTTTTAAGTGGATGACAATTGTTTTTATATTTTTTTCGCGTCGACGAATTTACTGATTTTTTTTTTAAATTTCATCTCCGTTCACCTTAAAATATTCTAAAATTTAAAAACAATGCATTTCTAATTTTTACGGAAATGTAGAATCACATGTGTTGTCAGTTGTTTTGGAAAGTTTCAAGTCGATGGTAATTGTTTTTATATTTTTTTCGCGTCGACGAATTTACTACATTTTTTTAAATTTCATCTCCGTTCACATTGAAATATTCTAAAATTTAGAAACAATGCATTTCAAATTTTTACGGAAATGTAGAATCACATGTGTTGTCAGTTGTTTTGGAAAGTTTCAAGTCGATGGCAATTGTTTTTATATTTTCTTCGCCTCGGCGAATTTATTGCAATTTTTTTCTAAATTTTATCTGCGTTCCTATTGAAATAATGTAAAATTTCAAAACAATGCATTTCAAATTTTTACGGAAATGTAGAATCACAAGTGTTGTCAGTTGTTTTGAAAAGTTTTAAGTCGATGGCAATTGTTTTTATATTTTTTTTCGCGCAAAAAAAAATAATTATAATTTTTCATAAATTTACACGAAAAATCGCCAAATATGCGCTCTAATTACATGAAATTGTTATAAAATCGAATGATGTTGTATATGGATATTTTCACAGATTCAAGATCTTGAAGGATACAAGTAAATGCTTTAATCACATAAAATTATGAAACAATCAAGTGATATGATGTATGCAGTTTTTCACAGAATCAAAATCACAAATGAATTTAAAGTAATATTTGAAAATAAATGTAATAAAGACGAAAAATATTTATTTAATGCATCCGCAACAAGTGAGATTGTCTCAAATTTATTTATTTATTTTTTTTTTTAAAGGAAGGATGATTGACGGAAATTTGGGTTGGGGAATTATGGATGATATGGGACATTGGCTTAGACATCGTAGGTCATTCAGCCACAACCGATGTTTTATAATATTTGATTCATATTAAATGAAAATAGACATCCACAAACATCCATGCCCTCGCCGGGATTCGAACCCAGGACCCTCCGCATTAGTTCTGGCGCGCTGACGCACGCGGGTAGTGGGCCGGCTTCTCTAATTTATTAATTTTAGAAAATTTCAAGTCGATTGCAATTGTTTTTCTATTTTTTCTATCCATCAAAGTTATTGAAATTTTTCATAAATGTACGCTCTAATGACAAAATTATTTCAAAATAGTGCTTTTTACAGAATCAACAACTCGAATGAATTTAGAGTAAGTTTTAAGTCGATGTCAATTTTTTTTTTTGAATCGCTTTAATTATTAAAATTTTCACAAATTTACGCTCTAATCGCACGTAATGATCAGAAAATCTTATGTAAAGATATTAGTAGTTTTTCTTAGAATCATAATCTTTAATGAATTGAAAGTAATTGTAGAAAATTTCATGTCGGTGGTAATTGTTTTTGTATTTTTTTTTTCTAATCGTCAAATTAATTAAACGCTCTCATCACATACAATCACTCCAAGCTCTAGTGATGTATTTCACAGAATTAATATTTCGGATGAATTTGGAGTAATTTTAAAAAGTTGTAAATGAATAGTCATTGTTCTTATTTTTTTTTGCTAATCAGAAAAAAAAATTAAATTTTTTAATTAAAATTTTAAAAATATGCGCTTGAATCACATGAAATTATTATAAAATCTGGTGATGTGATGTAAGCAGTTTTTTTACAGAATCTATATCTCGAATGAATTTAGAGTAATTTTAGAAAATTTTAAGACAATGGCAACTGTTTTTGTATTTTTTCTAATCGCCAAATCCATTAAAGATTTTCACAAATGTTGATTCTGATCACTTGAAATGATTCCAAACTCTAGCGACTTATTGGACAGTAACTTTGCTAGTCTATTTGTTATCAATTTAAATGTGTATCCTATTCTCAGAAGTTAAGAATGAATCGGAAAGGGAGTCTATAGAAAAAGTCAAAAATAGTTGGCAGCATATTTCTGAAAATCCTTATGATAATTCAAGTAAAATTTTATTGGCTGTCTGGAATTCTCGAATGCAGTGCAGTATACAGGGTGGGCAAAATTCGATGTTTGTATAGGAGATCTCTATAACTTTAATACATAGAGCAAAACAGATGGCGCATCCTCGATCCCTTTTTCGAGAAAAACTCAATGGTGAAATCTAAATTTATTTATCTTCTTTTGTTTTCGAGTTATAGCCAAAAAGTCAATTTTTTCCATTTTCGATATATTGAAATATCTCAATTGTTTATCATTTGACAATAATGAAAGTTATATGTTGTTGAGGCACTTTTTTAAAGAGAATAAAATAAGCTTAACAGAATTCCGATATCTTCATTAATATAAAAGTTATAACATAAAGTTGTGTTTTTTACTTTCTCCGTTACGAAGTTTTGGGGTCCCTAGATGCTATTTCAACAATTTCTGAAAAAAAAAAATTGTGTCTGAGTGTGTGTGTGTGTGTGTGTGTGTGTGTGTGTGTGTGTGTGTGTGTGTGTGTGTGTGTGTGTGTGTGTCTGTGAGTGTGCGTGTGTCTGTCTGTGTGCGCTGTATCTCAAAAACTAATAAAGCAACTGATATTTGATAATCTGAAGAACTGAAAAGCTTTTGGTAAAATTTCGTACACCGGAAGTGGGTGTTTACCTTAACCGTTTTTTTGTTTTTTGCCAATATCTTCTTAAATATGAAAAATATCTTAAAAACATTTAAACAAATATTGAAGACAACAAATAAATGAACATCTTTTGTTTGAAAATATTTTTTATAAAATCATTGTTATTCGAGAAAAAAATTTATTATTTTTTTTTTCATTTCTGGTTCATAATTTGGAAACGATAATAGTTACAGCAAATTTATGTGAATAATACTTGTAGAGAATGCTAAAATGAACAACTTATAAAAAATAAGTTTTTTCGAAATCCCTTTAGTTTTGGAGTAAACTAGGTTTTTGAATTTGAAGAATAATTTTTCCATCTTTCATAATTTTGACGTTTTAAACGTCAGTTTTATCCGAGTTTACGGAACGTTCGATGCACACTTAAAATATGATTTAAATTGAAAATAAACAATGGAAGCGTAAATATAAATGATACCATCAAGTCGGAGAAAGTAACATGATGGCCACATCACCATTTTTTAAATACAACCTATAGTTGGCTTTGACCTATTTTATTAGGTTATTTTTTTCTCTTTTCGGCGATATATAGCATGTGTGGGTTGTATCTGTAATTTCATTAAAATCTATTAAAAATTATTATTTTTGAAACATTCGATATATTTTCTCACAATACATTTATTCCCGCGATTCTGACAAGTAAGACTACACAGATAGTTTACTTGGAGGTGTATATACCAGCCCTGAATGGTATAAAACTCGTACATTAGAAATAACTCGAGGCTTCAATTATTTTGTAATTTAATTGGTAATGAAGATCCATCTATGCAACATATGAATTTTTTGCCTATCTAGAAAACATTTTAATGTCAAGGATTTAATAATACAATGAATTAATACGATTTTTTAGATCAAACTGTCATAAAAATAAATTGATATTTTGAGGTAACCATGGTCTCCACGAAAAGGTGATTTTACTAATTTAAGTTATGTACAGCCTTACAATACGTAAATCTACCTGACCATTGATATTAATACAAACGAAAATAGGTACAACCGCTGATAATAGTAAATTCATAATACCAACTTTGGAAATTCCAAAAGCATAAACCGTACAAAGAAAATATTCAAATCTTTCTAAAAATTACACCAGTGTAAACTAAAGATTAAGTAATGGTCAGTATTAACTTGTCAAGACGCCAATTTTACACGATTTCTAAATCCCTAGATAATCCGGATTAAGAATTGGGGTCCTTTCTGAAAATAATATTTAATCTGAACATGTTTAACGACCTTTCGTCGCCATAAAATTGAAATTAAGCATTTTAAATTGGGCTAGGTTATTAATGGATACCTTTATTAACAGGGAGGAGTTTTCTTGGAAGATCACTGGTTTGGTTTCAAGGGAAAATCCACGAAATAATATGCATGCAATAATAATTTAGATTTTTGTACCTTTGTAAGGTATTTATTAGACACAGAAAAGAAACATTTACCAAGTTTTTACCACAATTAATTTATTGTTCTAGTTTAAACTTTAAGTTTGATAATGATCAGCTTATGATCGAAACTCGAGTCACTAAAAATATAGTGTGATATTAACAAAGAAACTGTATTATTTAAACTTCAATGAGAAAAATTATTCACTTTAGAATTTTTTTTTAGATTTAGATGCAATTGTCTATAAAATAGGTGCGTTGAAATGGTTCTAATAATTCGAAGTTTCACAACTTCAAAGCTTCGAAAAATCCGAAAAAACGAAGAGAACTTCGAATATCGAGGTTTTCGATTTTTTCGAGGAATCGAAATTGCAAAGTTTATCGAAGTTTCGAATTTTCGAATTTTTGAAGTTTCGAAACTGCAATCTTCAAAATTGGAAATCTCAGAAGAAAAATTCCAGCTCTAGTTGAAACAGGAGGTATTCGTAGAAAATGACATGAAAGTCAAAACTAGTCGGAATAAAGAATTAAAAATGTGAAACAAACAAAGGGCCGTATTTTGTTACCACCAAATACTTTATTACATATTTAAAATGATAATTTTGGCGAATTTCTCATGATCAATCTAACAATTAATTAGAGCCACGAATATTTATTAAAGTATATGAAACCAATAAAATTACTTGAGTTTTTTTTAATAGTTCAAAATATGTCAATAAGTTAACATAACGGAAATTATTCATATAAACACACTTACAGAACCAATAAGTTTTGGGAATATCCAAATCATAATTAAGATTAATTATACGATAAGAAATCGATTCATTAACAACATTTGGCATAAGTATACATTTAAGCATCAGGAAGTGATACGAAATTATTTCATTTCATTTCGATCAATTTTGATCCCAGAGTAAACATTGTTTCACCAAAACTATTTTGAGGCGGAGGTCAATTGAGGTCGCTCTTTGAACCTGAGTGTAATTTACACGGCAAGCGAAACATTTGCATATTGGAAACTATAAATAATTTCATTGATTCCCCATAACGACTCTATAAATTTTCTCTCTCGCAAAATTGCCCATAGCCGTTCCAAATTTGGATCCACAATTTACATTCACGGAAACGAAACGCAAGTTGACCTCTTTTGGGGTCTAACTGTTCTTAAATATTTTTGTTGTGGGTTTACACAATATTCAGATTTACACGGATTTACATATTATTAAGCGGGTACAAAAAAAAATTAAGGTAGTCTGCGGAGATGCCATCTCTTGCTTGATTAAAATTATACAGGAGTTAAAAATAGCTCAATTTATTCTTACAAACGTCTTCATTGATGATTATATTATCAATTTTAGAAACTCTATTCAATAAATATAATGGTAACTTTGAAATTTGTAAACGAAAACCTCCATTTTCTATTGGAAAATCATACAGCCTGTCTTGGGAGCTTTTAAAATCCCCACAAAAAATGTTCTTTCATTAAGTAATTATACTTTTTATACTATAGTTTAATCAACGAATATTTGCGTGTGCGGCAGTGCCGAAAACGGAGTATTCTCGCCTAGGACGAGATACGTAAGCACATTATTGCGTTTAATTTAATTTATCATAGAGGGAGTGAGCGTATGAAAATATTATCGGAACCAGGTTTAGTAGTCTATGACGTGCACGGAAAGATCCATTGATCGAAGTATACCAGAAATCTAACTAAAATCAAGTCGCTAAAGTTATCGTAATCTTGCTTACCTCATATTTTTTAAATACTTTTGGCAACTTGATTTATCGACGGTTTCTAATAGTACTTTTTATGCTTAACAAAAAAATATATAGATACTATAGAGCTAACTGCTTTATTTTACTTTTATAGAGAACGCCAAGATTGAAGCACTATTTTAGACAATGTTTTCTTATTTTTTAACTTCTGTGAGTTGTAACTGCAATTACTCAAAATTTAAACTCTCAAACGACAGTTTTTATTTCTTCAAATTAATGATTTCTTAATATCTGATTACAGTTGAGTTTATATATAGTTTGTTAAAGTTGATAAATTGGAAATACCTTACTTAATTTTAAGATTGATGATGATAATAATTTCTGGCCGTTTTTATACATTTAATAATCAGTCCCTTCATCCTCTATTCTAATTATTCAATTGGCAACTCTAATTGGTACTTTAATGAAATCAAAATGGTATCCTGTAATTACAACTTGCGTGTTTAATCATGTATAAACGAAGAGGGTACATCTCAATCTTTAGAACCAGTTAATTGCCAGTGAAAACAGTTTCATGTATGCATGCATGTATTAACAGAACAGATTTTTTTTAAATAAACGTTTTGTAATATTAATCTTAATTAATTTTCTTTTAAACCTTTTTTGATATTAGAAATTACGCGTTTTGCCCTTTTAGAATTTGAAAAACAGAATAATGACGAAACTACATCCGAAATTGTGATTAAAAATCTGAAAAAATTCCAATTTTTTTTTGAGCCAAATACCAAATGGGGTTAATTTTTTTCATGGTCATTCGGGAAATTTTATTTGGTCATATGATTACCACAATTTTTAAAAATTCGAAAGTCTCATATTTTTATGAGATTTTGACATGTTTAATATAATTATCAACAACTGACCAGCAATAATATTTTGTGAAATTATTGTAAATATTTCAGTGATAAGCAAGTAAAAGTGTGTTTTATGTAATTAAAAATGTATCACGAAGTAAGTGCCGCCACGCTCAATCAGTCAAATAAACAGAATTGAAAAATTCACCAACTTATTGTTAGTTGTAGTTAAAACATGGTAAAGTTTATAAGTCAATTTAATTCTGGATTACCACGTAATACTAAGAGGCGCAAGCCTCCTCCTCTTCAGAAAAATGTGTGATATTTGGGGGCCTGCCCAAAGCGCCGAATGTCCAAAGTGCCGAATCGGTATTTTGCCCGAATTTCTTAGTACCCACCATGCCCAAAGTGCCGAACGACGCCAAGCGATGTCGCATCGTTCGTCAACAAGGTGTCAGAGCCGAATGCGAATCGGCACTTTGTCCCGGACCCGATATTTGACTAAAATCAATTTTATTCTTGACAATAATTTTAAATCAATATTGATAATAACATTTTTTATGCTTCTACTTTTACAACAAATAGAGGAAGTGCATGTTTATGCATTCATTAGCATCAAGTGGAACATATAATTAGTCTGTGTAATTTTGATAAAGAGCATTTTCCGCATTTCTCGGTAAACACGAGGTATTTTTGTAATGCAGATAATGTGGTTGCATTTGATAATATAATCGGTGCATTGTGTTAACTTCGCTGGCGATTGTCTGTGGAAGCTTTGTACATTGAGGAAGTGTATTTTAAATGAGAAGGAATAAAGCTGTTTCGTAGTATTGATAATGTGCTCTTCAGGATATCCTATATAAAGACATTTACTTGTACTAAATAAAAAAAAATGCTATCTTTAACAACATAAATTTTACGAGGACGAAAAATTATGTCAACATATCAGAATTAGAGAAATCCGTAAATATATGTTTCTTATTCATATATTACCCAGATATTTCTTTACCACTAATACATACAGATTAACTGTTTAAAGTAGCCTCCGTTTTATTGAATGAAATATGCATCACGATGAATGCTTCTCATACCATCAGGACAACTCTTAATAGTTGCTGCCGGTTCCATAGATTTTTTTCTTGCGCCCTAATAGTCGTAGAATAAATCAAAGATTTCATTCAGCCACTCACGAAATAATTGATCAGCGTTTTATCTGTAGATCATAGTGACAATTTAACAGGTCCGTTTCGACTAATCCATGGATGTTGTCTTTAAATAATCAGTGACAATATGAGAACAGTGAGCTGAAGCATTGTAATTCATAAACCGCATCCTTAGCCTATTTGTAATCTAGAAGCGTATAATAGTTATTTTTTTACTATTGGTCCTAAAGTCCAAATTTTGGCACTAATATTAGACTGTAAAGTATATCTTTACGCCCAAGGGCGAAAAAAGTATTGTTATATCAATGGGCTACCGTGATATATAATACAATGCTCTATTATAGTTTCTTTGTGAAAAAAATCATTCCGTACTATATGGTCAGTAAAACGGTAATACCGGCTATCTTACATTTACCAAGTTTGACAGGAGAGACAAAAAACTGATTTGTAGATTTCTGGGAAAAGATTATATACTAAAACTAGCTGACCCGACAGACGTTGTCCTGCCTTAACTATGAATATTGAATTCGAATTGGTATAATTCATAAAAAGAAAATATTCAAAAACATAGTGTTTATTATTGTAATGCTCTATGATACACAGCATTCGCTGCACCGTCGTCCGTGCGTAGTCCTTTAAAATCAAGAAAGGTAACTGGTGACGAACGACGGCTCTGCTGCGCTGCGCTGTTGGCCGTGCATGGTCCATATATATTTATATATATTAAGGCAGATAACTGGTGACTGATGACGTCCGTGTGTGGCCCATTAAAATTAAGCAAATAAACTGGTGCGTAGACTTTAAAAATTAAGCAAGGGTGACGAACGACGGCTCCGCTACACTGCGCCGTCGACCGCGAATGGTCCATATATATATTAAGGCAGATAACTGGTGACAGACGACGGCTCCGCTGCGCCGTCGTCCGTGCGTAGCCCTTAAAAATTAAGCAAGGTAACTGGTGACGAACGACGGCTCCGCTGTGAAGCGCCGTCGTCAATATGTAGCTTATTACTGGTGACGCTCATTAAAATTAAGCAAATAAACGGATTTGAACTAAATAACAAAATTATTAAAGCTAAAGAATGTAAGAAGTGTATTGTTACTAATAAAAACATGTATCGCCAGTTGAAATATTTTTTTTAGAATTTTAAAAATTCATGATCGCTTTAACGTGCAATTATTGTTTCAAAAATTCATAACTTTTTTAATAATCAACGGATTTGAACTAAATAACAAAATTATTAAAGTTAAAGAATGTAAGAAGTGTATTGTTACTAATAAAAACATGTATCGGCAGTTGAAATATTTTTTTAGAATTTTTGAAATTCATAATCGCTTTAACGTGCAATTATTGTTTCAAAAATTCATAACTTTTTTAATAATCAACGGATTTGAACTAAATAACAAAATCATTAAAGTTAAAGAATGTAAGAAGTGTATTGTTACTAATAAAAACATGTATCGGCAGTTGAAATTTTTTTTTTAGAATTTTTAAAATTCATGATCGCTTTAACGTGCAATTATTGCTTCAAAAATTCATAACTTTTTTAATAATCAACGGATTTGAACTAAATAACAAAATTATTAAAGCTTAAGAATGTAAGAAGTGTATTGTTAATAATAAAAACATCTATCGCCAGTTGAAATATTTTTTTTCGAATTTTTGAAATTCATGATCGCTTTAACGTGCAATTATTGCTTCAAAAATTCATAACTTTTTTAATAATCAACGGATTTGAACTAAATAACAAAATCATTAAAGTTAAAGAATGTAAGAAGTGTATTGTTACTAATAAAAACATGTATCGGCAGTTGAAATTTTTTTTTAGAATTTTTAAAATTCATGATCGCTTTAACGTGCAATTATTGTTTCAAAAATTCATAACTTTTTTAATAATCAACGGATTTGAACTAAATAACAAAATTATTAAAGCTAAAGAATGTAAGAAGTGTATTGTTACTAATAAAAACATGTATCGCCAGTTGAAATATTTTTTTTTTAATTTTTGAAATTCATGATCGCTCTAACATGCAATTATTGCTTCAAAAATTCATAATTTTTTTTTAATAATCAACGAATTTGAACTAAATGGCAAAATTATTAAAAAAATTCTCAGCCGCGCACAGAATTCGACATTCCAACCACCAAGAGATGGCGCGCGTATTATAAATCAATCGTTATCACCAATTTATGTATTTAAAGCCGACTTAATTGTTCATCGGATGCAAGTGTTGCAATTGAGCTCAGTGCAGCATTTGCTGTTAATATTTTGTTTATATTTTTTTTATAATTTCAGCTACTTATTTATTTACATTTATCGATACGAATCTACAGGGTAAGCCCATTAAAACCCATTAATAACCGTCAGCGCAAACAATGGAAAAGGAATAACTGATCGAGCGGTCGATCGCCGAGAGTAGAAAATTATTAAAGTACTAAAATCGCTATTAAAAAATAGGGGTTGGTGGTAGAAGGGTGAAAATTTAGGGTTGTATGTATTTTTTAATGCAGAATCATAAAAAAATAAAAATAAAAAATTTTGTCTAAAAAATAAAAATTAAAAATTTGCGGTGGACCACCCCTATCATTTAGGGGTATTAAAAATAGTTTACGTCCTATTCTCAGACCTGCTCAATATACACACAAAATTTCATAAGAATCGGTCAAGCCGTTTCGAAGGAGTTTTGTTACAAACACTGTGACACGAAAATTTTATATACTAGATTTTAAAAGCATGTTTAAATTAAATCTAGAAATATTATTATAAGTCGGATTTTTACTTTTTATCTTAAAGAACAAATATAGGTAACTTAGGCGGTTTTCATTAAAAAATAGATTGAACAGGCTCTTTTATTGCCAAACACACAAACAGGCCAATCTGACTGAACAGGTTTAGTTGACAAATAATTTTCACAATCGGAATAATGTCAATTATCATCATTTATACTCAAACAATATACAAATTATATCAATGTTACTAAACTACAACAAAATAATTATATGAAGTGAACAGAAAGTTTTATTTTTTATTCTTTTTAGGTCGTTGAAAGAGTTACTTACCACAGACAGGACACTTTTAAATTCTTGTAAGTGTTTCCTTAATAAGGAATTCCTAATCTTTCCTTGTAGAGAGGTGGAAATTCTTCCGCTGTGGTCATGAGTTTTGGTCTTTTAGGAAGTATTTCATATTTAACTTGACAAAAAAATTGCCATTTGGGCTGTATTTAATTGCTTTAATATTGGTTGCTATTGCATCATGAGTTACACGTCCTGGAGTCGAACATCATTTGTTTCTTTTGGGAGAAGTCTTTGAAGAAAGTATGGTCCAATATTAGCGCCCGCAGCAGCTCTATTGACGAAATTCGATTTGCGATAAAAAAATTCTAGTCTCTACCAAAGTTGCCATTACATTATAATGGACTTCATATGAAAAATGATTTTGTCTAGCTTCCTGCGTAATTAAAAAATATTGCCCTGGTAGAGTAATTTCTCGATTCTTTCTCTTTCTATAGCGCTATGAACAAAATCACATTCCATTTGGGTGTGTCCTTAGGTCAGAAACTTTTGTTCAATTACAATGTTATTTTTCATTGCTTAATGCACTGCAAATACTCAGACATATTGTTGGTCTCATGGGAGCAACAGTTGCACTTATTTTTTTTTTACACAAATAAAGAGAAATTTGCTTCTGTGAGCAAGACCTCGAAAGTCAATCTACCCACGGTTTTTTTTAGCTGAGCATTTTGGAGTATAAAGATTATATAAATGCGGAAGGGAAGTAATAATCAGTTCTAAATATTTGCGTGAGGATAATTGACGATAATCAATGTAATGGCAACTTTGGTAAAGACTCGAATTTTTTTTTCGCAAATCGCATTTCGTCAATAGAGCTGCTGCGGGCGCTAATATTTGAATGACGTCGATGGCCAAAGAACCATTCCTTTCAAGTCTGTATCACTGTCAATCTAATATCTGATTATCCACTTCTTGATTCCAAAAGTATTGAGAAATGTATTTTAGCATACTTGAAAATTCTGTTCATTTAATTTTAAATGATAGTTTAAAGTAGCATCGCACCTTGATCTTCCAGCACTTAAACGACGACGCATTACTGGATTTTTTCTTTGGTCCCGAAAGAAACTGAACAGTTACTTTTTTTGATCTTCTATAGTGTGCGAGCAAGATCGATTGTTCGATTTTTTACATAATTTTAATACGCATCGTGGGCCCATTTTTCGTTCAGCTCCTTCCATATCTTGAATAACCTTTGCGTCCTCTGTCCTGCGATATTCCATGTAAAATTTCCCTTCCATTCTTAACTTTTTATTATTACTCCTTTTCCATTCCTACATACGTTTTGATTTTCTTTGCTTCTTGTCTTATTCTCTGGTATTTTCAGTCATTACACTGGATGGATAAATCGTTTGAAAGTATAACGATGTTTGTATTGCTTTCATTACTAGTTTGCAATATTGATGAACTCTCAACTGCTCGTGGAAACAATAAGAAGTGTATCAATGGATTGTTAAGGTTCTGGAATGTTATTAATAGAAGCACTATTTGCGTCTAATTCTTCTACAGTATCGAAAATTTCTTCTGAGATTTCTGCAATATTTGCGATTTTTTTTTTATGTTTTATTGGTGGATTCTTATGAGGCAGCGTAACTCCTAAAGTAAAATTAAATTTTCTCCGTATTTTAAACCGGACACATTGGTATAGTTTGATCAACGGATGTTTGCGTGCACATCATACACAGACATAACTTGCATGTTTACGCCCTCTACGATGCGTTAAATTAAACGCAATAATTTGTTTATGGAAAATATTATTATGGAATCATAATTCACTGCAGTGATTCTGCCAATCACAAATACAAATCTAAAACTATTGCGGTGATCCTCTATAGCAGGTATGGGCAACCTTTGCTTAGACGAGGGCGTAATTTCGATTTGCGGTGCGCACCAACTCTGCAGAAAACACTATATGTGTGCTTAATCTTTAATTTTTTTGCGCGTTATTTGAAATTTCTCTCGCAGGCCGGATTGAAGCCGGTTAAGGGCCGGAGATTGCCCATATATGCTCTATAGTATAAAAACTAGAAATAAAAAACTTTTTAGTGGATAACAATAACTAGAATTGTACGATTATTATTTTTAACGTTTTTGCAGGCACAAAAATGGGATTATTTTCGGACCTAAATTCTGGGGTGAACTTTATGGCATTTTTTATTACATAATTATTTTGTACTCTTTGCGCTTCTAGGTAAAACCCTTTTGAACAATTTTTTGTGTACCGGCTACTGTTGAATTAGAGACATCCGGTTACGTAATATTTTATTTGAGCAATAAATTTTTTTAAATAAAATCAAAAAAACCTCGTTGAAACAGCCTGTGTAAATATTGAAACTGGCATATAATAAGAAATATTTCCACGTAGCATAGGAAATATGGGTGCCATTTTTTTCTTTTTCTCTGCTGCTTCGGAGAACTATATATTAACCAAAATTCTCTTTGTCTTCTTAATTTTAATATTTTCCAATAATTATAATGACTACAATAAATTAATCCATTGAAACAATTACATTTCTCGCTAATTCCATGATGCAAATTGTATTATACAACAACAATATCAGAGGTTTAATATAAAAAATATCATTTTCAATTCATCTTGTTGATTAATTTAAATGGAATTTCCATATGATATTGTTGTTTATATAATTTTTAGTGCGATTTATTCTTGTTTTTACCCCCTTACACTTATGAATTGGTGGGGCTAAAACCGGTACAAATTGGAAATATTCCTATTTTCAATAATACTTAACGCATTACATATGGCTTTGAAAAACAAAACTTTTTATACATTGCAAAAATAATTAACTGCATTTTTTGAAAAGATTTTTGATCCAGGATATTTCACATTAATGATAATGCATTTGTAGGTATCAAAATTAGAGGGCCATGATTTGATATGTTTACACGGTCGTAAAGAGAATAAAATGGGCTACAAATTTAGTGAAGTTAAAAAAAAATGGTTTCCGTTAAAAAAAATGTCTATGACGTCATACGTGAAAGACTAGTGACGTCTTTAAAGGGGCTAAAAAGTGCGCATTAAAAAACAAAAATCGACGTGTCCGAGGATTTCATTATTATCGAATTTGTTCCAGTTAAAGTTTCCACCCTGTATATACTATGTACGTACAATAAACGTTTATTATTATTATTATGATACAATTTAAAGTGGCATAAAAATAAATCTACTTCCAACCTGAATGATAAAATATTCAAAGCAGCACCACGCACACTCCTGTACTTATTTATTAATAAACACGTATATTTCTCGGCACTGAATAATTTACTAATTTAGTCTAATTTTTAATCATTATCGTTCGTTATGGAAAATCGGGCACCTACTTACTTAAAAGCAAATACACCAAGTCGCCTTTACAATATTTATTTATAGGAGCTATTACTAAATTGCCTTATTTCCATTTTTTGTAAACATTGCGTAACAGGTATAAAAAGGACACGAGATACGTGAAAGGGTTAAGTCCGGGACAATTATGCTGTAAAATTATTTTATGAAATAAATAGATGAAAGAACCGACTTTATTATGACCATTTCGAATAATATTTGGATAATATAGTTGGTTTCTTATTCATTAATTCTTTTTAATACTCTATGAATATTTAAATATTTGACGTAATTAACAAATCATACAAATAAATAAAATAAAATATTTAAATAGCTCCTAAATTAGGTTCTCATTATACGCAAGATCTTTCAGAATAACACGACACTATTTTAAGGATGTGTTTTCTAGCACAAAATTAGGTAAAATATGACACCAATGAATTTATTACCGAGATATTGAAGGTTAAAGATAAATATCTCAAAGTCTGCTGTTTATTAAGTAGCCGTGGATATTAGAAGCTTCCAAACAATTGCAAGTTGACGCACAATAGTTTTAGTATCATGTGAGCCACAAAATTTTGTTTCAGAGTTGGCTGTAATATAAATGATGCATGCCGCATATTATTATTAGTTCAATTGAATTATATTTAAAAAAAAAATGAATTAATCTCAGACATGACTGCTATAATAATAATAATACATTTATTTCCCAGCAAAATACAAATTTTAGTTACAGGGAAAAATTATCTTAAACTATATAAATAAACGTGCTATTTATGCTATATTTCTCTCTCGTGCATGGCTAACTTAGAAACAAAATTCTGCGGTCCACACCTTGAAAAACTGACCAATTGCTATCCAGTACAAGTGATGAAAGTACTAATTTCGCTCACGCATTGATCTGTTTGCACACGGGTAAATGAAAGTGACATAAGAGTGAGTGTAAAGTGCTTTCACTCACTCGTTTCCTTAGCAAATGATTGAGTGAATACAAGTAAAGCTTTCTATTCGCGTATCTACTTAAGAAACTAAACTGTTTGCTTTTTCTACATTGCAGTGCATTATGAATTCATGATTCACCGCAGTGAATTATAGGTACAATTTTTCACAAAAAAATTTGCTAATAATTTCAATGTATTAAATAGGTCTAGAAAACCATTTATGTAAATTACTAATCTGTTCTACTAGTTCTGTAAGTATGCGTTTGAGTTGAATCATTTAACCCTAGAATGGTACACCGTTACGAAATTACATTATTGGTACACCAAAGTCAATGTGACCCTGTAATACAAAATTATAAATTAATCTATATATTTTTTTATTTTTATATAAAGTAATAAAAAATAGGAAAATAGAAATGGAAAAGAATGAAACACTTGAAATTTGTGAAATTTCGGCCATTTTCAAACTGCCATAACTCGTATTTTCAATCGATTTTAATGAATCTCTGAGGGCGAAAAACTGTGAAGTGTCTTCTTTAAAGTCATTCATGCGAACTTAAGCGTAATCCCTTCCGCCCCCCTCTAGCCCCCTGTAAAAAATATGTTTTTTTCAGTAATTCATGTCCAACGTTGACGATGTGTACGGAGTTGGAAAAAAAATGTCAACTCGATCCACTATAAAGGCATTAAAATCAATTCCCTATGCAGAATTCAAAGAACGAAGTTCTTACGACGATTTGGCACCAAGTTATGGGTGTTTGAAAAAAAGTTCATTTTGAGGTTCTTCCACCAGTGTATATGTATAATATATAAGGAAAACTAAATATTATTTATGAAAGTTTGTTAACATATTAGTCCTATTTCACTACACCAATTTTTGTTGTTTTTCGGTCATTTACCACTGTTTTGGACGATGTTCTGCGCAAATATATTTTATTATATTATTTTATATATTTCCGGCACTTTGTGTTTGATTTCTTTGGAATATGGACACAATTGACACCTCTTCCTCTTACTACCTCCTGTCAAATCTGGAATAAATATAGATGAAGATATAGGTCCTCCGATGACATCAGATATTGTCTTCGAAATCTTGGATGCCAGGGACTGTTCGGCGATATTCGATGTCAGGTTTTACTAAAGAAAATCCGATTTTTCTTGGATAATCAGCTCTATTTTTTGACTTTACAATATTCAAATCAGAATTGGCCATCATGTGGAGAACTCTACAATTTATGCCTGCTCAATCAAGCATTCCATAAAATGTATGCATTGGCCAGCGATTAGTTTTTCTTACTGTTGTATATGAATGACATAATCGATCAAAACTGTGTGTTACACCTTCCATTTTGTTTTAAGTAATGATCATGTTGGGTTTTCCTGTTGCTTTATCAATGCCGTCGTCATGCATGGTGGGGAGAACCAACACTTTTTTTTGTCTTTGGGGAGTAGAATAACAATGTTTTGTTGGAGTCATACAGAAATAATGACGATGCAGCAGTTGTTTTAACAAGGCATTCTTTATTCCTTTGATTTTTTATCAATGTTCTTAAAACGGTTAGTTTGTGTTGAACTAACATTATCTGTGCTATCGGTACAAACGTAAACCAATCCATTGTTATATTACGATAACTTCAGTAAATAGGTCCAGAAAGTTTTCTAACATGGTATTCTGGAACTGATTCATAATTGTCTTTAAAGGTTACTATATACTGCATAGCATTTGCCATGTAAAATGTGCTTACGTCATTCAACATAAGGATTTTTATGTCCTATTTGTCAGGTTTTGCCGGCAAATACATTTTGAATGGGCACCTAACAATTAAATCTTAATGATGTCAAAAACTGAAATCTTTTTAGAGACATAGTAGCCTTAAATGTGTGTATTCCATACTCATTTGACCACGAGGTTTCTAAATTCTGGTAAGATAACAAATTTATAAGCCGAATAAAGCATTCGATTCTAACAAATGTATATGCTCGACGAAACTGGCCGATTGGTATCCAGGAGTTTGACGATCTATTTCCTTATTTGTATGAAACAGAATTTTGCTGTTCATGTTATCACTAAACAGCAATTTCCAAGCTTCAAAGAGGTTTTAACTTCTTTTGCTGCTCCTTTTACTTATTAAAGTTCAGAAACGTAGTTTCTAGCTAGTGATCGTCCTCTGTTGGAATGTGGATGGCTCCATTCGCATCCATTTTTTCCGAGTAATTTTTGCGGAGTTTCGTCTTCTCCTGAAATATATTGTTCTGCAGACAAATCTTGTATCGATACTTTACGTGACATTATTTTCTTTAAAAAAATTATCCTGTCATGTGAATCGAGTTCGTTTTTAAAACTTCTTTCATAGCAGCGGCTAATTCCGCGCATGACAAATATTTTTTAGACATGGATGGTTTTCATGGTATGAAAAACTAAAAATAAGATTTGCAATTTTTAATTTCAAATCTGGTACACCAGAGTCATCGCAACTAAAAAAATAATACGTACTGTATTTGAGTAATCCAAGATGCGCCCGTATGTTACACTATCTTCTCTTACACCGAAGTGAATTTACACGCTTTGCAATATTCCTAGATTGCAAGATGCGCAGACGGTTGTTGCACTAAAACGATGCAGGGTCAAAATTACCCAGGTGTAGCAGTCTAGGGTTAAAGACACTTCATTTTTTTATTATCACGGGAGATACCAAAAATTTGTTTACTTCTGCATGACAAACAGGCATATTTTTAATTTGCGGCCAGGTACCTATAGATGGCGCTATTGCTGTTAGAAAAGTTTACAAATCGTAAAATGTTTGAAGCTATTGAATAAGTCTAATAACTCGACGAGTAAACGCCGGCTAAGAAACATTTCGAAGAACTGCTGACATTAAAAAAGAAATACTTAATGTAGCTTAGTTGTCTCCTAGTATTAGCACCAGAAAATTATCACTTTGTTTCGATGTTTCATTACGAAAATTTGGAGCAACATTTATTCATTCATAATCCGTTCCTCTTCTACCCGTTGGGTGCAGAGGATTGTTTCCTTTTTTTCTTCTCTCTTACCATCTGCGTCATTCTTTTCCTCGTCTTTGATCTACTAAATTTTAGGCCACTTTCACATAAAGTTTCACTTATTGTCATTCCAGGTCTTAGCTGGTCTGCCTCTGCTTCTTTTCCCCACCGGCCTTATCTCTGAGATTCTTGTTTCATGCATTCTGTTTAAGTGTTACAGTTTTCTTCTTTATCAATTGTATCCATTTTACTTTACGCCTATACACGATTTGTCAAGACTAGATTGCAGCAAACGCAATTTTTTTTTCAGTGGTTAATTCAGCCATGCACACGAGATCCTAATTTCCTGAGCTGCGTGCCGTTACTAATAAATGGGTTGACTTATTTTCGAAACACCTACATTTGAAGAAGAAAACTTTAATACGACTGCAACTACGCATTATCAATATATCTTTTTAGAAAATGTCTGGTGTGGTCTTTTTCGTAACAATCTCATTTACCAAGGCTTTCTGGAATGGTTAGAGTAAGTCCATTTTACTAATATAGAGTATTCAAGTCTGAGCTAAAGCTGTCCTGATGAGAGTTAAATGTTGAAGCACGTATACAAATGGACAATGACTTCATTAGTATTTAGATTTTGATAGGAAACTTTTTGTAACACAATTTTTTTTTCAATTTTTTTATGAGTTGTTCATTTCACTACTCTCTACATTTATTTTTTATTGTATATTTGATGTAACTGTTATCATTTTATAATTGTAAACCAGAAATGAAAAAAAAATTCAATTAATTTTTTCCATTAAAAGAAGTTTATTTCTTTATCATCAATATTTGTATAAAGGCTTTGGTAATATCTTTCATATAAAAAAAAAATATATGGAAACAAAAACATACAAACGTTCAATGTAAACTGAAATTTTAGCAAAAGCTTTTCATTGTCAAATAAGGATTGTGTATTTGTAGTTTCGTGTTCATTCCTGTATTGGTTTTTAATATACAGCGCTACGTCAAACATACAGGCACAAAAACAGACATAAACCCAAACACAAACAAGCATACACAGAAATTATTTCTTCCAGATATCGTTGAAATCGCTTCTAGGGACCTCAGAACGGATATATCCGTAAAAATTTTGTTTGTAAAAATTTCACGATTAAAAAAAACATGTAATTAATTAATTGTAGATTTACGAACAGGTTTAATATACATACATTGAATTGAAAAGTATTTATTTTAAAATCTTTGGTTGTTTCTGTAGATGTAACAGGATCACTCAATTAATAACTTATATGCAGTAATGCAGAATCGGACGTTTGTTTTATAGTTTATTTTTTTAATTAGGCATTAATGTATCTAACAATTTAATTACTTGAAAAGTAAACAATGGATCGTACAGAGTGTAATGTACGTTTGCCTCATTTGGGCCGAGTTGACGCGCCTGGAATACCAATGCGGGTTTTGCCATGTGGAGGCCGTTTTAAATTTTCGTGTTGTAATAGCAATGTGAATTTAAAAGGAACCAAACGAGTCCCCTCGTTCGGCTTGATGGTCCTGTTCTGGTCGCTGGCCATTTCAGAAATTTTCGGCCATTGATGCAGAGGCATCTCGCCAAATCTTCTCCGAAAGGCCCTCAGGGCGGCCGAAACTGGCGATGGGTGTGTGCGTAGGAATTTTGGTGGGTCCTCGTGCGTATCGGGCGTTCGCGAATTTCCGAGAGGTGGTGCCTTCAGATTGGCTCGGCTGGATCGGGCAGAGCATCTTTGATAGGAGGACATCATCTCCGAGAGCAGGCATATACTTGGAGAAATAAGTAAATGACCGGCAGGTCTTTGACCGCCGCAAGCCCTGACCTACTAACTTCGCGAGGTCGATGATCCGCCATTCTAGTTTCGTATCTCTTTCGGTCACCCCAGATGCAACGACTCCACGGCAGTGTTGTCCACGAGGAAGTTCCAGCGAGAGTGTTACCCAGCGTGGGAACACTCAGCCCAACCTACAGCATATGGCAGTATGATTCGCTGCTTGATAGTTGTTGCTATTAGCAATTATGAAATAATAACTTATAAGCCACTGGCGAATATTTTTGCACAGCGCCTGGCAGCATTATCGCACAATACTATAAATTTAATGCCTTTATCCTTCTATATTACCCGGAAAATTACACGAATTCCTAATCACCCATTCACACACACCGCGCACTCGATCCACCAGCTTTACGTGCTACGCCGAATGGAAATATCTCAAATTAACAACCGTACAGAACACAACAGCTTCATTCATTCACATTTTAAAATGCACTTCCTCGATGCACAAAGCTTTCGCAAACAATCGCTAGTGATATTGACACAATGCATCGATTATTGTAGTAGTACGGCTTGTATTTATTTGCATGATTCCAGCCAACTAATAACTTATTTATCCTATGAACGTGTGATTCTGTGGGGAATGCTTATGAACATTGTTAATTAGTAATTCAAATTGTAAATTGTACCGATGATGGCTTATATTGCTTTACAGAAATATTCCCTCGGCAGGCAATACGAAACTTTTAGAGAAATCTACAATGCTGATGATGATCACCAAGTGATGATTAAATATTATTAGATGGAAAGGTACAAGCTTCTATTCATATTTTTTTGCAAATATTTTCAACCAAAACACTGTTATGGTGGTTTATTTTCTCTAGCCACTTATAACTTTAAAAGTCACTATTTTGTGAAAAGCTGAATACTTAACTATAACAATACATAAACAATCAGCCGTGTACGAGTATTAAATAACAGCAAATGTATAATTATTTCATAGAACCTTACTATTAAATATTTTGTACCCCAGGGTTCACTATTAGGTCCGGTGTACTGTTTACTCGCTGAAGAAAGAACCCCGCACTAATGATATAGGATATTTTGTCCTGGTTAAATCTGCTAGATTTCACATATCGTCTGTGAAGCGGCAAGAAGCGGCAATACCACCTATCTCACATTTACCAAATTTAATACGAGATGCAGAAAAACTAATTTATAGCGTTCTGAGAAAAAAATTATATTTTTTTATATATATTTTATTTATATCAATTTTGGTCCAAATGGTGGTTATATGTGATAAATTGATGTCTGTTGTATAATAAAGCCCATTATTATTATTATTATTATTATATCACATTTACCAAATTTGATAGGAGAGGCAAAAGAACTAATTTATAACTTTCTGGGAAACGATTGATGTGTTAAAATCTCAATTTTACCCAAATGGCGGTTAGGCGGTATTGCCACTTCGTTGACGATATGATATAGCTCAAGGTATTTCTATGCACAGTTTTTAGCTACATTCAACTAAATTAAAAAAATTCAGGGTGGATTATATCGATTTTCTCTGAAACTATCATTCAAAAATACGTTTCAGATAAAAGTTGCACGGTTTGGAGGGGGACGTATAATAGTGACCTTGGTTTGACATTGTGACTCCTATGTAAGGTCAGGTGAAAGTCAATCTCATTTGTTTAAAGTAGAAGCCTTATTGTAGCTGATGACGAGACGTTTTTAAAATAATAATAATTTAATTATCTTTTATTAAATCCTTTCAGAGTTATGAGATTTGAAAGCAATTGCAGTAAGCAATTACTTTCGGAATTTGGGGATTAGATAATTCGTTTGCGAAAGGTGTTATATGTTCCATTATATATTCCTCTCGAGCTATAGTCTGAAACCCGATGTTAGAAGGAATAAATCTGCCAAACTTTGGAAATCGCTAGACTCACCGAGGAATATTGTAACGGCATTTTAACCAGTTAGCTGTATTTGACAAGTCATGAAAAATGGCAATATTTTATGTTATAACGAGTACCCACTCGACATAAACACAAAATATTGCCATTTATTATTTTTTGCTGTTTTTGACGAGTATACTCATCCTGAAGAAACGGCAATATGACAAGTACCTATTCGATATAAGATATATATATATATATATATATATATATATATATATATATATATATATATATATATATATCACACTATACTTTCTCCTCGACCAGATAAAATAGACTAATAAAATAATGAACACAAAGAACTTACGTTTTATTATCACGTTTGTGGTTATGTTTATAGTATTTTGACAATTGTGATATCCAAGGCTAATTGTTTTATTCGAAACGATGTGAGAATATTCATTCCATTACTTGTTATGAAAGGAATTACATGCAAAACGCATAAGCGCATAGTGTTTTGTTTCATAACAAGAGTGAGAATGTGCAAGTTCTATAATCAAAATTGATTTCAGAATACTTAAATTTTATGGTGGTCGTGGAGAAAATGTTTTATAACTCCAGAAGGTTAAGCTTAGTATCTTTGTAGCAATAATGCAAAATTTGTAGATTTGGTTTTCCAAAAAAATGGTAACTAAATGAAAAATTCATCTGAAATAGGTAATTGTAGAAGAAAATGGAGATAACCTATAAAAGCAAAGATCATGAGCTAAAATTGGTGCTAAATGAAAATAATACTTGTTTCAAAAATATATGATATTGATATTGATGAGGTGAAACTTCAAATCTGTCCGCTTAACAGATGCTGTAAGATCCGCTTTTACAAATGAGCGTTCTATACAGTACAGATTGTGCGAAAACCAGGCTTACAATGTACAAATTAAGGTAAAGATCACCGAGGAAGTTAAAATTCTGGGAAACTACTAGCACTAGGATATTAGTACAAAAGACCTAACCAGGTCGTAGAGCTGTGAGGCTTTCTATAGGCAATCGATCCCTTCTAATCTAATATATGGTAAGGATATGCAGTAGTATTAGAAAGTACTTTTTTCGCATCTTATTAAATAATATAAACGTTGTTAAATCGTTTTTGATTGAGAAAGTTGTCCATTATTCGGCCGAATCATTTTCTCCACAGGTGACGTCCAATCAAATGATAGCGATTTCATTGCCCAACAGGTGACATCCAATCAAATGATAGCGATTTCATTGCCCAACAGTTTAGTTGTTACTATGGTTACGATTCGTTTTTTGTCAGCGAACTGCCGCAATTTCCAAATAGAAAAATTATTCGTTATAATTTAATACAAACAGACAAATCTTTAGATAATTATTTAATATGATACGAAAAAGTATAGTATTAAACTCGTGAATAAGTTGGCCATTGCCACTCGGGTGAATTGCAACACTTGCCTACGGCTCGTGTTGCAAACTTCACCCTCGTGGCAATGGCCGACTTTCTCACTCATTTAATAATATACTATTTTCTGTCTGCCAATATCAAAAACTGAAACGAATAAAACAACATATAAATGATTTGATCTAAACACGAACGACTAAAGCGCAATGGCGGACACACCAAATGCCGGCTTGGCCAGTTGAGCTGCTTAAAACCAGCTTACCAATAACTAATGCTTTATTCAAATTTAGCAAATTTATGGAAGGAGTTCTTACAGCATCTGTTCAGCGGACAGAGTATAGTCGAGAATTTTGAACTTTCTCTAAAATGTAGACTCTAAACGGTCTCTCTAGTAGGTAGTTTTAACATCTATTTATTTTATTTTACTATTCTTCATCATATGAACCTATGCCTAAATATGAAGTCAATTAAAATTTATTTTATTGACTAGCTGCGCGTGTAGTTCTGATAACATACCAGATTTCAATTCTAAAACCTAATTTTGAAATTATTTTTGAAGGTTATGACAAAAACACTCAATAACTTAAAACTTTTTTGCTAGTTCGTTATCGTTAACATTTGCTAAACTGTATTTATAATAAAAACAACTTAAGGTAAACACCCAATTACGGTTTAAAATAAAACTTACCAAAAGCCTTTCAGTTCTTTAGTTTGCCAAATAAAGCTTAAGTTTGTTTTTGAGAGACAACGTCTCGTTTGTATTATTATTATTATTTATAATGTAATTAAACCAGATCGATAAATATCTCTCAGTTCTGTAGGTTTTGATGGCAGAACAGTTCAGATCAATCAAGATCTTCACTGATTTATGTACAGAAATTGTATTTTACTTTACGTAATTAAATTTTTACTAGTGATTTCTACCTTGTACATGAATAAAGATATTACTGTTATTATTAAAATGTAATAATTGATTTTTTCACATATTTTTTATTTTATTCCGACTAGTTTAGATCATTTTCAAAGATTTTAATTCTAATAATTTATAATAAATTATTAATCTGTAAAAAAAAGGTAAATTCGTTAAATAAATTAAATTAAATTAATTTAAAAATTGAATTATTAGTCAAAGCGTACACTGTTTTAATTTCAAGAAACATAGTATAATTCAAGACACTATTGATAAAATTATTACATAAAATCACTTTTTTTTTAATCCTACGCCTCCAAAATTGAAAGTTTTGTTTTAAAACATTACAAATTTACCAAATTTTTTAACAATTATGACGATTCAGGCTTTAGAAAGCAACAACCTTGATATAATCAAGATTCATGTCAAATGAACATAAAACTTCCAAATCGCACATTTGCAATTCTTATTTCTTCAAAATCTTATTATTTTAATTAACCGTTTTAATATATTCGTATTAGTTCATTATTATTATTAAGGATTGTGATATCAAATAGATTTTTGGATGTTGCGCAACTGCTGAGCGCATTGCTAAATTTTTATGTAGAGGTGGGCGAAATTACTCTTTTTGGTGAGTAAACGATTCCACTGCAATGAGTCAACTCTTGAAAAGAGTCGACTCATAACTCTTTGTACTAAGTAAAAAGTATGTCTGAAAAAGTAATGGGCAAAAAAAAATCGCAGCTTTGACGATTCCGACATTAAAATGTAATAGACAATAAAACGTGCTATAAAAAGACTTTACTGTTTTTAAATATCACCTCAAACAACGAAGCTACAAGAAGAAACTAAAATAAGTTTTTTCAGATTTTTTTTTAACTCTAAAACAAAATAATTTAAGTAATTTTTTTCAATGGATTATTAATCAGCATAAAATTCTGCAAAAGTGCCAAATTTAAACACATAGAAGAGATAGAGGCTCTTCTAATAAGCGAGATTCCCATAGTGAGCCTAGAATTTGAAACACCCTGTATATAAAAAAGAAAGAAAAAGTTGCGATACCAAAAAAATGTCATAAATGTGACAATTTGAAAACGAAATTCGATTCCTCTCGTTCGTCTGATCAAAAAAACTATAAGGTTGATGGTTTGGGGTGATTATTAAGAAAACTTCATTATTCATTTTTTAATTATCTTTCCAACCGGACATTTTTTCCTGTGCAAGTACATTTTCTACAATGCGATCTTTATAGTGACGTGTAGCAACTACGAATAGCACCAATGATTTCTCCAAGAAATAATTTCAAATGCAATGTTTGAGCAAAAGTAAGAAGCGAGGACCCTTGTTCGTTTTTGTTGTTTTTAGTCGAAATTTCCAAATCGCCAGTTTCAACTGACTAATTTTCATGCAATAAAAACAGATTTGCCGTGGTGTTCGTTTTGATGTCTTCGTATAGTCGCTAAGACCATTCAAACTCTGAAAAATCAATTTTTTTTTCTAAAATTTTCAAACTGACATTTTTATTATTTTAACTAAGTGAAATTTCAAAAAGGCAATCGAAGTCTCTCGTCATTCTGATGAGAAAAAAATATGTATGGTTGATGGTCTAGGCTAGAGGGTAGTCAACCTTTTTTAGACACTGCCTACTTTTGCATCGTTGGTGAAAAGGAAAACTTTTGTACTTGGTTTCCTTTTCGCTCAAAGATTACATGATTGCTTTCGGAAATTTTCATTCTCTTCGCTGAAAAGCCCTACTTTCCACAAGTTTGATCCATGGTCTAGACCAGCGTTTCCCAAACTATTTTCCGTGGCCAGCTTATTTATACTCTTTTTCTTCGTGACCCACTATTTTTTTTTACGCATAAGCAGCCTATCAGGTAAAATAAAACATATGAATGTCCATAGAGTTTTTATTTATTGATACAGTAATTATAGTAAGAAAGCATTAACTCTGACAAATGTGTAGATATTAAACAAAGACAATAAATTATTAATGAGAACTGTGGGGCGGTTTATAGTAACTAGTAATTTGAGATAGATTAGGAAAAATAATGATAGTTTTATTCTCAGATCCGTTTCTGCTTCCAATCGGTTTCTGTATTTATATTTAAGGAAAACTAATGTTGAGAAACCTGCTCCATATTTATATGTCGTGACGAAAGGCATTAGAAATTGTATCGCTTTTCTGTTATAACTATGTATTCTTGACGGCAAGTTATCCAAAAATCTATCGACTGTATTCTGTAGAAGACATCTTCGAGTGTTGCGTCACATGAGAGTTCAATTATAAAATCAAAATCTGAACCCTGCAAGTCTGCCTCAAATCCTATGTTCACTAATCCATGATTTGTTGGTATTGATTGAGGGAAATTTCCTTCAGATTTTCTTCTGGTCCTATCAGTTGTTCCTTCATAGCACCTTAAAAACACCGGTACCTAAACTGGTACCGGGTCACAACCCGGTCTTTGGTAAACGCTGGTCTAGGCTATTAAGAACTTTTATTCAGATTTTAAACATTTTCGATTTTGTTTTGCAAACAAAACAACAATCGATTTCTCGTAGTTCTTCTGATCAAAAAGACATAAATGGTTGATAGTCAGCCATACTCAACCTTTTCGTTTCTCGGGCCTATTCACAGAATAATATATTCTGTAACAAGGTTAGAATGGAAATTCGATGCAAGTGGAATATTTCGAGCACGAGGAACCACGAGCATCAGAATTTCCATTCTTACCGAGTAGCAGACTATACTTTCTCCTCGACCAGATAAAATAGACTAATAAAGTAATGAACACAAGGAACTTACGTTTTATTATTACGTTTGTGGTTATGTTTATAGTATTTTGACAATTGATTTATTCGGAACGGTGAGAGAATATTCATTCTATTACTTGTTATGGAATGAATTACATGCAAAACGCATAAGCGCATAGTGTTTTGTTCCATAACAAGAGTGATAATGTTCTATGATCAAAATTGATTACAGAATGCCTAAATTCTACAGTGGTCGTGGAGAAAAGATATTTCACACGGATGAAGCCAATTGAGAGACTTTTCCCGCGAATATTTTAAGTAGTCCAAGATTTTCGGGCATGTATGGATAACATTACATTTAAAATTATCACGTGGAATCCTAATATGCAATGAATTTTTGATTTTCGGATGTATGCTATAACGCTATACTATAGTAGGTCGTAGAAAAGAAAAGATGTACAATTGGAGCATTATGACATAAGTCGAAAGGTGTCTTCTATCATCTCATTGCTTTTCCAACTTAAATCTAGTCAAAATTTCGAATGATTTCGTTTAATTCCAGTTTCGCATAGCATTAGTACACATTTTGTATACTCTTATGCAATATTATAATTTGTACGGAAATATTACGAATGCCAAGTAAGCTCTTACAGTAATGTTATGCTGATTAATTCAAAGCAGTCGCAATGTTATTGCAGTGTTATTCTCGGTCATTGTTACAAGTGCAATTTTCCACGAACGGACGAAAGTGTTTTCAATTTTCTCCCCTCGTTGACCACTTTCCTTGCCAACAATACAAACACACTGTACATCGCAAGTGCGGAATGGCATTAGATCCAACGCATTACCATACATTTCAATTCAGTTTGCACATTGTCAGTCCAGACAAACGATGAAAAATGATCGCAGAATATTTGAATGTAATTTCTGTTACTAACCTATAACAACCGCATCCTGGTTCTGGATATAATTCGGGTGTTATTTGAATGAGCAACAAGTCAGAAATCTGTCCGCTCGAGTGGTCAGGTAAGGGATGAAGTTTTGTCTAAATAAACCGGACAACCGCAAACAACCTGTACGCCTGTAAAATTTATTGACTTTGCCGGCGCTAATGGGTTGATGGCCTTTTTTGCGGAATGGGCAACCCTTTGCGGTGGCTACTGTGTTTATTTACAATTTTGCACAGAATATTCACGGCATTGTTGCGTACGACCATAAGCGGTCGTTAAAGTGAATGCCGAGGTGTAATTTATTATGAGTATTTCCTGAATTGCTGACAGGGCCAGGAAATATATTGGCGATTTCAATGAAAGTAGCAAAATTATACGTTAATAGTTAGGAATAGTTATCCATGTTTTTATTATATACACTGGTGGAAAAAAAATGAAACACTTGAAATTAGTGAAATTTCGACCATTTTCAAACCGCCATAACTCGGCGTATTTTCAATCGATTTTGATGAATCTTTGAGGGCGAAAAACTTTGAGGTGTCTTCTTTAAAGTCATTCGTGCGAACTTACGCGCAACCTCTTCCGCCCCACTATAGCGCCCCTGTGAAAAAAAAATCAGGAAACCATGTCCAACTTTGAAGATGTCTACTTTTTTCCAAACACCCATAACTTTGTGCAAAATCGTCGTAGGAACTTAGTTTTTGAGTCCTGCACAGGTAATTGAACACATTTCAATGCTCTTTAAGTGGATCGAGTCGGCACATTTTTTCCAACTCGGCACACGTTGCCAAAGTAGGACGTTTCTTGCCCAAAAACTTGTTTTTTTTTATTCGGGGGTTGAACGGTTCGAAAAGGGATCATTCCAATCTAAGTTAAAGTAGAGCCAAAATGGGATTTTCTCCCGAAATAATCATCAAATTTGATTGCAAAGTTACCGAATTATGTGCGAAAAACCTCAAAATGCACTTTTTTCAATCACACATAATTTGATGCCAAATCGTCGTAGGAATTTCGTCCTTTAAGTCCTGCTTAGGAAATTGATCAATTTAATCCCTTTATGGTGGATCGAGTCAAAAAAAAATTCCAGCTCCGTTTAAATCGTCAAAGTTGCACATGGTCTTCTGAAAGAACATTTTTTTCTCACAGGGGTGCTTGAGGGGGCGGAAGAGGTTACGCTTAAGTTTGCATGCATGACTTTAAAGAAGCCACTTCAAAGTTATTCGCCATCAAAGATTCATCAAAATCGATTGAAAATACGCCGAGTTATGGCGGTTTGAAAATGGTCGAAATTTCACGAATTTCAAATGTTTCATTTTTTCTCCTTCAGTATATTTTAGAAGAATAAAATGGGGGAAAGCTCAATTATTATAATGGGAACTCTACAAAAGTTGCGAAGTAAAAAAAAATCATATTTGCGGAACTTTTACCATTTTTTTACATCTGCTCTTTTTAGATTAAATGAAACGAATTAAAAAAAAATATATGTGAGTGTAAAGAGAATTAAGAGCCCTACAAAAGCTTTCAATCAAAAAAAGGAATGCTTTAAAAAAAGTCACACGTTGAACTCTAATCACGTCGCAATATTTCTGAGCGCGCCAAAAATTGCGTAATGATGAAAAAAAATCGTCCCATCGCAGCGATTTTGTTAAACATTCAATAGAGCAATTATGAATTTTGTGCGCAACTTATCACCACTCTGTATAAATTAAATAAATATCAGTCCTCGAGTATAACACTAGCAGTAGTTAAAAATATTGCCACCTTTAACAGCTTCTAAACAAATTACACGAAATTGTCTTCAAAACTCTCAAATCGACTCAGAAATAATACGTTTTAAACATACCACAAAACAATTGATATCCTTCAGCTGAAAAATTAACGGCGGCACTCGAAATTTGCATTGGAAGAACCGAAATTTGCATCTCGAAATATGAAAAATTCTAAAAAAAAAATATTGCTCACGAAATTGTCTTCAAAATTCTCAAATAGACTCGGAAATAATACATTTTTAACACACTATAAAATAATTGATATCCTCCAGCTGAAAAATAAATGGCGGCACTCGAAATTTGCATTAGAAGAACCGAAATTTGCATCTCAAAATATGAAAAATTCTAAAAAAAAAATATCGCTCACGAAATTGTCTTCAAAATTCTCAAATCGACTCGGAAATAATACATTTTTAACACACTATAAAACAGTTGATATCCTCCAGCTGAAAAATAAATAGCGGCACTGGAAATTTGCATTGAAAGAACCGAAATTTGCATCACGAAATATGAAAAATTAAAAAAAAAATTCGCTCCCGAAATTGTTTTCAAAATTTTCACATTGACTCAGAAATAATACGTTTTAAACATACCACAAAACAATAGATATCCTCCAGCTGAAAAATAAATAGCGGCACTGGAAATTTCCATTGGAAGAACCGAAAGTTGCATCTCGAAATATGAAAAATTCTGAAAAAAAATATCGCTCACGAAATTGCCTTCAAAATTCTCAAATCGACTCAGAAATAATACGTTTTTGACATACCACAAAACAATTGATATCCTCCAGCTGAAAAATTAATGGCGGCACTCAAAACTTGCATTGGAAGAATCGAAATATGCGAAGTTAAGAAAAATTAAAAAAATAATAATAAAATGCTCGCAATTAGCTTCAAAATTTCAAAATCTACTTAAAAAATATACATATTTGACATACCAAAAAAAAAACATTTGATATTTCCTAGCTGGATACAAAGTGGCAAACTAGAATTTGAGAGTGATTTTTTTTTGAAATTGCACAACTGCCGAAACTATTATTAGATTTTGATGATTCAAACTTCAAAATGTGGCCAATTTAATGTAATTCATAAACGATTGAAAACATTTTCTTGTAAAATTGATGCAAAACTTTAAAATCAAAACTACACTTTTTTTTAAGGATAATACTTCGCTGTTTTAATTTTTTAAAGTTGCACAACTGCAATACCTATTATTGGATTTTGATGATTCAAACGTCAAAATATAGCGAATTTAGTGTCATTTAAGAAGTGATTAAGAAATGTTTTAGTAAAATTAATCAGAAACATTAAAATTGCACATTTTCGAAGGATGATACTTCGAAACTTGCGATTTTGATTTTTGAAAATTGCACGATTGCCGAATCTATTGTTGGATTTTGATAATTTAAACGTTAAATTGTAGCCAATTTAGTGTAATTCTTGAAGTGATAAAGAAATATTTTTGTAAAATTAATGCGAAATTATTTGATTATTTGACATTGGCTTAATATTTTACTGTTCTGTTTTTGCTAGAAAGTTGCACATCTAGCAAGTCATTTGTTGAAAATGAAAACGTCGGAAATTCTCAGTACTATGAAATATGAGTTCTTGCGTGGAACTGCGGCATCGCAGACCGCACGCAGCAGACAGTGTCAAGTTGGTCCGCAAAATTTCGTACGGGTAACTTTGACTTTACAAATGAGCCACGTGGTCGCCCAGAATCAAAGCTCAATAATTAAGAACCATCTTAGAGTGTCTCTGAATTATCGTTAAAGTTAGGTGTTAGCAAACAAACAATATTAACATTTAGCTCAAATCTCTAAGGTGAAAAAGTTGGATAAGTTCCACTTGAGTTGACAACGGAAACAAAAGCGTTTGGAAGCCTACTTACTGTTGCTTTCGCGTCACAAATATATTTATATATTTTTGAATCGGATTGTCACTTGTGATGAGAAATTGATCCTATATGATAATCGCAAATGTTCACCACAATGGTTGAATGCACACTCCAATATTCATTAAAAGAAGTTGATGGTAAGTGTTTGGTGGTTTAGCATAGGTGTGATCCATTATGATTTCATGAAACCTGGCTCATCGATTACTGCAACCAACTGCACGAAATTATGCAAAAACTTAAGGCTTAGATTGGTCAACAGATCGACTCGTATCTTACTGCAAGATAACGCTAGACCACACTCTGCACAAATGACTGTGGTAAAACTGGAGGAATTTGAGTTGGAATTTCTTCATCATCTCCCATACTCAGTAAAACAGTAAAATAATTTTGGTGACATATCTCATAAATCAAAATATTCTTCTGAACTATATAATTCTTGTTCACACGAGCTTAAAGAAATTAGCTTTAAACTTCATGATAGTTTTAATACATTTGAGAGAATCCGGTTTTGATTATTAACCATTATCAGGCAAAATTGTCAGAAGGGCTTGTGGGTGTGGGTGTTTGCAAATCCGAGAATTTTCAAGATTGAGAATCTAAACTAAGTAGAATGAATAACTATTTCATACCACTCCTTAATTAAATACAACTTACAACTTTTTTGTTTGTTATTAACTCTGTTGCAATGTTGGGGATATAATTTGTTACTAGAGAGTTTATAAATAAAATATCAATTCATACCCTATTTCACGTTATGGGTTGTCTGATGTATAATTTCCTATTAATAGTAGATTTGTTATAGTAAATTAATTAAATGCATGCGAAATTCTTATGTTGGGTATAAATATATTGTGCAATATTGGGATATGCGAAGTATTTAGCAAGTATCAGGTGAATACACCATTGTTAATCAAGTGTAAAGCGAAACAGTTGGTAACCCTGGCACGACGACCTTAGCGCCCGGCTGATGTACGCCCCTGTATATTTGGGAGTGCGATTTGCACATGTTGTTGGTACACATCAGCTGTACGCGACGTTCTTCCGCGGCCGTCTGACGTCATAGGTGAATGACTTGTCGACGTCACGTTGGTTCAATGGCAAATCGCGACCCAGATCTGTTCTCTGTTCTCTTCTCTGCCAGCTCGAAGACTCTTAAATGACTGAAGAACTCCTCTCGGGCGATATTCCTCAAATAATCCGTCGATTCCAATCCCATCGGCCGGCCAGCCGAACGCCGCGTAATTGCATCCTGTTCGGGCTCTGATTAATACCCTTTTTGGCCCGCCTCCGGCACGACCCTTCTTCGGGTGGCACGTGTCGCGCCCCGCCGGATGCGGCGGAAGCGAAACCCTTTTTCGCCACCCTTTCATCGGAAGATGTGCAAAAAATCCGGCGCGAACAGCTGACGCTAGATTATTTTTAGACATGCCTCGCCGACACCAGCCGCGGCCGTTTTACCTTGGCCCAAACACTTTTCAATTAAAGCCAGGCCATAACAAGTTTATTTGGTACCTATTAAGTGGTACTGGTATTGTCTTCCGGAAAATTGAAGAAAATTATTCACGGTCAAAGATGTAATTAGCATCAACTAATTGTTAAAATGATCGGAATTATTTCAGCTGCATTTCGGTGATCCATGACCTCGAGTAAAGGCGAAGATTTGAACGTTCGATCGATGATTTAGGATAGATCAGTTAATATGAAAATGGTCATGGTCGACGATTTTATTACCAGACAATGCAATCGTCAGTGTTTGGTCTGTAATTTGGGAAAAATAGTAGCGCGTAGCTAATTGTTCTAAAATATTTGTAATTCTGTTATAAGTGTTCTTGTAACTTGAAATTTAGTACAAAGTATTTGTCCCAAAATTTCGCAAAATTATGAAATCTATCAATAAATGATTGTGTGTTTCAAAAAAAATTATCGCAGTCGTCTATGAATTGAAATGCACATTTCTTTCCGATGACACTTTTTTGTACAGTGGGCGACATTTTTGCCTCAACTGTTTGAATGTCGCCTATGAGTTAAAATGAGCATGTCACGTAGTACTTCACCAATTTTTTACACAATGATCAACATTTTTTATTATAACCGTCTGAATGTCGTCGATGAATTTCTCTCTGATTAACGCATTTTTTGTACAATAGGCAACATTTTTGGCCAATGAATTGAAATGAGCATGTCACATAGTATTTTACCAATTTTTGCACAATGATCAAC
Organism: Ocypus olens; assembly: GCA_910593695.2. Taxonomy (NCBI): domain Eukaryota; kingdom Metazoa; phylum Arthropoda; class Insecta; order Coleoptera; family Staphylinidae; genus Ocypus; species Ocypus olens. Next base: position 13,376,830 of record OU343055.1, on the reverse strand, counting down.
ATTTTTGGTCTTAATCGTCTGAGTGTTGCCGATGAATTGAAATGCACATTTCTCTCTGATTGCAACAAGTAAAGTTGTTTCTAATTTGTTCTCTGATTAATACTGTTTCTGTACAATAGGTGACATTTTTGGCCTTGACTGTATCAATATCGCCTATGAATTGAAATACGCATGTCACGTAGAATTTTACCGATTTTTTGCACAGTGATCAACATTTTTGATCCTAACTGAATGTCGCCCATGGATTGAAATGCGAATGTCACCCATTTTACCGATTTTTTCCACATTGTCACCATTTTTGACGTTAACTGTCTGAAAATTACAAATGTTTAATCAAACTCAATTCATAGGCGACTGCGATTAATTTCTTGTTGAAACACACCGTATATATAATTTTTTGTTGAAACACACCGTATATATAATTTCTTGTTGAAACACACCGTATATATAATTTCTTGTTGAAACACACCGTATATTGGCAAAATCATTAATAATAGAAAAGCGTTTTATATCTACGACACATAAATCGTATAATTAATAGTTTTGATATTTAGTTCGTAATAATTAATTAGTTAACGGTTGTATGAAATATCTGCTCAACTACCAAATGCAGAGACAGATTATTTTATGTTTTTGATCTTTCATATTACGATTCTTAATGATAATAATAACAATCAATTATCTCAACAGATTTTACATCCATTTATAGAAAAGTAATAATAAACCTAAAATGGTATTGTATTCTATTTGATATTCGAATGATTCTTCACTACAGTATGCCCATTCCATTTTTAAAATACATAAACTTTTAAATATTGTTTCCCCATCAGAACATCTACAAACCGGTTTCGATCTTTCAGGTCTCATCAGTGAGGTTAGTTGCTGATGGGGAAACGGAAATTACTATTGAGATATAAATATTACGAACACAGTTAAACGCGTTTATACATAAACTTTTCTTATACCGGGTGTCACTGAAGCGTCTAAGTAAATTTTTGGCCTTAAATATAGTTATTGTCGGTTTCATTAGTATTAAAAATTACGCATAAAAATTCAAAAATATAACGTGTTCCACAAAAAAAAAGTTTGTGTAGGCTCTCCGTTATGGGACACCCTGTATACATACAAATATTTTTCAATTACAGACTCGATAATTATCTACAACTTTTATATAAATAATATTTTTCTATCTTAAATACAGGGTGTCCCACGAGGTAGTAGACAGGCGATATTATCTTTCAATCACCTTTCCAAAAATCCATAAATATACAGGGCGTCCCATTTGAAATTCTGAAGTTGACGTCATTTTCTCGGAAATGGAGAAACGGAAATGAAATCTATGTATTCAGAAAGGGGTATCATTTCAAACCACTTAAAGCCACCAAATTTAATTTTCGTACTGCTAACCGTTTTCGAGATATCGCCTGTCGACTACCTCATGGAACACGGAAGATAGAAAAATATTATTTATATAAAAGTTGTAGATAATTATCGAGTCTATAATCGAAAAATATTTGTATGTATACAGGGTGCCCCACAACGGAGAGCCTACACAAACTTTTTTTATGGAACACTAGGTATATTTTTAAATTTTTATGCGTAATTTTTAATACTAATTAAACCGACAATAACTTTTATTGGTCGAAATTTAACAGTTTCTAAATTATTCTCATTTTTAGGGCAAAAACAAGCAATAATCGTACGGCCATAGAAAAATATTGAGTTGATATTTTAACCCTTTCAGCCCTGGATTTTTAAATTTGAAAAAAAAAAATTTTGTTTATTATTGATGAGGATCTTCTTAAGACCATAAATACCAAATTTGAACTGATTTGATGAATTAGTATAGGAATTAATTAGTGAGGCTTTGTTGAAGTGACATCTAGTGATAAACAGTAAAAATATGGATTGTCATAGTAAGTAGAGACATGTGAATGTTGCGGTGGCAATTGCCACCACCAGGGCCGAAAGGGTTAAAATTATCGAAACGTTTTTAAAAATAGTAGTGTTACATTTTTAGATGATTAGGTTTCTTTAAGTAATTAAATGCTATTTTAATGAAGTAAGAAGACCTTCGCTAAATGTCAAGAAATTATTTTTTTTCTTTTTGTATTGGGACACCCAGTATATTATAATGCAAATTTAAAGTTCTTTTTCTTGCCTTTCTAAAAGCACCTAGCATACTAGGTATTTTAAAGTTATTATTATCATTCATAATAATTCTTTTTTAAATATAACAATGATTGCACTTAAGTGGGCAAAAAAATGTGAATTATCGTTTTTTAGAATTTACGACCAAAATCGTCTATCGTAAACCAGTTCTTGCTAATTATTATAATTTACACTGGAAATATCCCATCTTAAGGAAGTAGCTGCCCGACAGGAAGCTGCAAAAAGGCGAACGGTGGAACAGAATAGAGCCAGACAGCAAACTATAACTTCTGACCAAAGAGAACGTAATTATAATGCAAATTCAACGAAAATCGAATTTATTCTTGAAAATTGATGCATTAAAATTTGGTATGTTAAGTGTTTTGAGCAAAAGCACCGACAAATATTTTACCAGATATTATCAAAAAAATGATATTCTAAGTATGTACAAAAAAAATGTCTGTGTAGGTGTCTGTCTGTCTGTTTGTCTTTTTTTTTGTTTTAAAGACAACTAAGAAATGAATGAAATCGTTTGAAAATATTTTTTATAAAATTAAAAAAAAAATGTTTTCATTTTTTCATTTTTGGTTTATAATTATGAAACGATAATAGTTACATCAAATTTATATTAATAATAAATGTAGAGATTTCCGAAATGAACAACTTATAAACAACAAGTTTTTCATTTTAATAACGAATCAAATTTTGACAAAAGCAAAACTACGCAATTTTTTTGTGGTAATTAAAATTAAAAGAAAAACAATTCTTCTTTGCAATTAATTAAGCACACATAATATGTTATAGTTTGAAGCAGACTTCCTGGTTACGAAAATATGTAAATTTGTCAATTTCCTTAATGTCAAAATGCCGCGTCAATTAGACAATTCGAAAATTCGAATTATAACTAAAATAGAAGATTGTGTTTAGTCTTAGTCTTAGTCTCAGTTTTGGCTTTTTAATAAAGGTGTTATTTTCAAGTTATGGTGTTTTATCATTTATTGAAAATGTTGCAGACCCGAATTATACAACTAGAATATTGTAAAAAAATACTCATAAGACTTGTGCTTAATTTGATTGCACAGAAGTGTACATACCTCAATGATACCGAAAGGGGGCCCTATTTTACCCTCAAATAAGCGATTGTTTCCTTGAACCTAGTTACCACATTTTCCACAAATTTCGAGGATCATCAAAATGAATATTTCCAAGGTTCATTATTAATCACCATCAATGATAAATCACAGACCCGTTTCGAACTATTAGTTCTCTTCAAATCAGTATAGACGCTTGTAGAAAATCAATTTTATTTTCTAAAACTAGCGTGATTAAAAAAAAATCCAATTTTTCTTTTCGGAGCAGTTGATTTGCCAAAAAAATAAGTTTGTTAAAATTTAAAACGCAATGGAAGGGTGGTCAGTATCTTAGACTCTATTAACTATTAACACAGGGAGGGCATCATGTAACTTTCTCTGATTTCATGGTAACAAAAGAATATTTTTGGTATATTTCATGTTTATCGTCCCAAATGTTCAATTTTTTAAAATTCGTAATGAGTTTAAACATTGGTGGATTTTAGAAAACAAAAGTGAATTTTAAAGAGTGATATGTAAGTTATTTAATACAATTTTTCTATAATTTATTGAATTGTTTTCAACCAAATGTTCAACAACGCAAAAATAGAAATTTTAAAACATTCGTATCTCGTTCAAAAATGTATGGATCTTAAAACAAACGTACCTTTAAAAAAGTCATATTTTTCCAATGGAATATAATTGTCTTAAAATTTATTCTCAAGGGTACATATTTTTTGTATTTTTTTTTTCTCAAATATTCAACAAATTAACAAATGAAATTTTCAAAAATTTGTAACTCGATTGATGCATTTAAAAAAAAACAAAAGTGTATTTTAAAGGGTGTTATGTTAGTAATTTAATACAATTTTTCTAGAATTTATTTTCTGCGGTTTATATTTTTAAGGAATCGTTTTCACTGCTCACAAATGTTCAACAATGCGAAAATCAAAACTTTCAAATAATTGTATCTCGTATGAAAATGTATGAATTGCCGTTTGAAGAGTGATATTTTACCAATTGAATATAATTGTTTGTCCACTGTAGATATTTTTGGATTTTTTTTCTCTCAAATATATAACAAAAGGAAGAATTAAATTTTCAAAAATTTGTAACTCGCTTGAAGATTGATGAATTTTAATATACAAAAATACATTTTAAAGAGTGATATTTTGGTAATTTCACACAATTTTTCTAGAATTTATTTTCTGCGGCTTATATTTTTAATGAATTGTTTTCACATATACGTCCCAGATGTTCATTTCGGCCAAATATTACTTGGAAATGTCCAGGAGCAACATATAAACATGATTTGTGCACCACAGACTCGCTGTGATCGAAAGTGATGAGTTGCAATAAAAAAATTAAAACTAAAATTTTCAAAAATCCATATCTCCATTAAAAAACTGGAATTTACAAAAACCAAATTTATTTTGAATAAGCTATACTTCGGCCAACGAGGATGATTTTTTATGAAATTTTGTCTGCGGGTTTTATATTTTTTCTGCGATGTTTCCATTCAATTGCTCAAAAAATTAAATTGAAATTTTCAAAAATCCATATCTCCATTAAAAATTGTTGAATTTACAAAAACCAAATTAATTTTGAATAAGCGATTCTTCTACCATTGATGATATTGTCTTAAGGAATTTTTTCTACGCGTTTTGTATTTTTTCTGCAATGTTTTCATTCAAGTGCTCAAAAAATTAGAACGAAAATCTTCAAAAATCCATATCTCTATTGAAAATTGTTAAATTTACAAAAACTAATAGATTTTGAATTAACCATACTTGGGCCATTGAGTTTTATATTTTTTCTGCGATGTTTTCACTCAAGTGCTCAAAAAAATAAAATTAAAATTTTCAAAAATTCATATCTCCATTAAAAATTGTTGAATTTACAAAAACCAAATTAATTTTGAATACGCGATTCTTCGACCATGGAGGATATTGTTTTAAGGAATTTTTTCTACGCGTTTTATATTTTTTTCTGCTATGTTTTCATTCAAGTGCTCAAAAAATTAAAACGAAAATCTTCAAAAATTCATATCTCTATTGAAAATTGTTGAATTTACAAAAACCAAATTGATTTTGAATTGGCTATACTTAGGCCATTGAGGCTGATTTTTTATGGAATTTTGTCTGCGCGTTTTATATTTTTTTCTGCGATGTTTTCATTCAAGTGCTCAAAAAAATAAAATTAAAATTTTCAAAATTCGATATCTCCATTAAAAATTGTTGAATTTACAAAAACCAAATTAATTTTGAATAACCGATTCTTCGACCATATTGTCTCAAGGAATTTTTTCTACGCGTTTTATATTTTTTTCTCTTTATCTCCAAATACTTCTCGAATTTTGAACTGATGTTAGAAAGTAGCAATCACAGGTAGCAACGTGATTCAAAAGCTCATCTCTACTCAATACCTCTTCAGAATAAATGCGGGCATAGTTTTAGGCGCTTTGCCTCAAATCTGTAAGGACAAATTCATACTTATATGATGAAACGATAAAAACACGCTGAAAATGGCAATTACATAATATTTTGATGAAAACTATTCAAGGGCCATCGAAATCGATTTTTTCGCTTCGGCCTATTTTAAATACCTTAGAGAAACTGCAGATTATTTTTCTCAGTTTTTATCACCAAATAATATTGCCGCTGGTAAATAAATTTTATTCTGGTGTCAAGAAATACCGAATTTAAATGAAGAATGTGTCTCTAGATTAAGAATAAATCTACAGCTTTTGTCATAATTTCATTGGAGCGAAATTCTACCGTTTTGTCATATCGTGCCAAATACAGGGTCCATCACGAGAATATTCAATTTTTGAAATGAGCAGTGCCACATTTTAAGAAAAAGGAAATTAATAGTACACAAAACATAGGTTATGCTATGCCATTAAAGACAATTAGGTGCGAATATTGATGTTTGAACGTTTTGACATGCCAACTTGCTACTTTTTCTATGGAGCTATGGGGAAACCGAGAACCGCAACACGACATGAGTTGGGCAACTTCTTAAAACAGTGGATACTAACTTCCGGGAAGCACTTAAAAAACTTGAATCTGACATATTTTTTCACACCCAATATTCTTCTTGTTTCGTGTGGCATTTTTTTTTTCTAAAATTTTGAGCGTGTACTGCTCATTTCAAAAATTGACTATTCTCGGAACGCACCTTGTAATTATATGTAAGTAAAGCAATTTAACAGCAACTTGAAAATATATACATTTGTGATCTAATTGGTTTTTGATGACTGCATAATAGCATATAATTAATTACCGCGGTCATAATTAAAATTATTCATTACACACATTAGCACGGATAAATCGCATCGAATAAAAATCGAATTGTAAGCAATCTTCATATATATTAAAGCGAAGACCACAGAAGCATTTCGTGATCGATTATCTTCTTGTATTCGAGCTTGTCGGATGCATTTTCAGCTTTAATTTATTCGGCGTTGATTAAATTAATTCTTCTCGAAATCTAGTCACCGCGACTGGTAAATATAAATACGGATACATATAGATTAGTCTGTGTACAGGAGCGTACGCAAACGCCATAAATTAATGAAATTTATTCCGTAAACTTGAAGATTTCTGGCTTTGAACTTGACATTGAAAGTGAAATTATTCAAGGACTCCTCGTACATTATTTTTGTGTCTATGGCATGGTTGTGTGGAATGGTGTGCATGTGTGTGTGTGTGTGTGATAAAGGTTTCCTGTAGTTATGAGCCGATAATAATTTTATGAGCTTGTGAGGATGCACGTCTTGGACGTTTATGAACGGAATCTGAGAGCTCATTGACGTGACTCGTGGCGGAATTGCGTTTGCCGGGGTAATTTTACAAATTGCAAATAAAAGTATTCTAACTTGGCGGTGGTGATGAACCGTCGTCGTCGGCGGTTATGAGATTTAATTGCAAAATTATCCAACAAGGTGATCACACTGAATCCTTATTGATTTTTTTTGTGCTTAGTCCTCTGCTACGAATATTAGAGGAGATTGTATGATAACGTCCGAATAGGACGAAACTAGTCACAATAAAGTGGACCATTCGTCATACCAGCAAAGTGTTTTTATCAACTTCCTCAGTAATTAAATAGGTATCACAAAGTAATAGCTTCAACAATCAATCATATCGTGTAAGCCTCGAATTTTTTCTTTCAGAGTTGGCTATGAGATAAATGAGGTATGTCGCATATTATTACGTCATGATTAGATTAGTTCAATTAAATTAGATTTAAAAAATGAATTCATCTCAGACATGACTGCTATGTTTCTCTCTCTCAGAAACAAAATTCTGTGGCTCACACCTTATTATTAGAGGGTAGTTTTTGAAGATAATCAGAGAGTCTGCTTTTTAATAGGTTTTGTTACGTGTTTTGCGATCAAGCAGAAATGATATGTTCAACTGCATACTCATATAGTGCCGTCTAGATCTGCGTTCGGAACATGCTCGCTTCTAACCAGCCAGCATGTGATTGAAAGGTACTCTCTAGAGATGACTAGTTTTTATTTTCTCAAATAAAAATAGTTACATACAATCAAATTTATAAAGTAATGTACTTTGAGGAGTTCAGCTTTCGTGTTCCAAATGGCACTGTAGGTCCACCACCGATAAATATTTAAAATGATTTTGATCATAATTTCCGCATAAATGTACGTTTTCATGTTGTGTAGCGCTAATAACTTACCAAAGCGGAGGAAATATAATTGTATGAACTTAAAAAAAACAAATTCTACCATCAGTCCTAAAGTCTTAGGACGTTACGGGCGTAAAGTAGAGCTTTGCGAAAAAAACCGTGGCCTATACAAATACTTATTTACGTGCATAATATGACTTTTCATACAACACTCGCCTAATAGTCGGAATCAAATTTAATCAAAAAATAAACATACAAAATCTCAACTGAGTTTTTTTTTAGTAGAATAAATATCTATTCCATATTACTATCCTTACATCAAAATACATAGTCATAAAGCATAATTACCAGCGAGGTGAGTACATGATAGCGTTTATTGGTGCAATTTTCGTTACGAGAACGTATTAAATAGTGATGGTACTTAAAAGTAATAACAATTTACTGAAGCATAGCGAGCGGCATTTTAGCGACGGACTCTCGGAATTTATTGCAGATTGTAATTTCGCATCAACCTTTGATCCGACAAAAATCCAATGGGTAAAATGCAAATTCCCGACACCCATACGTGTTTATATCCGAATATTCTCCGGGCCTCCAATAAAACTTCAAATTGGTCATCGTCAGGTCATTGAATTTCCTTATTGGCCGGGGCAAAAGGCTGCCATGGCAATCTTCAGAGCGACGACTTTCAATAATTTTATTGTATTTAAAACGGCGGAATAAACAACGGAAATGTTTTAACATATTCTCGCGAAATTTTTTCGAAATCGAAAGAACTCTTTCTTTATTAATTTCGCACTTATTGTACAGGGTGGTAAAATTTGAATCTTGATAACTAGAATGGATAGAGAAATTGTCCTCTTTTTTAAGGTGTAGAAACAATCGCCATATACCCAAAATATATTCTGCTTCATAATTCAATCGAAATCCCGAAACTGCCTTTCACTAGATTTTGAAATAATCGCACCTTCTATGTATGCTTAAGTTGTGCATTGTCTGATGGTTTCAAATTATAAAAACAATCGCCCACAGTCTTGAAACTTTTCCAAATTTACTCACAGTATATTCGGCTTCAAAATACAATTCAGTTTTTTAAGTCTAAGATTTCTAGATAATCACATGAAAACGCTGAAGTTGCTCAACGTTTGAAAAAATTTCAAAATAAATTGTCTTGAAACTTTCCAAAATTACGGAAAAAAGATTCTGCTACAAAATTAATTCATTATTTAAAAACTCTTTTACCCCTGAGATAATCTCAAGAGAATACAAGACAGCTTGTAGCCATGTCGAAATTGTTCCCTTTCTGAAGGTTTGAAAAAATATATAAACAATCGCCATCGACTTGAAACTTTTCAAACTTACTAAAATTAGATTATGCTTTATATTTATATTTTAATAACAATATAGAAACAGCCTTTGACGAGGTTTTGAAATAATCACAAGAGACACACGTTGTAGTTGTGGCAAATGTTATTCATTGTCTGATGGTTAGAAAAATATAAATAAACTTTCCAAATTTACTCAGAAAATATTCAACATCATATTTCAATTAAATTTTCAAATTTTCGATTTTGAGATAACTTCTTCAAAATCTGTAATAATTTTGGTGACTTAATAAAAATATAAAAACAATAAAAATCTTCTAAAAATTCATACTAGATTATAATTCCATAAAAAAAAACTTAATAGACTATCTAAAACTTAATTATTATCTATAATAATTTTGCAGACTTAACACATTTAGATACAAATGTCATCGACTTCAAATTTTATAAATGTACTGTGTAAATTTATTTAGGATTATAAATCCATTACCAATTGCATAAATCCATAAATAATTCAATAAATCTGAAATTTTCAGATAAATCCATAATTTTTTTAAAATATGCCATCATTTTGGTGATTTAATAAAAAAATAAAAAAAATAAAACAATAGTAATCGACTTGAAACTTTCCATCTCCTCAAAATTCATTCTAGATTATAATTCCATAAAAAAAACTTAATAAACTGAAAATCTATAATAATTTTGCATACTTTACAAATATAGAAACAAACTTCAAACTTTATAAATCCACACTAAATTTATTTAAGATCGTAAATCCATTACCTATTGCATTAATCCATAAATTTTGAGATAAATCAATATTTTTTTAATCTGCAATAATTTTGGTAACATAATAAAAATAAAAACAATAGAAATCGACTTAAAACTTTCCAAATCCACTCACAATTTATTCTAGATTATTATTTCATAAACAACTTAATAGAATAAAAATCTGTAATAATTTTGGTGACTTTATAAAAATATAAAAACGATAAAAATCGACTTTAAACTTTCCAAATCCATTCAAGATTATAATTCCAATAAAAAACTTAATAGACTGAAAATCCATAATAATTTTGCAGACTTTACAAATATATAGAAACAAATATCATCAACTTCAAACTTTATAAATTTGCTTTAAATTTATTTAAAATCATAAATCCATTACCGATTGCATAAATCCATAAATTTTGCGCTAAATCCATAATTTTTTTAAAATCTCTAATAATTTTGGTGACTTAATTAAAGTTTAAACTCAACATAAATCGACTTAAAACTTTCCAAATCTACTCAAAATTAATTCTAGATTATAATTCCATAAAAAACCTTAATGGGTTGAAGATATAATAATTTTGCAGACTTGACAAATATAGAAAAAAAATGTTATCGACTTTATAAATTTATTCTAAATTTATTTAAGATTATAAACCCATTACCATTTGGACAAATCCATAAATTTTGAGAAGAATCTATAATTTTTACTTTCTCCGTTACGAAGTAAAATATATAGATAAATATTGAGATAAGCATCCCAAATCCGAGCGTATTTTTATTTGAAGTTACAATTTTGTTGTATTGGCTGAAAAATATAAAAAATCAATTGCCACAACTAACTAATTTTCCAAATATACTAAAAATTGATTATACATTATAATTCTACCAAAATCCTAAAATGTCCCTTCTCCATATTTAGAACTAATCACTGGAAAAGTGAGCTTATTTTAATATAAAATTTCATTTTTCTTTCACTGAAAAAAAGAGTATAAAAACAATTGGCACAACTAGGTAACTTTCAAAATACACTCAAAATTGATTATACTCTACAGTTCTGATAAAATTTGAAAATTTCCTTTTACTAGAATCACCATCATCAATTTCCGAGCGAATTATAATTTGAAATTATTTTTTCTTCCAAAAAAAATATAAGAACAGTTGCCACTACTAGGTAACTTTCTAAATATACTAAAAATTGATGGTACTTTATAATTTTGACAAAATTTTAAAATTTTCCGACACTAGAACTAAAAATAATTGCTCGAAACCCGAGCGCATTATAATTTGAATTTATTTTTTTTTCCATGGGCCAAAAAAAATATAAGAACAGTTGCCACAACTAGGTAACTTTCTAAATATACTCAAAATTGATGGTAGTTTATAATTTTGACAAAATTTTAAAATTTTCCGGTACATTAGAATTAGAAATAATTGCCCGAAACCCTAGCGCATTATATTAGAATTTATTTTTTTTTTCCATGGGCCAAAAAAAATATAAGAACAGTTGCCTCAACTAGGTAACTTTCTATATATACTCAAAATCGCTGATACTTTATAATTTTGACAACATTTTAAAATTTTCCGACACTAGAATTAGAGATAATTGCCCGAAACCCGAGCGAATTATAATTTAAAGTTATTTTTTTTTCATGGGCCAAAAAAAAAATATAAGAACAGTTGCCATAACGCGATAACTTTCTAAATATACTCAAAATTGATGGTACTTTATAATTTTGGCAAAATGTAAAAATTTTCCGACACTAGAATTAGAGATAATTGCCCGAAACCCGAGCGAATTATAATTTGAAGTTATTTTTTTTCCATGGGCCAAAAAAAATATAAGAACAGTTGCCAGAAGTAGGTAACTTTCTAAATATACTCAAAATTGATGGTAGTTTATAATTTTGACAAAATTTTAAAATTCTCCGACACTAGAATTGGAGATAATTGCCCGAAACCCGAGCGCATTAAAGTTTGAAGTTATTTTTTTCCATGGGCCAAAAAAAAAATATAAGAACAGTTGCCAGAAGTAGGTAACTTTCTAAATATACTCAAAATTGATGGTAGTTTATAATTTTGACAAAATTTTAAAATTCTCCGACACTAGAATTGGAGATAATTGCCCGAAACCCGAGCGCATTAAAGTTTGAAGTTATTTTTTTTTCCATAGGCCAAAAAAAATATAAGAACAGTTGCTACAACTAGGTTACTTTCTAAATATACTCAAAATTGATGGTACTTTATAATTTTGACAAAATTTAAAAAATTTCCGACACTAGAATTAGAGATAATTGCCCGAAACTCGAGCGAATTATAATTTGGAGTTATTTTTTTTCCAAGGGCCAAGAAAAAAATAAGAACAATTGCCACAAATAGGTAACTTTCTAAATATACTCAAAATTGATGGTACTTTATAATTTTGGCAAAATTTAAAAATTTTCCGACACTAGAATTAGAGATAATCACCCGAATCCCGAACGAATTATAATTTGTTATTATATAAGTTTTTTTTTTTCATGGGCCAAAAAAATATGAGAACAGTTGCCAGAACTAGGTAACTTTCTAAATATACTCAAAATTGATGGTAGTTTATAATTTTGACAAAATTTTAAAATTTTCCCACACTAGAATTAGAGATAATTGCCCGAAACCCGAGCCCATTATAATTTGAAGTTATTTTTTTTCCATGGGCCAAAAAAAATATAAGAACAGTTGCCATAACTAGGTAACTTTCTAAATATACTCAAAATTGATGGTACTTTATAATTTTGACAAAATTAAAAAAATTTCCGACATTAGAATTAGAGATAATTGCCCAAAACCCGAGCGTATTATAATTTGAAATTATTTTTTTACCAATGGCTAAGAAAAATATAAAAACAATTGCCACAACTAAGTAACTTTTGAAATACACTCAAAATTGATTGTACTTTATAATTGAAGCCAAATTTTAAAATTTTCCTTCACTAGAGGTAGAGATAATCACCCGAAACCCAAGCGTATTATAATTTGAAGGTTTTTTCTTCCATTGACATAAAAAATATAAGAACAATTTCCATAACTGGGTGACTGTCTAAATATATTCAAAATTGATTGTACTTTATAATTTTGAAGAAATTAAAAAAAATTCCCTTTACTAGAATTAGAAATCGTTGGCCGAAACCCAAGTTATTTTTTCCATGAGCCAAAAAAATATAAAATCAATTACCGCAACTTGGGAAATGTATTCTAAATTGATCATAATTTATAATTCTGATAAAATTTTAAAATTTCCCTTGCCTATAGTTAGAGTAGAGTATAAATATGAATAACTAGTATATTATCATACCGGAGAAAGTAACATGATGGCCACATCACATTTTTTTTAAAATCTGTAATAATTTTAGTGACGTAATAAAAGTATAAAAAACAAAAGTAATCGACTTAGAACTTTACAAATCTACTCAAAATTAATTCTAGACTACAATTCCTTAAATAAAACAATTTACATCCTGTTAATAGATTTTGACATAAATTCATGAGAACTAAACATAATTTCTTGAAAATCTGTAATAATTTTGATGATAAAACGAAGTCATGAAAACAAGTGTCTTCAAATTGAAATTTTCCACATTTACTAAAAATTATAATTTTATTTAATTCATGCCTAGATTTTGAATGAATTAATTTTGGGCTTAAGGTGCCTAGATTTTGGATAAATCCTTGTGAACAGAGCGTAATTTTTTGAAAATGTGTAATAATTTTACTGAAACAATTGCAATACAAACTACGTGGAATTATAGTACAACTATTAATACCCTAATCATAGATTTTCAGATAAATCCATGAGAACTAACCATAATTTCTAATAGTAAATTTGGTGACTAAAGAAAATATATAAAAGCAATTGCTATCGAATGTAAACTTTTTAAATTTACTCAATATCCATTCAGAATTATAATTCCACGAAAAACTATTAACAGATTTTCAATTGCAAACAAGGACGGCAGTTGATATGAAAACCTAAATATTTTATTTTCATTTTGTCGCAAAAAGTAATAATTGTAAAGTTTTTGTTACGGAACGACGCAGAATGTTGTTTTCCTCTTTCCTTTGATGACTTTGCCTTTCTTTGCCATAGATATGTGAAGCAGGAATTTGCATAATCATGATATACAATGTAAGTGGCCAATGTTCAGACCAATGATCAACCAGTCTGTATATACATGGTGGAAAGTTTAACTGGAACAAATTCGGTATTTATGAAATGAGAAGTTCCACAAAAAAATCCTCGGATACGTCGATTTTTGTTTTTTATTGCGCACTTTATAGTATCTTTAAAAATAGTATGACGTCACTAGTCTTTCACGTATGACGTCATAGACATTTTTTTTAATGGAAACCATTTTTTTTTATTTCACTAAATTTGTAGCCCCTTTTATTCTCTTTACGACTGTGTAAAAATACTTTGTTTTTCTTATTTAAGAAAAGACATTATTAAGTAATGTACCAAATTATTCAGCTTAATAAGCTTTAAAAAATAATGTCAGAAAACCAATACTATTCAATAATTAGGGGCGCCAATAATAACATATTTAAAATTTTACATGTAAATGCCTTTGGCCCTCTATACAATTGTCGGTATTTTTGTTATTGTAATTTTAAAAAAATTATCAGTTTGACCAGAAAAATGTAGATTTTCAACCAAAAAACGACGCATTTCCTAATTTTGTTCGCATTTTTGAGACACCAATGCATACATTTGTAAATCATTAGGGTCACGTCGATATAATTTAGAGCATTTCCTGGTTCATTTAAATACTCCTAATTGCTTTTCTGATACTTCAAGCTAATTTATTTTACCCGGTTATCGGTGACAAATATGGATAACACAAAAACAAAGAACTTATGTTGCGCGAATTATTGGTTCTCATGAATTTGATTTCGGAGAAAAGTTCGATTTTGACATCAATTTGTTTTTCCCTCGCAGCTATTTTGTTAAAGTAGTATTAGTACTATTTCTTAACCAATTTTCCTAACTGGAAATTAATCGCGAGATCCTTCAGCCGTATGTGTGTCGTTTTTGCTATTATTACAAGAGACAGAAAAAAAATTGCACGGGACAAAGTTTTAGGTAATTTTAGAATAAATAATAAAATCCAATCTTTCTATTGATATTAGTTTTCGAGATATAACAGATACTTACATTTTTTAATGGAAACCATAGTTGGCAACGAACATGTTTTTTTTCAATTTTTTAGATATTGCATTTTTTTCTCTACATGTCCAAAAAAATGAATTAATTTGCAGAAAAAAACTATATACATTTCACCGACGCGGGGAAGCAAGATAACACAAATTTTATGCAATTTCACAACCTGGTAATAAATAACTTTACGACCAATGTAGCTCATAATACTAATAAGATTTTGAAACTTTTAACCATTAAAAATCAGCACCGAAAATTGACCGTGAAAAAAATTATTTGTATGCTATAATTTTTACTTTCTCCGTTACGAAGTACGAGAAAGTATTGTGATTGTGAAACATTTTTCAAATATTTTTTTAGGGCAATATAAATATAAATAACCATTATACCATCAAATCGGAGAAAGTAACATGATGTCCACATAACTATTTAAAAATATGTAGAATAAGTGTGGGTAACAAAATAGAAGTCGATTTTACAGATCCCTGGGTCACTCGGTATGTAGCTTTGTAAGGGATACATTTCAAAAGAAGTTTGAGTGGTTTTGTAAATTTTCATGCCGATTGCAATTGCTTTCATATTTTTTTTAAGGACTAACCAAAACGATTACATTTTTGAACAAACTCACGCTTTGATCTCATAAATAAAATTATCTCAAATCTTTGGGATGAATGTACATTTTCACGAAATCAATCTCAAATGAATTTTGAGACATCGTTTCGTATCGATTGCATTTTTTAAATATATTTTTTTTGGGTTGCCAAAATTAGTAAGTTCTCCATTTCACAAATTCACACTCTGTTCACATGAAATTATCAAAAAATCTAGTGAATATTTTTCCAGCGAATCAATTTTGAAAGTCATTTTGGAAAATTTCATGTCGCTGCCATTCGTTTGTATATTTTTTTCGAGTTACTAAAATTATTACAATTTTCCACAATATTCCATTTTCTATGAAATTATACTAAAATCTAGGGTTTTGAGTAATTTCGGAAAATTTCATTTCAATTCTTTTAATATTGTTTTGTTTCATTATTATTTCAAAATTAATACTTTTGTACTTTCACCTAAATGTACCAAAATATAGAGGTTTTTTTTTTCAGGGAATACTTTTTTTTTTATAATTTTGAGTGTCAGTTTCGCATCGCAGGCATTTGTTTTTATTAAATACAAACATTTAAAAAACATTTACATTTTTGAGTTTTGCTTTATGTTACGATATTATAATATTTCGAAGGGCTGTCGACCAGAAGATCTTTCCTCCTTCTTATTGTGTTTCTTCGATTATGTTTTTTTTTATTGTGGGGGATAGTTATTGGAGTTTCGTGTCTGACAGATACTTGAAATTTTTTCAAATTAAATTTATTTAATGTCTCTTTTAACTGTTTAAAGAAAATCATCCTAACCTCAGTAACAAAAATAATTGCCCTGGAAAACAAAAATTGACAATCAAAATTTCACTCTCTTCAGAAATTTCACTTTTCTTTAGTCAGATTCTTGAAATTTTGGAAAATCACACTTGAATAATGTGTCTTTAAAATTGTTTAAATAAAATCATCGTATCGTTGCAGTAACTAAAAAAATATCTTGGAAAGCAAAAATTGATAATTAAAATTTCACTTCCTCTAGAAATTTCACTGTAAATTTTACATTTCATCTGATAGATTCTTGAAATTTTAGAAAATTACTCTTGAATAATGTGTCTTTACAATTGTTTAAAGAAAACCATCCTATCGTTGTAGTAACAAAAAAAAATATCTTGGAAAGCAAAAATGGATAATTAAAATTTCACTTCCTCTAGAAATTTCACTATAAATTTTACATTTCTTCTGATAAATTCTTGAAATTTTAGAAAATTACTTTTGAATAATGTGTCTTTACAAGTGTTTAAAGAAAACCATCCTATCGTTGCAGTAACAAAAAAATTATCTTGGAAAGCAAAAATTGATAATTAAAATTTCACTTCCTCTAGAAATTTCACTGTAAATTTTACATTTCTTTAGTCAGATTCTTGAAATTTTGGAAAATTACACTTGAATAATGTGTCTTTACAATTATTTAAAGAAAACCATCCTATCGTTGCAGTAACAAAAAAAAAAATATCTTAGATAGCAAAAATTGATAATTAAAATTTCACTTCCTCTGGAAATTTCACTGTAAATTTTACATTTCTTCTGATAGATTCTTGAAATTTTAAGAGATTACTCTTGAATAATGTGTCTTTACAATTGTTTAAAAAAACACATCCTATCGTTGCAGTAACAAAAAAATTATCTTGAATAGCAAAAATTGATAATTAAAATTTCACTTCCTCTGGAAATTTCACTGTAAATTTTACATTTCTTCTGATAGATTCTTGAAATTTTAGAAGATGACTCTTGAATAATGTGTCTTTACAATTATTTAAAGAAAACCATCCTATCGTTGCAGTAACAAAAAAAATATCTTGGAAAGCAAAAATTGATAATTAAAATTTCACTTCCTCTGGAAATTTCACTGTAAATTTTACATTTCTTCTGATAGATTCTTGAAATTTTAGAAGATGACTCTTGAATAATGTGTCTTTACAATTATTTAAAGAAAACCATGCTATAGTTGCAGTAACAAAAAAAATTATCTTGAAAAGCAAAAATTGATAATTAAAATTTCACTTCCTCTGGAAATTTCACTGTAAATTTTACATTTCTTCCGACAGATACCTGAAATTTTGGCAAATTAAACTTAAATAATGTGTCTTTGTAACTGTTTAAAGAAAAGCATCCTAGAGTAATTTTTTTGTTTGTATTTCTTTGTCGATTTGAAAACACGGATGAATTTCATACCAATTTACGTATACAAGCCTTTTTTTTTTTTAAGATTATAAAAATGATTTTTTTAGGAGTTATATTTATATTGGATTAAATTAGGTTTTTGGAATTTTTTGGGGATATATTTTATTCCACAGGGTGTCCGAAAAGTATGGATTATCCCGTATAGCTCAGTAAATATCCACTTTAAAAAAAGTTTTCAATAGAAGTTATTTTACACCTAGTTATCTATCACCTTGGATATATCAATTTTATTTTTTGCTATAAACAAAAGAGCAACTAATAACACTTACATTTTTTTAATGATAAGGCACATCTTTATTGTACTCATTTGAAAGAGTTTTTTTTCTTTTCAACAGCATAAAACTTGATTACCTTTACATAAGAAAAATTTTAAGAAAAATAAGAAAATGTCTTGGATATTTATTTTCATTTCATTAATCAAATCGTACATGTAGTATTTAGAAACCGAATTTACCACTGTCAAATCATGAATGGTTTGCACTTTGAATATTTGCTGTGAGTTTTGTTTAATTACATTATTCATTTGCTAAACAATTTGATATTACAAAAAATATTGATATGATATTCTTAGATGCCAATTAGTTGGATTGTAGGATAGGGCACACCCACCACCTATCCCACCCTCTAATTCATGGATGATTAACAAGAGTCGTCGAAATCAATACACAAGCGATGTTCTTTGGATTAACATATTTAAGGGCGGAAACCTTGGTGTGTGGTCAACTGGTTGGATTTTAGGATACCACCCTCCGAATCAATATTACTTCAACCCACAAAACTCTGTTGGGGTGATGAAATTATTATAAGAATCAGTTAGAGTAGTTTAGAAATAACTCGAAACGTGATTTTGTAGTTGAAATAGATGTGGAATTTGGGGGCGGTGGATGGGCCCTATCCTTCCCTTCAATTTAAGGATGATTAACGAGAGTTTACATGTTTAAATCAATTCCCAATGGCAAGTAAAAAGACTTCATGCTCTGTTGAGTAACATATTTGAAAAAAAACATGTACTGTCTAGAAAGATTACTTAAAAAATTGACATTTCAGATTTACTACTTTTAACGCTTATTATAAATTATTATTATTAAGTTTAAAATTGTAAATACTGGGTGCTGTAAAAATGGCGGATTAACTCAATGGTACGTTGTCGAGGATTACTTCGAGAGTATGGAAACAATAATGAAAATAATCGGTATTGTATTTTTTCGAAGATGTGAAGACTTTAGTGTAAATTATTTAATTCCTTCAAATCTGCATAACATTAATTATTTACACTCCAGCTCATAAAATAAAATTTTCAGAGATACATACATTCATTCTTGTCAATATAATATACAATTGGTATTTTCAAATGCGATAATTTAAATGTTAAATAATTGATTTTCGCATTCAAATAAATCTTCTGATGCCAGATTTTTTTGAATGGGAAAATACATTATTTAACATAGCAATATACATTGTATATTGCAAAACTGTAGTGACTGAATGGTTATGGTTAATACCAAAGTCAAAAAAAAAATTATGATACCATCAAATCGGAGAAAGTAACATGGCCACATCACAATTTTTTTTTAATTATTTTGATTAAATAATAATAAACTTAGGTTATAATGAAATATAAATTGCACATTAGAAATAAGCTAGTCATTCCATCTACCAAACTGATTATATTGTTTTCAACCCTTGCAATAGAGCAGGTAAAATTACCGGCAGCTGATTCCGCAGCAGTTCATTAATTTCAAAGAAAATTGCCGATCATTGACGAAATAGCTTCATAAAACTGCCAAAAATCATAGGGCTAACAACCTGAGGTCGTGCCCACTAAAAAACTACTTCCGCGATGGATGCCAACAAGAATCCCCCCATTGTGCTCGATAAAATTTCGTTTTCATTGCACACAATAAAAAAAAATCATGAATTATATATGAGGATTTTCGAGATGCAGGTAGTCCGCCCCGACACACGCAACGCACCTAGCATGTGTGTTGTTCTTCCTCATTTTGAAGAGGATATCCAGCAGATGCGAAAATATTGAATTTCACAGATAGGAAATCTTAAACGCGGTGGTCCCCTCGAATTTTTTTTTTACAAGGAACCCCGTCCTTAAAAAACAGCACGTGCACGCTCTCTTTTTTTCTGAACTCACCACACCTACGCACACACAAACGGATTTTTTTCGCGTCATATTCATAAATAAATAAAAATTGCACGGTGCGAGGATGCCATATGGCACGTGGCGTAAAAAATCGGCTTCCTCTTTTTATAATTTGTGGCCGCACACGGAATACCTATGTCTATGTCTACGTCTATAACCAGGAAGTTGGAGTCCATCAGAGGCGGAAAAGGAAATAATGCGCCTCCTTTAGATAGATAACTGAGCCGGCTTAATTGGTTTTCACACTCTTTGTTGGGATGAGATTGCTGCTTTTGCATCGGTTTCGGTTCATCGGGGATCGCTTCGAATTATTAAAATTTCCACATTGTGTGCAGGTACGGCATGTGATTTATTGTGTTTTGGGTACCCAGAACCTTGGGTGTTCTCTTCTCTAGGCATCTACACTTATTTAGATGTTAATTGTGAGTCGGCGTTGTGCAATCTATTTTGGCGCTCGTTTTACCATTTTTTTATATTTAAAAGCGCTAATTAACAAATTAAATGAGTTATATGGTTTAATATAATTGCTACTTGTTACGTAAATAAATGCCCGAAATCACACAAAAAAACTCGTCCCTTTAGATAGGCAAAAGGTATTCACAAACGTGCTTTATTTTTCTAAATTGATATGATTTTATCATTTGAACTTAAATATTTCCCCTTTAAATTAATTTACTTGCAAATGGAAATATTTTCAGACTAATTTGTATAAATTAGATTAAAAACCTCCACCGATGAGAAGTTAGCCACGACTTTCCAGCCACGGATTTTGGCGAAAAAAAAAATTTAAATGTATTAAGCAACATGTAATAAGCAATTTAAAATCATTTTTTTACAGTGCCCTTTGGAAATAGAGAAGTTATACATTTTTTAATCGATCCATGTCCACAGATACGCGAGTTTTAAAATTTCAAAAAATTTTAAAGTTCCGTCTGGCGCTGGATACATTCGAATTTTTACCATAAATGTATTAAGCAACATGTAATAAGCAATTTAAAATAATTTGTATATAGTGCCCTTTGCAAATAAAGAAGTTATACATTTTTTAATCAATCCATGTCCACAGATACGCGAGTTTTAAAATTTGAAAAAAATTTAAAAAGCCGTTTGTCGCTGGATACATTCGAGTTTTTACCATAAATGTGTGAAGCAATATGTAATAAGCAATTTAAAATAATTTGTTTATAGTGCCCTTTGCAAATAGAGAAATTGTACATTTTTTAATCGATCCATGTCCACAGATACGCGAGTTTTAAAATTTAAAAAACATTTTAAGTGCCGTTTGGCGCTGGATACGTTCGAATTTTTACCATAAATGCATTAAGCAACATGTAATAAGCAATTTAAAATAATTTGTTTATAGTGCCCTTTGGATATAGAGAAGTCATACATTTTTTAATCAATCCATGTCCACAGATACGCGAGTTTTAAAATTTCAAAAAATTTTAAAAAGCCGTTTGTCGCTGGATACATTCGAGTTTTTACCATAAATGTGTGCAGCAACATGTAATAAGCAATTTAAAATAATTTGTTTATAGTGCCCTTTGGATATAGAGAATATATACATTTTTTAATCGATCGATGTCCATAGATACGCGAGTTTTTAAATTTCAAAAAATTTTAAAGTGCCCTTTGGCGCTAGATTCGGTCGAATTTTTACCATAAATATATTAAGCAACATGTAATAAACAATTTAAAATAATTGTATAATTGTTGAGAACAAAGGTTAATTTTAAAAATTCATTCCATCCCGAGTTTTGACGAAAATTTCAAACGAATTATTTTTAATTGTTAGTAGGATATCCCTTAATACGTTTGTGTAAACATTTGGACTGGGATTACCCCCTAACGGCTATAATTAAAATTTCATTGAGATTGGTCATAATTCGGGTGATGGTGGAGGCGCCAAAATCCGTGGGTAACTTCTCGTCTGTAAAACCTCCAGTTTCCGTTGCCATTTGCACCACAGAAGCCACACAACTATAATTGCATTGAAGGTATGCACGTGATCTAGCGAGATCAAAATATTGTACGTTCATTAAATAAAAATCTCAAGTGTGCCATGATTTCTTATTTTTAAAAATTTAAGCTGGCACACATGTAAGGAATTGACATACAAAACGTCAGATCTTTCTAAAAGTCACAATGGTTTACAGCTACCAGCAAAAAACTTTCTAGTTGAAAGTTATTGTGTTTAATTTCCTTCTCTGCGCCGCAGAATGAATTTATTGGTAGGAACATGCCACAAGTAACATAACCTCAATATGTGTTACCAACTTAATTTTTTTAATAAAAAATCATGGCACGCTTGAGTTTTTTTTTTTTAATGAACATACTTTATATGACTTCTGTGGCTCAAATAGCAGAGCCCCAATCCAGCAAACTGGAGGTTACAGCTTCGATCCTTGCCGCATGTTACATTTTTAATTCAATTTATACGAATTAATCTGAAATTCTAAAATATTTATACTTCATAAAAAGTGTGAATTATCCATATTAAATTTATTCCACTGGATTTTTGTTCAATTAAGATCGTCCAAATATACGGTAAAGAAAAATCAGACAAATATTTACCCGTCCGAAATTGGCCATCGACCATCGACCGATTTGAGGTCCTTCAACCATTGACCGAATATTTAGTACAGATGCGGAAGTCAGGAGTGAACGAAAGAATAAATAATCGTAAATATAAAACAATATGATTTATTTTCAGTTATTATACTTAACACAACGAATTAATTTATTTAAACATCAAATATTCAATTCGTGCAAACATTTCACTTTTCACATTCAAATTGTTTTATTGCATTGACACGCCAGTCATCATTTTTGCAAATGCAAATTGAACCTATGCCAACGAAACCGGCGATACATCCATTTTCACCTGTTACGATTACTCGGGGCTTTAACATTCCGAATTATGAATTAATGTGCTTATAAAATTCATGAGGTCAATGAACACCGGAGTTCGTATGTAATCAATAGCGCATTTTTTTGTTTATGGCATTCTAAAGTTTTTAAAGCCGCGACAAGGATGACTTCGTAATTTTCGGTGCAGCAAAATTCCTGAAAAAAAAATCATTTAAACAGTTTTAATTCAAATAATTATGAAAAAAAATCTATCGATCTGATGGAATAAGAAAGTATTTTAAATTATCGCTTTTTTTTGCAACAATGATGACCGATCGCTTTTAGAAGATAGATTTAAAAAGGGAACTTTGTGAAATGTTATAAATCTGTTAATTTGATTTATAAAGAATTTAATGATACCTACATACATAACTATCTTTATTTTGTTTCTTTTATACATAACAATATAATAGCTAATATGGTAGTTAAATGAATCCAAATGGGCTATCGACCTGCGGTCTTTCGGCCTTATGATACCTTTATTTGCCATTGCAAGTTTGATTATGAGTCTTATTTAATTAACAGATCGCAAATATCTAAATGGAATGGATCCTTTTCTTATCCTGCATTAATAACCAATGGTGTTCCGCTAGGGCCATTGTTATTTCCTATTTTTATTAATGACATTAACTAACTTGTGATCACACAATTAATTTCACTCTATATGCAGATGATGATGGTTTGTGGAGGGCAACCAAATGGTCGCAGCACTTAGACCATACGTTGGTCCTTTGTGTCACCTCCTGAGCCCTACTCCTCAAGCCAACCTAAACTTCTTGTGAAGTCAAGTAGTTGGAGTGTTGCCCAGTTGTGACCAATCTGGCCACTCCTCTCCGAATACGGTCCACCTGAGTTGTTTGAGTGACTCTCATTCATACAAGATGTGTCTTCTCTTCTTGCTCGCCTTTCCGACATAGGGGATCTTTTACCACCCCTATGTTATGGAGGTGCTTGTTTAGTTTGCAGTGCCCAGTAAGGGTACCGATTAGCAGCCGCAAACTGCTTCTTGGTAATTCAATGTATTTCCTGCTCAGCTTCGGTGTTGGTGAGTGGATGAATTTTTTGGCGACCACATACTTGTCAATTTGTAGCCATTCCTTTTTGTGTTCTTCAAGAGAGTTTCCTTAAATATTAAGATAGTGAGTGGTGCCAGTGGCAAAGCCTTAGAGCCGACCCTTTCCAGGGTATATGCAGATGACACTACTTGTAATTTAAGTAATAACAATTTACAGTTACTGACTCAGTCATTAGAAAATTCCAGTGCTAAGATAAAACAGTGGTTTTCGGCAAATAATGAAGACAAAACAGCCCAAATGTATTTTTCATTAAGGAACAGCAGAGGCAATACAATTCCCTGGTGTTATGCTCGATCCCGTTAACAAAATTTGTGGAAAAATCAGCAACAATATATTTTCAATTAAAAAAAATAGCCGTGTTCTATGGAAACTAAATTAACAGCTTATCATTCACTAATTGCTTCGCAAATTAATTATGCCTTTCTTTCTTGGGGACACACAACACACATCAATCGAATGATTTTTTAATAGATTTGTGTAATTTCAAGTAGAAGGCAATTGTTTCCATATTTTATTAGGACGCCGAAATTATTGCTTTTTTTTCACAATTTCAGACTCTCTTCGAAGGGGATTACGTCAAAATTTAGGAATGGGGTTTTTAGAGTTTTTTTTTTATATAATCATAGTTCCGAATAGATTTTGTATAAACTTGTGAAATTTCAAGTCGATGGCAATTGTTTTTATATTTTTTTCAAGTCGTCGAAATTATTGTTTTTCCAAAATTCCACGTTCTGCTCGAATGAGATTATCTCGACGTTTCATGATGGGGTGTTGTCATGTATGACAGATTGTCATAGTAGCGTAATTCCGAATGAATTTTAAACAGATTTGTAAAATTTTAAGTCGATGGCAATTATATTTTTTGGGGCGCCAAATTAATTTTATTTTTTTTACAATTTCGCGCTTGGTTCGAATGGGATTATGTCGAAATTCGGGAATGGCGTGTTTACATTTTTTATAGAAACGTAATCCTGAATGATTTTTGATTGGATTAGTGAAATTTCAAATCGATGGCAATTGTTTTTATATTTTCTCCAAGCCATTAAAATTATTGAATTTTTTCACAATTCCACGTTCAGTTCGAATGGGATTACCTCGAAAGTTTGGGATATGGTGTCTACAGATTTTTATAGTAAAGTAATCCAGAATTAATTTTGAATGGATTAGTCATTTTTCAAGTAGATTCCAAGAGTTTTCAAATATTTTAAGGAAATTATTGCATTTTTTTCCTTCAGAATTTCACTCTCTGTTAGATAGAATAGGATTTTGTCAAATTTTATGAATGGAGTGTTTACAGATTTTTATAGAATCGTAATCACAATCTAATTTTGAATAAATCCGAAAATGTTCAAGACTATGGCAATCGTTTTTATATATTGTTTTTCAAGTCGTCGAATTTATTGTATTTTTCTACAATTGTATACTCTGTTCGAATGAGATTATCCAAAAGTTTAGAAATTAAGTGTTTACAGATTTTCATAGTAGCATAATACCGAATAAATTTTTAATAGATTTGTAAACTAAGTCTAAGGAAATAGTTTTTATACATTTTTTGGGCATCGAAATAATTGCATTTATTTCACAATTTCGCGATTAGTTTGAATGCGATTATGTCGAAATTAGGAAATGGGGTGCTTTCAGTTTTTAGTAGAAACGTAATCCTGAATGAATTTTGAATAGATTAGTGAAATTTCAAATCGATGGAAATTGTTTTTAAATTTTCTACAAGCCATTGAAATTATTGCATTTTTCCACAACTCCACGGTCAGTTCGATGGGATTATCTCGAAAATTTGGGATGTGATGTTTATGGATTTTTATAGTAGAGTAATGCAGAATTCATTTTAAATAGATTAATGCTTAAATTTTAAGCCGATTTAAATAGTTTTTATATTTTTTCAGGACGCCGAAATTATTGCATTTTTCCTTCACAATTTCACGATCTGTTCGGATGAGATTTTGTCTAATTTAAGGGATGGGGTGTTTACAGATTTTTCTAGAATCATAATCAAAAATTAATTTTGAATAAATCTGTAAAATTTAAAGTCGTTGGCAATTGTTTTTATATTTTTTTCAAGTCGTCGAATTTATTGTATTTTTCCAAAATTCTATACTCTGTTCGAATAAGATTATCTTGAAGTTTAGGGATGAAGTAATTACAGATTTTCATAGTGGCGTAATCTCGAATGAATGGTAAATAGATTTCTAAAATTTTAAGTCGATGGCAATTGATTTCATATTTTCTTAGGGCGCTGAAATAATTGCATTTTTTCACTATTTCGTTCTTGGTTCGAATAGGATTATGTCGAAATTGGGGAATGGGGTGCTTTCAGTTATTAGTAGAAGCGTAATCCGAAATGAATTTTGAATAGATTAGTGAAATTTCAATTCGATGGTAATTGTTTTTTTTATTTTCTTATATTGCATTTTTCCACAATTCCACGGTCAGTTCGAATGGGATTATCTCTAAAGTTTGGCATGTGATGTTTACAGATTTTTATAATATCCTTATCCCGAATAAGTTTTGAATAAATTTGTGAAACTTCAAGTCGTTGGCAATTATTTTCATATTATTTTCAAGTCACTGAAATTATTGTATTTTTCCACTGTCAGTTCGAATGGGATTATCTTGAAAGTTTGGGATGTCCAGTTTAGTTAAATTTTTAAAGAATCCTAATTCCGAATAAGTTTTGAATAAATTTGTGAAACTTCAAGTCGTTGGCAATTGTTTTGATATTATTTTCAAGTCACTGAAATGATTAAATTTTTCCATAATCCCACGTTCAGTTTGAATGGGATTATCTCGAAAGTTTGGCATGCGGTGTTTACAGATCTTTATAAAATCCTAATCCCAAGTGGGTTTTGAATAAATTTGTGAAAGTTCAAGTCTTTGGCAATTGTTTTGATATTATTTTCAAGTCACTGAAATTATTGTATTTTTCCGCAATTTCACGGTCAGTTCGAATGATATTATCTCGAAAGTTTGGGATGTGATGTTCAGATTTTTAAAGAATCCTAATTCCGATTAAGGTTTGAATAAATTTGTGAAACTTCAAGTCTGTGGCAATTGTTTTGATGTTATTTTCAAGACGCTGAAATTATTGAATTTGCCTAATTTGGTTAGTTGCAAAATTTCTCACAAAGAACAGCATACATTTGATTAAAAAGATAAACAAATATTATAAGACGCCCCTTGACTCGTTTGTAGCAAGTGAAAAGTATGTCGTAAAGTTGCAAATTTCCACAGGAGTCACATGACTCCGTCACTCACTCGAGGAGATGCTTCTTTGAGCCGACTCGTTCATGAGTTACTACCTCTAATTTCTACGTTCTCTTATATACCGAAACCTAACAGTCACGATCAAAATAGACAAAAAAAAACATTTTCTAAGAATTTTCTAATATTGATCACTTGATATGTTACTCAATGATTTACTCGGAAATTTCTTTATACATTTATGAAGCAAATCTCCAATTACAATTTTTTTAATACAACATCAAAGGAAAATTAGTTTTATGTGCACTCCCAAGTGACTTCTACAAAGTTTAACTAATAAACCTGGCCAAACTAATTGTTAAGTAACTTGCAATTACCAAAAGTAAATAAGGATATTAAACGTTTATAGGATGTAGCTATTGAGTTAAATATTTTGAAATCATCTTGACCCTCAATTCGAAATTAATTACTTTGATATTTTTAAGCAGTCGCAAGAATTAAAGATCTAGAGCCTACCAATACCATACTGAGAATATAATAATTGAAGGGATTAGACCAATTGTTTTGTGGTAGTATTCACATCTTCATTCAACCCAAATAACCAGAAAAAAAGGGGGCCGCGGTGGCTTAGTGAGGAGAGCTCCTGCTCACGGGCCTCGTGGTCGTGGGTTCGAATCCCATCCGTGCGGTCACTTTTTCGGAACGAAGATGTGGCCGTGTGGGTCCATGGATGTCTAGTGAATGTCCCATTCATTATTAAAATGGAATCTCAAAAACTTAATTATCGTAAGTGGCCGAATAGCTAGATGCTTACGCCAATTCCCAATCATCCCAGTTCCTCAACCCGAATTCCCGTCACCCATCCTTTAAAATAAAAAATCATAATAGTTTTAGCTTTTTGCAACCATTTACTGCAATAAAATCAAAATGTAAATCTTTCAGTTTAGAGATGTCCTAGATGAATGGTTGTTAAAAATTAAGCTGCAGATAATAAACATTAAAAAATTGTTTTTTTTTTCGTTGTTATAGATTAGTATTTTGAAAAATTGTATTTGGAATGATTCCAATCCGCACATGCACTTTTGAATAAAGGAAAGTTATGCAATAAGGATACGGGGAATTGTGTTTGTTGTGTGGCACTCATTTAAAGCAGACGAGGATGCACCTCATGTCCACTTCTTTGTTCTTCGTTAGGCCTATTGTCCCATATATTGCAATGTCAACGCGTATGCATTTTTCTTATGTATCTATTACATAATCACGAATTGCCGTCAGGTTCAATTCTACCTACCTACTTAGAAATCTGCGAATGCATGTTATTCGTGCCATCAAGCTCTTCTTCAACTATTTATAAAATGCGCTTGTGTGTGTGTGTATTACGTGGTGTTAATGTGCCAATTTGCACTGTGGTGTATAGTGGCTGTCGAGAGGCATGAATATTCCATGTGCACTGACACTGACAGTGACACTGACGCACGTGTGCCATCAGAATGTGAGTTGCTATGTCTTTGGAGTTCACAGTGAGTACGTGAGGACGTGGCTGAGGTGCGTATGTATGCGTGAGTGTGATACTGGTCTAATTGGCAACCAAACAAGGAAGTTTTTTCAATATTCACTACTTATACACATGCTCACAGTCACACATACGCATTTTTCTAACTGTTTTTGTACTGTTGTAATTAATGCAGTTCAAGACGAAATTCGTAGTAGTGGGTGTACCAAGTGACAACTGCTGTTCTTTCATAATCCTTTTGTTATTTATTAACTATGTAATAACAGGATGTGTTTTGAGAAAGTTTATTTGGCTTGAAGTCAGAACAAAATTCCCATTCGTGATTTCTGAATAAAATTGACCGATGTTTTTTTTGTTTATTGATACAAGTAAACAAATAAGCATGTGTCAAGTACATTAACTTGGTCTATAAATATTAGAAACTCTAAACCTAAATTATTTTGGATGAAAAACTTGCTAGAGTTTTGGGAAATAATAGTCCATTTATTTACTGCAAGTTTCATGTTTATACCGAACCAGAGTCAAATAGAGATGTTTCCATTAGGAATGATTAGGAATGGAAAAATATTAGAACAAACATTTTGGAGTATACAAACAGAGTAATTAATTAATCTTATAAAAACCAAAATTTAAAGAAGACCAAAAAACTATATACAGTGTGTTTCAAAAATAAATTAATCACAGTCGCCTAATAATTGAAATACTCATGACTCTGATAAAAAAGTACAACTGAAGTACAAAACATAAAAGGAAGCTTTTATCATAACTAATATTTCACTTACAACGAACACGTTGGTGATATTCGTCGAAACAAGCTTATACTCCCCATTTTCTTGTTTAACTCCATTGCGAAAATACGGTTCAAGAGACACATTTTCCATAGGCGGCTGCGGCCGTATATTTTTCAACTGTAAAAACTTTTTTAGTTAATATTTATAATTGTGGGGCCTGGAAGTAAAAGGGTTTAAGTGCACTTTTTTAAAAAATGAACTAAGTGCGGTATGCTGCACCTAAAAGGTATTTCTAGCATATTTTTATGACTTCAACACTTTAAGCCCTGGATTTTTAAATTTGAAAAAAAAAATTGTGTTAATTATTATTGATGGGGAGCTTCTTAAGACCATAAATACCAAATTTGAACTGATTTGATTAATTAGTATAGGAATTAATTAGTGAGGCTTTGTTGAAGTGACATCTAGTGATAAACAGCAAAAATATGGATTGTCATAGTAAGTAGAGACAAGTAAATGTTGCTGTGGCAATTGCCACCACCAGGGCCGAAAGAGTTAAGTGACATACCTGTCGCAAAATATCATTTCAAACCATAACCTGGAAATGTCATTATCAATTCGAAGAATATCAAAGTCGATTATATCAAAACCATACAAAGTGCACTTGAACCGTTTTACTTCTAAGCCCTTCAATTATTATGTTCTCAGGATGGTATTGGTTTAATTCTGCTATCAAACCATCAAGAAAATAGAAAAACAATTGCAAGAAACTCCTAACTTTCTAAATTTGTTAAAATATAGATTGTGACTAAAGACTAAAAAGTCATCTAATTCAACCAAGAGTTTAAAATATACTTGAACACCTCCCATTCGCATTTTAAGGTTAGACCAAAATATCATGAAGTCTTAAATGTGTTTCTTAGTCTTCTGTAAAGATTTCGATATGTAAATTCTTGTTTATGATCCTTGACTTGGAGGATGGGATACAGCCCACCCACTGCCTTTTGGTTCACTTTGTTTTAAGCTACAAAATATGGTTTCGTACTATTTATAAACTTGCAACTTCTCAAATATTTGCCAAAGAAGTTTCTGTACCTAAACAGTTTTGTAGATTAAAATTTTGTTAATATGGAGGGTGGTGGGAAGGCCCTATCTTACAATCCAACTGGTGGCGCGTGCGACAAATTTTCCATCAATAAATAAGTGAATTAAAATATCATGTAGTCTTTAGTGTCTTTCTAAGTTTTATGTAAAGATTTCGATATGTAAATTCTTGTTTATGATCCATGAATTGGAGGGTAGAATAGAGACCACCCACCACCCCCTATTCCACTTCATAAACTACTTTAAACTACAAAATCCCGTTTCGTACTATTTCTATACTTTTAACTTCGCCTATTATTTTCCAAAGAAGTTTCTGGTACTGGTTTCTGGTAACAGGGTTTGTAGGTTAAAATAATGTTAATATGGAGGATGATGGGTGGGCCCTATCTGGCAACCCAACCAGTGTCTCACGCGCCAAATAAATTTACCAATAAATAAGTGAATTAATATAAAACATATTTTTTGGGGTCTCTCAAGTAACCTTTGATCAAGGGGGTGTCAAAAAATAGAAAACAATTGAAATAAAGTCTAAACTTTTCAAATTAACTTAAAATAGAATACAGTTTAAAAAAACACTCCTTCCCTCTCGATTCAATTCTAAGGTTATTTTACAAGCCAGAAAAAATGCAAAAACAGTTCCAACATATTCTAATCTTAAAAAAAAACAATTGTAAAGCTTGAATTACATTATACTTTTTCCGTCTTTTTTCGTCTAGATTCTCGTTAGATTTTGCTTCGAGACAATCTAGTATGAATGTAATTCAGAAAATTCCATCCAATTTCCGTTCAAGTTTCTTGAATAGAAATATGCAGCCGGTCCTATTTTCCGTTCGATATTGGTCCAAGTTCGGTACTGCCAACGACGAAAAAAAAACAGTTGTTTGTGCAAGCAACATAACCTATATAACCTGGTGACCGCGGGACATCCGACCTAAAATAGCGGCACTATGTTTACAATATTAACAATTTTCATGATGTTTTCAATTTTATTCATTTTTACAATCTCAACTCTTAAACTCACTTGGACTTGGACACGTGAACACAAATACTTTTTATTTAGCGAGTTGGTAATTACGTCGTCCGCTAGCGGCGCTCTCTACATCGAATGCAATAAACTATAAATCGAACGGAAATCGAAAGCAAAACTTGAACAGAAAAAGTATAATGTAATTCAAGCTTAACAAATTCCAGAATTTCTAAAGGACTCTAAAACAGATTAATCTTCATTTTTATGTAAAAATGTACACACGTGCTTCCCATAACTTTTGATATAATTTCACGTGTATATTCTTCGTTTCAATTATGATTTTTCATGTCAGCAAAAAAATATAAAAACTTTTAAAATTTACTCAAAACTGGTTGTACTTCATCAGTCTGTAAAAATCATCAAATTTTTAAACACCTTCCTGTTTCATTCATGTTTCATTCAGTTAGTCTTTTTCCAAGTCGCCAAAAAAAATGCTACTTTTCATTGTGACATTGAAAATATTACAAAATTAGAATTTATATTATAATAATAACAATAAAGAACTTTATTCCAATTAAGGATTACAAAGTTAGAAAGAGCCATCGACAATGTCCTTCAGCCCTTAGAGTTTATATTTTCATTCAAGGATAAATATTTAACAACAAAATGTGTTCAATTTTGCATTCTCTTCAAGGTTTTTGTTAATTGGTCTATATTGCATTTTATATTTAAAGTATGAATGACAAATTTTCAAAATTTGTCTTTTCAGTCATTTGTAGTGTTTAAAACATCTTAAAAAAAACTGTATTAGTTTTTGAAATACAGCGTGTATATTTCTGAAAAATAAATGGGACCTACACTTCATGGTTCTAGAGATTGAATAGAACCGAAAAGGGTTACAAGGGCGTTCTGAATGTTTTCAGAAAATTACGTAATATTTACGGTTCGCATAATTGTCCATCTGCAAGCACTATCAATCGAATTGTTCAAAAATCTTGAAGAACTGGTACGGTGGAAGATAAAAGAAGATAAATATTTGTTATGTATGAAACATCTACTTATTACTGTTATAAATATTTTAATAGAAAACAATCTAACACTTTTTACTTTTTTTTTGTTTCGGCAACTAAACTTTCCATATTAAAACTAAAGTGAGAATTCATCATAAAAAAGTCACCATTTTGGGGATGTTTGGTGCATACTTCATCAAAAATGATGCTGTTGAAGCTGTAACTGTGAACGGTCTTCGATATCGTGAATTAAGAACTGAATTTTTTGAATAATAATAATAATCTGGAGGATGTGTGGTTTTAGCAGGATGGCACAACGTGTCACACTGCTTGTAAAACCATTGAGTAGTTTCAGGAAAAATTGTAATCTCTAGAAACGGTGTTGATGATTGAACCAAGTTCATGTGATGTGATACCATTGGACTATTTTCCGTCGGGTAAAAAGCCAGGTTCTTGCGTTGAAGGGCGAAGTTATTCGAGTTTTTTTTTATGAGCTATAACCGCAAATATGGCAAAATGTCATCAAAAATCTTGCCAAAAAACCTGAGGAGCTGCATATTTCGTATTTAAATGTCATACTTCAATGACCAATATAGTGTTTTAAAATCAATGCAAATTGGTATTTTTAGCGCTCAATTTGTAAGACCTTTACAAGATCAAGAAAATTGTATATTACAAGTATACAATTTCATAAAAAATCCCGTAAAACGTTGATTAATTTTATTGTTTTTTTTTTCAGATGGAAAGAAAGAAACGTTTACAAAAGTTCCCGTCCACGTAAGTGTATTTTATTCTTCAACATTCAAATTCAAATGCGAAGATAAATCTCGAAAC
Source organism: Ocypus olens (assembly GCA_910593695.2). Classification (NCBI taxonomy): domain Eukaryota; kingdom Metazoa; phylum Arthropoda; class Insecta; order Coleoptera; family Staphylinidae; genus Ocypus; species Ocypus olens. The sequence continues at coordinate 13,343,322 of OU343055.1, read as the reverse complement.
GCGTCTGCAGATGGCTATTTTCTTAATTTTTACATATTATAGAGTTCCGTTTTATTGTTTAAAGTTTTCAAATTTAATTTTAGAATAATTTTCAAGTTAGTCCTGTACGTAGAAATAAACGATCTTAACCCAAATTTATTTAGCTAGTAGTACTACTAATAACATGCAAATTTCTTTTGTATCATTCAATATCCGTGCCGAGTGGCATTAGCCAGGGAAGTAGTTGTTTCAATAAGTTATTTGTTTATAGTCTTAGTAAAGACTTAATTTGCTTGCAGAGTTACGAACAGGTTAAATATTCAAATATTCAGACTGTATTTCGTCTTTATTAAATTTATTTAATGCTTCTGCAACAAGTGAGGTTGCCTCAAATTGATTTATTGTTTACAAAATGAACGTAAAATTCTTCGAAGCAAAAAAAGTTATTCAATAATGAGTTGGTCCACCACGATTTCAAAGTACAATATTAAGAAAAAATGAAAATATTTCTCGCTGCAATTCTAATCATTTCTTCAAAGTCATTCGCTGGTAAAAATTTGAACGAAATCGGTCAATTCTTTATGTGTTTGAATTTTTTAGAAATTCAGTATATATGTGAAAATATGGTTCAATAAGGGAACATTTCAAGTAAGTCCCGACATGAGAAAAAGCAAAGCTGAAAGATGGTAGTGAAGGATTAAAATTTTGACGAAAAACCTATAAAAATTACTCCTTAGATATACCAGAATATAAAACAAATTTCTCAGTTTGAATATTCTTATATTCAGACAACTTTTCGTCTTTAATTAATTAATTATTTATGTGATCAGTAGTCAAAGATGCCCCTCTCTATAAATTAGTGCAATATTGTGTAGTTGTTAATAACAAACTTAATTTTCTATTCAACTCCTGATTTGATTCAACTTGCCTCAAATAACGTGCTAATTATCCTCGATTTTCAAATTGAGCGTCTTTAAAGTAATTAGACACTAAACTGCTCAATATGTGGGTATTACATCATTTTTATTAAGTTCATCTAACCCAAGGTTTAACAAACTCTCCAGCTTTGCTTTGTAAATACACGCTCACTTTTATTTTGCCATTTAATAATAAAAAATGACGCTCCGTTTAACGTAGATAATGACCGGGCTACCTCACTTACTAGGTACATATATAAATTATAGTAAATGACCACCATTTATTGACCTACCGCAACATTTTATCTTTCACGGTTCATTCAACGACAACAAATTCATTTGAGGAAATCGTTGTTCGCGGAGATGATTAATTATAATTTCAATGTCGTTGACCTACCGCAAGAAATGGTTTTATGTAGTTTTTAAGAATGTGAATTATTTTTATGTACTATGTAGGAATACATACAGGAGTACATAAGGTGGGTTCGTGATATACATTGGCTTGGTCACGTTTTATAGGCCAAATGTATTAAATTACATTGATGTCCACATGTCGTTAAAGGAATTACCATCCATCCAGATGTGTGGTCAACGGCTTAAATGCACTTCCTAGGACATCAATCATTGAATAAAGTATCCATAATTTGATAATTTAATAAATACATGCAGGGAAATTAACGACTTAAAAGGAAAAACGGTTCTGGTCGGAAACCAAAAAAATAAGTTTTCGATCCGGTGACTCACGAGACCATTACTGACCCTGACGTAATTGCTCAAAAATTTGCCAACTGTTTCATTTCGACACAATACTCAAAATTTGATTTATCAACTTTTTAAACGATAATTGATGATTTTTTTATACAAGACGAATATTTTAACGTTTCAAAGAAAGGAAAAATACAGCAACTGGACAGGACTACATATACAGACACATCCTAAAATTCCTTCCATCCGACATACATGACTATACAATTAATATTGATAACTTCCTCTACCAAACACAATATTTTCCTTCGGAGTGGAAATTAGGAATAATAATATGCATTCCCAAATGTAATCAATCATCATTCTTAAAATACAGTTACCGCAGAATCACACTTTAGGAAACATATATGAAGCTCTCTTTAAAAACAAAATCCTATCCCAAATTTCTAACCGCATCCCTAAATATGAATTTCGATTTCTCCGCCATCCCTGCAATTCCTGCAAGAGCTTCAAGGCTGGTTTGTGAAAAGGTGCATTAAAATTAATCCTCACAAATCACTGATCCCTAATTATAATTTTCCAAACTACTATTCTGGGCATAATCATATGCTAGATTAAATACTCGTATAAAAAAACACACCGCTGCAACCACCGTCAAAATAAAAACGAGGACAAAGTATTTTAGAAATTAAACGTACAATAATAATAATATTACGTGCTACTACAAGTCGCAAAATATGAAGGAGAACGATCGTTGAACAAACGATTCCAGATTATATACCTATACAAAATCCAATCATAAAACAATAAATAAATGGTAAAATACGAATAGAAACAATTAAAAACAAAAAGCACATATGTATAGATAAAATTAATATTAAAAGCAAATATGGGTGCATAAAACAGATAAATTTAAATACATGCATGTACAAATGAAATACGTAAAACGAATGGTGTGTTCGATAAAATGATGAATTACAAGACGCAACATATTAAAATCGTAAAATGAAGTTTAGTAAGAATTTTCGATTAAGTTAAAATCTAAGAATCTATTTGACAAACACTAGTTGATGCTGTAGAATGGTTTCTTGCAAAGATACTCTTTTACATAGGTAATGATTTTTCTTCCAGGGTGAACTTCCCTTGCGACTCTCAGCTACTGGCCCTGCAAGCTGCAAGTGCCCGAGATAATCGAGTGGAATAGTTGCAAGTAAGTAGGAGAAAAACTACTATTTTTATGCTGAAATTACGGTGTATAACATAGGACCGTAATAGTGTTATCCATTTTTACACTTGATCAACCGTATTCTTTTCATCTGATACTGGTGTTATTTCGAGTGTGATGTATGAAAATAGTTATTTATGGGTCCTGTGTTTTTTCATGTTTTTGTGGAAAAATTTCAGGCATTCCACTAAGTATATACTTCGCAAATGTAAGAATTTTTAATTTAATATATGCATGTTTACACTCATCTCTATATCTACGGTACAGTTGCTAGCGCTATCCTTAAATAGTGAACAATTATACACTTATCGAGGAGTATCCTCACATTAAAATGCCATACATTAAGATAGGATAGAAGCAAGCATAACACGCAGTGACGACACTTCAATGGCAAGGAGTGACTTACGCTTCATAGCAAATAAGTTTTGTGATATTTCTTAGCGATATGTCTGCCAGTTTAATTTAGTATGGAGATGCACGCCCCAAAATCTTTAGCTACCAAGTTCCTCATCTACGTCTAGTAAAAATATTAGCTTGACTCCTCATCTACGTCTTATAAAAATATTAGCTTGACTGTTTTAGACGGATTTAGATTTGTAGCAAACCATTATTTAACCTCCTTCGCCACCTCCTCCCTTTTGTTTATTGCTACTTGTAGATTATCCGACTTTACAATCGGCATACACGATTAATTTTGCACATATCTTTAAAGGTAAATCATAAACATATAACAAGAACAGCAAGGGTCCTAAGATTGACTCTTGCGGTACGTTTGTTATATTTAAGTCGGATAGATGGACATTGGACATAACGCAGTGTGTTTGATTCGTTATGTATGAGTTGAGAAGACGATAGCTTAGAGGTTCGAAGTTATACGCGTATAGTGTCCTTTGTAATACTAATAATAATAAACCCATAGTAGTAGTAACATCTTTATTTAACTATTTTCTTTTTACATTTATAGACAACATATAAACAGAAATGATAAACTAAACAATATAAGCTAAATTGGTTATCGACCAGTGGTCTTTCAGCCTTAACTTATTAGTTCTTGTCTGCCGTTTTTTCTTTGGTTTGCTGTCAAAACGGATGTAGATGATTATATTTTGCGATGTGAAATAATGTTTTCGAAAATAGTGGACGAGGGAATTTTGAATTTGGGTGTGATTGCAGGATTTCGGGTTATACAATAAAGGTTGAGAATACTTAGGTTGGTGAAAGATTTTAGGAATCGATATCGCTCATCAATGGGTATAACTGTTGTAAGTTCATAGAGGAGTTGATTAGATGTATTAAAAACAGGATTGTTTGGGTGACGGATTTTGGTGAGAATTCTGAGGGAGGAGCGTTTAGTAACTAGGATATTATTGCGGGATGGGTGACAAGAGGTAGCTAGCAGAATGAATCCGTACTGCAACAAGGGACGGCAAATAGTTTTATAAATTTGCGCAGCTGTTTGGGTGGAAATACCTCCTCTATTTTTGTAGGTAAGACCTCTGAAGTGCCGAGCCCTTGCTGTAGCATTTGCTTTGATTTTCTGTGTATGGATCTTAAAGGAGAGTCTAGGATCAAGGGTCATTCCAAGGTACTTGCAAGATGGTGACGGATTTATTCTAGAGTTGGAAATACAAATTGATGGAGATTTAGGACAGATGCGGTGAAAAGGGATCAACATTTGGGATTTAGTGGGGTTAATTAATAGTCATCATTTGGCGAACCAGGATTGGGTTTCGTTTGGAATCTATTGTGGATTTTAGGGTAGATGAATGTGTAACGAGGGCGGTGTCATTGGCAAATTGCAAAATATACTGGGACGGGTTAAATACTTTTGGGTCGGAATGGTACATGTCATAGCAGAATATATTGTATTGGAGTGGGGAGAGTGGGGATCCTTGTGGCACACCTTGGTGTGATAAACCCATATATTTCATTATTTATAAAATAATGCAAAGCTTTCCCTAAATTAAACACGTCACAATAGAACAAATTAACACATATGCAGTTCATTAACAGTTACAAAAACAAAATTAGATTAATTTTAAATTTAATGTAATTACTAATCATAACAGATGTACAAGAAAAGTAAAACAATAATAGTATTTCGAAATCCGCTAAATTGTAGATTTACTTACCCAGTAGATATTTGTTTAACTTATTTATTTATTTTATATTTATAGGAAGTTTGTTGGAAATTTTAATGACACTGTATTTCGGCGATTTTTCAAATGAACTTCATCTTTGAATTGGAATATCATATGAAGTAACATTTCTAGTGCTATTAGAGCGTGTTTTCGAAAATTCTTCAAAGCTATTTTTATAAATGAGTAACTCATAGATATACAGGGTGTCAATTTGAAAACTTTCAATGCGAATATCTCTGAAAATAAAAGAGTTAGAAAAGCGCAATTTGGTGAAAATGTTATACAGGTAGGGGGAACTTGAACCACCATATTTTGGTTATGGGGTGAGTGACCCCTTGGGGCCCATTGACCCTAACCCCAAAATTTTAAATCACCCCTTTTGTGATCCCTTAAATTAAACGTTTTTTCGAGTTGTATTCACCAGTACAAGAATGTTTTTAAAATTTAATACAGGGCCGAACAAAAAGTATAATTAAAATAAAATAAACTCCGATTCTATGGATTGTTTTTTTATTTAATTAGATTCTTATAATGCATTCCACTTTGGGCTACAAAAAAGGATAATAAAATGTTTTTCTCGAACCAGTGGTTCAGGTTTCAACAAATAACAATCACCTATTGTAGTCAGGTGTGTTAGATTGTACGTCAAATTCAAAAACGATCGAAGTGAAATAATTTCAGACGAATTCACTATTTAATTTTCTTTTTTATCCGGTATTAGACATGGTTTACAGTATGGCTGAAAGAATTGCGATTTAGACACCTGACTGAAATATGTAATTATTATTTGTTGAAACCTGACCCACTGCTTTGAGTATTTGGAGCAAAAAATTTTATTATCCTTTTTTGTAGCCCAAAATCGAATGAATTATAAGAATCCAATTAAATAAAATAGCAATTCATAGAAACAGAATGTATTTTATTTTTATTATACTTTTTTGTTCGGCCCTATATTAAATTTAAAAAAAAATCTTGTGCTGGTGAATACTACTCAAAAAAACGTTTAATTTAAGGAATCACAAAAGGGGTGATGCCATTTAAAATTTTGGGGTTAGGGTGAATGGGGCTCAAGGGGTCACTCACCCCATAACCAAAATATGGTGGTTCCCCCTACCTGTATAACATTTGCACCAAATTGCGTTTTTCTAACTCTTTTATTTTCACAGATATTCGCATTGAAAGTTTTCAAATTGACACCCTGTATAGACTATTAAATGTTATATTTCCCCATTTTCGAAGTATCCACAGCAGAACTCTAGGTACCGCGATCAATGCAACCAAATTAAGACCAAAAAGAGATGCTACAAAGTGCTGTCCAGTTTCAAATCTTGCAAGTATTTCTTCAGTAAAGCCCTTGATTGCGTCAATAGTACCAGGGCCTCTACGGCATCCAAAGTCTTTTTCTATTAATATATTATTACATTGAATAGTTGACAATTTGATTAACCATAATTTTCTATAAAACTTTGGATATGATTGGTAGTAGAGATATTGGCCTGCTGTTGTTAGGATCCTCTACTAAACCTTTTTTTAGTAAAGGCAGTATACGCGTAATTTTTAGGCTAGATGTAACTTACAAGCAGCCAAACATGTTTTAATACATTTTGTTACAATAAGTATGATTACACAGCCCCACAAAAAAAGTCCGGATCTGATGTATTTTTCACCGCTGAATCCGAATCCGAGGTCATAAAAAGGCCTACATCCCTGGAATTGGCCCCAGAGGCCAAAAATGGCCCCTATCAGGTGTGAAACGTGGATTCCGGGATGATACTCAGGCGAGGTCGAGATTGCATTCCCAAGCCTAAGCCGAATTCGTGGTCCAAAATTTTAGAGCCGACTCGGTTTCACCCTCTGAGGTCGGAAAATGGGCTTTCGGGGGCCGGAAAATCGAGATTCGCAGCACTCGGATTTTCATGTACTTCCAAACTTTATCAACGCAGACGACGGTGAAACAATTCGAGGCCCATTGGAATTCACGTCCTGGGTCCAGAAAATGGGCCCTCGGGGGCAGAAAAATCGAGATTCGTAGGTAGGGATGGCAACACTCATTTTCATGTACTTTTAAACTTCAACAACGCAGACGGTGGTGGTGACACAGTTCGAAGCCAATTGGAATTCATCCTCTGGGTCCCGGGAATAGACTCTAGGAGGGCCGGAAAATCGAGATTCGCCCTCGGTATCGCGACACTCGGATTTTCATGTACTTTTAAACTCTGGGAGCTCGGAAGGTGGTGGAAAAGTTCCGGGCCAATGGGAATTCACCCTCTGGGTCAGCTAAGCTCAGCTCTGATACTTGATTCTGTAACTGTATCAACCGGAAAGGCGAGACTAAACTCGTGTTTCTGGTCATCAATTTCAGCAGTTATTGCCTATGTATCGCTTGATAAAGTGAGAGAATCGGGATCCAGTGAACATCCCTTCAATATGGGTGAAAAGTTGAAATCCTAGACAGGAATGTTCAACGTGTGGTTTTATATGTATTTCCCTGTGCTGAATCCGAGGTCAGGAAATTTTCTGGAGTCCTAAAACTGACTATATTGGGGTTCAGGCTCATTCTTCATCAATCTAATATTTCTACAATAACATATATGTTGTAATCACGTCAACTTTCTAATCAAAAAGGAACAAGAAAATAAGGGATGCTAAGAAATCGCCATCTCTGTCAGATATACTGGTTGAGGACGCTTCGGTAAACATCATATTCTCCAAGTACGCAATTTCCAGGGACAAACCAAAGTCAGTTCCAAACCGATCCTACATCCCACTTGTTTAAAACTCTTCAACATTTCTTGGCCTCGGAAAGTGAATTCCCATTGGCCCGAAACTTTTCCACCACCTTCCCAGTTGCTAGAGATTGAAAGTATATGAAAATCGGAGTGGGGATCCTGACGTGCGGGTCTTGAGGGCCCAGAGGGTGAATTCCGCTTGGCTTCGAACTATTTCACCACCGTCTGCGTTGTTGAAGTACATGAAAATCCGAGTGCTGCGATCCCGACGTGTGAATCTCGATTTTTCGGCCCCCGAGGGCCCATTTTCCGACCTGAGAGGGTGAATCCCAGTCGGCTCGAAACTTTTTTGACCACGAATTCGGCTTTGGCTTGGGAATGCAATCTCGACCTCGCCTGAGCATCCGTCATCCCGGAATCCACGTTTCACACTTTTTAGCGGCCATTTTCGGCCTCTGGGGCCAATTCCAGTGGTGTAGGTTTTTTTTCTAAACTCGGATTCGGATTCAGCGGTGAAGAATACATAAGAATACACATGTCTGATCTACAGATCCGGACTTTTTTTTGTGGGGCTGTGTTATGTTTAATTAATGCTTCAATAATGTAGTTGTCATTCCATACAAGTCATGAAAAAATTTTTAACGGTATTTACAACTTACTTGTGTGGGATTTACCCCTTTAAATGTAAAATATGTTTGGAGCTTTAGAACCTCAAAGAGCAATTCAAGAAGATCCGTATCAGTTAGTCCAATATTCTTCATTATATTTGCCGCAATGGTATTAAAATAATTGTTAAAAATATTTTTATCAATATCACAGTTAGTATCACAGATAGGTTTATTAGGTTTTAATAATGACCACATTACTTGTGAGCTATTGCCGCATTGGTCAATATAAGATGCATTTAATGGCAATGATGTCATTTCCACCATCTGCTGATAGAATTTACAAAATGATTTGCCGCCTCATTACTTGAGTATGGTTGTGTCCTATATTCCCATTCCATCTATCTAACCATCCATAATGTCCAAATTAACGAACAAGCCCCCCTTAGAATACCAACAAAACTCTGTCATCTTCTAAATCTTTTGCATAATCCTTCCAATTAATTCCTATATGACACCACCTTGGTCATCCTTATTGAAGAACCGAAAAATTCTCCAAAAATTCCCTGAACCTTCAGAGATCCAATGTCCACCCTAAATTCAACCCCTCCTCTTGCACATCATTCGAGAGCATTTTATCACTTCATTCATCAACATTTCACACTGACTAATGCAACAAGACAGACATCCGGTCTGAAAAATTTCTGGTCGATAGCCATTTATCAGACAAATAGGACTAATATTAATTTCGGCATATTAAATATCTGTATATTGTAAAGTCTGCCAATGAAGATATTATATACAGGGTTTCCCGCAAGTAAGGGATAAATTCGATAAAATCGTTGATAAAATACACTGGTGGAACTTGAAATCCGTGAAATTTCGACCATTTTCAAACCGCCATAACTCGGCGTATTTTCAATCGATTTTGATGAATCTTTGAGGGCAAAAAAACTTTGAAGTGTCTTTTTTAAAGTCATGCATGCGAACTTAAGTGTAACTCCTTCCGCCCCCCTGTAGCGCCCCTGTGAAAAAAAAGGTTTTCAGGAAACCATGTCCTGCTTTGATGATGTCTACGGAGTTGGAAAAATTTCGTCGACTCAATCCACCATAAAGGCATTAAAATATGATCAATTCCCTCTGCAGAACTCAAATAACGAAGTTCCTATGACGATTTGGCACCAAGTTATGGGTGTTTGGAAAAAAGCGCATTTTGAGGTTTTTCGCACATAACTCAGTGACTTTTCAACCAAACTTAATGATTCTTTCGGGAAAAAATATCATTTTGGCACTACTTTAAGGGGGTAAACTCAGATCGGAATGATCCCCTTTCGAACCCTTCAACGCGCGAACAAACAACACGTTTTTGGGCAAAAAAACGTCCAACTTTGGCAACGTGTACCAAGTTGGAAAATGTATCGGCTCGATCCACCGAAAGGGCATTGAAATGTGTTCAATTACCTGCACAGGACTCAAATAACGAAGTTCCTCCGACGATTTGGCACAAAGTTATGGGTGTTTAAAAAAAAGTGAATTTTGTGTTTTTTGACTTATAAGTGTTTCGACGAAATTGTTTTCGTTTTCACGAATGAAATTTTCTTTGCATGTTCTTTGAGGTATGCATTAAAATTTATTGTTTGTGCGAAATCATGAATATCGCATTTTGTACCTTAGAAATCCATTAATAAAAAACTTTATTTTACACCACCATTCGTCCATTTTTCTATTCGTCCATTTTTCCATTCGTCCAATAAAAGCAAACAAATACACAGGCGGAAAAAAATGAAACACTTGAGATTTGTAAAAATTTAGGTAATTTTCAAATAGCCATAACTATTTTATCCAACCGATTTCGACGATCTTTTGAGAAATCAAAACTAAAATGTGTCTTCTTTGAGAACCAAAAAATAAATTAATATATTTTTTTAATTCCTTATATTAATTGCTAATAATTGTATTTGTACTTCATGAGTCGATTAAAACAGTCGACTCTTAGAGATGAGTGGAGAGTCAAGTGACTCCTGTGTAAATGTCTTGACTCATTTTGGGTCATGAAATTGGAGAAGTTGTGGGTACATTAAAAATTTGGATATGGGGACCTTTTTTTTAGTTTTTTTTTTTTCCTCTCCACTACATTTTGGGGTACAATGGAAAATTTTCGAGGTGAGGATCTTTATTTTTTTTAACTTTTCAGTTTGTTTTCAAGGTATATTGAAAATTTTAGGAAATGAGGACCTTTTTGCTTTCTCCGTTACGAAGTACGAGAAAGTATTGTGATGGTGATTTTTTTTTCAAAAATTTTTTTTACGGAAATATCCGTTTTGGGGTCCCTAGACGCCATTTCAGCAATTTCTGAAAAAAAAAATTGTGTGATGGTGTGTGTGTGTGTCTGGCTGTGTGCGCTGTACCTCAAAAACTAATGGAGCAATTGATATGAAACTTTGAACATCCGTCTTATTTGATAATCTGAAGAACTGTAAAGCTTTAGGTAAAATTTTGTACACCGAAAGTGGGTGTTTACCTTAACTGTTTTTTGTTTTTTACCAATATTTTCTTAAATATGAAAAATGTCACAAAAACATTTAAACAAACTTTGAAACAACAAAGAAATGAACAGCTTAAAAACATTTTTCATAAAATCTTTTTTCTTTGAGAAAAAATGTATTATAATTTTTTTTAATTTTTGGTTTATAATTATAAAACAATAATAGTTACAGCAAATTTATATTAATAATAATTGTAGAGAATGCTAAAATGAACAACTTATAAAGAATAAGTTTTTTTCGAAATCCCTTTAGTTTTTGAGTAAATTGAGTTTTTAAATTTGCAGTATAATTTTTCCATCTTTCATAATTTTGACGTTTTAAACGTCAGTTTCATCCGAGTGTTGTGTAAACTCGATGTACATTTAAAATATGATTTCAATTGAAAATAAACCATGAAAACGTAAATATAAATGGCTATGATACCATCAAGTCGGAGAAAGTAACATGATGGCCACATCACCATTTTTTTGTTTTTCTTTTGCTCATCAGATATTTTGCATTTTGCAAAAGTCACTTCAAAAATCGACTCTTCGCGACAAGTCATTTCACTCATGTCTATTTTCAACAAATATTTAATCATTTATTGTAATAAAATTGACAAATATAAAAAAAATTGTTACAAGCATACATGATTGTTTCTCATCAATGACAACAGCAGACCGGTTTCTGAGTACTGGCCGTCAAATTATGTTACTGTTCTTTCCTAGTTTAAGCCGTTATAAATTTGACAATAATTTAGACCTACATCGCGTAGGGTTTACAGTGCGCAACAATAATACCCGCTATTAGAATAATTTATTTGTTCTTAAAATAAATAATCCACATTTTTCAGTGGATTCCCTCCTATAATCCGGCCAATTAGTACCTAAAAACGCCACCTTAAATCTCCGAGTTTAATCAAGCTGTGCCCAGGAAATCGTTAGCTTAAGCGTAATATTATTTAAAACTGGTAATATTTTATCTAGTCATTATGTATGTAATCCCATAATACAGTATATAACGTACACAATCAAAACGAATGTACCATAGGTCAATAAACTAACATTAAGCCATCATAAATACAGCCACTAGTCGACGATTTTTATTTTCATTTTTGTTCCTCCCGGCATTTTTTGCTTTATTTTCGGCCTTTTGTGTACGGTGGGGAACTCATCAATTCCGTGTTCTTTTTAATGTAGTTTGGTACTGTAAACAGTAAAGGTGATGTGGTTATTTGGATACCACGGCGGGAGAAAGAGATGGGCATGTATGACATGGACATGGACGTCTTCGGTGCGGTCTCGTGGACCTTGGCCCATACACTTATATTATTATTTGTTCTTTAAGTTGGCCCTTACAGGACGTATACATATTTCAAATTGTATATAATCTCTTTTCTCGAGTAATATCTATCGTTTCATTTTACCATCTAGAAGAAGTTAAGTCGTGTCCATATACTGATAAAACGCATGTATAATTGTCTCACGTTATATATTTTGTACAATAATATATCATTTGTATTTGTTGGTATAATATGAAGTCAAAGCCAAAAATACATATTTACCCGTTTTTTTTTCAGTTTAACCTGCCAATGGTGACCTACTGGTCTGTGAGACCGGGTGTGTCGAATAACTTTATTCTCAGTTATTGTTTTTTGTTGCAATTTCGAGTAGCTGCCGCATTGCAGAGCTTAAATTGATTAAATATCTTTGTTTTATTGTCAAAGAGTACAAATTAAAAAAACATGAACTATTAGTAACATGTTTCGAAAAATCTTCAGTTGAAAACCCCAGTGCGTGAGACGGGCTAAGATAGAAAATATCTATAATAAAAACACATAGATATCTAATGTTTCAATTGAGATCGTATTCTAGAATTTGAAATTTGTATCTTATTTTAATTGTGCTTGTAAGTTTGTTTTATGAATTTTTTTTACCAGACTTGTGTCAATGAAAAAGCCGTCAAATAGTTGCATGGATGCTTGATTTTAGATATACATTGCTTAGAATTTACATTGTGTTTTATTCAGTCTATATAAATTAAGTTTATACACATATTTAAAATGATTTTTATTAACACTAATAAATCAAATCAAATCAAGTGGTACCACGAGACCGATGGTTTCGCTAAGCGTAACAAATACCATCACTGTGCACCTTTCCGATACGTGGGTCCAATCTTGTCTCTGCATTGGAGAAACCCATAAAACGCAAAGTGCGTATTTGACTTAATTGCAAATTGCCCATTAAATGCAATAATAACTGATAAATGGGTTTCATTTGAAAGCCACTGCATCGCAACAAAAAAGAAACTGCACGAGTGAAAATAGAAATCTGTAGTTTTTTTTTCTTCTCCTCACCTAACGCTCGATTCGTTCTGAAATGAGAAAAATTGGCAATTTCATCGAGTGAAAGTACCTCAGAGGCACATAAAATCTTACCTAGAAATCGGTTGTAAATAATTCTGTTTTACGAGCAAACAATGATTTTTTTGGGTCGATTGTTGCCGTTATGGTGCATCTGCAAATCGGATTAGCGAAAATAGCTGAAAAGCCATTTCTTGAAATTTGCGGAGGGTCGCCGTCGTAAAATTCAAATTTTTGGCTGCCAGTAAAAATTACCTGACGCAAATAACGACAATTTGTAACGCTGTAATTGAGACGACCGGCCTTCAAAATTTTTGCAATGTTTGCAAAGTCGATTATTAAATACAAAATTATATTTGTTCGAAAATGACAAGGGAACTAACCCAAGTGTTCCTCTCCGATTGGAACGAAATTTGGTGGATTTGTAGAGGGGGGCAAAATATTTGATATGTATTTTTTGTTTCGGCTAAAAAACACTCGCCCTCGAAAATCAGCAAAATTTTCATTTTTTTGGCGATAACTTCTGAACAAATCTTGATAGCGTAATTTCGCAAATGTAAAAAATTTCGAAGCCTATCCACTGGTGTAAAAAATTGTATGTATTGACTACTTCGGGACTGTAAAAATTATTGATATTTATGACTTATATTTGCTGCAATAATGATATTCGTTTAAAAAAATGCATAAAGACATGAATGACGATGACCAAAAATAGTTTAATAATTTTTTCCAAACGCGGAACCCAAATATATATCTATACATTTCCTTTAAATAAAACATTTCCACTAAAAAATGGTTCATGTTCACTAACGGTAAATACGAAAATTGAGTTTTATAACTTCTTATATTTTTTCAATTTTGTTTTACATCAGTAAATAGGCTTTGATATTCTCTACATTTACAAAATTGCGCTATCATAATTTGTTCAGAAGTTATAGACAAAAAACAAAAATATGGCTGATTTTCGAGGAGCGAGTTCACCACCTAAACATGATTTTCAGTCGAAACAAAAAAATAGGTATCGAATATTTTAGCCCCCTCTATAAATTCACCAAATTTCATTTAATCGGAGGGGAACACTTACATTTCCTTGTAAGTGAAGAAATTTATACAGGGTGCCCGTTCAAAAATAATAAATGTATACCAGTTTTGGAACTGTAGGTCAAGGTAAACGAAATTCAGTCGAAGTGTCAAAAATTGCTTTATTAAGCAAAAGTGTAGCTGTCATTTCCAAGTCACTCTTTGCAAAAACAGGATTTTTGGCATATCCATAAAGCTGCTAGACCAAACCCCAACACATGACACATCACCGTAATCAGAAAAAAATCTGTATTTGAAAATGTAAAAATACAAGATGCTGCCCATAAAAAAAACGAAGTTGATGATGTTTCCCGAAAATCGAAACGTCGAATTTTTATTATTATATCACCACGTTATAGAGCGAACAAAGTGGCAATGATAAAGTTTGATTTTTTTTAAGTATCTCTATAAATAGTCTCGCAAAAAAATAAAAACATTTTTTGAAAATTAATTTAACCGTTTATCTCTTCAAATAATCGAGATCTTCATGCTTGAGCTCCAAAAACGGGCACCCTGTATATATGTCACAAAATGCATATTGTCAAATTAACAAGGATAAAAAATTATTACTCTGACTATTAACATCGAGATTATTTTTTTATGGCACCGCCATGTTACTTCATATACAACAGCTAAACAATTCTATAATTTTAGGGGATTTTTTTGTGAATTTGAATTGGGTATTTTCAGTTACGCAATATTTGCTGCAATAAACCATATTACAATGCCATCTTTATTGAAGCGGCATTTGACCGTCAGTAAAAAAGGTAAAACCGAAAGTGCGCCATTGCATAATATCCGATTGTTGGAAATTTCTCAAAGAATTCTCATTATCGGGCAACCCTTTCGCGCCGAAGGAAGTTATCCATCCAGCAAAAGGGTCGAGGGCAAAAAAATGCACCCTTTTGCTTTTTACCTGTTTTTTCGCTGACACTACGTGGGAAGCAGATGAGCGAAAAAAAAAACGTGCAACAAAGATAAACCTCACTACTTCGGACACCAATCATCATTAAAGGGATAAGGGGCAGATGCGCCGAGGGAGAAAAAACTATATTTATTGCGGGGAACTATAACTTGCACCTTTGAAAAAAAAATATGGGGCTTATCTGAGCTAAATAAATTTATTGTCGAGACGATGATGCATGGGATTCAGAAATTTCAGTGTCGCAAAATGGATTGTGGTAATTAAATTAAATTCCTGGAAGTGATTTTTACCAGGGTGGAATGCAAATTTTTATTAGTGGCAATTTGCAATATTGTAAAATAAAATTACAATAGTTCAACAGAATTCATGAATTCATCTATAAAATGAGTAATACTATTGTGTCTTCAGGATTGTAAACATAAAAATAAACCACAACATAATAAATTCAAATCTAGTCAAAAAAAAATCTAAATCCTAATTCTAGATGAGAGGAATTATTAAGATGACCAGCTAATGTTTTTCCGCAGAAAATGGTTGTAAACCTACCAATTACAAACAAAGATGGGAAGAAAGACCGATAGTCTATTGGCGGTTCATAATAAATAAATGTAATAAATAAATATTTTTAAAGGTTTTTAAATCTCTGTCAATAAAGTTCTTTAATATAAAAATGTTATTACAAAAATATAGTAATTTTTTACCATGTGTGATCAACATTAATTGTAACCTAATACATTTCAAGCTTTGAAGGAAAAATAGTTTATAAAATAGAAACAACCTTACTTGTTGCAGAAAGTATTAAATAAATTCAAAAAAACGAAATATAGCCTGAATATATAAATATTCAACCTGTTCGTAACTCTGCAAGCAAAATTAAGTCTTACAAAGACTATAGCTTCTTCCTCTCCACATCGTTATTACAAAAAATTATTTATTTATTTGTTTAGTAAAAAGAGATACAGATAGGGCGAATCTCAAATATAGTATCTACAAATGGCAAAATCGAGTAAATTTAATAATAATAATAATAACACAGCAAACACACTAAATGTTTACATATATAGGGGGTAGGTGAACAAAACGGAACATAGGATTTTCAATGTTAATTTCCTTATTTTGAAACATTATCATTCCCTGATTATTTTTAAATAAATTTTTTGTAGGGCAAAAATTTCTGCATGCGGTCATGCTATTATTTATTTTTTTTGCATTCACCAAACCCGAAAAAATGATCAAATAAAAATGATACTTTTCACGAAAATAATGGTAGTCATGAAATTTAAAAAAAAATGGTGTACAGATGATCGGTTTGGTTTTTATGAATGAAAATAGAAATAATAGCATGGAGCCATACAGAACATTTAATGGCAAACATATACATGGCAAATGGCAAACTGCAACCACTTCACAATTTGCACTTTTTCTTTTTTTCTTGAATGCAATACATTTTTAATGAAAATACTTGTAAACAGTTATGAAGTATTCAATCAATTTGACAGAAGACAACAGAACAACAGCGCGTATTTTTTTTAAATTTCGTGTCAACCATTATTTTCGTGAAAATTATCATTTTTATTTTATTATATTTTCTGGTTTTTGTAAATGCAAAAAAATAATAGCATGAATGTATGAAGAAATTTTTACTCTACAAAAAATGTATTTACATGTTTCCTCTAAAATGATCAGGGAAGGTAATATTCCAATATAAAGAAATTAACATTGAAAATCCTATGTTCCGTTTTGTTCATCTACACCCTGTATATATATGCTCATATATGATAATTAGACGTAGAACATTTCGTGCTTTGATGTACTAACATAAAATTGGTGCCGGAAGAAAAAATACCATGATACTGGCAATCGTTTTTACAATCACAAAAAATATACCTACTGCGGTAAATCGGTTTTACGGCAGATCTTAATAAAATAAACTGATGCCATTATCGTCAATAAATTCAGTCCTGATGACTTAAAATAAAGCAAAAAAAATTCTACCAAGAAAAAGTTTACTTGATTTTTTTATGTTCTATAATTTTTACACGACATACAAGAAAATGGTTATCCAGTAAAAAAAACATTTTCAAGGAAAATAACGGCTTAACGTTTGAAAGAAAGTCACCGCTCTTTCTAAGAGGGTTCAGATTTTAACAACCCTCTTTATAGTAATGAACGGTTTGTTGTGCCAGGCACAAAAAATATTATCATTTTATTGGTAGGTCCCATAAAATCAATTTTTTTTAGAGAAATGTGAATCTAATAACATAAGAGTTACGTAATATTAGAAAAAATAAACCTTTTAGTTAAAGTTAAACGAATACTAAACATTGCAAAAATAAATTATTTAAAGACTAACTTATTTAGGAGTATTTGTATTTGTATTTATTGGTTTCATTCAAGTGCTTACAAAAATATAAATCTTAATATGTACATACAAATTATTCACAAGTTCTTTTTTTTTAATTTTTTTTTTATTAAAAGGAAGGATGGTTGATGGGATTTCGGGTTAAGGAGAGTGAATGACATTAGGGAAATTGGCGTAAGCTACTTGGCTATTCTGCCATAAACGATTCTGTAATAAATTCATATATTGATATGAAAGGACAACCACTAGACATCCATGGACCCGAACGGCCACTTCTTCGTTCCGAAAAAGTGACCGCGCGGATGGGATTCGAACCCACGACCACGAGGCCCTTAAGCAGGAGCTCTACTCACTGGGCCACCGCGGCCCCCTAGTTCTTTTTTTAATTTTTTTTTTTCGTTTCAATATGTATTTATAATTGCCGTTTTTTATAGAAATTAATTTAAAAACTTTTTATGGTTATTCTTCTTTATTTCAAAATTTTACTACATATTAAGATTTTTTTTTCGTGTTGGTTCATTTCAAATTTAGCCACTTTAACGAAATTTTAATATTTGATGCATTTACTTCGATGATGATCAAACCAATGTCCGAACTCGGATTTTAACCCCTAGCACCGTATCTCTAGAGCAGGGTATCCAACCGGTGGGTTCTTAAAGCGACTAGACTATACAGAGATTTTTCGCTCGACTACATCGATCGTCATCACTTGCCAGTTATTGCTTTTCGAACAGCGCATATAGTGGTGGTATATCAAACTAATTAAACGTGTAAACTTTACTACATTTAATGTTAGTGTGTGCAGCATAGCCTCTTAAAAAAGAAAATGTTTCAGGAAAAGTGGATATAAAATTAATCACTACAACATTATTAGTCGATTGTGGTGTTTAACTAACGTAAAATAACGGATTTGCATAAGTCGCTGGAACTAAATCAAAATCTTGGTTTCGCCAGAATCATTAGCAATGACTTTGAGTATCCACAGATTTTGCGTTTTGTCGGTTTCAAACATCAGAAGCTTGATTTAACAAACATGTTCCAACAACAGATTAAATCAACTCTGCAAGCATCGTACAAAGCCGCGTTGTAAATTGCTAACAAAAATTGGAGAAATGCTTATCAAGCCAAGCTTGTTGAAGATGACGCAGTTAATTCTTATAGAAGCCAGTGAATAAAGTGCGATGAGTATCTAAGAGGAGGATTTCAGATATATCCGTAGATGTGAAAAGATTCCCTATGGCGTTTCTTTTAATTGGATGCAGGCTTATGTTTTCAGCTTGTTTTTGTGATATACGTTCATTTTGGTGATTTTATATCTTTGCAAATCACCTGAAACCACTACCACAAGATATAATGGAAATAATTAATGGATTTTTTTTAAACTGGAGGGCTTCAGTGGGGTTTGTAAAGATATTTGTTAGGACAGAAATCCGGCTCCAAATAAAAGTACAATAACTTGTTCCCAAAGCAAAGTTCACTCCATGATTCAGCTATATGTTCTTGCCCGTCAAACTTTTTCAGTTTATATGCGGGAGATACTTGATTCATTGATGAAAATTATACAAAATCTGAAGGGCTCAATACGCGTATATCTGATCACAAAGTTCTTCTGTACGCTGGTTACCGAAAATAAACGTAAACATATGGTTTGATTACTTATTTTGAAAATGAGGCTTGGAATAAAAGAGTTGCGTACTTGGCACACATTTTCGATTAACTGAATAAAAAACTTTCAATTACAAACTAAAGATACCAACAGTTTTCAGTTCAGTACAGCATTCAGGCAATAGATTCCGCCACTTTGGCGTTTTTACCTTTGACGGTGTTTGGAATACTTATATTCCCATAGTAATTTCCGTTTCCGCATCAGTCCCCTGCGGTTGACCACGGTCAAGGTTCGGTCTCCTTCCGCTCTACTCTGAGGAGAGTTTTTAGTTGGTATACTCCCGCCATTCAGGGGGAGGACTCCAACACTGCCCCACTATAGGGGCGTCTATAAAAGATCTTCTCTCCTCTCTTAAAAAAAAAAAGTTTTCGCATCAGCAACTAACTACACTGATGAAACCTGAAAGTTCGAAACCGGTTTATAGGTGTTCTGAGGGGGAAACAATATTTAATGTTCACAGTGTTTAGTTAATTGTATCGAAAACTGGCGTCAGGGAGTAAATATTGGAAATATTGCCATCTTTGAAAATCTCCGTCGTGTCGTAGATTAATCTGAAGTAAATAATTTTGAAAGAAGAAATTTTGATCACCTTGAATACGAATTCCAACGCTATTCCGGAGATTGCAGAAAACGAATCAGCCTTATTACGACGCCCATACCTTCTTAGATATCTTAGCATTCCTAATGAAGTGCAAGATGAATTGCTAGATACGCAAAACGATTGATTGGCTCATGACCTATTTTATATTAAATTATTATTATATTCTACATATATTAGCACCTACGTTACATTACATTTCGAGAAAAATCTCTAAATCAGTTTTAACAAAAACAGAAGAAACCCACTTTTTTTTTAGGGTAATGGACAATTTTCAGTCAATTGTATTGAAAACTAGAATCGGAAAGTAAATGTTGGAAATATTGTCATTTTTTAAATCTCTGTCGTGTGGTAGGGGAATCTGAAGTAAATTAAATTTTGAAAGAAGCATATTGATTCTCTTGCACACAAATTTTAACTCTATTTTCCGGAGCTTGCAGTTCTGTTAAGACGCCCATCTTCTGCCTTCCTAGATATTAGCAGCATTCTTGATGAAGTGCAAGAAGAATTTCTACATATGCAAAACGATTCTTCATCTCCTGAACTATTTCAAGAAAAATCTCTTGATTACATCGTGTTTTACTGCTACATATTTATGCGAAATTGATTTTCAACTCTTGTGAATCTGACAAAAACGCAAGAAATAGATTGAATATTGAGGCTGATATGAGGTTAGCCTTAACCAACCCAAGCTGGTTGCCAAGATACAGCTACAGATATCGCAATATCAGAAACGGCTGAAATTTGTATCTATTTTATTTTCTCATTTTTGTTTGACTGCAATTTGTTTATGCTTATCATTTTTGCTTATTTGTGTACTATTTTTGTTGTAAAAAAATAAATAAATGTGGATATAAAAAGTTTGTGGTTCGTGACTAAATTCGCAGTAAAAATACTGTCGCAGTTCAGAAAAGGTTGGGAACTGCTGATCTAAAGGGTAAATTTCTTATTTAGGAATTATAATCAATGGAATACTATTTTAGAAGATATGTGTAAATTAATATTTTCGTGCTAATCAAAAATCAATTTTTACATCAGTGTTTAGAATGTGATCATCAATTTCCCGACGTAGGTGATCTTTATATCTTAAATTATTGCAACCTGTTTAGTGAAAAGTCGCTATTCGTTAGCCTCAAAATATTTAGGAAAATTTAATCATTCGTCAATTTGTTTATAATTAACTTGATAATGATGGAAACATATTTAAATAGAATTATAAGGTGTGAGCCACATTTTGTTTCTGAGTTGGCCATGCCTGACAGAGAGA
Organism: Ocypus olens; assembly: GCA_910593695.2. Taxonomy (NCBI): domain Eukaryota; kingdom Metazoa; phylum Arthropoda; class Insecta; order Coleoptera; family Staphylinidae; genus Ocypus; species Ocypus olens. The sequence goes on along the minus strand of OU343055.1, from coordinate 13,322,233 downwards.
GAGAGAAACATAGCAGTCATGTCTGAGATTAATTCATTTTCTAATATCTAATTCTAGTCTCATGACGTAATAATATGCGACATACCTCATTTATCTCAGAGCCAACTCTGAAACAAAATTTTGTGGCTGACACGATATAACTGTATAGTATTTTTTACAATAATTAGTTGTGACTAAAACATGGTGACATTTACAATTCAATCAAAATAAATAAATAAATAAATAAGTTTTATTTACGGATTCTCCATTACAAAAAAATGCATAATTAATTATTACTTAAAACTAAAATATTGATTGATTACCCATTACTTATTTAACCTGATTAGTTTTAAGTTTTTGATGTATCTGATGTATTCTTTATTGTGCAGGTTAAACAAATTGAGAATGTTTTATTCAAATGATAAATTGCATTTGTTGGATCTGAAGACTAACTTCAACGTTATAAAATACAAAGCATTTGGTGTAATTTTTATATCTGCTCTAGATTTGTTTTTTTTTTCAAATCCACGGCGAATTTTAGAACTATTATTCCTGATAACCTCTTTGTATGTTCAAAACATACCAATTTATGTTGATCCATAAATCTTTGATCCCTGGTAGTCATGCAAAACGCAAAACAACAAAAATAAACGGCCGAAATGCAAGAGTCGACTGCACAGAGTCGACTCGACTCTTTGCAAGAAGTAATTAGTCAGCTTGAAATAAATTGATGAGCAAAAAAAGGTTTTACACGAGTCACTTGACTCATTTCGACGAGTCCACTCTTGAATCAATCAACTCGACTATCTCTAAAGTAAACGGTACCTCATTATTTCGGTAAGTTAGAACTTAATTATAAAAATGTCGTTCTTATTGTCAATAAATTCACTTACGGTTACTAAAATAAAATCGAACAAAAAATGGGTTTAACTCTTAAATTTTCGTATTTTCTATAATTTTTGTGACAACACGCAAAAAATATGTAAAGGATAGAATTTATTTAGGGATATTACCTGAAAGAGAGTCGGCGCTTTTTAGAAGGGTTACAATATTTACAACCCCCTTTATAGCAATGAACGGTTTGCGACACCCAGCACAAAAAAATCGTTATTTTATTTGACCGGCTTCAATAAAATTATCGTTTTGTGGAGAAATAAGAAAATAGAAATAGTTAATTTGTACAAAATATATACATTTCATTAAGAGTTTCAAATCGCCTAATCGTTTTATGTGAATCCGACTAATTTGCATGCAAGAAGTACAGATTTACCAACCGCGTTCGTTTTGAAGTTTTCAAAATCTGAAAAGTCGACTTTTTATAAAATTCTCCTTGCTTATCAACTTTGTTACTATTTTAGCTAGATTAAATTTTTTAACGCAAACCCATGGGCGAAGTTTGTTCAGGTATTTTCCCACACAAATCCTTGAATAGAGCGTGAAATTGCTAAAAATTATTGTTTGTGTACAATTTTATGTAATATTTAGTTTCTGAAATGTTATTATATATGTCGGTATGTTTGATAACTTTCCCCTGTTATTAGATCTATGTATCTGTTGGGAAACAAATCAATTATTATTATTATTATTATTAAAAATTGTTATAATTTTCGGGGCTTGGAAATAATATATAAAAAAACAGCTATCAACTTTAATCTTACAAAAATTAATATAAATTCATTAGACATTTTAATTTCGTAAAGAATACATTAACACCATCACCAGATATTGTGATACTGACACATGATCAGAGCGTGAAATTTGTAAAAATTGTTATACATTTGGTGGCTTGGGAAAAATTTGAAAATAATTGCTATTAACTTAAATTTTTCCAAAATTACTCAAAATTCACCAGAGATTACGATATCGTAATGAATTCATTCACAGCATTGCCAGATTTCGTGATAATTACACGTAACGAAAGCGCAAAATTACGAAAAATTGTTACAATTTTAATGGCTCGAAAAAATATAAACGCAACTACCATCAACTTGAAATTTATTAGAAAAATAATTTTGTAAAAGAAATATTAGCTTGACTTTCCATTTCACCTTTATTAAATTTCTTAGCACTATTTTGTATGAGTATTTGTTTCTTAGATGTTGCATTCATCTTTCACTAATAACTGAGGGTGTAACAATAGGAATATAATAAAACAAAAATAAATTGTATTTTATATGGAATGAATTTAGCATTCTAAACAATAATAATTGAATTGTCGTATTGAATTTATTTAATGCTTTCTGTAACAAGTAAGGTTGTTTCTAATTTATTAATAATAATTGAAGTGACTACGATGAGAATTATTGAGAATATTTGTGAAACAAAAAAATGTTCAATATAAAAATTAATTGTTTTATAGTATTGTTTGTTTATTTGCCTACGAATGATCCAACTCAGGAGTTGAAAAGTTAAAAATAAATCGCGTTAATTTTACAGCACTTCAGTTCAGTCAACTTTTCGAGCACCAATGTTTTTGTTTTCGTCCATAAATTTCCAAGTTAATATGTTCCGGGTTTAAAAATTCCAAACAAATTTACATAAACTGTTTCATTTAGGATTTAATCTATTTTGCATATACCGGGATAAAGATCCACTGTCTTTCATTAAACGAAAAGAATAACTGAAAAATGTTCTACTTAAACTAAATGTGCGTGTTTATACTTTAATTTGTTTCAACAGGTTTATTTAAAATATATAAATTATTTTAAAAATCTCTTCAAAGCCCCTTATTATTAAATTTTGTATCCGACGTCCACATTTCACATTTAGACCACTTGTATTTTAATGTATGTATTAATTGATTCGTTGAAAATTCATCACTTGTTAAATATTAAAGTAAGAACCCTGTTTTAAGTTCAAAAAACTTTTATTGTTGAAATTGTTGAAATTACACTGAACAATTTCTTCGCCTGAAACAGCCACAGTGCGGCGAAACAATTGTTGCGTGTGATTTAAAAAATTTTAACCATATAAGTTTTTGAAAATTAAAAATTATTTTTACTTTAATACAAATGCTTGTATTTTTATTTAAAAATCACCACTGTGGCCACTTTTTATTTCAAATTCCATTTCTTAATTCAAAAATTGGAGGAGTCAAGACAATTTTGAAATTAATTCTTTAGCGCCAAGATAATTATTTGGTCGTTACGACCTTTCTTTAAATAACATTTTTGCTTAAAAAATAAAGTTTGTCTGTCCAACAATTTTATTAAAATCCATTTTTGTTATCCGGGATTGCTAAAATAAGACACTTGGTACAACAAAACAACAAACAAAAATTTGTTAATTATAACTGAATATTTTGGAAAAAAATCATAGTTTTTGTCCTCAATCATGTTTTTGTACATTTTCTGTACAACATACAAAACTGTTTATACAAATTGATATTTTTGATGCCCTGAAGTGTCTGTCTTATCGAGTTAGTCAGTCTGAGATGTAGGAAATGAAGTGATGAAATGAATTCGAATGTTGTGAAAATGTCTTTGAATTTTAGGTTGATATTGGGATCTCTGCGTAAATTTTAATGATATTATTTATCGATCTGACTTTTAATAGAATGAAAATTTGACAAATAATGTCCTTAAATTTAGAATGGCTAAATGGATTTATCAATACTAAAGGTTGTTGAAATGAGGCACTTGGTTGGTTTCACAATTCTTTACTATTTATTCGGACTAGTTTCGATTTTTACATCATTATCTAGGAATAAATAGGAAATAGGAAAATAAAGTGCCTCATTTCTACAACCTTTAATATTAATTTATTAATTGTTTCACCACGCGATAAACATGAGCCATTCAACAAATGGATTTATAAAGCTTTAGTAAAAGATATTTTCAAATTTAGCTTTACACTTAAAGCAATTAACTGATTAATTATCGAATAAAAAATTATATAACCGAAAATGTTTGGTGGTATAGCATAAAAATGAAGAGGATGGTTGATTATAAAAGTCTAACTATATCAGAATGAAATATTGATAAAATTCCGTTCCAAGGTAATGACATGGTCTGAGGAGGATGGACGCCCGCGACGTGATCCACCGATTGTTCGCCGAGGGTCCGAAACTACCAATCATGTAGATGAGGTCAAAAATGAACCATTTGTTGGGGCCGTGTGTCCCGTTAGGTTCTCTTCCGTGTTTTAAAGGCACCCCAATTTTTTTTTTTGTATCGCCGGTACCGTTTATTTCTGGGAAAACAACGGTCTCGGAGGGTGGCGGACTCGTGTATTTTTTATCTGAATATTGAACAGCTCGAGGTTACTTCCTATTGTTAGCAAATGTTCCGCAACGGATGATTTGCCCGCGTCTGAACTTTATCGGTATTTCAAATATTGACAGTTCTTCCTGAATACTCAAAAGCTCAGCAAATTAAAAGCTTTTTGTGCGCGCACATTTACGGCCTCGACACGTCGCTGTGTATATAAACACCTACAACGACAATGACGAATTTTACTTGAGAAAATCGAATAATTGAGATTTCATGGCACACGCTGATGAAATAGATGTTAATTCTTTCACGTAAAAAATGTATTTCTAGAGAATGTTAATATTAAAAGAAAAATCATCGTGAAACGTAATTGGATTAAATTATTTATATGTAAAATTACGCCTCGAATTAAAAAAAATAAAAATATATACAAGATGTTCCATTTAAAATTTAAAAATTGATGTCACTTCCGATGAAACCGAAAGTGCAACCAAAGATTTTGGATGACCACTAAACTCCAATCTGCTTTTAGTATTTTACTAAATTTTATAGGTTTTACATCTATTAACAGAAGATGTGCAATTCTTCCAAACTTTCTTCGAAAGCGAATTTTTTTAAGACTCAAAGCTTTGCAAGGGTGCTGCAATGGCCTAGTGAGTAGAGTTCCTGCTCACGGGCCTCGTGGTCGTGGGTTCGAATCCCATCCGGGCGGTCACTTTTTCGGAATGAAGAAGTCGCTGTTCGGGTCCATGGATGTCCAGTGTATGCCCCCCCCCCCATTCAGTATATAAGTAATAGTGATTATACATAAATAAATTTACAGAAATCAATACAAATAGTTAAATGATACCTCTGGAGGAATGGACCAGCTTCCTATGCCAAAAAAAGCTTTGCAAATTAAAAGTTTTTTGTGCGTGCATATTTACGGCTTCGACACGTCTTTGTGTGTATAAGCACCTACAACAATGACGAATTTTACTTAGGAAAATCGATAATTAAGGTTTCGTCACACGAAAGTAAATTTTTCGAAAGCCAATTCTTCGCATCTGGACTTAATAACATGATATCGATGCTTGAATTTGAAACGTATTTTCTCCGTCATCGTGATCATCAGATCCGTGAGCTTTATCTTCCAAATCTTTCTCACTGCTTGTTGGTACTGCAGACGAAGAAGGCAAACATTTGCAGCGAACCTCTTCAACATAAGTTGGATTATGTTTGAATGTTTTAAGGATCTACCGCGTTCACTCCATCTAGATCTATTTTTTAAGGTAGAAAACTGTATATAGTCTTAACTGTTATCAGGTCGACCATGATTGCATGATTTTTTGGGAATAATAATTGATTCAAAAGCCTCGACACTCTAAAAGAGTATTTTTTTTTTTATAAAAAGGAAGGATGGTTGATGGGAATTCAGGTTGAGGATGATTTGGAATTGGCGTAAGCATCTAGCTATTCGGCCACTAACGATAATTACGTTGAGATTTCATTTTAATAATAAATGGGACAAACACTAGACATCCATGGACCCGCACGGACACTTCTTCGTTCCAAAAAAGTGACCGCACGGATGGGATTCGAACCCACGACCACGAGGCCCGTGAGCAGGAGCTCTACTCACTAGGCCACCGCGGCCCCTCTACAAGAGTAACATATTAGATTTTAAACAAATTAGAAACAACTTTACTTGTTGCAGAAAGCATTAGATAAATACAAGAAAACGAAATGTAGCCTGAATATATGAATATTCAGGCTACATTTCGTTTTCTTGTATTTACATTAGATTTTAATTAACTTGAGAAAACGACACTTGCAGATGCTTTAAATAAATGTGATAAAGACAAAATATAGTCTGAATATTTTATTTTGATAGCAAATGCGAAAATTACGTACATGCAATATTACAGACACGGATATGACAAATGCAACAACAAAAAAATCTTCGCAAGGTAAATGGTCCATGTTAATTATTTTTTAAACAAAAATTTATTGCAACCGTTGCATTGCGGTTTGTAATTATAATCGAGAAATTTTGTTGCAATACAATACGACTAAATTACAAAAATGACCTTACAAGAGTTTGCGTTAATTAATATCGTTGCATTACATGCCATTAATAAATACGCCACCTATTATATTATAAACATAAATGTCAAATTTTCAATGCAATTTAATTTAATTTTCATTTCCGGATTTTAACAGCTTGCGTTTCGCAGGACTCCGACAGATCAAACAATTTTAATTAATGGCGGTTTTGAGTGACAGGGCTGATTGTGTTTGTAACAAGTTCACACATTAATACATAAAATCACACGGCCGAAGAATCACGCGATTAATGGCCAGTTGAGCTCCAGAAACTATTTATAGGTTTGTTTTAATTTATTTTTTATTAGATCTATGTAACAGGTTCTTTGATAAAATTGGTTTATATAAATATTGAGTGTAAGTTACGTATGTTTCAAAACCAAAAACTCCAGAAACTATTTATAGATATTGCATAGGTTTATTACAATTTAATTTTTATTAGATCTATGGAACAGTTTCTTTGGTAAAATTGTTTTAAAATATTATTATTGATTAATATTAATTATTAAAATTAAAAATCAGCGAATTGTTCATTTGAAAAATAAGTTTCAATTAATTTTGAACTCTCAATAGTTATTAACGCAATAAGACCGATATGAAGCAAAAGACGAGATTAAATATTGTAAACCCGAGTCTGTTATTTGCGCATCGACCATATGGCGTTTAATACTTTTCTTAATACCATGAATATTTAATACGCTGAGAGCAATATTACTTCGAAATGCATACTAGAAATTGTGAATCGGGAAAATCTCAGTGGCGCGTGTACATTTTATAAGCACGACAAAATTCATGTACATTATGTTGCTTACATTCTTTGATGCATAAAATTAGCTTATTTTTAAATTTTGCATATACAGGTTGCACGGGCAACTTTTGCATTAGAAGAGATAGAGAGATGGTCAAATGAGCAAAAATGTGCAGGTTCGAGAGCTCTTTAATAATCCACCCCAATTGTTCAAAATAAAAATAAAAACATAATCTCCCAATTTCTTTCAATGGCCGTAACTTCCCTGCTACCCAAGACACCGAGAACCAATTTGCATGGCAATTTATTTTATTTACTTTCATTGGCACTTTAATTTTAATTTTTAGTAATATAACCTAACCTCCAAATTTTAAATTGGTAAAGGGCAATATTTTTGACCCTTTTAAGAGGGTACGCAAGCTGTTAAAATCCGGAAATGAAAATTAAATTAAATTGCATTGAAAATTTGACAGGGAATGCAATTGATACATAAACTTCTTCAAAATTTTGAAAAAATAACCCTATTATTTTTACGGGCAGAACTCACTAGTGCCATGATCACAATAACTTTGCTTTTTGTTTATCAAATTATGTTTCGTGCCTCTTAATAGTGTCATTGTTATCACTTGAAATTTAAAAAAAGTGATGTATTTTATACGTATATCAAGTGCTACAAGAACGTAGAGCTTACACGTCAAACATATAGAGCTCGATTACCAGAAAGGCGATTACCTGATCGTAAAACGATATTACGATTAGACAGGAATCTAAAGAATTCAGATTCGTTTGCTGCAGCGAGACCAAAGATGTACAATAATAATACAGAAAAGGAAGTATGTTTCTTCTAAAGAAATTTCGCAGAGTGTGGGTCTGCCAAAGTCTCGAATTTCAGAGATTTTGAAGAAATTATAAAAATAAACCATCTCAAAGATTAAGACCTTGAGAAGCAGAATGAAGACTGCACTTTTGCAACTGGTATTTGGGTCAAATGAACGCAAATCCCAATTTCAAGAATATTGTTTTGTGGACAGATGAAACTATGTTTACCAATTGTGATATGTTTAATGGACATAATAAGCAGCACTACTCTCAAAATAACTTACAGCTGACTCGTCCAATTCTAAACCAAGATAAATTACTTTTCAATGTTTGGTGTAGCATAATAAATAATAGATTAATAGGCCCCATTATTTTTAATAGTAGTTTAATGAGGAGATCAAAGATTTAATAGAAGCGTTGCTACTAGAGACTACTAGACAGGTATGGTTTCAACAGGATGGGTGTCTTTCCCATAATGCTCGTGTCATTACGGACCATTTAAAAGAGCAACTTAATTGGGCAATTGCTTACCGTTAAGTTGGCCTGCAAGATCACCTGATTTGACTCCATGTGATACTGTTAAAAATAAAATCTATCGTCCTACATACAACAACGTTGAAGAATTGCAAGAAGCAATCATCGAGGCATTGCACAGTATTGATGGTAATACCATCCGTAAAGTAATGAATAGTGTTCAGAAATCATGCCAACTTTGCATTAAACAATGATGGATTATTTGAGTAATTTATCGTTTATCATTTTTGTAGTTGAGTTTGTGTGACAGTTCGCTGTTATAAATAAATTTTGTTTTATTACTATCCATTATAATGCCTTAATTGATTTTGAAGATACCATGTGACACATCATTGCATTCAGAAAAAATACCCCCTTAAAAGGGCCAAAAATATTGCCAGGTACCAATTTAAAATCAGGAGGTTACTAAACATTTATACAAATAAAATTTCTTTTATGAAGTTCCGATTAAAGTGTTTAAATTGCCATGCAAATTGGTGTCTTGGGTAGCAGGGAAGTTAGGGTAAATGAAATAAATTGGGAGATTTCGTTTCTATTATTATTTTGAAGTAGTGGGCCATAACATGTGAGATTTGGGGGTGGATTCTTAATGAGCTCCAGATCCTCCACCTTTTTGCTAATTCTAAATCTCTTCAAATTCAGAAGCTGCCTATGTTGTCCCTACGAAATCCGGGCGCCCTTTATAAAATAAAGGATTAACTTTGAAGCTTTCAGAACATTAAGAAATTGATGAAATGAATAATCTTGTGATCAAGCTTATTCAATGATAACCTGAGAATTCAAAGTTATTAATGACTGACCAATTTGTCAGCTCACGATAAGGCGTAGGTTTAAGGTGACTTCACCAGCTCCGGTTTGAAAACTTTTTAAAGGCCAAAAAAATTTTTTTTGGGCGTATATATAATTATAAAAATTTTAGGGATTGTTTTTTAGCATTAACGACTTTTGAGTAACAAATTTTTTATTTTAGAAATTTAAATCCAAATTAGAAATCCATCCTTTGTGTTTGCATAAAATTAATAAATATAAATCAATTAAAATCAAGAAGAATCAGTGATATTTACTAAAAATAACAGCTTGCGGGTATCTTAGTCACATGTCAGTCTAGACACTATCGTGAAAGAGGAGGGTAGTTTTGATGTTTTAGCACATTGGCGCTTCAAGGCCGTTCAACTAATTTTGCTCGCACGGTATTTGTGGTTGTTTCGTAAATTTAGTTTTTTCTAATATAATACAAGGATGGGCTGATAAGCATTTCCCCCACGTTCATACTTCCTCAACAGATGGTAGAACTGTCATGCAACAGATACTGAACTGATCTTCAGACTCTCCTCTACCTCTTCAGTTAAAAAGAAGTACTAGCAGTGAACCGTTGTGTTGTTAAAAAGTGAATAATGGAATCTTAGGCAGTGGCTCAGTCCTTCCGATTAAAGCAACGCGCTGTCACTGAATTCTTAACGCAGAAGTTGCCGCTCCAAGGGAAATTTATCGGAGGATGCAAATTGTTTACGGTGAGCATGCGTTGATGTGAGTACTGTGCATCGTTGGGCCAGTAACTCTAAGGATACTGATCCACAAACAAGTGACTTGCGTGACAAAGAACGATTTGGACGTCCTGTGGCAGCAACCAATGCATTTAATAGGGCAAAGTTGACAGACTGATTCAGGATGATCGTTGCATCACTCAGATTACAATTGCGAGACCACACACTTCACTTGTCACCACGGCAGAGTTTCAGAGATTAAGCAAATTAAAGTAAAAATTTAATGTTTTTGTTAAAAATAACAAACTGAAAATGAAAAATATGGTATTTCTCATTTAGAGATACAATCTCGCCACCATACGGCATCCACATACATCCCAGATTTGGCACTGTGTGTTTCCATCTCTTCCCAAAAATGAAAGATCTGCGGGAAAAGCACTATGTAACCAATGAAGAAGTTGAGAGGCTGGATGCGTGCCAACTTCTTCCAGGACGGCTTCAGAAAACTCATCGTTGGCAGAAGTGTATCCACTTGTCTGGTGATTGTGCAGGAAAATAAAAACACTTTCTAAGGATTATTTCAGCGTTTGGTTTATTAAAATATTTCCATCCAAATGCGAATTACGAAGTTATAAGTCACCCTCGTAGTATTTTATGTATTAATTGCCGTAATCTATAATTGTTTCCGTGGTACATGTAATGTTTACTAAAAATTAGTTCAATTCCACAACGTTTAAAACCGAAAATTACCAAAAAATCTGTCATCGTTGTGTGACGTGGAATTACTGGTTATAGAAACCAGTAACCAGTAAATTGCAACGGAGAAATGTTGGTTGGTATGCACGAAAAATAAACATTAAACGTGATATATTAGGGTTACGTTGTTTTAAATTTATGGTTATGATTTTTGACTTTTAGATATTTTAACGGCCATGGCTGTTTTAACAAACTTATTGATTGAGCGTAAAGTACTGTTGTGGGAAAAAATGGGCAATTTTTTAAATCAATGAATTTTCGCAACTTTATTGCTCAAAAATAAGAGAAGTTTTTTTCCCATATAATACATAAACAAAAAATATATAAGGTATCTTCTAGTGCACATTGCCCGTAGAATGGTGTGTTGTGAAACAATGCCTTTGGTTTGAGCTTGCACTTTTGGCAAAAAATTGTTGTCTGGCCATTTCTGCAAAGTCTGCAGCGACCTTTTTCGGCAAAAACTGAGAAATTACTAAAATTATCTAAGCGAGTGTCTTCAGTTGGACGTGGAACAACTGGAAATTTGTTTTTTTTGTTGGGTTGGTCACGTGTAGATGAGTTTTTTCTTTGTCATATTTTTGGAATGAATCAAGGATTTTGCTATGTCAATTTAAAAATATTTTAGGTTGTTATGCTCTTTTCCTTGTGCCTCCATATCTTAAAGATGAAGTAGTCATGCGTTATTGTCTACCATTTGACTAAAGATTGAACCTTTTTTTAGATTTGAATGGGATCTTGTAGGGTGATGATGCATGTCTGATAAATTAACGCCACCCATGTGGATGTTATATTGCTCGACTATTTGGCGACATTGAACATTTACTCTCTTTTTTCTTTGCTGTAACGTTGAACTTCAAAAACCGGACTATAAGAGACACAAGAACTCGCAATTGTCACATATTTTGTGTCGGCCCATTTGACCACGGCTTCTCCAAAATTATTGCCAACTCTAGAGTCAAAGCTCCCCCTCCCTCTTTTCAGAAGAACTATGTCTTCTTCCTCTCACATCCTGAGCAATTTTTCGGAAATAACTTTAAGGGGCAAAGTGCATAAATATAGTTTGTTTACCGCACCCTTAGCAACGTCTCTTATTTCTGGAGGTGTGTAAGTAATATTCTTGATTTAACATTTTTTAAAATGAACTATTGAAATAGTTATATAATCAAATATTAAATTCGTTCGAAGGATCAAATGTTTTCAGTGCTGTCACATGTTAAAAGATAAAACTCACTATGTTTAAGTATATATTTTATTTTAGAAATAAATCCTTAACTAAAATTGAAGTAAATAAAATAGTATATTATACTTGTTTAATAAGAGGCATTGTGGGGCATTCGTTACATTGGAGCACTTCTAGCTGTGCGAGTCGTGCTCCAATCCCACTCGTGCCATAATATACCCTCTTATTAAACTTGTATAATAATGTACTATTAGAAATCGCGGGAAAGTGAATTTTTTACAGGACATTGTAAACGCCAAATGACGAAGTTTCTTAAATTTTTGTTTTCCAACCCCCTTAGGATTTGCCAACGTTGCAAATTTCCAGGAATTTATCTACTCTCTGGGTAAAAGAAAATATTCATGTGGTAACGACACTGTCTCTATCAGGTAAACTCAAAGACGATTGCAATGATATTCATCAAATTTTCAAAAAAACATGGGCAGTCAGCCGCGCCCAACCCCATTTTTTGTTTATGCACTGTATATTGCGTGGCGACCATATTCTTTGTATTTGTGACCAATTTCAGAGAAAGCCTCGTAGTCGCTCGTTCTAATTTTTCTCACAATTTTGAGCGGCGGTCTTTGCCAAATTCATAGTGTGATAGGTAACCTAAAATCGCATCAGATAGATTTTTTAAATTTTCAACAAAGATTCCACTTATCGAATAAAGTGACCACATTGAGTATCTTGGTAAAGGAGCCGTCGCTCTAAATAAGAGATTTCAGGCGTCACACCGCCCTTGGAGGGTCCATCAATGGTCGATCCATTCCTCAAGCATTTCACTACAATATTTGTATCAGCATTTTTATTTTTTCTTATTTAGCAACTCCTTAGCGAAATATAATTTTTGAAAATATGATTCACTTTTTCCGCTGTTAAAAAACTCAAGTAACTTTAGAAACGCCATTGTGGCGGAATCTATTGCGTGAATGTTGTACTGAACCAAATCTGAGTGTCAAGTAACTTTGTTGAAATCACACTTTATTTATTATTAATGACTATAGTTTTGAAACTTCTTCTTAAACTAACAGTTGTCAAATGTCAACATTTGTTAACTGATGGTTTTAATTGTGTCGCAACTATAGCACTAATAATAAATAAACACTGATATTAACAAAGTTGCTTGTATTTTCGATTTATAAAAATGAATCACAAAAAAAGCCTTCACAATGATTTCATTTTTAGCGAGAAAAAATTACAATTTTCATGTATTATACCTCTGCATATTATTGATTTATTTTCACTATGGTTTCGACCTATTTTTATGCTGATTTTTTTTTCTGTTAGTAGGAATATGATAAGCTTCCGTTTGCAATTTGTAATTTAATTGTTGTAAGCCATGTTTTGTGTTCTGGACAGAACTGGAAAAGATACAAATCTGCAAATTCACATTTTTGCCCCTTATTGCTAAACTAGCCAGGGAAGTAGTCGTTTCAATAAGTTATTTGTTTATAGTCTTAGTAAGACTTAATTTTTGCTTGCAGATTAACGAACAGGTTGAATATTCATATATTCAGGCTATATTTCGTTTTATTGTATTTATCTCATGCTTTCTGCAACAAGTAAGGTTATTCCCAATTTGTTTATTCTTTAAATTGTGTTATTTAGTCGATTAAGGTAGTTGTAATTGTGAAGGTTAAAATAGGTACTTCATATTAAGGAAGTACTTATTTTAACCTTCACAATTCTTTAAATTGATTTGGCACCTAAAAGTGCCCCGAATCTATTCCCGACCCCTAGCTAATTCTACTAATTAAAAACTGACTTCAGTTTCTCAATATTTCAAATTCTTGACCAGTTTCGCCATTTTTAAATATAAAATCATTAAAGCCAATAAAATTCACAACACAATTATTTTTATTAATTGCTGGAACTATTGGGTATGTAAATTAATTCTGACTAAAACTATTGCTTTGGAGAATTCAAGACAGTAACGACGGATGCGCAATGTGCAGAAATCTTATTTCGATTCGGGAGGTCAAAGACACCACGATCGAAAATAGATGGTGGAAGAGCATCGCCAATTAAATAAATAATCAATTAGTTTTATTGATGTGCTGCTCGATAAAGGAACATGTACATCCTGAATTTATGCAAATTATAGTGTTTTTTCCACTATTACGAGGATGCTGGAAGGAAGCGCCGTTTTTTGTATCAAAGGAGAATTCTCTCTGCAACCTTGCGCTTTGTTATAGATTACACGGTGGACTGCACAAATGCACGCATTACAAAATGCAGTCCGATCCGAATCCTTGGCCAAGATTGAATTGCACCAAGCAGGAACAGGATTTTCAGTTAAGATCAAGGAATTAATGCGGTTCTAACACTTCAGGTACACATGTACTCTATCCTTGATTCCTTGCGGTTTTAAAATGCAGCAGCCGACCTTGAGAGTGGCTTGCAGATATTTTTCCTCTTTTTTGAAACGCTCTTTCTATACACACATACATATATTTTTTTGTCTTTATTGTCACGTACATAATTGTAACACATAAATCTGAATATTCCCATTACCACCTTGAACTTTACTTATCGAATGGTTTCCCCATTTCAATTAAAATTCATCATTTAATTATGAATATTTTCTATTAATTATTGTCTCCTTTATCGCGAGCTTTGTAATTATCTGCTAATAAATTATGGGCGAGAGGTGATAGATAATCCTTTTGTTTGTCGTTTAATTGATGGTCATGGCGCTTCGGCATTGATTATTTTGACGATCATTCATCAGCAAGTATGTTTGCTCATTCATTGAGCTGAATGAATCCGTGGAAGATTTCTTCGAATTGTGACTGGCGTCTTAATTCCGGGACGGTCTAGAAATGTGCTCCAATTTCTCGACACGATCGGATGGTGACCTTTAAAAATATCAATTGTGTTTATTTATAAAAATGTTGTCATTTTTGGAGTATATTGGAGAATGTTTACATTTTCCAAAATTCGTGATTATTGATTGTTTTATTGTTGTGATGATATAATAATAATAGTAGGACTTTATTTTCGGTTTGAATATTAGAAAAATAGTGATGTGGCCACCATGTTACTTTCTCCGATTTTTATGGCATTTGATCTTTGTCGTTAGTGTACTCGAAAACTAAAGAAAACTGATGTTTTTTTAACAAATTTTTGCAATTAAATTGAGCGCGCGGCGTTGCCTTAAAAATAAAATAAGTTTTGGGAAATGAAGGTATATCCATTTTATTCATTTCCAACTATTTCCAAGAAAACGGCCGTAATTAAAAAACAAAATTATTTAAATACTTTTTTCTAAATTTATCAATTCTAATATTTTGTTTCAAACCACTTAAGCACGGCGGTGACTGAAAAATAAGATGGTATAAAAATCCAAATATGTTTACTTTTTAAAATTTCAAATTTATTTTAATTATTTTTTTCAAATTTTTGCGTATTTTAATGGATTCGAGTGCGGTTTTGCCTTGAAAATAAAATAACTCTTGGAAAAATTAAATTACGTTCTTAATCAAAAGCTTTTAATCAAATATGTATTATTTCTAAATATTATTTAAATATTATTTCGTATCTCGGTTCCTGTAATTCCCATAAAAATATGAATGGATAGGTGTTTAGAATGGTCTCCTAGACTTAAAAAAAACAAAAATAAATTTTTGAAGAAACTTTTTTTGGAATTTCCAGTCGATCACGAAAAAGTAATTTTTCGTATCTCGGTATCTGAGTACAAAACGCTCGATGTACATTTGAAATATGATTTAAATTTAAAATAAACCATGAAAGCGTAAATATAAATGATACTAGCGAGTCGGAGAAAGTAACATGATGGCCACATCACCATTTTTCAATATGCATTCCAATTAATATTATGTGTGTCTGTATGTGCGCGCTTATCTCAAAAACGACTACATGAATTTACACCAAATTTTGAACATACGCCTTATTTGATAATCCAAAGAACTGAAAAGCTTTTGGTAAAATTTCGTACACCGAAAGTGGGTGTTTACGTCAACTGTTTTTTAGTTTCTCTCCGATAATTTTTTAAATGTGAAAAATACTACAAGAATATTTAAACAAATTTCGAAGGCAACAAAGAAAATAACATTTCAAAAAAATATTTTTCCTAAAATGTTTGTTTTTTGAAAAATAAAAATATTAAATTATTTTGATATTTTTGGTTTATAATTGGGAAACGATAATAGTTTTTTAATTTATATAAATAATATTTGCAGATAATTCCGAAATGAACAACTTATAAGAAATAAGTTTTTTTCGATATCTCTTTAGTTTTTGAGTAAACTGAAGGTAAACGTGATTAAAATTTGAAGTATAATTTGTCATTTTCATGTTTCATAATTTTGACGTTTCAAGCGTCAGTTTCATTTGATCCTTCAATACACTTGATGTACATTTAAAATATCTAAATTGAAAATTTAGAATTCTAGTAATGTCAGAAAGGATAATTTTACTATCAATTTGTACGATCAAAAGTTGTATTTTTCAACTAATAAAGATGGCCCTTATCAACTAACAAAGATAACATTTTGAACTGACAAAAATTGTTATTTATATCTGTAAAAAATGTTTTTTTTTTTCTTGAGCTTAAACTTTGCCAAAAATAATATATTGTTCAACGTGCGATGAAAGTTATATTTTTTTAAGCGAGAGAACAGTTTACCAAACGAGACGAAGCCGAGTTTGGCAATGTTCGCAAACTTAAAAAATGCATTCGATGAGTTTAACACTTTACTTTTTCCATCACCAATAATTGTATTCTATCATTGTTAAAAATTATGTTTCTACGCTGCCAAAAACTTGTATTGGGAAAATCGCGAAGAACTGTCAAATACAATATTGAACAAATGGGGAAGAACTGTCAAAAATTATATTTTTTCATTACCGAAAATAATGGTATACCACCATCAAATATTGTGTTTTCTCGCTATCAAAATTGGTATATTTTCACTGGAAATAAAGTTATTTTACTACTGTTAAAATAAGTATTTCTCCTCGATCAAAAAAGATTTTTTTTTGCTGTTAAAAACTTTCAAAAAAATGCATTTTTTTATTGTCAAAATGTATCGCCAAAAATGGAATTTTGTTAATGTCAAAAATGGGTTTTCTTCCCTGTCAAAAATTATGTTTCTTAACTCTCAAAAATGGATTTTATTCCCTGTTAAAATTGTACGTTTCCACTATCACATATAGCATGTCTCTATCGTCAAATCTTCAATTTCCCAAAAACAGTATTCTGCCACTGCCAAAAATCATCTTTTTTAACTGTTGAATATTTTTTCACTGGAAGGAAAGGTATTTTTCCACCGTCAAAAATTGTCTGTTTTCTTTGTAAAAATTCAATTTTATATCGCCAAAATGGTATATACTGTTAAAACTTGTACTTTTATAATATCAAACATAATTTTTCTCCCCTGTCAAAAATTATGTTTTTCCGCGGCTAAAAATAGTATTTTACCAATAATTTGAGGGTTATTTCATTGTCAAAAATAGTATTTCACCACACTCAAAATTGTATTTTAATATTCTGAAAACTCGCTCTGTCGCCAAAAGCAGTATTCTGCTATTGTCAAAAATCGCGTTTTTAACTGTTAAAAATGGCATTTTTTTCTCTGGAAAGAACCATGTTTTTCCATCACAAAAATTGTATTCCTCGTTGTCAAAAATTATATTTTTACATTGCCAAAAATTGTATTCTGCCACTGTCAAAAATTGCATTTTTACACTGTCAAAACTTTTGTTTTTTTTAACTGCCAAAAATATTTTTCTTTTCCTGCGAAGAACGGTCAAAACTTATATTTTTACATCGCGAAAAATTGTATTTTGGCCCTATCAAAAATTATTTATTATATAACTGTCAAAAAAGTTTTTTTTACTGGGAAGAACGGTATTTTTCCACCACAAATTGTATTTTGTCACTGTCAAAACTTTATAATTTGTCAATTTCATCTTTCATAATTTTGAGGCTTCTAACATCAGTGTCATCCGAGTTTATGCAACGCTCGATGTACATTTAAAATATGATTTCAATTGAAAATAAACCATTAAAGCGTAAATATAAATGATACCATCAAATCGGAGAAAGTAACATGATGGCCACATCACCATTTTTTTTTATCCAACTGTATCAATTCCAAATTTCGGTTTCAAGTAATTAATTGACTTAATGAGATTACTCTTACGTCCTAAAATCAATTTTCGCCAATCAAATGTTCACCATTCTGCACACTCACGGAGGAAGATAAACCACCGGATCAAATAATTTTCAACGATTAAAAAGTCGAATTTTCAATATTCTGCACGGTAGAAGATAATTGCCGAACCGAATAATGTTCACTGATTAAAAAAAGAGGTGCATCTGCTTCTTCGTCTTTCTTATGTACGAATTGAAATGAATTTAATTCGAATCGGAGCTGCATCATAGATAAGTATTGATAACAGGTGTCGGAAGAATGCGTTTTTTGCGACCTCTAACCGGACACGGGAGAGATTAGGCTAATCACACCTTGCGATATCCAGTTCCATCGGTGAGTTTAGTGTTAAAACATTTATCAGTGTAGTGCAGTGGTTGTTTTCAAATTTCTGTTTCTAAATTTGTGACCAGTGAAAATTTAAGGATGGATGAGGGACGAGTGTCGTGGTGTGGATATTATTTCACGAAAGTAAGTTGAATAACAGTGAAAAATTAGCGCATACTGCAATCCCTTAACATTTTCTATTGCCTCAAGCGCTTAATGTTTGATTGTGTTGAACGATTTTAATAATTTAAACAGCAAAATCTAATCCAAAGATTAGAATTTCTCTATTTTTATTTGCAGAGAAATTGCTGCCATCAGGCATTAAGCGGAACAAACGAGTCAAACGTATTGTATTTTGAGTGTTTGCAGGTTTCTTATATATTTCCAATTTAATTTTATCATTAGTATTATATTATTTTTGGACCAGGACTCTTGATTGGTTTGGCTCATTTTTTAGATCATTTAGACATTTTGATTTTTTTGGCCTAAATATTAAAATTTAAATTCAAATTCAAATTCTTTATTAATGCAATAACATAAATGTTTTATATATGTCATATTATATAATATAACACATGGATAATAAATATGGTAGATAGTCTTAAATTAAAAAAAAAACAAAGAAAACATTTATTTGGTTTACACATATACATTAGGCATTATGACGTAACACATAATTACAGACATATTAACTGATAAAAAATTATTAAGATAAGTCAATTAATAAACATTCTTTATTTTGTCCAAAATTTTCGATTTGTTCCATTTTTTATCTTTGGCTTTCGATATTTTGTCTAAATTTTCGAAAAAATTGGAAACTTATTTCGAGCAATAGAGTGATTTATGAGTTTAATTTAGGGTGCCGAGGACTCAAATTGGCAATTTTTTATTGAACTAAGGGTTATGTTTTTTTGTTGTTCAACTCCTAATAATAATAATAATAATAATAAAGAACTTTATTCCAACTAAGGATTACAAAGTTAGAAAGGGCCATCGAGAATGTCCTTCAGCCAACTCCTAATTTTTGGAAAGTATTTTAAGTGAGGCCCATTTATTGTGCCACAAAATAAGTTAATTACGCACTTGCCGATGACAAAAAAAATAGTATCTATCTTTAAAAGAAATCTACATTCTTCTACATTGTTGTAAAATTGTGCATAAAATGTTTCATATTTTTACGCAATACCAAAAACTTTAAAAATGCATAAGCCTTACATTTTGAAAAACCAAAGTACAGCATTCAGTGAAGTGTATTTAATGTTTGTATAATGCTATCTCGTGTAAATTGACTTATTTTTAAAACCTGAACGAATTTCCAAAGATGGTAGTCGAAACTTGTTTTTGCATAATTTTATCCCTTTGATGAGCTTTAAAAATACTCCATTTCACATTGTTGTAAAATTGTGCATAAAATGTTTCATACATACATACATTTATTTGGCAAAAATATTTACATTGATATACATTAATTTTATAAAACAATACATTATCTGAAAATGGGAGCCAATTTGACTAGCGACCTGCGGTCTCTCGGCCTAATGTTTCATATTTTTACGCAATATCAAAAACTTTCAAAATTCATAAGCCACACATTTTGAAGAAACCAAGCTACAGCATTCAGTGAAGTGTATTTAATTTTTGTATAATGTTATCTCGTGAAAATCGACTTATTTTGAAAAGCTAAACGCATTTCCAAAGATTTTATATTTTTGTATAATTGTATTTGGAAAATAATTTGATTCGATTTATGGCCAAAGAAAATTGGAGAACGTTGACTCAAATTTTCTTTCTCTTTGGAAAATGATTCGATTCTATTTATGGCTTGAGAACGTTAACTTAAATTTTCTGTGACTCAAAAATTTATACTAAAAAATTCTGTGCAACTGACGTATCCGAACTTTTTTTTTTATCTGTGTGTGTCGCTGTATGAAAGTGGCAAATTATACTTCAAATTCTAATAATCTTTATCGTCAATTTACTCGAAAACTGAAGAGATTTCGAAAAAATACGTATTCTAAGTTGCTCATTTTGGCATTCTCTACAATTATTAGAGAGACAGTACATTTATTGAGACACTTTTACAAACGACCTTAACAGGCAATTGACCAGAGGCCTTTCAGCCAACAATTATTATTAATATAATTATAATTTAAAAATGTCAAAAAATTTTATGAAAAATATTTTCAAACAAAAGATCTTCATTTATTTGTTGTTTTCAATATTTGTTAAAATGTTTTTATAATATCTTTTATTTAAAAAAAATTATTGGAGAAAAACAAAAAAAACTGTAGAGGTAAACACCCAAAATATTTTTTTATAAAATCATAGTTATTCGAGATTTTTTTTTTCATATTTGGTTTATAATTATGAAGCGATAGTTACAGCAAATGTATTTTAATAATAATTCTAGAGAATGCCAAAATGAACAACTTATAAAGAATAAGTTTTTTTCGAAATATCTTTGGTTTTTGATTAAACTGAGTTTTTTAATTTGATGTATAATTTTTCCATCTTTCATAATTTTGACGTTTTAAACGTCAGTTTCATGCGAGTCTACAAAACGCTTGATGTCCATTTAAAATATGATTTAAATTGAAAATAAACCATGAAAACGTAAATATAAATGATACTATCAAATCGGAGAAAGTAACATCATGACCACATCACCAGTTTTTTCAGAAATTGTTGAAATGACATCTAGGGACTCCAAAACGGATATTTCCATAATATTTTTTTTAATTTTCACGATCACAATACTTTATCGTACTTCGTAACGGAGAACTTAAAAAACACATTTTTCATGGCCTTAGTGGCTAAACGAAGGCTCGAGTTGACAACCTTGTGCTTCATGCATGAAAATTAGTCGTTTTTTCGTCAGTAGACCGCGAGAAATCGATTGCAACTTTAAAATTTCAATTAGCCATAATCATACAAAAGTTGGCATGTCAGTTTGAAAATGTTATAAAAAAACGATTTTTTTGCGTAATTCTTAAGGAGAAAGTAAAAATAAAATAATAATACGTACTAATTTTTAATAAATTTAATAAAACGAAATATGTGAATATTCAACCTGTTCGTTCACATATTCAGGCTATATTTCGTTTTATTAAATTTATTTAATGCTTCTGCAACAAGTAAGGTTGCCTCAAATGTATTTAGTACCAATTTTTATTTGCATCAAAACTGAATGAATCATTTAACTAATTTCCAGCTCACCGCATCGACGTTAAACCACTTAAGCAAGGAAAGTTTAATATCCAGAATTTCCGAAAGATATAACATTAATGTCAGAAATGAATTTTAATGGGGCACTAAATTTTAAAACCGCCAAATAGTAATTTCCTAGTCCTACTAGACAGATGTTATATCTAGCAGCCGCAACTATTAGCGAAAATGTAATATGACAGGTTGGATAGACACAAAGACGAAGCTCCGAAAATGAAGATAAAACCTGTTATTTAAAAAATATATACAATTTCTAAATCAGCCTTAATTATATTGATATTAATCTTTTTATATATACAGTATGTCTGGTATCAATTAATTATTTACAGGTTCATCGGTCATATTTCGCGATAAATTTTTATTGTAAATTAGCTATTTATTTCTTCTTCATATCCCTGCTTATTTAGGAACTTAAATTTGTTTAAAACTTAATATACGTTTTATTGATTTCTGGATGCAAACTTGGTAAAAATTTTGAGTAAGTAAATGATGATAACACTTGGTTGTTTTGCAATATATTAAGTCGGTTAAATAATAATTTTAGTATATTATAAAACAAGTGTTATCTTCATTTCATTTAAAACGGAAGACTTTTACTTCTGCAATCAATTAATTAACGGATAAATTTAATAAAATCGTTGAGACAAATAATTAAAAAAAAATTGTGATGTGGCCATCATGTTACTTTCTCCAATTTGTTTTATATTTATCCTTTAATGGTTTATTTTTAATTTAAATCATATTTTAAATGTACATTGGATGAAACTGACGTTTAAAACGTCAAAATTGACAAATTATACTTCAAATTTTTCAAACCAAAGAGATTTTGAAAAAAAACTTATTCTTTATAAGTTGTTAATTTTGGTATTTTACAATTATTATCGACATACAATTTGCTGCATCTATGATCGTTTCATAATTATGAACCAAAAATGAAAACAAAACTAACGATTTTTTTCCCCGAATAACAATGATTTTGTAAGAAATATTTTCAAACAAAAAATGTTAATTTCTTTGTTGTCTTCAATATTTGTTTAAATTTTTTTGTGATATTTTTCATATTTAAAAAAAATGGCAATGTGGCCCTTATGTTACTTTCTCCGATCAAATTCTCATAGTCAGTTTACTCAAAAACTAAAGAGATTTCGAAAAAACGTATTGTTTACATTTTGGCATTCTCTGCAATTATGATTTATC
The DNA here is from genome assembly GCA_910593695.2 of Ocypus olens. NCBI lineage: Eukaryota > Metazoa > Arthropoda > Insecta > Coleoptera > Staphylinidae > Ocypus > Ocypus olens. The sequence continues at coordinate 13,299,470 of OU343055.1, read as the reverse complement.
TAAAAAACTAAATAAATAAGCTGGTTTGATTGTTTTAGAATGATAAATCTCAATTATGTCCCAATAATGATTTTAAAGTTCGAAGTCTGGATTTGAGTCAATTTTTGAAAAATCATTACTTTTTCGTAATTTGAGAAATGAAAATCGCAATTATTGGGTGTTGGCGATTATCTAGAAAACGAAATAATTAGCATTGTTTGTTTTTGTCAGTGTATTAAAGCCCAATTATTCCTCAATACTGCTATTAAAGTTGGAAGTTCAATCATGTGATTGTTTCTTGCTCAGGAACTATGATTTTACATTTAAAAAAATGGTGGATTCTGGTAAATACACAAGTTAGGTCTTAGAAATCGTTGAGGATTTTATTGCAAGATATGAAGATATTATGTTTTTCCATTTCCAGTCTGCACGCAAATGCCCTTTCTATTGATGTTAATAAACTTTTAAAGGTTCATTCTGTTTTTATACGATTTGCATAGCTTAAATCAAAAATTAAAGCCCCTCATGCCGAGCTTTTCAAATTGATAATTCACCAACCTTGACTGAATCCTGAAATAAAACGTGTTCGCTCGCTTGCGTAACACCATTTAGGAAATTAAGCCCTAATAAAGGTCGAGATCAGGTAGGGGGCAATTGGTAATACCTTTCAACAACATTGACTACCTGCCGGTGCTTTCATAACTTCTAAAAAAAGATTATTACACAGGTGTATTTATGTATTTTATGGCTAAATGCGTATTTAATATTCTACCATAGCATTTTTCTGTTTATAAACGATCCATACCATAATTTACGAGGCTACTAAGATCAATTATATGATAAACAGTTTAGGTAGTAATTATAACAAGCTATGAAAATAGTGTAAGCCGTAATACGATAAAATATTTACTCATATTTTTAAATTCATCTGAAATTTGCGAAAAAAATAGATATAACGTAATGTTACTTGATTAGTGGCGCATCCAAGGGGGGCTTCCCCTCCCATCAAAACTCAGTTAATTTTTTTTACAAACAAACATTTATTTTTATCAATCATACGTTTTTGTTTGCCATCATTTACAATTGCAGACCTGTTTCTGGGTACTGGTCCTCATCAGTAATGTAAATGCTATGAGTTTTAAGTAACTCAGCGGTTACTATTTTAAAACCACAGAGTTTAAAATCGTAAAACGTGCTCCCATCAAGGGACGCACTGTGCTGATGACGGCCAGTAGCCAGAAACAGGTCTTGAATTGTCATTGATGGGGAATAATAATATAATTCTTAAATGAATTCTTAAAATGAAATAGAAGTCGCGCCCACCCCCACGGCAGAGATTCGTGGCCAGAAATGGTTCGATCTCTACCATATCTATTTGACCTAGGGACCACCAGATGGCGTAACGAACCATTCTACTATTTTACTTATTTGTATGTTTATTTTGCCTTTCAAGTCAATACGAGGATCGGTTAATGAGTACCCGTGTTATGAATAAAGATGCAAGTTTTCACAAATTTTGTTTTCATTATTGAAGACGATACACTTTTCTCAACGGCTCTGCCATTTCTTGAATCCCTCCAAAAATACGATTTATCAAACTCTTCCAAATGCAATTCTGTCTCGACGATAGTTTCCTCGTTTTGAGCTGAATGTGCTGGTGCGTTATCGTGGGGAAATGACACTTTTTTCATAGCCAAATGGGGCCGTATTCCTTCAATCCCTTATAGAATGGGTCACTGTAGTACTGCTCCGTGATTGTTCTTCCTACCTGCAAAAAGCAATCCTCATAAGGATTATTCTCTTCGAATCTCAAAAAATTGTGGCCATGTCCTTTCCGACCTGTGGAACCGTCTTCGCATTCTTTGTAGCAAATTCATTCGGAAAAATCCGTTATTTTTATTATGGGGAAGGGTCCCCATAGACAGAATCCAACTTTGTTTCTTCGCGGGTTTTTCCATCCAAAAATAAAAAGCGAATTACGGAACAATATTGCTCATTTTCTATTTTATCACGAAACACGAAATACCTGTGATACAGTCTGAAATTTAATAAGGTGTCGTTCGACAAATGGCAGTAACCGATGGTAAAGCCAACTTCCTTCAACAACGCCACCTGTCTTCAAGCACGGATACTTATTGATCGACCCTCGTATGTAAACACTTCGTAGCATACGGTTTTTATTCTATTAGTCCCTCCCAATATTAAATATGCGCGCCACTGGTTACAAATAAATCAATTTACAGCAAGAAAAAATGAATTAAAAAAATCTGATTTTTTAATTTATTACATTTTAAAAATATTTTAAATATTTTAACTGTTTGGATTGTGAGATAGGGCCCACCCACCGCCCATCCAATAAACTTTCAATTAACCTACAAAACTGTTTTTGTTTAAAGATGTTTCTCCCCAAATCACGTGAGATGTTGGAAGTTCAATTATTACTTAACCAAAAGGTGATCCAGAAGGTGTAAGGCGCGCTCTAGGTGATGGGTAGGCCCTACGCTATGAAGGGTGGTCCCTACCCTACACTCCTTACCGATGGTTATAAATAAACTAATTTACAAGAATAGATGATTAGAAAATGCTATTTTTTTAACTTGTTGCACGCCCCTTGTCGATGTTAAACTTTTTGGGTTGTGGAATAGGGACCACCCACCGCCCGTCCAATAAACTTGAAATTAACCTACGAAACTGAATATTTTCAAAGATATTTTACCCCAAATCACTTGAGATGTTGGAAGTTCAATTATTACAGAGAAACAGGGTCTGTAACTTAAGCTAAAGTTAAGCTGGAGGGTGGTCGGTGTTCCCTATCATACTATCCAATTATTTAACCTTAGCTCTTTTACAGCAAAAATGAATTAAAACAAATAAATAATAAAACTTTGATTGATGTTTAACTTTTTATGGATTCTGGGATAGGGCCCATCCACTGTCTTGCAAATAAACTTTAACTTAACCTACAAAACTAACTTAAGCAAAAATTGATCAGGAGGGTTAATTCTAAATCAAACAGAAACTATAGGCCAATATTCTTCTGCGAGATTTTTATGAAAAACGAAATATCAATTTTCAATACTACCAAATAGAACATGTATATAAATAATTCTATAGCAAACGAGAACTATAGACAAATCTTCTTCAAGATTTTTATGAGCCCAAAGATTCTTTTATCTATTTTGAAATGAGGTTTTCGCTAAAAGTTAAGTCTCTGCATTTTACTTGATTTTATTTTGGCATCAACTATCAGATTTTCTGCCACCATCGTTTTGCTAAATATATTTTCTATTTCTTATCCATTTCTAGACATACTCCAGACATTGTTCTTGCTGGATTTCGTTTTAAAATTAAACTCTTGTCTGATTTCAAGCTTTAATCTTCAGTTTCCTAACACGTGCTTCGATATTTGCTTGTGAGTATCAAAAGAGTACCAATTTTGTACTTTTTTGATAATGACAAGCAACAAATTTGGTACTCCTTTGATAATGACAAGCATGTGTAAGGAAACTGAAAACGAAAATGAAAATTTTATCAAGAATTTAGCAGTGGAAGTATCAACCATATCTCTTTGAATAATTCAAATAAAACGAGTAACTCTGTTGGTATCACTTTAAATCATTGTGACTATGGTTTCGACAATTTTAGCTTGTCATTATTAACTATTCAATCGTGATATCAACGAAGATACACGTTTTATTTTAATTATTCAAAATGCATCACGAAGTGAAAGCCTGGCTGTGTTGTAAAGAAGCGCCATCTAGCGGTCATTGCAATAATTGTTACGAAGTAACTAATTTTCATGAAAAGCTGTTTTCAAATAAATTATGAATTTCATCAAGAATTATGCATCAAATATCAACCATATCTCTTTGTATTCTTTAAAACAAGTGTAAAAAGAGATTCCATTTGACGAAAACCAGCAATCTTGGTTATCTTGGCACAAAGGCTCTATCTAGTGGCCACTTCAATAATCTTAGTAATGTAAGTAACATTCAACAGAATAGATCAAGAAAAGCCGTTTCCAACAAGACCAAGTTTGTACAATTTTGTGAAGCCACGTCAGTTATCAACTTTTTAAAACTGGTTAAACAGTCCTCACCACTTTACCTTGGAAGACAGAGAAAATATTTTGAAAGAAAAATATGCAGAATCAGAGTATTATTTTAGACACATCTTTAATAAGCAAATGCTAGAGAAAGCACATGTTGCCAATTGATGAGGCGTGTTAAGTCAGACAATAGGAAGTTCTAATGAAATTTCTTAATCACTTTTACTGTAAGGATGCTTTTCCGGAAGATGTAGGCGTAATAGTTTCCGAGTCAACCTTATCGACACCCTGTATAAATTAATTGTGAAGGCTTTCAGTTTGTTACATTTTGTACACTGTTATAAATCAAAAACACAAGTAACTTTGTTAATGTCACACACGTTTTTGATCCGAAATAATTGCAATATCAAAATGGCCGTTTCAATAAATAACCAAAACGTAATCAACAATTACTAATAATTTTTTTTAAATTTGTTATAACTTGACCATTGTTGGTGTGACTTTTAAAATTTAAATTAATTTTTTTCTTAGGAATTCCGAGGCCGTTAATGCATCGCGTTTTTAAACTATTATATAATCTAATGTTAAGGACAAATGCAAAAAGGCTCGCATTAATCAGTGTATCAAAACACAAAATATGTCATAGAAACAAAAACTTGGCTAAATTAATGTGATCAAATATTTTTTTTTATTTCTTGGATTAGGTTCTCATTTAAATCGTGTTGAAACATTTTATAATATATGGAAATTACACACGTGTTATTTTTTTACATGTTTTTGTATGTTATCTCTAAATATTAAATATGTTAAATAAATAAATAAAGGCTGAAAGACCTCTGGTCAATTGCCTGTTGAGGTCATTTGTAAAAGTGTCTCAATAAATGTATTGTCGCTCTCTCTAAATAAATAAAAACATATATTTATTAAATTTAATAAAACTAAATATAGCCTGAATATGTGAATATTCAACCTGTTCGTAACTCTGCAAGCAAAATTAAACTTACCAAGACTTAATACAAGTGAGTTTGACTCAAATTTTAATATTATATATTAATTGTTTAATTCAGCCAGCTAAATAATTGCTTCAATAAATAATTTCTTTATTTGTAGACTACAAAAAGTATCGTATCTTATGATTCACTATAATTACGTGCGATTTATTGTAAATTCATTAAACTCTTACTTTGAATACATTTGAATGGATTGAATTTTAATTATGAAAAAATCGCAATTATGTAGGCTACCCGAGATACAGCGGGGCGTACGTGCTGCGTTTTTCAATGCGGTCCCTGTAATTATATAAACAAATAAAGTTCACAATATCCTGAAAGGTTGTTGACCGGTCTTCTTCCGCCAAAAATATATATTTATTATAACCGATCGGTTCGAATTCACATGGAAAACTCGCACCGTTCACATTCGTTCCATGCTAGGAATCTAAATTAACGAAAAATACGCCTCGCCGATTTGTTAATAGTATCATTCATTAGTATAATTGCACTATTATACAATATAATGTGTCTTTTATATTTAATGGTTGAATATTAATATCAAAATTAAATTATAGTACAGAGAGGTTTTGTTATCTTCTTATTGGCAATTCAAGAAATTTAAATAAACTATGATACTGGAGTACTTTGTGTACATTTTGACATGTGAATTATATTACTTTCTTTGTTTATATTGCACGGTTTATTAAAAACGTATTGAACATTTTTGTGTTTGAAATAATCAGCTCTTAATCAAAACATTTTCAAACCAAAAATTTTGGAAAATTATAATTTTCAAACCTAAAGTCTTTGAAAATGATTAGGTTTTAATCAAAACTTTAGTCACTATTAATGAACCTTTGCAATTTTGTGTATATAAAGAGATGATGATTTAGGAATGAACAATAATTGAGTATGAAGGATCACAATCCAACCGGAATAAAATTTCAGCTAAACTGAAGATGCATTATAACAGTAATATAAAATAGATATTAATTCTATAAATTAAAAATTCAGTTTAGATTTTGGATGTTTAAAATTCTCGACTAGTTAAGAGAATTCTATTCTCGACTAGTTAAGAGAATTCTCTTGAAAATTTCATACTAAGCCGAAACTAGTCGAGAATTTTAAACATTCAAAATCTAAACTGAATTTTTAATTGATAGAATTAAAATATATTTCATAATACTATCTTTAATAATATGAAGTATTAAAACAATCGAAGATAAACATTTTATTGACCTTGATCATTATTTTTTCTATCAAGAGCAATCGTTATCTTTTTAACCGAAGGATGAGACAACTTAATACAGCCAACTGGCCACTGCCAACTCGCCGCCGGGACAACTTCTATCTCACCAACTCGCTGCCGGAGTAAAATGTAGAAAACATAAAAACAAAAAATTATTAGTTATTACTCAATCTAATTAATCGTTTACATATTACATATTACACGCTAAGCCCATGAGATATTTTAAGGCATTTTTAAGTGTTGTCTTTAGACGTCATGTGGGTGACTTAGTGTTTGTAAACACCTGTGCATTTTGGTATCGAGTCAAATTCTTTAAATTATCACCTGGAAAATAAAAGTGCAAAAAGAAAACTTGAATATCTATATTTGGAAACATTATAAAATCCACGATAACACCATATAAACATTACATAATACACGATTCAAGAAATATTTAAGAATCCAGCAAGAATGTATTGGCCAGCGCTAGAATTGGAGCGCCAGTTGATGGATTTGGCAAGTCACCAGCGGAAGCGGCGATGTCGAGGTGACTGTACTTGATCGGTTTTTCATTTTGGGAACCGTGCTTCAAAAGTCCGGACGCGTGCAGCAAGAATGCGGCGGGTCCTTGATGGCCGCGACCAGTTCTCGACGATGGCAGATTGTTGCATTGCATCACATCGTCTCCGGGACATTTCCCTTTGTGGAAAGCGATGTCTTCTCTTCTGATCGTCGAAATTTCGAAGGGATCTCCAAAATCTTCTCCGCCTTGTTGGAGGCGTTTGCTGAAGTTACTTGCCTTTGCTGGTCCATTGTCCATCACTGAAATAAATAATAGTTATTTGTGGTTTATAGTACTAGCAATATTTTTTTATCATATAAAAGGATAGACTAAAATCTAGTTTTGTTTAATTTCTCAAAAAAAATAAATAGCAAATACATTCTATTTTATACAGGTCCGCCAGAAAAATGTATACACTCTTTGTCGGACTGTATCGGGACATTGATATTATCAATTGATCTGCATTTCGAGTATGTTGTAGTACGATCAGATATCGGTACCTTCATCATCACGAGAGAGAAAACAAAATGGCTCTAGCATGTTTAATGTTCAGGCAACAAATAGGCATTTTGAAGTGGTTTACCAGGTTTGGTAATGCCGTTGAAGGATGAAGCGAAAGTTTGAATCAGAAACCCCAACCCGACTCACAGTTGTTTACACAGGTCAAGGCAAGAGAAAAAAAATTGAAAATACAAAAATAAGACTACTTACAATTAAAAATACATATATAGGTGGCATTACTAAATATAGGTATAGGCGCATATACTTATATGAGCATCATTCAGAAATAATTGTTGGACACCCGTTAAATATTTATACAACAAACCTTTATTACTCATTAGTAAGTACATCATTAATCTAGAGACATAATTAATTGATCTAGTAATTCCCTAGGTCTTTCAGCAATAGTTTTTTTTTATTATTTATGGGGTTTGACCAAACTATCTATTAAACTCTTAGCCAATCGATGATGTGATCACTCATTCATAATGAAGTATTAATGATTACCTTCAAGTGAATAATGTCTGCAAAAATTGTTAATGTATGCTTTAAGAGCTCTGCCGAATTGTGTATCGCCCGAAAGACTCCACCCAAAGCCAAAGCGAGATTCGCAACCGTAAAAGATAATTATTAGCCGTATCTGTGAAATAGCTCGATAAGCGAAATAAAATTACAGCCTCTGTGTCAGACGTCGGTAATTAGGTGACTAACGATCGTCACGATGATCCTTCTTTTTTTAGGCGTGTGTGCGTTTCGGCCACACCGAATAACTGTTTTAAAATTGTTGATAATTTTTATATTCATCCGCCTAACTGTTCTCCATCGCCGTCCCAAAAATAAAATAATCGCCCATATGCAAGTAAATGGCTACTAAAAAAAAGTAGAACACGGATTACGGTCCATTCTGACAGGGCCGTACTCTAAAGTTACCGAAAGGTAATCGTTGGATGATGCATGTAGAAATAATATTGTCAAAAAGTAGTGTGACAAATATTTATTTTCAGTTAGAAAATTAATAAATAATAATATTTTTCCTTTTTGGTCCTAACCATTTTGCGAATGTTGTTAAAAAGTATTATTTCGGCTTTGTATATTTCAGATAGAAAATTAATAATAATTTTATCTTAACCTGTTTGTGAATTTTGGCATTCTTTGTAATTGAATCGCTGAGTACGGAAACAATGTAGTCCTTTGCAGTAATTCTCGACAAAGTGCGTCATTGTGATCGTGAAAATAAAATAAAAAATTTACGGAAATATCCATTTTGAGATTCCTAGAAACGATTCCGTCAGTTTTTGAGAAAACATTTTTTAATATAAGCATTTTTTGATAATCCGAGAAACTTCAAAGCTTTTGGTAAAATCGGAAGAAAACCTTAACCGTTTTTTGAAGAAATTTATAGGAACTGTATTCACAGACAGTGCGATTCTTTGAAAATGATTTGTGAATGTAATGAAGACTTATAAATTCAATAAAACGAAATGTAGCCTGAATATATGAATATTCAACCTGTTCATTACTGTGCAAGCAAAATTAAGTCTTTTGTAAGACTATAAACAAATAACTTATTGAAACAACTACTTCCCTGGCTAGTGCCACGCCGGATATTGAATGATACAAAAGAAGACTTAATAAATAAAAATGCACTGCGAATTAGAACAAACAGTGCATGTAAAAAAATGCTGAAGAGGCTACAGAACCAATGATTACAGATCAAAGAAAAGCCGCGCCGGATTCTTTAGTTTAGTTTTAACTTGGAAGAAGCTATTTATTTCCCAGGATTTACCTGTTCCACGGCCTTCCACAAATTTATTTGCTACGTGTATAATTTTTGATGGCACAAATTAGCAACCGACAGATACTGTATGGTATTAAAGTGAAAATTCCTGGCATCTTGTAGATAAATAAAATTAAAATGAGAAATAAGATTGCTTTTGTCTTCTACAATTTAAGAGTCTTGACCTATCAGGCTGGGCGCTCTAAATCTTGACACCGTAGCGGGCGCTGGGTCTTAGCAGAGATTAGTAGATTAGTCTATTAATCTCTGGTCTCAGAGACTCAAGCAAAAAAACAATCTCCAGCATAAAATTTGACTTTTTATTTTATAATTTCAAATAACTAAAATATCATACAAACTCGTCGCTTTCCAAACGTGAACTGAAGAAGAAATTATTAAGGTACTCGGCTAGACAACTCGAAAAAACAGTTTTCTAAATAATGAACGTTTATTCGCGCACCGGGTCTTGGCGGAAGGTTAGAAAGACTACAATAAATTAATTATCCATTGAAATAATTTATTTATTGTGGTCTTTTTAAGACTCAAAGAGACTGCTAATAAATCTTGAAATACTTTGTTTATTATTGTTTTAGTAAGAATATTCATTGTAAAAGACGAAAAACATCTTATTTCTGATTTTAATTTTAGTTTTCTGTATTGTTGCCACGAAACAACCTTCTTCTGGATCTTGAAAGATTTAACTACGCCAAGAAACGGCCTTTTGAAAAATATGATATTTTTGCTTACAGTGCCCAATGTACCGGAAAAAATCGGAACATTAAGACAAGTTTGATGTGGATTCGTTTAACAAGTAGAAATAAAAAATATATAAGTTATTGATAACATAATTTTGGTATGGAATGGCCGCCTTCGTCCCGAATGATCGAAACTTTGGTGCCACCGAGGTACACGCCAAAAAAAAAATTACCTAGGTTCCAGAATGCTTCTGCAAAAAACAAACAAGATCCAAAAAGTCATCTAATATGTACCAAATGGAACTCGCAGATTTTTTTTCATTATAAAAGGACATTACCAGTAGAAAGAAAAACACAGTTTGTAATTCTGGTAATTCTGGCCTAACATATGGTATTTTCAATTTGAACGCGAATTTCCGCATACAGCATTTTATTAAGAAACTATTGATAGATTAAACCTCTTGAGTAGCTCCTAACGTCACGCCAATGCGTTCTATTGTGACCTTGAACGGATTAATTCGGAATTTGATGACGTGAACGCCAACATTCATGGAATAGACTTTATTAGATTAACGGCAGTTCGTGTGTCAAAAGCACTTCAATAATCAGAATAAGAACACAAAAACTTTCTGTAAATAACAATTATCGCATAAAATTGAAGACCACGTGAACGAGATCGCAGGCAGCAGCTAATTTTTAAATAAAAAAGGATAACCTAGCGTATTTCGCCGATTTATCATCCATTCTTTACACATTTGAAGAGCACGAAGGCATAGAAGACTTGGATTTCCGAATATTAAACTAGATGGCAGAATAAGTGTTTTTTATGTTAGCTCTAGCCAACACAACAGAATAAAAATGTAGTTTAAAAAGAGTATTTAATTGTACCTGCAGAGTGGTGTAAGACATTTCTGAACCTAACGCAATCTCTGTTTCACTACTTTCAGGATCTAGTCGGAAATATTCTATTACCGAAAATTGTCGATAAAGCCAAACTGTGCAAATTATTGTTTCCTCTCTCATGTCTCTTAACTTCTATAGCCAATATACTGTATAATCCCTGAATAACAATGTCGAAACGCTAACAAGAATTTTTAAACCCAATGCAAACTTGGAGTTAATTTCTCATAAAACGAATTTCTAAAATCCTTGGTTTTAATGTCTCAATCACTACTTAGGAGGCTGTAATTCCTGTGGCGACTTAAGATATCGCAAAACGTGACACTTATTATAACTTACATACATTGGCAATATATCAATGAGAAGGTGTCGTAGTTTTTTTTTTTTTTGTTTTTTTGGCATAGGTTTGACCATTCAGCCACTAACGATGGTATAATTTAGCAGCACCATGAATAATATTAAAATTAGGATGTACAAGGACACTCTTCACGCCAAGGGGTATATCAAGGCGGCTTGAAACACAAACAGGTATACCACGGTTCAAAGGCTTCTACCACAGAGGATAATTACATAGGCTATCACTAAATTTTAATGTTTGATTCCCGCAAAAATTTGAAAATACAATCATACACAGCAATATTATTAAGACTTGATAGATAGTTCGCATTCAATGGGTACTCTAGTCGCAACAGATGGAGTTCTTTTGTGTCGTAGTTATCCTGGAAAAAGAACATAAAAATTGCACAATAGGGTTAAAATTTCCATTTGGTTAGGGAATTACTTATCAAACTTCTTTAGGCGCGGTAAGGAGTAGGTCGAGTAATGTGTCGGAAGTAATAATCCGTAATTCTGAGAGGCCAACTATGTCTTGTTGGTTGCCTCTTCAACACTTGACTTTATTTTACAATCCTTATCCTACAATCCAACCAGTTAGACTTAAAGCAAGATTTTCTCATATTGACAAATTTCTAAAGACACGCAAACACAATATCTCAGCCTTTCGATTGTCGTTTACTTTATAAATATTCAACCCTTGCGTATTATTTACTGATTAGATGGTAGGATAAGGACCACCCATCACCCTTTGTTTTTAAGTATACTTAACCTACTGTTTAACTAACACTGTTTTCGTTTTTTTTTTTGTAATGTAATTGCAAAATGAGTCGATACAACACTAATGAATGCACAAGAAGTGTTTGTAGGTGAAGTAAAAATTGAAACGGCTGGTGGTGGGTGTGCCCTATCCTTCAATCTAACCCGCAAGATTTTCTCAAATTAACAAATTTGCAAAGACACTCAAACACAATTGTCTTTTCTTTGTTGTAAGTTGGAAATATTCTGTTAACATAATGAGATATCCGAAAACATCTTAGTTAATTTCTTGCACATTTCCATTCCCTCGCCATTCTCTCTCAAACATTCCTTCCAGTTATTCTCTTTTTATCTCTCTCCTCTATTTGCCATTCCAATACTTTGCAGTCGTTCATCCAGTTCTCTCATACATCCTTACGTTCTCCACAGCATTCCACACCCATCTAAGTCTTTGTTCCTTTGAGAGATCAAAAGCAAAATGTGCCCTCTTTAAGAGGGTTTATCTCCCACTCAAAGAGAGGGTTCTACGCCCCTCCAAACGAAAAGATAAAAAGACCACAAAATTCACTTTTTTAAACACTCATAACTTTGTGCCAAATTGCCGTAGGAACTACGTTTTTTGAGTCCTGCACACGCAATTGAACACATTTCAATGCCCTTTTGGTGGATCGAGTCGACACATTTTATCCAACTCGGTACACGTTGCCAAAGTTGGACGTTTTTTGCCCAAAATGTATTTTTTTTTGTTCGGGGGTTCGAGGGTTCGAAACGGGATCATTCCATTCTGAGTTTACCCTCTTAAAGTAGGGCCAAAATGAGATTTTTTCCCGAAAGAATCATCAAATCTGGTTGAAAATTCGCTGAGTTATGTATGTGCGAAAAACCTCAAAATACACTTTTTTTTCAAACACCCATAACTTGGTGCCAAATCGTCGTAGGAACTTCGTTCTTCGAGTCCTGCATAGGGAATTGATAAGCTTTTAATGCCTTTATGGTGGATCGAGTCTACAAAATGTTTCCAACTCAGTAGACATCGTCAAAGTTGGAAATGGTTTTCTGAAAAAACTTTTTTTTCACAATGATGCTAGAGAGGGTCGGAAGAGGTTACGCTTAAGTTCGTATGCATGACTTTAAAGAAGACACTTCAAAGTTTTTCGCTCATAAAAATTGATTGAGAAAATACGCCAAGTTATGGCGGTTTGAAAATGGTCAAAATTTCACGAATTTCAAGTGTTTCATTTTGTTCCTCCAGTGTATTAGACTACAATATAAAGAAGACAGAGAAGAATTAACTATAACAGAAGAAGAAAGCAGCAGTAGTAGTAATGTAGAGCAAGAAAGTTTACAAAAGCTTTGCGCGCTTTAACATTAGCAAATTCAGTGATTACAGCGAACAACACTAAGTGATAACTTATTTTCTGTTACATACACAGGCATGGTTAAAAAGGCTTAGCTTAAAATTTGATTTGTAAACACGTTTCAGTACTATTAGTTCTTCTATAATTTCATTTACATATTTCTCTAGCAAAAATTTTGCATTTGAAATCATCTAGATCTATTTAATTAAATTTTCATACAACTTAAAGAAACAGGCGTTTATCATAATAAACTATAAAAAAGTGGTAAAAATTGTATAAAAATGATATTCAAATGGTATTAAAATTAATTTTGGATTTTTAAAATTCGCCAATTTTTTAATCAGTAGCGATTTTTACTTTCTCCGTTACGAAGTACGAGAAAGTATTGTGATCGTGATTTTTTTTCAAATTTTTTTTTACGGAAATATCTGTTTTGGGGTCCCTAGATACCATTTCAACAATTTCTGGATTTTTTTTGTGCTGTGTGTGTCTGCTGTGTGCGCAGTATCTCAAAAACTAATTGAGCAATTGATATAAAACTTTGAACGTACGTCTTATTTGATAATCTGAAGAACTGAAAAGCTTTTGGTAAAATTTCGTACACCGGAAGTGGGTGTTTACCTTTTTGCCAATATTTTCTTAAATATAAAAAATATCACAAAAACATTTAAACAAACATTAAATACAACAAAGAAATGAACATCTTTTGCTTGAAAATATTTTTCATAAAATCATTGTTATTCGAGAAAAACAAATTATTATTATTTTTTTAATTTTTGGTTTATAATTATAAAACGACAACAACAGTAAATTTATGTCAATAATAATTGCAGAGAATGTTAAAATAAACAACTTATAAAGAATAAGTTTTTTTAGAAATTCCTTTAGTTTTTGAGTAAACTGAATTTTTGAATTTGAAGTATAATTTTTTCATCTTTCATAATTTTTAAACGTCAGTTTCATCCGAGTTTACACAACGCTCGATGTACATTTAAAATATTGTTCCAATTGAAAATAAACCATAAAAGCGTAAATATAAATGATACGATCAAGTCGGAGAAAGTAACATGATGGCCACATCACCATTTTTTTAATTCTATATTTAGAATTGTCGAAACTACAGCTAAAAATATTGAAATAAATATAAATCCTGCAAGTAAAACTCTACAAAAATTCAATTTAGCTCAGAAAATGCCATTCTTTCGAAATAATTTTGGATTTTAAAATACTACCGCGGTTTTTGTTATTTAGTTGGATCGCTTGAGCGAAAAGAAAATTTAAATAAACACAAATTGCCGTGACAAAACTCTACAAAAATTATATTTAGCTCACAAAAATATAAATAATTTTGAATTTTGAAATTCCACAGATTTTCTTGGGAGTTGTGTATTTATTTAAATTTTAGTTTTGACATGTTGAACACAACGAAAAATAAATTAAAATAAATATATAACGCCTAGTTAAAATTCTACAAAAACTAAAATCAATTCAGAAAACAGTATTCTTTCGAAATAATTTTAGTTTTTAAAAATCCACTAATTATCTTGTGATTTGAAAATTTTCTGAAATTTTACTTTTAATATGTTAACACGCAGTTAAATTTAATATAAAACGCCGGGTCAAAATTGTATAGAACTGAAATTCAATGCCAATCAGTGGGATTTTTTTTTTAATTCTTTTTTTTGAATTGACAGACGATTCTACAACGAAAAAATTGATATAAATAAAAATCGTGCTGGTAAAATACTACAAATTAAATTCAGTTTAGAAAACACTATACTTTCTAAATAATTTTGGGTTTTTTAAATCCACAAATTTTCTTACGAATTTTGAATTTTTTAAAATAAAAAATTTCTGCTTATCGAAACTGGAACGATGAAGAATTGAAGTAAATATAAAAGGCAAGGATAAAACTCTACAAAAATTTAATTCAGCTCTGGAAATGTCTTTCTTTTGAAATCATTTTGGTCTTTCAAAGTTTACCGATTTTCACGCGAGTACTATTTTTTTTTTTTTTAGTTAAGACACGTTGAACACTGGAAATGGAAATTCATAATTTTCAATACTTTGAAGTAATCCAAACCGTTTAATTTTCAGAAATGATTTTAATTGTCAAGTATTCCAATATCCGAAACAATTTCAATCTTCAGTTCGATTTATAGAATGACTTAGTTTTAACCTCATACCACCGTTCCCCTCTGCCTTCCTTATATTTTAGTCTAACATATTCAAAGAAGCGGGATCAAGGATGTAGGATCTGCTAGATTTATAATTTTAGTAATTAGCAACCAATTGTTTCTGTTTTTTAAATAAAATATGTTCATTAAAAAAAACCTCAAGAGTGCCATGATTTTTATTTTTTAAAATTTAAGTTGGTAACACATATTGAGGTTATGTTACTTGCGGCATGTTCCTGATGAATTAATTTGCTGTGATAAACGGCGCAGAGAGGTGGTCGTAGGTTCATCTTAAAAAATTCCTTGGGCTGTGTTAATAACATCCTAAGTACGTTTGACTGGTGATAAGGTATTTTTAAATTCATCATAAATAATGGGAACGTAAAGAAATTCTACCTGAAACTCTGGCAAAGATACGCCGAATACACCCGATTTCCGTCCACTTTAGTCCCATTTTGAAAATAACTTTCAACTGGAAACGTTTTTTGCTGGTTGCTGTAAACCATTGTGATCACGGAATAATTGTTGCCTTTTAGAAAGATCCCACGTTTTGTATGTCAATTCCTAACATGTGTGCCAACATAATTTTTTTCAAATAAAAAATCATAGCACACTTGAGGTTTTTTTTAATGAACACACGATATAAGCAAACCGATGCAGTTCTTACTAAGAAATATCTTATAATATTTGACCTATAATTCATTTAACCTCCATGACCACGTCAAGAAGTTTCACCTCGACCATGCGGTGCCGAGTACCAAAAGTAATGATTGGCTGTCCAGGACGTATATACAGGAATCCATAGATTTAATAACAATACGAAGTGCTGCAATAAAGTTAGTAATTATTATCTTGAATTAAGTAATATTTGCTGTTCGTTTATGCCAACTCACATCAGGGAGCGTGGGCGACGGACCGCCGGCAACAAAATTTTCCTGGTTACGCCTCTGCCTCCTTTCTCCAGGCGAACGGAGAGAGGAGATAAAAAATTTCACACACGCATCCGAAATAGCGGATCACGGTTTCTTGGTGCCCTCCTTCGCCTACAGAACCTTTTTTTCTTGTATTTATCATCGCCGCCGTTAACTGTAAAAAGCGCGAAAGAGGGTCGCCGCAATCAAACATATTATCGACTTATATCCGCTATGTGTCCTCATTCTTATAGAAATTACCGATATCGCGAATAACATGACTAAACATGGACGTGCCGTGGCGTTTGTTTGACGAACGGTACATTACAATTAGAAAGAAGCAAAAAAAGTTTATACCGTACTTGTTAATTTCAATGCTGCCTTGAGTAAACACCGTGTTTACCACTTGGGTAATTGCTATTTTCCACAATACACTTTAACACACTCTCTTTTGCATATATTTATAAGAAGGATACTTGATGTGTAATTTAACTAATCCATTCTTGGAGTTTTTTTTTACAATAGAAGAAAGTTTTTCAGTCAAGTTAACTTTTAAGCATTAAATATTTATGATAAAAAACTATGATTTATATAAAAGTTGTAGATAATAATCGACTCTATAATCTAAGAATGTTTTCATGTATATTGGGTGTCATATAACGGAGAGACAACACAAACTTATCTTTTTGAATGAAACACAAAGTACATTTTTTGCATTTTTGTGAAAATATCAGTTAAATTGACAATAACTTTTATTGGGCTAACTTTAACCGTTTCTGAGTTATTCTGGTTTTTAGGGCAAAAATATTTGAACGGTCACAGAAAAATACTAAAACTATCGAAGCGTTTTTTTTTTAACAATAGCAATTTTATATTTTTTAGTTGATAAGGTTTGTTTAAGTAAATAAATGCTATTTTTATGAAGTAAGAAGACCTTCGCTAAATGTAAAGAAACAATTTGTTTAATGGAACACCCAGTATATTATAATAGAAATTTAAAGTCCTGTTTCTTGTCTTTCTAAATGTATACTCTGGCCGCGCTATGAAGGCGTCTGAGATGATTAACGAAGGGTTGGAAAGGCCGCCCCAAACAGTGTTACACTCACAGATGTTTACGCTTTACTCGCTAGCTATTGATACACTATTGGCTTCTATTTTTAAATCAGTGGTTCTTGAAAGGTTACAGGTAACTTTAGCCCAAGTTAATCACCTCATATGCCATCATAGCGCGGCCAGACTTTACCTAGTTTGCTAGGTTTATAAATAATACTTTGAAATTATTATTATTATTTATAAATCTAGGAAAATATTTAGAAAATACAGAGATTAACCAAATTTAATATTTTATTGATTAATATTTACCAATAATATTTGGTTTTTATAATAACCGACATTTGATTACGTAAATTAAACTTTGCCGGTATTGGCATATATTACTGTAAATTGTTCATATGTATGAATTGTTTTTGTATACAGAACGCAATATATAGGAAAGCATATATTAACTAAACACCTTGTCAACATGGCCTAGTCAGTATAGGTGAAAAAACGGTACTGTTGGTAGAACTGTTATATCTAAGAAAAACATTTATGCGTCAAATAATGCGTGTTAAATATAAATTTCCTGTGTTTATGTACATGCTATGCTAATTGTGGTAAATATAAATCCAGGACATGCATCAAATTGTCTTTTCTAATTACTATTGATAAATTTTATTACGCCATCGTGGCAAAGTGCCATTTACTTAAGGTGACCAGATTTAAACACTGTTGGAGCGAGACGAAATTAATGGGTAAAAAAGGTACATCCATTACTGTGAAAATGTCTTCAACATGAAAGCGAAGAGCAGGAAATGATCATCGCTTTTCAAGATTCATAACTTTGAAAATATCTTCTACATGAAAGCGAAGAGCAAGGAAAAAAAGTCCTCCATTTTCGTTGCTTCAAAATAGGGCTGGAATTTTTCTTCGACGATTTTCCAATTTCGAAATCTTCGAAGATTGAAGTTTCAAAGTTTCCATTTTGTTTCGGAGATTCGAAGATTCAAAGATTCAAATATTCGAATATTCGAAGATTTGAATTTTTAAAGATTCGAAGATTCGAATATTCAAAGATTCGAAGATTCGAAGATTCAAAGATTTGAAGATTCGAAGATTTGAAGATTCAAAGATTCGAAATTGTGAAGATTCAAAGATTCGAAGTTTTGACGATTAGAAAATTCGAAGGTTCCAGTTCTTTAAGTTTCGTATTTTTGAATTCTCATTTCGCGAATATTGACAAATGAAAAGTTAATTTATATCAAAGAGAGAAAGCATATAATTTATTGAACATAAATTCAATTGGAAATTGACCGAAGTCTTCCAGCCTTTTATATCAAATTATATCAAAACTAATAAAAACGATTGTTTTTTCAAAATTTGTTATTGTTTTTTACATTAGTTTAATGTTAATTAAATATTGCAGCAAATCATCATGCGCATCATATGTTACCTTTTGGGTTTTCGAGGTAAACATTTTGAAATGACCACTGTTGGAGCGGGACAAAATTAATGAGAAAAAGGTACATCCATTACTTTGAAAATGTCTTCAACATGAAAGCGAAGAGCAGAAAAAGGTCATCGCTTTTCAAAATTCATAACTTTGAAAATATCTTCTACGTGAAAGCGAAGAGCAAGGAAAAAAGTCCTCGATTTTCGTTGCTTCAAAATAGGGCTGGAATGTTTCTTCGAAGATTTCCAATTTTGAATTTCGAAATCTTCGTAGATTGAAGTTTCAAATTTTCCATTTTCTTTCGGAGATTCGAAGATTCGAAGATTTGAATATTCGAAGATTCGAAGATTTGAATATTCGAAGATTCGAAGATTTGAAGATTCTAAGATTTGAAGATTCAAAGATTCGAAGTTTTGACGATTAGAAAATTCGGGTTCCAATTCTTTAAGTTTCGTATTTTTGAATTCTCATTTCGCGAATATTGACAAATGAAAAGTTAATTTATATCAAACAGAGAAAGCATATAATTTATTGAATTAAAATTACATAAATTCAATTGGAAATTGACCGAAGTCTTCCAGCCTTTTATATCAAAACTAATAAAAACGATTGTGTTTTTAAAATTTGTTATTGTTTTTTTACCTTAGTTTAATGTTAATTTGATATTGCAGCAAATGTTCATGCGCATCATATGTTACCTTTTGGGTTTTCGAGGTAATCATTTTGAAATTACATAAAAGTTTAAATCACTGTCTGTTTAGGATTTTTGGATTGAAAAATTCAAAGACTTCGAAACTTCACAACTTCTAAAAAAAATGCAAACTTTAAAACTTCGGATTTTCGCCACTTCCAAACTTCGCAATTTCTATACTTCGAATCTTCGCAACTTTATTCGAAATTCTATTCATTTCTTCGGATTCTGGTAACGTCTGGTCACTTTATATTTACTACTCAGTGCTGTTTCTAGGATGTTTACGAGTGCAATAGTATCGTATGTTCATTAAAAAAAAACCTCAAGTATGCTATGATTTTATATTTTTAAAAATTTAAGTTGGCACATATGTTAGGAATTGACATACGAAACGTCAGATTTTTCTAAAAGTCACAATTATTCCGTAGTCACAATGGTTAACAGCAACCAGCAAAAAACGTTTCTAGTTGAAAGTTATTTTTTTTTATTCCCTACGACTTCTCTGTGTCATTTGTCACAGAAAATAAATTTATCAGTAGGAACATGCCACATGTAACATAACCTCAATATGTGTTACCAACTTAAGTTTTTAAAAATAAAAAATCATGGCACACTTGAGGTTTTTTTTTTAATGAATATACTTTAGTTCTTGTTTATTAACCAGTTCCTAGGCAGTGACTAATTGATTGGGACTTTTTTATGAAATTGTCATTAAATAAATTGGCACAATATGTCGTAAGACATAGTGTCGTAGGATTAATTAAAAAAGAATTGATCTAATTTATCTAAAAGTGAGGTTAGTATACAGTGCGTGCCTAAAGTATATATTTAGGAAAACAGAAATAAAATATTTTTGGAAAAAATTCTCGAACAAGTCGATTTTTTTTTATTAAAATACACATTTTTGCATGAAAGTCGATTTTCAGTCGTCATTTGTTTTTGAGTAATGACTCCATCCATTTTCTTTTTAAATAGCAATCCCCTATTTTTATTTTTTATTTTGAGAGACCTTTTCATTGTCGAACTGGCAGTATAAAAATTGAAGGTGGGAACTTGATATTTAGAGTTTTTGCAACATGACCTTGTTCCAGCACTTATTTTCCAAACAAAAATGATCTTGACCTTCCATATAATATAATATGGTTTTAGCAAGACGGCCCCCGCAATAGGCGCGTTTTTGAAAATTGCTTTACGGATAGGTGGATTGGCAGGACCCATAGAATAGCCCGCGAGAGAGATGAATGCGCAGAATTCGCCTGGAAAATATTCAAAATCAAAAAAACAACACGCCTATTGCGACGGTACGCCGTCTTGCTGAAACCATATTATATTACATGGAAGGTCAAGATCATTGCGCGCGTTCGTCAGACTAAACAGTTGGTTGTTTACTGCCAACCGTTGGGGTATTTTCTGATGAATGCACTGTTGATCGTGAACAAGTTCGTCCATCGGTCGCCATTTTACCAATCGTACAAATTAATCAAGTCTTGAAGTTGCCGCCGAAATGGAGGTTACAAAAGTAGCGTTCATCAAATACCAACATTCAGCGTAAATCGAAATAAATATGTTGATAGTTGAAAATTCTGACGAACGCGCCCATTGATCATTGTTGTTTGCAGTGGCGGCTCGTGGAACATGTTGATGGTAGAGCCACCTATACAATATAACCGCCTCCCTCCCCTTTGAATAAAGAAAGAACGATTTATCTTCCTGGATCAAGTAACTCGGGAAAAAGTGTTTGAAGACCTAATTAAAAATTCTTGCTGAGCTTGAAACTACTACAGGTAGTGCCATGGCTCCTCGGCTCTATATAACGAGCCGCCCCTGGTTGTTTGGAAAAATTGCCACAAGCGCTGGAACTTGGTCATTTTGCAAAAACTCTAAATTTCAAGTTCTCGCCTCCAATTGTCATTTACTCGAAAAATGTTTAATGTAAGATGGCAACATTTTTATACTCCCAGCTCGATAATTAAAAGATCTCTCAAAATCAAGAACAAAAATAGGGGGTTGTCATTCAAAAACAAAATGGCTGACTTCATAACTTGAAAACAAATGACGACTTTCATGCAAAAATGGGTATTTTTATAAAAGAAAATCGACCTGTCGAGGATTTTTTCAAAAAAGACTTTATTTTGCTTTTTTTACTGAATATATTCCATACTTTAGGGGCGCACTGTATAGTAACACACATAATAAACGTCTTGTGTGCAATAGTAAAAACAATTTTGAGGTCTAATGGTGTGCAATTGTTAATTGTAAAAGTAACATTTATTATACCTCCTTTATTTTTAAATCTACACCAATTCGGCAACTAAATCAACAGTTTTTCCGAACTCTGCGCTCATCTGTAAACAAACTAACTTTAATAATTTAAAATGTACGTTGCTAACGGGTGAAATTAGTTGCTAAGTGAAAAATTGAAGCAAAATTTGTTATATTCAACAAGAATCGTTAGAGTATGTTTGAATAGAGAAGAACCCCATGCAGCGCGAAAATCGTAACGGTCGCTCATCGCCAGTGGCGTACGCATTTCAAGTAAATATACCATTCTGGAGGGCAGAAAATTGTACGAACCAAAGACATCCAAAAAGTAATAAATACTTGTAATACACATTCGCTCCATAGGCCCAGAATCATGAACCTTACCCACTAAGCCACCATGGCCCCTTAAATAAAGTTTATAATGGAATTTTCCTAAGTGATAAATAATATAATATGCCCAGTTATTATTAACACAAAAAAACTCTCTGTAATCACAATCATCGTTCTTAACGCGGCGGGTAATAGACATAGCGGATCAGAATAATTCATTTGGATGGATCACTTCGGGCGGTTTGAAGAAAGTTGTGCAAAAAACGCATACCGACCGAGAATGTCTGTAACTGTGGCAGGTCGTGCCAAAATTATGCCGAACCGTTAATGTACAACGAGCACTTCGCAAATGATTATTTTTTACCCTATAATTTCATGCGAAGACTACGTGACCGTTAACAGGTAGCATCTAGGAAGTGCTCCGAGGAATACTCATGATGGCTCAAATATGTTTTTAATTTTTTGGCAGAATGAATTAAGGAAATCAATTAAATGGTTTTACTGTTACAGTTAATTTCACAGAAAGACATCACCAGTCAGGGTATACATTATCAATATGTAAGCAGCAGATGTACCGACAAGAGCAAAATTACATTTTTGGTGAAATAATAGTTTTTTTTTAAATTCAATTATTGAAATTATTAAATTCAATACAAATTATAAAAGATTAACGACTCTATTTTGTTGTTGGGAAAACGACATTTTTTAGTAGTTTTCTACTTAAATATATTTATATCATAAATGTATGTTACCGTTAACTGCATGAACAACTTATAATATCTTTGCAAAAAAATATTTTCGCCATTAATAAAAAAGTTAGGTTTTTGTTAATTATCAGAAAAAGTATAGCAATTATAGATTATATTTTCGCTGTAGGTAATTGTCATAGTATTTTAGTATTTTACAGGTCCATGTATATTTTCAAGGATATTGAGAGAAAAATATAGGAGAAATGCAATTTCCTGATTTATAATATCTCCTATATTTTTCTCTCAATATTCTTGAAAATATACATGAACCGTGTTTCATTAAAAAAAAAGAACATAAATTTGTTTTGGCTTTCCGTTGTGGGGCACCCTGTATACAAACAAATATTTTCCGATTAATCGATAATTATCTACAACTTTTATATAGATCACATTGATATCTTAAATACGTAAGGTCAAAAAGTTACTTTGACACTTCAGAGAGGCACCCACCCAAGCAATCATTTCCTCCTTTAAATGAAAATCAGAAATTCGTACATTTATTGCATATTCATAATGTTGCTTATAATTATCATAGAAACTGGACAATAATGCAAAATACAGTCCGTTTAAAAAACGCCTCTTAATTAGATGAATTTATAGTCATGCATTATCGAATGCACTTAATAGAAAACATTATTAAGAACCGGAAGTAATGGTAATTATAAAGGAACGAACTAGCTTGGTGGTTTTACAAGGAATAAATATTAGATACAGAAGGAAATTATCTATGGCACGACAAAAAAAATTGTGCAGCATAATGCTTTTATATAATGATTAATTGCATCAAGCATATAAATAATATACATCTGGTATCTGGATAGAAAAATAATCCAGGAAATGAATTGATTTGCAAATATTTCAGTACGCAATACTATTAGATAAATCAGATATTACTCTAAACATTCCAATTACGGGTGGAATAAAATTGTTCTTCGGGTATTATGTACAATATAATATCAGTAATGTATTTCATTACATTTGCACATCAATTTCTAATAATAAAATCAAAAGCGAAGCTATGCTAATGAAAGATTAATCCCAAAACGCATGTATGGATGGTTAATGATTTGATTTCAATTTTATTAATATTATTGCTTGTTTTAGATCGATGATTTAAATACAATTGAAATTAACCCGCCAATGATGACCTACTGGTCTGCGAGACCGGGTGTGTCGAATAACTTTATTCTCCGTTATTGTTTTTTGTTGCAATTTCGAGTAGCTGCCGCATTGCAGAGCTTAAATTGATTAAATATCTTTATTTTATTGTCAAAGAGCATAAATTTAAAAAAAATGAACACGTTTCGAAAAATCTTCAGTTAAAATCCCCGGTGCGTGAGACCGGCGTCACCAGTGGCGGGTTAAGTAATATGATACTTTTACTCGTCTATAATTTAATAATAATTGCAAAGACTACAATACTCTATAAAATTTAAACTGTAAAAGACGAGATATGTGGTATTTTGGTCGTAATTTATTTATCTGTCGTCAAGTTAGAGAATTTTAAGTTAATCCAATTTCTTATTGTCTTTGCGTAGTAATAAATACAATCAATTTTGTGTTACTATTATTTACTGTATTTTAATATCTCTTTTGAAATCGAATAAAAATACGAAAAACTCACAACAATACTTTCTCGTACTTCATAACGGAGAAAGTAAAACTTGCAGAAGCGTTGCTAACAAAGTTAGCGACATATTTTATGCGCCAGAAAATTATCCACATCATTAAGAATAATACACAATGCTTTTCAGATTGTTTTTTTGGTCCACACTTCTATACAGGATGCGAAAATACGCAAAATAATGCATAGCTAATTTTTAATAGAACACCCTGTGTATTAGGGTGGGCCAAGAATTTAAAGTCGTAATACCGTGAAAAGGTCGAATTGGGTAAAAAAATAAATAAAAGCGGTTTATATCTTCCAGTTGGGCATGTGCTCTAAAATTTGCTGACATTTTTACTATAATAATTTTTAATAGTTTTAAATTAGAATCTTAAAAAATAATGTTTAGATAATGTTTAGATAGTTCAATAAAATAATGTTGAGCGATTAAACAACTCCGTTTTTACTCATTCTTAGCTCAGAGTCCTTTAAAATCTGATTTATGGGCGAAGTTATTTCTAAAAATCTAAAACGCGATTTTGAAACCTTTGAACTTTGAATTTCCGATTATTTTGCAATTTTCGTTTACTTGCTTTAATAGTTTATTATATTTTTCTCATATACACTAAATTCACTACACGTTAGCATTTTAATCATCAAAATCAAATAAAGCCTTCAGAAGTTAAGCAAATTTTCAAAATAACAAACGCGATATTGTTGATTTTCCAGTTGGACAATTATTAACCTAACCCAACAAGTGTACACGAATGTAATGATACAAAACAATAAATTATTATTATTATTATTATTATTATTATTATTATTACCATAATCAACAAGCGCGTTCAACACCTCAGCAATTTCTAAAATTCGGAAACGCGATTTTGTTGCCCTTGAAATTGGAAATTTCCGAATTTTTGCAATTTTTCTTTACTTGGCGTTAAGAGGGCAAGCCGCTAGGCAACCCGCCACACATATAATTGGTCTGCAAACTTCGATTTCACAAGGGAACTACTTTAAATATGCTACTTTTTTAAAATACATTTGAAAGTTAAAACTGTATTCTACTAATGTATTTAAAAATTAACTTCGAATATTATTATTTTATTAATGAAATAAATTATTATTCTTATACAATTTACGGAATATTTATCTAGCGATTAAATTGATATATTAAGCTGAGATGTACAGTGCGCGCCTAAAGTATGGAATATAGTCAGTAAAATCGAAATAAAATAGTTGGTTACTAAACCTTTATTAAAACCTGGTTTTATACAGGGTTTTACAGGGCTATTGACTAAAGTCTTCCATCCCGTTTAACCATATATTCTGAACATCTTACAATTTTTAATTTGTGATACATTTGGTGTTAGTACTACCGCTTAATTTTAATTATTTGACGTGTTAGTAGAACAAAAAAAAACGCATCAATTATAAATATCAATCAATCTTTAGCATTTGTAAATAATGATAAGGTGTGTGTTCTGGAAATTTGAATTTCCTAGGCGGGTTATTGCTGGGAGTTATTATTTTTGCAAGGTTATTGATTTCCGTATTATTGGCGAGCTTCGTGGACAATTTCAGTAATTTGGAAAAAATCATCGATTTTCTTTTATAAAAATACACATTTTTACACGAGAGTCGATTTTCAGTCGTCATCTGTTGTTTTTAAATGGCAACCCCATATTTTTATTCTTCATTTTGAGAGATCTTTTCATTGTCGAACTGGAAGTATAAAAATGTTGCCATCTTGCATAAGACATTTTCCGAAAAAATGACAATTGAAGGTGAGAATCCGATATTTAGAATGTTTTCAAAATGGCCTTGTTTCAGCGCTTGTAGCAATTTTTCCAAACAACAATGATCTTGACCTTCCATATAATACAATATGGTTTCAGCAAGACGGCGCACCGTCGCAATAGGCGCGTTGTTTTTTGTTTTTATGTAGAAATTCTTCTTGAACATTTTGAATATTTTCCAGGCTAATTTTGCGCATTCGTATCTTTCGTGGGTTATTCCATCGGTCCACCTATTCGTAATTCAATTGTCCAAAAAACGTGCAGGAGTTGCGTCGTCTTGCTGAAACCATATTGTATAAAACCATATGTGTATTTCTTATGTAAGATGGCAATATTTTTATGTTGCCAATTCGACAATGAGATCTCTCACAACCAAGAACAAAAATAGAGGGTTGCCATTTAAAAACAAAATGCATGACGTCACTACTCAAAAATAAATGATGACCGAAAATCGCCTTTCATCAAAAATGTGTATTTTTATAAAAGAAAATCGGTGTTCGAGGATTTTTTCCAAAAATATTTTATTTCGATTTTACTGACTATATTCCATACTTTAGGCGCGCACTGTATGTTGAATTTTGTGTTTCTTTATATTTTTTTTAAACACACTAAACCACTACACCTTGGCATTTAAATCATCAAAACCAACTAAATCCTTCAAAAGTTAAGGCGATATTGTTGACTTTCAAATTGGAAAATTTGGGAGTTTGGAAAATTTAATTGACAAGAAAATTTCTTGTCTGTTTCTTAAAATCTCATATATTCTAAATATACAAATATTGATTTATAAACCACCATAATCAAAGCGCAATTTCTGTTTCCTGATTTGTTGACTTTAACTTTGAAAATTGCGCATTTTGGCAATTTTTGTTGACTTGTTGACTTGATATAATTTAAAAAAAAAAAATTTTAATACTTTAAATTCGCCATATTTTGACATTTACAATCAATTAAAGCATGTTAAGGAATTTTTAAAAAATCAGAAACTTGATTTTCTTGAGTTTGAATTTGGAATATTTACCGATTTTGTAATTTTAGTTGAATTTCTTAGTACTTCGTCTAAAATACACTACATTCATTACATTTCAACGTATAAATTATCAAATGAAAATAAAAACATGTTCAACACACACATTTTAATAATGTAACCAACATATTACTTTCTCCGATTTCGATGGTATAATAGTTATTTAATTTTATACTTTCATGGTTTAGATATAATTTAAGTTACATAAATATACATCGAACGTTTTAGATACTGACTAAATTATGAAAGATGAAAATACAAATTATACTTCGAATTCGAATTAATTTTTATCATCAGTTTATTCAAAACTAAAGAGATTTAAAAAAACGTATCCTTTATAAGTTGTTCATTTCGTCATTCTCTACAATTATTATTAATATTTACCAAAAATTACAAAAAAATTAAATAATGTTTTTTGCCTGCTTTCATGAAAAATATTTTGAAATAAAAATGTACATTTCTCTGTTGTCTTCAATATTTGTTTATATGTTTTTGTAATATATTTCACATTTAAAAAAATATCGAAAAAAACAAACAAAAAATGGCTGAGGTAAACTTTTCAGTTCTTCGGATTACAAAATAATTCGTTTGTTTACAGTTTCATTTTGACTCCTGCATTAGTTTTTGCGACACACAACCACACACACACATAAACACACGATACAAGAAATTGTTAAAATTGCCTCTAGGGACCTCTGGATGGATATTTCCATTAAAAAAATGGATAAAATTTTCTCGATCACAATACTTTCCCGTAATTCGCAACGTAGAAAGTAATAAAAATAAAATTGTTTTTTCCAGAAATTGTTGAAATCGCCTCTAGGGATCTCAAGACGGATATTTCCATTAACAAAAAAATTGATAAAATTTTCACGATCACAATACTTTCTCGTAATCAGTAACGGAGAAAGTAATAGAAATAATACTTGTTAGTTTCGAAAATAATTTTTTTTTTTGACATAGGCCTGAGCCATACCGTCACACACGGCTAGGAAGTTTCGAAAATAAAGCTAATTGATTTGTATGTAAATATTTATACTTATTTATAAAATATTAGGTGCTAGAACCCTTGTGTTATTAACTAATTTTGTTATGTTTATGGTCCATAAATTAGAGGGTGGGACAGGGCCTACCCACCCGCTCTCATTCCACTTGGATTTAAATTACAAAATCGCGTTTTGTAAACTTTCCACTTTTCCAATTATTTGCCGAGGAAGTTCCTTTAACCGAACAGGATAACTTCGATATGTAAATGAAGAGAAAGTAAACGATAAATCCTAATTTCAGTAATTTAAGAATTAGTTTATAAATTTTGAAGAAAATTAATCGCGGATTTATCCGAATTAAATTAATATCAATTAATTTTTTGAAAACAGTAATATGAAATGACTAGGACTGGTAAATACAAAAGAGTTTAGAGTCTGAATGTTTAAAATAAAATTTTCGTTCATTACAAATTTGTAGTAATTATTTTAATCAGGGAGAAATTAACCGAAATATTTATAAAAACAAAAACGGAAACGGAATTTATATTTTTTGTTCAAGAACGAAAACGAAATACATAATTTTCTAATACCGGTTTTAACGTTCTTATCAATTTTTGAAAGTATCTCCATTAAATACAAATATTTTGAAAAAAAAAATTGTTTCCGTTCCGATCAGAAATAAACGAAATATTTTTCACTTTGATATTGGTACACATGAAATATGTTTTTCGTTTTTAGTTTCTGATTTTAATCACATCATGTCTAAAAAAAATTATATTTTTTGTATCATTTTTTTAATAAAAATTGTAATTATCATTTTACACGTACCTATTGAATATCCTTCACCAACAGCCAAATGTGCATGGCCGGTTAAAGTGGCCACCGTGAAGAGATGTGGGTTGACAGCATTTAAGGCGATTTCTTTCATCTAGAAAGAAAAAAAATCCAATTTAGGCGAACGTCATAGGCAACCCAAACAACCTTGCACCAACAACGTTGTTATATATTTTCAATGGCAAATTATAAACATGCGTTTTCTACAAGTGTATGTAAATATATTGTTCAAAATCATACTCCTATAATATAATAATATTTACTCTGTCTGAGAATGTTATAAATTATCATTACACAGTTTCATCTTAAAAAATCATTCTTCGACTGCAGATACTGGTATTGCAGCTTGTACGCAAACCCTATTACCTGCAATAACACCCAAATAGACAGAATTAAAAATACCAAAAAGTAAAACGTGATAGACATGATATGAATGAAAATAAGAAATAAAGTCACTTATCAAATAAATTTACATTAAATTCCATGAGCCACATTTTTTACTGAACTCGTGAAGGATCTTAATAATGTGATATATTTCAAAGGATTCAAATAATCGGGTAAAAAGTTCTGTATTTTAGGGACGAAGAATAAAAATGAGTTTTGATAAAACGTCTTTTCTGTATTGTGAATGTAGGACAACGGATCTTGATTTTGGAGAAACATACATATTTACTCCTGCTCTTGCTGGAGAAGTAAAATGAAACTATTGAAAGAACAAATAACCTTTTTATATTCAAAAATGCTTAAAATAACTTTAAGTAAAATCTTTTGTACTGTTTCCACTTTAGAAATGTATTTTTTTTTGTGAATTTCCTCTATAAATTTATGTAACTCTTATCATTTCGTAATTATAGCTTTGAATATAACTCGAATATTTGCGATTTATATTCTTAAACGTTCTCTTCGCATACTATTCTTGCTATATTAATAGCTCTATTATCACCAACTAGGTAATGATCAACTTTGGACCACAGAATAGTGCAGTGAGTGGCGAACCTTTTGAGCTCGGTGTGTCAAAATTTTGAAAAATTTAAACATAATTTTCGTGGCGTGTCAAACATCACAAAAGTAAAGACTAAATAAAAATAGAAATATTAATATAATTATTATATTAATTAATTATAATTTTGCTAATTATTAACGTAAGTAATAATATTATTATTAATAACCAACTCTGGCCGTTATGGAAAACAAATATTTGAATTATGAAATTTTTTATCTTTGAAGATGCATGTCACCAAAAATGAGCTCGCGTGTCAGCACTGACACGCTTGTCATTGCTTTGCCATCACTGGAATAGTGGAAAATACAACTTTTCAATTTGAAAATAAAAGATGTTTTCCTTTTAGTAAATTTGATCTGAAGCTTAAATAATTAATAAATAACAAAATAATAATAGAGATCGAATAGAGTATGCACAATGTTAATGCAGTAAGTGCATGCGATGCTGTAATCAAAAAGGTCAAATTGCATCAGGCGACCGCACAACATCCTCCTCAACCAAATCGCGACGAAGTTCAATGAATAATGCAATGCAATTCATAATACTCATTTGTCCGCGATTATGCAAATACCGTCTTAGCAGTGAGTATTGCATGCGATTACAAAGTAATGGAATTAACTGACATTACGCGTTCTTGGCAATTGCGAACGTTACATAACCATTTCATAATATGCAGCCGACGGAATGTCCAATTGTTATGTCATTTTCCGACTGGTTTAAATGTTTACATCTGCGGTGCGTGGGGAATGTTGTTGTTTTCATTCGACCATTCACCAGTGCTGCCACTGTTTTAGTATACGGTGTGTTTAAAAAAAAGAATTGACATACGCGTGTCTCTGATTAACGTTTTTTTGCACAAAGGTTAATAATTTTGACGGAAGCTGACGACAATTACAAATGTTTAATCAGGAACATGGGCATTTCAATTCATGGACAACTGCGATTAATTTCTTTTTTTGAAACACATTGGATTGATGAGGTTGTTCCTTGTTTTTCACAATAGGGCTAGAATTTTCCTTTGAAAATTTCCAATTCCGAAGTTTCTCGAATTTTTGAAGTTTTAGAGTTTCATTTCGCGAATATTGTCAAATGAAAAAGTTAACTGAAATCAAATTATTTCAAAACTAATAAAAACGATTAATTTTGCAAGATATGTTTGTTTTTTTTTATTTCATTTATTTTAATTATTCTATATACGGTAATCACCCTTTTACAATAAAAATACAATTATGAAGAGAGTACACAAAAAATAAATAATTGAACCTATAATTAAAAATAATTCTTAAATTAAAATTTGTCATTGTTTTTGCCTAGCTAATACATTAGCACGTTGTTAATTTATCACTATGGCAACTTCAGTTTCCCTAATTGTTTAGGGTTTTGGGATTGGAAAAATTGAAAACTTCGACACTTCATAACTTCGATTCTTCGCAACAAAAATTCGAAAACTTCGACGTTCCCTTCGTTTCTTCAGATTCTTCGAAACTTCGAAGTTTTGAAGATCCGAATTATTAAAACCCCCACTCCATAATATCATTTAATAAAACACTGACGCTAAGTAAGGTTCAAAAATGTTTTTATTCTCCCACAAGAATGCTTCAGCACTCAGTCATCGTTGTCAAAATCAAATTTTTATCTACCTCCTGAAGCCACTGTTTGATGAAACATTGTTGAAGAACAATAAATAGCATTTTGAATTTTTATACCACGTCAGTGCTTTATTAAGTGACACTGTATAATTTTAGAATTAGTATTTCCAATGGAACTTTAACTGCAATTAATCCGTAGAGATATTTTAATAGTTAGCTTAGTATTTCCGGATACGCTGGTTCATCCCGAATCTTTTAAGGCCCTTCAGATGGAATATAATGACACACTGTCGAAGGCCTTAGCTGTGTTCAGAAAAATGACTGTGTAATAATATCTGTATTCTTTCTTCGGTGGTGTAATAATAATAATAATAATAATAATATACATTTTTATGAATAACACAATTTTGACAATTAAATAAAACTGAGTGTAAGTATAGTTGCCCACATTGCCAATACATTGCAATGCGTTGATGTGATTATTATAACATAGAACATAGACA
Organism: Ocypus olens; assembly: GCA_910593695.2. Taxonomy (NCBI): domain Eukaryota; kingdom Metazoa; phylum Arthropoda; class Insecta; order Coleoptera; family Staphylinidae; genus Ocypus; species Ocypus olens. The sequence continues at coordinate 13,267,380 of OU343055.1, read as the reverse complement.
AAAACAATCATATGTTCTGAGTTAAAAAGAAGACCCTGTATTTCTTCCTGTGCTTTCTGATAACATCTTGAAGAACGGCACCTTGCCTTTTGCGTTTCATGAAATTTGAGGCTTGCAGATCTTTTTGGCTTTACGTATGATAATAGATGATTTTGTAATCCAACGCCAACTATTATCATCCTTCCTATTCTGGTGATAACGTTTCGGTTCTTTAGGAATTGAGGGGAGATATCTCCTGGTAGGGCCCTTTCATGGATACAATCTGCGATAAGTACGGTGGGTAGTCGTCTTAAATCAGTAATTATTGATATCCTCCTTATTGGGGATGATAACGTTATGGTTCTTCAGAAATTGAGGGGAGATATGTTCTAGCAGGGTCATTCCGTGGATAAAATCTGTGAAAAGTACGGTGGGTAGCCGCCTTAGATCAGTTAATTAGGTTATACCCACAGTTTCTCTGTAAAAAAAAACAAGTCCAATTTCTTTTTCCATTGGCTACAGTCATGTTCTTAATTTATGTCCGAAAAGACTGGTGCAACTCCCCCAACATTATATTAAAATGTAAGGGTACGTCAAATGACGTCATCATTTAAAAGCTCATTTCAATTCGAATACGTTTTATTTTCTAATCATTTGTAGAAAAAAAATAACATTTTGGGTTATGGGTTTCTTGAAAGAAAATCTTAATTATATTTACTCCGAACGAGATCGCGTTGGTTTGAAGTTGAAACGTTAATGCAAAGAGTGTCGTTAAAAATGTATCTATTACTGTAACTGTTTCCAATTTTCTATACTTCTTCAAACACTTCAGGTAGACATTAAATATTGTTCCCCCATCAGATCACCTACAGACTGGTTTCAACCTTTCAGATCTCATCAGTTGCTGATGGGGAAACGGAGATTACTATTGGAATATAAGTATTCCAAACACCGAATTTAAATTCATTTAAGAGAAATCTTAAAGATTACTTAATTCAAAGAAAACTTTACTCTCTGAATTCTAACTGGTGAAAATGCCTTTAATTTTTGCTATAGTCTGCTGCATTTGACGTTTTCAACAGCGTGTTGTATGTGTATGTATTTGTTTGTATTCGAACTATTTAAAAAATAAATAAATTGAATTACATTCTAAAAGAAAATCCTAGTTATCTTCACTGCACATAAGATGACGTTGGTTTGAAGATAGAACTTGAATGGAAAAAATTCATTTCTACAAAAACTGTTAAAATTATATCTGCTACTGCAACAATTTCTAATTTTCTACATTTCTTCAATTTGCTTCAATTTCCATGAATTTGAATAAAATTTTTAATTAGGATTAATGTCTGTATACAAACAATAAAAATAAAATTGTATCAGGAAGTACCTGTTCATTAATCCTAATACATAACGTGACCAAAAAATGGATCTAATACTCCAAGATAAAAACTTTAATTATCTTCACTGCCAGCGAGATCGCGTTGGTTTAAAGTTAAAACGTTAAAAGAAACGTGCATTTCAGCAATGAGTGTTGCCAAAAATTTATCTATTACTGCAACTGTTTCCAACTTTCTGTATGCCTTCAAACACATTCGATTTCTAAGATTTTGAAAGAAAATCCTAATTATCTTCACCGCACATAAGATGACATTGGTTTGAAGATAGAACTTGAATGGAATAAAATCATTTCCAAAAAAACTGTTGTTAAAACTATATCTGCTACTACAACAATTTAGAATTTTCTGAATTTCTTCAATTAACTTCAATTTCCATGATATTGAATGAAAATCTTAATTATTTTCACTGCAAACGAGATCGCGTTGGTTTGATATTGAAGCGTTAATAGAAAAGTGCATTTCAGCAAAGAGTGTCGTTAAAAGATCATCTATTACTGCAACTGCTTCCAACTTTCTGTATTTCTTCAAACATCTTCGGTTTCTAAGTGTTTTAAAGGGAAACCTAGTTTTCTTCTCTACACTTGGTTTGAAGATAGAACTTCTAATTTCTAATTTTCTACATTTCATCAATTAGCTTCAATTTCCATGATATTTATTATGTTCATTGCAAACAAAGTGGCGTTGGTTGTAAGTTAAAATTTAAAAAAGAAATGCATAGCAGCAAAAAAGCTGACACATCTCAACGGAAACGTTGCAAATTGTAGGGAAAGGGTCTCGTTATTCACGAAAGGTTTAGATTAAACAGCTTTTACCTTAAAATGCATAACATAATTTTTTAAACCTTCTTCTTTTTCAGCCTGTTTCCGTCCACTCCAGACATAGACATTTCCTAATTGTTTCAATTCATGTCAGTTCTGTGCTTTTTATTGCGATTTTTTCAGCAGCTTGTTTTATATCATCTATCCATCATGGTGGGGGTCTGCCTGTGCTTCTTTTGGTTTCCCTGGGTCTTCATTGGACGATTTTGATGTCCATCGTTTGTTTGTTTGTCTTGCAATATGTCCTGCCCATTGCCATTTGAGTTCTGCGATTTTCTGGATTATATCTTTTACACCAATCCTTTTTCGGATATTTTCGTTTCAGGCGTTACCCCAATCAGCGACCTTTCCATCGTTCTTTGCCTGACTCGCAATTTGTTAGTCAGAAAATTTTTTTCCAGACTGTAGGTAGCCACTGGTAGTACTCTAGGGTCAAAAACTTTCCGCTTCAGATGTATTGGGATGGAGTTGTTCTTAAGCATGTGTGCTAGTTTGCCGAAAGCTGCCCAGGATAGTTGATTTTTTTCGATCGGTTTTTTTTTCTCCCCAGTGATATCACGTGACCTGGGTAGTTATAGGTAGACCTATTCCGTCACGTTTCCGATGTCAACGTTATTGGCAACTATGACTGATTTTTGCTCATCACTTTTTACAATGATTAATTAATTAATTCATTTCGCCCATCTCAAGTTTATACTCTTTATCGTGAAGATCGTAAAGTCTGGTTTATACTTTTTATGATCGTGAAGCATTAGACGTTTGGTATTTTACTGCTACCAACTTTTAAATATAGGTTTCCGGTGTAAATTGAAACATTTTCGCAGTGAGGACCTTTTTTTAATTTGTTTTTTCACTTTTTGCAATGAGTCAACGCACAAATAAAGTCATTTCGCCCAACTCTAGTTATACTCTTTATGATCGTGAAGCACTAGACGTTTCGAATTTTAATGCTACCGACTTTTAAAAATATGTCTCCGAAGTAAATTGCAACATTTTCGAAGTGAGGACCTTGTTTTTAATTTTTTTTCTCACTTTTTGCAATGAGGCGACGCACAAAAAGGGTCATTTTGCCCAACTCTTTATCATTGTGAAGCATTAGACTTTTGGAATTTTAATGCTACCAACTTTTAAAAATATGTCTCCGAAGTAAATTGCAACATTTTCGAAGTGAGGACCTTTTTTTAATTTTTCTTCACTTTTTTGCAATGAGGCAACGCACAAAAAGGGTAATTTCGCCCAAATCTTTATGATTGTGAAGCATTAGACGTTTGGAATTTTAATGCTACCAACTTTTAAAAATATGTCTCCGAAGTAAATTGCAACATTTTCGAAGTGAGGACCTTTTTTTAATTTTTCTTCACTTTTTTGCAATGAGGTAGCGCACAAAAAGGGTCATTTCGCCCAACTCTTCATGATTGTGAAGCATTAGACGTTTGGAATTTTAATGCTACCAACTTTTAAAAATAAATTTCACTGCACTGATAACATAATAACAATGAGCTATAACGATACGACTTTCATTGCTGTAATAATCGCATTTTGGGCGCCTTTGTATCAAAACCCTTTCATATCACATTTTATTAATTTATAATCAATAAGGAAAACATAGCATACACACTAAAATACCACATTTTCTTCACTAATAATCATTAAGAAAAAAATGGTAAACAAACTCAAAAGTATTATTTCTTAAGCCTGTAAATCAAAACATGTATACTTACGTGACATAATACATCAGCCATAATCATTCTTCCTTCAGCATCGGTATTCCCAATACGAACCAGTGCTCCCGACCTGGACATGATCAACTCGTCCGAAACATAGCAATTTGAACCGACGCTATTCCTGACCAGACTCAAAGCTGCGACGACTTTCACATGTTCTGGCTGAAGAACGTTAACCACTTGCATGAAGCCAGCTACTGCGGCGGCTCCGCATTTGTCACGTGACATGCCAGCCATTACACCTCCAGCTGGAAGAAATATATGTTTCTATGATGTTTGTTTACAAATGCCTATAAATTAATTAATCCCATTTATAATTTAATTCTGTGGGGATATGCATATAATGTTCAAATAAATTCACGTAAAATTTTAAAGAGTATATCTTAATTCTAAAGTAACTTGAGACAACCTCACTTATTGCAGATTTATAATTTAATTTTGTGGGGGTGTGTATAAATTGGTCAAATAACTACACGTAAAATTTTAAAGAGTATATCCTAATTCTAAATTAACTTGAGAGAACCTCACTTATTGCAGATTTATTTAATACAAATAACAAAGATGATTCAGGCTATTTTTCGTCTTTATTATTTGTATTTAATTGTAAATTGTTGTATCATGCTTCCAACTGGATCTGCCCAAAGTGCCGAATGTCCAAAGTGCCGAATCGGGATTTTGCCAAAAGTGCCGAATTTCATACTACCAACCAAGCCCAAAGTGCCGAACGACGCCAAGCGACGTCGCAACATTCGTAAAGGCGTCGAATGTGAATCGGCACTTTGGTCATTCGACAGAATGTCTTCGCACACATTTACTAGTAAGGTCCAAAATGCCGAATGCACACCCTCATGTAAATTCGTAATTTGCGAAAATAATTTTTGATAATACAAGTTTATCAATAGAATGATAGATGGTAGATGTTTTTTTTTATTATTTAAAATAAAACAAACTGTATTTTTGTTTTAAACATTTTGAATGTATTATAACATACATTTTCGGTATTTTGGGCTCTACTTGCGTGTTACCAATTGTACGCCGAATCGGCGTACATTCGGCAGTTTGGGCCTTACTGGCAGATCGGCACGTAGACAAAGTGCCGAACATCGAAACATCCGATTCGGATTCGGCTCCGGCGCTTTGTTTACGAACGATACGACGTCGCTTGGCGTCGTTCGGCACTTTGGGAATGGTCGGTAGTATGAAATTCGGTACTTTGGGAAAAATAGCGATTCGGCACTTTGTCCCGGACCTCTTCCAACAAGGCCTGGGTAGCTCAGTTGGTTAGTGCCGCGCCAGAAATTGCATTATTTTTACATTTAATATCATTATACAGGATATGTCAGTGATATGGGAACAGTATATCACCTGCCTATTTATCTAAATATCAAAAAAATGTCATACAAAGTTGTGCAAAATAGTGACCTAAACGTCCAAAAATATTGGTCCATAATAAAGTGTTAGATCAAAATTATATCTGTTTTAAATGAAACACCTTCTATATTTTGAGCATTTTTAGATTTCTTGTTACTTGAGGATTAAAATTATCTAAGGTTACAAGGGTTGATTAAAACTTTCCCGTTTATACGTTATTTACTTGTTGATACGAGGGAAATTCAGTAATTAGGTCACAAACTGATGTGAGAAAGCTAAAAATAGCAGTTAGTTATTTCCCTTTCCCTGTGTGTCAATAGGTGGCAGCACAATCCAGCTTTATATCCAGCTGATACTCAAGTGGCAGTTGCCGTGCGCATGTGTAGGCAGTGTTAAAATGGCGACCGTGCTCGAAGAGTGTATTGTGGAAGAGCAGCGTTGTGCGTTTTTTCTGGGCAAAAGAACTTCCTGCAAATTATGCTGGATCGTACTGTAGAGTGTTGTTGTTGCTTCGGGATGCCATTCGAAAAAAAACGTCCAGGCCTACTGACGAGAGGAATATTGCTGCATCACGATAATGTTGGGCCGCATGCGGCCCGATTGACCCAAGCGAGAATTGAAGAATTAGGTTGGCAACTTCTTGAACATCCGGCTTACAGTACTGACCTAGCCCCAAGCGACTATCATCTGTTTGGTCTTCTCAAAAGGCATCTTAGCGGCAAACATTTCGACGGTGATCACGATCTTCAACAATTTTATGCAGCAGGTATTGGACTTTGTCGAAAAATAAAACTGGTTTTTATATTATTACTAGCTGACCCGACAGACATTGTCCTGTCTTAACTATGAATATTGAATTCGAATTGGTATAATTCATAAAAAAAAAATTCAAAAACATAGTGTTTATTATTGTAATGCTCTATGATACACAACATTCTTCGTTTTATTTTCTGCCAACGTATTAAAATCGATACCATAATCATGAATTGAGCAAAGTAACTACTGCGCTGCGCCGTCGTCCGTGCGTATCCCATTAAAATTGACCAAAGTAACTGGTGACGAACGACGGCTCCGCTGCGCTGCGCTGTCGTCCGTGCATGGTCCATATATATTTATATATATTAAGGCAGATAACTGGTGACTGACGACGTCCGTGTATGGCCCATTAAAATTAAGCAAATAAACTGGTGCGTAAACCTTAAAAATTAAGCAAGGGTGACGAACTACGGCTCCGCTACGCTGCGCCGTCGACCGCGATTGGTCCATATATATTAAGGCAGATAACTGGTGACAGACGACGGCCCCGCTGCGCTGGGCCGTCGTCCGTGCGTAACCTTTAAAAATTAAGAAAGGTAACTGGTGACGAACGACGGCTCCGCTGCGCTGCGTCGTCGTCAATATGTGGCTTATTACTGGTGAGTGGCCCATTGAAATTAAGCAAATAAAGTGGTGACGATAATGGCCGAAAACGGTTTAGGCTCTAATTTTTGAAATTCACGATCGCTTTAACGTGCAATTATTGCTTCAAAAATTCATAACTTTTTTAATAATCAACGGATTTGAACTAAATAACAAAATCAAAAAAGTTAAAGAATGTAAGAAGTGTATTGTTACTAATAAAAATATGTATCGCGAGTTGAAATATTTTTTTAGAATTTTTGAAATTCATAATCGCTTTAACGTGCAATTATTGCTTCAAAAATTCATAACTTTTTTAATAGTCAACGGATTGGAACTAAATAACAAAATTATTAAAGTTAAAGAATGTAAGAAGTGTATTGTTACTAATAAAAACATGTATCGGCAGTTGAAATATTTTTTTTAGAATTTTTAAAATTCATGATCGCTTTGACGTGCAATTATTGCTTCAAAAATTCATAAATTTTTTAATAATCAACGGATTTGAACTAAATAACAAAATCATTAAAGTTAAAGAATGTAAGAAATGTATTGTTACTAATAAAAACATGTATCGCGAGTTGAAATATTTTTTTAGAATTTTTTAAATTCATAATCGCTTTAACGTGCAATTATTGCTTCAAAAATTCATTACTTTTTTAATAATCAACGGATTTGAACTAAATAACAAAATTATTAAAGCTAAAGAATGTAAGAAGTGTATTGTTACTAATAAAAACATGTATCGCCAGTTGAAATATTTTTTTTTGAATTTTTAAAATTCATGATCACTTTAACGTGCAATTATTGCTTCAAAAATTCATAACTTTTTTAATAATCAACGGATTTGAACTAAATAACAAAATTATTAAAGCTAAAGAATGTAAGAAGTGTATTGTTACTAATAAAAACATGTATCGCCAGTTGAAATATTTTTTTTAGAATTTTTAAAATTCATGATCGCTTTAACGTGCAATTATTGTTTAAAAAATTCATAACTTTTTTAATAATCAACGGATTTGAACTAAATAACAAAATTATTAAAGTTAAAGAATGCAAGAAGTGTATTGTTACTAATAAAAACATGTATCGCCAGTTGAAATATTTTTTTTAGAATTTTTAAAATTCATGATCGCTTTAACGTGCAATTATTGCTTCAAAAATTCATAACTTTTTTAATAATCAACGGATTTGAACTAAATAACAAAATTATTAAAGTTAAAGAATGTAAGAAGTGTATTGTTACTAATAAAAACATGTATCGCCAGTTGAAATATTTTTTTAGAATTTTTAAAATTCATGATCGCTTTAACGTGCAATTATTGCTTCAAAAATTCATAACTTTTTTAATAATCAACGGATTTGAACTAAATAACAAAATTATTAAAGTTAAAGAATGTAAGAAGTGTATTGTTACTAATAAAAACATGTATCGGCAGTTGAAATATTTTTTTTAGAATTTTTAAAATTCATGATCGCTTTAACGTGCAATTATTGCTTCAAAAATTCATAACTTTTTTAATAATCAACGGATTTGAACTAAATAACTAAATTATTAAAGTTAAAGAATGTAAGAAGTGTATTGTTACTAATAAAAACATGTATCGCCAGTTGAAATATTTTTTTTAGAATTTTTAAAATTCATGATCGCTTTAACGTGCAATTATTGCTTCAAAAATTCATAACTTTTTTAATAATCAACGGATTTGAACTAAATAACAAAATTATTAAAGCTAAAGAATGTAAGAAGTGTATTGTTACTAATAAAAACATGTATCGCCAGTTGAAATATTTTTTTTAGAATTTTTAAAATTCATGATCGCTTTAACGTGCAATTATTGCTTCAAAAATTCATAACTTTTTTAATAATCAACGGATTTGAACTAAATAACAAAATTATTAAAGCTAAAGAATGTAAGAAGTGTATTGTTACTAATAAAAACATGTATCGCCAGTTGAAATATTTTTTTTAGAATTTTTAAAATTCATGATCGCTTTAACGTGCAATTATTGCTTCAAAAATTCATAACTTTTTTAATAATCAACGGATTTGAACTAAATAACAAAATTATTAAAGCTAAAGAATGTAAGAAGTGTATTGTTACTAATAAAAACATGTATCGCCAGTTGAAATATATTTTTTTTTATTTTTGAAATTCATGATTGCTCTAACATGCAATTATTGCTTCAAAAATTCATAATTTTTTTAATAATCAACGAATTTTAACTAAATGGCAAAATTATTAAAAAAATTCTCAACCGCGCACAGAATCTTCCGCAGAATATTTTAATTCATAACACCACCGCGAGCGACATTCCAACCACCAAGAGATGGCGCGCGTATTATAAATCAATCGTTATCACCAATTTATGTATTTAAAGCCGACTTAATTGTTCATCGGATGCAAGTGTTGCAATTGAGCTCAGTGCAGCATTTGCTGTTAATATTTTGTTTATATTTTTTTTTATAATTTCAGCTACTTATTTATTTACATTTATCGATATGAATCTATAGGGTAAGCCCATTAAAACCCATTAATAACCGTCGGCGCAAACAATGGAAAAGGAATAACTGATCGAGCGGTCGATCGCTGAGAGTAAAAAATTATTAAAGTACTAAAATCGCTATAAAAAAATAGGGGTTGGTGGTAGAAGGTTAAAAATTTAGGGTTGTATGTATTTTTTAATGCCAAATCATAAAAAAAATAAAAATAAAAAATTTTGTCCAAAAAATAAAAATAAAAAATTTGCGGTGGACCACCCCTATCATTTAGGGGTATTAAAAATAGTTTACGTCCTATTCTCAGATCTGCTCAATATACACACAAAATTTCATAAGAATCGGTCAAGCCGTTTCGAAGGAGTTTTGTTACAAACACTGTGACACGAAATTTTTTTATATTAGATATTGTTATAATACTTTTTGTAACCAAATTATTGAACTCCCCTCGTACAAAAATTTGAAAAAAATTGTTCAAGTTTTCTTATGGTGAAGATAGTTTTAATTTAGTGGTAAAGATATAATCCTATTGAGTCTTTAAAATTATTTCATTATCCAAAACTTAATATAATATACAAGGTGAACTATTTCTTAATTTTTTCAATAGAAATCCCTGAATATTATTTTATAATTCGAAAGGCATTTAACACGTTAACTGCCCACATAAGAATAAAATGTCATTCCCCATGTACCCAGATAGAAATAAAAAAATAAATTGAATTTTAATTATTCTTTAGATTCACAAGGAACGAAATCATATATTATTTTTGCAAAAATAATGAAGCTATAGTACTCATTGTAGCTAATATGTTAAGGAAGGTTTTGCTTATCCAAAGCTGACAGTAACTCTCATATTTCAGAATTCGTTTTTTTTTTGTTCTAATATGTACCAAACATTTCAAAGAAACAAAAAAATAGACAGGTGACATATTACACCAGTCTATTTAAATTTTGATACAAAAGTGGCTGTCTGGTGACTATTTTTTCCTACAAGAATTGGTTAAAGATCAAAAATTTTACTTGAACTTGATCAATATTTAGGTTCTTTTGCTCACCCTTTATACGCCATTAAAAGCGGTATATTGGTATCACCTTCCGAAATCATACCTTTAATGTCAGCACCACCGGTATCGTAAGTGACACCCTTTCCAACCAGCATCACGGTTTCCTTGACATCATTGATCGAGTTTGGCGTGTATTCCAAAAACATAATCCTTCCCTTGTGCCTGTCCACGACACTTGCAGCTCTGTTCACGGCGGCAAAGAGAGGATATTCCTTGGTGAGCGTATCCTCATCGTCTACCGTGGTGATTTTAATAGACGATCCTTTAAAAACATCATCGACGTACTCCTGCACCCTCGGTGGAGCCATCCTTTCCGGGTCTCCATCTCCAATGTCACGTGCCACTTTCCTACCCGCTTCCAAAGCCAGGGCCAATTTCAGCAGTTTCTTCGCTTTCTCTCCATCGGGATGGAATATTTGAATGTTTGCGGGAGACGATAGATTTGACGGTTTCAGCTCACGAACTTGAATTGGCTGAAATCGGAGAAGGAGTTAATTATTGATTAATAGAAAACTTGGGGCAGAAAGATAGCCCAGACAGACGACGTACTAACATATTTGTTAAAAATACAAATTGTAATTATTTTGTTTTATATTGTTAAAGTGTCTGCAGTAAAGATGTTGATATATCTTGGAGGATCAAAATACTAGTTCCTTGATTGTTGTTATAATGTATGATATAAATTAAACTATTATATCGTCGACGAAGCGGCAATACCGCCTTACTTCCATTTTTACTAAAATTGAGATTTTAGTACATAACCTTTTCCTCTTTCAATTTTTTGTCTCTCCTGTCAAAGGACCCCGCAGTATTTCAATGTAAAATGGGTTTCATCGAAATTGTCCCATTTTTTGCAGGGAGCTTGCTTTTGACATCCTGAACAAAAGTCCTTATAGGCGGAACAAAATCCTATGTAAGGATTTTGAGTTATCCGCCGAAAAAAGTCTCAATTCACCGATAATCGGAAATCGCAAAAACGGGGCGAAGATCGCATACAACGATGTTAATATCATCATGTTTAGATGGCTTAGGACCAAGAAGTTCTTATAAAATGCTCAGCAGTCATTGCTGGGGACGCTGAGCAAGTGTGCCCATCATTAGGCAACTCGTAGGGCGGCCATGAACATTTTCAGAAAAAAAAACGAACCTTTAATTGAGATTAATTCTTTGTAGAGAATGATTTATTGTTGCCCGCTCAAACTCGGAACAACCCTTGCCCAACAATCGTCTATCGATGGTCCATGATGGGCACTATCGGTGAAATGAGACCTTCTTTGGCGGATAACTCAAAATCCTTACATAGGATTTTGTTCCGCCCATAAGGACTTTTGTTCAGGATGTCAAAAGCTAGCTCCCTGCAAAAAATGGGACAATTTCGATGAAACCCATTTTACATTGAATTACTGCGGGGTCCTTTGGTAAATATGAAATAGGCGGCATTGCCGCTTCACCGATGATATGTAAATTAAAAAAAATCTACCAATGAAGATTTAACACTAGCCATTGGGATAGGTATCTGACGGAAGCGATCCTCTGAAGTAATAAGTATAGTTTCTATAGTTTTTGTAGTAAATCATTCTTCGCTTCTTCTTAATTTTTTTTTTGCAAAACAGGCTAACTTTTTGCAGATGATTATTTCTAAACCTAGTAAATTTAATTTCCAATACATCGCAAGAGATTAATTAAAATATTTCCAATCAATCTATATTATACGTTATTTACAAATACATAAGTCTTATCATTTTACCCGAGCGGAAAATGCCAATGCTAAAATTAGCATTAGACACGGATGAATATTTATAATATCGATATGTAATAATTTCCGAATGCGACGGCATCTAGACGATTGTCATTAGTTCCAATGATAAAGGAACGCACGGAGACGTTGGAGGTTGCCATTATTATACACAGGTTGCGCGGCGAGAACTATGAACTTTTTGTTCCGTATCCGCGCCTCGCAGACTACTTACATGCTAATAGGCATTATTAACACAGCCTTGATGCAGAAATAGCCATACCATTGCAAATCGCCTAGAAATGCGATAATTTCGAATAATGAGGAAACGCTGACCGACAATTGTCATTATATTTTATGTTGTGCACGAGTGAGTATCTTTAGAATGAGAATTAATGACTGGTAAGGGGAAACAAGGATACCGACGGAGTTGGATTCGTCGAGGCCTTCGTTGACATATGAGTAGGCCTGCAACGTGAAGTTATTGGAAATGTTTGAATTTAAATGGAAAAATTAAAGGTTTTATCTTATTTATTGGAGTGTGATCTCAGTCGAGTGATAAAGAAAGTAAGTATAGGCTATTCGGTGGAATCTGGCAGCCGGGGTCGTAAAACGGTTGGTCCGTCCTGAGGATCGACGCACCCTCGAAGAAACGGTATTGGTGGTTCGTCTAATTGCATCCCATACATTTATTACAGTCCTTCTCTCCCATTGGTATACGCACTTTTATACCAGTACTTCTCAACAAAGATTGATTTGAGAAGTACTAAATATTACGTTCCCTACTTACCGAGCTCCGACCCTGTTTTACGACCACAGCCGCCACATTCCGGAGAACGGGCTATAACTTCTTTATTATCGATTTCTTAGACATCATTATTTTTGAAGCAATTTAATTTGGGATAAGGCAAGAATATAATACAGTTTTACCTTGCATTTAAATTAAAATTTTAATAGACGAGAGAGACAGAGAGACAATACATTTATTCAGACATTTTTTACAAATGGCTTCAACAGGCAATTCACCAAAAGTCTTTCAGCCTATTTCGATAGACGATTTTAAATACACCGTGTCCAAGATAAGCATGCACGGTATGGGGATCTTGAAAACGATAAAAGATACAAGGTGGCTTAAGTTAGGAAAAAGTTGTACTATTCATACTATGTTTACACGCCGATCGCAAAAATTCATGATCGTTAATCATTTTCGAAATTTTCAAAAAATGAAATTTTTCGGATTTTTGATTTTTCCAATTTTTGGATTTATTTTAAAAGACATTAAAAACTAATGGCACTTTGCTATTGTCACTTTTTAAGCTCTACATAATGGCGTCTTCGAATTTTTTATCCGATGTTTCATCTCCGAGAAATCATCATCAACTTCATTTTTTTACATGGCCACAAAAGTAGAAACACCTTGTATATGATAGCATTTGTTTTACAAATTTAACGATGTATCACACATTATGTTTCTAAAGCCAAAAAACAGAGAAAAATAAATTTTAATATTTTCTAGGTTCTTAATCTAGTAGGCGTTGGAAAAAGAATTCAACGAATATTGTGTTCAAATAAGTTCCCATTATTTTCTAGACACAAGTATGTTTTTTGTACAGTTGAATTTAAAGCTTTGTCTGACATTTCTGAGGAGGTTGTGTCAACTGCTGCTATAACCGATGCCAATAATTGTTCTTCATTTTCAAAAGTTTTCCATAATACCACAGGAAAATGTCTAACGGGCTCAAATCTTGTGATTGGGCTAGCTAAGCTACTTCACTGTAATCCATTTTTCAGGAAACCTCTGCTATACATATTCTCGTACATTTCTTGAGTTATGCGCTGGCGCACCATCTTGCTGAAACCAGCAGTTGTTAATTATTGCTACAGATAATTCATCCAAGACGTGTTCCAATTCAGTCTGCAGCAGGTCAAGATACCGCTCGGAATTTAAATTGTTGTGATAAATAAAAGGTCCTATTATTCTGCTACCTAAAATACCTATCGACATATTAAATCCAAATCGGTGTTGATGCCCTGCATCTTTTTTTTTAATGAGAATTGTTTGTTGCCCGATAATGTTTGTTACGCCGGTTAAAAATTTCATTATTGGTTATCATGCTTTCATCAGACCAAATAACTTGAAAAGGAAAAGTTTGATTTTCTTGACATTTTCTAGTATAACATTCACAAAAACTTGCTTGCCTTCTCTTGTCACCAGGTCTAAGACCCTGACAAATTCTACATTTATATGGATGAAATTTATTCTTTTGTAAAATATAATGGGTTGTAGATCTAGCTACCCCAGTCTGACGTTCAATTTGTCTTGTTGATATTTCAGGATTTTCAACAACGGCTAGTAGAACAGTATTCGCTTTGTCTTCGTTGAGTTGTTTTTTACGAGATGGAAACGGTTTTGTAGAATGAACCAAATTCCTTTAAATGACATACCAAACGTCTAAACATGGACTTCTCAGGTTGTCTTCGTTCGGACTTCTCAGGTTGTCTTCGTTCAGGATAATTATCAGAATACTTCTTTTCAGCAGCTACACAATTTCTGTAGCACAAGATGTAACACGTCAACATATCAAATTTTTCTTCGTTTGTGAAATTTTCTCTTTCCATTGTAACACTTACAAATAAATTTTAACACTTTAACTTTTTATAAACAAAACAAACAATGTCAAAATACGTTAGAACGTTTTTAACAAAAATGTGACAGATCAAATAGAAATATTGCAATTGTTCCAATGCATACTTTTTAAACGCCTACTAGATTAAGAACCCACAAAACATTAAAATTGATGTTTCTCTGTTTTTTGGCGTTAGAAGCATAATTTGTGATACATCGGTAAATTTGTAATAAAAAATGCTACCGTATACAATGTGTTTCTACAATTATTGTACCTAATAATTTGATCCAGAAAATGAATTTAGAACTCGTAGAACTCCCAATTCTTTTTTACTTTTGCGACTTTTCAAAAAGTATTTTTGATAGTTCCCGATAGTTCTGATTGGTGTTTCCTATAGTTCTTTATGAGTTTTATCCATAATTAATATTAAATATTTTGATTAAAATATTAAGTAAACAATGTGAGTTTGAATATTTCGAATTTACAAATTTTGATCTCTGGAGCTTCAACAGAAATCTTTTTCAAAAGTATCAGGAACTATAGTACAAATTCAAACACACCTTAAAATTAGTTCAGAACTATTGCAATGTTGGCAAGCGGTATCAAGTTGGCATCCCATTAAAATAAAAATCCTGACAGCTCAATTTTATAGAACTGTTTTCAAAAATTTGATAGTACTTCTACATCAACTTTTCCTTACCTTACCTTTTTTTGGGGGATCGCCTTAATGTTAATAACTTATTTATGCTTTAATTCAGATTTTTCGCCAGTTATTAGTAACGGCATAGAGAAGCCACTGTGTTTTATGCAATGCTGTTCTTAGTTCTGAATCTATGAAACCCTCAAAGGTCAAACATCACTAAGAAACAAACATTCTGAACACACTACAAAAGACTTGGACTTTTTGTAAACGACATGAGGCGCCTTGAGAAAATAAACGTTGGATTTTATTGGGACCTTCCAACAACAAAACCAAGCTAGTTGAGGCATCATATAAAATTGCTCTGGAAATTGAAAAAAATAAAAAAAAAGTCCCATATAATTGAACCATGTTTAATAAAGTCGGTTAAGCTAGTTCTTGGAGAAGCGAGTGAGATTAAAATATGTCACACAATTCAGAGACTCATTTCAGATTCCAAGTCCTTAGATATGATGGAACAAATTTTATCTGAAATAAAGGCACCCCCTGTCTTTTCCTTTCAACTTGGCGAATCAATCGATGTTCTTCATGTTCCTAGTTACTCGTTTTCGTGAGATATATTCACTTGGAAGACATCAAAGAGTTCTGTTTTACAGAGCACTAAAAACCACTACGAAAGGTGAAGACGTCATGGAGATGATAAGTTCATTCTTTTAAAGTAATGGCTTACAATGGAAAAACTTGTGTGGAGTGTGTACCGATGAAGTACCAGCCATGCTGTCAATTACATAAAATCTAATGCTCTCAATACTCGTCTGTTCAAAGAACTAAGCAAAACATGAACTCAGATCACGATGTTCTTTTTCTCTACACTGCTATCTGTTGGTTATCAAAAGGAAATGTTGTTCCGAGTTTTTGAATTGGAAAATAAGACAAAACAGTTCTTAGCAGTAAAAAGAAAACATGACTTTTTAGTACACTTTAATGATGAGAAAAAACTAAATTTAAAACTGCAGGGCAAAGAAACGAACATTATTCAATTCAGAGATAAAATCCAGGCGTCCGTATAAGTAAATCTTGGAAACTTCACCATGTTTGAACATCTTTGCACCAAGACTGAAGAATCGGAGATGGGAATCGTAGAAAATCTAAGAAAGGAAGTTAATAAGCACCTCAAAGCCCTTGAATCTGAAGTTCAACGGTATTTTCCAGAGTTATTCGAACAAGATGCTACATTAGTTCGAAACGCGTTTCAGTTCAAGATGAATTTTTGGAGCTACGGATTGACTCTTCATCACGTGACTTTTTTGCGGAAAAATTATTACCTCAATTTTGGTGTGCTATGTTTTCTTTTCGAATATTAGTGCCATTTGTCTAAAATTCAACGGTATTTCTTGGAGTTCTTTGAACAAGATGCTACAAATTCGGATGAATTTTTGCGGAAAAATCATTATCTCAATTTTGGTGTCCTATGTTTTCTTTTCGAATATTAGTGCCATTTGTCTAAAATTCAACGGTATTTCTTGGAGTTCTCTAAACAAGAAGCTACATTAGTTCGAAACGCATTTCAGTTCAGGATGAATTTTTGGAGCTACGGAATAACTCTTTTGGAGTGCTATGTGTTTCCATGTTTTCTTTTCGAATATTAGAGCCATTTGTTTCTACTTACCTCTTCGAAAGTGGATTTTCAACTCTTCTTCAGATCAAGACAAAAGCCAGGAATAAGCTGGATGTTCAAGATTGACACAAACTCAACCAAGAAAGCAGATGCAAGCTCAATCAGCACATTAATCAATAATAATTAATACTAAATCAAAAATATCATCACTATTGTTAAGTCCTAGAATATAAAAAAAAAGCGAATAGAAAGAAAGATAAGCCATACCATTAGAAGAGGTCTAAATTAATACCATAAGCCTTAATTTTAACCCTTTATATTTTTTAAATCCTTTCAAAAAATAACTTTTTTTTTAATTTGCAATCAGCCATAACTAATTAAAAATGCTTATTCTTATCACTAATAAAAATACTTTAATAATCAACATCGAGTTAATATATGCCAGAGATTTATAAATATTCATTAACTGAGTACTAATGATTATTTGATTGACACTGGAGGCGTTTACTTCGTGATTAATTTTTAATTATAAATAAAACACTTTCTTTGTGTGATGTTAACACAGAAAGTGTTTTATTTATAACTAATGATTATCATGATAATTTACCACGATAACTTATTCTGCTCATTCTTAACACTAATGCAAACACTTTAATAAAGAACATCGAGTTGATGTATGCCTGAGATTTGTAAATATTCATTAACTGAATTCTAATGATTATAATGACAATTGCCCTCATTTACTTACTAACCAATGAAATCGAATAACGTTGATGAGATGATCCAATAAAATTCTAATTACGATGCGTAACAGACCACGCTCCATGTTATGCATGGCAATTCACCCTGGGTGGTATCTAATCAGATAATCCCTCATGTTGGTATTGCCTAGCAACGCGTTAGTACATGTTCTATAACATATGGAACGTCAGTTTTTGCCGGACTTTTAAGCAGTTTGCTCCTGAATTCAATCCGTTTGCATTTTCGGGTGAGGTGTTAGTGCTTTCATCAGTAATAGTATTCATAGGCATTTCTCGAAATATTGGTAAGCTTATTTTTACTACAATTATTGTGGCGCAGATTAATACACGTCTGACACCTAGTGTCACTAAATTTAAATTTTCAAATTATGAAGTGTGAACTTTCTGTTCGGCCAATTGTCTTCTCGAATCTAACTCGTGACTGATTTTTCCTAGGCAATTATTAGCGCCTGGATCACTCTTGCTTGTTGCTTCTAGAAAATCGGCACTCCTGCTTCGCAGTCGTGCCGATTTTCGTCGCAACAAGCAATCGTGATCCTGCCGCTAATAATTGCCGGCAAAATCATAGGCACTCGTTATATTACTGTTGATAATTCACCATGATAACAGAACATTGATAATTAGCAAAGTAGCTAGACATTACAACGTTTTGCATTGTCATCATGTTAGGTAGATAACAGAATAACGGTGATTAGGCGAGTAGCTTTTAAATTTATAAAAACACGATGGTCATGATATTGTGACACTGGCGTTAAGTTGTTGAACAAAATATTTCGCGTTTTGGGTCCAAAACTTCCGAAGATATTGATGAATTTTTTGATAATTCATCCAAGCTCGCTGTATATTTGGGTAGATAATTTACCAAAGAAATAATAATAATAATAAGGACGTTCTACTCTACAAGCGCGTCAAAAAATGTGATGTAGAGTAGAACGTCTTTATTATTATTATTATTTCTTTGGTAAATTATCTATCCAAATTTACAGCGAGCTTGGATGAATTATCAAAAAATTGTGATGTGGCCATCATGTTACTTTTTCCGATTTGGTGGCAATAATTTATTTGTTCATGGTTTATTTTCAATTTAAATGTTTTTTTTTAAATGTGCATTGATCATTTTGCAGGATCAGATGACGTTTGAAACGTCAAAATGATGAAAGATGAAAATGACACACAGATAGAATTTACTTTCTCCACGACCACCATAGAATTTAAACATTCTGAAATCAATTTTGATTATAGAACGTACACATTCTCACTCTTGTTATGGAACAAAACACTATGCGCTTATGCGTTTTGCATGTAATTCATTCCATAACAAGGGATAGAATGAATATTCTCACATCGTTTCGAATAAAACAATTAGCCTTGGATATCACAATTGTCAAAATACTATAAACATAACCACAAACGTGTTAATAAAACGTAAGTTCTTTGTGTTCATTATTTTATTAGTCTATTTTATCTGGTCGAGGAGAAAGTATAGTCTGATACTCGGTAAGAATGGAAATTCAGATGCTCGTGGTTCCTCGCGCTCGCCTCACGGCTCGCGCTCGAAATATTCCACTCGCATCGAATTTCCATTCTAACCTTGTTACAGAATATACTATTCTCCACGACCCCCATAGAATTTAAGCATTCTCAAATCAATTTTGATTTTAGAACGTACACATTCTCACTCTTGTTATGGAACAAAACACTATGCGCTTATGCGTTTTGCATGTAATTCATTCCATAACAAGGGAGAGAATGAATATTCTCACATCGTTCCGAATAAAACAATTAGCCTTGGATATCACAATTGTCAAAATACTATAAACATAACCACAAACGTGATAAAACGTAAGTTCTTTGTGTTCATTATTTTATTAGTCTATTTTATCTGGTCGAGGAGAAAGTATAGTCTGATACTCGGTAAGAATGGAAATTCAGATGCTCGTGGTTCCTCGCGCTCGCCTCACGGCTCGCGCTCGAAATATTCCACTCGCATCGAATTTCCATTCTAACCTTGTTACAGAATATACTATTCCAAATCACTTTCTTCATTTTTCAAAAAATCATTTTTCTTCAAATTTTTGTTTTGTTTTATTTCCAAGAGATCATTCTAAACACTAATAAAACATTTTTGTGGGACTTCCAGAAACCGAGATACGCAAAATGAATGTTTACGTAAATATTGTTTAAATCGACAGGAAACGCCTAAAATCGATTAAATTAAATTTTTCTTCAAAATAAAAAAAATTCAAGTCTGAGAGCTCATTCTGAACACTATTTTTTTTCTTTTAAAAGAAGGATGGTTGACAGAAATTCGGGTTGAGGAAGCGCGGATGATTTGGGAATTGACGTAGCGAACTAGGGCATTCTGCCACAACCGATAATTTGTATAATAATCATTTATAATGATGAAAGGGACGTACACTAAACATCCACGGACCCGCACGGCCATTTTTCGTTCCGAAAAAGTGACCGGGCGGGTGGGATTCGAACCCACGACCACGAGGCCCGTAAGCAGGAGCTCTACTCACTGGGTTACCGCGGCCCCACTATTTGTTTATAATTTTTTTTTGTGGGACTTCCAGGAACCGAGATAAGCAAAATGACTTTTTTCGTAAATAGTGCTTAAATCGACTGGAAACGCATAAGAAAAATTTGAAGGAAAATAATTTTTCAACGATTAAATTAAATTTTTCGTCAATTGTTTTTTGTTTTTTTTTCAAAAAAATTATTTTTCTTCAAATTTTTTTTTCAAGTCTAAGAGCTCATTCTGAAGAGTATTTGTCTATAAAAATTTTTTGTGGGACTTCCAGAAACCGAGACGCGCAAAATGAATGTTTACGTAAATAGTGTTTAAATCGACAGGAAACGCCTAAAATCGATTAAATTAGATTTTTCTTCAAACATTTTTTGTTTGTTTTTTTTTCAATTCTAAGAGCTCATTCTGAACACGAGGAAGAGATTATTATAAATCGCAAATATTCGAGTTGTATTCAAAGCTCTATCGTATCATCGACGGTGCCGATAATAAGTAAATCAAATAAATAAATTATGTCTGACATAAAAATACTAACGCCAAATTTGCACGTTCTTATTAACGTTTGTTGATTCGTAACTAACGAATTATGAGTAACTAAGGTCGATATATACGAAACAATAGTTTGTTGTTTCCTAACTAACATATTATGAATTAATAATACTATTATGATCCTAATAATTATCAATAAATGTTTAGCATAAAATGAGCATAATAGATGATGATATGATAAAGATATTAATGTCTTGCCATTGTAAATGGAAAATTTCATACATAATAAATGAACGAAAGAAAATCACGGGCACAAATACTGTTTAATATTGACGATTATTAAAATACATTTTAAAATTAATTCATTCACCTAAACATACTCACAAAGTGTATTTGTATTGATATCGGCGCATTGTTTCATTATCACTTGGTTAAAGGTTAAGAGAAGTCACATTAGCAATCATTATCCACTTGACGGTATATTTGCTCCAATAAATAATCGCTATCTTTTTATTACTCATTTTTCCGAATAAAAACATGTTTTTAACGTTTTCATTAATAATTTTTTGTTATATGAATTGATTCCCACAATTTACGAAGTTCTCAATTAATTTAAATGCTCACAAATAGTTTTCTTATTTTAGGGGTCGTATCTCGATTTTGGAACACCCTGTACATTTGAATTTTATCTCAAAAAATGCACGTTAAAAAATAATAATACATGTGTCCGAGCATTTTTCTGAAGAAAATGCCCTTAATTTT
Organism: Ocypus olens; assembly: GCA_910593695.2. Lineage (NCBI taxonomy): Eukaryota > Metazoa > Arthropoda > Insecta > Coleoptera > Staphylinidae > Ocypus > Ocypus olens. The sequence goes on along the minus strand of OU343055.1, from coordinate 13,245,964 downwards.
AATCGAATTTATTCCTTACTTTATGTACACAGTGTATATGTAAATAATTAAAAACATTTTCTTGTGGGTTTTAGAAACAAAAAACTATCAACAGCATGCCGTTCTAAAGATGCAAACCTTGCAAAATTGCAAATGACTTATTCAATCACAACGAGTTGACATATAATTAATTTATAAGGTTAGTTTCCTTATTTGCATAGATATGGCAGGATATGGAATTATAATATTATATTATTAAAAATAAGCCACAGGCCTCAGAAAATGTCAATGTCAATAATGATATTACTTTTATACAAAAAAAAGTGATTACCGCACAATCGGGGCCTATTCGCTATTGACGTTAAAAATAAATTTATAACAGCGATGTTAACAATTTAAACAAAAATGCTATTCTGTAGTTGATTTTAACATGGATGATAACACGTTAAAACTGTGAGGTATAACAGTAGCGTTAAAAACAAACGTGAAGTTAGTGGCGGCGTATAGAAAATTAAGGCGAACATATTGAGAATGCGCCTGCGTACTGCGTTAATTTATATGCCGGTAAATTACAACATAACCTACAGCTTTGTTTTGAAGTTTAGTTTGGACGTTCGTCAGTTAAATTTTCTTTTATTTTACCGAAATGGTTGTAACAAGGGTTTTTTCGCATCTTATTAAATAATATAAACGTTAAATCGTTTTTGATTGAGAAATTTGATTATTCGGCCGAATCGTTTTCTCCACAGGTGACGTCCAATCAAATGATAGCGGTTTCATTACCCAACAGGTTTCCGCCAATGGCATGACGATGATTTTCCTTTCTCGACAGTTTAGTCGTTGTCAGCGAACTGCCACATTTTCCAAACAGACAAAAACACACAGCATAATTTTGACGTCTTACGCTAATTTTACCAAAAAACTCTACAGTCAATTTTTGGATCATACTAAATTTCTTACATTTTGCTGTTAGAATAGATATAATTTAACAACATGTTAGGAAAACGTAGTTTGCAAATTGAGAATGGAAACCCTGCCACTTCTTGCAGACGCAGATGGATAAATTTACTTGAGCTATGTCAAACAAATATTGAAGTTCGGTGGTTGAAACGCTTGATAAGTTACATCATTAAAAATGTTTTACCAAGTGTGCAACGAAAAATCAGCAAAAACATATATTCGATGGTTGTGTACCATTAAAAAAAATAAATTCCTAATTTTATCTTCTTGAAAATTATTTTAATTAATTCTATGTTCAATTCAGAATTAATTTAATACAGTTTCAACTACATTATTAGAATTATAAACATTGAACAAAACGTGGCAACTAATCACGATTTTACAGTCATAAGATTTTGAAACTTTCCGATGTTTTATTCATTGAATTTTGAAAATTTCCTTGAATTGTGTAACATTTTCTCATATAGACTTGGGTTATGCCATGTCAAATTGCCAAAACACCAATAAAATAAATTTGTAATAAAACACACTTGGTTTCACTTTCACAATTTAAAACCAAGCGTTCAATCAAAAACCAAATTGTAATTTTATCATCTAGAAAATGAATTATTATGATCTTTGACATTGGATTCAGAATACAAAAAAATACATTATTGATAAATAAATTAGAGGTAACCTCACTTGTTGCAGAAGCATTAAATAAATTTAATAAAACGAAATATAGCCTGAATATATGAATATTTTACAAACAGGTTGAATATTCATATATTCAGACTATATTTCGTTTTATTAAATTTACATTATTGAATTATGCTAAATTAACTACATTTTGGTGTTCAAATAATCAACTTTGAAGGAAGCGTTCGGAAGTTGTGCAATGTTGAAAAATTTAAATCACGCTGTTGATGGCATAAAACATAGAAAATGGGTGATTTAAAAGATACTTTCTAACATCATTTTTGGCTTATTAAATTTAATAATATGACCCGGTATAATTTTATCACCGTAACTATACAATTAGAAATTTGCATTTATTTATGTTCATTATTCTTCCAAATTAGTAAACTTCAAATGCATAACCACATTAGAATATTCCGTGACTAATCTATTCTAAAAATATGCCCAATGTCTACATATTTTATCACTAAAATACTACACCCGTTATCAACCAACACATGTGTGTTGCTTGATTACAGCTTTAACCAAATAATATTGTTGAAAATATTTATCTGTTTTATTTACATTGAATAAATATTTGAGATCAAAGTGTTAACTTCTCATCATGCTTTTGTATTTGCACATAAATAATAAATACATTATTGATGCAGCAGTTATAATAAAATAAATAATTTAAGCACCAATTAGTGCATTTAGACTGAAGAAAAATTTTTTTCATTTGTCAAGCGAAATTTTGATTTAAATGTAAATCTTGACTGTTTAATGGAAATAAAAAATTTATATTCACAAACTTCAGCAACTTTTAGTGCGATTAAGCTTAGAATGTAATTTTGGATAGGATATAAAATATATTTGTGCAAATTTTTTAGATGAATATGAACATATGTAAAAAAATAAAATTCAGAGTGTACAAATAGACATGGAAGACATTATAAATGTAGAAATAAATATTTTAATTATGAGTATTTTATTAGTGGCTGAACGGCTAAATGCCTACGATAAAAAATAATATGAAACTAATTATGACTAATCATTTTTTCCTCTGGTTTCTTGGAGGTGGAAACCAATCCATTTTCATTAATTTTCGTAATTTTTGTTTGCAAAGTTTCCCACAACATCTAGATAGAAAGCTCATCTGTAGTAAGTATCTATTTTATACTTTTTCAACTCACTTTAAATTGTTTCAAATAATTCTCTGCTGTGCTTGATTATATATCCAGTAATGAATGCTCAGCTTAGTTTTGCCATTAAAGATGTTTCTTATGCATAAAGATAATTGATGTATAGTTGATATGTCTTGTATGGAATCAACTTCTAAAGAAAAATCTTTCGATCTAATTATCTCTTAATCCATTTTGCCCACTGTTCCATTAGTTGAACATTTGTATTTTCGAAGAATTGCACGTGCACCAGGATTCTGCGTCGTTCGTTTATGATGAATTTATGATTGGTACTGTACACTAAAGGAAAATGCACGATTGCCGTTTGAATCTTTTGTGTTGAAATTGCACAGGAAATTTAAAAACAATTGTTAAGCAAAAACGGGTTAATAACAATATTTTTAATAACCTTGCCAATAATTCAATGCATTCAATTTGTTTACAAAAGTAACAGACAGCTTCTTCCACTCCTAGCCATTGCCAACGTTTTAATCAAATCAATTAATTGTTGTAGAACTTTATTGCGATGAAATAATCCACTGACTTTGATGAAGAGGCAAGATTTATGCTATTTTCATGGATAGTTATATCTTTGTAAATATTAAATTAATACTTCCTATGCACTCTTGATGAAACTGGTATCCAGGGTTATTGGGATAAGAGTACTTGTATAGTTGCATGTTCTTATTGACACGTGTTTCGAGTTCTATAACTCATTCTCAAGGTGTTCAATTATAATTGCATGCGTTGAAGAACTCAAAACACATGTCAGAAAACTGTCAATAAAAGCCATGCTTTTATCATTAACATTAAAACATGGTTTTCATTGACAGTTTTTTGACACGTGCTTCAAGTTCTACAACTCATTCTCAAAGGAATACAATTATAATTGCATGAGCTGTAAAAATCGAAACTTGTCAATAAAAAAAAACATGTTTTTATGACACATGTTTCGAGTTCTACAACTCATTCTCAAAAGAATACAACTATAATTGTATGAGTTGTGGAACTCGAAACACGTGTCAACTGTCAATAAAAATATGGAACGAAGCAAATATTATTCTAAAAATCCACTTTGTAAATATGTTTTTTACTTTCTCCGTTACGAAGTACGAGAAAGTATTGTGATCGTGATTTTTTTTTCAAAATTTTTTTTTGCGGAAATATCCGTTTTGGGGTCCCTAGATACCATTTCAACAATTTCTGGAAAAAAAAATTTTGTGTCTGTGTGTGTGTGTGTGTGTGTCTGTCTGTGTGTGTGTGTGTGTGTGTCTGTCTGTCTGTGTGCGCTGTATCTCAAAAACTAAAAGATCAATTGATATGAAACTTTGAACATACGTGTTATTTGATAATCTGAAGAACTGAAAAGCTTTTGGTAAAATTTCGTGCACCGGAAGTGGGTGTTTACCTCAACTGTTTTTTGTTTTTTGCCAATATTTTCTTAAATGTAAAAAATATCACAAAAACATTTAAACAAACATTAAAGACAACAAAGAAATGAACATCTTTTGCTTAAAAATATTTTTCATAAAATCATTGCTATTCAAGAAAAAAATTTATTAATTTTTTTTTAATTTTTGGTGTATAATTATGAAACGATAATAGTTACAGCAAATTTATATGAATAATAATTGTAGAAAATCCCAAAATGAACAACTTCTAAAGAATAAGTTTTTTTCGAAATCTCGTTAGTTTTTGAGTAAACCGAGTTTTTCAATTTGAAGCATAATTTTCCCATCTTTCATAATTTTGACGTTTTGAACGTCAGTTTCATCCGAGTCTACGAAACATTCGATGTACATTTAAAATATGATTTTAATTGAAAATAAACCACGAAAGCGTAAATATAAATGATACCATCAAGTCGGAGAAAGTAACATGATGGCCACATCACCATTTTTATTTTTGTAAATAGTCATGCCTTTAATCTAGCTGCTCTCTAGTTTATTTACAAATGTCAAATCAATGATATAATTGATTGTTTCCGAGTCATAACTTATCCGTTATTGCAAAATCAATTCATAATTTTGCGTTTTCCGGAAATATATATTTTTTGCACGTCACAGAAATTTTACTTCAGACTGAATCGGATATTTTTTTAAGAAATTGAAGAAGTTTATGAAATTAAGTTATATTCGCTGGTGTAAAACTAAAATAATTGAAATCTGAAGTTGTTTATCAACTGGCTCTGGGTCGTCTTGAGTTTCAGCACCAAATGCCATAACAATTATTTTTGAACATTTAATTTATTGAGTGCATCAGCAACAAGCGGAATGGTTTCCATTTTCAGTTAAAAAAAACATAGTCGAATACTGTTCAATTTTAATGATTCAATTTTAATGATTCTAACAGCCGAATGTAGGGAACTTAGGATTTAAATTTGAACATATTAGAAAATTATGGACGTTAACATGGTGACCGCTTTGTCAGTCGCCGGTGACTGACAACGAAGTATTCCAATGGGGCCACGTCAGTACCGATGACTGACAGTGAGTACCTACTTTAAACTTACTATTTAGCGCTGTCAGTCACGAGTTAAATTAAATAAGCATATTCTTCGTCATTTTATAAAATAAAATTTAAAAACAAAGAAAACTTTTTTGACATTTTACAAAAAAACTTGTTGGCAGCCAATATATTAAGAATTCTAGCGACAATTTGGTCATTAAACGTCCAACTTTTTGAAATATGTAAAAGTTGATGTTTTGAAATTTGCAAGAAATTTAAGAGAAGTTATTAAACCAAATTATAATTTCACACAGATTATTTGCAAATTTTAATGACCAATTTTTTGAATTAAATTTTAGTTTTAAAATTTCCAAATTCTTTCCAAACGGTGATTGTGAATGCTTAAATGCGTAAAGTGTAAAAAATATATATTAAACAAACAATTACACTTTGGTATTTGTTACAAAGTTAGCGTTGATTAATTTATCACAGTTTTTACATAATTATTTAAAGTTTTAACAGACCAATTTTGTACGCCCTTGACCAAGGTTAATTGTTGAAATTTGTTTATACCTTTTTTTTGTTTAAATGCATAAGTGTAGGAAATATATATTTGAAACATAAATTCACACTTTAAAATTTGTTGCTAATTTACCGTAATTTAACACAGTATCTACAGAAATATTTAATGCTTTTATAGACAAATCTCTGTACGTCCTTGACGAAGGTCGATTGTTGAAATTCGTACGTTCCTCTTCGAAAATTTATTTTAGGACTAATAGTTTCCAAGCGCCTTAGACGATGGTGTCGTCTATTCAAATGCCAACGTGTTAAACACATAATTCCTTAAAAAATTACATTCTAAATTTGTAAGAAAGTTAACGTGGTTTATTTACGTTAACTTACTTTAGAATGTGTTTTTTAAAGGATGTATGCTTAGTAAATTAACACAGAGTCTAAAATATTTTTTGCTACTTTTGAGGTCCATTTTTTTTTTAAATTTATGTTACGGCTTATAATTTCCAAACGCCTTAGACAATGGCCGATTGTTCAAATATCGAAATTTGTTATAAACATATTTTCTGCTCTTTTGTGGGTGTAATTAGTCTATTCTAGATTTTCCTCGCTCTATAAATTGAATTATTGCACGTTTACTAACATATTTAGCCAAAAGTAAAATAAATTGTCTGAATAAATTATGTATGATTAAGATTAGCCTTTCCACATTTTGAATAAATTTCTGCAAACGCCCATGACATCAATTAGCATTAAATAAATTAAATTCAGATGAAAAATCGGCATCAATTAACATTGACAGAAACAGGAAACTTCAGTCTCAGTGGGTTTAAATTTAAATAGATTAAGATGTAAACTCATCTGTTGCGCGTGATAAAATTAATAAGCTAAAATGAAATTGAACTTACTCATATAATAATAATAATAATAATAATAATAATAATAATAATAATAATAATAATAAACAGCTTGATAGCAAGTTACGAATGGAAAATTTTTATTTCTTTTGAATTGATTGTGCAATTTTTTTAAATGATTCTTAGAGTAAACGTTTTGTATAATAATCAGGTTTGGACAAGAAGACTGTTTCTACGTAATAATCCGTGATTATGAATTAAAAATTTGACTATGATTTTTATGCCATTCAATTCAATTCGGTTTAATATAATGCGTTCAGGCTGAAGCCAGTTAATAACTGTGATATGACAAAAATTTGAATATGTCTTAAAATGTATAAATTACTGTTAATAAAGATATTTGTATATACCGTATGTTTTTTTTATCGTGGGCCATAGGATTTTACATGTAGAAAAATATTTGATTTATTATTAACTAAAATTTCCTTCAAAATTTTATGATAAATATACATTAACACAAGGTATAATTTTTAGCATGTAGAACCCTATGGCCCACAATAAAAAAATATAGTATATAATGCGTTTCAAATACTACAAATTATATATTAATAATTTATTAGACAATATACAAATTAAGTAATATTTTAGTGTTAAAAAAAGGAAGCAAAGTATATAGTTCGTGTGTAATGGATAGGTTGTATTGTGTAGTCTTTGTAAGACCCACATTTTTTTTAAACAAGAAACGTTCATTAAATTTTATATACATATTATACAATTAATTATTAGGTATGAAAAATAAAGTGAATACTCTACAACCATTACATCACATCATAAAAAAGGAAATATAATCAAGCATGCCATAAAAAGCAACACACAATCTCCACGTAACATCTGATAAACAGGTTCATCGAGAATTATCATTGAAATGCCCTATAATTACCCAATTATCAGCTAATCTTGCGTAATAGTATGATAATGAGATTCGTAATAGGGCGATAGTATTACATAAATCCCGCGCTTGCAGGAGAAAATCTGGCAGGCCTCTATAAAGCGTGCGGCGTGGGCACGCCAGAGGTCGCGCGAAACAGTGAAAAAATCCATACTCGGACAGAAACAGAAAAACAAAAGAAAAAGCCGGTTGTGTCGAACGTATTTTTGGATTTAGTGAGTCATCTCTTACCACGTGCGATGCTTCCAGTGCTCCGAGGAGGGTCACCAAGGCGGCGTTTTTGAATTTCGGATGGTCATCCAGCGCCAGGAGTATGTTCTTAATCCCAGATTTCAACGCCCTTTTAATTCCTCTGTGGGCGGCATCCCGAAAACTCCTGACGTCATCGTAGTCCGGGTCAATGGGACCAGTAGGTGCCAGAACGATTTTTTTATTTCCTGAATCCGGAAGTGAAACGACCGCCACTTCTGAGGACAGTGCCGGGTCGGATTTTAAAGCGGAAGTGAGAACATTCGCGACCCTGGACTGCGAAGGCACGATATCCGGCCAATGCACGTAAACAATACCGTCGCTATCATCACACTGCGCGGTCGATACCGTCTTTAGTCCAAAACTGAAAACTCTAAAAAATACGTTACTTTAAAAAAAACATACTTTCCTTGCAATTGTTTATACCCTTTCACGTCGACCATGTTAGTGATGACACGGACAAATCACCAGTAACTGTTTGGTTTTTTAATGTTTTCTGTTTTATGGAATCTCCTGCTGAGAGTGGGGGCTTTATTTACATTCCCACGCCGACCAATGACAGTATATCACGGCTTCCTGAGACGTGACAGGATTATCGATTACTGGGAAGCCACACACTGTATTATCCACTTCGTTGGCACAATCGTACAGGTGTTGTGCGCACAGGTATTGAAATGAGGAATTTGTTAATGTGCGCATTTTCGTAATCAACGGAGCGCATCTCCTTGTGTCTGTTTGAAAATATAGATTTCTGTCTTGTGACTTATACGCTTTATTGAATAGTTGTGGGCGTAGTCGTTAGAGCGCAGCACGGATTGATTTTACAGAAAACTATTGCAGGCCTGCAGTTCTGTAACTCGTTCATGTATGGATGCACTTGAAATAGTATAGAGTGAATTAGGCGCGTGTAAAATCGGTACGTTTAATAAGCTAGAAAAGCTGGTGAAGTTGAAATCTTTTCACTTACAAAGTAAAGTGCATAAAGAGGAAATAATGTTTGTATTTGAGGTTGTCGCATTTTTATGAATGTTCAGGAGATTTAAAAAAGACGTTACTTTGCAGATTTTTTTTTAATACAATTCCTGACTGGTTATGCCAATGACAGGGGGAATGTGAGTGATTTGTGACTGTACACCTGGAAAAGTGTGTAATGTTTAGAGATGCAAATAAGTATGGATAACTATTTTTTTTAAATGAAACACCCTATATATGTTGCCACCTATGTATGGCATTTTTGAGTAGCTTTCCAATGATATACAGTTTGTATAATGAAATATTAAGGACTTGAGATTTATCCATAAAAACATATTTTTTTGTCACCTTCTGCTGATTTTTTGGATTTATAGACAAAATCAGCATTTTCTGGAAAAATTATAAGAGACCAAAATTTTCGATCGATGTAGGTCTTTCGACTTTTCCAATAATAAGTACATTTCCCGCCAGAGTACGCAAAATCGTGACTGTATATGCATTTTAGCGTTTATTAAATTTTTGATTAATAAATTGCACAATACTTTATTTTCCACGCCCTCTAGCGGAAAAATGGGAAATTGTAGGAAAATTCAAATGACCTATATCGATTGTAAATTTTCCGGTTTACAACTCTTAATAGAAGCAACTTTTGTCCAAAGTGCATAGTTTTTGCTAAAAATGCAAAAAACCATTAAAAAATGCGAAAATTGATGCAAACATTTTCAATTTGCATTTTTAGCTACTATGCATTTTGGGCAAAAATTTCTTGTATTAAGAGTTGTAGAGCGGTACATTTTCAATCGATATAGGTCATTTCAATTTCCCTACAATTTTCTAAGGCGCAAAAATTAAGAGCGAATTATTAATAAAAAATTTGAAGAAAAAAAAACGCTAAAATGCATATACGGTCACGATTTTTCTCGGTCTGGCGGGCAATGAACGCATTATTTGAAAAGTCGAAGAACCTATATCGATGAAAAATTTTCCGCTTCACAACTTTAGTCTCCTATAATTTTTTCAGATAATGCATAGTTTTGGCTGAAAATCAAAAAAATCTGCAGAAGGTGACGAAAGAAAAATGTTTTTATGGATAAATCTCAAGAGTCCTTAATATTTCATTATACAAACTGTATATCATTCGAATGTTTTCAATGTATGGTATCTCATACCATTTTAAGCAGCTTCTCAAGAGGGTTAAAGATAAAGTATAAAATACGGGGTGTTCCATTAACCTTCCAGGCGGAGCGTCCTAAATATTGACACCGTAGCGGGCGCTGGGTCTTAGAGACCCAAGCAAAAAGACAAATCATATCATACAAACTCTTCGCTTTCCAAACGTGAACTAAAGAAGAAATTATTAAGGTACTCGGCTAAACAACTCGAAAAAACATTTTGCTGAAAATTAACGAACGTTTATTCGCGAACCCAGACTTGGCGCCCGGCCCGGAAGGTAAAAAAAAAACATTACTTTGTTTTTTTTTATTTATTCTGAGATACCCTGTACATATTTTTAAAATATGTAGAATGGGTGGGGTAGCAGTTTATGAAAAATAGAAGTCGATGTCTCAAGTTTGAATTCGTATTTTTTTCCGAATTTCACATTTCAACGGAAATATCATTTTGAAGTCCTTCGAGAAGATTCCGACCATTTTTGAAAAATGTCTGACTAAATGTAGAGATTTTCAAAACTTTAAACTTTATTAGAGAATCCGAAGAACTGAGAAGCTTCTTTTAAAAATTTGAAGATCAGAAGCAAATGTTAACTGTAAGCGTTTTTTTTTTTGGTTTTACCTAATATTTCTTTAAATACGAAAAATATTACAACACTATTGGATATAAATAAATACACAAAATCTTTTGTATATTTATGTATTTCAAAAGATTTAAAAAAAATGTGAAATGATAATATGTCAAAAGAGAGAGAATGCCAAAACTTGTGAAGAATACATTTTTCGACTAAAAATAATCGACGAATATGGAAAATATCAGAAAAATTCATTTTATACCATCAAATTATATAAGAATATATACATCCCTTAACACCGTTAGCGCGAGATGGAATCAACTCCACTACATCCCGAGGTGAGGACAAAGGGAAGAATAAAAAAAGGACCGGACCAAAAAAAAAAAAAATATGTAAAAAAAAGTGTAAATAAAGACATTAACTTAAAAAAAAATTGCAGAAAGTTACATGAAAGCAACATCCACATTTTTAATCATTTTTAAGTATTAGCTTCATTAAAGTTTATTCATATTTACAGAATTTACAGATGATTATCTGCCAAATTTAAGGCATTGATATTGAACCGTGCGTTCATATTTTCTGGCTCTTAGAATATGGACGTTAACACTGTTTTAAAATACACTTAATTCATTTAAACATTTAAATTATCAAAATAACATTTTGGCAATGTTCGTTGACTCGACATGAAAATTTCTTACTACACTAAATTCGCTACATTTTGACATTTAAATGATCAAAATGAAATAACGCATTTGGAAGTTAAGCAGCTTTCCAAAATCGAAATTTTTATTGAGTTGGAACAATTTCACAATAGTCAATTTTTGTTTACTAATATTTTGTTTACGTAAACATTATTTTAAAATAAACTAAATTCGATGCATTTTGATATTTCATTCTTAAGAATCAAATGATGCTTTCGGGAGTTAAGCAGTTTTTCAAAATGAAAAACTAAATTCGATGCATTTTGACAATAACTTTTTAGAATCAAATGATGCTTTCGGGATTCCATCAGTTTTTCAAAATGAAATTTAAGAAAATATTTGAAAAATTTAATGAAGGTGACGTCCCACTTCTGGTGCAAGAAATTTTACCAAAAGCGTTTATGTTCTTCGGATTATCAATTTCACAATTGTCAATTTTTGTTTACTCGACGTAAACATTATTTTAAAATAAATTCGATATATTTTGACATTTAATTTTTAAGAATAAAATGATGCTTTCGGGAGTTTTTCAAAGTGAACTTTGAGCTTGGAAAGTTTTTGATTTTGGCAATTTTAATGATTATTTCTTAATACTGTTTTAAAATTCACTGAATTAGATACTTTTTGGCATTTACATGATTCAAATAAAATATCGCTTTCGGAAGTTAAGCAGTATTTCAAAATCAAAGACGATTTTATTGACTTTGACCTTTGACTTTTGAAAATTTCGGATTTTTACAATTCTGGTTTACTCGATACAAATATTTCTTAACTGCGTTTTAAAATACACTAAATTCGTTGCATTTTGGTATTTAATTAATCAAAATTGATTCCGCTTCCTGAAGGTAAGCAGTTTTTGAAAATTAAACACGTGGTTTTGTTGAGTTTTAACTTTGAAAATTTTGGATTTTTGGAATATTCGTTAATGTGACATAAATATTTCTCAATACTTTTTAAACATACTAAATTCTCTACATTTTAACATATAAATCATTAAAATAAAAAACAACGCATTTGACACCTTGGCCATTTTTTTTAATAAAACACCATTTTATTGACTTTGGACTTGGAAAATTTGCGATTTTGTCGAATTTCATTAAGAAGAAATTTTGTTAAGGTAAACTAAATTTAGCATTCAATTTTTTATTGCAAATTTTCACAGATTATTTATTGTCGGTTGACTACTACAATTATAAGGTGTGAGCCGCAGAATTTTGTTTTAGAGGTGGCGATGCCCGAAAGAGAGAAATAGCAGTCATGTCTAATTTCAATTGAACTAATCTAGTCTTTTGATGTAATAATATGCGACATACCTCATTTATCTCACAGCCAACTCTAAAACATTTTTTTTGGCTCACACGATATAATCACACATATATAGACAATAAATAACCTGCGAGAGTTTATCTACCTGATGGAGTCAACCGATGTGAAGATAGCCACGGATTTTTCAGCCACGGATTTCCCGGCGCAACCGCCATCAAATAAAAATTTAAACAATTTCAATTATTTTTTATACTCTTATCTACACGTTATTGTTATAAAATTAAATTTAAAACGCGTCAAACAGTGCCATATTGGACTTTAAAAGTTTGCTATATCATATGTATAGTTCGGGTGGACCAGAGAAAAAAAAATTCATAAAAAAGTTGTAAACAATTTTACTCAAAATTTAATTCGTTAAATCGTTTAAGTAGACTCTTATCTACACGTTGTTGTTATAAAATTAAATTTAAAACGCGTCAAACAGTGCCATATTCGACTCTGAAAGTTTGCTATATCATATGTATAGTTCGGGTGGACCCGAGAAAAAAAATTCATAAAAAAGTTATAAACAATTTTACCCAAAATTTAATGTGTTAAATTGTTTAAGTAGACTCTTATCTACATGTTGTTGTTAAAAAATTAAATTTAAAACGCGTCAAACAGTGCCATATTGGACTTTGAAAGTTTGCTATATTATATGTATAGTTCGGGTGGACCCGAGAAAAAAAATTCATAAAAAAGTTATAAACAATTTTACCCAAAATTTATTGCATTAAATCGTTTAAGTAGACTCTTATCTACACGTTGTTGTTAAAAAATTAAATTTAAAACGCGTCAAACAGTGCCAATTTAGACTTTGAAAGTTTGCTATATTATATGTATAGTTCGGGTGGACCCGAGAAAAAAAAATCATAAAAAAGTTATAAATAATTTTACCCAAAATTTAATGCGTTATATCGTTTAAGTAGACTCCAATCTACACGTTGTTGTTATAAAATTAAATTTAAAACGCGTCAAACAGTGCCATATTGGACTTTTGCCATATTATCTATTTAGTTTGGGTGGACCCGAGGAAAAAAATTAATAAAAAAGTTATAAACAATTTTACCCAAAATTTAATGCGTTAAATCGTTTAAGTAGACTCTTATCTACATGTTGTTGTTAAAAAATAAAATTTAAAACGCGTCAAATAGTGCCATATTGGACTTTGAATTCTTGACATTTTAAAAAGAGAGTTCCCGTGGACTTGAGAAAAAATAATTGAACTTGTGAATTGACTGTACATCTATAGGCTAATGTTAATTACATTCTCAGCGTTTGATTTATTATAAATCATAAAAATTGAAGAAAATTTTATTTGGTGGTGGAGGCGCCAGGAAATCCGTGGCTATCTTAACATCGATATGGAGTTAGTGTGCGTAAATTGAAAGTTATTTTTGAAACCAACGATAACCACTGCTTTCTTCGTATTAAATTTGAAGAAGAGTTAAGGTGTTTCTAATTATTGATTGTTTTGATTTCACATCTTGCCACAAAAGTGTTTACTAGGTGTGCTGATTTTTACAGTTTTTAACATTTTGTTTTTTTTTGGTGGAATGTTGAGATATTTTTGATTCTTGATTGTTTTGATTTCATTAAAGAAGCTGCTCTGCTTTTTTGCAGTTCTTAGTACTTGCGACTTTTCATTGTAAAATAAACCGCCTGGGCTTGAAATTAAGGTTTTTGAAGCTTGCATTCTAAAACTTCATATGAAATTAATGTGAAACGTAATAATTTCTTAGTCGAAAAACTTTGATGTTCGGAAACAGTCGAATAAGGGCCGCGCCAAGATATGTTGCCGACGGGGTGCGAGGCAAAAATTGCCGCCCCTTTTAATGTGAAGAGAGAGGGTAGAGAAAATGAACACCATCTCTAAATTATTTAGAAAGAAGGAATTTCGATATAAATAAAGAGATGCGTTCATGGATTTCGCGCTTGCATCCGTACGCAAAGAATAAAAAATCATCTCCTATTTCACGAACGTACGTGTTACGAAAAAAAAAGTATTTTAGGTGGATTTATTTTTCTTACGAGCGCCGATTTTAAATAAATTGTTTGCAAATTGTAAAAAAAAAATACGATTTGGTGAGGGCTCTTAGCATCGATGTTTCGGATGACCGGCGCCTCTTAAGGCCTGCCGCCCCCAAGACCTGCCGCACGGGTGCTGGGCACCCCTACACCCCCGCTGGGCGCGGCCATTGCTTCTCAAAAAGCATTAAATATTTTGAAATGAATATAAACCTTATTTGATAATCCAAAGAACATAAACGCTTTTGTTAAAATTTCTTGCACGAGAAGTGGGACCCTACCTTCATTGAATTTTTCCAATATTTTCTTAAATATATCTTATTTTATATAAAAATTGAGCAACAACATATTTATTCAACAAACAAAAATTTTTGCATACGAGCAAATTTTTATTAATAATTTATAACGGGGCGTGAGCAAATAAATAAATTTACAAGGGATGAACAAAAAATGTGGTTTGTACTTCAAGGACTGGTCGTTGTAGACGCTCCTGGATAATAGGCAGAATAGGCGATATTCTGTGCAGAATTGTCGGAAGACGATGAACCCGATCCACTGGTCCAAACACGGGCATAAGGTCCACCTGAAGGTTCCCATCCAGGCTCATAGGAACTTGGCGGCGATGTTGATGGCGGCCCGTACATACTCATGGGCGGCTCCACCGGAGCCATCGACAACGGCATGGGCATTGGCATACCTGCAAATTCAAATCGGAGAGATTAGTTGCGAAAGGGAAATCTCCTCATGCATTTTAAATAAACGTTTCTTGTATGCACTAAGTGTGTCAGATTACGCACCTGACTTTCCTAAGAATTGGTAGATAACGAAACCTAACACGATGACGATTGCGAGCTTGCTCAGAATCAAGGCCTTCGTTGCTTTTAGTCCGATGAGGGCGACGAAAATCGGCATCAGAGCTTTCATTTTCAATTTGAAGAGGAGGAGGATCGGAAGGAGCAGTTTCTTCTTCAGTCCTAGGCCACGCTCTGAAATTATTGAATATATTAATTAAAAAAAAAAAAAAACTAAACATTATCTTAATGTCAGGGTTGCTACCATCAATAATATATGTACACACATAATAAAATAAAACCGCAAATTATTTGTGTTGCGTCCGTATCTTCCGTGAATTAGAACTAAAGATGAAGAAGATGATTGCAACCGTTACCAGATGGTAATCTAAGGTGTGAGCCACAAAATTTTGTTTCTGAGTAGGCCATGCCCGAGAGAGAAAAACAAAGCAGTGATGTCTGAGATTAAATCTTTTTTTTTTAATGTAATTTAATTCAAATAAAACGAATAACTTTGTTGGTATCACTTTATTAATACAGTGATACCAACAAAGTTATTCGTTTTATTTCAATTATTTTTTTTACATAAGTATTTACATATAAATTTAATTTTTTTTGTGCATTTAGAATGTATCACGAAGTGGAATCCTCCACAATTACTTATTTATAATGTAATTTAATTGAACTAATCTAGTCACATGACGTAATAATTGCGACATACTTCATTTATCTCACAGCTAACTCTGAAATAAAATTTTGTGGCTCACACTATATAAATAAACTGAATAATAACAATTAACTAAATAGTTGTACTTAAAACCTAATAATTTAGATTATTCTTAAGAATTAAAGATCGAAACAGGAAAATTAACTAATTAGTTGTAATTTTTCATTTCTGAACTAAAAATTGAAATTTTTTTAAATGGTTTATTTTAATCAAAATTCAGTATATTCGTGAATTCTACTTTTCATCTTTATTTAATTGCCTTATTTTAAACTTCCTACCTTCATTAGGACTCGATGTGATATCCAATCCACTCTTGGGATTAAAAACAATTTCCGACCCATCGAAAAACGTTTGAGGCAACCTGAGGCGGAACTCGTGGGTCTTCATAACTCGAGCTGCTCTCTTAAAAATAGCTTGGTCGATATCCTGCAAAAAAAAAAAACATCATTTTTTTTTCCAATCCCGAAACTATTACCGCCGAACCGTACCTTGATATTTCTCGAATCAGTCTTAAGGTCCAGGATGCTGTCAAGGTACTCGAGGACGTTCTCCTTGACACAACCCATGTTCCCGCAATTGCTCAAAACCGACGCCACCAACTCCTCGCCGGTTTTGGGGGCGGCTTGCGTCGCCGCCACGGATGTGATCACCAGAATTGCCAGTCGCCACATGTTGTTCGTTTTTGCAATGGTGTATTGAAAGGTACTGTCGTATTACTGAGTGATAATTGTGGGTGGGTGCGGTTATATATTGGTCGAGGCGTTTAGCGGGTTAGGGGATCGAGTGTGATGGGTTTGTTAATTAACGCCCAAATAGTTTAATATGGTTTGCGTCCGCTACAATGTCCGGTTGCGCCGAAGAATGCGTCTGCCATCAGTGAAACCATTTTCGTTTTTAAAGGAAGGAGACGCTTGGCGCCCATTTAAATTTCCACGGCGTTCCACTGAGCCACATATTTTATAAATAATTGTGAAATTCACTTTTTCCTGTTTTGTATTGTCAACAAGAAATCTTGATAACGGACGATCAATTGCCCAGTAAAAGTCTTGCACTCTGAAAAACTGATTAATAATAATTTATAGATACATACGTGTTGATTTACAAATGAATTGATAAATATAATAAAATATTTTAATCCAACAAAATACTTAAATATTTAATTATATAACGCATCTTTAATGTTAGAATTTTTTTTTACATTGATTCAAGTTATTTTACGGTGTAAAATCTTCCTAATATGCATAATATTACAAAAAATTCTGTGACTTTCTGCGATTTGATAGTAAATAGGATTTTTTATAATATTTTAAATATTTATCGACCACCACCATTATCATCTTTTTTCACATTTTTATGTCCAATTAACAGTTGTGTATGGATTATATAATACATTTTGTTTTAATACTAATGCCAAAAGGGCGATCGACTATGGGTCTTTCTGCAGCTGTTGTAGCCGAAGAGTAACCCATGTTAATCCTAACGTCTATAAATTGGTCGCTTGGGTTATTTATTTGATAATGCTAGTAGTTGAACGGCTAAACGCCTACGCAAAAAAATACATTTATTAACAAAGACGTACGGTTATTCATTACCTTAATCATCTTTGTAAAGATTTTTATAATATTTATCATATTTAAATATTACTGGGAAAAAATAAAATTCTGAACACCGGAAGTGGGCGGTGTTCAGAATTTTGCCAAAATCTTTTCAGTTCCTCAGATTATCAAACAAAGCTTATGACGTTAGTTTCATTTCAATTCCTTTATTGGTTTTTGATAAACAGCTCCCAAAGACAGACTTTTTTTCCAAAAATTGTCGCAATAGTCTTTAGGTAGGACTCCAAAATGGATATTTTTTCAGCTTTTCTCAATCACAATACATTTCCGTATTTCTAATAATAATAATAATAGGTTTATTTCCCAACAGTACAAAATATTCCAATTACAGGGAAATTTTACGATTAACGTAATATTTTACAAATAGGTAAATAATTCTAAGACAATAGTTCGGTCTTAAACTCCGGAAAGGAGTTAAAAAACGTTCATTTCAATCAACCTGTAACCAGTGGTATCACTAAAAATTGTAATAAAAAAGAATCACGATCAAATTATTTTAGTCAAAATATTTTTCATTTTAATTAGTCTATTATTAGCGGTATCACATAAAATGTAAGTTTCGTATTTTAAAACCGTTTTTTTTGTATGCATAATGGCTTTTTTAGAAATTTATTTGGAAACACTATATAAAAATTTGATGCGCTCACCTTGTAACCTTGATGGTATAAAGGTATAAAAGGGGTTATTTAAATATTTTTCTTTATGGTTTTTTTTCTCAAAAATGAATGGGATCTGAAATAACATATTCTTTACAAGATGTTCATTTTTCCATATTCTCTACATTTTGTCAATAATTTGATGCAGCTATTATCATTTCATAGTTACAGACCAAAAATGCAAAAAAAATAATTTAATTTCCTATTCGAGAGTCGTTTATTAAATGACACATTTATCAATAAATCTTGAATACTTATTAAATGGCTTCTGCAATATTTTTATTATGAAACAATTTTAAAATAAGAGCGAAAAATAGGTAAACCACTTTCAGTTTTCAAAATATAACCAAAAGTTTTTAGTTTTCTGACAATTAAATAAAGATTGGAATAAAACACTTTAACTTTTTTATAATAATATAATAAATAAAATATAGTGGTATAAAAAAGTTAAAGCGTTTTATTCCAATCTACAATCAAGATGTACCACGAAGTAAGCGCCAATATTAAACATTTAATTAAATAAAGCTTAAATTATAAATTTCATTTGAAAATGACTATTAGTGGTAAAGACAAATACACCGGCACACACACAATCATTATCCAAAAATGTTCAAAATCTTCTCAATATGTACATTTCCCTGGAAATTTCGAAATAGAAAAGATATAAGACTTGCCTTATAGTGTGCTGATAATGCTGCAATTTCAAACTAGAGCTTGACTTTTTCTTCGAAGAATTCCAATTTCGAAGGTTGGAAGCTTCGAGGATTCTAAGATTCATAGAAAATCAGTTTCGAAGTTTAGAATTTTCTCAGTTTTGAAGTCTCAGTTCGCGAAATTTTATTTCAAATTATTTTAAAACCAATAACAACGATTATTTAAATGTTGTCACATTATACATTGTTAAATGCTACCTCTGGCAGAAAGGACTATAGTTTCCTATGCCAAAAAAATAACGATTAATTTTGTAACATATTTTATTGTTTTTCACCTTGCCAACTCAGCATGGGCATCTTAAATTTCGTGTTGGTTTTTTAAATAAAATTTTTGTTTAGTGAATAAGGACATTATAACTTACCACACTAATATACAAACTTAGAGAAAATGATGACTTTTTTGTTTTTGTTGGGGATTGAAATATAAACGCTGGATTTGAGCAAAGAGGAACGTACCTAGGGCATTTTGATGTATGGTTGAAGAAGTGGCTGCTGATTTCTGCAGACTGCATCCCGAACGTATTCCCATCACATTCTCGCGGGTTTACAAATTTGTCGAAAACTCTAATACAACAGGCTCTGTAGTAGTCCACCACGACGGTCCATAGGCGAAATAACATCAGTAGCAGTTCTTAACAAATCCCTCAGAATTCTTTGTAGCGTAATAGCTGCTAAGACATGTGTACTCAAAAGCAACATTCACATGATTTTGAAGGCACAGAAAT
The DNA here is from genome assembly GCA_910593695.2 of Ocypus olens. Taxonomy (NCBI): domain Eukaryota; kingdom Metazoa; phylum Arthropoda; class Insecta; order Coleoptera; family Staphylinidae; genus Ocypus; species Ocypus olens. Next base: position 13,226,190 of record OU343055.1, on the reverse strand, counting down.
GGCATCCGTACAAACTCCAAATTCTGCAGAAGTTGAATAAGGATTTGAAAATTCTCCACAACAATCTGGAATTGATCTTTATAATAAACTCCCTCAATCTTGGTCAACAGTAGCAGTTTTAAGTCTTCATTGAAATCATTTTTACAACATGCATTTTATAGCATAATCTTCTCTTAGAAGCATCCATTTGGGTTCACTTTAAATTCTAATTAAACAGATGTTACATTAGTAGTTTGATTATTTTTATATGTTATATTTTTATGTATACATACTTTATTGTATTTTATTTATTTTATCATTTATTAATATTTATATATTAATTGTATTGACTTCTCTTATATTGTTAACTGGCAATGAAAAAAAGACCAATAAACTCTAATATTTAATATCTAATGATCCAGATCATCGATTGAAATTTTGTGAATGTGCCCTGCAGAAGTGTCCATGGGCGGAACAACATCAGTAGCAATTTTTAATAACGTCCTCAGAAATCTCTGCAGCTGAGACAGGTGTACCTAAAAGCAGCATCCACATTATTTTGAAAGCACAGAAAAGGCATCCGTACAAACTGCAAATTCTGCAGTAGTTGAGTGAAGATGATCCAGATCATCTATTGGAATTTTGCGATTGAACCTTACAAACATCTGACCAGGACCGTTTTTACAAGCACCATTCCGCTCAGTGATGAGTCTCTAAAGAAGTTATTAATTGGAAAAATACTGGTCAGAAACCAACATGCACTGCATGGATCCAGGAAATGATCAGGGTGCCGAAAGCATCATTGTTTGGTGCAAAATTTGGAAAGAACGGAACATTTGCCCATTATTCTTTGATACAACTGTGACAGGTTTTGCACATACTACGCGAAGAAGCATTATGAAGTGTCCTAAATGAAGAAGGTTCTTTTCTTGGATGATTTCAACAGGACGGTGCCCCTACATCATTTGCAGTTATGAGAAGGCTTGATGAACAATTTCATGACCATTTGGTGGGACATGGGGACATTGGTAGAGTGGCCAACACGAAGTTCAGACCCGACAACTTTTGATTTTTATCATTGATGTATGTGTTTAACTCTTTCATTTTTGGGAAAAATTAAACATTTTTGCTCTATAATTATAAAAAATGGTGATGTGGTCATCGTGTTACTTTCTCCGACTTGATGGTATCATAGCCATTTATATTTACGTTTTTATGGTTTATTGCAATCATATTTTAAATGTACATCGAGCGTTGGGTACACTCGGATGAAACTGACGTTTAAAATGTCAAAATTATAAAACATGGAAAAATTATACTTCAAATTCAAAAACTCGGTTTACTCAAAAACTAACAATATTTCGAAAAAAAACGTATTCTGTAGAAGTTGTTCATTTTTCCATTCTCTACAATTATTATTCACACAAATTTGCTGTAAATGTTTTTGTGATATATTTCATATTGAAGAAAATATTGGCAAAAAACAAAAAACAGTTGAGGTAAGTACGTACTTCCGGTGTACGAAATTTTACCAAAAGCTTTTCAGTTCTTCAGATTATCAAATAAGACGGATGTTCAATGTTTCATATCAATTGCTTTATTAGTTTTTGAGATACAGCGCGCACAGCAGACACACACACAGAGACACAATTTTTTTTTCCAGAAATTGTTGAAATGGCATCTAAGGACCCCAAAACGGATATTTCCGTAAAAAAAAATTTTGAAAAAAAAATCATGATCACAATACTTTCTCGTACTTCGTAACGGAGAAAGTAAAAAGTGTAAAAATTTGCATAAATAAAAATGGTAGAAAACGCCATAATAAACAACTTATTGGGAATTTTTTTTTCGAAATCCCCAAAAAATCGATAAACATGCAAAACATCATAACCATTCAAATCTGAGAAAGCTGCATGTAGGCCTCATTACAATTTTTTATTTTTATTTTCAGCCGGAAACAGTTGATTTAAAATACATAAGTAGTTTTATCATAGACATAACTTCAAAGTATCATAACTTATAGTAAATAATAGGTATTTATTATACGAGTGTGGAATGTATTTAATTAGTCCCCCAAGAAGAAGTAATTTTTTTAAGGGAATAATGAGTAATTATACATGGGTATAATGGAACATTTAATGAAAAATCGTCTGTAATTGTATTAAATATTGAAATAATGTTTTTAAAATTTTGATAAGGAATTTTGGTATCAATTTGAATTATTTCAAACATCCGAATTATTCCCCGAGTCCGAGTTATTCTCTCACTAGTGGGTAATGAAGAACATACTTCCCTCAAATGACCACTGTAATTTGGTATTACACACGATGTTGGATAATAGTAATTTACGTAACAAGCTCCGAAAGTGATATTTTACGGGATGAGTAGGAATCCTGCGACTCCCGTAAAATCACTTTTGGAACGTGTTACGTACAATATTTTTTCTGCAGCCGTCTTTTTATGTTAAAAAAGCAAAAACGCACACGAATGTTATATGACAAGCGCTGTCATAATTAAATATGAAGTTGATGTTTTTGTCAAGGCCGCCTACAGTTATACGTAAAGTCGTCCCGAAAGTAACAAAAAGCGTCCCGAAAATAAAGAAATCGTTCCGAAAGTAAAACAAAATCGTCCCGAAAATAACTACTTTCGGTACGATTTATGTAAAGTGGCACTTTCGATTTAATAAATCATTCCGAAAATGTATTTTTGGGACGGCTGCAGAAAAAAAATGTTTATAACGCCAAAACTAACAATAAATAATTTAAATTCATCGGCATATAGTGTCACACTTAATATATCGACACTAATTCATTACTGTTATTAATATAATATGGGACGGCAACAGAGGCATTGGAATGAGGCGTAAGTTCAATAACGATCATAGTCAGTACGTGAGAATAATTATAATATAGCGGACCATCTGCACTGAAATAATTTCACAAATCAAAATCATTTATGAAACATATGAACTATTTTACTGCCTCTTTATTGCTTTCCAATCCCCGAGATATTTATTTATTGATATCGTTAATGTTTGCTACTAATACAACTAAGCACAGATTTACTCTTAGTAGATATAGTAGATAAGACAAAGACCCAGTTTTACGTTTAGCCATCTTTGGTTTAATTCTGAAACAGTATGCAAACGATTTAAACATTCATAAACGACCAAAATCAATTAAAGAAAATACTCCTGTTTCCTTTAAAGTTATTGCTTTAATAAAGTATTCTCCCTATCTATAGAAATGTTTCATTTGCTGAGAGTGCTTACGTTTGAGTTAAGGGGAATTTAACATATATAACCACATTTAGGCATTTTGATGCTCTCCTGATTATTTTACAGAAAATGTACAAGAGTACAAATATGTTCATAGTTTAAAATTCTGCCAAATTACATTTAGATCGATTTGCTACCGAAGAGAAAAAAAGTTGAAAAATAAATGATAAATTCATGTTAAAATAGCAGTAGCCACAACACAGTCAATAACTAAAACTTGTAATTTCTTAATAAATGCGTGTTGAGAAAATCAGTTTTTAAAGCTTTATTACGACGGCAATTTTGTGCGTGAAGTCCGTGATCTGCTCAGCGCTTGGTCTGAGGTGTACACAAAAAGTAAGCAACAATTCAAATTAATGTATACGGATAATTTTTTTAACCATTTAAATTTCTGTATTCGCCTCTTAAACACACGGTTCATATCTATAATATTCACATTTGGGATATAAAATTGGATGGTTTCGAATTCCTTCACATCGTTCTTAATGAGGTGCTTATAAATATACAATACAATTTTGAATATAATTACCTTGTATGTTCAATTATTAAGTGAAAATTGCGAAATACAGCATAAAATCAGTAAGAAGGGTTCAATAAACAGAATGTTGAGTTAATTCAACTGTTACAAAACTTATATAGGAACGTATCTGAAAATAGGAAACTGGGCTACAAAGCATTTATGTGCTGCTCCAGAATGGTAAGTTTTTTTTTAAATTTTTGTTTACCAACGATTATTATATAGTTGTTTGAAACCTTTTTTTGTTGTAGACATATTTATTTATATTAACGAATATGAATATTTTACAGGTTACTAAATATTTACATGTCATTACCTCTGTATAATATAATAATATATGGAAGTATGGAAACCGTGTTAAAGTTACTTTTAAAAATACATACTGTTGCTGTACCTCTTTATAATTTCTACTACCTTATGGGTTTATATTTAAAATAATTATTAAGTTTAAATTTTATGTAGACACATTTTACTTCCAGTATTACTCAGCCAAGGAATTTCAATTTGTTAATTTAAAGTTTTGAATTAAATGTCATAATTTGCTTTATATAGTTTTAATAATTTATTGAATCATAGAAACAATGTTACACACACTTTTAAAGATATATCGTAGTACCTCCTCAATGGGCATGACGATTATCATTCTATTTAAATTTTGATACTAAATATATTACTACCAATACCGTTAAGTTCTAAGAGTTTAAATACATGATTTAGGTTTTAGATTACAGATTTTGTGCATTTATGTTAATACTCAAATCAAATTATACTTTTAGAAAGAAATTATATCTCCTAAAACAATAGTATAAAATATGTCTATACCAATAACGTTTATGGTAAGAAATGTATTGCACCTTTGTTTTTCAAAATTCACCAATTTTCAAACGAGTTACGAATTTTTGAAAATTTCATTTTTCCTGTTTGTTGAACATTTGAGAAAAAAAATCCAAAAAATATGCACCGCGAAGAATATATTCTAAAAAAAATTGTATTCGATCGTTAAAATATAACTCTTTTGTTTTTCAAAATTCACCAATTTTCAAATCAGTTACGAATTTTTGAAAATTTAATTTTTCCATTTGTGGAGAATAAATTCTAGAAAAAAATACAATAAATCGTTAAAATATAACTCTTCCAAAGGCACTTTTGTTATTTTTTTCAATTCACCAATTTTCAAACAAGTTATGAATTTTTAAAAAATTCATTTTTCTCTTATAAGTACTTGCAAAATTACGTTTAAAATTTAAATTTGCAAAATTATCATTTAGTCACATAGTTTGATTGATTTAATACTCAAAAAATAATTGAGTAATGTATCATTTTACTTATTAAAGATTAAATTTGTTAAATAAAGAATTCGTCAAGTTTGTTTAAAAACAAATTTTCCAAATACTTATGAGATAATTGATTCCTTACTCAAACAAAATTAAACTGTATATAACAACATGTATCAGCATGGTGAAAAGATACCAATATTTAACACAAAACGATTTATTTGTTTACATAAACATCAACAATAAATAAATAACAAAAACACACGTTTACACCATTACAGGTAAGCGGAATAAGCTAAATCTTGATCTCCATTGGGACTATTTTCCAAACTCCTAGCGTTATTCCACGGCCCATGAGAAATAACAGCTGGATGATGGTCAGTTGCTACCTTCTTACAAAGCTCGAATACAGCCAACGCAATCGATATTACGAAAGTCACGAAAGACAACTGGATGGCATTCCAGGTCTTCAATCCGAGGATGCCCAAAGCCAGAGGAATCAAGGTGATGGCTTTCAAAATTACTAGAACGAGGAGCGGCGCAAAAATCTTCTTCAACTTCGATGATTTCCGAGCTGAAAAATTTTAAATTCGATGAGTTTGGAAAATAATTTCATTAATTTAACTCACCTTCACCAGCCGGTGCAACTTGAATTTTCATATCAATTTCATCGTGATCCAAATTTCTCGCGCCAAGGGTGACGGTGGATCCGACGTAGGGTAACTCGAAGGAAAAGTCTTGTTTTTTAATGAACGTCGCGAGATTTTCCTCTAAAGAAACTTCTGCAACATCGTTGGATAGTGGAGTAGCGTGAGCAACGGTCACGAATACTAAGACAATGAATACTTTGGCGACGGCCATTGCTTACTAATTTCAGTGCCGATTGATTGAGTAGCTGTGGACAACTAATGTCAGTTTAATCGACGCCCAGCTATTTATTGCACTGAAATCGAAAGTTTCAGACGGTTTTGGCGTTGGAATTTAATATGTTTGAAGTGGATTGTTTCGTTTAAACTCATATTAATTAATTGGATATGTGTCATCGCAATTTTGACAAATAAAGAAATTGTGATAACTTTACACGTCTATTACAATATATTTACATAGTTAGATTTGAAAATTCCTTAAATAACAATTTTTTCTAACGATTGCAATGAGTTGACTGAACGGTTGCCAAAACAAAACAAAAACGCCTAATGTAATATTTATTTAACGTATATTTGTAATACAAGTTAAAGTTTTTATTGAATCTATTTATACTATTTTTATCCCTTGGTCTCCCTGGGGCGTAAAATTCTACCTTACAAATTAAAGAGTTGTCACGCCGGATATTATCTGTAAATATACGAATATCTGGCTCACTCTTCCCAAAAATTATTACGCTAGAAAATTTCAAACAACCAATCGCTATATGAAGACCAAATAGTGTTTTAATTTCATCCGTATCAGTGAACTTAAAATTTGCTTTGTTGCTTTTCAAAGCATACAGATTTGTGCATTCTGCCATCAAAGTAAATATTTCATTTGTAATGTAACATTTGAAATATGATCAACACCATCAATGTTTTCGTATGTTTCCTCTGATGTTTCAAAAGGCTCAAATTGTTTCGGGAAGTTGTATGGATTTCTGATGCCATTTTATTTTATTTTTTCTGTCAAAATTATTATCAACTTCAGTCTTCAGAGCATCTGATACAAATCAAACAAAGTATCTTGGTTAGCTGTCAAAGTTTGATTCCCAATTCTAGGCCGTACATTAATCCGCCAATGGTGACCTAGTGGTCTGTGAGACCGGGTGTGCCGAGTAACTTTATTCTCCGTTATTGTTTTTTGTTGCAATTTCCAGTATCTGCCGCATTGCAGAGTTTAAATTGATTAAATATCTTTGTTTTATTGTCAAAGAGCATAAATAAAAAAAAAACATGGACTATTAGTAACACGTTTAGAAAAATCTTCAGTTGAAAACCCCGGTGCGTGAGACCGGCATCACCAATGGCGGACTTACCAGAATCATTTTCCTCATCATGAGAAAAATCACCTTGTTCCAACATTTGGAGCAGAATTTCCTCTTTATCTAAATTACTGTTGAATTTGTTTCTGACCTAAAAAATTAAGAAGCAACTTCAAATATAATATATAGAACAACCACCAATAAAGAAAATACTGTAATCTCACAAATAGTGAATTTTATATTACAAAAATAATATTTTACTCTTGTTGTGTTACATTGTATTTTAAATGTTAGTAATTTTACATTTTGATGTCGATACATGTCACGTTTAAGTACTAAAATGTTACCACAAATAGTTTAATAATGAGCAAAAAGTGTGAAATAAAAAATCTCATTATTAAACTATTTTTGATATAACAAATGGTCGATGATTAAACCAAAGTAGAAAAATTTATATTATGACTTACCTAAAGTGCTGGCCAATGTTGTAAACTGTCACTTTTTAGATTAACTTGTTCATTAGAAAAATCATAGATGGCAGCAGGGAACATATTTCTATAATATTAGTAGTATATTGGAACATAAAGTACATGTTTTCAGTGGTTTTATATATTACAAATTTTGAATAACATTGACTAGAACATTATGTACTTGTTCGTGTACAAATTTTGAATAACATTGTTTAGAATATTATGTACATGTTCGTGAACAAAGGGCCTGAAAAGATTAAAAATGGTGTTTAAAAAGGGGAAAAAAAGATGATTTCAGCAACTATAGACCGATCTTTGTGATTTCAAATTTTGTCAAAATTCCAACAAATCATCAAGAAGAGATTGATGCCTTGCTTAAATGCCTACCACAACTTTAGAAAGAATGTCTGTATGGTTTACTATAAGATCGTTGAAAAGAAGACGCTCTAAACACTCTACTGTAAACGGCATGTTCAAGCATTGACAATAACAAAAAGTCCATATGATTTACGAAAGCCATTTAATATTGTTCAGCATGGGCGTTAGAGGACTAACCAATAAATGATTAAAATTCTACTTAAATGAAAAAGGCAACGCATCGAGGTAAATTGATGCAATAGTACGGAAAATACAGTAACTTGTGGTGTCCCTCAAGAATCTGTTTTTGATCCCACCTTATTCCTGGTTTATATTAACGATTTTTTTAATCAGAACCTAATTTCTTTTACGAAGACACGAGCTGGAGGATTTGCAGAGTAGTTTGAAGAAGACCTTAAAATGAAAACAACTTTCTGTCCTTAAATGTAAAGACTAAAAGCATACCATTTGCGTGCAATACCTTAAATGGATGCAATAGTAGAGAAAATTCAGTAACTCGTGGTGCCCCACAAGGATCTATTTTGTGAAAAATTCTTGGGAGGGGATTACTACAACCTAGTCGAGTAAATAAACAACGAAGTTGTGAAACAAACCAAGTGGTAATTTTTGATTTATCTTTTATTAGTTTTGTAATGTCATATCTTCGTGAGTTAGTAATATTTTTAAATAATTATTATACCAGTGAAAAGCTCAATTTCTATAGATGACATAAAGTACTTTTGCTCTAAAGAAATGGTACTTAAACTTGTGCCCGGGGCACCTTCTTGACTACAAATTGGTACATGAACTTTTTTATCCTTTCAGGATATTTTTGTCCCAAAAATTAAAAGTGAAAATAATGTCTGAGATTCATCATAAAACCAAAACAAATCATGGCCCACTAATTTTAGTACCTACAAATGCGACGCGACAATGCATTATAAACTCCCGCCTTTGCAGAGCCTTCATTAATGTGAAATATTCTCGATAAGAAAACTTCAAAAATGCAATTAATCATTTTTGTCATGTAAACATTTTGTTTTTCAATTTTTTGAAGCAAGTTTATTGCGTTAATTATTATTGAAAATATAAATATTTTCAATTTGTACCGTTTTTTTTTGCCCACCATGTATTTCCATCTTTCGGCAGAAAAGCTTTCAAACACTCGGAAGATCTAAATAAATGCAGCTACAATTATAATTATAGAAGAAAGGACGTTAATGATGTTACGAAGATGAAATTGTTATAGGTCAATACATTTTTCCCAAAGTTTTCAATGCCACACCAAGGAGCATAATAAATACAAACTCGGAGCTTAAATTAAAAAATATATCAAAGCGGTACGTAGTTCGATAATAATCAAAGGATTGTGCTAATAGCTTAAATAAATTGCTAAAATTGTTTAATTATTTAATTATTTAATAAAAAATAAGGATATAGTTTACTGTATTTATTTAGTTTAAAACGTTTTTGTATTATTATGAAATTACCCACGCACAAGATATTAATCTTGGTGTGGCCTGTGGAATTTATAACTGTATTTACATAAAATTATTATTATTATTAATTAACATTAGATGACAACACTTGGCATATTCCAGTTTGAAAATAATTTATACAAACTATTATTACTTGCAAATAGTTTCTAACCATGCGAAGCTTCGCAACTTCGAAGTTTCGAGGAATCCGAAGAAATGAAGAGAACTTGGAATATTGAAGTTTTAGAATTTTTCGAAGATTAAAAAAATCAAAATTGCGAAGATTCGAAATATCTAATTATTGAAGTATTGAGGTGTCGAAGTATGGAAATTGCGAAGTTTTAGAATTCTTCGAAGAATCGAAAGTTTACGCCCGGTTTCTCCAACGAGTCTTAAGTTGACAAAGCCGTTCCTAAATATATTCGATGGTTTCCCGAATTACGGAGTAATAATATATTATATAAATAAATAATAATCGAAGTTGCTCCGTATATAGCTGAATCAAAAGTGTTGCACCAACCACAAATCAGATTTTAAAGTTGTAAGAAGGTCTTACATTATAAGACGCCAAAAATGGCATCTTTGGATTCGGATTCTAACCTTTAAAATGAGCAATTTGCAACAACGTGTGTGTTATTGGAAGTATTCATTGAAATAGCTAATAATTTATTAGAAGTGATGGATGCATTTGCACGTTCACCACCCCCGATTTCTCATTCAATGATACCATAAAATCGTCATCTTCAGCTGGCCTACGCGCTATACCTCCACCAGTCTTAAACCGTTCTCGCTTACTTTGTGAACACTCTTCCTTATTCCATGCTTCATGTTTAACCGCATATTTCTTAGGGAGTCTCTCTCTCTCTCTTACGAGTTTAATTCCCGGGCGTTAAATTCAGGAGCTATTGCGCAAAGGCAGACCCACTCTTTATTAAATTTTTGTTTTTGAAATGTACAGCAAATGTTTCTTCAATGCTATTAATACGAAAATGAGCTATCGTTTCAGTAAAGTTGGGTTACCTTACCTACTACCCGATAATGAGCCAGCAAAACTACTTTTTATACATTCAACCTAACCTTTTTTTTCCTCTTGAGAGGAATACCTTGAGACTCAACCTAAGGTGGAGTGTGGGATTGGGGTTGTCCAGAGTTAGGGTTTGCCCGACCACACTAAAAGACCCCTTTTATCAGAAAAGCATAAGGAATTGCCAATAGCATTGCTTCATCATGCTCTCTAATTTTATGTGTTCTAGCCTTCCTCTGTTCCTTTCTTTAGTTTTCTTTCATTTGTTCAAGTCTCCCGCTCATGGTATTCTTTCCATCTCATTGTGTTGATGATCATCTCCTTTATTTTAACTCTTTTCTGGACGAGATTTCACACATTTCAAAGGGCTTACGTGCATTTTTCTCAGTTGGCACTAGAGGTATAAACATGAGATGGGGATAGGTATTTTGCGGACCAATGTGTCACAACTTGATGTTGGTGGTTCAAATTGTAATCCTATATACACCAAAGAGTTAAGTTCTGTGCTCTTTCTTTGTGTTTTAAAGTGGTTGCACTCGAATATTGTGTCTTTTTTCTCACAATACATACACTTTTGGCTAGTTTTAATTTCAAAACGTCTGAAATAGGAGCCGAAATATCTTTGGCCTCCAGTTTTCCTTTCCGTCATTTCTAGACCATCTTACCTTCCACTTTACTATTGTCCTCTCCCATAATCCCACTCTATCCTCCTCCTTAGATATGTATACCTCGGTGCGTTCTTTCACTCGATGGGTACTGTCCATGCGATTACCAGGGCGGCTTTCAGAGAAGGTGTGCGTTAGGCGCTACTGATGCGAATTACACTCCATTATTTTGGTCTGTTACTCTTGAGCTCTACATTTTCTCTAATTGCTCCTTTCCATATGGGTGCCGCATCTAGCATTATCGAGCTCATTAGCGTTCTTTTGCTTGGTTTTGGCCCTTTGGTCTTCTTAGATCTCCTCATGGACACTAACCTAACACAACCTCACCTGACTTGACTAACCTAACATATCTTCACCTGATTTGATCTAAGCTAACAGAACATTACAAAATATTGAAAGCCAATGGAATCGTTTAAGAAAAGGATTCGTACTTTTCACGAATTTAATATAAATGTAAATGATCCTTACGATTATTTCCAAGAATTTGTGTGGAGACAGGAGTTCATCATCACCCGCATTTTTTTTCTGGTCTTAATTTTCCATAAACTACTACTTTAAGCAGTTAATATAGAAAATTGATCCAACTCGTTTGAATTTCTAAAATTTATTGTTGTATGTTGTTCCTACTCTATTATACAGAAAAACCGTTTACTGCACAATTTCAAATATAGAAGAAAAAAGCGGGTCTGCCTTTGCGCAATAGCTCTCGGCGCCGCTTTTGTGCAAAGGCGGAAGGAAAATTAAGGAAAAATGTGGGTCCGCCTTTGCGCAGTAGCGCCTAAATTCCTGGGTGATGCTTCTTCCTTCTGTTTGTTTGTTGCTTTATTTTCCAGAAATAATACAATACATTTTAAATAAAGTTGTACAACAATTTCTTCAAGCAAAACCATCATTTAGTAAAAATTTACAAATTAACAGAACGCGGAAACTTTATTGAGATTGAGATTTTCAATGAAACTTTGAATCTTCGAAACTTCGAAACGTCAAATGTCGAAGTTTTTCTATGATCTTAGAATCTTCGAAACTTTGAAACTTCAATCTTCGAAGATTTTCTACGAATCTTCGAAACCTCGAAACTTCAGTCTTCGAAGATTTTCTATGAATCTTCGAAGTTGGAAATCTACTAAGAAAAATTCGAGCTCTACTTGCAATGATCGCACTTAACGGAAATATCACATATCGTTTATCTGCTAAAATATTTATGTACAAATATTTCAATAATAATTACAACAAGAGATAATACAATTCCTCCTATATAAATTAAAAAAATACACATCAAATGAATAACCGTTATTTGTTTAAACTCCTTATCTCTTTTAGGCTTTACATTTGCGAATGTACGCGGCGTCCATTTTTTAATGAAACCACCTTCGTACAATCTTTTAAGAATGACATTGATTCTGGTAGTGTACGGCAAATTTTTGGATAAGTACATCCTGGTTAGCGTAAATATTCCCCACTCAAAACCGTACGCCGATGGTTTCACTTGACCATTCATTGCCACCCCAGCTGTGACTCCACTTCCTAAAATCGCTGCGTCCTTATACGTCATTACTCCATTCCAAATATCTCCATACAAAGCTTCTATTATGGTTATTTTCGCATGAATGGCTTTGGTGTATTTATTTTCAAACGCATTGAGATGATCTGCGCCTGAACGTATAGCAAAAACTTTAAGGTTGGATTTTGCTAAGTGTTCCAGATTAGTGATTTGGAATCCGATTTTAGGGGAAAAGATGAAGGAAACTAGTAGGGCTTGATAAGAGCTGATTATAACAAACACAAAAACTAGCCAGATGCAATAGGAAAATCTAAGGATGGTAATTCTTGGATGCCATTTGTGCACGTTCACTAATGTGCATATCAAAAAGATGAAAGAATAACTTAACGAAAATTTGGATTCTTCTTGAACCAACATATACCATATAGGCACCATTAAAGTTATTGTGATTATTAACAAGATCCAAACTTCGCTGCTGAAGACGTACATTAAATTTGTCCATGGCTCAACAGTTTTTGCTAGAGGAACGTAGAAAGTTAACTTTAAGAACATAACCGGATACGTGTTATCAAAATCGTTATCAATTCCACGGGCGCCGGTTATCGCCAAAATTAAATCGCAATTGTTTTCGTGTAATAATTTGAATAAACCATAGTAGCTTCCATTTGGTAACTTTTGATAGATGGCCAGTTTGGTGCCATTACTTAAAGTTAAAGATTGTTTATGGCTATGCTTCAATAATTTGGTATCAAGCTTCAGGCGTTTAAAAATTTCTCGAAATATTAACACCAGTAATCCTTTATTATTTTCGAAATCATCCGCACTGATATATGGCATATTTTCAATCATGGATATACGAATGGTGCAGTGGTTGAAAGCAGCTAAGGATGAATCAAACATGAAGTTTCCTGTTTTGGTATCAACGCAATTAAACAGATAAGTTGGAAAAAAATGTTTACAACCTCCTTTCGAAATAGGATGGTAGGTGAATATGTTTAGATCAACATCGATTATGATAAGATCCAGAATGTAATATTTCCAAAATTTAATTAAAACCTTTTCTACATCCACTTGCTTATTGGGTATTATTATAATATACGATTTTATTATAAAATGATGCATCGTGTACGTTTGTGCTAAAATATCGTCCATACTCTTTAAAATATTTGGAGTTAAATTAATCAAATAGACATCGTAGGTGTTGTAGGATTTAACACAATCCTCTCTCTTGTTAATATTGCATTTTACCATTGCAATATCCGCCACGTGGATTTTGTTGATTCCTTCATATAAATTTAAAATGTTTGTACCATTTCTGGATTTGACTATATTGTATATACATGAAGTTAATCGTGAAGCGTTAATGCATGATAATATTATTATTATAAATAATGTAATGTGTTTAATGTTCATTCCTGCAGGTAACTTGTATGACTGGTAATAAATATATTTTTTTAATTATAGGAACGCCTTTATTGATTGTACGGTAATAGTGTTTTAAATGTAGTGATTAAATAGTTAATGTAGAATCATTAAAGCGGTAATAAATTACGCTTTTTACGGACCATGACATAAAAATAAATTTTTACCACAAATAATTATTGTAAAACTACATAAATTTCTCGCTTAAAAATACAAAGAAATAATGATGTTACTTCGTTTCATAATAGTTATTTATGCAACAAGTGAGTAAAGTAATACTTTGTTCACGAGTAGGAAAGATTGCAATTCCTACAAGTGAAAAAAATTGCTTTACTCTCGAGTTTCATACAAATTTTTTTCTACGTCCGCAACTAAATAAATTCGATAAAACCTTAATCAATTTTTATAAGTAATAACAGGGGCGGCTCGTTATGTAGAGCCAAGGAGCCATGGCACTACCTGTAGTTTCAAGCTCAGCCAGAATTTATAATTAATTTTTAAAACACTTTTCACGACTTTTTAATGCCTCTTCTCAGGTCTTTTCTTAAGGCTTTTTGCAAGACCCTTTTTGGGTTTTTTTACGGGACAGTTTTTTCAAAACTATTGTTAAGAATTTTTCAGAACTTTTTTCAAGACTTTTTTAACGAGGTTTTTTCAAGACTTTTGTTTCAGGACTTTATTTTTCCGAATTTTATTTTTTTTAAGTTTTGGTTTGGGTCCTTTTTTGGGACTATTTTTTAGCAGGATTTTTAATCTGGATTATTTTTCTGGAACTTTTTAATCCCTTTTTTCAGGTCCTTTCTAAGGCTGTTTGCAAGAATCTTTTTGAGATGCAGGACAATGTTTTAAAAACTTTTGTTACGACTTTTTTCAGAACTTTATTTTCAGAACTCTTTTATGAGGCCTTTCTCATGACGTTTTTTCAGGACTTTTATTTCAGAATCTATCTTTTTCGATTTTTTTTAGGGCCCTTTTTTCAAGACTATTTAAAAATTATTTTGTTCAGGACCTTTTTTGGGCATACCCTTTAATCAGGGTTATTTTTTCAAGACTTTTTTAATGCCTTTTATCAGGTCTCTTTTAAGGTTTTTTTTAGTAGTATTTTCTGGAATTTCTTCAGGTCTTTTTAAAGAAATTTCTTCCAGGGCTTTATTTTTCCGGACTCTTTTTTAGGACTTTTTTCAAACTTTCGGGACTATTACAGGGGTTTTATTCAGGACTTTTTAAGGTCTTTATTCTGACTTTTTGTGGGCTTTTTAAGTACTCTTCTTTTGGCCTTTCTGTGAGGACTTTTTTAGGACCTTATTTTAAGGAATTTTTTATCAGAATTATTTTTTAAGAACGTTTTTCGGGCTCTTTAATCTGGATTATTTTTTCAAGACTCTTTTGATGTCCTTTATCAGGTCTTTTCTAAGGCTTTTTTCATGACTTCTGTTAGGACTATTTTCTCGACTTTGGGGTCTTTTTCTAGGACCTTTGTAAGCACTCTTTGTAGGATTTTTTTCTGGACTCTTTTACGAGCTTTTTTCGGGACTTTTAGCGAACTTTTCTTGAAGCCTATTTTCAGTACTTTTCTACTACTCTTTTTCAAGGACTTTTTTTCAGATTTTTTTGCGGGACTTTTTTCAGGTCTTTTTCAAAGACCTTCTGTGACATTTCTTTGTCAGAACACTTTTTTCCGGACTCTTTTTCTGGACTTTTTTTATCAGGTTTTTTCAGACCTGTTTTATTCAAGACTTTTTTCGGGTATTCTCTTTAGAACTTTAAAACCAGGACTCTTTCAGGGCCTGTTCAGGACTTTTTTTCAGGATTTATCAAGACTTATTTTTAGGAGTAGAATATATTAGGATTTTCTTTAGTTTTCGAATAAACTTATTTAAGATTATTTGAATTGAAAGAATAATTTATTATTTTCATCTTTCATAACTTTGACGTTTTAAACGTCAGTATCATCTGATCTAAAATGAAAATAAACCATGGTAGTATAAATATAAATAACTATTATGCAATCAAAATCGGAGAAAGTAACATGATGGCCACATCACCATGTTTTTTTAATTCTGAAAGTGACTAATAATTTATATTTTACCAACAATTCAAATGTAACTATAAATAGTTTAGTTTTCCTAACTAGTTTTTCCTAGGCTTAAGTTTGATGTATGTGAAATTGTGTTCTTTATGAAAAAATTGTGAAATGTAAAAATGTAAGAAAAGTAACTGGTGATGAACGACGGCTCCGCTGCGCTGCGCCGTCGTCCAGCGGGGCCCATCAAAATTAAGCGATTAAATTGGTAACGGACGACGGCACAGCGTGTCCCATTCAAATCACATTTTGGCCGCCTACTGATGTTGATTTGCGTCTAATAGCAACTATTATGCTGAATTAAGCAAAGTAATTGGTGGCTGCGCTGCGCCATCAATGAAAACCATAATTTTTTTCTAATTTAATTTAAATTTTTCGTTTTTATTTTTAATTTTTAATTTTAATTTTTAATTTTCAATTTTTAATTTTTAATTTTTCATTTTTCAATTCTAATTTTTCATTTTTCATTTCTAAATTTCAATTTTTAATTTTTAAATTTTAATTTTGAATTTTTAATTTTTAATTTTTAATTTTTAATTTTTAATTTTTAATTTTTAATTTTTAATTTTTAATTTTTAATTTTTAATTTTTAATTTTTAATTTTTAATTTTTAATTTTTAATTTTTAATTTTTAATTTTTAATTTTTCATTTTTCATTTTTAATTCTTATTTTTCTTTCTTTTATTTTTTTTAAGCCAGTTGTATCCTCTGCGATTCCTGAAAATTTCGGCATTCCGACTTGAAAAGAAAAAAAATTGTTCTAAAAAAAGAACGAACCCAGGGGATGCAAATGGCGCGTAGGGGTAGTTCCAAACATTTAAAAAAAATATCTTCTGCCATCCCTGAAAGTTTCAATTCGTCCTTAAAAGAAGAAAAACGAACCCAATGGGTGCAAATGGTGCATAAGGGTAGTTTCAAAATTTTTGAAAAAATATCTTTTGCCATTCCTGATAATATCAGTTTTTCGACTTTATAAGAAAACAAAAATCGTCCTTAAAAGAAAAACGAACCCAGGGGTGCAAATGGAGCGTAGGGGTAGTTCATAAAATTTGGACAAAATATCTTCTGTCATCCCTGAAAGTTTCAGCTTTTCGACTTTAAAAGAAGAAAATACGTCTTTAAAAGAAGAGAAACGAACCTAGAGGGTGCAAATGGCGCATAGGGGTAGTTCCAAACATTTTGAAAAAATTCTCAATGAAAGCCAGTCATCCCTTCTGTCATCCATAAAAGTTTGAGCTTTTCGACTTGAAAAGAAAAAAAATACGTCCTTAAAAGAAGAAAACCGAACCACCCCTTGGGTTGGTGGCGCTGGTGGCGCGTAGGGGGGGTCCAAAAATTTTGAAAAAATTCACAATGAAAGCCAGTTATCCCTTCTACCATCCCCGAAGGTTTCAGCTTTTCTACTTGAAAAGAAAAAATACGTCCTTAAGAAAAGAAAAAAAAAAAATTTTTACCCGGTTTAAAAAAAAATCATATCTCGGAAACGGGGCAAAAATTCAAAAAAGTGGCTCGATCAATTTTAGATATTTTCTTTGAGATTATTTTAAGACATACCGGGATCGTCCAGCTCCGGCGGTTAAGGAGGAGATATTTTTTTTTTTGAAACGTGCAAAAATCGAAAATTTGCGTTTGAAAAATCACCCCTGGGAGTGGGGGTGAAACGAAACGACGGGACCGGTTCTAAAAGCTTGCCCGGTTATCTAGGCGTCGGTCTGCGCGGAAAATCTAACAAAATTTTACCGAATAAGGCCCCGATAACGGGTGAGGTTTAACCCTATCCCTTTTTAAGGGTGAGTTTCGGGTGACGCGATTTTCAAAATCCTCCTCATTTTTGGGCGAATTTTTTGTGCCGGTCAGCCGACGCCCCTTTATAGCGGTTTTTTCTGGGCTGTCAAACATTTCTAACTCAATTAGTATATATAACAAATGTAGGACAATGATTTTCAATTATATTTTGAATTTATAAATATATATTGTATTATAAGTGGCTCTATCACTCAAAAAGTGTACGAGCCGCCACTGAGTAATAATACTTATTTTAAATGAAGATACTAATAATAATCATCAAGTTTAGTTGGTCGGAAACGAATTTTCGACATTTATCGGAAGAACTCGTGGCGTGTTGCGAAGCGTTCATGACTTACTTTGCGCAAACAATTTTTTAGTTGTGTTAAAAAATGAACCGCTACGGCACTTTTTTTCACGCAAAAGAGTAAAAAAATTAACCGTTATGGCACTTTTTTCACGCTACTTGAAGGGTTCAGGAATCACATATTTTATGAACGCAGATTAATGAAAAAAACTGTACATTTTATAACGGACGTAGAAAAAACATCGTTTTTGTAGAAGGGTAAAAAACTAAAAAAATCATATGCACTAGAATTGTATTTTAATAAATAATCGCTATAATTACAGCCCTTTGGAAAAATCACAACCATATTTTCATTTTCACTGGGTATATCCAGAATACGCCATCTCCTGAGCTGCGCCATCCAAAGACCTCGCGTAATGGTTACTGTAAGCCGCCTCCCATGGCGAATGAGCGGAAATTTGCGGGTGAGTATTATCAACGGCAATCTTCTTGCACAACTGGAACACGGCCAACGACACCGACACGATGAACGAGAAGAAGGAGAGCTGAAGAGCGTTCCAAGCCTTCAAGCCGAGAACACCCAAAGCCAGCGGGATGAGAGTGATGGCCTTCAAGAGGACGAAAACCAGGATCGGCACGAAAATCTTCTTCAATTTGGATTTACGAGCTGAAAACATAAAATAATCAGAAATGCCACAAACAACACCAATTGCTTACTGCTTACCTTGAACATCACCAGCGAATTTCACCTTAAGGTCAATTTCATCACCCTCCAAGTTCCTTGCGCCTAAAGTAACCTTGGAATCAACGAACGGGAACTTGAAAGTAACATCATGCGTTTGAATGTATTTTTCCAAATTCTCTTCAAATGATGCGTCTCCCCTGCTGGTTATCTCGTTCGAGCGGAATGAGTTACGCGTCACCTCAACATCCTCTGAGATCTACAAATCAAACGTTATCGCATTCTGTTTACCCGCTAATTAAAATCTTACTTGGTAGTTATCCTTTTTGAAGACGTTATCAATAAACGACATGGCCTTGAACTTGATACAAGCCAATGCATCGTCGTTGTTGCACATCGATCTCATCTCCTCAACCGTGGAATCCAAGAATGTGCCCTTCCAAAACGAAGGAGTGGTGGGATTAGAAGCCGCCACTGCCACCACGGCCAAAACGACGCAAACCCTTACAAAAGCCATGGTTGTATTGATTGATCGAACGACTATGAACGACTGATGCATAAAACAACCGCTAGCCGGTATTTATTGGAATTGCATAGGAAGTACGCCCAGACATATTCGGTATTAGCGTTAAAAGTGAACCAAAACACGTCCCGCATACTGATCCGAAGAAACGCTAAAATGTATTTGTATTAAGGACGTGCATTAGTTATTCAGTGCAGAGTATTTTCGTTTAATTTCTACGATCTAATTTTTCCCTCGAAAACTTGCAAGTGTTAGGTATGCGGGAAGAGTGTATCGTTTTCTGTAGTCCGGCGGTGTTTGCTTTGGTACAATGAGTTATGCGCGGAAGCGATCGGTCTTGAACTTGAATTTCTAATTGACAGTTTGTAAATACAACGTTTGGAGAAAATGAATTAGTAGAAATTGCCGGTGAACATTTAAATGGCATCGTTTTATAAGAATGAATATTTTATTATCTTACAATTATATTAGACATGGTTGCAAAATATTGTATTTTTTTTAAATATAATCATTTGTGCTTTAAAGCTTGTAAGTGAGGACAAAGGGAAGAATTATAAGAAGGGCCTACCCTTAAACGAAAATGAGATATTAAATATTTATGTAAATCCCGATGTAAAAATAAAGAAATTGAACTTAAAAAAAGTAATTTTAAAATTTAATTCGATTTTTCTTTATTTCTTGATAAAAATTGTTGCTAGAGTGTTGTTCCTTCAATATGATGGCATATTCGAAAACCTGTAATTGTATTAACATTGGAAACTCTTAAGGGTTGAACACACCGGCGCGATCACTACCACGATCGCGATAGCGATGGCGATGACGATCACGATAGTGCTAGCGGTACTTAATTTAGCAAACATAGGAAACACGTAGTAAAATCATTTTAAATGTGTAGTTTACAACTAGAAGAAACTGCTGCTTGCAGTATTGGATGCTGAAAATCTGCGAAGATTGAAGTTTAGAAATTTCGAAGTTTCGAAGATTCGCAGTTTCAAAGATTTGAAGCTTCGAATTTTCGAAGTTTCATTTTTCGGAATGCTAGCCCCAAGAGCATCGAGCACAGGAAAAAGAGGTTCTTGCATTTAGGTTAAATATAGATAGAAAAGTTTAATACCAATTTTTCTTTTTTATACATACATATATACAAGCTGTCTATAAAGTCTGAACCCGGATATTTTCGGAAACAGTTGGGTAAATCGAAAAATCGGCTAACTCGTAACCCATCGTTTTTGGGGCACACTTGTTGAGCGAAAAATTTTTGGTGTGCAGTTGGGAGCGGGGGTCAACTTAGAAATTTCAAATGGAAAGGTATATCAAGTTTGTCATTCGAAAGATCTGAATAAAAAAACGTTGGTCTCAGGTCGATACACCCTACCAATCATGAACGGCGGGAGGGTTAAATTTGTGTGTAAAATTCCTTTCTTTACCAAAATTCCCCATACACAGTTACTTAAAATACCGTCCTGTGCTTTTTCTGACGTGAGTGCATTTCTGCGCATGTGTAGCCACAGAAACAAGAACAGAAAGGGATTTATCGCCTGCCTCTACCGAAATCATATATTTCGGCCATAAAAATCGGGCCGAAACTAGGATTTAACGTATCTAGGGCCAAAAAAATAATATGCATAATCTAGACAACCATCCGCGGGATATGAGTAGGCTATGCAAAAATCTGACAGTGACAGTTCAACGGTGCGCGATATAAAATTTCCTGAAACACTGTTTTTACTTAAGGCAGGCGAACAAATATCGAGTGTAACTCATACCAAAATGCTTCACTTTTAGCAACACGAGCGAGCGAAGCGGGTAGCTAAAGCCTATTTTCGGCCCTTGGTACACTATATACTATTTGTGCCCCCAAAAACAATGAGTTACATGTTCGCGGATTTTTCGATTTACCCAAACCTTTAAAAAAAAATGACCTGGGGGCAGACTTTGTATACGTCCTGTATGTGTTTTAATTAGTACTCCCTTCGTTCCAAAATAAGTGTCTGATTTAGGAATTTTATTTGTTCCAAAATAATTGTTCACTTCATATTTTGAGAAATGTCACACTAATGCAATTATATCGTAGACGTCCTGGCGATCGATCGCTGCACAAGTCGCTTCTATCGCTAACGTATCGCAACTGATGTTTGCGGGTACATTTGATTACGCAGAACAGGTTATATCGCCATCGCTATCGCTATCGCGATCGTGGTCGTGATCGCGTCGGTGTGCCCAACGCTTTAGGTGATGTTGCAGATGCATTAAATAAAATTTAATAAGAACGGAATATATCCTGAATTTTTAGTCTCTATAAGTATTATATTATTTTATTTTATATTTCGTATTTGTGAAATATAATTCAATGTTAATAATAATAATCTTTATTCAACGGGTAACCCCCTTTAACATACAAAATACAACGAATAAATAAAATTAACTTATAACTATTGACTAATAACTAATACATAAAATAGAGTTGTAGCACAGAATAAGGCACATGGACGAATATATGAGCAAACTATTTGTTAAAATAAAAACTGTCGGTGTAGTGGGTAAGAGTGCGCGCATCTGCCTGCTACATCACGAGTCGGGTGGATTCGATTCCCTGCCCGGGCAGAACATTTTTCTGGCCGAGAAATATTGCCTCAGGTCCGTGGTTGTTGTATTCTTCTTACATTATTCATTTGTTCATTTCATTTAGAAGTTGTTTAAAATTACCTAGAATTTCGTTAGTGGCCGAACGCGTAATCGACTTCTCCAATAAAACCAAAAAACGTACCTTTTAAAATTGTTAAAAATATTCTTATTCTCATGTTAACTTCAACTTTTTGCACTAAAATGAAAAACAAGTGATTTTTTCCATTTTTATTTCTGTTTGCGAACAGCAAAATACATGTTTGCATTATTAGAAAATATTTAATTAGTAGATTGCACAATATGTAATATAGCTGTTGTATCGCAGGTAAAAATATACAGGGTGCCCGGATTTCGTAGGGACAACATGAACAACTTCTGCATTTGAAGAGATACAGAGATGGTCAAATTAGCAAAAAGGTGCAGGTTCTTGAGCTCATTAAGAATCTACCCCCAAATCCCACTTGTCATGGCCCACTTGTTCGAAATTAAAATAAAAACAAAATCTCCTCATTTCTTTCATTTGCCGTATCTTCTCTGCTACCCAAGATACCGAGAAGCGGCTTGAACCAATTTGCATGACAATTTAAACACTTTCACTGGCACTTCATAAAACCAATGTTATCTGTCCAAATTTTTAGTAATCTAACAGAAGTTGCCCATGTTGTCCCTACAAAATCCGGGCACCCTATATATATGGGACGTTTCGCGTCAACCGGATCAGCTTTACGACCAAAATTGTGAACTAGCTAACAAATCTCTCTTGGCCGGAAAAATTACTTCTCGTATAATGCCATGTGGTATTTTAGAATAATCCAATATGGCGGCCTTAAAATGGCAGTTTTATCTTCAAGAAAACACAAACTAATTTATCTGTTCTGCAGAAAAACTTGTATGACCTAGAAATTCTTTTACAATCTGAAAATTTGTATTAATGTTCCTACTTTAAGAAACTACTAAAAAAACATGGCGACTCCAATATGGCGGCTCCAAAACTCAAAAATAGCACTTTTTTCTGAATTTGTTTACCTTCTGCAATTTTTTTGAAAGTATTCATGTTTATGTTATTTCACCACACCTTTTGCATCATTTGTAAAAAAATAACACAATTTAATAGAAATGTACATAAAATTAAAAATTCAATGAAATGCAGGAACATACATAGTAACACAAAAACAAGAAAACGAAGAAATTTACATTCAACAAACCTTCCTTTTTGCATTTTGAGTAACAAATTTTAATCCCCCTCTCCCTTCCGCGGGCTGGTATTAGTACTTCTAGCCGCCGTGGCATGCTTCGTATTAGGTCTAGGGGAAATTGTTTACATTCTTCCTGAAGGGCTATTCGTATGGATGGAATGGATTCAGTAACTTTTTTCAGTGCCAAATACGTGTTCCAAGTTCATCCCATACATGCGCTATCGGATTCATGTCCGGACTTTTTGCTGACCATTCCAATCTAGGAATCATTTAGATTTTGGATAACGATTCCAGCCTGCATAAAATCTTCGCCTTTAAATTCTGCAAATTGGTCAACATCATCTCGTAGACAATTCGTTACGTAACTTCTGGCGATTGTTGAGCCGCTGTCTACAATCACAAGCTCTGTACGAGTTTTCAGAGAAGTTCTCTCTGTACGAGCTTTCAGAGAAATCCATCCCACACTATAACGCCTCCACCTCCAAAAGGGCTTCTTGGAGATTTCTAGCAACCCGCGGAACTTTTTCCTTGATATCTCCATACTCTTTCTCGACAATCTGGAAATCTAAACGTAAATCGCGACTCATCCATGAAAGAAATATTTCCCCACTGTCCATTTTTTATGCTCCATGATACGGGAGCAGACGCGAACCTGTAGAAAGTTTTTTAGAGATCATACCAAACATCCTTAATTTTCTTCTAACCGTTCGTGAAGAAAAAATTGTTTACCGAGTATTTGCTAGTCGCTGTGCAACAATATTTAAAGTCATAATGTGCATTTTCGATCTCGCAAAATGCACATTAGCATAAACCGATCCTGCCTGTCATTTATAGTTCTTTGGCGATCTGATTCGAGCCTTCCTTTACAAGAGCCAAAATGTTGAAAACTTCTAATCACATTATAGATGGTACTTCGTGGGAAACTTAGAGCACCAGCAATTAAGGCTGGAATTTTTCTTCGAAGATTTCCAAATTCCAAGGTTTGAATCTTCGAAAATTCGAAGATTCGTAAAAAATCTTCGAAGATTGAAGTTTCGAAGTTTATAAATTTCGAAGTTTTAAAGATTCGAAGTTTCGAAGATTCGAAGTGTCAAAGATTCGAATTTTGTAAGTTTCGATTTTTCGAAGTTTCGGAATGTTGAATTCTGATTTATCGGAATGCTAGCCCTAAGACCACCGAGCACAGAAAAGTTGGTAAATAGAGGTGTCTTGCATTTAGGTTAAATGTAGACCGATAAGTTTATTACCAAATTAAAGGTTTTTTTTAGACTAATTAAACCAGCGATACGATATTTTAGATGTTTTTTTTTTAAATTATGTGGTACACATTTTCATTCACTCAATAATTGTAGAGAGTATGTCTGAAAAACTTTGGATGTTTTTACCGGTTGGTTGGAGATGTATACCCGATAACTTTGCCAATTTTACATTAATAATAATAAGGAAAGAATGATCATATCGCACATCCATTAAATACGTTCATGCCTGTAGACTAGATGAACGAATAAAAACTGTTTAATCAACGCAAAAAACATTTTTAAAAAGACTAACGCGATACCAAGGTGATTGAACGTACCGTATAGGATTTTGCGATTGAAAAAATCGAAAATTTCGAAAATTCACAACTTTGTTTCTTCGAAAAATTCGAGAGCTTCGATTCTTGGAATCTTCGTAAAATTCGAAAAACTAGATTTTCGAAGTTCTCTTCGTTTCTTCGGATTATTTGAAGCTTCGAACGATTAGGACCCCTACCAGCAATATATAGCACACTCCATCCATCTTCCGAAAGAGCATCTGCTTTTGCTACCTGCTCGAGTACCATTTTTGATGAAATCTATTGTACACCTACGCTAAATGACAACAGAATTTCTGACAGTTATCGTAATACAACCATTATTTGTTTTACAGCACCATAATATTCTTTTTCTAATTCGGCAAAAATAATCGTTTATTGAGGAAGATGTGTTTAAACAATTTTATTATTTTTTACGCAGTTTCTTCGGCTAAAAAGGTGTTCCCTTTGTAATTATAGTGATTGAATCATTAAAAAATAATTTTATTAAAATATCTGTAACAAAATTAAAAAAAAAAAAAAACTTTATTCGAATAAATATAATTATATTTGTCTTAAGAGTATGGTAACAATTATAACAGATTAGATCCAATTGGAATCTAAACCTCTACGGTCATGCGAAACGCAAAACGGACAGAAACTTCTTTCTTTAGAAGCGCTTAAAGCGGTTTGAGTATCACTAAGCGGTTTTTGGATCATTGTTTTCATTAAAACAGTTCACAGTTAAAGTTCGCTATACTCAATGATATCTAAAACTATTTCCAAAGGATGAAGTCTTTTTTTAAATTTGATTTTTGAAAATGTCCAATTGCTGTATATTATGGCGGATGGACTTTCTTTAATTTTTATAATAGATTTTTACAATTTTCATACGTTTTTATTTATTTAATTATCTATGTAATCTTTGTCTTCCTTCCTTACAAAATACAATTCATATTACAAAAGTTGCAAAAAAAACCATAAGTACTGAAATATCCAGCGAAAGGAGACGTGCTGAAGGATCTTCTATTCAGACCTACTGTATTTGGATATTTAATCATTCTTCTATGTATTCCACTGAAGTCCTTTGAATTAAATATTATTACTGTGCGATTATAAACGTTTTTTTTTTTTTAACTTTTTGCAAAACATGAATTGCCAAAAATCTCATATTAAAAGTGGCCTGAAATGACCAAAACACCTTTTGTAGGGCCACTTTTTACACCTACGAGAGGGCAATAATTTAGTTGGCCTAGGTGGACAGATTTATTATAAACGTAATTGTCGAATTTCACTTCAAAAAGTTGAAGCATTGTAAAGCAATAAAATTTGGAAAACTTGTCCATTTCAATTGGGGAAATACCAAGCGAATACTCAATAACTTTATTATTGAAAACAGTTACTAGGTAAGCAGATCGACGAAGATCTGCTTGATACACTGATGCGATAATGAAATACTGCATTGCATGTTACAAAATGGGCAAATTTTCGAATAAAATGTGAAGAGTCCAAGAAGACCGATTTCCATGTTTACTGTCGTAAATATCGATACATTTTGGTTGTCAGACCGTTACTTAGGCACTGAACATTCAAATGAAGTGTAGTTTACGTCAATTTCGATATGAAAAAAAATTCTTTAAAGATGATCTTCAAATACTGAACGAGCAAGAGTGGAATAATCGCACTCAATCTGTGCCCGTTTTAAATAAGTTGGCAACTTTTCTTTAACCTTATTGTTGCCATACATTTAACTTGGTCACACTTAAATTAATTGAATTAAAAATAAAACAGTAATCGATGACATCAAAGCACTCTGGTTTTTCATGATCTCTATGTTCAAAAATCTGCTGGATTTTTTGTATCGTGAATTTATTATAAATTATTTTTTAGTGAAAAGGGAATAGATGCTGTGGAGGACTCATTTGCAGAAAATGAAAAAAACATATTGTTTTAAAGGTTTAAAAGCTTTGCAAATTCACTATAATAAATGTAAAAAATTGAAGGGAAATAATAAAATATTTTAAGTTTCAAATTTGCTAAGCTAATTATCCATCACTAAGGCATGCTTTAAAATAGTGATTTTTGTAAAAATTGGGCGAAATTGGTGTTTTTCTTGTTGTGCATGAGAATGTCGCTTAAAATGTCAAGAGATAGATTTATGGCTTACTAACATAAATAATAATATTGATATTTATATTACCTTTGCTTATTAAATATCCAGAGAGAGAGAGAGAGAGAGAACCAAAAAAACTAAGGTAATGCGAGATATTTTTGCAATATACCTAAATCTGAAAATTAATATACAGGGTGCGCCAGGCCACTCGTAAAAGGCTTTTTTGAGAAAATGGCTAATCGTAAAGAGTATTACAAATTACAAACTTTTAAAATAAGTTAGCCCTGCAAAAAAAAAATATTTATTTCCCACAAAAGTTGCTTATTTTTTAAAGACCACTATACCACTTTCGACCTACTTAAGCAAGCTGTTAGGGATGAAACCCGTTTTTGGGAACAACAATTTCATCATTCTTTTGTAATATTTTTTTGGTTCCAACTCTCTCCGCCCAGCCGTTTTTTTTTTCAAAAATAGCCTGATACCTGTGGTTTGGGACACTGTATATTGTTAAAATAGAAACCAAAACAAATATTATCATATTTGCATAAATGTACCTTTTTTGCAATTTAGATAGGTATATCTTCATGTGCTTTTGTATACATTGCAAAAAGCATTGTTTCAATTTTCATTGTAATTCATAATGTTAGTGGCAGTCATACCCATAAAATTGTCGACGATCTCTTTCAGTTGAATCTACAGTCGTTTTGTTGGACGGAAGTTCTTTCATTTTCCAGAGCTTTCACTATCAGTTTTTTTTTTGTTTCGATTGATAACGTATCGTCGAAAAATGCTAAAGCAGCCATCTCTTCGGTTAAATACAACAAGTGGCTGGTGCGGAAATGATCTGCTCTTTGCCTTCATATAATTTCAAGCTATTTATAAAATTGAGATCGTGATTTGGAGCTTTACGCGCCATAGAGAAACAATACCTTGTTTTTTTGGCAGCTATCTCCAAGTGAAGTTTCATCCAAACAATTACTGTGGTAGTGATGATGGTACATACATTTTTTTAAACAATAAACCGCGCAAGCTATCCATGTAACTTGATGAGTGGATCCGGGAGGATTAAATTTTATTGTGTTCTTTTCTCGATTATCATGTCTAATTTGCGGTTCTTCCAATTTGCTTAATTTAAAGTTAAGAACTTCATTTCACCTCTAACACTTAATTCGCATCGATCTAAAGCAGCAATTGGTCAAATAAAATGTATACGATCCCTTTTTCTAGTAATCTTGGCTGGTTGGCTTAATTGGCTTGAATTGGCTGGTAGTTCCATTGAAGCAGGTAGCTCAATTGGCTTGAGTTAACGTCGTCTATTCAATGTACTTCAGTTTCGTTCGAATCCGAATCTCTCTTAAAATAGTTTGTTCATACCAAAGTTTTCTTTCAGTTTCTTCCAGTTTTACTTTCCTTGGTAAATTGTATCAATCAAAACAACCTTCTTGAATTGGTAGTCTATGTGCTATTAGAAATCGCTTATCTTCTTCTATTTTCATCATTTGTAAGGCGTCAGAGTGTGCAATATCAAACAAGTTTTCCAGATTCTTCAAAAAACTTATTTTTAATGTGTCGAATAACGCCAACAGTCTTTTTTGAACTTTTTTGCAATGTTCACCATTCTGTGTGTAGCTTTAGTAATTTGTGGATGCATTGTTGAATAGCTCTAGTAAATGTTCTTGTATTTTTCAAAAACTTTGCCTTTTCACAATTCGCAATTACCGAGGCATTTAATTTTACATTTCTCATATTGTGAAACACTTTAAGAACTTACTTTTTTGCCGGCCCACTAGCCACGTGCGTTAACGGAGGGTCTTGGGTTCGAATCCCGGCGAGGGCATGGGTGTTTATGGATGTCTATTTTTATTTAATATGAATAATATATTATAAATTATCGGTTGTGGCTGAATGACCTACGCTGTCTAAGCCAATGTCCCCTATCATCCATAATTCCCCAACCCAAATTTCCGTCAATCATCCTTCCTTAAAAAAAAACTTACTTTTTTTTTGGGAGTGTCCGTTCGCAATTTCAACCAAATAAATTCGTTCTTGACTGGGAAGTGCTATTATGCGAAAGAATTTAAAAGAAAAATTAAAAATGTAAGCAGAATGCTTTCTCCTTCTGGTCAAATGATACAACGAGGTTCAAGCTTGTCAATTATCAATTATTTGGTCACCGCATCACCATGTTCATATAAAAAATATTGAAAATGTGCAAAAGAAATTTCTTAAATTACTGTATTTTCGAACATTCGGTACATATCCAGCAGTAAATATTAGTTATGACAATATGATGAATTCATTCAACATTAAATCACTTATGCATCGTCGTAACTGTGCGGGAGTATTGTTTTTAAGTGGTATTGTTAATAGTTTAATAGATGATCCCAATATTTTAGGTCGCTTAATGTTTAACATCCCTAGAGTATCTGCTCGGCATAGTTTAGCGTTTCGTTATGCGTTTTCTAACACCACGGCTCACTATAATTCGCCTCTTAACACCATTATTAGGCTATATAATAATGTTCATTACAGTGTGGATATTTATAACGAATGTTCGGTGTCCATGATACGTCAGCTAGCAGATTTATTATAGTGTATGGGAGGACATAAAATCTTATCAAGTTTGTTCATTTAGAATATGTATATTTTAGTTATATTTTTTTTTTATATATTATCTTAGTTTAATTTTTGCTAATTAATGTCTTATGAAATGTTACATTTCCCTGTAATTGGATATATGTCTGTTGGGAAATAAATATCTATTATTATTATTATTATTATTATTATTATTATTATTATTGTCCCCTTGTTTTATTATTTTCTAACTTTTGTCGCCTTATTTGACCAGAATGAGAAAATCTAAGTACTCCACTGGTCACCCATCATATTCATGAAGTTAGTGCCAATTATGTATAACTATTAGAAAAGAAAATTTTGTGCATAACTTGGGAGTATATTATACGTACACTACTACACGTTTCCGTGATATGTATTAATCATAATTGTTTAAATTGTTATTGTTTTATTTGTATACCAACTAACAGTTATTTAGGGTTGGTTGTTAAAGACAATTTATGTATCAAATCTTGAAGAAAACACTTTTATGTGTTTATTTACAAAGTACGCGAAAAAAGATTAACGCTTTTTGCACAATGGTTATTCATCTTAGGCAACTGCGATTAATTTATATTTGAGTCACACTAAAAAATGAATAATAGAATATTCAGATAAAGCATTTATTCAATAAATAATAAATAAAATAACATCAACAATCAACAATCAGTAACAACAGATCTTATTCCGGAATTTGTGCACTGTACGCCATTTCATTTCCAGTCATTTCTCTACCATATCCAGCATGATCCCAACCGGTGGCTACTGGAGGATGATCAACGTGATGATCGACATGGTGATCGTAATGGTGATCAACGTGGTGTGGGTAGTGGATAACTTCGTAGTTTACAACCTGAAAGGATCAAACATTGAAATAATCATGTTTTTTTTAATTAAAATTTTTAAATATATAATATTACCTTGGGTTTCGTGAATTTGAAGATGACCATAGCGGCAGTCAAAACCATGGAGAGGAGACCCAAAGTTAGAGCCTTCCACGTTTTAAGAGCGATGAGGGCAAGAGCCAGAGGTACGAGAACAGCTGTCTTGAATTTCAAGCCTAAGAGGAAGGGAACGATGACCTTTTTCACAACCCTTGAACGACCTGTAATAAAATTGTATTCATATCACTTATTAATTTTTTATGTGATAAATCAAACCAGTGGCTGCTAAAGGTACTGAAATATCTTCAGGCGTAAGGCTCCTTGGCACTAACTTTCCGAGTGGACCATCAGCGCGCAGGATCTCAGGCACTCTGGCAATCAAGTCGTGAGTCTGCAAGAAGTTATCGAATCTATCGAAGATGTCCTGAGTGGCTCCACGTTGTTCCTAGCGAATAAATTTAATTAGTGATCAATCGATACGCTGATGGTACGAAAATACCTCGAAAGGTTCCGGATCGTCCTTCTTTACAATCACTAAATCCTCAGTAATTTTAATAACCGGGTCCTCGGATACGGCACTCATCCAACCCAAAGCTTTCGGTTTGACGCAACTAAGGGATAATCCCTTAAGGCAAGTCCTGTAGACGTCGAAGGCGACATCGAGGGCTGAATGCTTTGCGCACGCCACTCCGAGCACTAAGCCGAAAACTAACAGACTGAACTTAACACCAGACATTGCTAATGCGTATGTCTTTACTCTGTCGATAATTGATTGATAATAATATTTATTTTTTAAGCAGTGGTTTTATATAGACGGGAACGGAAATAGAAACCAAATGCGTTATATTGGGGCTGGACGTGACGTGAATATGCCGGAGTGTCTACCTTAAGGAATGATGGTTCGTTTTCATACGGAATATTCGGACACATGCTAATTGGCGCGTGGACCTACATTTTCACATTTTCTTTAGTTTCGTATTTGATAAGTAAATGTGATAACGTATTGGTATGCAGTTGATTGGTCCAATTAAATTACAAAGGCAGTATGGCACAGTGCCATATTTTATTTTATAATTTTTAATTGCAAACATGTATTACAGACGATGCAAAAATGATAAATATTGCAGATTTTGTGATCATAATCATCATTGCATTGGCAGTTGAAATACTCGTAAATATGTGGTGTTCGAGTTAATGTAATCATAATTTTCCTACGACCGCTCCCGAAAATGGGCATATCGTCGCAATACCTTTGCATTGAAAGTTGTCATTTGTATATTTGCCACTTTTTGAGTTTTTTAAAGTAATGTCATGCTTTAAAATTTAATTTTGAAAACAGCCGTCTTGAAAGTAAAATCCTCAAACTGTAGTGTCAAAATCATTAAAATAAAATGAGTAGTGACGAAAAACAATTAACGGAAGTAATTATATAATTTTGTATGAACCTGAGAGTAAAGCAACTTTTTTTCACTTGTAGGAATTGCCGCACTCATCTTCCGCTCGCGTGGCAATCTTTCCTACTTGTGAAAAAAATACTACTTTACTCACTTGTTGCATAAATAACTATTGATAAACACATCATCGCCGCGAATTTTTTACGTTAAGCAAAAAACATCTAACGTCAAAAACCAGGATGAACGAAGGCATTCGAACCCCAAACGGTACCTTTCTTTCAGATCAAAAATTAATTTTGAACACATCGAACATTTTTTGTAATTTGTAACCCTAAAATAAGAACAAACCCAACTAATAATTGTACAATCTGTTGCAGGATATCAAGAAACAAGAAGTATTTATGACCGTCACGAGAAACCGCTTCCCAAGAAGTCGACCACACCATCATCTGAAGATTTGACGACGGTTAATTATCGGCAACCCTACTCACAAAAAACGGCCCTTTTAAGGGCCATAAAAACTAATTAATTCTATTGATTCTTCTACATTGTCAATGATGAATGAATGAATGAATGCTTGTGGAATTAGAATTTTTTGAATAGAAATAAAAGAGCGTCAGGAGATTAGGAACGAAAACACCCACTTCCGGTAAACAAAATTTTATCGTATTCGTGGGTCGTTACGGAAAACTATTTTCATTTCTGCGATCATGTTACTCCTGATCGGAATTTTTGTGTGCAAATTTTGTTGAAAATAAAATAAATATGTGAAATTATTTTCCCGCCAAGATTACTCTTTTCGTTTCTGCGATCCTGTTACTCCTGATCGGAATTTTTGTGTGCAAATTTGTTGAAAATAAATTAAAAATGTGAAATTATTTTCCCGCCCAGATTACTCTTTTCGTTTCTGCGATCCTGTTACTCCTGATCGGAATTTTGTGTGCAAATTTTGTTGAAAATTAATTAAAATGTGAAATTATTTTTCCGTCCAGATTACTCTTTTCGTTTCTGCGATCCTGTTACTCCTGATCGGAATTTTGTGTGCAAATTTTGTTGAAAATTAATTAAAATGTGAAATTATTTTTCCGTCCAGATTACTCTTTTCGTTTCTGCGATCCTGTTACTCCTGATCGGAATTTTTGTGTGCAAATTTGTTGAAAATAAATTAAAAATGTGAAATTATTTTCCCGCCCAGATTACTCTTTTCGTTTCTGCGATCCTGTTACTCCTGATCGGAATTTTGTGTGCAAATTTTGTTGAAAATTAATTAAAATGTGAAATTATTTTTCCGCCCAGATTACTCTTTTCGTTTCTGCGATCCTGTTACTCCTGGTCGGAATTTTTGTGTGCAAATTTGTTGAAAAAAAATAAAAAATGTGAAATTATTTTCCCGCCCAAATTACTCTTTTCGTTTCTGCGATCCTGTTACTCCTGATCGGAATTTTTGTGTGCAAATTTGTTGAAAATAAATTAAAAATGTGAAATTATTTTCCCTCCAAGATTACTCTTTTCGTTTCTGCGATCCTGTTACTCCTGGTCGGAATTTTTGTGTGCAAATTTTGTTGAAAATTAATTAAAATGTGAAATTATTTTCCCGCCCAAATTACTCTTTTCGTTTCTGCGATCCTGTTACTCCTGGTCGGAATTTTTGTGTGCAAATTTGTTGAAAAAAAATAAAAAATGTGAAATTATTTTCCCGCCCAAATTACTCTTTTCGTTTCTGCGATCCTGTTACTCCTGATCGGAATTTTTGTGTGCAAATTTGTTGAAAATAAATTAAAAATGTGAAATTATTTTCCCTCCAAGATTACTCTTTTCGTTTCTGCGATCCTGTTACTCCTGGTCGGAATTTTTGTGTGCAAATTTGTTGAAAAAAAATTAAAAATGTGAAATTATTTTCCCGCCCAAATTACTCTTTTCGTTTCTGCGATCCTGTTACTCCTGATCGGAATTTTTGTGTGCAAATTTGTTGAAAATAAATTAAAAATGTGAAATTATTTTCCCGCCCAAATTACTCTTTTCGTTTCTGCGATCCTGTTACTCCTGATCGGAATTTTTGTGTGCAAATTTGTTGAAAATAAATTAAAAATGTGAAATTATTTTCCCGCCCAAATTACTCTTTTCGTTTCTGCGATCCTGTTACTCCTGATCGGAATTTTTGTGTGCAAATTTGTTGAAAATAAATTAAAAATGTGAAATTATTTTCCCTCCAAGATTACTCTTTTCGTTTCTGCGATCCTGTTACTCCTGATCGGAATTTTTGTGTGCAAATTTTGTTGAAAATAAAATAAGTATGTGAAATTATTTTCCCGCCAAGATTACTCTTTTCGTTTCTGCGATCCTGTTACTCCTGATCGGAATTTTTGTGTGCAAATTTTGTTGAAAATAAAATAAGTATGTGAAATTATTTTCCCGCCCAAATTACTCTTTTCGTTTCTGCGATCCTGTTACTCCTGATCGGAATTTTTGTGTGCAAATTTGTTGAAAATAAATTAAAAATGTGAAATTATTTTCCCGCCCAAATTACTCTTTTCGTTTCTGCGATCCTGTTACTCCTGATCGGAATTTTTGTGTGCAAATTTGTTGAAAATAAATTAAAAATGTGAAATTATTTTCCCGCCCAAATTACTCTTTTCGTTTCTGCGATCCTGTTACTCCTGATCGGAATTTTTGTGTGCAAATTTGTTGAAAATAAATTAAAAATGTGAAATTATTTTCCCGCCCAAATTACTCTTTTCGTTTCTGCGATCCTGTTACTCCTGATCGGAATTTTTATGTGCAAATTTTGTTGAAAATAAAATAAATATGTGAAATTATTTTCCCGCCCAAATTACTCTTTTCGTTTCTGCGATCCTGTTACTCCTGATCGGAATTTTTGTGTGCAAATTTGTTGAAAATAAATTAAAAATGTGAAATTATTTTCCCGCCCAAATTACTCTTTTCGTTTCTGCGATCCTGTTACTCCTGATCGGAATTTTTGTGTGCAAATTTGTTGAAAATAAATTAAAAATGTGAAATTATTTTCCCGCCCAAATTACTCTTTTCGTTTCTGCGATCCTGTTACTCCTGATCGGAATTTTTGTGTGCAAATTTGTTGAAAATAAATTAAAAATGTGAAATTATTTTCCCGCCCAAATTACTCTTTTCGTTTCTGCGATCCTGTTACTCCTGATCGGAATTTTTGTGTGCAAATTTGTTGAAAATAAATTAAAAATGTGAAATTATTTTCCCGCCCAAATTACTCTTTTCGTTTCTGCGATCCTGTTACTCCTGATCGGAATTTTTGTGTGCAAATTTGTTGAAAATAAATTAAAAATGTGAAATTATTTTCCCGCCCAAATTACTCTTTTCGTTTCTGCGATCCTGTTACTCCTGATCGGAATTTTTGTGTGCAAATTTGTTGAAAATAAATTAAAAATGTGAAATTATTTTCCCGCCCAAATTACTCTTTTCGTTTCTGCGATCCTGTTACTCCTGATCGGAATTTTTGTGTGCAAATTTGTTGAAAATAAATTAAAAATGTGAAATTATTTTCCCGCCCAAATTACTCTTTTCGTTTCTGCGATCCTGTTACTCCTGATCGGAATTTTTGTGTGCAAATTTTGTTGAAAATAAAATAAATATGTGAAATTATTTTCCCGCCCAGATTACTCTTTTCGTTTCTGCGATCCTGTTACTCCTGATCGGAATTTTTGTGTGCAAATTTTGTTGAAAATAAAATAAATATGTGAAATTATTTTCCCGCCCAAATTACTCTTTTCGTTTCTGCGATCCTGTTACTCCTGATCGGAATTTTTGTGTGCAAATTTGTTGAAAATAAATTAAAAATGTGAAATTATTTTCCCGCCCAAATTACTCTTTTCGTTTCTGCGATCCTGTTACTCCTGATCGGAATTTTTGTGTGCAAATTTGTTGAAAATAAATTAAAAATGTGAAATTATTTTCCCGCCCAAATTACTCTTTTCGTTTCTGCGATCCTGTTACTCCTGATCGGAATTTTTGTGTGCAAATTTGTTGAAAATAAATTAAAAATGTGAAATTATTTTCCCGCCCAAATTACTCTTTTCGTTTCTGCGATCCTGTTACTCCTGATCGGAATTTTTGTGTGCAAATTTTGTTGAAAATAAAATAAATATGTGAAATTATTTTCCCGCCCAGATTACTCTTTTCGTTTCTGCGATCCTGTTACTCCTGATCGGAATTTTTGTGTGCAAATTTTGTTGAAAATAAATTAAATATGTGAAATTATTTTCCCGCCCAAATTACTCTTTTCGTTTCTGCGATCCTGTTACTCCTGATCGGAATTTTTGTGTGCAAATTTTGTTGAAAATAAAATAAATATGTGAAATTATTTTCCCGCCCAAATTACTCTTTTCGTTTCTGCGATCCTGTTACTCCTGATCGGAATTTTTGTGTGCAAATTTTGTTGAAAATAAAATAAATATGTGAAATTATTTTCCCGCCCAAATTACTCTTTTCGTTTCTGCGATCCTGTTACTCCTGATCGGAATTTTTGTGTGCAAATTTTGTTGAAAATAAAATAATATGTGAAATTATTTTCCCGCCAAGATTACTCTTTTCGTTTCTGCGATCCTGTTACTCCTGATCGGAATTTTTGTGTGCAAATTTTGTTGAAAATAAAATAAATATGTGAAATTATTTTCCCGCCAAGATTACTCTTTTCGTTTCTGCGATCCTGTTACTCCTGATCGGAATTTTTGTGTGCAAATTTGTTGAAAATAAATTAAAAATGTGAAATTATTTTCCCGCCCAAATTACTCTTTTCGTTTCTGCGATCCTGTTACTCCTGATCGGAATTTTTGTGTGCAAATTTGTTGAAAATAAATTAAAAATGTGAAATTATTTTCCCGCCCAAATTACTCTTTTCGTTTCTGCGATCCTGTTACTCCTGATCGGAATTTTTGTGTGCAAATTTGTTGAAAATAAATTAAAATGTGAAATTATTTTCCCGCCCAGATTACTCTTTTCGTTTCTGCGATCCTGTTACTCCTGATCGGAATTTTTGTGTGCAAATTTTGTTGAAAATAAAATAAATATGTGAAATTATTTTCCCGCCAAGATTACTCTTTTCGTTTCTGCGATCCTGTTACTCCTGGTCGGAATTTTTGTGTGCAAATTTGTTGAAAATAAATTAAAAATGTGAAATTATTTTCCCGCCCAAATTACTCTTTTCGTTTCTGCGATCCTGTTACTCCTGATCGGAATTTTTGTGTGCAAATTTGTTGAAAATAAATTAAAATGTGAAATTATTTTCCCGCCCAGATTACTCTTTTCGTTTCTGCGATCCTGTTACTCCTGATCGGAATTTTTGTGTGCAAATTTTGTTGAAAATAAAATAAATATGTGAAATTATTTTCCCGCCAAGATTACTCTTTTCGTTTCTGCGATCCTGTTACTCCTGGTCGGAATTTTTGTGTGCAAATTTTGTTGAAAATAAAATAAATATGTGAAATTATTTTCCCGCCAAGATTACTCTTTTCGTTTCTGCGATCCTGTTACTCCTGATCGGAATTTTTGTGTGCAAATTTTGTTGAAAATAAAATAAATATGTGAAATTATATTCCCGCCAAGATTACTCTTTTCGTTTCTGCGATCCTGTTACTCCTGATCGGAATTTTTGTGTGCAAATTTTGTTGAAAATAAAATAAATATGTGAAATTATTTTCCCGCCCAAATTACTCTTTTCGTTTCTGCGATCCTGTTACTCCTGATCGGAATTTTTGTGTGCAAATTTTGTTGAAAATAAAATAATATGTGAAATTATTTTCCCGCCAAGATTACTCTTTTCGTTTCTGCGATCCTGTTACTCCTGATCGGAATTTTTGTGTGCAAATTTGTTGAAAATAAATTAAAAATGTGAAATTATTTTCCCGCCCAAATTACTCTTTTCGTTTCTGCGATCCTGTTACTCCTGATCGGAATTTTTGTGTGCAAATTTGTTGAAAATAAATTAAAAATGTGAAATTATTTTCCCGCCCAAATTACTCTTTTCGTTTCTGCGATCCTGTTACTCCTGATCGGAATTTTTGTGTACAAATTTTGTTGAAAATAAAATAAATATGTGAAATTATTTTCCCGCCAAGATTACTCTTTTCGTTTCTGCGATCCTGTTACTCCTGATCGGAATTTTTGTGTGCCAATTTGTTGAAAATAAATTAAAATGTGAAATTATTTTCCCGCCCAGATTACTCTTTTCGTTTCTGCGATCCTGTTACTCCTGATCGGAATTTTTGTGTGCAAATTTTGTTGAAAATAAAATAATATGTGAAATTATTTTCCCGCCAAGATTACTCTTTTCGTTTCTGCGATCCTGTTACTCCTGGTCGGAATTTTTGTGTGCAAATTTTGTTGAAAATAAAATAAAAATGTGAAATTATTTTCCCGCCCAAATTACTCTTTTCGTTTCTGCGATCCTGTTACTCCTGATCGGAATTTTTGTGTGCAAATTTGTTGAAAATAAATTAAAAATGTGAAATTATTTTCCCGCCCAAATTACTCTTTTCGTTTCTGCGATCCTGTTACTTCTGATCGGAATTTTTGTGTGCAAATTTTGTTGAAAATAAAATAAATATGTGAAATTATTTTCCCGCCCAAATTACTCTTTTCGTTTCTGCGATCCTGTTACTCCTGATCGGAATTTTTGTGTGCAAATTTGTTGAAAATAAATTAAAAATGTGAAATTATTTTCCCGCCCAAATTACTCTTTTCGTTTCTGCGATCCTGTTACTCCTGATCGGAATTTTTGTGTGCAAATTTGTTGAAAATAAATTAAAAATGTGAAATTATTTTCCCGCCCAAATTACTCTTTTCGTTTCTGCGATCCTGTTACTCCTGATCGGAATTTTTGTGTGCAAATTTTGTTGAAAATAAAATAAATATGTGAAATTATTTTCCCGCCCAAATTACTCTTTTCATTTCTGCGATCCTGTTACTCCTGATCGGAATTTTTGTGTGCCAATTTGTTGAAAATAAATTAAAATGTGAAATTATTTTCCCGCCCAGATTACTCTTTTCGTTTCTGCGATCCTGTTACTCCTGATCGGAATTTTTGTGTGCAAATTTTGTTGAAAATAAAATAATATGTGAAATTATTTTCCCGCCAAGATTACTCTTTTCGTTTCTGCGATCCTGTTACTCCTGGTCGGAATTTTTGTGTGCAAATTTTGTTGAAAATAAAATAAATATGTGAAATTATTTTCCCGCCCAAATTACTCTTTTCATTTCTGCGATCCTGTTACTCCTGATCGGAATTTTTGTGTGCCAATTTGTTGAAAATAAATTAAAATGTGAAATTATTTTCCCGCCCAGATTACTCTTTTCGTTTCTGCGATCCTGTTACTCCTGATCGGAATTTTTGTGTGCAAATTTGTTGAAAATAAATTAAAAATGTGAAATTATTTTCCCGCCCAAATTACTCTTTTCGTTTCTGCGATCCTGTTACTCCTGATCGGAATTTTTGTGTACAAATTTTGTTGAAAATAAAATAAATATGTGAAATTATTTTCCCGCCAAGATTACTCTTTTCGTTTCTGCGATCCTGTTACTCCTGATCGGAATTTTTGTGTGCCAATTTGTTGAAAATAAATTAAAATGTGAAATTATTTTCCCGCCCAGATTACTCTTTTCGTTTCTGCGATCCTGTTACTCCTGATCGGAATTTTTGTGTGCAAATTTTGTTGAAAATAAAATAAATATGTGAAATTATTTTCCCGCCAAGATTACTCTTTTCGTTTCTGCGATCCTGTTACTCCTGATCGGAATTTTTGTGTGCCAATTTGATGAAAATAAATTAAAATGTGAAATTATTTTCCCGCCCAGATTACTCTTTTCGTTTCTGCGATCCTGTTACTCCTGATCGGAATTTTTGTGTGCAAATTTTGTTGAAAATAAAATAAATATGTGAAATTATTTTCCCGCCAAGATTACTCTTTTCGTTTCTGCGATCCTGTTACTCCTGATCGGAATTTTTGTGTGCCAATTTGTTGAAAATAAATTAAAATGTGAAATTATTTTCCCGCCCAGATTACTCTTTTCGTTTCTGCGATCCTGTTACTCCTGATCGGAATTTTTGTGTGCAAATTTTGTTGAAAATAAAATAATATGTGAAATTATTTTCCCGCCAAGATTACTCTTTTCGTTTCTGCGATCCTGTTACTCCTGATCGGAATTTTTGTGTGCCAATTTGTTGAAAATAAATTAAAATGTGAAATTATTTTCCCGCCCAGATTACTCTTTTCGTTTCTGCGATCCTGTTACTCCTGATCGGAATTTTTGTGTGCAAATTTGTTGAAAATAAATTAAAAATGTGAAATTATTTTCCCGCCCAAATTACTCTTTTCGTTTCTGCGATCCTGTTACTCCTGATCGGAATTTTTGTGTACAAATTTTGTTGAAAATAAAATAAATATGTGAAATTATTTTCCCGCCAAGATTACTCTTTTCGTTTCTGCGATCCTGTTACTCCTGATCGGAATTTTTGTGTGCCAATTTGTTGAAAATAAATTAAAATGTGAAATTATTTTCCCGCCCAGATTACTCTTTTCGTTTCTGCGATCCTGTTACTCCTGATCGGAATTTTTGTGTGCAAATTTTGTTGAAAATAAAATAAATATGTGAAATTATTTTCCCGCCAAGATTACTCTTTTCGTTTCTGCGATCCTGTTACTCCTGATCGGAATTTTTGTGTGCAAATTTTGTTGAAAATAAAATAAATATGTGAAATTATTTTCCCGCCCAAATTACTCTTTTCGTTTCTGCGATCCTGTTACTCCTGATCGGAATTTTTGTGTGCCAATTTGTTGAAAATAAATTAAAATGTGAAATTATTTTCCCGCCCAGATTACTCTTTTCGTTTCTGCGATCCTGTTACTCCTGATCGGAATTTTTGTGTGCAAATTTGTTGAAAATAAATTAAAAATGTGAAATTATTTTCCCGCCCAAATTACTCTTTTCGTTTCTGCGATCCTGTTACTCCTGATCGGAATTTTTGTGTGCCAATTTGTTGAAAATAAATTAAAATGTGAAATTATTTTCCCGCCCAGATTACTCTTTTCGTTTCTGCGATCCTGTTACTCCTGATCGGAATTTTTGTGTGCAAATTTTGTTGAAAATAAAATAAATATGTGAAATTATTTTCCCGCCAAGATTACTCTTTTCGTTTCTGCGATCCTGTTACTCCTGATCGGAATTTTTGTGTGCAAATTTTGTTGAAAATAAAATAAATATGTGAAATTATTTTCCCGCCAAGATTACTCTTTTCGTTTCTGCGATCCTGTTACTCCTGATCGGAATTTTTGTGTGCAAATTTTGTTGAAAATAAAATAAATATGTGAAATTATTTTCCCGCCAAGATTACTCTTTTCGTTTCTGCGATCCTGTTACTCCTGATCGGAATTTTTGTGTGCCAATTTGTTGAAAATAAATTAAAATGTGAAATTATTTTCCCGCCCAGATTACTCTTTTCGTTTCTGCGATCCTGTTACTCCTGATCGGAATTTTTGTGTGCAAATTTTGTTGAAAATAAAATAAATATGTGAAATTATTTTCCCGCCAAGATTACTCTTTTCGTTTCTGCGATCCTGTTACTCCTGATCGGAATTTTTGTGTGCCAATTTGATGAAAATAAATTAAAATGTGAAATTATTTTCCCGCCCAGATTACTCTTTTCGTTTCTGCGATCCTGTTACTCCTGATCGGAATTTTTGTGTGCCAATTTGTTGAAAATAAATTAAAATGTGAAATTATTTTCCCGCCCAGATTACTCTTTTCGTTTCTGCGATCCTGTTACTCCTGATCGGAATTTTTGTGTGCAAATTTGTTGAAAATAAATTAAAAATGTGAAATTATTTTCCCGCCCAAATTACTCTTTTCGTTTCTGCGATCCTGTTACTCCTGATCGGAATTTTTGTGTGCAAATTTGTTGAAAATAAATTAAAAATGTGAAATTATTTTCCCGCCCAGATTACTCTTTTCGTTTCTGCGATCCTGTTACTCCTGATCGGAATTTTTGTGTGCAAATTTGTTGAAAATAAATTAAAAATGTGAAATTATTTTCCCGCCCAAATTACTCTTTTCGTTTCTGCGATCCTGTTACTCCTGATCGGAATTTTTGTGTGCAAATTTTGTTGAAAATAAAATAAATATGTGAAATTATTTTCCCGCCCAAATTACTCTTTTCGTTTCTGCGATCCTGTTACTCCTGATCGGAATTTTTGTGTGCCAATTTGTTGAAAATAAATTAAAATGTAAAATTATTTTCCCGCCCAGATTACTCTTTTCGTTTCTGCGATCCTGTTACTCCTGATCGGAATTTTTGTGTGCAAATTTGTTGAAAATAAATTAAAAATGTGAAATTATTTTCCCGCCCAAATTACTCTTTTCGTTTCTGCGATCCTGTTACTCCTGATCGGAATTTTTGTGTGCAAATTTGTTGAAAATAAATTAAAAATGTGAAATTATTTTCCCGCCCAAATTACTCTTTTCGTTTCTGCGATCCTGTTACTCCTGATCGGAATTTTTGTGTACAAATTTTGTTGAAAATAAAATAAATATGTGAAATTATTTTCCCGCCAAGATTACTCTTTTCGTTTCTGCGATCCTGTTACTCCTGATCGGAATTTTTGTGTGCAAATTTTGTTGAAAATAAAATAAATATGTGAAATTATTTTCCCGCCCAAATTACTCTTTTCGTTTCTGCGATCCTGTTACTCCTGATCGGAATTTTTGTGTGCCAATTTGTTGAAAATAAATTAAAATGTGAAATTATTTTCCCGCCCAGATTACTCTTTTCGTTTCTGCGATCCTGTTACTCCTGATCGGAATTTTTGTGTGCAAATTTGTTGAAAATAAATTAAAAATGTGAAATTATTTTCCCGCCCAAATTACTCTTTTCGTTTCTGCGATCCTGTTACTCCTGATCGGAATTTTTGTGTGCAAATTTGTTGAAAATAAATTAAAAATGTGAAATTATTTTCCCGCCCAAATTACTCTTTTCGTTTCTGCGATCCTGTTACTCCTGATCGGAATTTTTGTGTGCAAATTTGTTGAAAATAAATTAAAAATGTGAAATTATTTTCCCGCCCAGATTACTCTTTTCGTTTCTGCGATCCTGTTACTCCTGATCGGAATTTTTGTGTGCCAATTTGTTGAAAATAAATTAAAATGTAAAATTATTTTCCCGCCCAGATTACTCTTTTCGTTTCTGCGATCCTGTTACTCCTGATCGGAATTTTTGTGTGCAAATTTTGTTGAAAATAAAATAAATATGTGAAATTATTTTCCCGCCAAGATTACTCTTTTCGTTTCTGCGATCCTGTTACTCCTGATCGGAATTTTTGTGTGCCAATTTGTTGAAAATAAATTAAAATGTGAAATTATTTTCCCGCCCAGATTACTCTTTTCGTTTCTGCGATCCTGTTACTCCTGATCGGAATTTTTGTGTGCAAATTTTGTTGAAAATAAAATAAATATGTGAAATTATTTTCTCGCCAAGATTACTCTTTTCGTTTCTGCGATCCTGTTACTCCTGATCGGAATTTTTGTGTGCCAATTTGTTGAAAATAAATTAAAATGTGAAATTATTTTCCCGCCCAGATTACTCTTTTCGTTTCTGCGATCCTGTTACTCCTGATCGGAATTTTTGTGTGCAAATTTTGTTGAAAATAAAATAAATATGTGAAATTATTTTCTCGCCAAGATTACTCTTTTCGTTTCTGCGATCCTGTTACTCCTGATCGGAATTTTTGTGTGCCAATTTGTTGAAAATAAATTAAAATGTGAAATTATTTTCCCGCCCAGATTACTCTTTTCGTTTCTGCGATCCTGTTACTCCTGATCGGAATTTTTGTGTGCAAATTTTGTTGAAAATAAAATAAAAATGTGAAATTATTTTCCCGCCCAAATTACTCTTTTCGTTTCTGCGATCCTGTTACTTCTGATCGGAATTTTTGTGTGCAAATTTTGTTGAAAATAAAATAAATATGTGAAATTATTTTCCCGCCCAAATTACTCTTTTCGTTTCTGCGATCCTGTTACTCCTGATCGGAATTTTTGTGTGCAAATTTGTTGAAAATAAATTAAAAATGTGAAATTATTTTCCCGCCCAAATTACTCTTTTCGTTTCTGCGATCCTGTTACTCCTGATCGGAATTTTTGTGTGCAAATTTTGTTGAAAATAAAATAAATATGTGAAATTATTTTCCCGCCCAAATTACTCTTTTCGTTTCTGCGATCCTGTTACTCCTGATCGGAATTTTTGTGTGCAAATTTTGTTGAAAATAAAATAAATATGTGAAATTATTTTCCCGCCAAGATTACTCTTTTCGTTTCTGCGATCCTGTTACTCCTGATCGGAATTTTTGTGTGCAAATTTTGTTGAAAATAAAATAAATATGTGAAATTATTTTCCCGCCAAGATTACTCTTTTCGTTTCTGCGATCCTGTTACTCCTGATCGGAATTTTTGTGTGCAAATTTTGTTGAAAATAAAATAAATATGTGAAATTATTTTCCCGCCCAGATTACTCTTTTCGTTTCTGCGATCCTGTTACTCCTGATCGGAATTTTTGTGTGCAAATTTTGTTGAAAATAAAATAAATATGTGAAATTATTTTCCCGCCCAAATTACTCTTTTCGTTTCTGCGATCCTGTTACTCCTGATCGGAATTTTTGTGTGCAAATTTGTTGAAAATAAATTAAAATGTGAAATTATTTTCCCGCCCAGATTACTCTTTTCGTTTCTGCGATCCTGTTACTCCTGATCGGAATTTTTGTGTGCAAATTTTGTTGA
The DNA here is from genome assembly GCA_910593695.2 of Ocypus olens. Classification (NCBI taxonomy): domain Eukaryota; kingdom Metazoa; phylum Arthropoda; class Insecta; order Coleoptera; family Staphylinidae; genus Ocypus; species Ocypus olens. The sequence continues at coordinate 13,181,708 of OU343055.1, read as the reverse complement.
AAATAAAATAAAAATGTGAAATTATTTTCCCGCCCAAATTACTCTTTTCGTTTCTGCGATCCTGTTACTTCTGATCGGAATTTTTGTGTGCAAATTTTGTTGAAAATAAAATAAATATGTGAAATTATTTTCCCGCCCAAATTACTCTTTTCGTTTCTGCGATCCTGTTACTCCTGATCGGAATTTTTGTGTGCAAATTTGTTGAAAATAAATTAAAAATGTGAAATTATTTTCCCGCCCAAATTACTCTTTTCGTTTCTGCGATCCTGTTACTCCTGATCGGAATTTTTGTGTGCAAATTTTGTTGAAAATAAAATAAATATGTGAAATTATTTTCCCGCCCAAATTACTCTTTTCGTTTCTGCGATCCTGTTACTCCTGATCGGAATTTTTGTGTGCAAATTTTGTTGAAAATAAAATAAATATGTGAAATTATTTTCCCGCCAAGATTACTCTTTTCGTTTCTGCGATCCTGTTACTCCTGATCGGAATTTTTGTGTGCAAATTTTGTTGAAAATAAAATAAATATGTGAAATTATTTTCCCGCCAAGATTACTCTTTTCGTTTCTGCGATCCTGTTACTCCTGATCGGAATTTTTGTGTGCAAATTTTGTTGAAAATAAAATAAATATGTGAAATTATTTTCCCGCCCAGATTACTCTTTTCGTTTCTGCGATCCTGTTACTCCTGATCGGAATTTTTGTGTGCAAATTTTGTTGAAAATAAAATAAATATGTGAAATTATTTTCCCGCCAAGATTACTCTTTTCGTTTCTGCGATCCTGTTACTCCTGATCGGAATTTTTGTGTGCAAATTTGTTGAAAATAAATTAAAATGTGAAATTATTTTCCCGCCCAGATTACTCTTTTCGTTTCTGCGATCCTGTTACTCCTGATCGGAATTTTTGTGTGCAAATTTTGTTGAAAATAAAATAAATATGTGAAATTATTTTCTCGCCAAGATTACTCTTTTCGTTTCTGCGATCCTGTTACTCCTGATCGGAATTTTTGTGTGCCAATTTGTTGAAAATAAATTAAAATGTGAAATTATTTTCCCGCCCAGATTACTCTTTTCGTTTCTGCGATCCTGTTACTCCTGATCGGAATTTTTGTGTGCAAATTTTGTTGAAAATAAAATAAATATGTGAAATTATTTTCTCGCCAAGATTACTCTTTTCGTTTCTGCGATCCTGTTACTCCTGATCGGAATTTTTGTGTGCAAATTTGTTGAAAATAAATTAAAAATGTGAAATTATTTTCCCGCCCAAATTACTCTTTTCGTTTCTGCGATCCTGTTACTCCTGATCGGAATTTTTGTGTGCCAATTTGTTGAAAATAAATTAAAATGTGAAATTATTTTCCCGCCCAGATTACTCTTTTCGTTTCTGCGATCCTGTTACTCCTGATCGGAATTTTTGTGTGCAAATTTTGTTGAAAATAAAATAAATATGTGAAATTATTTTCCCGCCAAGATTACTCTTTTCGTTTCTGCGATCCTGTTACTCCTGATCGGAATTTTTGTGTGCAAATTTTGTTGAAAATAAAATAAATATGTTAAATTATTTTCTCGCCAAGATTACTCTTTTCGTTTCTGCGATCCTGTTACTCCTGATCGGAATTTTTGTGTGCAAATTTGTTGAAAATAAATTAAAATGTGAAATTATTTTCCCGCCCAGATTACTCTTTTCGTTTCTGCGATCCTGTTACTCCTGATCGGAATTTTTGTGTGCAAATTTTGTTGAAAATAAAATAAATATGTGAAATTATTTTCCCGCCCAAATTACTCTTTTCGTTTCTGCGATCCTGTTACTTCTGATCGGAATTTTTGTGTGCAAATTTTGTTGAAAATAAAATAAATATGTGAAATTATTTTCCCGCCAAGATTACTCTTTTCGTTTCTGCGATCCTGTTACTCCTGATCGGAATTTTTGTGTGCAAATTTTGTTGAAAATAAAATAAATATGTGAAATTATTTTCCCGCCCAAATTACTCTTTTCGTTTCTGCGATCCTGTTACTCCTGATCGGAATTTTTGTGTGCAAATTTTGTTGAAAATAAAATAAATATGTGAAATTATTTTCCCGCCCAAATTACTCTTTTCGTTTCTGCGATCCTGTTACTTCTGATCGGAATTTTTGTGTGCAAATTTTGTTGAAAATAAAATAAATATGTGAAATTATTTTCCCGCCAAGATTACTCTTTTCGTTTCTGCGATCCTGTTACTCCTGATCGGAATTTTTGTGTGCAAATTTTGTTGAAAATAAAATAAATATGTGAAATTATTTTCCCGCCAAGATTACTCTTTTCGTTTCTGCGATCCTGTTACTCCTGATCGGAATTTTTGTGTGCAAATTTTGTTGAAAATAAAATAAATATGTGAAATTATTTTCCCGCCAAGATTACTCTTTTCGTTTCTGCGATCCTGTTACTCCTGATCGGAATTTTTGTGTGCAAATTTTGTTGAAAATAAAATAAATATGTGAAATTATTTTCCCGCCAAGATTACTCTTTTCGTTTCTGCGATCCTGTTACTCCTGATCGGAATTTTTGTGTGCAAATTTTGTTGAAAATAAAATAAATATGTGAAATTATTTTCCCGCCAAGATTACTCTTTTCGTTTCTGCGATCCTGTTACTCCTGATCGGAATTTTTGTGTGCAAATTTTGTTGAAAATAAAATAAATATGTGAAATTATTTTCCCGCCCAAATTACTCTTTTCGTTTCTGCGATCCTGTTACTCCTGATCGGAATTTTTGTGTGCAAATTTGTTGAAAATAAATTAAAATGAGAAATTATTTTCCCGCCCAGATTACTCTTTTCGTTTCTGCGATCCTGTTACTCCTGATCGGAATTTTTGTGTGCAAATTTTGTTGAAAATAAAATAAATATGTGAAATTATTTTCCCGCCCAAATTACTCTTTTCGTTTCTGCGATCCTGTTACTCCTGATCGGAATTTTTGTGTGCAAATTTGTTGAAAATTAATTAAAAATGTGAAATTATTTTCCCGCCCAAATTACTCTTTTCGTTTCTGCGATCCTGTTACTCCTGATCGGAATTTTTGTGTGCAAATTTGTTGAAAATTAATTAAAAATGTGAAATTATTTTCCCGCCCAAATTACTCTTTTCGTTTCTGCGATCCTGTTACTCCTGATCGGAATTTTTGTGTGCAAATTTTGTTGAAAATAATTTGAAAATGTGAAATTATTTTCCCGCCCAAATTACTCTTTTCGTTTCTGCGATCCTGTTACTCCTGATCGGAATTTTGTGTGTAAATTTTGTTGAAAATAAAATAAATATGTGAAATTATTTTCCCGCCCAAATTACTCTTTTCGTTTCTGCGATCCTGTTACTCCTGATCGGAATTTTTGTGTGCAAATTTGTTGAAAATTAATTAAAAATGTGAAATTATTTTCCCGCCCAAATTACTCTTTTCGTTTCTGCGATCCTGTTACTCCTGATCGGAATTTTGTGTGTAAATTTTGTTGAAAATAAAATAAATATGTGAAATTATTTTCCCGCCCAAATTACTCTTTTCGTTTCTGCGATCCTGTTACTCCTGATCGGAATTTTTGTGTGCAAATTTTGTTGAAAATAATTTGAAAATGTGAAATTATTTTCCCGCCCAAATTACTCTTTTCGTTTCTGCGATCCTGTTACTCCTGATCGGAATTTTTGTGTGCAAATTTGTTGAAAATTAATTAAAAATGTGAAATTATTTTCCCGCCCAAATTACTCTTTTCGTTTCTGCGATCCTGTTACTCCTGATCGGAATTTTGTGTGTAAATTTTGTTGAAAATAATTTGAAAATGTGAAATTATTTTCCCGCCCAAATTACTCTTTTCGTTTCTGCGATCCTGTTACTCCTGATCGGAATTTTTGTGTGCAAATTTTGTTGAAAATAATTTGAAAATGTGAAATTATTTTCCCGCCCAAATTACTCTTTTCGTTTCTGCGATCCTGTTACTCCTGATCGGAATTTTGTGTGTAAATTTTGTTGAAAATAAAATAAATATGTGAAATTATTTTCCCGCCCAAATTACTCTTTTCGTTTCTGCGATCCTGTTACTCCTGATCGGAATTTTTGTGTGCAAATTTGTTGAAAATTAATTAAAAATGTGAAATTATTTTCCCGCCCAAATTACTCTTTTCGTTTCTGCGATCCTGTTACTCCTGATCGGAATTTTGTGTGTAAATTTTGTTGAAAATAAAATAAATATGTGAAATTATTTTCCCGCCCAAATTACTCTTTTCGTTTCTGCGATCCTGTTACTCCTGATCGGAATTTTTGTGTGCAAATTTGTTGAAAATTAATTAAAAATGTGAAATTATTTTCCCGCCCAAATTACTCTTTTCGTTTCTGCGATCCTGTTACTCCTGATCGGAATTTTGTGTGTAAATTTTGTTGAAAATAAAATAAATATGTGAAATTATTTTCCCGCCCAAATTACTCTTTTCGTTTCTGCGATCCTGTTACTCCTGATCGGAATTTTTGTGTGCAAATTTGTTGAAAATTAATTAAAAATGTGAAATTATTTTCCCGCCCAAATTACTCTTTTCGTTTCTGCGATCCTGTTACTCCTGATCGGAATTTTGTGTGTAAATTTTGTTGAAAATAAAATAAATATGTGAAATTATTTTCCCGCCCAAATTACTCTTTTCGTTTCTGCGATCCTGTTACTCCTGATCGGAATTTTTGTGTGCAAATTTTGTTGAAAATAATTTGAAAATGTGAAATTATTTTCCCGCCCAAATTACTCTTTTCGTTTCTGCGATCCTGTTACTCCTGATCGGAATTTTTGTGTGCAAATTTGTTGAAAATTAATTAAAAATGTGAAATTATTTTCCCGCCCAAATTACTCTTTTCGTTTCTGCGATCCTGTTACTCCTGATCGGAATTTTTGTGTGCAAATTTGTTGAAAATAAATTAAAAATGTGAAATTATTTTCCCGCCCAAATTACTCTTTTCATTTCTGCGATCCCGTTACTCCTGTTCCAAATTTTTGTGTGCAAACTTTGTTGAAAATAAAATAAATATGTGAAATTATTTTCCCGCCCAGATTACTCTTTGCGTTTCTGCGATCCTGTTACTCCTGATCGGAATTTTTGTGTGCAAATTTTGTCGAAAATAAAATCAATATGTGAAATTATTTTCCCGCCAAGATTACTCTTTTCGTTTCTGCGATCCTGTTACTCCTGATCGGAATTTTGTGTGTAAATTTTGTTGAAAATAAAATAAATATGTGAAATTATTTTCCCGCCCAAATTACTCTTTTCGTTTCTGCGATCCTGTTACTCCTGATCGGAATTTTTGTGTGCAAATTTGTTGAAAATTAATTAAAAATGTGAAATTATTTTCCCGCCCAAATTACTCTTTTCGTTTCTGCGATCCTGTTACTCCTGATCGGAATTTTTGTGTGCAAATTTGTTGAAAATAAATTAAAATGTGAAATTATTTTCCCGCCCAGATTACTCTTTTCGTTTCTGCGATCCTGTTACTCCTGATCGGAATTTTTGTGTGCAAATTTGTTGAAAATAAATTAAAAATGTGAAATTATTTTCCCGCCCAAATTACTCTTTTCATTTCTGCGATCCCGTTACTCCTGTTCCAAATTTTTGTGTGCAAACTTTGTTGAAAATAAAATAAATATGTGAAATTATTTTCCCGCCCAAATTACTCTTTTCGTTTCTGCGATCCTGTTACTCCTGATCGGAATTTTGTGTGCAAATTTTGTTGAAAATAAAATAAATATGTGAAATTATTTTCCCGCCAAGATTACTCTTTTCGTTTCTGCGATCCTGTTACTCCTGATCGGAATTTTGTGTGTAAATTTTGTTGAAAATAAAATAAATATGTGAAATTATTTTCCCGCCCAAATTACTCTCTTCGTTTCTGCGATCCTGTTACTCCTGATCGGAATTATTGTGTGCAAATTTTGTTGAAAATAAAATAAATATGTGAAATTATTTTCCCGCCCAAATTACTCTTTTCGTTTCTGCGATCCTGTTACTCCTGATCGGAATTTTGTGTGTAAATTTTGTTGAAAATAAAATAAATATGTGAAATTATTTTCCCGCCAAGATTACTCTTTTCGTTTCTGCGATCCTGTTACTCCTGATCGGAATTTTGTGTGTAAATTTTGTTGAAAATAAAATAAATATGTGAAATTATTTTCCCGCCCAAATTACTCTCTTCGTTTCTGCGATCCTGTTACTCCTGATCGGAATTATTGTGTGCAAATTTTGTTGAAAATAAAATAAATATGTGAAATTATTTTCCCGCCCAAATTACTCTTTTCGTTTCTGCGATCCTGTTACTCCTGGTCGGAATTTTTGTGTGCAAATCTGTTGAAAATAAAATAAATAAGTGAAATTATTTTCCCGCCCAGATTACTCTTTTCGTTTCTGCGATCCTGTTACTCCTGATCGGAATTTTTGTGTGCAAATTTTGTTGAAAATAAAATAAATATGTGAAATTATTTTCCTGCCCAAATTACTATTTTCGTTTCTGCGATCCTGTTACTCCTGATCGGAATTTTGTGTGCAAATTTTGTTGAAAATAAAATAAATATGTGAAATTATTTTCCCACCCAAATTACTCTTTTCGTTTCTGCGATCCTGTTACTCCTGATCGGAATTTTTGTGTGCAAATTTGTTGAAAATAAATTAAAATGTGAAATTATTTTCCCGCCCAGATTACTCTTTTCGTTTCTGCGATCCTGTTACTCCTGATCGGAATTTTTGTGTGCAAATTTGTTGAAAATAAATTAAAAATGTGAAATTATTTTCCCGCCCAAATTACTCTTTTCATTTCTGCGATCCCGTTACTCCTGTTCCAAATTTTTGTGTGCAAACTTTGTTGAAAATAAAATAAATATGTGAAATTATTTTCCCGCCCAGATTACTCTTTGCGTTTCTGCGATCCTGTTACTCCTGATCGGAATTTTTGTGTGCAAATTTTGTCGAAAATAAAATCAATATGTGAAATTATTTTGCCGCCCAAATTACTCTTTTCGTTTCTGCGATCCTGTTACTCCTGGTCGGAATTTTTGTGTGCAAATTTGTTGAAAATAAATTAAAAATGTGAAATTATTTTCCCGCCCAGATTACTCTTTTCATTTCTGCTATCGTGTTACGTACTTTGTAACAGAGAAAGTAAAAAAAATCATTAATTAACCACAAAGAAACTTGTGGATGTTGTTATTTCACTAAAGAATAATTTGGTATTATAAACATATAAAAACTTTCTCCCTTACAAAGAAATCGCGGTTATGTTAATTCAGCGCTGATAAGAATAATTACATTTGTAGGACAGCGTAATGGAAAGTAAAATGTGATATGAAAATATTCTGTGTTTTTTCCCCGAATACGATTGGAGGGGCCGATTTGATTGTTTGTTTTACATCGCAAATTTTATGTTATCCGTACAAGAATGCTGACTTCATTAAACAATTTTGTTTTTAATGTTAACTGCAATTTTTACCAAAATTTAGGGCTGTACTGATGAGAGGGGTTGTTTTGGTCTGAGGCACCCCGTTGCGCCTGATGCGTCCGAACGGGGTGACCGAAATGTTTCCAAACTTTGGTGGTCTGCTTCAAATGGAACGCTTAGTGATTTCCCAAAGTTTCATTGTTCTAACCTTCCCGGAAATATATATTTTTTTAAATTGATTTTCAGGGGAAAAATTTTCAACGTTCCAAAACAACAATAATTCAAATATCCATATCTCGGTTAATAACGGGGCGATTTTAAAAATTCAAGGTTTTTTTTACGTACACGCAATATCGCAATAATAATCCGTCATTAGATTCGTGATGTAAAAAGAATTTAAAAAAATTAGTGAAAGATGATCGAAAATATTTACCGGCAAAATAAATAAGAGTTTAATTAATTTTTAAAATTAGAAGGAGGGGTCGGATCGAGAAATTTTATTTGGATTTTCTGTTGGGCTTGAGGCGGGCTTTCCGGTGGTGTAATCAGATTTCCGATCGGACAAAAAATTTGTGCCCCGCTGCTAAATTTCGCTTCTCCCTTCCGTATACGTCATATCTCGAAAAGTAAAAATCTGATCAAAAAACTTTATAGGGGTGTTTGATAATAAATAGAGGATTGAAATGTCGTCAGATTTTTAATTTTCGAAAAAAAAATTGAAAAAATTGAAAAAAAATCCCCGAAAACAATCGAAAATCGGCTGTAGATCGTAAACGGTGCGCCCTACAAAAAATATAGTACTTACCTTTTCGACGCAGAATGCAACTTCGAATAACATGCCGTTTAAATTTCTCACTTCGGATTAAAAATAGCCGGTTTAGAATTTTTTCATTGAAATTTGGGGTGGTTTTCTTTGAATAACTCCTCGAGGGTTAGAGATATCAAAAATTCGTAAGAGACATAAAATGTAGAGGGGAGCTAGTTCTATAAAACTCTATGAAAGTTAAAGTTGTCGTCGTAAGCGCAGGCCCTGCCCCATGAAATGAAAATGTTCTGAGGGCCCGGCCATAAAAAGGGATTGAAAGGGTTTCAATATTGTCGTTGTATTATATCACAAATTTATTTCTATACACAAATACATAAATATAATAATAAATACAGACAATAAATTAAATAAATTATTAAATAAAATACAACAAATTACACAATCAACAAAAAATAACAATTGCATATATTTACCCAGAAAGAGTAAATTGATATAATTATATTTAACATAACATAACTTATTTCATAGTAAGAAAGATGCACGAAATTATTAACATAGCTATCGAAAAGGATGTAATGGTTATTTCAAATTTCAAAAATGCACGAAATTATTACAAGAGAAACATTACCGAGAAGGATTTGATGTAATGGCAATTTAGTCACTTTCAAGGATCGACTACATGCACAAAATCTTTTGTATTAATTCCCACACAACAACTATTACACGAATTAAAAAATAAGAAGCATATTTTTACTGAATAACTTAGAAGATAATAATTAATGTGCAAATTAAAAAAAAAATACTATTACAACCAAATTCAAGTTTCTTATTACATCGAGCAGTTAACCCTTTCAGCCCTGGATTTTTAAATTTGAAAAAAAAAATATTATTGATGGGGAACTTTTTAAGACCATAAATACCAAATTTGAACTGATTTGATTAATTAGTATAGGAATTAATTAGTGAGGCTTTGTTGAAGTGACATCTAGTGATAAACAGCAAAAATATGGATTGTCATAGTAAGTAGAGACAAGTAAATGTTGCGGTGGCAATTGCCACCACCAGGGCCGAAAGGGTTAATGTGATTAGTAAGAATATATTCAAAAGCATTATTGCTATTTTGTTGGAAAATTTGCCGAACATAAAATAGTACAGATATTAATATAAATTTCGTGGTGAGAGAGAGACAATACATTTATTGAGACACTTTTACAAATGATCTCGTGGTGATTTTCTTAAATCTACACATAAGTAAACACTATTTCCTAACAAGAATGAAACAATACAAATAGAACTAGAAATAAAAATAACTAGATTAACTCAAACCTCCATGTTTCAGGTGGCTGCGCTTACTTATTGAGCGAAAATGTTATTAATAATGACTGTTCGGTCCTATTACTAATCTATAAGTATTCAACTGCACATATTCACAGAAGTTAACAAAAGTATTTATAGTTATTGCAATGCTTACATTTATATTAGGCTGTGGTGGTATATGTTTATAAATAAATAAGTCTACGAAGATAAATTAGTACGAAAATAATTTGTAAATATGAGAATATCTTTGCTTTGTATAATAATTACTTGCATAAAATTAGATGAATATATACCGAAGGAAAAAAAAATTAAACACTTTAAATTCGTGAAATTTCGACCATTTTCAAACCGCTATAACTCGGTGTATTTTCAATCGATTTTGATGAATCTTTAAGGGCGAAAAACTTTGAAGTGTCTTCTTTATAGTCATGCACGCTACATTAAGCGTAACTCCTTCCGCCCCCTCTAGCGCCCCTGCGAAAAAAGAAAGTTTTTTCTGGAAACCATGTCCAACTTTGACGATGTCTACGGAGTTGGAAAATTTTTGTCGACTCAATCCACCATAAAGGCATTAAAATTTGATCAATTCCCTATGTAGGACTTGAAGAACAAAGTTCCTACGACGATTTGGCGCCAAGTTATCGGTGTTTGAAAAAAAAGTGAATTTTGAGGTTTTTTGCACATAACTCAGTGATTTGTCACCCAAATTTGATGATTCTTTATGGAAAAAATCCCATTTTGATGTTTTTATGGTGGATCGAGTCGACAAAATTTTTCCAACTCCATAGACATCGTCAAAGTTGAAAATGGTTTCCTGAAAAAACATTTTTTTTCACAGGGGTGCTAGAGAGGGGCGGAAGGGGTTACGCTTATGTTCGTATACATGACTTTAAAGAAGACACTTTAAAGTTTTTCGCCCTTAAAGATTCATCAAAATCGATTAAAAATACGCCGAGTTATGGCGGTTTGAAAATGGTCAAAATTTTACGAATTTTGCGAAAAAAAAAAGTTTTTTCTGGAAACCATGTCCAACTTTGACGATGTCTACGGAGTTGGAAAATTTTTGTCGACTCAATCCACCATAAAGGCAATAAAATTTGATCAATTCCCTATGCAGGACTCTTAGAACGAAGTTCCTACAACGATTTGGCGCCAAGTTATCGGTGTTTGAAAAAAAAGTGCATTTTGAGGTTGTTTGCACACAACTCAGTGACTTTTCAACCAAATTTGATGATTCTTTCAGGAAAAAATCCCATTTTAATGCCTTTATGGTGGATCGAGTCGAGAAAATTTTTCCAACTCCATAGACATCGTCAAAGTTGAAAATGGTTTCCTGAAAAAAACATTTTTTTTTCACAGGGGTGCTAGAGAGGGGCGGAAGGGGTTACGCTTATGTTCGTGTACATAACTTTGAAGAAGACACTTCAAAGTTTTTCGCCCTTAAAGATTCATCAAAATCGATTAAAAATACGCCGAGTTATGGCGGTTTGAAAATGGTCAAAATTTTACGAATTTTGCGAAAAAAAAAAGTTTTTTCTGGAAACCATGTCCAACTTTGACGATGTCTACGGAGTTGGAAAATTTTTGTCGACTCAATCCACCATAAAGGCATTAAAATTTGATCAATTCCCTATGCAGGACTCGAAAAACGAAGTTCCTACAACGATTTGGCGCCAAGTTATCGGTGTTTGAAAAAAAAGTGCATTTTGAGGTTTTTCGCACATAACTCAGTGAATTTTCAACCAAATTTGATGATTCTTCAACAAAAAATATCCATTTTAATGCCTTTATGGTGGATCGAGTCGACAAAATTTTTCCAACTCCATAGACATCGTCAAAGTTGAAAATGGTTTCCTGAAAAAACATTTTTTTTCACAGGGGTGCTAGAGAGGGGTGAATGTTCGTGTACATAACTTTAAAGAAGACACTTCAAAGTTTTTTGCCCTTAAAGATTCATCAAAATCAATTAAAAATACGCTGAGTTATGACGGTTTGAAAATGGTAGACTTCTTAGGTCCATAGACATCGTCAAAGTTGAAAATGGTTTCTTGAAAAAACGCCCCTAGAGAGGGGCGGAAGGGCTTACGCTTATGTTCGTATACATGACTTTAAAGAAGACACTCCAAAGTTTTTCGCCTTTAAAGATTCATCAAAATCGATTGAAAATACGCCGAGTTATGGCGGTTTGAAAATGGTCAAAATTTTACGAATTTCAAGTGTTTCATTTTGTTATCCTCCAGTGTAGATTCGGCTAGCAACTTTCTGAGTTTTAAGATAAAATATCGTAGATGATCTGACAATATCTGCTAATTGCATATTTGATTTTTTTCACAGAGGAGCAAAAAAGTTAATTAAATTGGTTATTTCGACTTACATTTTTTGTCCACTTGTTGCAGAAGCTTTAAATAAATTTAATAAAGACGAAATATAGCCCGAATATGTCCAACCTGTTCGTGATCTCTGCAAAATTAAGTCTTACTAACAATAAGACTGTAAACAAATAACTTATTGAAACAACTACTTCTCTGGCTAGTGCCACGCTGGATATTTAATGATGCAATTTTTTTGGATAATTTAGTTTACAAAAATCTAACAAAATTCAATTAACACTTTCGAAGTGTCGAAATAACTGCGTTTTTTGCTCTCCTGTAGATATATTATTATTATTGGACATCTTGATGTCTGTTGAATAATAAAGCCCATTATTATTATTATTATTATATATCAAATATGCATTTAGCAGGTATTGTCAGATCACCAACGATGATGAGTAAATTTCTTTTTGGGTCGCACTTATTTTTGCTGTAACTTGGAAAAGCCAAATTTCCAACAACCCTACCCAATTTCTGTACATAACAAAATCATATCTCAATAGTGGCAGTGGGAGTTGGCCAAGTAGCCTACGCCAAAAACAACACAAAAAAATTTCGACGTATTACAATTATCTTTACGTTCGTGGTTAATTTTTTAATAGAATTTAATTACATATTAAAGTTCGATCCTCCGACCTTCCGACTACGAATCGGAGGATTTATCGATGCGCCAAAACGTCGGTATATGTTTGTTAACGCAAAAGGTGTATAAACATACGAATAAATTACAAATTAAAAAAACATTTTTTCTCGAAAACGGCTGAATAGTACGCCCTATTACTTGCACCTGTAACACTCCTAGTTATGACCTACACGTGTGCTAAAGATGGTTGTATAACCATCGTTACGCAATCACTGACATTCCCTTATTTATCAAAAATATTTCCAATATCAAACCCCGAAAAATCCATCCACCCGAATAAATAACTAATCTAATGAGTCTCAAAAAACAATCAATTTCTCCTTAAATATTAAAGCTCTAATATCAGAAAGCTCCCAAAAAAATCCACCGCCTGTACACGCTCCACCAAGATCACCTGAGTTACAAACTATTTCTAAAATACGCAGATAACTCCGGTCCATGGCATAAAACCCCTTATTCGGAATTGTCTATAATTACACTTCTACGACAGGAAACTGACCATATTCACCAAAGTACGTGTTAGCGTTGGAATGGTTTATAATTAAGTCCTAATTCACTAACCGGTATCTAGATCTACACGCAACGAACTCTCCACTAAGTAGTCTAGTATTTAGTGTTTTGTAATTGATATCCTATTCAGTGATTATCGAGCACGATGGATATAATCGCAAGCAGTCCCGTTTGTCCTGGCCATCTCTCGCCGCCTGGACGTACTTGTAGAATCGTATTACTGGTGGGTTGCTGGAGGTCGGCTTTTGGAGTTCGCTTGCATCCCTAAAAAATATAAATTGAATATTATTTATTCATATAATAATGTATAAATAATGAATAATAATAATAATCATCCAAGACCAACAACTTTTTTCAACAGGAAAATGAGAACAATCAATTGCCGTTTTAAAATTGTAGCTAGCTAAAATACTCGTAGTAATAAAGTTGGCAAGCTGGTCGAATTTGTCAGAACGGCTTTGGCGTAAAAATGAAAGCTCCCAATCAAACGCGGTGTCATATTCGCTTAGAACTGGCGATTAATTAATGTTAATTAATTAATGTTATTTCATATTAAAATTAATGAAATATATTTATACCGCATAAATTTCCTAAATAATAAAATTAAAGGTTACAGCTAAAACAAGCACAATTTAATTTTTAATTTTTTTTTTCAAAAATCGATTTATTTTTTATTGCATGAATCGAATGCTGTAAGTGTCTAGAATATGCGGGTAAAATGATTTTGCGATCCGAAAATTAGTTTCGTCGCTACACGGCTTTGAACGGACCAGTGTTCCGAGCGCTGAAGGGCGCAAATTCACCGCTTGCTCCGGAACGAGTCACTCTACCCACAGATGGTAGTAATCCAAATTCTTCTTATAGATGGTAGCAGTGGTGTATTGGAGGGGGAACGTGGAGGAACGACGTTCCGCCACCTTTTTTCAGAAACGGAACGCGTTTGTGTTTGTTAATATTTTGTATAGTAAGAATAAAAAAAAAATAAAAAGCTTACAAGGAAATCAATAGTTTGCTTAAAATGAGATGTTCTCCGAAAAACTTTCAGCAAGCTACTTGTGGAAAGTCGCGGACTATTTTTTTGCTCTCACCATGCGTTCCCTTATTTCTTATTTTACCAATACACCACTGGATGGCAGAAGTGTTTACTGCTGAGTTTTTAAGTTACCGGCATCCTCTAACCTACAAATGATATGATAGATAATGATATACCCGTGAAAGTGGAGTAGTCCTTGTTCAAAAAATGGTCGTATTTTCAGAGTGAAATAGCACCGAAAAAATGTGGCCAAGGGGGCAGTGGACGTCCTTGGAGGACAAAAAGACCTCAGTTCAAAGGAAATCAATACACGACTGATACGGATTTCGTAAGCACGTCAGCGCCCCCCTCCCCCTATATTCAAAGTTTCATAAAAATTGATTAAGATTACTTTTTGGCTGCCATCCGCCATTTTGAACTTTTCAAATCTGATCTGAAATTTGTATTTAGCGACCCCAAAAACCCGTGTAATTAAAGTTTTAATGCAATTGATAAATATACTGAAGGAAAAAAAAATGAAACACTGAAATTCGTGAAATTTCGACCATTTTCAAACCGGCATAACTCGGCGTATTTTCAATCGATTTTAATGAATCTTTGAGAACGAAAAACATTAAAGTGTCTTCTTTAAAGTCATGCATACGAACTTAACTGTTACCCCTTCCGCCTCTCTCTAGCACCCCTGTGAAAAAGAAAGTTTTTTTCAGAAAACCATGTCCAACTTTGACGATGTCCACTATAAAGGCATTAAAATTTGATTAATTCCCTATGCAGCACTCGAAGAACGAAGTTCCTACGACGATTGGGCACCAAGTTATGGCTGTTTGAAGAAAAATGTATTTTGAGTTTTTTCGCGCATAACTCAGCGAATTTTTAATCAAATTCGATGATTCTTACGGGAAAAAAATCTCATTTTGGCTCTACTTTAAGGGAGTAAACTTAGATTGGAATGATCCCTTTTCGAACCCTTCAACCCCCGAACAAGAAAAACACGTTTTTGGACAAAAAAACGTCCAACTTTGGCAACGTGTACAGAGTTGGAAAAAATGTGTCGACTCGATCCACCAAAAGGGCATTGAAATGTGTTCAATTATCTGCTCAGGACTCAAACAACGAAGTTCCTACGGCGATGTGGCACAAACTTATGGGTGTATGAAAAAAGCGAATTTTGTTGTTTTTTTGATTCATAGGTCCGAAGTTTTTCGACGAAATTGTTTTCCTTTTCACGAATGATATTTTCTTTGCATGTTTTTTGTGGTATGCACGAAACTGTATGCTCGAAATTTCTTTGTGTGCGCGAAATCACAAAAATCTTTATTTTAGGTCAAAAAAGGCTCACTTTAGCGATCTCTGTAGGGTCGGAAAAAAATGTGGGCCAAACTTACAACTATTCCTCTATTTTTTAATTCGTCCAATAAAAACAAACAAATTACACAGACGGAGAAAAATGAAATGAAAAATTGAAATTTGTAAAAATTTAGGTAATTTTCAAATGGCCATAACCCAGCTTCTATCCAACCGATTTCGATGATATTTTGAGAAATCGAAAGAAAAATATGTCCTCTTTGAGAAGTTTTATCCCCCACTCAAAGAGAGGGCTCTACGCCCCTCCAAACGAAAAAATAAAAAGACCATAAAATGCACTTTTTTTAAACACCCATAACTTTGTGCCAAATCGCCGTAGGAACTTCGTTTTTGAGTCCTGCACAGATAATTGAACACATTTCAATGCCCTTTTGGGGGATCGAGTCCACACATTTTATCCAACTCGGTACACGTTGCCAAACTTTGAGGTTTGTTTGCCCAAAAACGTGTTTTTTTTTTGTTCAGGGCTTGAAGGGTTCGAAAAGGAATCATTCCAATTTGAGTTTACCCCCTTAAAGTATGGCCAAAATGATTTTTTTTCAGGAAAGAATCATCGAATTTGGTTGAAACGTCGCGAAGTTATGTGCGCAAAACCTCAAAATGCACTTTTTTTTCAAACACCCATAACTTTGTGCCAAATTGTCGTAGGAACTTCGTTCTTTAAGTTTTGCATAGGGAATTGATTAAGTTTTAATGCCTTTATGGTGGATCGAGTCGAAAAAAAAATTCCAATTCCACAGACATCGTCAAAGTTGGACATGGTTTCTTGAAAGAACTTTTTTTTCACAGGGGTGCTAGAGAGGGGCGGAAGAAGTTACGCTCAAGTTAGTACGCATGACCTTAAAGAAGACACTTCAAAGTTTTTCGCCCTTAAAGATTCATCTAAATCGATTAAAAATACGCCGAGTTATGGCGGTTTGAAAATGGTCAAAATTTCACGAATTTCAATTTTTTCCTCCAGTGCATTTTACTTTTTTGGTCTGCCATATTGGATCCGCCATTTAGAATTATTGAAATCTGACCTAAAAATCGTGTTAAGCGGCCCCAAAAACCCGTTAATTCACTTCTTTTTGATCGAGTAACTCAAATTGTACGAGCAAAAACCGTTTCCAAAACTTGAAACGCGTTTTTCTCGAAACAAGATTTTTCAAATCTGCGGACCTTTAACCGTTCAACTAATCAACTTCGCGTTTGGCAAACCTTAAAGGAAACAAAATTCTCCATGGAATAGACCTATAAAGTTGTAAAATTTTGATCATTAACGATTTTCTACAGCAGGCCAAAATCGAAAAATCATGCAAAAAACGATACTTTGTTATCAAGTGGCCAACGGACAAATTACCTACGTTGCAAAGATATAAAAATTAAATATTGTTTCCCCATCAAAACACCTACAGACCGGTTTCGACCTTTCAGGTCTCATTAGTGTAGTTACTTGCTGATGGGGAAACGGAGATTACTATTGGAATAAAGGTATTCCAAACACCGTTAAAGGTAGAAAGAAATTCCGCCACTTTGGCGTTTCCACATATAAAGATTAATTAATAAATTTGAAACAACTGGCTCAGCTTTACGGAATTCTAAGAGGACATCAAATGCAGAGAAGGACAATTTATCAATAAATGGTGACGAGTTAAGGTCTTAGCTTCTGTGGTAGAAGATCCAAACATAAGCTTCCACAAGTGCTGAATTCATTATACGACTGTCCAAAAGTATTTAAAGAAATCTGTTTTACTCGTACCAGTAACCAGGGGCGGCTCGTTATGTAGATCCAAGGAGCCATGGCATCACCTGTAGTTTCAAGCAAGAATTTTTAGAACACTTTTTCACCAGTTACTTTAGTCTAGGAAAATAAATCGTTCTTTCTTTCTTCAACACCAGGGGGCGGGGGATATTGTATAAGTG
This sequence comes from Ocypus olens, assembly GCA_910593695.2. Taxonomy (NCBI): domain Eukaryota; kingdom Metazoa; phylum Arthropoda; class Insecta; order Coleoptera; family Staphylinidae; genus Ocypus; species Ocypus olens. The sequence goes on along the minus strand of OU343055.1, from coordinate 13,164,369 downwards.
GCTCTACCATCAACATGTTCCACGAGCCGCCACTGCCAGTAACAGTCCCACCAAAAGCTTTTACAACGTGATTTTGAAAATAGAGCAGAACTTTGCTATAATAGTTTTTGATATTAAGTGTTTTATGTTATTTCCTATGAAGTTATTAAATTGTTCATTACATGCTATAATAATAATAACGAGCTTTATTATTCAACAGACATCAAGATGTCCAATAACAGGATGACAAAGTACAGCTAAAAACAAATAATACATAATTACAAATGTTTATTATGATTATCATTATGTATTGTGATTAATGCTATTATTTTTATTTTCATTCATAACAATCAAACAGATTAAAGATTAACCACGCATCATTTTTTTTCAATTTCATGGCAACCATTACTTTTACGTAAAAATCATCATTTTTTATTTTATTATTTTTTCGGATTTTTATGAACTCAACAAAAAAAAAATAACAGCATGACTGCATGTAGAAGCGTTTGCTCTACAGAAAAATAATTTTCATGTTTACTCTAAAATGATCAGGGAAGCTAATATTCCAATATAAAGAAATTACCATTGGAAAACTCAAAACGGATGTTTCCTTAAAAAAAAAATATGTAAAACTGTTTAAAACGTCAAAATTATGAAAGATGGAAAAATTATACTTCAAATTCAAAAACTCGGTTTACTCAAAAACTAACGAGATTTCGAAAAAAACTTATTCTTTAGAAGTTGTTTATTTTGGCATTCTTTACAGTTATTATTATAAATTTGCTGTAACTATTAAAATAATAATTTTTTTCTCGAATAGCAATGATTTTATGAAAAATATTTTCAAGCAAAAGATGTTCATTTCTTTGTTGTCTTCAATATTTGATTAAATGTTTTTGTGATATTTTTCATATTATACACACACACACACAATTTTTTTTTCTGAAATTGTTGAATTGGCATCTAGGTACCCCAAAACGGATTTTTCCATTAAAAATTAAAAAAAATCACGATCACAATACTTTCTCGTACTTCGTAGCGGAGAAAGTAAAAATGTTGACCACGGAAGATTTAATTTTCCGAGACGCTATTTTATTAAAAGAAATTGTTTTGTCTAGTTGCACACAACTTTTTCTAAAACCAACAAATATTGTAAGACATGTGCTGATTATATAAAGTTAATAAATTGAAATGAAAAAATTACCACGCTTTAACGACAATGGAAAATACTTTATCAATTTTAGAAAGAAAAAGAAATGTTACGAATAATAGTAGTAACGTAATATTTTAAACCGTGAATGCATTATATCTCGTTATAACATGAAGACATTACAGCTATACTTAGTAATCTTGCATTCATGGAGGAAAGTTGTTAATATACAATTACAAAGAAGCAATTTAAACAAAACGCCTCTCGTGGTTAACAGAGCATGCTTATAAATTGCAACCGCTTGTTTTATTTTTAAAATTGCTTTTGCATGTCTTAGTTGACGTTAAATTAACAATTAACAATAATTGCTTCAAAATATTTAAAGGCACATATATATATATATATATATATATATATATATATATATACCGGGTGGACCATTTAATGTGTTTTCAGGAAATATCTTCGAAACAAGAAACTTTAGAAAAAAATGACCCAAACAAAAAATGATTGTATTGAAGGGGGCCATAATAACATAATTTTGTTTTTTTCATAGATGGCGCTGTTGTTGCTAAATCGAGGTCAACTTAGTTTTTTTAAATGGAAACCCCTACTTTTTATTACAGAATCAGAGTCCTTGTTAAAAAGTGAGAAGAATTCACTCAGCTAACTTTTTCGTCAGAGTGATAGATGGCGCTGTAATCACGAAAAGAAGTTGTTGCATTTGGACGCTTGCGTATTCGAACTTCGCGCGCATGTGTGTGTGTGTGTGTGTGGTGTGTGTGTGTGTGTGTGTGTGTGTCAAAACATGACGTGTATGGTGAAGCTAGACGCAATGCACTTGATGCGTGTGGCTTATACGCGGAGAGGTATCCTGATCGAGATCATCCGAGTCACATGACTTTTCTTCGGATCGTCAACTCATTTGTGGACACTGGCAGCCTAAAACAAACCAGACATCGAAGACGCACCGTAACCCAGGAGAATGCCGAAGTTGATATTTTAGCTGCAGTTGCAGTCAAACCCAACATAAGTTCTCGTCAACTGGCGCGGAGTTCAGGCATCTCCAAAACGAGTGTTCTGCGAGTTCTTCATCGGCATAAATTTCATCCTTACCACGTATCGTTGCATCAAGAACTTCATGGCGACGACTTCCAACATCGAGTGCAGTTCTGCAATTGGGCTCAGCAGCAAATACGCAACAACCGGAACTTCGTTTCCACGATTCTATTCTCGGATGAAGCAAGTTTCACGAATCGTGGCCAAATCAACCGGCATAACATGCACTATTGGGCGGAGGAGAATCCACATTGGATCCGACAAGGACTTTTTCCTGTGGGGATTGCTGAAGGACAAATGCTATGCCGACATACCGTCGACGCCTGATAATATGAAGGAGCGTATTCGCAATGCTTGTGCGAACATCAACAGAGACACCCTACGAGAAGTTCAGAGATCGTTTCAAACAAGGATCGCAAAATGTCTCGAGATGAACGGCCATCATTTTGAGCACCTGCTCTAGAGATGATTTCAAGTAAGTTAAACACAAGTGCGCGTCTACACACACTTCGACCCAATCGACTTCTTCTAACCTGCCATTTCTTTTCAGCTTCTTACAAATTACGCTCCAGCCGGACATCGACAACATCAACCTGCAGAGCGACATGGGGCTGTCAAAGCTGTCAGCAGCGCTCACGCTGAGGCCAGAATATAAAAAGCAAAATTGAAGTTATTTGTTTAATTTGAAATTATTATAAATTTTGAAATATCAACTTGGAAATAGATCAAAATTATTTATTTTGCATTTCCAAGTCGGTCGATCATACAATTACACTCTTGAATAAAATACTAGTTAAGTTTACGTCACATTCATATCCTTTACAAAAATAATAACAAAATAATGTAACGAACATTATTGGTGATTTTAGACGGGCATGTTCGCGGGTGCGCACACACACACACACACACATACACACACACACGCGCGCGCGCGCGCACACACGCGCACACACACATACATGCGCGCGAAGTTCGAATACGCAAGCGTCCAAATGCAACTACTTCTTTTCGCGATTACAGCGCCATCTATCACTCTGGCTAAAAAGTTAGCTGAGTGAATTCTTCTCACTTTTTAACAAGGACTCTGATTCTGTAATAAAAAGTACGGGTTTCCATTTAAAAAAACTAAGTTGACCTCGATTTAGCGACAACAGCGCCATCTATGAAAAAAACAAAATTATGTTATTATGGCCCCCTTCAAAACAATCATTTTTTGTTTGGGTCATTTTTTTTTAAAGTTTCTTGTTTCGAAGATATTTCCTGAAAACATATTAAATGGTCCACCCGGTATATAGGCACGATATTCAGCTGTTTCCGAAAAAATGTCGTTTAAAAAAGTACAACTACTATTTTATTTCTGGTAAAAGATAACATGGTTTCATAGAAACATAGGAATTAATAAGGAAAAATCATTTCATTAAGTAAATGATTTTTCCTTATTAATTCCAATGTTTCGATGAAACCATGTTATCTTTTACCAGAAATAAAATAGTAGTTGTACTTTTTTGAACGCCATTTCTTCGAAAACAAATTAATATCAACATAGGGTATGCTACATGAAAAATACTCAGAATTTTACGTAGAATCCATAAATGCAATAAAAAAAAAAAATGGGTTTACATTTGAAAATATTAACTTAGAAGTCGTATCTCGATTTTGGGACACCCTGTACATTTGAATTTTATCTCAAAAAATGCGCGTTAAAAAATAATAATAACTTGTCTGCGCATTTTTCTAAAAGAAAATGCTCTGAATTTTAATTGAATTTATTCCTTACTTTATGTACACAGTGTATATGTAAATACCAATGAAACGCATTTTAATAAATTTTTTTGAATTTTTGAAAATCAATTTTTTTTTTTTGTAAATTTTGTATGTTTTGAATACATAAACGTATTAATATTGTACCATTTTATATCAGTGGATTGCACCAGACACTTTCTCCAAAACCGCGAAAGTAACACCAAATTCCCGACAGGTTAATTAACGGCGACAGTATGCCTGATCGGACTGCGAATGAACGGAAACTTCTAGGTCATCTTAAAGATCGATGCAGCCATTTTTGTGAAAGCGTTCTCAAAAATATTGAAAATTAGCACATCTCTCTTACTCAGGTACAATTAATGGACGGGACTGGAGAAATTCGAAATTAAAAAATTAATTGTATAATGTTCATTTGATTAATGTGAAAATTCGGCATATGCTAGTTTTAATAACTAACAATAATATTAGTGCATAATTTATAATTTTTGCCTAATTAATTTTATTATGAATACTGATATATTTTCGAAAACAGGTAACAAATTGTGTGAATTGAAGCAGTTAATATAATACAAAATGATCAGGATCAGTAATTATTTTGATTTTTTCATACAAATAAAATCAATTGAAAAATATTGCAGAGAGTTCATCAAAACGTCGTGAAAAAAATAAAAAATCCACGCAGAACAAATTCAATCGTACTACACCTGCAATAACCTCAAATTACATTTACAAAAACTACTGAGTACCAAGGTACCAAATCATGGTTATTAACCATTTAAACACTATTATACGCAAATATGCAAGTAATAAATTGAAATATGTCAATAAAAAATACATAAGTTTATTTTTTATACAGTACATTTTTTATCGTGGGCCATAGGATTTTACATGCTAAAAATTATACCTTATGTTAATGTATATTTTATCGTAAAATTTTGAAGGATACTTCAGTTAGTAATAAATAAATTATTTTTCTACATGATGCGCTGCATTAGAATAACTTAAACATGTTTCATTCCATTAAAAAATGAAATTATTTAATATAAATAACTGAGCAAAAATAATCAAAGTACCTTGAATTTACGAAATGTCAGATTGATTAGTGAGGCAAGTAATCAAACGAATTTATACTAGAAAATGTCTGTTTATACTGTTAAAGAATGGGTGGTATTTGTAATGGCAATTATAAGAGGTTTGTCCAGCAGGGAAATAGTTGTATTTTTCTACAAGAAATCAGGAAATTTTTATTTTAGAGATGTAGTTGACAACTGTTTTGCAGCGTATCTCGATCATTCTAAATAAGCGCATCATGTAGAAAAAAAATGCATTTATATTACTAACTAAAATTTGCTTCAAAATTGAATGATAAAATGTACATTAACACAAGGTATAATTATTAGCATGTAAAATTCTATGGCCCACGATAAAAAAAAACATACGGTATACACTTTTAAGAAAAACATGTTTTGTTTCCTGGCCTTTACTTTCCTGGACAATGCCACGACGAATATTGAATTATACAAAAATCGCAAATGATATTTTACGAAAATTTGGTTTTCTTCAATTTTATTCTCCAAATTTCTTTCTATGAAGAGACCCGACAAATATGAGAATTTCCTGGATGCCCTAAACTATTTCTTTCTCGTTCTACCTCTGGCCGCGTTACGCATATTTCTAACTAAACCGACAAAAATATGTGAACTTTCTACATGTTTCCTATTTTTTTCCTTTTCCAACGTCCAATTATAAGGAGTTTGAAAATTAAAATTTTTAAAAATTCATAACTCGTTTAATAATAAATGGATTTTCAAAAACGAAACTATTTTAGAGGAGTGCTATTTTCTTAATCAGGTATAATTTTTGTGAATTTTTTTTAACACATTTCCTATCTTTTTTCTTTCGATGTCCAAACTTGAAACATCTGCAACTCGCTTGAAAATTGAACACCAAAGGTATTTTAGAAGCGCGAGATTTTTTAAATAAGAATAATTTTTTGAAAATATTTTTTTAGTTTACATTTTTTTGACCGAATGTAGAAAATCAAAAATTTCAAAAATCTGTAACTCTCTTGACAAGAGACTTTTTGTAAACCCCAACTTATTTTGGAAGATTGAAGTTTTGTTAATTTGGCCTAATATTTGTAAAAATTTTCCCACATGTTTCAAAAATCTGTATCTCTCTTGACAAGAGACTTTTTGTAAACCCCAACTTATTTTAGAAGATTGAAGTTTTGTTAATTTGGCCTAATATTTGTAAAAATTTTCCCACATGTTTCCTATATTTTAATTTTTCTTTATTTTCCAACATCCAAGTATTAGTTGTTCGAAAATCAAAAATTTCAAAAATATGTAACTCTCTTGAAAATCTCAATTTATTTTAAAAGAATAAAGTTTTGTTAATTAGACTTAATTTTTGAGACATTTTTCCTACACTTTTCCTGTTTTTTGAATATTATTTTCTTTTCCAACGTACAAGTATTATTTTTTCGAAAAAAAAGTAGATATTACCGAACTTTTTTGAGAAGTTGTTTCTACACGATTCCTATTTTTTTCAATGTCCAAATGTTAGACAACACGAAAATCAAATATTTGAAACATCTGCAACTCCCTTGAAAATTAGTAAATTTTCAGAAACCAAAGTTATTTTAGAAGAGCGAGATTTATTAATTAAGATTAATGTTAAAAAAAACATTTTTACAAGTTTCCAATTTTTTATCAAAATGTCGGATCTATGACTTAACGGAAGGCAGACAGAAATGTTTTGCTGTTCTCTAGAATTTAGCGTGTAATGAAAGACATTCTCATGTGCAGTAATTCCAAAAATTAAAAGACAGATTAGAAGCAAGTGGCTCTGAAAGTTATTATTTTTTTTTATTATGGACCGGCGAATTATCCTTTAACGTTTGGAATTGATGACGTGAATGCCAACATTCATGTTATACACTTTAGCTGTGTAGCTCATCTGGCAAAGCGCCAGTTTAACAAAGATATAATTTTTTCTACAGAAAACCAAGTTAACTATTTGCAGTCGTATTTATATTTGAGAACACAGTGACAAAACATATTGTGGCAATAATAAGACGACACACGAGTGCAAAGGGTTAATATGACCTATGTTTTGTGGCAGGTGGACATAAAAGTTTGGCTGACCTCTAGAATTTATCGTCGACGCCACCGAAATGAAAGACATTCTCATGTGAAGTACTTTCAAAAATTAAAAGACAGATTTGAAGCAACTGGCTCTGTAAATTATTTAAAAAAATGTTGTGTTGGACCAGCGAATTACCTAAGAAATCAAATTAGATATTTTGCGAAGGATACAGGAAAATCTAAGTAAAAAAAGGATAAAGGTCTTCACTTGGAAAATTTTGTATGTACCCCGAAAACATAGTGGAGAGTAACCAAAAAGGTCCTCACTCCTACATTTACACAGGATTCCTTATTTCTAGGAGTCGACTCTTTCAATCGGTTCACTTATGAGTTACCGATCTCTAGCCCAAATCCACAATTAATTGACAAATCTTGCAACACCGGTTTCATCCATTGTATAAAGAGTTACACCAAGAACTTCAAGGGCTTACAATTGCAAAACGTCTAATGTTTTTTGAAAATATCCTTGGTAGAATCAACCAGAACTGGAATTTTTACGTTATTCAGTGATGTAGCTACTTTTAAATGCAATGGTTCTGTTCATTACTTCGCTTATAAAAATCCGCACTGGCTTTAAGAATTTGACCATCAATTCGATGGATGTTTGTGGCGGAATTATTCTCGAGTATGTGATTGGTGTTTTATTTTTGGACGCTTGCAATATCATCGATTTCTTCAAAAGAAATGATCATGTCTGTTGGAGAAGATTAACTTTGTCACAAGAAGAATTATGAGGCTCCTGCAACATGGCTCCGCAGTTCGTTTTCATCATTTTGTTCGAACAGATTTCATGATAGGTGAATAGGAAGAGGAGGACCTCCGGATTTAACCTTTTAAATGTCTTATGTAAGATGGCAATATTTTTATACTGCTAGTTCGACAATGAAAAAAACTCTCAAATCAAAAACAAAAATTGGGGGTTGTTATTAAAAAAAAATAGATGGCGTCAGCGATTAGTAAAAATCAACTTTAATGCAAAAATCTGTATTTTCATCAAAGAAAATCGACCTGATCGATGATTTTTACCGAATTGACCGAATTTATCCGCTACTTAATTACCATACTGTATATCTGCTTTTACAGCATTCATATTAAAATAGATTTGTGAATATAGGCGAAGAAAATTGAATGAGTTAATGATTGCAATTTAATTATTCCATTGCGGGAGTGCAAATTGACACATTTCTTCTGTAAAATTATATTTTCTAAAATGTTTCCATAAAGTTTTTCCAAATTCTGAATGCAAACACATCGAAAGACCTGTTAGACACGAGCAAAGTTAACATTTTTCTGACATTATGTGAAACTCCAGTAAGAAAAGATATGCCTAAAAAGCACTTATCGAGTACTGTGCAGCTCAAAAAAATTTCTCTAACATTTGATCGCGACCACCCTATATTATTATACAGTGTTGGCCATATTCGACGAAAATATTTGTTTTTTTTTTAATCATGGAAAAAAGCACATGTTTTGCTGTTCATGTTAAAAATCATTTAATTGGATTGAAGGAGATTTGTTTGCATCACTTTGTGAATATGATATCTCGTAAATGGCCGCCTTGACTGTCTACGGCGTTTTGAGCCCGTTTTGCAGCATTTTCCATGGTTTTAGTCAACATTTCGGCCGAAATGGCGGCTAATTCCTGGCGAATATTGTTCTTCAGCTCTTCTAGGGACCGTGGCTTGTTGATATAAACCTTTGATTTCAAATAGCCCCACAGAAAAAAGTCTGCAGGCGTTAAATCTGGTGAACTCAGCGGTCAGTCAAAATCAGCATTTTTCGACATCAAGCCTGGGAACAATGTCTTCAAAAAATGGTAATGTGGCCATCATTTTACTTTCTTCGATGGTATCATCATTTATATTTACACTTTTATGGTCTATTTTCTATTTAATTGTACATCGAGCGTTTTGTAGACTCGCATGAAACTGACGTTTAAAACGTCAAAATTATAAAAGATGGAAAAATTATACTTTAAATAAAAAACTCAGTTTACTCAAAAACTAAAGAGAATTCGAAAACAACTTATTCTTTATAAGTTGTTCATTTTGGTGTTCTCTACAATTATTGTTAACATAAATTTGCTGTAACTATTATCGTTTCGTAATTATGAACCAAAAATGAAAAATTTTCTCGAATAAAAATAATTTTATGAAAAATGTTTTCACACAAAATAATCTCATTTCTTTATTGTCTTAAATATTTATTTAAATGTTTTTTTAACAAAAAACAGTTAAGGTAAACAACCACTTCCGGTGTACGAAATTTTACCAAAAGCTTTTCAGTTCTTCAGATTATCAAATAAGATGGATGTTCAAAATTTAATATCAATTACTCTATTAGTTTTTGAGATACAGCGCGCACAGACACACACACACACACACAATTTTTTTTCTCCAGAAATTGTTGAAATGGCATCTAGGGACCCCAAAACGGATATTTCCGCAAAAAAAATTTTTGAAAAAAAATCACGATCACAATACTTTCTCGTACTTCGTAACGGAGAAAGTAAAAATCCATTGTAGCTCGAGAAATGTGCGGTGGGGCGCCGTCTTGTTGAAACCATTATCACGCACAATGGGCATCAAAAAATCGGTTATCATTGTTCGATAACGCTCCTGATTGACGGTTTCTGTTCGGCCATCATCATCTTCGAAAAAGTACGGCCCGATGACCATTGGACGCTTGGGGTTAGTAAGTGCCGCACCAGTTGTAAATCTATCATACAAACTATACACTGTGGTTGCAGAAGGCACTGTTCACCTTATTAATTCTCCTCCATGCACGTTACGTTTTCACAATTGACTTGTTTTGTTGAATGTAAATTTCAACAATCTTAGAGCGTTTACGTGGCGTGTACTGTTCCATGACGAAAATCTCCTTTGACTGACGCTTCAAACGCGGTATGTCATTAGTCGATCAGTCGTATCTGTCAAAAGTTACAGTGTTGCCAGATATTTTCGTCGAATATGGCCAACCCGTTACATAGATGGATTTGGTATTTGATACACTTTAATTCTGTACTAATTTGCAAAGTTAATTAGGGGGTGGGGGGGGCTGGAGTAAATATTACATTTCCGGAAAATCTGAATATATCAGAGCAAAGAGAATAAAATACTCTACAACTTTTATATGAACCATTTTCCATATGACTTCTCCTTTAGGAGAAATTTGTTAAAAAAAACTGTCAGGTTTCTTTGAGGAGTGGTTTCACCCCCTCAGACTGGAATTCCGTAGACACAGAAAATGGTTTTGTGTTACTAATGAATTACTTTACTTCCATACAATGTTTTAGAGTTTGTTGAATTTACGGGTTGTCTATGTTCCCTTGTTAGTAAAACTACCACTGTAAAATGTCTTTACAATAAATACTCGTTCTTCAAAAGAACGGATAATGTTTTTGTTGTAAAATTATATTTTTCAGTTTCTATCGTAGCTACTGAAATTGATGTTTCACAGCCTACATTGATTTTTACAACGTACAAATTTTAATAAGTAAAACACTATTTTATACTTAATGTGCAAGTACTTTAGCATAGAAAAATTTCCAATTACAGTTTTTTTCGAATAATACCACTTTTATACTCGTACGTAAATTTGGTGAGCAGGAATTTCCAAAAAAACATGATTTCCTAAGCCATTTTTTTAGGTTCCGTTTTGAAATTTTACACACGGCATACACATATTTAACTAAAGTGAGCAAGTTAAAATAAAAAATACTATTTTACCAAATTTTACCAAAAGTTTTTCAGTTTTTCGGATTATTAAATAAGACCTATGTTCAAAGTTTCGTATCAATTGCTCAATTCGTTTTTGAGATACAGCGCACACAGCCAGACATACAGACATACAGACATACAGACATACAGACACACACACACAAACACACACACCGACACAATTTTTTTTTTCCAGAAATGGTTGAAATGGCATCTAGGGACTCCAAAACGGATATTTCCGTAAAAAAATAAAATACTTTCTCGTACTTCGTAACGGAGAAAGTAAAAAAAAAAAAATATTTTTATTTCATAACTTTTGTAGAGCTCTTAATTCTCTTCATTACTACTATTTTTAATTAGTTGCAAGAATATTTGCATTGCAAACAAAAGATTACCGTCTTAATTACACTCAAATATAAATATTGCAGATGCTTTATTAATCCTTTTATAATTAATTTCTTACACATTACAATTTCAAATCTTGCACTTGACTTCCTCAATTACCACATATTATATCCGCTCGTGGCAGAAATGTACCGTGCAAATATGAACTGACATTCGTCGAGAATGCGCAATGCAAGACTATTAACATAACACCGATTTCCTGCACCTTAAACTTGTTCTCGAACTTGACCCGGCCATCGCGGTTTCTCCAATAAATCCTCTCAAATATGAACAACTTTCTTCGGCATGGTGCGAATGAGGAAGCAGCCATTCTTCAGTCACGCAGATGATGTGTACAACATGTGATTTGATGATTTATTATAAATGCAAATAATGTGTGTTTTAAAATCAGTGTTATGAATGAAAGTATTTTCAAGACTGGAGAAAGGAAAATAGAAAAAAAATAACTGTAATATTTGATGATTAAAATTACTTGCAAATCAATCGATTATCAGTTTGTATTATTATAGAAAAAAAGAATAATTAAATAATTCTTGAGTGAAGAAACATTTTTAAAATTCAATTTAATATTTTAAAATACAAGTGGCTTATATACATATTTCTTTGTTAGTAGGTATGGGGACACTTGAGCCGACGTTGAGTGACCTCTATTTTCAGACTAATTTGTACATAGAAATTTGTTTGCCTGTATAATTAATTGGTTGTGTTAGTCTGTCTGGGCTATCGACTATAGGTCTTTCTGCCCTTAAGTAACTTATTGTAACAATCCTGAAGTTTAGATATACTTATATAGCAGTTATATAGCATGTTTAATTTTTTTTGGGATGTGAATTTGTATATTAAGCAAATTATTATTATTATCAATTATGTGTCAAAAGTTTATAACCTCCATTGATTTCAAATCCATGAAGTCTATTGTTTTCCACAAACTACACTTTTTTTTCCTTCAAGCTGTATTGTAGTAGCATTGATTACAATTATTTGGTGCATCTTTGTTTGTTCAACATTCTTGCTAGTGTGTTGTAAAAATAATAAGTCATATTACATTACCTGCTTAATTCTGCGCTGATTAAATTACTATGCGGGCTGAACATCGAAGGATTCTTGTACATGCTACAAATTAACCTCTCCCTGCAAGGTTCATCATAGAATCGTAACTCCACCAATATCTTGTCGATTTTGTCCAATATTGGGCTGTAGAAAGGATCACGCGGCGGTGGTGGCGCAGGTGTCGGTGGTGGTCTCGTAGTAATCTGGTAGATTGGAACGGGAGTTACATCGGCTCTTGAATGCTGTTGATACAGCGCCTGAGTTTGTTGAAGTGGCTAGAAATAGTAAAAATAAGTTCATGTTTATCCAAAGCATTTGTAGGTATACGTCAAGCTTATTGAAGGTTTCCTTAATAATTTTAACATACTCATCATAAACTTGATATTTCATCGTTAGTGGCTGAATGGTCAAACCTATGCCAAAAAACCTTAATATTGTTGCCAGCATGTTGAAACTTTGAAAGGTTTTTTTTTGTATATTTTACTGCTAAATATTAAATTTTTAATCAATTAATATTCGTGCCTACTTGAATTCGAACAATTCATTGGTCATTAACCTTAAAACTACAAAGAACAATTTAACGCCCTCATTACATATAATATTCGGAACCAGAAACCACAGAGTAAAATTTCAGACGACGATTATTTGAACAATAAACTAACAAAAAATGCATCCAGAGTAAAACAATGCAAAGAAATTGCACAGAAGACGTGAGAATCGTTTTGGTGAAGATTTCGTGGATTAGAATGCAAGCAACATAATGACCTGTGCCAAATATCCGAATAAGATCGTGTAAAGTAGCTGTATCAGCAGGTGAATCGTTGACCCGAAAATATTCATTAAGAAAGGTAAATCGACATCGACAGGAAAGAAGAAATGCGCATCTCGTGGCCCACTTATTTTTATCAGGTTTGTAATAAAATATAAAGTTTCGGGTCGTATCAGATCTTTCAATTATTTCAATCGTGTTTTTATCAAGGCGTTTGGTTTGTGATGGATCATTAAAATACTTTCTTTCACCTACTGAATAGTTACGAATTAAAAAAAATATATGTGGATAAGATGTTATGCACTATACGTCTTTAGAGAAATATGTAAAAACATTGTAAAATGCCTAAAACATGCAAATATGCCTTTCTTTGGTCATAAAATTTGAACTTATAGAGAAAAAAGAAACTGAATTGAGTTATTTTTTAGGACCCATACACCTCTACAACACGAAAGGATATGAAAAATGTATAATCAAAAGTCATTTGGTTTCAACAAGGAAACTTAAAAATTACACCAAAATAAAATGCAAGATGGCAGATAATAGAGTTTATTCAAAAACTGACTTTTGGAAAAACCGGTACTCGAATTCCAAAAAAAAAAACAGGTCAAACCGGTTTTCGATTTTTTCGATAAATAAATAAGGACTCACAAACAAAACCAAAAAAATCACACTTTTTAAAAGTGTATCTGTTCATCTACCAATTATGGAACTAAAAAATGGTGATGTGGCCATTATGTTACTTTCTCGGACTTGATGGTATCATTTATATTTATGCTTTCATGGTTTGTTTTCAATTGAAATCATATTTTAAATGTACATCGAGCGTTGTGTAAACTCGGATGAAACTGACGTTTAAAACGTCAAAATTGAAAGATGGAAAAATTATACTCAAAAACTAAAGCGATTTCGAAAAAAACTTATTCTTGATAAGCTGTTCATTTTAGCATTCTCTACAATTATTACTAACATAAATTTGCTGTAACTGGAATCGTTTTATAATAATAAACCAAAAATTAAAAAAATAATAATATTTTTTTCTCGAATAAAAATGATTTTATGAAAAATGTTTTCAAGCAAAAGATGTTCATTTCTTTGTTGTCTTCAAAGTTTGTTTAGATGTTTTGTGATATTTTTCATATTTAAGAAAATATTGGCAAAAAACAAAAAACAGTTAAGGTAAACGCCCACTTCCGGCGTACGAAATTTTACCAAAAGCTTTTCAGTTCTTCAGATTATCAAATAAGACGTATATTCAAAGTTTCATATCAATTACTTCATTAGTTTTTAAGATACAGCTCGCACAGACACACAGACACAAAAAAAAATTCCAGAAATTGTTGAAATGGCATCTAGGGACACCAAAACGGATATTTCCGTAAAAATAATATTTTTGAAAGAAAAATCACGATCACAATACTTTCTCGTACTTCGTAACGGAGAAAGTAAAAATGTAGATTGCAAAATCTAAAACATTTAGACCAAAAATCGAAAATTTTGGTTTAGAAATAAAAAAATTCAAACCTTACAATCGCAAATTATAACAAATAAATCGAAAGTTTAGGCCACCAGAAAAAAATTTAGACAAAATAATCGAAAATATTGACAAAATATTAAAACCCATGTGGCTGAAAGACTTCGGTCGATGGCTTTTTGAGCTCATGCTTGTGTGCATGTATGTATGTATATGTATGTATATGTATGATTTCAATAAAGTTTTATACTACTACTATTAAAACCCATGCCTACCGTCAGCTTGCCGAATTCTTATATTTTGAAATGTATTATTTATATTTATAACTTGTTCAATTCGGCATTCTCTAAAATTATTATAAATACAAATTTGATGTAACAGAAATCATTTCAAAATTATTGACTAAAAATCGCAAAAATTTGAATTAATTTTTTTTTTTCGAAAAACAACCATTTTGTGAACAATACTTTCAAACAAAAGATGTTCATAAATTGTTTAAAAACATATTTTTTACTTTCTCCGTTACGAAGTACGAGAAAGTATTGTAATCGTGATTTTTTTTTTTAATGTTTTTTACGGAAATATCCGTTTTGGGGTCCCTAGCTGCCATTTCAAAAATTTCTGGAAAAAATTTGTGTCTGTGTGTGTGTCTATGTGTGTGTATGTGTGTCTGTGTGTGTGTCTGTGTGTCTCTGTGTGTCTGTGTGTGCCTGTGTGTGTTTGTGTCTCTGTGTGTGTGTGTGTGTGCCTGCTGTGTGCGCAGTATCTCAAAAACTAATTGAGCAATTGATACGAAACTTTGAACATAAGTCTTATTTAATAATCCGAAGAACTCAAAAGCTTTTGATAAAATTTCGTACACCGGAAGTGGGTGTTTACCTTAACTGTTTTTTTTTTGTTTTTTCTCAATATTTTCTTAAATATGAAAAATATCACAAAAACATTTAAACAAATATTGAAGACAATAAAGAAATGAACACCTTTGGTTTGAAAATATTTTTCATAAAATCATTGTTATTGGAGAATTTTTTTTATTAATTTTGTTTTAATTTTTGGTTTATAATTATGAAACGATAATACAGCAAATTAATGTTAATAATAATTGTAGAGAAAGCTAAAATGAACAACTTATAAAGAATACGTTTTTTTCGAAATCTCTTAGTTTTTGAGTAAACTGCGTTTTTAAATTTGAAGTAATTTTTTTATAATTTTGACGTTTGAAACGTTTCATCCGAGTCTACAAAACGTTCGATGTACATTAGCGTAAATATAAATGATACTATCAAGTCGGAGAAAGTAACATGATGGCCACATCACCATTTTTTATTCAGAAACATAAGCGTAAAATCCTAGCAATAATTTCACTATGGGCTCATTCCAAGTGAAGCCCTCATATCACAGATTTTTGTAGTTTTTTCTTGTCGCATATTATGAAAAATGATTTCATTTATTTTCAGAATTTTTGGATCAAAATTGAAGTCAGGGGGTCATTTTGACGCAATTGAACAACATGGCGCCACCGGACAAGGTGGCTTTTAAGTTTTTAATAACTGTAACTTTGTTATTTATGAACCAATTTTGTTCATTTTGGTGTCATTCGAAAGACAAAAGTGTAAGCTACAAAATAGAATTAAAATTAAAATGCTGGAAATTTACATATAACCGTTACAAATGTGCAAAAAAAATATTTAAAAAAAAATCACGATCACAATACTTTCTCGTACTTCGTAACGAAGAAAGTAAAAATACAGTAATAAAAACCAATTTTCTAGATTTAAAGCTGGTTTTCTAATTAAAAATTATTCTTTAAACCGATTTTTAAAAACCGACATTTAATAACCGGTATTTACAATTTAGTATCTATTGTAGTTGTTAAGATATTTGGAAATTAAAAAGTGTGGATTTCAATTCAAAACCTGAACGAAATGTATAATTTCTTTCAGCAGAATCTGATAAGCAAATAGGTAAAATTTACTTTTCATGTCTATAGGCTAAGAAAAATTGTAGTAGTATTTCTTAATCCATATGGAAGATTTAAATTTAATTGCAATGCTTGGATGATCTATTATTTTAATCGTTTAAAGAAGAGATGTGTAACTCATGAGTGAGTCGTTTCAAAGAGTCAACTCATGAATATGAGTCTACTAGTCAAGTGATTCGAGTTGACATGAGTGACTCAGAATGAGTTTTTGTTAGCGTCTTAAAATATAAATTTTTATGGGCGTGGACCTTATTTTGCTCTTCAAAAACGAGTCATTTCGCTCATCTCTATTTTAAAGTTAAGATATTACACGCCTGGTTCCGAATAATCACAACTTCCTGACCGTCTCCGAGTCGAAAAATGTTTTTGGACTTAATTATAAAACTTATTATTAAGTGTTTAAAGTTAACTAAACAAATACGTACGAACTAATTAATGCTTGTATCTAAAAAAAAAGTTAAAAAAAATAAAAATTAAAAATTAAATTAATAAAAGTTAAACGATTTAAATTTTTTATGATATCCTCTTATTTAATAGCCAAAAAATTGTCAAAAAATTCTTGTTGCCAAACCGCCCACCAACACATTGAACTTAATTTTAAATCATTTAAACTACCTAAGCAGTAAAATTTGCTTTTGTGACACACACATTAGCTAGTTATGCTAATAAAATACTAACCAACTTGTGCCACGTGTTTTTTTTTTGGCGTCGACTACGAGGTCATCTGCCACCACCGTATGTGGCAATATATCATATAATAATTAAATACAACAAATGCAAAAGTAAAATTATGTCCATTATTAAGTATTTACTATACTGTCTAAATGTTTAAATTGTTCTTTTTTAGAACGTATTAAAGTGGTATTTTTTTGGCTTTGCGCCTAGCCTTGGCGACTCAGGGATCATCAATTTTATTTATTATATAAATTAGAAATGAATGAACGAACAGTTATTGAAAAAAATCTTCCGCCCGTGCGGGGAATCGAATCCACTCGACTCATGATGCAGCTGGCAGATGCTCGCAGTCTTACCCATTACACCAACGAGCCTCGCTGCTAAAGTGTTTATGAAGTGGAAATATAGTTGATAATTTATTTGTGTATTTTTATTGCCTTCGAGAACACCCCTAGCGTTATTTGACGGTTTAACACCATTAAAATAGCAATAAAGAATAATTCCTGTAATTTCTTTCCCATGTTGCGTATTCATTTTTATACACAATTCTTGTAGTCGTATACAGGGTGTTCAATTTCTCACCCCCTATCCCCTGGGGGATTGAGGGTAGTGGGTCGAGTTTCATATCATTAGATGTCCCCCTCCGAGGCGAACAAATTTTAATTAAAACTTTTTTTGCTCCATGTGTAGTTTTCAAGATATTACAATGTCTTCACTTAAATTGAACACCCTGTATAAAACTGCACAACTTAAACCAAATCTCCATCATTAACAAAAAAAAACTATACAATGCAATTTGAAGTACTCAGTATATGGAAAGGTGAGCTATAATATTAAATTTTTAATCAAGTTAATTCAGATAAAACTTTTTTTTGTTCGATGTGTAATTTTCGAGTTATTTTAATGTCTTCACTTAAATTGAACACCCTGTATAAAACTGCACAACTTTAACCAAATCTCCATCATTAACTAAAAAAAACTATACATTGCAATTTGAGGTACTCTGTATATGGCAAAGTGAGTTATAATATTAAATTTTTAATCAAGTTAATGCTATGATCTTTGCACTTTTTTTTTTGAATTTGCTTTCTTCAACTAAAAAGATTTATATCTTCAACTTCAATTAAAAATAATACATATTGGTGTTGAGTATCTCGAAGTTAAGAATTATATTTAAACCTCACCTAACGAATTCGCGACGATAAAAAATAAAAACAAGTTTTATGTTCCCGGCGCATTCGCTATAAAGTCAATTCATCAATGAGCTCATTTTAGTTCTCTATAAATCTATAGATGAGATGGATGGATATATTATAAATGATCTCATTAGCTAAGGGTTAATATTAAAGTAGAATTCCCTTACTTGGTTGTAGATTATAAAACTTAGAATAATAAAATACGGTACTTTTTGTAAAACTCAAGTTTTAGAAATAATAAACGTCGTATTTTCAAATCATTGAGAGAGAGAGACAATACATTTATTGAGACACTTTTACAAATGACCTCAACAGGCAATTGATCAGAGGTCTCTCAGCCTTATCAAATCGTTGATTTGATTAAAAATGAAAGGTTTTATTATTAAGAATTACGTCTATAATATTACCTGCATAATCTGTTGGGGCATATATGATTGAGCCTGGTAAGCTCCAGCGGGAACGGCATGGACAATTTGTGGCTGGATTATAGGTGGCGGTATTAAATTTGGCTGATACGCTGCTGCGATTTTGCTGGTCTGCTTCGCGACCATGGATTGTATTTTCAATTTTCCTTGCAACTTGAGGGCGTTCCTTATGGAATCCTGAAGTCTCTTGTTTTCCGTTTCCACTCGTTTTTGTTCCTCTTGTAACCTGGCTTTCAACTACAAAATAAATATATTATTATATTATTCTCTATACAGTGTAAAAAAATTAATTACAATAAATTATGTAATTTGGATATTTTACACAGGGTTACATAAAGGATAAATGTTGGTTTCTAAAGAATTATATTTTTTATAATGTGTAATTAAGTATTAAAAATAGGTATTTTCAACATTAAATAAAATTTTAATTCACGCTGAAAATCTAAAATGTTTTAGTATAGAGACACAGATTGATTCTTCAGTAATAAAATCCATTAAAATTTTACCTGAAAAATAAGGAAGCAATTACGCACGAGCTAGACCGAACCAAGTCACCAAATTTTTATCAGATGTTTGTATCATAAATAGGTGTTATCTGTAATAATTTCATAATTTTTCTTTTCTACTTTAAATATTGCCAAAATACGATTTTTAGCATTTTTGAAAATTTTTATTAAAAAAAAAAAACATTTTCAAGCTTTAAACTTCTACAGCAAGTGGTCCTATAATAATCTATGCAAAAAAATTAAAAGTGAGTCTTCCTTTTAATAATTTTTCAGCACTAAAACTCCCGTTTTAAAAGTTAATTTGAAATTTATAGTTTTAAATTTTTTCAGCACTAAAACCCTCGTTTCAAGTTAATTTGAAATTTATAGTTTTAAATTTTTTCAGCACTAAAACTCCCGTTTTAAGTTCATTTTAAATTTATAGTTTTTAATTTTTTTCTTCACATACTCCACTACTTAGGTAATATTATGTAAGGACAAAAAATCTAGGTCATCATTTTGATAATTTTGGCTTTTATTTTATCTTGATATCTATAAAATTAACAGTTAGATACTTTTACGAAAAACTTGTTTTCGGTCGAAAAAACGATTACGAAGCGAACTTGAAATGTCCGTAAAAAAAAGTACGAGCCTAAAAAATTTTCTTACTATAGTTTTGAACTCACAATACTAGGTAAGGTGGCTGGTAAAAAATTAGGAAAATCAAAAATATTGAGCAACAAATTTGATAGTATTTGATTGATTCAACCCTTTGCACTCGTATGTCGACTCATCACTAATAAATACGAGTGCAAAGGGTTAATATAATATTGACCCAGAGTTATATTTTAAGTACTAAGATAACAATCATTGACATTGCTAACTCATCGCTTTCACCGTTATATAAGGCAGTATTTTAATTGTTTATTTAAATGAAACGCCGCAACAAATACGTAAACTAAATTCAATAAGTAAGTCACCTGGTGTCATAAATCTTTAATATGGCAGAATGTAGGATGTGCTTCGCATGCATAACATTTAAACTGTGTCAACTGCTACCGTCCGTAGAAAACATGCGCGATTAAAATAACTAAATTAAAAATAATGCTTCTTTAACATGCAAAATTGCATATAGGACCATTATCTAAAATTAAAGCTTGTAAAGTGACATCCTGTTGAACTGGTTTGACAGTAATTAGCAAATTGCATCAAGTCATTACTGCTAATATGGAGAAATTGAAATCCGGTTAGGAAAATCGTGGAAATGGGATGTTATTTAATAATTATATCTGAAGATGTAATTTTAAACATTCAGAATCTAAACTGGGTTTAGAAATAGTAGAAATAATACCCTGCCAGGTAGTCTCTAAATAGTTGAACAAGGCCTTAAATATAGACAGGATTTTTTAAAATATTTTTGGGCGGTCGATAGAATGTGCAGAACAAAATCTTTCTGTGCAGAATAAAACCACCGCCTAAAAATATTTAAAAAATCTTGTCTATATTTAAGGCCTTGTTCAACTATTTAGTAACTACCCCCCAGGATTTTTTTTATTTCAAGTACTTAAATTTTATTTTTGTAAAAATGTAAAAAAATATCAAAAATTTTCAAACTTAAGCCAAATGTGCAGACTCAAGATGACGTCGTACAAATTAAATATTTTACAGAATTGTTACTAGGTTTCATACATAGTCATTGAAGGGTACCCGTTTCCGAAAAAAAAAATTGACTTTTTCACCCCACCCTAATGTAGCTTCTTCAGGCGAAAACAATAATTGTATATCCAGGATTACGTTTCTAAATTTTCGTTTCAATTTTTTTTTCATATACTCAATAAATACACGTTTTGGTTGCTTTTAAGATCTATGTAGTAATCTAAAAAAAACACTCTAAAATAGCAACAAAAAAAAATTTGGTGTTCAATTTTGATCCACACTGTGGCCCGGCAGTCCAATGTTTTGCCCACCCCTGAATTAGAGGGTTTCGATCTCAGAGTTTAACTCTGTGGCTTGATGCTAAAAGGGCCAATGTCACAATTTTACTCTTTGGAGTTAACAGTACTTTAGATTATTTTTCCTAATATGTTTAATAATATCTTTAATGCTGAAAGAGCCAGTGTATAGTTTAACCAATAGCAAATTAAACTTTACAAAATCAGCAAATAAAATCATTTTTAATAAAACTTTTATCTCGATTATCTCAATTGCAAAATATTTGACTTTGGCCCTTTTAGCACCAAGCCACATAACTATTTTCACCAAAATTTTGTAGCAGATGACCTAGTTGTCAACGCTACAAAAAAAAAAAATTTACCGCCGGAAGTTCAAAAAGATCCAAATTAAATTTCAGTTTATTACAAATTTCAATTTTTGATTAAAATCTTTGTCGATTAATACACCTAATGCGTAAGTAAATAAATAAGAAATGAAAAGTAAATTCAACTAAGGAAGAATAAATTGAATTGGAAATCGCCTTTTCAGTTCCGGTTTCTAACATTCACTGTCTGATGCCCTATTAGGGATATTACGATCGGATCGAACGTACTTTTATTTATTTAAAATTAAAAGTGAGTAGCATATGGTTAAATGTAGTGAAAGTTGATGAGTTCTTATTTGTTTTACACGAAATCTTAAAAGTTTCAATTTTAGTAGAATCTAGTTCAGCAAGAGAGAGTATTTTTCGAGCGTAAATAATGAATGCATCAAGGTCAAACATGACTTAATTCCTAATAAAAAATAAATTATTTTCATTTTGAAATTCTTTTAAAATTATTTTCTCCACTTATTATTAGTAATGGTGTTTGTTGTTTGCAACTGGCCATCGACCACGAGACCCCTCGGCGTATAGGTTTATGTATTTGTTTGGTATTACTAGTACTACTAGATAAATAAACATTGTTATGAGATCGTACAGGACTAACTTGAAAATTGAATTAAATTGAATTTGCAAACTTTAAACTATAAAACTAAGGGTAGAAACGCCAAAGTGGCGGAATCTATTGCCTGAATGCTGTACTGAACCAAATCCGGGTGGCTTTAACACCGACAAGATATGGACATTGCCAGCGGCGGCAAGTATAACAATAATAATGTAAACATTAAATATTGTTCCCCCATCAGAACACATACAGACCGGTTTTGACCTTTCAGGTCTCATCAGTGTAGTTAGTTGCTGATGGGGTGTTTGGTATACTTATATTCCAATAGTAATCTCCGTTTCCCCATACACTGATGAGACCTGAAAGGTCGAAACCGGTCTGCAGGTGTTCTGATGGGGGAACAATATTTTATAAAACTGAACCACAAAATATATAAAAAACTAGTTTTATTCACAGTATTAATTTTTTTTAGCTCTTCACTTAGTATACGGGGCAAATTGGAGAATTTTAAATGCAATAAAGACGAAATATAGTCTGAATTACATTTATTTAATGCATCTGCAAAAAGTGAGGCTTTCTCAAGTTTTTTCAATTTAGCACTTCATGTTACAAATACTTTTTATTTTTTCAAATAATTTATTATTCAGTCTTGACTCTCAGTCGGAGATTATGAAGCGAGTCATTTTGCCCCTCTCCAATTTTAATACAATGTCACATCGAAAGTTTTTGTTGTTTATACATCTGCGCAACCTTGAACTTGTTTCGTGGGATTTCTCATGAATGATGGATGGTAAACTATATCACTGAAGAGAATGTAAAATCTAATTATCAGAATTCTGTTCTTACGCCGTGCGCACAACCTACTTATGTACAATTATCTGTTCAAATATTCCTCGTACGAATGGACTTTTCGCGAAAGGTAAATTTTCTCTTATGTAAATAGAATATTGGTGATAATTTTATTTAATAAGAAATATTGTTAAAGAGTCTGACACATTGACGAATTTAGCATTGGTTGTGGATTAGTAAAAGGTGGATTTCTCGATGAATTTAATCGTACTGGAACACCAAGTCCATATATTCCGCTGTAAGAGATAAAGATTTACGGTACTACATCCGATGCTATAGTGTTCTCTCTCTAACACATGTAATTTATGTTTTCGGGGTCACCTTATATGTTTTTATAGTGTGTTTGAATTTTCGCGCCATGATTTCTTGATGAATTTAATCAACCAGAACACCAAGCCCTATATTCTGCTGTAAGAGATAAGGTCTTGCCGTATTACATCCGATGTTGTAGTGTTCGCTCTCTTTAACACACTTAATTTATGACTTCGGGCTCACCCTGTATATTTTTTTACCATTTTTTACCATTTAACCGCGTTATTATTGACGTTAGATTGAAGGATATTCCTTCTTCGTAAGAAAGGGCTAGTTGTGATGACTATCACCGAAAACTTTTAGTGGGAGTTTCGACAGATATACCCTTAAAAGCTTACTGGAGTACCAGTATGTTCTTTCACCTGAAGGGGTGCGATTCCCAGGATATATTTTGGTAGCTGTGGTTGGTTATACAACTTTTTATACAAGTCCTTTTTTACTTAGTTTTGCGTATTATGAAAATACAACTTTAGTTTTATAATCATTTCTAAACAAAAGGATATTGAAATTGTTACTAACACGTTCGTTGCCATTGCAAGTATAAAGTCGAGCGCACTAGCGCGTCAGTGGCAGCGAACATGTTAAAAAATGTTTATATTACCTTTTATAATGTACATCTTACTTAAGTTGGAAATAATAATCAATCAGAACAAGATAAGCAATCTACGTATCATGTCTAGTAATTAGTAATCGTTTTAGACTAAACATTGTGAACTTCAACCTATAAATCTGTTCTTAAAATCAAAATCGTCTTCCGACTTTCGGCAAAAGACTTTATTTGATTTATTAGTTTTGGCTTTCAATGAAGATTTTTCAAATTTTGGAATCGAAATGACATAGGTCACATTAACAACTTATTTTCGACGGTTCACCGATTGTAACCATGCGAATGTAAAATGAGTCCGTAATGCTTTTCCTCTTGGAACTTATTGTATTTTTTTATCATCGAGGAAACGATTATGCCTGTTAATTTGAGCAATAATAATGAAGACTAGAATATTTACATGTACCTAAATATCAAAACGAATATGTTTTATTAGTAGTGAGAGAAAATATATTGACTCACAATAGCCTCCTTTTCTGCTTTGAGTACCATGTTTTCAATTTCTGCTGGCGTGTATGGACCACCTTTTATTTTGGCCCCTGGTTTAATTTCCTGGCCACGATGACCTACTGCCGGTTGACCTTGGATACTTTGTTTGTAGGTGAGCTGGTCTTCTTCCCGTCTCGGAGGTTTTCCCAATTCGAAATTTTTTCGATGGTTGATATAACTGAAATAAAAATTTAAACAATAATTTAAAAATAAATAGAGTTTATAATAATTTACGGGATACAAAATGGTTCAATATGCATATAGTACACTAACTTGATTAAGAAAATATACAAATTAAAGCAATAAATCAATTTACAAAGTTAATATTTCTAAATAATAAATCATCTTTATTTTTTACTATTAAAATATAAATATACAAAGTATAAGAAGTGACGTCAGCTACAAGTGTAAATATACCTAAAATAAACAAGTTAATTCAAATTTGAGCATAAGAAATTCATCCAAATTATATGATTCAATTTTGAGCAGTATTTCCACTAATCTACTTTTACCATTATTTCCCTCTTTCAAATATTCAAGGGAAGGAAATGTTAAAAAAATTTCATGCAAACTAATAACAAAAACAAACAAAAGGCAGACACGATTGAATAAAATATGAATCAGGATTTAATAAATTAGCATTTCGGCGAATGCGTAACATTGGGATTATGCATAAAATTACTGTCAAACATATCTAAATTTGTAAATAAATAATATATAGGAGTAACACAACTACTTGGTTTAAAATAATAATAATAATTCTGCACAATTTATAAAACCATTAAATAATTTATGAAGAAAAAACATATCAAAGTATTCTCGTCTAGATTCGTTTGTAGTCATATTTAAGTCAATTACCCAATTTTTATAGACTACATCAATGCTCATAATTCCAAGCCTAAAAGCAACCATGTAAAAAAAATTAGTTTCTACTTTTTCAATGGTGTATTTATGGTTAAAATAACATTATTTTTCTATATTGCGTCTAAAACGAAGTCATTAACGCACTCATATGGGTTCGTTAATGGCTCGCCGAGTGCTTTAATAATTTAATTTTTTGAGGTTAGCACCGTTGAAGTCGCAACCTGTGCTAAATTTTCGGCGAGATAGTTTTGAAGTTATGTGATGTGTGGAAATCTCAAACTAATTTCAAATTGAAATTTTTTAAATATGTATAGGCGATTTTTCAGTTTAGAAATGGAATAAAAGTGGCAAAATAGAAAAAATACTATAAACTCATTCATAAGGCCTTTTTTCGCACGCGTCCAGTTTAGAGAACGACGAGCATAGCGAGGAGTTTACTAATGGAATCGCGCTTATTGGACTCGTTTTCTAATATACTATTATTTATAATGTAATGTAAATTCACTGCAGCTATGTGTGGAAGTTCAAAATATTACGTTATACAAATATTTACGTAATTCGCAAAACATACTTCATAACTATATAATAACACGTGACGCACACACAATTACAGCATTTATCATCATTGGTGTCACAAATTGTCATTATAACCGAAACCCGAGTTCACGGGTACTGACCACTGAATAACAGCATTAAAGATTAACGAATTTAAAGAAAAATAATAGAAATAGCACGTTTGCCTAATAAATTTTACATGTCAGACACGATAAAGTAAATGATATATTACAACAACATTTTCCTGGCTCTTAAACCACCTCGAATATTTTTTTTAAGGGAAGGATGGTTGACGGGAATTCGGGTGCGGATGATTTGGGAATTGGGTTAAGCATCTAGGCTATTCGGCCACTAATGATATATAATTTTTGAGATTTTTTTTTTAATGAATGGGACATACACTATACATCCATGGACCCGCACGGCCACTTCGTTCAGAAAAAGTGACCGCACGGATGGGATTCGAACCCACGACCACAAGACCCGTGAGCAGGAGCTCTACTCCCTAGGCCACCGTGGCTCCCCACCTCGAATATTGAATTCGACAATGGATAACTTATGTAAATACTCACATAAACATTTTACCATCAAAATTAAAAATTACAGTATTCAGTCTATTGGCCATACATAGACGCGTTTCGAGCTTGATTTCTTATTACTGCAACTTTATCTCTGATGTAGATACTCTATATTAGTAAAACAGACTTACTCCGCAATCGATGAAATGTACAATTTCGACTAAAAATAATAGGACACCTTTTTGTTCAGTGTGGATCAATCTCTATTTGAATTTTAAGAGTATGCAGCTATACTCATAACGTGTATTAATTTTATGTATAATATGAAAGTACGCAGATTGTTGCAAAATACTGTGTAAAGATATTGACATTGACATATAATAATAATTGGGCATCATAGCCCAATTTACATGAATACATTTTGTACAAAAACACGCATAAGATTACAAAGGTGTCCTACTTTTTTGGCTGCAATAGTACATTCCAGAAAATAACCGACAGTGTCAGTACAATTAATAAACATAGAGCTGGCAAAAAAAAATAATGAACACTACTTAATCCTCCCTAGAGCAGAATTTCACTTCTATTTTGGAAAAGTAATAAATTTTGGATGCTATAATATATTAAAAGAGATTCCATTATCACAGATAATTATAATAATTACAATTTTTAAATAAGAAAAAATATATATATACAGTGTGTTTCACTTCTCATCCTCAATTTGGATGGTATAATATATCGCACCCCCAAAGAAAGTTTAGTGAATTTATTGGCGTCATAATTATTATTTTAAGGGAATGCTTTATAAATGCAGTTTTGACAGTATTCTGATTAAAAATAGAACAAAAAAACAATAAAAACGATGGGATCTATTTTTGAAAGTTACTACAGTATTCTAGAGGCGGTGCGATATATGAATGAGGTTTTATGATTCTTACAATAATTAAAAATTTTAAAGAAAAAAATATTATATGTATACAGGGTGTTTCAGAGCTCTGTCAACGGTCAATCATGTGCTTATTTTTCAAAATTTCGAAAAATGTTTTATACAAAAGTTGTGTATAATCGTGAGCTGCACGCCCTAAAAATATTTAAATTTATAAAATCCAATCCAATTATCGTTATATATTGTATAAGGGTTCCCTGTTCCTAATCTCAATAGTTTTCTTGTATTCGACGATTATCATATCAGGAATAATTAGTATAATCTGAAAGATACATGTGCCATTTGAAAAACGAAGTTATTCAACTTTATAAAATGGGTTTCTCTACCACATTTTTTTTATCACCCTGTATACTTTTTTTGTATAAAATCATGGTTGGCTCTATTGTTCGAACCTTCAAGCAAATAATTGAAATAATTTTAATCGTTCAACGTCAATCACTGGGGCAAAAATAAAATTTCACCTAGACCATGCATTTCAACAAATCTTCAAATATTTCGAAAACGGCATACAATAGATATAGGGAGTATTGAAGGAACTCACCTTTATTTGCTTCATATAATTCAAAAGCACGTGATTGACCGTTCCCAGAGCTCTGAAACACCCTGTATATCATATACAGTGTGTTTTACTGTTCATCTTCACACCCCTCCATCTTCACTATTTATTTTCTGATAAATTAGAAATTTTATATAATTAAACTTCAAAAGATATTTTTGAAAATATTTTTACTGCAATCTCTAAGCCCACTAGCAAGAAATTGAAAAACCACAGACGGTTCCGTTTTATAAAAAAAAAAAAAAAATTAAACAAAATTCACAAAATTAGTTTGATTAAAAAGAAAAATATTTTTAGTAATTTAAAATATTATAAATTATTTATAATATAATTATTATAAGTATATGAATTTAAATTTTCATCTCTAAAAATAAATAAAACGAATAAAAAGCCAATAGTTATATACTTTTTGATTCAGGAACACTTCCAATGGATTTCAAGTTCGACAACTCTCCAGCATTTTAATTTAAAAAAATGGTGATGTGGCCATCATGTTACTCCGACTTGATGGTATCATAGCGATTTATATTTACGTTTTCCTGGTTTATTTTCAATTTAAATCATATTTTAAATGTACATCGAGCGTTTTATAGACTCGGATGAAACTGACGTTTAAAACGTCAAAATTATAAAAGATGGAAAAATTATACTTCAAATTCAAAAACTCAGTTTACTCAAAAATTAAAGGGTTTTCGAAAAAAACTTATTCTTTATAAGTTGTTCATTTTAGCATTCTCTACAATTATTATTCACATAAATTTGCTGTAACAATTATGGTTTTATAATTATAAACCAAAAATTAAAAAAATAATAATAAATTTTTTCGCGAATAAAAATAATTTTATGAAAAATGTTTTTAAGCAAAAGATATTCATTTCTTTGTTGTCTTCAATGTTTGTTTAAATGGTTTTGTGATATTTTTCATATTTAAGAAAATATTGGCAAAAACAAAAAACAGTTAAGGTAAACATTCACTTCTAATTCGTTCAGAAATTAATCTGCAAAATAAAATTTGATGAGAGAAAAAGGTCCTCTAAAAAATTTCATGACTCAAATTGGGCTGCAAATTTTCATAGTATCTCGAAAACTAGAAGAGAAAGAGACTTGGTTAAATTAAAGCAAAGTTGCGCATTTTAATGCTGAAAAATTTTTTAAAAAGAAAATTAAAATATTCCAATAACTTCCGGAGATTTGCGATAAAAACAGAAAAAAAATTATTTTGGTTTTTATGTTTTTAAGACTTTATTACTGGTTATTTTGAAAAACCACTAAATATAATGAAATTTTGTATATAAGCATTATTTGACCATTGAGAAAACCGAAAAGCTTCTGTTAAAATTTTGTACATCGGAAATGGGTGTTTACCTTAATAAGGAATTTTTTAAATATGCAAAATAAAAAATATTGAAGGCAACGAAAAAGTGGACATTTTTATCGTAAATTCTTTGATTTTTTAAACATAATTTAAAAATGAATATTTTTGTAGTCTTTTGTCAATAATTATGAAATAATAAACAATACATCAAATTTATATAAACAATAATAATAGAAAATGCCGAAATAAACAATTTATTGAAGTAATAGTTTTTGAATAAAAAAAACAATATACATGAAAAATATTATTAATGGGAGAAGGTCTAGCCGCTACCAGAGGCCCGCACGTCGGGCTTTTCGGGCCGCGCCAGGCCGTATTTTTCAAACTCCGGGCTGGGCCGGGCTTTCCCATGGATAATTTAACCCGGGCCGGGCTTGGATAAATTTAATTTTATTATATTTTGGAAAGCAACAACTAAGTGAATTAAAAAAAAAAATGTTATTAACACGAATTCAATGTATTTTAAGAATTTTAAGAACAACATGGGTCCAGTAATTTTGTTTATTTAATTCAACATTTTACGGGGACAGGCCGGGCCGGGCCGGGCTTTGAATATTTAATTAAAAGTATTATAAATATACTAAATTGATATTATTTGAGCAACGCATCCAATGTAACAATTTTATTTACTTCGATTCGAGTACTAACAATCGTACACTAGCACTGCATTTCGAAGAATATTTTCTTTCTCATGAAGTAACTGTTGTAATGCCATATTAGAATTAGACTAATTTGTCCGAACAGGAACTGGTACTATTTCAAATCTGTCGCTCAATGTTCGACATCATTTGCTGCAGAATTCTCAAGAATCTCGTGGCCTAGTCAGCGTTTACTCTTTTAGGAATTGCCGAGGCATCCTACTTTTTTTTGTAAATACCTAAATAGTTTAGGCAATGCAGGTAATATACCAGGTAACAGTAATAATAAATAAGACTTTATCATGAAGTTAACATCAAAGAAATTGGCATAAGACATATTGGGCAAGGGTATATTGTCGTAGAACTAATTAAAAAAGAAATTATCTAAAAGTGAGGTAAGTTTCATAATAACAAATCAAATTTTTGCTGGACACCTTAAAAATAGTACTTCTATGAATGAAGACCTAAACATAAAAAAAGCGACAACCATATTTGTTAAAAGCAGCACCATTTAAGGTCTGTAAGATCACAGTGTGATATTAACTAAGTAAAAGTGTGTTTTATTTAATTAAAAATGTATCACGAAGTAATTGCCGCCAAACTCAATCAGTTCTGTAAGATCTATTCATATCTGGTCGGAACTAGACAATTATATTGTCGAAGTCATAATGGTATTACATACATGTTTCCATTAAGAAAACTTGAGGTTTAAAAAAAGTGATCGAATATAAATTTACATGCATGTATAGACCAAACTGTTTAAATATGTTTTTCTATTAGTCTACGATATGAAACAAAACATATTAGGACTGTCACGGCCACCTAGATGCAAGCTTATTATTTTTTAAATAAATGAAACCTGTCAAGAATTAATATGAATGTAAAATTGCGAACTGAAACCAAAAATATACCTCAAAATTGATGTCATTTCTAGTGAAACCGAAAGTTCAACGAACATTTTTGGACTCAAATTTGCTGTCAAAATTCAAATTGATATCTCAAATAAAAAAAAAAGAACTTTAGAGGTGTGACCCGGTATAATGTTAAAAATGCTGACAATTAAATTATGAACAGAGTGGACAAGATAATAAGCCGTGTTAATGAAAAGTGTTATTAATGAATGCATGCTCAATGGGCAATTTTGAAAGAAAAAGTTTTAAATGTGCCCAAACTTTCAAACGCAAATGCACGCAATATTTGGCCATGACGTTTCATGCAAGCTTAGGTACTCACTTAAGCATCCCATTAATGGCAAAAGGAAACGAAGATGACTTCCTAATTAACTGTTATTTACAGAAAAAGTCACACTGTTTTCACTTTAATTAATTTCGACGAAATCTAAAAAAAAACATTTAATAGAGGAAATAAAATTTGTGAGACCGTTTAAAATCCTATAAAGTTTTTATGTGTACATATTAATAGTTCATATTATTAAGGATAGTAATGTGGAATCGTGTGGTTAAAACGTCAAAATGTCTGAACACCTGAAATATCTTGCAAAATATTTTTTGGTGCTTGGAAATGTCTCAAAAAAAACACAAAAACTATACTTTTCCAGGAATTACAAATCTGTTAAATTTATTACAAATTCTAACTATTTCTTATTGGTTTTTCTCTAAATTTAGACTTTTGTTCACGACAACTTTATAAAACCAATAGCATTTTGGGATGTTTGCATGGCACAACAACTCAAATGTAAAATTTAACCATAATATGTGATACATACAAAATCTTTCACTAGAAAATATAGAAATCCAATATGGCGGGCGTAAAAAAAACAAAAGTTGTCTATTGTTTTTCCGCCATCTTAAAAACTACCATAAATCTAATAACATATTGAGATCATCTATTAAAAAGTGCTCTAATAATGTCTTATTGTTAGTGAAAAATGCGCAGTAGTAATATTAAAAAAAATAAAAATGAAAATTGAAAATTTGTATTAAATAATTAATTTATAAAGAAACAAAAACTCACTCTGCAGTAAAACTAGGACCATCCGAATAATACCCCAAATCATCATCGTGATGATTGGGCCATCCGGGTGGAGGTTCTTCCAGTTCAATTCCGTGCGCGCCCTCCAGATACGGAATGTGATGCCCCGATGGTCCGTGCTCGTGTCCGCCGTGATGTCCTCCGACTTGATGCAAGTGCGAAATCTGGTGGTGATGGTGATGATATTTGGTGGGTTTGTAATACGGGCACAGTTTGAACAGATGACTTAGCACTGGAAAGACGAACAAGAGCACCTTCAGGAGTAGCTTCTTCGCCGCCGCCACGCCCATGATGGTCGGCAAGAAGAACAAAAGCTTCATGGCTATGAGCTTAATGACTAGTAGTATTGCGAGGAGGGCCATGACTAGCCTGCCGCTGAAGAATTTCTCTGAAAAGAATATCATTCGATTACTAGTGTGTGTTTCTTATACAGTCAACATAATATAAGTTAATAATTTAATAATATAAGTTGCCACGGTTATCTTTGTAAACAACAATAATTGTATTTTAAAAAACGAGTTCAATATGGCCTTATGAACGAGTGTTTTACAGTTTTTTTTTCTATTTCGCCCCTTTTATTCAATTTCTAAATTTAAAAATCGCCCATACATATTTAGAAAATTGTATGGTGGTTGGTAACACTAATTATAAAACGTAAAAACGACAAACAATGTTTAAAATTCTAATAATCTTTACTGTAGGTTTATTGAAAACTAAAAAAATTCTAAAAAAATTCCTGAAAAAAAATTCTAAAAATAGTCCTGATTCAAAAGTCCTAAAAAGTCTAATAAAAATGCTGAGCGAGAAAGTCTTGAAAAATATTTCTAAAAATAGTCGTAATTAAAAAGTCCTAAAAAACTAATTAAAGTCCTGAGCAAGAAAGTCTTGAAAAAAGTCCCGATAAGAAACTCCTGGAAAAAGAGTCCTGACAAAAAATTGTCCTTCAAAAAGGGCAGGAAGGAAGTCCTGAAAAAAGAGTTTTGACAAAAAATGTCCTGAAAAAAGTCCTGGAGAAACAATTTTGGAAATAAAGTCTTGGAAAAAGAGTCCTGTTAAAAAGTTGTGAAAAAGAGGCGTGAAAATAGTCCTGAAAAAAGTACTGCAAAAAGAGACCTGCAAAAATGAAGTCTTTATATAAAACACCAGAAATAAGTTCCTTTAAAAAAATCCTGAAATAAGTCCGAAAAAGAGACCTAAAAAAGTCCCGAAGGAAAGTCCTAAAATAATTCCTGAAGAAAGTCTTGAAAAAACTCCCGAAATAAATATCCTGAAGAAATATCCTGTAATAACAGTCTTCAAAAAGATTTATGTAAATAACATCGTAGAAAAATCTTAAAAAAACATTTCTGAAATAACACTATAAAAGACCTGAAAAAGTTCTAAAGAAATTGTCCAAAAAGAGTCTTGAAAAAACGTCCGGAACAAGAAGTCCTAAAAATTAATCCTATAAAAAATGTCCTGAAATATAGTAATTGAAAAAAGTCCTGTAAAGTAGGCTTGAAAAAAAAATTCCCGATAAAATAATTCTGAAAAATGTAACGAAGAAAATTCTAAAATGAAGTCCTGAACAAGAGGTTCTTAACAAAATTTCAAAAAAGTCCTGGAGGAACAGTCCAGGAAATAATGTCGCGAAAAAAGAATATTGATAAGAGCCCTGAAAAAAAGTCCTGAAAAATAGTCTTCATACGAAATACCAGAAATAAATGTCCTGAAAAAGAGTCCTAAAAAGTCCTGAAGAAAGTTCAGTAAAAGAGTCCTGATGAAATATCATAAAAAAATTGTCCTTGAAAAATTGCCTCGAAAAAAATTCTGAAGAATGGTGATGTGGCCATCATGTTACTTTCTCCGACTTGATGGTATCATTTATATTTATGCTTTCATGGTTTATTTTTAATTTAAATCATATTTTAAATGTACAGCGAGCGTTGTGTAAACTCGGATGAAACTGACGTTTAAAACGTCAAAATTATGAAAGATGGGAAAATTCTACTTCAAATTCAAAAACTAAAGAGATTTCGGAAAAAAAAACTTATTTTTGATAAGTTGTTCATTTTGGCATTCTCTACAATTATTATTAACATCTCGAATAACAATAAGAAATATTTTTAAACTAAATATTTTCATTTCTTTATGGTCTGATATTTTTCATATTTAAAAAAATATTGGAAAAAACAAAAAACAGTTAAGGTAAACACCCACTTTCGGTGTACAAAATTTTACCAAAATCGTTTCAGTTCTTCAGATTATTAAATAAGACTTATGTTCAAAGTTTCATATCAATTGCTCAATTAGTTTTTGAGATACAACGCGCACAGACACACACACACACACACAGACCCAAAAAAAAATCCTGAAATTGTTGAAAGGGCATCCAAGGACCCCAAAACGGATATTTTCGTAAAAAAAAATTGAAAAAGAAATCACGATCACAATACTTTCTCGTACTTCGTAACGGAGAAAGTAAAAATAACGTTCAACTAATTAAGAAATACTACAGAAACACCAAAATTTTATCAATTTAATACGGTACGCTTTGTTAACTCTAGATGAATGATGTGTCATCTTAAAAACTTAAGAGTAATATTTCATTTTGAATGGGAGTACGTGTGACAAGTGTCACGCTTTTCAAGTTCTGTTCATTCCTTTATTAACGCGTGCCAATTAAGTGTTCTTGGGCAATTAAAAAACACTAAAAGTAATTAACTATGATCCGAGAAAGACATTAGAAATTTATTATCAACGGCACTGGAAAATTGAATTTAAGAAATCAAAAAAAAGTAAATTATTAGAAATTGCATTATAATTTATAATTCAATTACTCGATACATATATTTATGGCATGTTTGCGAGTTTGAATCATGTTCTTACACTTTCTCTCGTTTAGCTGAAAGAAAATCAAAACTCGAATATGATGTATTATTTATATCTTAACATTGAAAGTAATTATTTATAAAAATGGTTTTGTGTGTTGAAGAGGCTCTAGAGCAAAAACTACTAAGGGCACATACTTTTGTCTGTCTTTGCCCAAAATTAGGAGTCTTAATCGGTGGCAACTTCTGAGAAATGAATTTTTGCGTTTTCTGCCCA
This sequence comes from Ocypus olens, assembly GCA_910593695.2. Classification (NCBI taxonomy): domain Eukaryota; kingdom Metazoa; phylum Arthropoda; class Insecta; order Coleoptera; family Staphylinidae; genus Ocypus; species Ocypus olens. Next base: position 13,129,425 of record OU343055.1, on the reverse strand, counting down.
TGCGCGACAAGATATCAAAAATCTGGCCGGTGCATTCGATTCCTTGGGAAATTTTCCATCGATTATGACTGTTCTAAAATTTTCTGGTGACGAACGACGGCTCCGCTACGCTGCGCCGTCGTCCGTGCATGGTCCATATATATTAAGGCAGATAACTGGTGACGAACAAATAAAATACAACAAATACTATTAGTTAGGTTATGTACATTGAAAACCAAGAAATGGTAGACAAACATATTCTATATTTTACACAGAAACCTTCCCCCGCATGATTTCCCCTGAAAATTTCATCCAAATCCGACGAATGGTTGAGGTGTCCATAAACGACAAACAAACAAACAAACATTCATTTTTATAAATATAGATAGATATTTAGAATGTGGAAATGAATATTCTGTACCGATTTTTTTTATTAATGAACCGTAAATATAAATTATTTTTAGTGATAATAATACTGGATTATATTAGTACAGTTGGTTAAATCTGAAGGACAGCATTTTTTATGTGTACTTCGTACAAAGAAAGCTACAATATAAGAAATTCAGTAACCTTTTAAATAAAATAGAATACAATGTTTGCAATTTGCATTTTATCAGCAACTCATTTTAATTTGTAGAAACCTTGTTAATCTACTAGTTAAAGAAAAGCATTTAAAAGTTATTAGACTTGCAGTGGCCTATTTCTGCTATTAGTTTTGTTTTCATTGTTATTTTGTCTAAAAATTTAAATTTAATAATTAATCGTTACACAATTAAAAACGATGAGTCCTTTTCGATTTTTTGTTTGTTGTAACCATCATCCGTCACTTAATGGAAAGTTAAACTGAACAATTTCGGTATACCAGGATATCGGCTGAATCAACGTAGATTGAAAGAAACGAAATGAGTCAAATGCGAGAGAAAGTACCTCAGAAGAAATAGGAACTATTTCTCGGACGACATTAAAACTTCCTTTCAAGAGTCAGCTCATACATTAGCTACAACCCAGATATTTCTATAACATCCAATAATCCTGAACTTTATAATAAACCACAAACGTTAGAACAATAAAATAATCGATAAGAAATAAAAACTATTTCTCGGACGACATTAAGACTTCCTGTCAAGAGCCAACTGATGCATTAGCTACAACGCAGATATTTCTATAACATCCAACAATCCTGAACTTTATAATAAACCATAAACGTTAGAACAATAAAATAATCGATAAGAAATAAAAACTATTTCTCGGACGACATTAAGACTTCCTGTCAAGAACCAACTGATGCATTAGCTACAACCCAGATATTTCTATAACATCCAACAATCCTGAACTTTATAATAATGCACAAATGTTAGAACAATAAAATGGTCGATAAGAAATAAGAACTATTTCTCGGATGACATTAAGACTTCCTGTCAAGAGCCAACTGATGCATTAGCTACAACCCAGATATTTCTACAACATCCAACAATCCTGAACTTTATAATAAAGCACAAATGTTAGAACAATAAAATGGTGGACGGTAAGGGGAAAGAAACCGAAAGCAGCCACAAATGGCGACTATTTAAAATATAGTACTCTTTTCTGGACATATTTAATTATTTGAATTCAATATTGTCACCATTTAATCTTCTTTTTCTTTGAATTAAATTTATTGTACAAGACAACAGTCACGTTTGCGCGTAACAACATGGGTTCCAATTCCGTACACGTACCTTTTCATTCCGTTATTTTGAAGGTTGTTTAACTACCCAGCAACGACTTTCTTTTTTTAAGGAAGGTTGTTTGATGGAAATTCGGGTTAAGGAAGTGCGAATGATAGTGGGAATTGGTGTAGCCATCTAGGGCATTCTGCCACAACCGATTGTTTTGTAATAATCTTCATATATAGATACGAGAGGACAACCACTTAAACATCCATGGACCCGCACGGCCATTTTTCATTCAGAAAAAGTGACCGCCCGGATGGGATTCGAACCCAAGACCACGAGGCCCAGAAGTAGGAACACTACCCACTAGGCCACCGCGGCCCCTCAACGACTACTTCCAAGTAAATATTTGCTGCTGTATTGGCCTTACTGTTTTTCTGAGATTTAATTCCAGAATGTTTTAATTTGTGAAATAAAATTATGTAGAACAAATATAAATTAATTGTTATTAGTCTATGAAATTTGCATAATATTTCACAGTTATTCATGCTAATTACTACATGTATGTAATAAACCTGTGCATGTCCATTAAATTAGGATCATATTGTTATCGTGCAAAATATTTTCTACTGGATACGTTAATTATTATTAATTTATAATAGTAAACACGCACGATATGCCGTTCAAAAACACAATAAAATATTACTTTTAGATTTAGCACAAACAATAGGATTTTATGTATCAATAAGGAAAAAAAAATGAAACCACAAAATGCACATTTTTTAAACACCCATAACTTTGTGCCAAATTGCCGTATGAACTTCGTTTTTGAGTCCTGCACAGGTAATTGAACACATTTCAATGCCCTTTTGGTGGATCGAGTCGACACATTTTATCCAACTCGGTACACGTTGCCAAAGTTGGACGTTTTTTGCCCAAAAACGTGTTTTTTTTTTGTTCGGGGGTTTAAGGGTTCGAGAAGGGATCATTCAAATCTGAGTTTACCTCCTTAAAGTAGAGCCAAAATGGGATTTTTTCCCGAAAGAACCATCAAATTTGGTTGAAAAAGAGTTATGTGCGAAAAACCTCAAAATGCACTTTTTTCAAATACCAATAACTTGGTACCAAATCGTCGTAGGAACTTCGTTCTTCGAGTTCTGCATAGGGAATTGATCAAATTTTAATGTCTTTATGGTGGATTGAGTCTACAATTTTTTTGCAATTCCGTAGACATCGTCAAAGTTGGACATGGTTTCCTGAAAAAACATTTTTTACAAGGGTGCTAGAGGGGGTCGGAAGGGGTTAAGCTTAAGTTCGCATGTATGACTTTAAAGAAGACACTTCAAAGTTTTTCGTCCTCAAAGATTCATCAAAATCGATTGAAAATACGCCGAGTTATGGCTGTTTGAAAATGGTCGAAATTTCACGAATTTCAAGTGTTTAATTTGTTTTTTCCTGTGTATAATCATGGTGGTACAGGTAATGCTTTATTTCATTTAGGTACTAAAATTAATTAAATTCTACATTAATTTTAACGCCAAAATTGTCAAAAAATTATCATCTACCATCGCTTTGTGATGTGAAGTTGGTTGTTCAAAATATTTTTACGGTTTGTGGCCAAACAAATTATTTTCGTCCCAATTAATTAGCTCTATTTCTTATAATAAGCAAGATCAGGATGTTGAAAATGATTCTGTGGACAACATAACTAACAAATGGGAATTTTTATCGTCACAGTTACTCGTAGTAGAGTCATACAAAATCATCTGTTACGTTATAATAATAACAATACATTTATTAACGGTAGATCACCTTTTGCAAAGAAAGTGTAAGATAATAAAAACTCAAAAAAATTGTTGAATTTGGTTCTCATTTAAGGGGGTCGCCGAATTAGAAATTTAAATTTTCGCATTTTTTGTTTTTTTGCATGAAATGATAGACATGTCTAGAATATTTGGGTGAAAGGATATTTCGATCTGGCAAATATTGACGTCGCTACAATGTTTTGCATGGACCGGTGTCCCGAGCGCTGTGGGTCGCTCAGATACAAATTTCGGCGCACGCGCCAGAAGCGGTTTCTTTTCCACAGATGGTAATCTTTAAACGAGATCAGCGCATTGCGGAAGACCAATGGTATGAAGAAGAAGAAGGGCTGATATATGGCCCCGGAATTGCTGACTGAATCTAAGTTAGCACTTTAAAAATAAACCATTGCGCAAACTTCAAACGCGTTTTTCTCGTAACCACATTTTTCTAAACTTCGTGCAGTTTAGCGTTTGAACCGTTCGACCAATGTACTTCGTTCTTTCTGTCTCCAATAGGAAACTGTTTTCTTCATGGATCCCGCCTACGATCTGATATAATTTTTAATTTTTTAGTTTTTTTACAGCGTGCCAAAGTCAAAAAACGTCCGAAAAAAATAAACTTTTTTTTCAAACGTCCGCCATTTTGTAATTTTTTTACTTTTTTCCGGTTTGATAGGCGGGATCCATACTCCGTTCAATTTTCTTCATTTTTATGTATGTTTTATGTTTATATGTGTCATTTTGCGACCAGGAAACTACATGCAGTTTTGCGGAGGAGCCCCCGGACAACGGCCATATTGGCCGCCATTTTTATTTTGTAACCTCGAAAAAAATTATTTTTGTAGAGAAAGGTTCAATAAACATTATGAGAAAAAAATCTTATCTCTAACTCGCACCAGTTCTGTAAAAAAAATCCAAAGTTTGGGTCATCTAGATTGGTGGCCCTCTTAACGCGTTGTGAAACATTTTGTAAATTACTCATTGCTAACATAAAGCACTTGATTTTAGTTTCACAATGTTTAGTTTTCATTTCGACTAGTTTAGATATAAAAGTCTAAACTAGTCGGAATAGCGCTCTGGTATCACGATTGTTGCAATTGTACATATTCGATGCGTTATGATTATTGATTTTGCGAAAGGCGCCCACCGCAGGTATTGTGAATGGATCCTCCGAAATATTTTTGGTCAAATGTGAATTTTGGAATTGGTGAAGCCTGGCGAAGAAGTTACGAAAGAATTGTTACAATGTTTAAGAACATTGGTATAATATATTCGAATATCGCGAATTAGTCTTTTGAATATTATGTGAGCGCATCGAATTTTGTGGTTTTTTGACTCATAAGTCAAATTGTTTTCGTTTTCACGAATGAACTTTTCTTTACATGTTCTTTGAGGTATGCACGAAAATTCATTATTTGCGCGAAATCACGAATTCCGCATTTTGTACCATAGAAATCCATTAACAAAAAACTTTATTTTAGGTCACAAAAGACTCATTTTAACAATCTCTATAGGGTCGGAAAAAAATGTGGGCCTAACTCACCACCATTCGTCCATTTTTCCATCCGTCCAATAAAAATAAACAAATTACACTGACGGAAAAAAATGAAACACTTGAAATTTGTAAAAATTTAGGTAATTTTCGAATGGTCATAACTCTGCTTCTATCCAACCGATTTCGACGATCTTTTGAAAAATCAAAATCAAAATGTGTCCTCTTTGAAAAGGTTTATCCCCCACTCAAAGAGAGGGCTGTACGCCCCTCTAAACGAAAAAATAAAAGACGACAAAATGCACTTTTTTTTAAACACCCATAACTTTGTGAAGAACTTCGTTTTTGATTCCTGCACAGGTAATTGAACACATTTCAATGCTCATTTGGTGGATTGAGTCTACACATTTTATCGAACTCGGTACACGTTGCCAAAGTTGGACGTTTTTTTTGCCCAAAAACGTATTTTTCTTGTTCAGGGGTTGCAGGGTTCGAAAAAAAATCATCTTAATCTGAGTTTAGCCCATTAAAGTAGGGCCAAAATGAGATTTTTTCCCGTAAGAATCATCAAATTTGGTTGAAAAGTCGCTGAGTTATGTGCGAAAAACCTCAAAATGCACTATTTTTTCAAACACCCATAACTTGGTGCCAAATCATCGTAGAAACTTCGGTCTTCAAGTCCTGTATAGGGAATTGATCAAATTTTAATACCTTTATAGTGGATAGAGTCTAGAACATTTTTTCAACTCCATAGACAGGAAAGAATCATCAAATTTGGTTGAAACGTCGCGGAGTTATGTGCGAAAAACCTCAAAATGCACTATTTTTTCAAACACCCATAACTTGGTGCCAAATCGTCGTAGAAACTTCGGTCTTCAAGTCCTGTATAGGGAATTGATCAATTTTAATATCTTTATAGTGGATCGAGTCGACAAAATTTTTTCAACTCCATAGACATCGTCAAAGTTGGACATGGTTTCCTGAAAAAATATTTTTTTTCCACAGGGGTGCTTGAGGGAGGCGGAGGGGGTTACGCTTAAGTTCGCATGCATGACTTTGAAGAGGACACTTCAAAGTTTTTTGCCCTCAAAGATTCATCAAAATCTATTAAAAATACGCCGAGTTATGGTGGTTTGAAAATGGTTGAAATTTCACGAGTTTCAAGTGTTTCCAGTGTATTAATCTGTCAGTCTCTAAAATTTGTAAAAAAAAAAATGTGGATTTCTCATAGCAATTTCTGGAAAATATTAACTTTTGGTTATCTAATTTTGTCTTCTGATGCGGCCAATTTTATTGGTGAAAAGTTCGAATACCCACTTCGGGTTCCTCGGTTTTCTGAAAAATATTTTTCCTTATATTCAAGCGCAGCCATTTTTGCGGGAAGGCACGGGTGATTTTCTTTAAGTAATTGTAGATGTACGCTATTCACGAATAATATATTAAAATTTTAATCATGTGTCAAAATAAATGTGGAAGTCTCATAGCAATTTCTAGAAATGGTCATTTTTGGTCATCTAACTTTGTCATCTGGTGAAGCCAAATTTTACCAGGTTCGGATAATATTTTTTGGGGCAGTGTGAAGGCACGTTATTTAAGAATAACCTACTAAAATTTCAACCACATCAGATTAAATGTGGAATTCCCATGGAAATTTTTGGAAAATGTTAATTTGGACAAATTTTGTATCCGAGCGCAGCCATTGCTGTTACGACAAGGTACGGATAATTTAATTTAGAAAGTTAGAAAGACACGTTATTCACGATTAATATGTCAAAATTAGAAGCAACTGTCAAAATAAATTTGGAATTTTCATAGCAATTTTGGAAAAAAATGTATTTGTGGTCATCCAAATTAGTCTTTTCTGTCGAAAAAATTTATTGAGGCAATTATAATAGCACTAAAAATTATAAAACGAAAGCTAAGTGCCTTATTTTACTAATACCTAATTGTAAAAATAATATCATTACAAATGTAAATTCCGGCTACACAAGTGTGATATATTATCATATTTCAGATCATCTCGTATATGATCAAAAATAAAGAGACAAGATACTAGAGAAGATACTCTGAAATTGTTAATGGTTTCTCAAAAATGTTTTTGATATGATTCTGCTAATATTTGTCCACCTGGTCACGTAAATAGTATTCTTTTGATGTTATACCTGTGACTGAAGGTAATATTTTGGCTATATTATCTGCTATACCAAATCTATATCCTTGATTGAGTTCAAAATTCGAAAAGTATTTGGAGATTTTGGCAGAATCTTATAACAGAATGTTTGTTCAGTCAATTTGAAAAGTTGGAAAGTTTTAGGTATGTGGTAAATGTTTTCCTACTTTGGTTTTACCTCTGAAAAAAGCATCTTTTAAAAGACTAATTGCTCTGTTCTCGAAGGATTATTTTGAAATAAAATCATTAACCAATGGAGATATGGAATTTTTGAAAATTTTCGTTTTAATTTTTTGAGCACTTGGCCAAAAACATCGCAGAAAAAAATATAAAACAAGTAGGCAAAATTCCATACAAATTATCCTCAGTGGCCTAAGTACCGCTTATTCGAAATTAGTTTGTTTTTTGTAAATTCAACAATTTTTAATACAGAAAATCTTCAAAAATCCTTTTGAAGATTTTTGTTTTAATTTTTTAAACTTGAACAAAAACATCGCAGAAAAAAATATAAAACATGCAGGCAAATTCCATAAGAAATCATCCTCAATGGCTCAATGTGGTTTTTGTAAATTCAACAATTTTCAATAGAGATATGAATTTTTGAAAATTTTCGTTTTAATTTTTTGAGCACTTCAATCAAAACATCGCAGAAAAAATATAAAACGCGCAGACAAAATTCCATAAAAAATTATCCTCAATGGCTAAAGTATCTGCCTGCCATCTCCCGAGTCGGTATTCGGAGAAATAAGGCGTAAACGTTCTATCAAACTGACCGGCAAACTGGAGGTTACAGGTTCGATTCCTGTCCGAAGCATGTTCACACTTTTAATTTTTTTTATTGCATGTGTAATTTAATTAATTCAAACAAATAAATATATCTATTTGCGCAGGTATCTCGTGATCGATTATAATTTAGGTCTTGATTAATGCCTGCATCTATGGCGTCAAATGATCTGATATGATGATTAAAAATTTAAACCTTTTAATTCGTTGTAATTCTAATAAATAACGACTCTTTTTATTACATTGTACAACACGGGTCGCGGGGTAAGTCATGGTACGGCCGAGGCAGCAGAGGTGGTAATACAGATAAGTGCGGTCACGCCACCAGCCCTACCTATCTGTATTGCCACCTCTGCTACCTCGGCCGTACTATAAGTCACCCTACGAGGTGTCACTGTATTGTACTGCAAGTGAACAATAAAATCATTTGAATAAAAACGCCTATTTTTGGTTTTCCAAGTTTTAGGTACATTTTTAGTACCAAAATATCATGATTAATGTTAAAATCAAAGCACAAAATTATATGCCAAATCTCAAAATAATAATGCCAATAGTCTATATTACGCCTACTGCGTTTTTAGATACAGAATGCATTTTAAGCGCATTCATTTCAACAGGAAATGTTATAACCTACTTGCATCAATCACCGTTTATCATAATGAGAAAGCACTGCACACATAAAGCACATACACACCATCCTACACAAGAGAAGATTATCTACTAGGTGTCGTATGGGTGCTCAGGCAGAGCGCAAGAACCCAAGTGGAAATGGTTTCGATTTCTCGACCAATATCACGGTGAGAGCATTGAATTTTTTAGGTCAGAGGTCACGAAGAACTAATAAACTTCGCGATATTCAGAAACCGTGTCGGTTTTGAATTCTCGCATTATTTGTAACTGTAAAAAATACATCGCCCACAAATTGGGAGAAATCTGGGATTTTTGCATATGATTATTTTTAATTTGTTAAGTTGTGGCTGTTGATTTAGAGATAAATCTTTGGGTGTCTATATATTTATAATGCAATGATTTAATGTCTGGTTTAATCGTCGATCTGAACTATTTTCTATATTAACTTATGAATAGTATATTATTAAACGAGTGAGAAAGTTGGCCATTGTCACGAGGGTGGCAATGGCCTACGGCTCGTGTTGCAATTCACCAGAGTGGCAAAGGCCAACTTGCTCACGAGTTTAATACTATACCTTTTCGCATCATTAAATAATTACATAAAGATTTTTCTGTTTATATTAAATTATAACGAATTATACAGCGGCAGTTTGCTGACAAAAAACAAATCGTAACCATAGTAACAACTAAACTGTTGAGAAAGTAAAATCGTTGAAACCTGTTGGGCAATGAAACCGCTATCATTTGATTGGACGTCAGCTGTGGAGAAAATGATTCGGTCGAATAATGGACAATTTTCTCAATCAAAAACGATTTAACAACAATTATATTATTTAATAAGATGCGAAAAAAAAACGTTTTTGTTAATTAGACGCTCGCGGACACCTTCCAAAAATATTTATATTTTGCGGACCCCTTACATATTATGAATTTCTTTGTGAACTAAACAAAAAAAATATGTATACTAAAATGTCAAAATTTTTCCTCAAAATTTACTCTAAATTATCTCTATTTTACGATCCCTTAAAAAGCTGAAAACATCCCTTTACCATATTATGAGTTAATCAAAGGCAAATCGAACTGATTGTAATTTCGATGTTGCCACCGGTAAAAATATATAAAAACAAACGCTACTTACTTAAAACTTAGCAAAGGGCATAGCCCCATAAGATGGTGAAAAGTCCCCCGTCCGGGATTTGGAGCATTCGATTCGGTATCAAAAAAGACTAAGCCTCCTAAATTTTCAGCCCGCCAGTTCAAAAAAAAAATGGGGTTTCAGTATTTTTGGGATAACTCGAGATAGAGATAATATTTTTACATGCGGGTTGCGGCGTTTGGAAGCATATTTATCATTGTGGTATTTTTTTCAAATTTTTCAGCTCGATAACAGAAAACTGGCGGCCATTTCAATATTTGAAACATGATTTTCAGCACGTATTTTTTTCGCGACGGAAAATTCAAAAACTGTATCTTTTGGCATTTTTCATTGCCTTCAAAATTATGTATTGCCAAAAAAATGTTAAGTGGTGCAAAAGGTCGGAAAACGTCGAAATACGCGATTTTGATCATTTTTGACCGATTTTTAATTCTGTTGCGACGTTTTTGGGGGTATTGAGTCATCATAATGTCCCTAAAGAGGACTTTTCGGAGACTTCTATCGCCTGGATTGGTTGGAAATAAAGGCGAAATGTGGTTTTTGGATGAAAGAAATTATATTGAAAAAATTTCGGGGGCCAGAAAGTCTCACTTGGGGTTTTTTGAGGGTGCTAAAACGATTTCAGAAGAATAGATGAAGTCTCCGAAAAGTCCGCTTTAGGGACTTTATGATGACTTAATACCCCCAAAAACGTCGCAGGGGAATAAAAACCGGTAAAAAATTGACAAAAATCGCTTATTTCTACGTTTTTCGACCTTTTGCACCACTTGGCAATTTTTTGGTAATACATCATTTTAAAGGTAATAAAAAATGCCAAAGGATACAGTTGATTTTACGTCGCGAAAAAAAACGTGCTAAAAATCACGTTACAAATATTGAAATGGCCGCCAGTTTTCGGTTATCTAGCCGAAAAATCTGAAAAAAATACTACAATGAGGCAGATAAATGTGCTTTCAAATGCCGTAACCCGCATGTAAAAATTTTATCTCTAGCTTGAGTTATCCCAAAAATACTGAAAAACCGTTTTTTTTTCTTGAGCTGGCGGCCACTAGAGACGTTCTAGCGGGCTGAAAATTTAGGAGACTTAGTTTTTTTGATACCGAAACGAATGCTCAAAGTCCGGTCAAAATCCGGGACGAGGGACTTTTCACCATCTTATAGCGTTATGGCCTTTCCTCAACATTAATTTTATTTCACAGTTCCCTAAAAATTGCCAAATTTACTCAAAATCAGTGGCGGCTCGTGGAACATGTTGATGGTAGAGCCACTTATACAATATACCCTTCCCCCTCTTTTTTTGAAGAAAAAAGAACGATTTATCTTCCTAGACCAAAGTAACTGGCGAAAAAGTGTTTAAAAAATTAATTAAAAATACTGAGCTTAAAACTGCAGGTGCCATGGCTTCTTGGCTGTATATAACGAGCTGCCCCTGCTCAAAATTACTTCAAGATCCAGTAAAAATCTGTAACCACTCTGTCACCAGAGTTTGAGATAATCGCACGAGAATCGTAATTGTAATTCCAAAGTGGAGCAGTTTTTGCAACGTATAAAAGAGATAAAAACAAAAGCCACGAACTTAAAACTTTGCAAATTTACTGTAAATCATCTCTACTTTACGATCCCTTGAAAAGCCGAAAACATACCTTTACCATATTATGAGTTAATCAAACGAAAACAGAACTGATTGAAATTCCGATGTTTCCACCGGTAAAAAAATATAAAAACAACTGCTACAGGTTGGGAACCGCTGATATACAGGAATAAATAATTTGGCTGCAGCGTTTTTAAAAACACTAATTTATTTTTTTTAATTTTATGTTTGTGGGTATTATGATACATATTCGCAGCTGTAGGGAAGCCATGTGCCACGAACACGTCTTGTAATAACTCTTCGCACCGTGCGAAGACATAATTAGTGCCACTTAGTTGGTCATTATACCTAACAAGTGTACGTATATACAATAAAACAGTAGAATGTATTTTTCTGTCAAAATAAATACTAGATTCAATAACAATTATAAATTGAAATTATACTATTGGCATAGATTTCCGCACGGATGCGTTCCACATTCATGGACGCAATCCACGTGACTGGCTTCACAAAACATAACAAAACCAGTTGAACTCTTGTAAGGAGTGTGTAAATAAATGTTTTAGTGATTGTTCAAATTCAATGCCTACCTTAAAAAGTACGAAGATACAATTAAGATGAACTTCTCAAAGTAAAGATAAAAACTAAAATCAAGATATGAATAGTCAGCCTATGCCAAAAACAAAAAAGGAACCAAAAACAAGATATGAATAGTGATTAGGTGTATATTATGGAAGACCAAACTTGATAAATGTACAAGACTATAAATGGCAGAATGTTAGCAAAAACATTTTGGTTGTTATTTACGCGTACATGAGAAAAATACAAGATACAGAACAACTTATATCTGCACATGATAATTGGTAAGAGAAAACCAAAGTATGCTGAACAGTAGCCCTTAAATTAGATCTAATCTTAATTTGCAAAATTATCTTTATTGTATATATTATATATGTATACAAGCTTTGCTATTTACAACTCTAGTGTAATATATTATTAAGAAAACCATTATTGTATAACCCCGACATAATTGCAATAATTCCAAGTCGGTTCAAAACATTTAATCGTTGTTCATTTGAAAAATAGAGCAACTTCGTAAAAAAATATATCAATAAATATCTCACTTTCTAGAGCTTTGCCCCTTACTTATCTAACATAATTTCTGAATATTCCTGAGGTCGAAATTGCACACAAAACCGGAACCTTATCAGTGAATTTGGTTTTGTTTTATATCTTACATTATCTGAACATAGAAACTTTCATTTCCTTTGATATCAGAGTTTGGCAAAAATTAAGTATTTTTAATTTTCAATGACTCTCGTTCACAAAATGTACCTGTCTTAGTTGTCGGCAGTATCGTGGTATTCATGTTGATTTAAAGTTTATTATCGTCTGTTTCAATATTTCAGATAATTTTGTGCTCGTGCGATACTGTTTCCTTTTTTTCTTTCAGCTCTCTTGTGTAAATTTTTTTAATCTTCCACTTTTTGGAATCTTTAGGTAAGACATCCCTTCTTCTCATTCAGCTAATGTGTAGTATATCTTTCTGCTTGAAATATTTTGGTTTCAAAACCCATTTCCGCCCAACTAATTTGTAAATGTTTGTTATTAATTCTAATTTATAAGTCATTTCAACGCAACAGATATAAACAAATGAGTTGTTTAATTGATGTCAAGATATTAAACAATGTTTTGTTTCCAAAGCCATTTAGGTATTTTATCATTAGAATGTTTGGTATATTTTGTATTTCCCTAGGGTAAGGTAGCAACTAGGTTTTTTTATTAGTAAAATATGTTATTGTATATATGTATTAATGTAAGAGGCGATTGTCCGTATATATAATTAAATAAATAAATAAATATTTTTAGAACCCACCATTTTGTGTCAAGACATTCCTTACGAATATATTACGATAGGTTAATAATAATAATCCAGCACTTCAGGCCGAGTTGGCCGATGACTTGTTTCTAGAGATGGGCAAGACTGCTACTTTTGTATCACCTGTGATTGCTACTTTCTAATATCAGTGATTTTAAACTGTGTCTGTGATCACGGTTAGTAAACGTCGTAACACCTGCTGCAAATGTTAATGGTTTCTCAAAAATGTTTTTGAAATGATTCTGCTAATATTTGTCCACCTGGTCCCGTAAATAATGTTCCTTTTGATATTATACCTGTGACTGGAGGTAATATTTTGGCTATATTATCTGCTACACTAAATAAATTTACGACCATACTTGATTCAGTTCAAAATTCGAGAAGTACTTAGAGATTTTTGCAGATAAACAAAATGTTTGTTTAGTAAATTTGAAAAGTTGGAAAGTTTTAGGCATGTGGCAAATGTTTTCCTATTTTGGTTTTACCCCTAAAAAAACGTATCTCTTGAAACATCTGTTCTGTTCTCGAAGGATTATTTTGAAATAAAATTCTTAACCAATAGAGATATGGATTTTTGAAAAATTTTGTTTTAATTTTTTGAGCACTTGACCAAAAACATAACAGAAAAAAAATTAAAATGTGCAGGCAAAATTCCACAAAATATTATCCTCAATGGCCGAAGTACCGCTTATTCGAAATCAATTTGGTTTTTGTGAATTCAACAATTTTCAATACAGAAAATCTTCAAAAACCCTTTTGAAGATTTTCGTTTTAATTTTTAGAGCACTTGAACAAAAATATTGCAGAAAAAAATATAAAAATGCAGGCAAAATTCCATATGAAATCATCCTCAATGGCCGAAGTATCGCTAATTTAAAATCAATTCAGTTTTTGTAAATACAACAATTTTCAATAGAGATATGGATTTTTGAAGATTTTCGTTTTAATTTTTTGAGCACTTGAATGAAAACGTCACAAAAAAATATAAAATACTTAAAAAAAATCCTTAAAAAATAGTCGAAGTATCGCTTATTCAAAATCAATTTGGTTTTTGTAAATTTAAAATTTTTTAATGGAGATATGAATTTTTGACAATTTCAGTTTTATTTTTTTGAGCACTTGAATGAAAACATCGCAGAAAAAATATAAAACGCGCAGACAAAATTCCATAAAACATCATCCTCAATGGCCGAAGTATAGCTTATTCAAAAACAATTTGGTTTTTGTAAATTTAACAGTTTTTAATGGAGATATGAATTTTTGAAAATTTAAGTTTTATTTTTTGAGCACCTCAATGAAAACATCGCAGACAAAATATAAAACGCGTAGACAAAATTCCATAAAAAATCATCCTCAATGGCTGAAGTATACCTAATTCAAAATCAATTTGGTTTTTGTAAATAGAACAATTTTTAATGGAAATATGGATTTTTGAAGATTTTCGTTTTAATTTTTTGAGCACTTGAATGAAAACGTCGCAGAAGAAAAATATAAAACACGTAGAAAAAACATCCTTAAAAAATATCCTAAATGGTCGAAGTATCGCTGATTCAAAATCAATTCGGTTTTTGTAAATTCAACAATTTTTAATAGAAATATGAATTTTTGAAGATTTTCGTTTTAATTTTTTGAGCACCTGAATGAAAACGTCTCAGAAAAAAATATAAAACGCGTAGAAAAAATTCCTTAAAACAATGTCCTCAATGGTTGAAGTATCGCTTATTCAAAATTAATTTGGTTTTTATAAATTTAACAATTTTTAATAGGGATATGAATTTTTGAAAATTTTAGTTTTATTTTTTTTAAGCACTTGCATGAAAACAACGCAAAAAATATAAAACGCGCAGACAAAATTCTATAAAAAAACATCCTCAATGGCGAAAGTATAGCTAATTCAAAATCAATTTGTTTTTTGTAAATTTAACAATTTTCAATAGAGATATGGATTTTTGAAGATTTTCGTCTTAATTTTTTAATTACTTGAATAAAAATATCGCAGAAAAAAATATAAAACGCGTAGAAAAAATTCATTAAAACAGTATCCTCAATGGTTGAAGTATCGCATATTCAAAATCAATTTAGTTTTTGTAAATTCCACAGTTTTTAATGAAAATATGGATTTTTGAAAATTGTACTTTGAATGAAAACTTCGCAGAAAAAAATAGAACACGCAGATAAAATTCCATAAAAGATTATCTTCAGCGGCCGAAATATTGCTTATTTAAAATCAATTTGGGGCTTGAAAATTCAATAATTTTCTATAGAGATATCGATTTTTGAAGATTTTAGTTTTAATTTTTTGACCACCTGAACAAGGAGCATTTGGAGATTTTCATAGTTTGGTAAATTGTTTTTTTTCAGTTCGTGAAGTTTGCAATTTCAAATCTGAATATTTTTTAGCCTTTTGGTTGCAATGGCAACAAATATTTATTTTTTTCAAACTTGGTAAATATTTAATCTTTTTCTCCACATGACAAGAATTGGATATGGCGAAAACAAAAACACTCATTTCAGCGCGCGGAGGCACCGGTGACCACCAGCAAGATAAATGCTTCACGCATTACTGGACATTTGAACTCGTCTGTTTTAAATAATATTTTACCCTAAATAATATTTTAGCCATAAAATTTTGCGTGGAATGTAAATCATGGCGATGATTGCTATTGTTTATTGTATTAAAAGATGAGGAAACTATCTTGAAGGCTTTAAACCCTCTATTGTTTATTCTCTCCTCAATTTTGCATTACAAAATATTTGTTGACAAGGATACAACCAAAATTAGCTCTCTCTTCCCAAGTAGTTGCTTCTGAGATTGGTGTCGCTGGATCGCTGGATTTTGTTGAATAACAAGGCTTCATATCACATTTAACTGAACCTCCAAATTTGGGAAATTGGCTCTCACCATCTCCTACAATTATTTCAAGGGTTGATAGCTTTTATACGGCAGTTAAATTTTGTCCAAGGCGAACATGTTTAAGATTTTAATATCATCATGTTCGACTTATATATGTTGTTCTATTTAAACAACTATGTTACGTATTGTGTATTGACTTGTGTAAGATTTTATATAATTCGCACCAATAACCTATTATTATTATTATTATTAATATTATTACTGAGCTTCCGAAGCAACTGCATCAACTTCAGAGTTGATGTTTTTTGTCCATTACAATGGTATGATTCTCCTACCTTCTTCTTCTTCTTAATCTTATGCCTTCCTACAGTGAGGTGTAATGAGATTTGGATTGAGTTATTTCTGTTTTTCGTTGCTTCCGTTATTTGTTTTTTTTTTTCTTCTATGTTTTTAAAGGTCTGCCCCTGATATTTTTGCTTTAAATATCTTTCGTGCAAGTCTTTTTTTGGCATTCTGTATTCTAACCATTTAGGCTGGTTTTCTGCTATTTTATCTTCAGTGGGTTCGGTTTTCAGCTGTTGTCCTAATGTTTCGTTTCATATTTAGTTTCTTCTTGTTTTATCTTTGATCTTTCTGAGTAATCTCATCTTCATGTTGTTGATCTATATTTTTCTGTTCGTATCCAAGTTTATCTACTATAGGTTCTAGTAGTTTCTACTACCTTATTGGGCGATTTTTTTGGTAAAATGTTTTTTTTTTCCATCAGTTGTGATTGCGATGAAAAAATTTATTAAGAAGCATTTTTAAAAAATTGTAAGAAATGATTACGAGGATGGTTAATAATTGTTTTAACACGTTCGCTGCCACTGCAATTGGGATTGCACTTACGCAAGTACAAAGTCGGACGCACTAGAGCGTCGTTGGCAGCGAACGTGTTAAAGTGAGTGAAAATTGTAAAATAACCAATATCTCATTATTGTCTTCTACTTTCCACAAAATTTTCGTTTTTTGTCTCGGGAATAGGCACATTGAGTCATGACATGAATTATAACTTGAAAAACACAAAACCAATAGATTAGTGATGGCGAATCTTATTGAGAAGTGGGTAAAGTTATTTTAATACTAGCCCATGGGTCGTTAAGTCAGTGGCGTCACTTGGAGATGGGGAGGGTATGTAAGATAGGGTAATAATAATTTTTTAAAACACCGAAAATTCGACAGTTTTTTGGTTCTCACTTTCCTGTAAAAGGTTTACGTGTCCAAAAAAATATTCCCAGAAAATTGAAATCTGCTGCAGCTCGGGGGTCCTCTTTATTCAAACGACTTCTACATCCCCATTCTAGGATGGAATTAAAATGAATCATAGAAAATATGTGCGCCAAGTTTATAACTTTCATGAGCTCATGAGTCATACCCAGATCTTAGCAGTTAGCCAACGTTCACTTGGATTTTTTTTATAGATTCGACTTTAAATATTTGTATTTTTATTGTTTTATAAATTCGACTTTAAATATTTATGCTTTAATTTTATTATATTATATTATAAGTCTGTTCTTTCTTTTACGATATAATTACGATATAAAAAATAAGGTAATAAAAATCAAGGCATGGATCATTTAAAATGCCTTCGTGGGTCAATGTCTGACCCGCGGGTTTTAGGTTCGCCACCACTGCAACAGACTTAATTCTAATTAAGGATTCGAAACTTCGAAGTTTTGAAAAACCCGAAGGAACAAAGAAAAGTTTCGAAGTTTCGAAGTTCCAAAGGTTTCCATTTTTTCAATCCCAAAATACTCAAACAGTTCGGGATATCTTGCTAAATGTATCTTTTGTATAAGTTTTGAAATAATTTGATATATATTATGCGTTTCACTTGTCAAAATTCACAAATGATAGAACATTACATTTTACATAAAGTTATACAATAATTTCTTCAAACAAATCTATCCGTTAGTACAAATTTTTATTAAAAAAAATTCGTTTGTATTTAGCACTGTGAATTAACAATTCTGACATTGGAGGTAGAAACGCCAAAGTGGCGGAATCTATTGCCTGAGTGCTGTACTGAATCAAATCCGGGTGGCTTTAACACCGACAAGATATGGACATTGCAAGCGGCGGCAAATATAACAATATTAATGTGAACATTAAGTATTGGTGTTAAAGCCACCCAGATTTAGTTTAGTACAGCATTCAGGCAATAGATTCCGCCACTTTGGCGTTTCTACCTTTAACGGTGTTTGGAATACTTATATTCCAATAGTAATCTCCATTTCCCCATCAGCAACTAACTACACTGATGAAACCTGAAAGGTCGAAACCGGTCGTAGGTGTTGTGATGGGGGAACAATACTTAAAATTCCGACATTATAAAGTATAAAAAACAAATGTACTTTTGGTCGGAAACAAACATATTTGTCCACTGGAAACATGCATTCTTTTCTTATTAACTATTTTTCAACTATCGTTATAACATTTCTTTCAAAACTCGACCAGACTAAAAAGAAATCGAAGATTCGAATCTTTTCAAAACTTCGGATCTTCGGATCTTCGGATCTCCGTAACCTCGAAACTTCGAAACTTCGAATCTTCGAATCTTCGAAACTTCTAAGCTTAAATCTTCGAAGAAGTCTTGAAGCTTCGAATCTTCGAAACTTCTAAGCTTCAGTCTTCGAAGAAGCCTTGAAGCTTCGAATTTTCAAATTTCAATCTTCGACGAAGCCTTGAAGCTTCGAACCTTATAAATTGAAAAATTCCATCCCTAATTCTAATCAAGGCCATGTTGGGCTTTGTTACTTAATAGCTATTGTTGTTGGACTACAATCTGCCCTGTATTAACTATCCTTATATTTTAATTTTCGATTTGATAATTGATTTGTAAATTCCAGTTTCTTTGGAAAATACCCGATACAATAAGGTGAAAGTAGTCGAAAATTTTAAATATTCAGAATCTAAATTGGGTTTCTATTTGGTAGAATTTTAGATTACTATCCTTAATAATATGACCTACCAATGCATAAATATCAAACAATTAATTGAACTTATTTTAGTATATAATAAAGGTTTGCAAAAGAAAGAAAAAATAAAAGCAAGCTTTGAAGGTAGAAAATTAGTATACGGCAATATTTGCAAATGGCTAAGGTACATGGTTTCATGAAGGCAAAGATCATCGATCATCAGTTTGAGGATACTCCACCACAACTCAACCATATTGTTCAGCAATGGCTTAGAAATGTGATACAGCATTTTTTTGGTATCGTCCGCGCGAAGGATCAATTTGAATTTATCACGTTTCTTTGCTTGGTTGTTGCATATACTTGCAGACAATTCAAGGATGCAAAAAAACAGCGGGAAAGCACTCGTTTGTGCATTAGTCATACGAGAAGGACGAGTCGTATGTTCATCACGCGAAAAAGCCTAGTTCACCAGCCCAGAGAAGAACTAAGCACGTGTTAACCACTTCGCGCCCATGCTGATTTGATTGGGTTATTGCATAATCTCAGGTTTATTAAAAAAATACTTCTTCGTTGTTGTTACGGTTTTCTACGAAATATTATTTCACTGTCATAAACTCAATTATGCAAAAAAATATTTCATAGATGGCGCTGAAGGTAATTTGTACTTTACTTGTAAAATATTTTTTTTGCTTGTCGCCACATGTGGCGACCGGGGCGTAAAGAGGTTAAAGGATGCAGGGAGATTTTTCCGCATCTATTTAACCAGGGTAAGTGTCCCCCTTTTCGCTGCAAACGTGATTAAGTCCAGGGTAGAAATACAGTCCAATGCTTAGATTCCCAAACACGAGGAATCGCCGCCAGCAATGATGATTTGTAATCTCCGAAAAAGAAACGTATTTCAGAATCAAGTAATATTTGTAGGAAATTGTTGAAGTTGAACAGATACTAATATTCATTTGAAGCAGACGTAGTAATGCTTTAGAACAGTGTTTCGAGAACTCCTTGGGTCGCGGCCCACTTGGATCTTACGATTTAGAGGCCTACTAGATGCTTCCATTACTCGCGTTTAAAGATAGAGGTGAACCTACAAAAGTATTAAAGAAGTGCAGAATTGTGGGCTTCTCAGTTATTGTCCTAATTCTAGCCAACTCACTGCCCAACAAAATATCCCGAGGACCGCAGATTGAAAAACGCTGCTTTGGAGAAACAAAAAGAAACGAGATAAACATTTTGCAAACAATTATACCATCTAGTATTTGTAGGTTCGATAATGACGTAAGTCAAGTTGAGTTATATCAACAAAGTGTGTTTTCATTTAAAGTTCCTGATTCAAAATCTATCACAAAGTAATGGCTTCTAGCATTTAAATTTTGAGTAATAATAAAAATTAATTGATTTTAAAAATATATGCCTCACTTAAAAAGAGCTCTTCAAATTAAAAAAAAAAAAACGTTCTTCTTGTAAAAGAACTATGCTAAATTATGTAACGGTCGCTACCATCCTCTTCATTAACATTCATGGAATTTCGCATAACCTATAGTAATAGTACCTAATAGTATTTATTGGAGCTAACACATATGTGTACACCGGTCATAAATAGGGATAATAAATTACACAATGTTACTAAAAGTAAATAAGTACAGGCCTAATCAATATGTTGAATCTGGGCAACACAACTGTTTCATTTTAATATAGTCCTTTTTAAACTGAAGAAATACCAGTTTGCAAACGTGTCCATGGTAATAACAACATAAAACAATAAGTTCCCCTTTCAATGAAAGGAGATTCCCGTCAATAAATTCATTGAGACACACTGTACAAGAGTAATAACTGCATTAATAATTCATGTGTGAATGTCACGGTTGTTCAGGTTTAAGTAAAAGTGCGTTTCAGCAATTTATGTCAATTAAGTCTACTTACTAATTTTCTTAAATAGTATCCTAGGCTGAGCGATTCCATTCGTGCTCTGCTGCTTCGGGTCTAAGTCTAATCGTATGCTGTCTAACGCCCTCGGCGACATTTTTAACACCCCCCCTTGCAAAAAGAATTCCGGCAAAGTCAACTCCAAATCATGAGTGTAGAAGAACTTGATTGCCTTTGCCCTCAGCGCATCCGAGACTTCCTCGAAAGGACTCGATCTTGCGTGTGCTTCAGGCTCCATTTCATCCTCCTCTTCCGGTTCGTATTCGAGTTTGTTTTTCGTAAACCTGACGATCCCACCGATACTGACATCTTTAGACTGAAAGGTGTCATCGAAGTATCTGTAGATATTCCTCTGAAGGCACGATACCGTCGGTGCGTCCTTGCATTCCCGCAAGAGTCCCTTCCACAGGCCATCCTCGGTGAGATTGTCGTTCCCCAAAACCGGCCCCACCAGTATGTAGAACAGTAGGATGGCTATCTTTAGCAGCATCATTTAATAATTGATTTGTAATTGTTCGTTAATCCGTTCGCGCACTTTTCACTCGCATTTTAAAACTGGACCACCGTATTAATCAGGGCATGCTCGCGGAGACGCTCTCTTGCCGGTTACCACCACGTGAATACCTCGACTTCGGCACGTCGAAGAACTTATCATTTCACGACACACTTTCTTGATGCTCCCTACCAGAAGGTTACCGCACCGGCGGCGCGTATGCACTGTACGGTCTGACCCAAGCGATCAAGATCAAGGATTATGTAAGATGTGGGTCCGAAGGGTGTACTTTCTTTAACTGTACCATCACTTTCATTGACTCGTGTGGAGAAATGGGTCGATCTTAAATTGATTGGGGAAATTGGTGTCAATTAGTACGAGTGTATTTGTTTTTATATTTTCTGGAAAATTAATTAACTACTAATTGGTTAATTAAGTTGCTTTCAGTATTTAGATAAATTACAATTTATAATATTATTTATTATTTTCTACATTTATAGTTTTTTAAATAATAATAATTTATTATTGTAATGTGGCCATCATGTTACTTTCTTCGACTTAACATCTATTTATATTTATACTTTCATGGTTTATTTTTAATTGAAATCATATTTTAAATGTACATCGAGTGTTGTGTAAACTCGAATGAAACTGACGTTTAAAACGTCAAAATTATGAAAGATGGAAAAATTATACTTCAAATTCAAAAACTCAGTTTACTCAAAAACTAAAGAGATTTCGATAAAAACTTATTCTTTATAAGTTGTTTATTTTAGCATTCTCTGCAATTATTGTTAACATAAATTTGCTGTAACTATTATCGTTTTATAATTATAAACCAAAAATTAAAAAAAAATATAATAGTTTTTTTTCTCGAATATAAATGATTTTATGAAAAATGTTTTCAAGCAAAAGATGTTCATTTCTTTGTTGTCTTCAACGCTTGTTTATATGTTTTTGTGATATTTTTCATATTTAAGAAAATATTGGCAAAAAACAGAAAACAGTTAAGGTATACGCCCACTTCCGGTGTAAGAAATTTTACCAAAAGCTTTTCAGTTCTTCAAATTATCAAATAAGACAGATGTTCAAAGTTTCATATCAATTGCTCTATTAGTTTTTGAGATACAGCGCGCACAGCAGCCACACACACAGTCACACACACACATACACACAGACACGTACTTCGTAACGGAGAAAGTAAAAAATTTAAATACAAATTGGTTGATACAATTTTGATATAAATTGATGGACGGGATAAAGTGTACCATTATTTTGAGTCGAATAACTATGTATATGTGCATGGACTTCAAAGATTGAAGTTTCGAAGTCGGGAAGATTCTAAGGTTTGAAGATTCGAAGATTCGAATTTTTTAAGGCTCGAATTTTCGAAGTTTCGAAGTCTCATTTCGCATATATTGACAAATGAAAAATTTAATATGTATCGTTATTATTATTTCAAAATTAATAAAAACGATTCATTTTGCACGATATGTTATTGCATTTTACGTCGCCAATGTTGCTAATTTATTATTACAGCAACCCAGCATGCTTATCTTAAGTTTCGTCTTGGGTTTTCGAGGTAAAAATAAAGTATTTAGAGTTTTGTGATTGAAGAATTCGAAAACTTCTAAACTTCGAATCTTTACAACTTTAAATCTAAAAATTCGAAATCTTCGATATTCGAAGTTCCCTTCGTTTCTTTAGATTTTTCAAAGCTTCAAAGTTGCAGAGATTAGAATTAATCTAATAGCCATGTTAGAATTAGAATTATTTCCATCTTTCATAAGTTTGACATTTTAAACATCAGTATCATCCGATCCTGCAAAGCGCTCGATGTATCTTTAATTCACAGTAAAATTATCTACAATTTTGCATAATAAATGTGATTCTAACATAAGTTATAAATTTTTAAAAAGGTAATTGCCGATGAATGGTGTTAAGAAAAATAATCGGGTAAAAAATAGTTGGCATTGAAATAAAGTTCTGTAAACTCACTACATACATTAAAAATGATTCATTTTACAGTATCAATTCGGTTTTTGAAAATTCATCAATTTCCCAAAAAGTTACACGGTTCATAAAACAAGCTCACTTTTCGTGTAAAACGGATGCTCATTCTAATTTGCATAACTTTGAAACTGAAAAAACAATTTTAAATCTGAAAGGTATCTTTAATGTCTACAAGTATGCATAAAAACTATAATTCTAACACAAAGAGATTTGTACTTAGAAATTAAAAAAAAATGCGAATACCGATGAATAGTGTTAAGGAAAAAACCGATTAAAAAAATAGTTTGCGTTGAAATAAAATTCTGCAAACTCGCCACATATATTAGAAAGGATTCAATTGATAGAATTATTTCAATTTTTGAAAATTCACCTATTTTTGAAACAGTTACGCGGTTGTTAAAACAAGCTCACTTTTTATGTGAAACAGATGCTCATTCTAATTCACATAACTCGAAAACTGAAAAAACAATTTGTACTCTGGAAGGTATCTTTAATTTACTGTAAAATTATCTATAATTATGTATAAAAACTATGAATGAAACATAAACAGATTTGTACTTAGAAAAAATGCGAATACTGAAGAATAGTGTTCCGAAAAAAAATCGGAAAAAAATAGCAGGCGTTGGAATAAAATTCTGCAAATTTACCACATACATAAGAAAGACTTAATTTTACAGAATTAATTTAGTTTTTGAAAATACACCAATTTTTCAGAGTTACGCGGTCTATAAAACAAACTCACTTTTCGTGTAAAACAGATGCTCATTCTAATTCGCATAACTCAAAAACTGAGAAAACAATTTGAAATCCATGAAGTATGTTTAATTCACAATGAAATGATCTCCAATCACGTATAATAACTGCGATTTTAACTCAAACGTATTTGAAGTTATAAATGTTAAAAAAAATACGATCGCTGATGAAAGTGCTAAGAAAAAAAATCGGCTAGAAAATAGTTGGCGTTGGAATAAAATTCTATAAACTAACTACTTACATTAAAAATGATTAGCTCTACAGAATCAATTCGGTTTTTGAAAATTCAATAAATTGATGAAACAAAAAAACAAACTTACTTTTCGCCCACTCTAACTCACTTAACCCGGAAACTGAAAATAATTTGAAATCTGAGAAGTATTTTTAATTTACAGTAAAATTATCTATAAGTGTGCCTGAGAACTATGATTCTAACACAAATACATTTTAAGTTATTAATTTTCAAAAAAGGCGAAATAAATCGAGTAAAAAAAGTTGGCGTTAGAATAAAATTCTGCAAACTCTCTCATACAAGGAAAGATAAATTTTTCAGAATCTATTTGGATTTTGAAAATTCCTCAATTTTCCAACCAATCAATGCGGTTGATTAAGCAAACCCACTTTTCGAGTAAAACAGAAACACATTCTAATTCGCATAACTCGGAAACTGAAAACAATTTTTTCTGAAAAGTATCTTTAATTCACAGGGAAATTATCTACAATTTTACATAATAACTGTGATTCGGATGAAAACGGATTTTAGTTATAAATAAAAAAAAATATGCGCCTACTGATGAATAGTGCTAAGAAAAAAAAAACGAGTAAAATACAGTTGGAATAAAATTCTGAAAACTTACTGCAGTACATTATAAAAGATTAATTTTGCAGAATCTGTTCGGTTTTTTAAAAATCATCAATTTATTTAAAATATGATTTAAAAACCATGAAAGTATAAATATTGTACCATCAAATCGAAAAAAGTAACATGACGTTTTCTTTTCGTAAAAACCTTATTCCCTTTCTTTAGATTTTCAATACTGTTCGGGATTCGCTTCAATAGGCGAGTCGAATTTACCAACTTTTCTTGCCACTAATGCAATTGTCCTCTCTGAAATGTCATTCTCTAAATATTAATAATAATAATAATAATAATAATAATAATAATAATAATACATATTTATTTTCAAAAAAATGTACAGGTAGAGGTACACAGTACAAATTAGTGAAAACTTGTCAGGTGAGACAACTGAGACAAAGCCTGATTTGGCATATGAAGATAAAATTAAATTTAATAACTTAACACTAAGCATCAAAATGGGAGAGCCGCTAAAAATGTCCAGAGTAGGCGGTATGGCCCTTGGGTTTATTGCGGTCGGTAATAATCACCAGACGGTCGTAAACATGTCAAACTAGCGGGCACGTGCCCACCGGATCGAATTTTAAATTTTTGGCCAAAGCAGGGTGTATTTGAAATAACGAACAGGCTCGTAACCAAAAAGAGATTATATTATTTTTAAACAATATTCGCAATTATTTTGTTTATAACTGTAACAAAAAGCCCGCAATTAATTATTAAAGTTAATGAGTGAAAATACGCAACATGTTTGGGGGCAGTGGTAATGTGACCTAATTTTTAAACGGCATCGGCTTTAGATATCGAATTACAACAAGCGCGTAGGAAATATCTGAGTGCTCTTTAAGCGTCAATGAACTTGAGGACTGTTTATCTTTTACAAAAAAAAATGTTGTGGTAACACTTCAAATTTCGGAGGCAAGAAATCGTATCTCGCGTTTTAAATAAACAAACACACATTCTATGCAGACCTAATTAAAGGAGAAAAGCATCGGTTCTCAAAATGTTTAAAAAACCTCGAAAAATTAGGAAAATTCAAAAAAAAAATTCGAATACATTTTGACGGAAATGGGTTCACAAATATTTTGTGTATGTCCCTTAAATGCCTGTTCGTTATTTCAAATATACCCTGTATATTCGGTCGTTTCTTTGCAGACATGGGCGACTTAACTTTTGAATTTGATCATTTGTCTGTGCCCGGGAGCAATTCTGATGAATAGGAGACAATTTTTTGGCCTGTTACCCAAACAATTTCACTGACTGTACTTTTTGGAGCGTTAAGTGTTAAAAAAAAATCACCTGTTTTACGACTCGTCAGTTACCCATCGCCGTCCATGTGAGACAATTTATTATTGTGTAAACAGATTATATCCATTGTCACTTCAGGTATTAACCCATGACCAAAAGTAATTTTTAATAATAATAAGATTACAACGTTTCTTTCTTGACTTGAAAATGAATCAACACAATGATAAGTTACTAATATTCTGGTATTTTCTAAAAATTTGCATATTCAAATTTTAACGTATAATCAACATTTTCGATACATGTTTTTAAAAATCGAACTTGCGGTCACTGTTTACTGCTGTTGAAATTGTGGTTAAAACTAGTGATGGGCATAATCTAATGGTTACTATTCGAATTAATCTGGAAATCGATTATTCATTCGAATGATCATTCGAATGATTATTCGAGTGATCATTCGAATGATTATTCAAATCTGAAAATCGATTATTTATTCGAATGATCTAAAAATCGATTATTTATTCGAATGATCATTCGAATAAAAGTTCGACTAATAATTCGAATGATCGTGAATCGAGTATTTTTATTTTTAAGTGGTATAAACATGATTACTCAAATTATAGTGACTTGAATACTAAAAACAGAACTCCGGTTATTTCGTCAAAATCGTTCATAAATACTTGTGTTCTGCTTTCAGCAATATATCGTAATAAAATTATAATATAGAATATATTGTAAACAATATTTCGCCGTAATGTTTCGTGGGAAAGATATCCTATTTTACACTAAGTAAAGTTTCGAATGATATATATTCGAGTACAAATTGGTATAATGACATTCGAATGGTCATTCAGATTATCCCAATAGCTACTTTTCGAATTGTGCATTGGAGTACCGATCACTCAAATAAATCATTCGAATGATCATTCGAATGCCAATCGAACGATCATTCGGGTATAGATCATTCGAATAGTCCTTCGAATGATCATTCGAATGATCATTTGAATGACCATTCGAATGATCATTCGAATTATAAAATAGGTTCTCGAGATAATCGAATATTTTGATAATCGAATGAATCGATTATCGTCATTCGAATGATCCCATCACTAGTTAAAACCCAAAATTTGTTGAATCGTATTTTTTTACTAAGATAATAAGGTTTTCTTTCTTGACTTGAAATTAATCAACATAATGATAAGTGGCCAATATTGAGGTATTTTCTAAAAATTTGCATGTTCAAATTTTGAGGAATAATCAACATTTTCAAAAATCAAACATGCGGTGACTGTTTACTGTTGTCGGTGTTGTGGATAAAACATGGAATTTTTTTAATCATTTAATTTGGCCATGTATTACTATTTTTGGTAATTTTGAATCAAAAACGCAAAAAGGACCACTACAAGTACAATTTTACGTAACAAATAATACAGATTGCTAATTTCTTCATGTTTTGTTGCATATGTTTAACTTACACATAGCCCATATATTCTTATTGTTGGTAATTATAATTCACAAATGCAGAATGCAACGCAACCAGTAGAATGCCTTTAAAAAATAATGGTGATGTGGCCATCATGTTACTTTCTCCGACCATTTATATCGAACGTTGCGTAAACTCGGATGAAACTGACGTTTAAAACTTCAAAATCATGAAAGATGGAAAAATTATACTTCAAATTCAAAAACTCAGTTTACTTAAAAACTAACGAGATTTAGAAAAAAAACTTATTCTTTAGAAGTTGTTCATTTAGGCATTCTCTACGATTATTATTCACATAAATTTGCTATAACTATTATCGTTTCATAATTATAAACCAAAAATTAAAAAAATAATAATAATTTTTTTTCGAATAGCAATGATTTTATGAAAAATATTTTCAAGCAAAAGATGTTCATTTCTTTGTTGTCTTCAATGTTTGTTTCAATATTTTTGTGATATTATTCATATTTAAGAAAATATTGTCAAAAAACAAAAAACAGTTAAGGTAAACACCCACTTCCGGTGTATGAAATTTTACCAAAAGCTTTTCAGTTCTTTGGATTATCAAATAAGACGTATGTTCAAAGTTTTATATCAATTTCTTTATTAGTTTTTGAGATACAGCGCACACAGACACACAGACACACAGACACACAGACACACAGACACACAGACACACACATACACACACACACACCATCAAACACACACACACACAGACACATTTTTTTTTCCAGAAATTGTTGAATCTAGGGACCCCAAAACGGATATTTCCGTAAAAAAAAATTTTGAAAAAAAAATTACGATCACAATACTAAAAATTTAAATTGCTGGTTTTTGTTTTAATGATATGCTTAACTTACACGTTACCTCATTTAAAGAACATACATTTTGGCGTCATACCTTCTAAGGTGAAATAATTAAAAAAGGTAATTAATGGTAATTACAAAAAATGGTGATGTGGCCATCATGTTACTTTCTTCGACTTGATGGCATCATTTATATTTACGCTTTTATGTTTTATTTTCAATTTAAATCATATTTTAAATGTACTTCGAGCGTTGTATAAACTCGGATGAAACTGACGTTTAAAACGTCAAAATTATGAAAGATTATACTTCAAATTAAAAAACTCAGTTTTCTCAAAAACTAAAGGGATTTAAAAAAAACGTATTCCTTATAAGTTGTTCATTTTAAAATTCTCTACAATTATTATTAATCTAAATTTGCTGTAACTATTATCGTTTAATAATTATAAACTAAAAATTAAAAAAAAATAATAAATTTCTTTCTCGAATAAAAATGATTTTATGAAAAATGTTTTCAAGCAAAAGATGTTCATTTCTTTGTTGTCTTCAAAGTTTGTTTAAATGTGTTGTGATATTTTTCATATTTAAGAAAATATTGCCAAAAAACAAAAAATAGTTAAGGTAAACAACCACTTCCGGTGTACGAAATTTTACCAAAAGCTTTTCAGTTCTTCAGATTGTCAAATAAGACGTATGTTCAAAGTTTCATATCAATTGCTGTATTAGTTTTTGAGATACAGCGCGCACAGACAGACACACACAGACACACACACACACACACACATCTAGGGACCCCAAAACGGATATTTCCGTAAAAAAAAATTTTGAAAAAAAAATCACGATCACAATACTTTCTCGTACTTCGTAACGGAGTAAGTAAAAATTTTTTCCAGAAATTGTTGAAATGGAATCTAGGGACCCCAAAACGGATATTTTCGTAAAAAAAATTTTTCTCGTACTTCGTAACGGTGAAAGTAATAAACAATATCCCCGATTTGTACAACTGGTTAAGTGTTTCCATTTTTCATTTATATTATTATACTGGGTATATATTATTGGCAAAAATTGTGCCATCGACCACATTTATATCCGTGCACCATCGGAGTCGTCCATAATACCGATTTCACTTGATTGTTTTTAAAGTTGTCTGCTGTAAGGTGGACACTATCTAAACCAAGAACAGATTCCGCCTCGGCCAGCCAAAGGAGGTCAAAGAAATTGGTCACTGTGATGCGAATGGTATTGACTCATGTGTGGTTTTCGGTGTTTACGTTTAATGCGTCGTAATTTAAATGGCATCCACAAGAGTTTAGAAAATATGGGTAATGTCAACGCATTCTTGAAATTCCATAGGTGCCATGATAAAATCGGAGTAACTATCTAACTCATGACACAAATAAGACGTTAGAATATTGCATATTTGTTTAGCATAAATGTGATTTAAATTAAAAATATTATTTTGTGTTGAAATCGTCATTAGGATATTTCCGTTAAACATTTTACGATGAAAGACTATTTGTTTTTGTATTTCATCAAGATTGATTGAATTTATCACATAATGGATATAATGATCTTAGCGTAAGACTTATATCTGCCACTTATTTTTTTTTGGCATCTGTTGAAATTTTTAAATGTTAAATTATAGGATGGACGCTAAATTAAAATTATTGCAATTTTGTATGCCTTTATGCATCTTAACCCTTTGCGGACCTTCTTAATTTATACAACCATTTTGTGCATGTCCTATTTATTTTTTAGAAATAAACATGGTACTCAAAAATTAAATTTCAACCATAAGTTCTTTTAGGCAATACTAGTTTAAAAAGCGGCTGTGAGTGTTTATTCTTTATTTTCTAAAAATAAAACATAATATAGGCCGATTTTTAAAAGTAGTATGATCCTGGTATAAGACTTATATCTGTCACTTAGTTTTTAACATCTGTTGAAATCTCCATGTTAAATTATACGATGAACTGCATAAGCGACGAACCCAAAATTAAAATTACGCATTTTATATTGCTTTATCCATGTTAACCTTTTGCGGTCCTATTTAATTTCTACACACATTTTTTGCAGGTCCTATAATCTACTAGAATTATAAATATGTACGTATTAAAGATCATATATTTTGCCTGTATTGTTGCAGGCATTTATGGATAAGTAGAAACTAGTTCATACTTGTATAATTAATGATAAACATTGTACCACTCATTTGTTTGCAAATTCCCATTGTTGATCCGCTTGCGGTGAACCTTGTAAACCTAAAAAGATTAAGTGCAAAATTAGCATCCAGAAACCATTTCTGGCAAATTAACGCCTTAATTCGAAAACATTAGGGTCACCTTCCTGCACCACCGTGACCCCGGGCATGCACAATTCAATTTTGTAACAATAAAAATAAGAGGATTAATTCCCATCTATCATTATTACCGCATTGTATGTTAATCTTGCGTAGCCAACAGTTTGCCTCCCTAGCAATTATTCATGACATTTGTAACGTAGAAGATATGTGATTAGAATTGGACTGCTGTAATTTATACGCATGATGTACAATTACGTGTACGTCACTTCTTGAATATCTTTATACGTGTATCAGAATTTGTGATCCAGTCTAAAAATGTGAACTGTGCATGAGGAGAATTATACTACATTATAACTATTAGAATGATAAAATGTGCATGACCAGATAATAAGTTCAGTGGGTGACGGCACCAGATGGCGCATTGCAGCTATTATATTTTCAATTTTAATGTGATAATTTACTGGAAATAACTATTTTTATCCTACTCTATGCGAAAGTTTAATTTTACCGTCTTTATCAAGACGCAAAGGTATGCATTTGTGCGGCGATGCTCGTACAAAACAAAAAACGCCTATCCGTGCAAAACAAGTTCACACGGTTGGCACCAGAGGGCGCATTCATATACCTGTCATTGCAGCTGTCATGTTTTCCATCCCAATGTTATAATTTTGCGGAAATTAACATGAACTGAAGTAGTAACACACTTAGGGCCGGTATTATAAAGGTCAGTTAAATTTAACTGAAGATTAAAATTTAAATAAAGTTTGGTTATATGCAAAATACATGTAGGACAAATATCAATTAAAATTTAATAGTCAATTAAATTTAAATGAGCTTTATAATACCGGCCCTTAATAAATTATTTATTTTTATATCTATATCAATGAATAAAAAATAAGAGCTACCAAAGTATTTTTTTATACGTCTGTTATAAAATGTACACAGTTTTTTTCATTAATTTGCGTTCATAAAATATGTGTTTTCTGAAGCCTTCCAAAAGCGTGAAAAAAAGTGCCGTAGCGGTTCATTTTTTAACGCTACTATAAAATGGTTTGCGCAAAGTGTGTCATAACCGCTTCGCAACACGCCGCGAGTTCTGCCGATAAATGTCAAACATTCATTTCCGATGAAGTAAATTTTATGATTATTATTATTTTTATTTGATATTTTACGGGATGAATAGGAAGTTTTCCTGCTACTCCCGTAAAATCACTTTTAGAACGTGTTACGTACAATATTTTTTCTGCAGCCGTTTTGGATGTTAGAAAAGCAAAAACACGTATGAATGTTATATGTCATATGCTGTCATAATTAAATACAAAGTTGATGATACTGTCAAGGGTGTGTAGGCGGCCTTGATACCCAAAATAGTTCCGAAAGTATCAAAAATCGTCGCGAAAGTAAAAAAATCGTCCCGAAAGTGAAAAAGAATCGTCCCGAAAATAACTACTTTCGGTACGATTTGTGTAAAGTGGTACGTTCGATTTAATAAATCATACCGAAAGTTTTATTTTCGGGACGGCTGCAGAAAACAGATTAAATGATAAACCAGTAAAAATAAATATGAACATTGCCTTATAGCAAATACAAATATTTAAATAAATTAAAAAGCCTGGGCCATGGTGTCTATAAATAATATAAAATAGCAAAGGAAATAAATGTCAGAATAACAAAAACTGTGAAGATTTCGAACGCAATAAAACGTTGGACGATTCAAAGTCTTGCCTCCATTTTGTCTCAAAAAACTGCTGCAGATATGCATTTTAATGGCGTTTGGGTAAATTGGAATTTTTTTTTTGCTCAATACTTTTACTTTTCAGACATACTTTAATTTCTCAATAGAGTCATGAGTCCACTCTTTATAATAAGTCGACTCATAAAAAAAAGTCATTTCGCCCGTCTCGAATTAGCAATCAGCAATCAAGGTAACCAGTGGTGTTCATTTTTGCAATTCTAAAATACAGTGTTTTTTCCATGTATTAAATAATTTTAGAAAAACAGATTTTATTAAAATATCTCTGTAGTATTCGATATTGTACCTTCTACCAATTTTAAATATTGGTTTGAGGAAACTTTTTTCCAGGTCCTAGGAAACAGGCACGTTTTAAGAGATGTAAAAATAGGCTGTAACTTACAGAAACAGCAGAAATATTAATAGATAACTCCAGCTACTTCATACCAACAATTTTATGAATTAGTGCACTAAACTAGCTTAATGTAAAAGAGCTACTAATAATTAGAGATGGGCAAAACTGCTACTTTTGAATCACGTTGCTACCTGTGATTGCTACTTTCTAATATCAGTGATTTTAAACTGTGACTATGATCACATCACAGAAAAAAATAGAAAAAACGCAGGAAAATTTTTATAAAAAATTATCTTCAATGGCCGAAGTATCGCTTATCCAAAAACAATTTGGTTTTTGTAGATTTATTAATTTTCAATAGAGATATGGATTTTTGAAAATTTTCGTTTAAATTTTTTGAGCACCTGAACAAAAACATCGCAAAAATAAATATCAAAAATGCAGGTAAAATTCCATAAAAAATCATCCTCAATGGCCGAAGTATCGCTTATTCAAAATAAATTTGGTTTTTGTAAATTTAACAATTTTCAATAGAGATATCGATTTTTGAAAATTTTAATTTTAGTTTTTTGAGCACCTAAACAAAAGCATCGCAGAAATAAATATAAAAAATGCAGGAAAAATTCCATAAAAAATCATCCTCAATGGCCGAAGTATCGCTTATTCAAAATTAAATTGGGTTTTTGTAAATTCAACAATTTTTAATAGAGATATGGATTTTTGAAGATTTTAATTTTAATTATTTGAGCACCTGAACAAAAACATCGCAGAAATAAATATAAAAAATGCAGGAAAAATCCAATAAAAAATCATCCAATGGCTGAAGTATCACTTAGGTATTTGTAAATTCAACAATTTTCAATACAACTATTGATTTTTGAGGATTTTTGTTTTGATTTTTTGAGCACCTGAACAAGGAGGAGCATTTGGAGATTTTCGCAGTTTGGTGAATTGTTTTTATTTCTTTTTTTCAGTTCATTTAGTTTACAATTTCAAAATTGGTTTCGTGGTATTATTTCAAAATGTATATTTAGATATTCGCACTAAATATTAAATTAAAATTAATTTTGAGTCATTTTGGGCTTACCATTCGTAGCAATTGTTTTTATATATTTTAATAGAGTTTAAGTAGCAGTTACTGTTTAGGTAACAGCTGATTTTAAGAAGCAATCACAGTTTAAGTTACAGTTTAAATAGCAGTGATTTTAAGTAGCGGTGATTTTAAATAGCAGTGATTTTAAGTAGCGGTGATTTTAAGTAGCGGTGATTTTAAGTAGCAGTGATTTTAAGTAGCGGTAATTTCAGTAGCAGTGATTTTAAGTAGCAGTGAAATTCGTGCAAATTACCAACCATTTTTGAAATATTAGAGTAACCATCGACTTCAGATATATAAAACCTTATATGAAACGAAAGCTTACTTAATGAACTTTTAAATTATGAAATAATATATAGGGTGTTCCATTTGAAAAAAAACATAAATTGTGCAGTTTGCGAATGGCTATCACCCTGTATAATACGCTGAGTTATGTTTTGGTTGATAGAGTAATTTTGAAGACTAAAGTTCAACTAAACTTTACCACTAAATTAGAATGAATTATCTTTATTAGTTTCAGGGAAGCACTTTAACAATGTTGTTCAAATTTTTGAATAAACAACTGAATAACACGAAAACGGCCCGGTTTAAATCGCCGAAATCTAAGTCATTTTAATCTAAGTAACGAGGAATCCAAAAATGCTAAAATATACAGGGTGTTTCGTTAAAAAAAAACATAAGTTTGGTCTGTAACTTTGTTATGAGACAACCTGTATAAATTTAAATATTTTTAGGGCTCACTATTCTGCTTTTGTATAAAACATTTTTCGACATTTTGAAAAATAAGCACGCGATTGGCCGTTCCCAGAGCTCTGAAACACGCTGTATATATTTTAAAAAAAGTAAAAAGTGCCGATTTTTTTTCGATTGCTATGAGATAGAAGAAAACTGTACAGGTTTTGATAATTTTAGACTAAATAATAAAATTTTATCAAAAAGTTTCTATCTTAAATTTCTATTTACCATTAAATTTTTCTACAATTTTGCAAGCGCCATTTTCGCCATTTTGTTCGACTCGTAAAAATGCAATTCGTTCCCTCTCTATCTCTGCTAGTTTTCGAAACATTGAAAAAACTCAC
Organism: Ocypus olens; assembly: GCA_910593695.2. Taxonomy (NCBI): domain Eukaryota; kingdom Metazoa; phylum Arthropoda; class Insecta; order Coleoptera; family Staphylinidae; genus Ocypus; species Ocypus olens. Next base: position 13,094,344 of record OU343055.1, on the reverse strand, counting down.
TCTGTATACTTCAACCGTATACTTCAGATACATAAATAGTTTTATTTCACTCCCCTTTCGGTGCGACGCCTTAGCGTCCATATTACTATAATTAATCATCATTCAATTACGTTAATAAATGACTTTGCATATTCGATTTTCTAGAAATTAGACTTTTTGCGATATTAACGTATCCATAAGTAGAGCGATAATTAGGTGCAATGAATTAATTTATAACAGCAATTAGATTTGACAGAGAAAGTATTTCTTACACAAATAAAAATTGTTTAACCCGCCATTGGTGACGCAAATTTAATGGCGACGCCTGTCTCACGCACCGGGGTTTTCAAGATTTTTCGAAACGTGTAATTAATAGTTCATGTCTTTTTTTTTATTTATGCTCTTTGACAATAAAACAAAGATATTTAATCAATTTAAGCTCTGCAATGCGGCAACTACTCGAAATTTCAACAAAAAACAATTACGGAGAATAAAGTTATTCGACACACCCGGTCTCACAGACCAGTAGGTCACCATTTGCGGGTTAATATTATTGAGTAATAATAACTATTATGTAGTATGTATGCAGTTAACTATTGAAAATGAACACATCGTGTTCGAAATGTACATTTAGTGTTATAAATAAACGAGTGAAGTAAGGAATATAACTGTGTTTAATTATTTAATAGTAACTAATAAGACACATTTTTTTTTTCATAAATCTTTGAAATCACTCAAAACTGATATTTTTTGTTAATTTGGAAACGTTTTCACGATCACACTACTTTCCCGTATTCCGTAACGGAGAAATTGAAATTGTTATATAAAAGGATGACTTTCCTTTACAAAATGTGTTAAAGTATTTGGTGGCTAAATAATGACCATATGCTAATGAGTAATTAGAGCTTACGTGCGAATTGGTTAATGAGGACTGAAAAATCTAAATTCCTTATTCTTGAAAAGTTTCTGAAACTATCATCGCGTGGAATTTCCTCCGAGATTGGGTTACTGACATTTCTCCCAGAAGGTCAACGGCAGTCAATTTTTCGTAGCTTTTAATGCCGCGGCCAGATTTTTAGTGTGGGAGTACTTCGTTTTACTACCAATATACAATTGACAATTTTGCAGTAAATTTATTTTAACAGCAACCTTTGTTGTACAGTTTATTTAATTGGCCATTATTTTGTGTTTATTGGCGTGTCTAATTTCAATGATAGGCTGTATGCTTGTTCAATACAAAATGGTTTTCTGAAACAAATACATTTTAGTGTTGTTGTAAGATATACAGGGTGGAAATTTTAACTGGAACAAATTCGGTATTTATGAAATGGGAAGTTCCAGAAAAAAATCCTCGGACGCGTCGATTTTTGTTTTTTATTGCGCACTTTTTAGTGTCTTTAAAAATAGTATGACGACACTAGTCTCTCACGTATGACGTCATAGACATTTTTTTTTTAATGGAAACCATTTTTTTTTATTTCACTAAATTTGTAGCCCTTTTTATTATCTTAGATTTAGAAGTGTTATTAACTTTGTTATTAAATTTTTTCTCACTTAAGCCGTGGTGAAACATTTCTGCATTAAGCAATCAATATAATACTATCAATTAAAAAAAATAGTTCTGTAAAATTGAGCCGACAGTATTTTTTTGAAAAATGGGGTGCCAACTTGACACTGCACCCCAACATTGTAATCGAAAAGTTCTGAACTAATTTTAAGATGTGTTTGGGTTAGTACTATAGTTCCTGATACTTTTAAAAAAGAGTTCTGTTGAATTTTCAGAGATAAAAATTGGAAATTAGAAATATTCAAACTCATATTACTCACTTAATATTGGTTTAATTAAAATATTTCATAAAAATTATGGGTAGAGCTCATAAAGAACTATGGGAAACACCAATCAGAACTTTCCGGAACAATAAAAAAATATTTTTTGAAAAAAGTCGCAGAGCCAAAAAAAATTAGTTTTGAGTAAATTTTATGTATCTAATTAATCAGTACAATAATTCTTGCTAATAGAAAAATTCGATACAATCACGATTTATAGCATTTTTAAATAAAATTAAAATTCATAAATAGATAATTTAATTTTGAAAATATCTATTAGAGTTTTCGTTAGAATTCATCGAGAACATAATATAAATAATCACTAAATGTAAATCAAATTGATTAATGTAAATATGTAAATTTAGTACACATGTATGATGTGACGGCATAACTTTAATCACACGACATCGAAACTGACCATAATATTTATTTCAAACTGGACGGAACTCCATAAACGTAAAGTATTTCAGCCATTTTCGAGAGCGCCCTGATATTTAAAAACTGTCCCACTTTAGACCGATCGAGCTGTCTTATCACACAAGTGGACGACTTTACATTCGCCTTTCTTATTGCATGAGGTGCATTTATCGTGCGTATCACTTAAGTTGCATTTCCTCGCGACAACCATTTACCGCACAATTAGTGTAAATTTCCGGTTTTGATTTTTTTAAACGCTATTCAAAGTCGTACTTTATTACATGGAGCTTTAGAACTAGAACCAAATTTACTATTTAAAAATCTGCAGATGGCTATTTACTAAATTTTTCAGTTTTATAGTTTAAAGTTTTCAAATTCAATTTAGTTTAATTTTCAAGTTAGTCCTGTGGGTAGAAATGAGCGATCTTGAACCAATGTTATTTGGCTAGTAGTACTAGTAATAACATGCAAATTTCTTTTGTATCATTCAATATCCGTGCCGAGTGGCACTAGCCAGGGAAGTAGTTGTTTCAATAAGTTATTTGTTTATAGTCTTAGCAAGACATAATTTTGCAGAGTTATGAACAAGTTAAATATTCACATATTCAGGTTATATTTCATTTTATTAAATTTAAAAATTATATCAAATCCACCCCTACATACTTTACGATTATACCCTGTATAAGAGAACTGCAACCAATTTTCAAGTTAAGGCAACATGACTTTAAATTGTACTGATTATCCAATTAGGTACATTTTCTTAAGAAGTATTTTTCAGATACAAAATATGAGCAAAGGAATTAATTTCAAATTAAACACGAGAGCGTTACATCGAAATACATGCAACCGAACCAACTATTTATACGAAGAATACGGAACCAAAGGTACACTTTACACGCATTGTATCCATTATTGCTTTCCACAGTGTTTGAAAACCATTACCGGTAGAACGGAAGAAATATCCAAATATTTTTTCCGTTCTACCTATCACAGGTAGACATCTCTTCTTGTTTTGTGTCGTACTTGTTGTAGTACCGGCCTTTGTTTTTATATATTATAGTTAGTAATTGGGGCGCCATTGTTTTTAGATATTGAAATAAGCCTCAGTTTACGAATAATGTGCCAAATTGGCTTCCACTTTCAGATAATTTTTTTTTATAAAATTATTGTATATTAATGTAAATTTTTGCCAAATAAATGTATGTATGTTAATTAAGGGATCTTATAATAATGTTTCATATGAATTCAAATAAATAAGTAATTATGGAGGTTTTCACTTCGTGATACATTTTAAATAATTCAAATAAAACGAGTAACTTTATTGGTATCACTTTATTAAATAGTGATACCAACAAAATTACTCGTTTGTTTTGAATTAAAATGAGCAGCGTTTAACTCGCTATAATTATAAAACTCGCCGCCCTGGAACCAAGGCTACGTACTAACGGAGGTTTCAACTTTAATATCCAAAAATAATGGTACCGGTATTTAATGCTCTGCGATATAAATTCTCTATAGTAGCCGAGGTAAAAGAAAACTGTTTTGATTACTTCCATAGCTGAGCCGAATCTTAAGTACAATTTTGTTTTGCAGAATTCTTTAACGTTTAACCTGAGCAAGAAAGATATTCACCTCTTAGTCAATGTTGTTTTGCATAATTCTTTAACGTTAATTACCAACCTGAGCAAGAAAGATATTCAGCTCTTAGTCAATAGGTGGCTCTGTAAACTAGTTATAAAAACATCTGACACTTTATATATACATGTTTATTGGTTTGCATAACATGGGTCTTTTAATATAACGAATATTCATAAGTTTTAACTTAGAAAATCAGGGTGGATATTGAAAATTTAAGAAAATTTAACATGCATCGTCGGTACTTGTTGGGAGATTGTTTTGTGGACCGAATGTCATTGGGTCCGCTCCTAATAAATTAGTTCAAGGAATGACTAATATGATTTAACAAATATTTTTAGCCACTTAAATTTGTTAAATACAATAAAACGAAATGTAGCCTGAATTTGATTGTATTTATCTAATGCTTTCTGCAACAAGTAAGGTTATTCCCAATTTGTTTACTTAAATTTGTATTCATTCACTTTCTTGTGTTAAATTTATATTTCAATTGCATTTTATTAGGAAGTAATGTTAAAAAATATAAACTAACTTATTTAAAAAGTAGGCCACACCGTTAACACAATTATATACGAAATTATTTCTTTATACACCCAGTGAATTGCAAAGCGGGCCATTTGGAAATGTGTTAATGTTGGCTCCCCTAATTATTTGACAGTATCGGTTTTCTTAGGTTATTTTTAATACTTACTCAATAGTTTCTGCAGAGTATTTACCGGGATAATTGCAAAAAAATTTATAGTTATTTTGAATAAAGAAAGGTTCGCCATGAAATCTTACTGGCTAATATTTCATTTTGTTCTAAAAAGTGATGATTGATGACACAAGAAAAAGTGTTTATAATTAAATGGTTTCAGTCATGTACTATTTAAGAACTGTACGTGAATTTCCGGAGAAGGCAAAATCCAGCAAAAGTACTAATCAATGAATAACTACTACTTTAATTTCTAAATTTGAAATGTGTTACAATTGTCTCCTTTAATTATTTTATGGTATCAGTCTACTTACATTATTTTAAATACTCATTGAATAGTACTTTTCTGGATATTGCCTTTTCAGGAAATTCAACAATAATCACGAAAAATTATTTTCGAATTAGAAATTATTTTTCAGCTTCATTTGAATAGAAGTTTGGGGTTACTGATGGCGTTCCATCATGGTACATCACTATGACATTATGCAGAGGTTTAGATCTCCCTAGACAAATTTTAGATAAGGTTTAAAAAATGATGTGTGAAAATGACAAATTTTACTTCAAATACTAATGGCCAGTTTACTCAAAAACTAAAGAGATTTCGAAAAAAACTTATTCTGTATGAGTTATTCATTTTGTCAATCTCTACAATTATTGTTAATTTAAAGACGTAATTATTATCGTTTCATTATTATAACCCAAAAATGAAAAATAAATTAATACATTATTTTCTCGAAAACCAATAATTTTATCAAAAATATTTTCAAACAAAAGATGTTAAATTCTTTGTTGTCTTCAATGATTATTTGAAGGTTTTTGTGATATTTTTCATATTTAAAACAATATTGGAAAAAACAAAAAAAAACGGTTAAGGTAAACACCCACCACCGGTGTACAAAATTTTACCAAAAAGTTTTCAATTCTTCGGATTGTCAAATCAGTGTTATGTTCAAAGTTTCATATCAATAGCTTGATTACTTTTTGAGATACAGCGCGAAAAACGCCCACACACACACACCGACACAAAAAAAATTCCAGAAATTGTTGAAATGGCATCTAGGGAGCTGAGAACGGATATTTCCGTAAAAAAAATTTTGAAAAATTTTTCACGATCACAATACTTTCTCGTACTTCGTAACGGAGAAAGTAAAAAGATGTTCAAGAAATAAGTGAACACTGTCTGCTGTCTTCAACGTGTGTTCTTTCTCCATATAGAGTCGCTCTATAATGATCTGCTTTTCTTTGACTTTGCTTGCCAAAACTGTTCCTATTCAGCAAAAAATTAGTACAATTTCCTTGTAATTTGGTGGCAGATTTTTGATATAATTGATAATACGAGAAGTAAAATAGTTGGCTATCATACCAGCCTCTACTTAATTCCAAACATAGAAGTCAACATCTGAGTTGTTCAGCTCAGCTAAATTATGCACCTGAAGTTTTTGCTTATAGTATATGACAGATGGAAGAGTTTTTACATAATCTTTTTTTTGCAGCTCTTCCTCGTCCTTTTTTATCCACATGAGTTTGGTATGTAGCTTCGTCTGTGTTCGATTTTTTTCTCATCTAATGATAGCCGAACTGGTTAATTTTACCTCTTTCTTTATTACTTTATCAAAATATTCGCAATAAATCCAATTCGGAAAATCGTATTGAGTAACAGAGAGACAGGGTGAAACAGGCGATGACGAGAAGAAGCGGAGGAAAGTTTGTGAATAGTGATACGTGATTCGATGAAGGATGTAGGAAAATCAAAGGGGCGCTAAGAAGAAGAATAAAGAATTGGAGAAATGGGATGGTAGATGAGAAGGAGGTGAAAGATACTAAAACTAATTTTGAAGTGAAGTGCAATAGCAAGAAGGAGAAGAGATGAAGATAGTGAGGGAGTTGAAGAGTGAAAAACAACGATGGAGCTACTTGAAGGAAAGAGGACCGGCCAGGAAAAGAAAAGGAGAGGGAATAGACATTGAGACATGGAAGACACACTTTGAAGAGTTGTTAGGAACAAAAGTAACTGGAGAAGGAGAGAAGGGTGTTTGATAGAAAAGAAATTTTTATATGGAGGAGTTAAAAAGGGCACTTCGGGATATGAAGGATGGGAAAGCTTCAGGCCCTGATGGGATACAAGTAGAAGCATGGAAGGGGCGTACTACAGAGCTGTTGCTGCTGAACAACATATGGAGAGGAGAAAGGCAAGTTCTAATGGAATGGAGGGAAGGGATTATTGTTCCAATCCACAAATGAGGTGATGAGAAGGAGCCCAAAAACCAACTGGGAATATAGTTAATGGCTAGTCTATATAATGTAATGATGGTTATGGTGAAGGATAGGCTGGAGATAGAGGTAGAAGAAAAAAGGCTGCTACAGTAAATTCAAGAGGGGTTTAGAAAAGGGCGGTCTACGATCGAGCAGATAGCTACACTTAACTGGGTAATTAAGAGATTGATGGAAAAAGAAAAATGTGTCTGTTATTTGTAGATCTGAAGGCGAAGTACTCTGAATGATTTGGTGGACAGGAAGTTGATTATTGAATGTTTGAAAGGGAAGGGTGTATCGGAGCAGGTGCTGGAGTCGATAAGTGAAGTATAAAAGGTGAGCATGTATCTTATCGTTTTCAAGTGAAAGGTGGGGTGAGACAAAGGTGTCGATTGAGTCCATTGCTATTAACCTGTATTTGGCAGATATGAAGAAGATGTTGGAGCTGGATCAGGTAGGGGAAATAGTAGTAGGAAGGAAGAAAGTATGCAGCCTGGCATATGGGGATGATGTGGTAGTGTTGGCGAAAACTGTGAACGAGATGAGAGAGGTAAAGAGGAGATTGGAAGGGTACTTTGAAAGGAGACGATTGACTGTGAATGTAAGAAAGACCAAAGGATATGTAAGAATGTATGAAGAATTGAGTTGGTTGGGAGAACAGATTGAACAAGTGAGAGAGTTTAAGTATCTTGGGTATATGTTTAGCGAAACAGGGACGAAATCACGACATGGGTGGCTATGAAGCGTATGCGGGGTATATGAAATGTAAGTATGCAAATGGTGTGTTATGGTTGATAGTGTTGTAAGCAGCAGAAATTTGGAGACTGAGTGGGCAGGTAAAATTAGAGAGGGTACAGGTGTAATACTTGAAAATAATTTTAGGGCTGGAGAGGGCCACGCTAAACCATATAGTCCTGCAGGAGTGCCATAGAATGTCTGGGGGCGGCTGGAAAGGTGGTAAAATTTGAAAGGAAGATTTGGGGAAGGAAAGAGTAGTGAGAGAGGCTTGGGGTGCGTGTTTTAGAGAATGGACGATGAAAGGTGAAGGAATAAGGTGGATGAATGAGAGGAACAGGTTGTATGTCAGGACGGGGTGGTCAGCAGTTGCGTAGCACGGGGGAAGAAGATAGACAGGGAAGTGGCGAAAAGGTTACGACAGGTTGAGTTGCAGAAGAGGCAATCTAAAATACAACAGAGTAGCTACAACCCAAACTACCAAAAACTGCAGGTGTACGCAGGCTAGCCGCGCTATTTCATAAAGCTGAAGCGAGAGGAGGTATGCTTGTTTGCAAGATTCCGGTGTGGTAATGAAGAGAAAGGCAGGAAGGTGTGGATGGGAGAGGAATATATGAGGTGCAACTTTTGTGGAGAAGGAAAAGATGAATGGGAACTTTGGAAGAATGGGTGCGAAGAAGTGAGCGAGCAGGTGGGTAGGAGGGTGGCAGAAAGGGTTAGAGAGATATGTCTGAGTGGCAGTGGAATAGAGGTATGCAAGTAGTTGGTGCTATTGAGGCCAGGGAAGTGTAGTTAGGTGGAGGTCGGTTGGAAAGGGAGGATGGAGTTTGTTTTATTTTAGGGAGAGGATATAATATAATATTTTGTGAATTAGGTAAAGTGTGAAAAACTATTCCAATAGAAGTTATTTATTATAAGGTGTGAGCCACGGAATTTTGTTTCTGAGTTGGCCATGCCTGAGAGAGAGAGAAACATAGCAGTCATGTCTGAAATTAATTAATTTTTCTTAAATCTAATTCTAGTTCAATTGAATCAAGTCTCATGATGTAATGTTATGCGACATACCTCATTTATCTCACAGCCAACTCTGAAACAAAATTTTGTGGCTCACACGATACGAATGTGGAATGTACGCAATTAGTTCCGCAAGAAAAAGTTGTCTGTAATTGCATTAAATATTGAAATAATGTTTAAAAAATTTTGACAAGAATTTTGAATTATTTCAAAAATCTTATGAAGGATCTATGCATTCCGTGAGTCCGAGTTATTCTCTCACTCAGTAAGGAAAGTACAACATTACATCCCTAAAACGACCACAGTAATTTGCTTATTACACCCGATTTTGGATAAAGATTTTTCTTACAATTCAGTAAAGAAAATTGGAAACCTCAAAATCATAGTCGCCAACGGCATAATGAGTTTGTCACTCAAAGACGTTTGAATCTGTTTATTGTTTTAGGAATTGTATTTATTGCGAATATTTTGATAAAATAATAAAGAATTACAACTGAAAATGAAGTAGTTCGGATATCATTAGCTGAGGAAAAAATCTTCTTTCGATTGGTGTCATTATAAATCCTTTTAGTTAAAATAGGGAGCAGGAATCTGCAAAAAACATTTTTCTCATGTTAAATAGATTAAATGGAAGAGCAGTAAGAGGTTACTACCTCACAGAACTTCGCCTACTCTGCCATGATATTTCTTGTACTTTTATTTTTTCTCCCAATAAAGACAATTTATTATTATTATTATTAAATGCTTATGTTCGGTTTTGGAATATTCACCCAATTCGAAAGGGCTAGCGTAGGGATTGAAACGATACTTTTAGTAATTGTATGTAAGCGTTATTCGATTCGTTCATTTTTAACACACAAAGCCGAATAAATTAATTTCTTTGATATTTTATAGCCATCAGAAATGATCCCTACAACATACTATTTCATCCGGAAATTTCAACGAAAATGCACTCTGTTGATGTTTTTACTTTCTCCGTTACGAAGTACGAGAAAGTATTGTGATCGTGATTTTTTTTTTTATACTATTATAGTTTCGCAAAATAAATAAAGTGTGAAATCAATAGTGCATTTTCATTCAAAGTTCCTGATTCAAGATTATCACAGAGTAAAGGCATCCAATACCTTTTTTACTTTCTCCGTTACGAAGTACGAGAAAGTATTGTGATCGTGATTTTTTTTCAAAATTTTTTTTTACGGAAATATCCATTTTGGGGTCCCTAGATGCCATTTCAACAATTTCTGGAAAAAAAATTTTTGTGTCTGTGTGTGTGTGTGTGTGTGTGTGTGTGTGTGTGTGTGTGTGTGTGTGTGTCTGTGCGCGCTGTATCTCAAAAACTAATAGAGCAATTGGTATGAAACTTTGAACATACGTCTTATTTGATAATCCGGAGAACTGAAAAGCTTTTGGTAAAATTTCGTACACCGGAAATGGGTGTTTACCTTAACTGTTTTTTGTTTTTTGCCAATATTTTCTTAAATATGAAAAATATCACAAAAACATTTAAACAAACTTTGAAGACAATAAAGAAATGAACATCTTTTGCTTGAAAATATTTTTCATAAAATCATTGCAATTCGAGAAAAAAAATTTATTTTTTTTTTTCAAATTTTTGGTTTATAATTATGAAACGATAACAGTTACAGCAAATTTATGTGAATAATAATTGTAGAGAATGCCAAAATGAACAACTTCTAAAGAATAAGTTTTTTTTCGAAATCTCTTTAGTTTTTGAGTAAACCGAGTTTTTGAATTTGAAGTATAATTTTTCCATCTTTCCGTCTCATAATTTTGACGTTTTAAACGTCAGTTTCATCCGAGTTTACGCAACGCTCGATGTACATTTAAAATATGATTTAAATTGAAAATAAACCATGAAAGCGTAAATATAAATGATACCATCAAGTCGGAGAAAGTAACACGATGGCCACATCACCATTTTTTAAATATGTGAAAGTTAAATTTAAGACAACCTGACTTGTTGCAGAAGCATTAAATATTTATTTATTAAAAATGTGAAAGTGTTTTGAATATCATTATTTATTGAATAAAAAATGCATTGAAGAGTATGATCCAATTACTTTAAAAGAGTTGCATCTTAACATTTAGATTTGATATCTTTAGAGATAACGAATCGTATTTTCTTAATATGCATCGTATCCAACCAGAAATGAATGCGATTCTTCAAACAGTACCATTAAGACAGAATCACGCAAACCCAGAAATACTCTCTTTTTTTTCTTTATTTTTATTGGTGTCATCACGTTGAAGGCACCTGCTGAATAGCCGTCTGATGAGTTTTGTGGAGCGGCCAACTTTTTCATCCCGTTGCAGCAAAAAAAAAAATTAGAAACGCAATTAGGATCCGTACAAAATTTAACCGTAGGAAATTAACCTTATTTGAAATGTACTTTCATCTTTATTGTCACGCTGAATAGGTAAAAGGCACTGGCGTGTTTTATTTAACACATGACTGACCATTTAATACCTACTCATCAATTTAAAGGACGTTCCAATTATTTTTGTCGTGAGGAAACAGGATGAGATTTGGTGTTTTTTTTTTGCTTCTATCGGTGACCTGAGATGGACTTGGCTAATTATAGCGGGCATTGGTTTAATGTATGCATCTAATGGTTACAAAAAAAGTCGTTCCAGTTTACTAGGTTAATTGGATTGAAATATTGGGGACTTTTTTCTGATGCGGTTTAATTAATTGATTAATTTTTTTAATGTTAAAATGATGAATACTCTTCATATCCGGCATAATTTTCTCATCCGGAATGACTTTCATATCCTGCATACTTTTCATACCGATGATTATTTATTGATTCTGGAAGTGCGGTAGTTTTTTAACCTCGTTTAATAGTAATCTCCTTTCTGTATTATTAAGTGGGTTATTTGGATAGAAATAAAGGGATAATTTTGCAATGTATTTTTATTAAATTATCACGTCGCTGCACACAGAGCATAGAAAAAACATAAATAACAGTTTGTTTAATAAATTATTCGACATAAATACAATAAATTAAGTAACAATAAATATAAATCGCGTGACTTAGGTGGGTTGGTATCCTGGCTGCAGTCCGAGTGGTAGGGGCATGTCGAAACTCCTTCCGTATCCGGAATAACCACCGCCGCCGTGCCCTCCGCCGCCGCCGCCATGTTCCTCATGTGACGAAGAGTGCGTATTCGAGTGCGTGTAGATTGGTTTGGCAACGATTTCGTAAGAGGTTTGTTTATGACCACCGCTCGCTAACGACTTAAGACCGATGATGGCTGAGAGCAACAGCGAGATGAGGCCGGTCATAAGGGCCTTTCCTGCAAGAGCTGCTAGGGCACCGAGGGCTAAAGCGAAAAGTGTACCCTTCATCATAGCACCGGCGGCCAACAGCATGCCTCCCATGCCTCCCTTTTTGCCGCCCTTCTTCCCGCCGCCGAATCCTCCACCGCCACCACCACCGGATCCCTTACGGGCGGACACCGCTGCGTTAGCATCCAGAAGGTTCAGTTTAATTGAGTGCGAATTCAAGTACCCGGTCACCTTCTTCATCAGGAAAGCGTCCAGCCGGGCATCGGGATCGTTAGGGAAATCCCTCGCCAGCTCAGCCACCATATCAGCATTGTTAGCATTAGCCTTAACACTGCTATTTTCGCGAACTACGGACACACCGGGTATAACACTATAGTCATCGTTCTCGTTCAATTTATCAACCCATGATACGATATCCAATTTTAAACACGTGGTCGAATACGTGGTAGCACAGTCCTTAGCGAACGCCCTTTTAAATTCACTTCTGTCACTGTCATCTTCGGCGCTGGCGTGGTTCAAGACGAACAACGATAAAACAACTGCGACGGCGTACTTGTTAGCAAACATATTGCTAAGAAATGTCTCGATCAACTGATGCCTGCTAAGCCACCAGTGGGGTCTATATATACTAGTGTAGTAGTATAAAAAAGTGTAGTTTTACCAAAATTAATATAAAGCGTGAAATTAGTGGGGCGAAAAGTAATAGTAAGTGATGGTCAGATCTGCCGGACCTAGCTAGGTGAACTAAATACGGATTTATCCGGACTAGACCGAACCGTTTTAATTCTAAATACATATTTCGGCATCTTCTTTTGCTACGAAGAAAGGATGGAGGAGAGATCCCGTTGACAAATTTCAGTCGAACCATTTACTCCGTACTTTGTGCAACGCTTTACGCTTCCGTGAGTATTTACAAACAATTTATTTATTTACACAAACAAATCAATACATTTTGGATTTATTTTAGTGTAGGTATTACATTTTTTTTCATCGCGTTTTATAGTTAAAAGATGATAATTGGTTTACATTAATTAAGACAAACTGCATTATTACCCAGCTAATTAGATCCAAGCAAGCCGAGCTAATTAATCGTCTACCTGCGTTCGTTGCACATTTAAAATTTACTTTTTTATGATAATAAAGTGAGAATTTATTGTTTTTCTCGTATGGTTACATTTCTGCATATTAAGTTGTTGCAAAACAGGTCTGAGGGAATTATTAGGCTGATGAACCTTTTCAAACAGTTTGTTGGTTAACCATTAATCCAATATGTATTTTTGGTAAGTAAATTATAGAATCATTATATATACAATATCTTTATTGACAGACTTTTTACATATATGAAAAAGTAACAATTATTATTATTATCACAATTTGGTTAGTGTGTTAGTCTATCAAATGGCTATCGACCCGAGGTCTTTCAGCCCCTAGAATCATTAATTTACTAAATTTTGAGTATAACCTCTGGTCCGTTTTTACTGAATGGAATAATCATTTAGGGCATTGAGAGTACTTGCTGGTAATAATAATAACAAACCACTTCTTTTCTGAAGTAATAATCTTAGTAGGAATTGACAGTTATAAATTCAATAAAATGAATTTATTGAATTTATTTAATAATTTCTGCAACAAGTGCGGTTGTCTCAAATTTATTTATTGACAGTTATATTACGATCATTGTTGCAGTGACAATAAATATTAATTTTGCAGGTAAAAAACTTCCGAATTAATACTATTTGTTACTGTAACAATTTAAGGGATGTAACTAAAAATTCCTAAGTAAAAAAGAGGATTCGATCAGATTTTTTTTCCTTTTTTAAAAGAAAACAATTATATATCGTAGATTTATATTATGTTCAAAGTACACAAATTTGTTGATAGTAGTCATGGAAATCAATATTAATAATTTAATATGTCGCCTTGAAAGTTACTCGTAGAATTATCGAATTGTCAAAAATATGGCACCTGTGAACGATTTTTCTATTAAATAAATAAATAAATACAAGAAACAACAAGTAAAGTTGTTTCTAATTTGTTTAATTTGATTTTTCTATTATTTATAGAAATTAAAGAAATAATGAGGCATATGTAAACATTAAACTTAACAAAAATACGAATTACATTTTCTCCTGAATTAATTTTGAGTTGAAACTTGAACTGTTTGCTTCGCTATTAAAATCTTTACAAGTTGCTTACAGTTAAATAAATAAATAGATTTATGGATAATAAAAACACGAATAAAACATTAATAGTCATCTAAAATGGATAATAAATAAAAGCTTCAAAATTGAAATTTAAAAACTGAACATTTAAAATAACGGTTGCAGATTCAAAATTTAAAATTCAATTTAAATTGTGAATACAAGTTGCTTACGCAGGTCATGGTTGTACAAGGTTAAATAAATAAATTGCATGATTAATTACAACACTAATGAAAACTTAAAAATCATCTAAAATGGATAAGAAATAAAAGCTTAAAAATTAAAAACTGAAAATTTAAATTAACTGTTACTTTAAAATAAAAACTTAAAATTAAAAATTCAAGTGAGAAAAATAAAAATTGAAAATTTTAGTAACAAATCTGCATGAAGATAAAATCTGTCTGGGATATCGACTATCGGTATTTCTGCCCTTAATAAATTTATACACTGTGTACATAAAGTAAGGAATAAATTGTATTAAAATTCAGGACATTTTCTTTCAGAAAAATGCTCGGATACGTATATTATTATTTTTTAACGCGCATTTTTTGAGATAAAATTCAAATGTACAGGGTGTTCCAAAATCGAGATACGACCCCTAAGTTAAAATTTTCAAATGTGAACCCCAATTTTTTGTTGCATTCATGGATTCTACGTAAAATTTTGAGTATTTTTCATGTAGCATACCCTATGTTGATATTCAGCTGTTTTCGAAGAAATGGCGTTTAAAAAATATACTATTTTATTTCTGGTAAAAGATAACATGGTTTCATCGAATTAATAAGGAAAAATAATTTCATTAAGTAAATAATGATGTGATTATTTTACGATTGAACATAGGCGTTAATAATAGTACATTCAGTATTAAAATAAAAGCCCTGTATAATACGTGTTTCTAATAATAATGTCGTATACAGAGTGTTACAAATTTGATGCGTTTGCATTGCTATCCTGGTAACTGTAAGAGATAGACAGTTGGTAACGTTGCGGATTTTAATGGTGAATAATTTGTTTAAAATATATTCCAACTACTTCCGGAGATATTCGATAAAAACCGGAAAATTTAGTTTCGGTTTTTATTTTTTTACGACTATACCGGGTGTAACTAAATTCTGGTAGACCCCAAAAATCATTTGCATTTTTACATATATCTTTATCAAATTTACTAAGGTGTTTCCATGGAATAAAGTGTATCGATATGTGGACTTTTAATAAAAATTCCACCTTAACTTTACTATTTCAAATGGAACACCCTGTATATTTTTTCATATTTTAATTCGCCTCTCAATTCTAAGTTTAGAGATGTATCATAAGATCTTTCGGTTGTTAATTTTTTGTTTAAATTTAAATTAAACGTAAACAAAAAACAATTTTAAATTAAATTTAAACAAAAAAAACTAACATTCAAAGGGTCACTTATGATACATCTATGAACTCAAAATTTAGAGACGAATTAAATTATATAAAAAAAGGCTGAAAGACTTCGGTCGATGGCCATTTGTAGCTCTTATGAGTTTCAATAAACTGTATTTATTATTTATATAAAAAATCCATTTCCGGTTTAATCGGAAATTACCTTAACTTTACTATTTCAAATGGAACACCCTGTATATTTTTTCATATTTTAATTCGTCTATCAATTCTTAATTTAGAGATGTATCATAAGTGATCTTTCGGTTGTTAATTGTTTGTTTAAATTTAAATTAAATTTAAACAAAAAACAATTTTAAATTGAATTTAAACAAAAAACTAACATTCAAACGGTCACTTATGATACATCTGTGAACTCAAAATTTAAAGACGAATTAAATTATATAAAAAAACCATTTCCGGTTTAACCGGAAATTACCTTAACTTTTCTATTTCAAATGGAACTGCATATTTTTACATAATTTAATTCGTTTCTAAATTCTGAGTTTTTAGATGTATTACTCATGAGTTACCCTTCTCTAGTCCGGACAAAACATGTCGTTCAAAAAGTCGAGGAAATAAAGCCTTAAAACAAACCTGATAAAGCCCCAAAACAGTTCTAGAAAAAAATGACCTGAAACCCAAAAAGAAAAAGAAAAGTCCTGAAAAAAGGCCTTTGATAAGACCTAAAAAAGAGGCCTTTAAAAAGGTTCTAAAATCCTGAAAGAAGCCTGAAAAATGGCCTGAAAGAAAGTATAATAGATAAAAAATCATGAAAATCATGAAAAAAGTCTTCTGAACAAAAAGTGCTACACAAACAGTACTGAAAAGAAATCTTGAAAAATTTGCTAAAAACGGTCTTTACAAAAGTTTTGAAGCAAGAAGTCCTGGAAAAAATCATGAAAAAGTGTCCTGAATAAAAGTCCCGAAGAAAATGTCCCGAGAAAATCCTGAAGAAAATTCCGACAAAAAAGTACTGAAAAACTTCCTTAAAAAGGTTTCCAAAAAGGGCCAGAAGAGGGTCTAGAAAAAATGTCCTCAAAAAAATCGGAAAAATGTACAGAGAAAGTCCTAAAAGAAAATTCTTGAAAAAAGTTCTGACAAAAAGTCCTAAAAAAAAAAAAGAGTTTTCAGATGTATTACTCATGAGTTACCCTTCTCTAGTCCGAACAAAACATGTCCTTCAAAGAGGAAAGAAAGTCTTAAAACAAACCTGATAAAGCCCCAAAACAGTTCTAGAAAAATTGACCTTGACCTGAAACCTAAAAAGAAAAAGAAAAGTCCGGTAAAAAGGCCTTTGATAAGAAAGAGGCCTTTGAAAAGACCTGAAAAAGGTTCTAAAATCCTGAAAGAAGCCTGAAAAATGGCCTGAACGAAAGTATAATAGATAAAAAAAATCATGAAAATCATGAAAAAAGTCTTCTGACAAACAGTACTGAAAAAACATCTTGAAAAAAGTGTTAAAAACGGTCCTTAAAAAAAGTTTTGAAGCAAGAAGTCCTGGAAAAAGTCATGAAAAAGAGTCCCAAAAAATGTTCTGAGAAAATCCTGAAGAAAATTCCGACAAAAATTGTCCCAAAAAAGTACTGAAAAACTTCCGTAAAAAGGTTTCTCCTCAAGAAAAATGGTAAAAATGTCTCGAAAAATTCTTAAAAGAAAATTCTTGAAAAAAGATCTGACAAAAAGTTCTAAAAAAAAATAAATAAAATAAAGTCTTAAAAAAATCTTTAAGAAAGATCCCTAAAAAATATCTGAAATATTACTGAAAAAAAATCTGTAAAAATTGTCCTTAAAACAGCCCTGAAGAGAAAATCCAGAAAAAAATCTTGAGAAGCGCTTAGAAAAGTTCTGAGAAAAAAATCCTGAAAAAGTCTTGAAATATGTCCTAAAAAGTTTCGAAAGTAAAAAGTTTTTGAAAATAAAGTCCTTAAAAATGTCCCGAAAACAATGTCCTGAAAGAGACTCTAAAGGAGTCCTGAGGACAGAAGTCTTTAAAAAAAGTCCTAAAAATAAAGTCTTAAAAAAGTCCTGAAAAAAAGTAACTAAGAAATCTTGAAAAAAATCCATAAAACGGTCATAAAAAAGACCCGAAAAAAGTTCCGAAAAAGATTGTCCTGAAAAAAATCCCAATATTGAGAAAAAGTCCTGAAGAAATTTCAAAAAAATTGTTTTGAAATAAAGTCCTTGGAAAAGGCCTGACGAAGTCCCGAAAACACATCCTAAAATAAGTCTTGAATATACCGGGTGTAACTGAGTTCTGGTAGAATTTTTAAATATATCTTTATGAAATTTAGTATTTTGTTTTTAGAGAGACTAATAAAAATTCAATTTCCGGTTTAACCGGAAATTACCAAAACTTTTCTATTTCAAATGGGACAGTATATTTTTAGATTGGAAGAAAGTATATCATATACTTGTGATCTTTTGGTTATTAGTTTTTTGTTTAAATTTAAATTAAATTAAATTGTGATAATTGCGCACACGAAAATTACACTGAAAAATGCTCACACTGAAAATTACTCACTTTTATCAATCCTCACACAAATATTTTTGCTATAATTATTACATTTCACATTACTTTAAAAGCAACAATGCACTGTGTTTTTACTCTAATTTTTGAAAATGTGTTTATTTTTGGGCGTAATAAATTTTTGAAAATTATTGTTTAAAAAAATACTGATATGAAACAAAACATCTATCTTCAGAATTAACTACGATTTTTGAAAATGTATCAATTTTTGCGTGAGTTATGAATTTTTGATATTTTTTTTAAGTTGTCAAATATTTGAACAAACAAAAATAGAAAAAAAAATAATACTGATATGATTGAATTCGTTAGAAAAACTCTAATGGAATAATAAATTTAACTTTAAAATTAAATTTGATTTTTGAAAACGAGTAAACAAAATTAAGTTCCTCAAATATATTGATACATCCACAGAACGACTGCCTAAAACCAACTGAAATTTTTGAAAATGTCAAATTTTTAATCAAAATTAAATTTCTGCATTGGTTTAATCATTGAATTGATGAACCGAATTTTCTTTAAAAGATTAAGATCTATAAACAGAACAAAACTTTTCTGATTTTCAGCCAAATTATGGCTGAAAACAAATGACAACATTCTAAACATCGTCTGGGGAAACGAAATATGCATTCAACGAAATTAAAAGTGGCAAAAATTTTATTGAAAGTTCAAATTTGTATGTAAAAAATAAACATTTTTGATTTCTCCTCTTAGGTTAAGACAAAACAGCAATTTTCCAAACTGAAAATGGGAAAACAAAAATTGCATAAAAGGATAGAAAAAAATAATCAAAGGAGAGATTCGTTTTAAGAGTTTAAAATTAACTGAAAAAATTGTAGATTTCGAATAAATATGAGTGCCAAATCCGAGATTGAAAAAAACAGCAACACACCAAAATCGAAAATTGTATGATTTAAAAAATTAACCATTGAATGATTTTTTTTTATTGGTTAGCTCCAGAAAATAAACCCATTCAATCGTGAGAAGCTATGTATTTGGTAAGAAAGTAAATATAATCAAAAGATTTTGTACGATTTATCAATGGGCTAATGACCTGATGGTCTCTCTACTAATGCCGTATGTTTTTTGTATACATCATTGTAGCATGAACTACTGACCTGATGGTCTCTACTACACCGTTATTTTTGTATTCAGATATTATTAAATCATTATTGTGAATAATTCATTCTATAAATTTTACATAAATGAGCTATTGACCTAATGGTATCTCTACTTCTATCGTTATTTGTATTAAGAGATATTATTAAATCGCATTGAAAAATTCACAGTAAATTATTCGATAAAGTTGAATTAATTTCATTTAATCACTTACCAACAGTAGGAACCATCTTCATAACAGTTAATCCATTTCCATCAATGTAATTTTCAATATTCTTCACACACTAAAACACGCGAACACTCACTCACTCGATGGAAGGTAAACTGCCGAATCGAACGGTTTTCAATGACTAAAAAGAGATTTAATCCGAAATGCGTTCATGCATCGTAGATAAGGATTGATAACAGACGACGGAATAATGTGTTTTTGCCGGATGTTAATTGCCTCCGGGGTCAAATGTTTCGGCGGTTCGCACCTGGCAAAATTTTCCGGTTCCACCGGTGATCTTATCAGTTAGAGGAATTGTCGGACTTGTTTAGCTTACCCGACGAATCTACATCTGGAGATTTGTATTCACTGTCACCTGCTCCAGAATGTTTTTTCTTCAAGCGTATTAAAATCAGCGCTTTATAAAATTGAAAGCTGAAGGTATAAGTGCGCCATTATTGTACTAGTAAAGTAATGAAAAAAAAGCTGCCGATGAATTAGTACCGAATTTTCACGGTAGTGCCATAGGCGCAATTCCATAATATGACAGATACATTTTTAACGTGTTGGTGTTAAATAAATTTAAAAAAAACTCAATTCTTATAAAAAGAATTCCTCAAAGAGAGAACAGGAACTTTATTCATGTTTAATGTATGTGTACAGACGTAAAAAAAATCGTTATTATTATTTTTTATATATCCATATCCAGCAGTGACGGTTCGCGGGGTTTTTTCTGGTACGGCCGAGGAACAAGAGGTGGTAATACAGATAGGTAGGGTCAGTTGCAGAGATGGCTGGCTCCGTGACCGCACCTATCTGTATTACCACCTCTTGTTCCTCGGCCGTACCAGAAAAAACCTCGCGAACCGTCACTGATATCCAGGGTAACGAAAACTGTTTTTTTGATCCTCAGACTTTCCTTGCTCTAAGTAACCCTACACATTCAAGGAAATTAAATTGTATTATTTGCTATGTTGTTATTACTAATGCCAGAAAAGCTGAAGGTAGAAGTTCGTCTTTACTGTACTAGTAAAGTAATGTAACAAAAGCTGCTGCAGAATTAGTACCAAAATTTCACGTTAGCGCCATCAGCGCTTTTTCATAATATTAAAGATACATTCACGTTGATATAATTGTAGGTCGTGTTACGTTCTTATTACTAATATCAGAAAAAAGTCACATTCGGCAGATCTTACTAATGCAACTATAGAAACCTTGATTCCATTAAAATTGTTGAAACCTGTCTGTCATCTAATAAAATTTTCGCTGACATAAATAATCTGCTACTGAAAAACATTTCATTTAATAAAACTGGTATGGGATTAAGTACATAATAAATTTAACTGAAAGCGAAACTCGAACCGAAACACCAATAAAAGTGTGAACACGATCAGAAGCAATAAAGTACGCGAGCAGCACGATTTCCAGTTGGCCATAATTGAAGATCAATGCTCGATTAAATCCATTAATTTCACTCTATTAAAGCTCTAAGTTCAAGTTTGCTTCACAAATAATAGTTTATGTTTTCTTTTTAATTATCAACAAAGAGCATTTAAATTTGAGGAAAATTTGATATATTTCATCATAACTCAGGCAAATATTCATTACAATTTTCTTTTGAATTCTCAACCAATTAAGCATTTTCAAGAAATAAATAATTTAATTTAATTTAATTTAATTAAATAATTCATGAAAATATCGAACATTTTAAATATCTTAATACTTTTGATTTCTTGAATGCTATAACTAGTTAAACTATTCGAAAACTTTTAATATTGCAATGTTTAAATACCTATATTAATACGTATTAAGCGAAACATTTTGTAGGATTACGAACAGATTGAACAGTTCATGTTTATTAAATTTACATTAGCGTATATTAATTTAAAAATATAAGTAATTGTAATTTTTTTTTATTATTAATACGTAAATGTAAATTATGTATTTTTAATAAACATGAACTATTCAACCTGTTCACAAGCCTACAAAATTAAGTCTTTTCTGTAAAATAATCAAAAAATGGGAAGTAAACATGAAAGCGTATCCTCACATAATAATTACGTTAAATGCAATAATTTACTTGTTATAGTTGATAATTTAATTAAACGCTAGAAACACAGCTTGTTTCATTAATTGAGTTTTAATTGTATACAATTAGCATCTATTGTGGTCGTTAATCTGGAATTAATTTCAGTGTAGAAAATCCGAAAACTTGTGGTGGTACAATTATTGAGTATTCCATTTACAAAATAATTATAGACATTCTAATTTACAAGAAATATAAATGAAACTTGTTCGTTCATTTTAGTTTACTGGACTATTTATTACAGGAGAAAGTCCTTTTTTTAAAGCAAGTTTACAAATCATAGTATTGTCAAACTTGCTAGTATTATAATTTGCTGGACTATTACAGGAGAAAAGGATGTTTGAAGCAAGTTAAGGAACCATTGCCTAACATGGTATTGTTAAGCTTACAAGTGAATACAGCGATTATGCGAACTAATTTCAAAAATTCAAGACGTGATACGCTATTATCAATTTTTGACGAAAAGATCGTTCTAATAAGTGCTAAAAAAAATCAGTTAGGAACTGCAAATGATGCAAATGATCTTGTGCTGCTAGTAAAACTAAGGGTTGTGGGATGTCTTTACTAGGGTAAAATTTAAATTATAGGGCAAAAAAATCAAAACCATGGACCCAAAAACTCGAAAACGTCGGCCAAAAATTCGCTCATAAAAATCAACAATTCATTTAAATCTAAAGTAAAGTCAAATAAAAAATTCGCTAATTAAAATTAATAACTTAAAACATTGGTAACAAATTGAAAACCCTTCGCAAAAATAACGAAAATTTTGGTTTAAATGCCAAAAACATCTAAAATATAGGCCAAAAAAATAAAAAAAAACCCTTACCTAAAAAATAAAAATGCAGGCTAAAAATTTAAATTTCAAGCAAAAGAAAAATAATTTGCAATTTTCAGCCCCAAAAATAACTTTTTACCTCAAAGTAAATTGCCGAAACTCTAAACTCAAAAATAATTTTAAAAATTCTCCCATAAAAACAATAATTCAGGTTAGAACATCTAAAATGAAGGGCAAAAAATAAAAATTTTGGTCAAAAAACTCGAAAATACCAGCCAAAAGTTCGCATAAGAAAATAACAATTCAGTTTACAAATCTCTAAAGTACAGGTAAAAAAAAAACTAAGAATATAAAATTTAGACTAAAAATAGTAAACTCTCGGCAAAAATAAAAAATCCAGACCAGAAAAAAAAAAACGAAAATTTATAATAATAATAAATTATTGTGCTAACAGCAAAAAGCTTTACACTTTACACTTTACAATTTCTACTAATTATTCGAAAATTTTGGTTTATAAGCCGAAAACTCTAAAATTTGGAACAAAGAAATGAAAAACACAGACCAAACATCTAAAATATAGGCAAACAATCAAATGTCCTGATGTAAAAAAAAAAAAAAAAAAATGCAGACTAAAACATTAAAGACGGCGGGTGGCCCAGTGAGTAGAATACCTGCTTACGGGCCTCGTGGTTGTGGGTTCGAATCCCATCTGCCCGGTCACTTTTTCGGAACGAAAAATGGCCGTGCGGGTCCATGGATGTTTAGTGTATGTCCCTTTCATAATTATAAATGATTATTATACAAATTATCGGTTGTGGCAGAATGCCCTAGTTGGCTAAGTAAATTCTCAAATCATCCGCGCTTCCTCAACCCGAATTCCTGTCAACCATCCTTCCTTAAAAAAAAAATTGCAAAGAAAAAGCAAAAGAAAAATAATTTGCAATTTTCAGCCCCAAAAATATTGCTGAAACTTTAAACTTGAAAGTCATTTAAAAAATTCGCCCATAAAAACAATAATTTAGGTTAAAAAAATCTAAAATGAAAGGCAAACAATCAAAAACTTAGAAAATACCCTCAAAACAAAAAAAAACGCGCATAAAATTCAACAATTCATGTTGAAAATTTAGAGTGTAGACCAATCAAAAATTCGCTCGTTAAAATTAATAATTAAGATAAAAAAACTAAACAAATCATTCAATGAAAAATGTAGACTAAAAAAACCGAAAATTTCAACAAACCAAAATGACCAAAATCAAAATATTTTGGCCAAAAACTCTAAAAATTAGAACAAAGAAATCAAAAATTGAGACCAAACATCTAAAATACATGCAAAAAATAATTCTGGTCTAAAATATAAAAATATGTAACCAAAAAAATTGAAAAATCAAGCAAAAGAAATATAATTTGCTATTTTCAGCCCCAAAAATAACTTCATCCCAAAATAAATTCCCGAAACACTAAACTCGAAAGTCATTTAAAAAATTCGCCCATAAAAACAATATTTCAGGTTAAAACAATCTAAAATGAAAGGCAAACAATCAAAAACTTAGAAAATACTTTCAAAACAAAAAAGTCGCCCATAAAATTCAACAAATCATGTTAAAAAATTTATCAAAAATTCTGTCGTTAAAAGTAATAATTAAGATAAAAAAATCGTTAAATGGAAAATATAGACTAAAAAACCGAAAATTTCAACAAACTATTAAAAAAAAAAAAAAAATGCAGACCAAACATCTAAAATATATGCAAAAAATAATCCTGGTCTAAAAAATAAAAATATGCAGCCAAGAAAATTGAAAAATCAAGCAAAAGAAATATAATTTGCCATTTTCAGCCCCAAAAATAACTTTATCCCAAAATAAATTGCCGAAACACTAAACTCGAAAATTATTTTAAAAATTCGCCCATTAAAACAAAAATTTAGGTTAAAAAAATCTAAAATGAAAGGCAAACAATCAAAAACTTAGAAAATACTCTCAAAACAAAAAAAATCTCCCCTAAAATTCAACAATTCATGTTAAAAATTTAGTGTATAGACCAATCAAAAATTCGCTCGTTAAAATTAATAATTAAGATGAAAAAACTAAAAAAATCAAAAAATGAAAAATGTTGACTAAAAAACCGAAAATTTCAAGAAAGTATTAAAATAGAATTAACCAAAATCAAAATATTTTGGCCAAAACCTCTAAAAATTAGAACAAAGAAATAAATAAAAAAAGCAGACCAAACATCTAAAATATATGCAAAAAAAAATCATGGTCTAAAAAATAAAAATATGCAACCTAAAAATTAAAGAAAAATAATTTGCCTTTTCAGTCCCAAAAATAACTCTAGCTCAAAATAAATTACCAACCGGAAATGCGAAAAATGCTTAAAAAAAGGACAAAAAATAAAAAAATATCAGCAGAAAAATCGTGCATAGAAATGATTCATTCAGGTTGAAATATAGGGCAAAAAATAAAAAAATTCGGACCTAAAAATAAAAAAATGTCGACCAAAAAATGAAGAAAAATTAGTTCAAAAGATTTAAAATTTATACTTAAAAAAACGAAACTGCAGGTCAAAAATCTAAAATATAGGTCAAAAAAAATCAAAATCCAAGCTTAGCGATAAAAAATACAAAAAAAGATGAAATATTTAAAATAAGTAAAATAATTTATTTACGGGCAACAAAATGCCAGTAGTAATATTTATTTTCTCTGTTACGAAGTACGAGAAAGTATTGTGATCATGATTTTTTTTCAATATTTTTTTACGGAAATATCCGTTTTGGGGTCCCTATATCCCATTTCAACAATTTCTGGAAAAATATTGTTTTTTACGGATTATTGTTTTATTATTTGTTCTAATTGGAAATATTAAATAATGTTTCCCCATTAGAACACCTACAGACCGGTTTTGACATTTCAGGTCTCACCATTGTAGTTAGTTGCTGACGTGGAAACGGAAATTACTATTGGAATATATGTAAATATTCCAAATACCGTTAAAAGTAGAAAATACAAAGTAGCGGCATCTATTGCCTGGAAGTTGTACTAAAGTCGGATAATTTATATTGGTCACTCAGTTTGGGTTTACTACAACATGCAGGCAGTAGATTCCGCCACTTTGGCGTTTCTACTTCTAATAGGAAATATTTAATATCCGCTTTTTTCAATTGAAGCGGATTGAATTTTTGAAATTTTTTAATTGAATTAACCACTTCGCGCTCATGCTGCTTTGATTTAATCCCAGGTTTGATGAAAAATTACTTCTTTGTTGTTGTTAACTTTTTCTACGAAATATGATTTCACTATCACAAACTTTCCCATTTATGCAAAAAATATGAAAAAATATTCCATAGATGGCGCTAAAGAAGTATGTTTTTTTGTACAATGTTTTTGTATTCATTTTTTGCTTGTTGCCACATGTGGCGAACCTGGGCGTGAAGAGGTTAATAGATTACATTTTAATTGTTCTTTAGATCATTTCAATTTCGTTAATTGTGTGCTTGAATATTCATCTCGTTATTTCTCATGAAAGAAGTAAAACTAGTGAAGAGCTTTGTGCCTTATTTTGTCAAATTAAGTAGTGCTTTTTGGTTATAATAAATAAAAAACTTAAATTGTAAATTGTTACTAAGCTCAATAGTTATTATTTTATAATACATATTTAATAAATTTGGGAATAATTTTAGCAGGGTGGCCAATTTCATTGAATAATTTCTTAATTTAAAATTCAAACATTGTTTATTTTATTAAAACAATCAACACATCTACATAGCTGTAATGCAAATAACAACAATGCTGGATTAATAGCTAGTAAACATAATAATACTGGTACTAATCCTATAAACATTTGGTTTTCAAATAAATAGTGCTGCTTCAAGTAGTGGACAATAAATAAATAATTTAATAGTTTTAAATATCATAAATAGGTGTTCATATTTGGTCGTTGTTCATATCACTTAGGGCTGGTAGCCTGGTTGCAGACCCAATGGAAGAGGCATTTCGAAGCTGCGCCCGTACCCGGAGTACCCATGGCCACCGTGTTCTTCGTGAGAAGACGAATGGGAATTTGAGTGTGAGTAGACCGGTTTCGATACTATTTCGTAGGTGGTTTGTTTTCCGCCTCCTCCCGCTAATGATTTCAGGCCGATGATTGCTGATAACATCAGGGAGATCATGCCCGTCATCAAGGCTTTTCCCGCCAGGGCTGCCAAGCCACCGAGGGCTAAGGCGAAGAGGGTACCTTTCATCATGGCACCGGCGGCCAGAAGAGCACCGCCCATACCTCCCTTACGTCTGCGCTTACGTGCTTCGACATCGCCACCACCTTCAGCGTCGAAGAAGTTGAGCTTGATGGAATGACTGTTGAGGTAGCTCGTGACTTTTTTCATCAAAAAAGCATCGAGCCTGGCGTCTGGATCATTCGGGAAGTCTCTCGCCAGTTCGGCAACCATGTCAGCGGTGTTGGCTTGATCACTTCGGTTTTCGCGAACTACGGACACACCGGGATACACACTGTAATCATCGTTTTCGTTAAGCTTGTCAACCCATGATATGATATCCAGTTTTAAACAGGTAGTCGTATAGGAGTTAGCACAGTCTCTGGAGAATGCTCTTTTGGTTTCACTTTTTTCACTTTTAACGGTGGTGGTGTCTTCAGCCTTGGTAGGGCTGAGGATGCACACTGCGATAACTAGTGGTAAGTACCTTGCAAACATTTTGCTATGAGGTGGTGTGATCGAATGATGCATCTACCAAGGTGCATGTGGTATATATACTAGTTGCAAGTGCATAAAAATAGTGGTGTTTTTTTCAATTGCATCAAAGCGTGCATTTAGTGGAGCAAGAAGTAAATGCAAGCGACAGGAAAATTTGCACGTAAACGGAGAGAACATACGGGCGACTTTAATAAGCCTAACCACACTGTCTCTCTCCTCTATACTTTGCAATCTTTTTAATAACTGTTACGTTAGATGCACTCCATGGAAGCAAATATTAATTAAGCGTTGCACTTGAAACATTCACTTTTTGCACGAATCCCTGATGAGTCGGGATATCTATAATTCCTTCCTGCGGTCATCTAATTATTCGTCAGATTAAAAGAGCATGAAAGTATGGCAAGACAATCGCTCTAATTTATTGAGGCTGTTCCACATTTTCTATCTCCGAATGGTTTTATTTCTTATTTTCACAAATTATATTGATACCGAAGACGCATGATCCGGGTCAAAACCAAAGACAAAACCTATGGTTAGTTAGAAACCGCAGGTTCTCATTTGATTTAACACTCTAAAACAGATGTAAACTATCTATTTAAAAATAAAATATTGTTTAAAAAATTAAATCTAATTTTTTTTATAAATTGCACCTAATTAATATAAAATAAATGTGTAACTAACATAGTTCTGTGTGTTCGTGAGAGAAGCTAATTAGATAAATTCATTCTGTGTGACAACCGTAATTCTTCTAGCGGAATCTGCGATTTCGCTCCGTTTCCAAACATAATTGTCAGGTAAGTAAATTAAATTTATTATACTAATAAATTAAAATAACGATAGATTAATCAATTATAACATGTTAATTGAAAGAAGATTAATAATATAATCAAGAGTAATTTGTTTGCTTTAAACAATATTCAGAGATAAAGTATTTGGTATTTACATTAAATTAAGTGATATTTTGTTACGTTAAATACGTCCTAGATGTCTAGAATAATTGTTTTAAAATTCCGCAAAAACGTAATGAAATTCATTTCCATTTTATTATACATTCGTGATTTTTTAAATAATAAATTAACACTAAATTATTTTATCATTTTGAAATTTCTGCAATGATTAAAAGATGGGGCATTTTACTTTTTAGGTAAATTAAATCACAATATTTAGAGAGAGAGAACATCTTTATTTAGACAAAACATTGAATATTTACAAACATTAAAAAGCGAAACATTTAGGAATGGGTGTTAGTATGTCCGTTTAATTGAAAGATTTAGATTTAACCAAATATCTTAACTCGAATATTACGGTTAGTGTCGATCCAAAATAAAATAAAAAACAATTTCTTAAAACAATTAAAAAATTGTCGTCGATTTTAGGACGAAACAGATTACGTACAGTCACGAACAAGTTTACTTATTCCTATTTTTAATCATTTATACCAATGAGAGACAAATAGATGGCCCATGAATTTATTTCAGTTTTATTAAATTTTATCCAAAATCTATATTTGTTTTTCAAATTGAACTTTAATTCAATATTTTTTTATTTATCTTTTCGCTGTTATAAATGGTCAGCGTGCAGCGCATATACCGTGAGATCAAAAAGTCAAAAATAGTTGGTAGCCCTTAAAACATAAGGTAACCAACATAAGTTCAGTGGCGTTACTAGTAATGGGAAAACAGCTAGACAATGAATCTAAACTGCACTCTGTTCAATTTTACTTAAATTTTGAATTATAGGGATTTTCAGAAAATGCGCTGCCAACTATTTTAGACTTTTCGATCTCACGGTGTTTGCTGAAGTTGTCTATAAATGCTTAGATAAAGGAATGCATGTTGCTGGGCTTTTTTTCTCTTTACCGAAAGCCTTTGACTACCTAGAATTGAAATTCAGTATTGAAAAATCCGAGTCATCGCGTTTTTGGGTAAAAATATAGCGGTAGAAGATTATGTGTGAATTTTTACATTCACACGTAAACTTCTCCCGCTTAATAACAACCTTAGTATGTTAGATATTTTGTCTGCCTTTCCACAGCATTATGTTCGGTGTACCTCATGGCTCAATTCTGGGGCCACTAATATTTTCTATTTTTATCATTAATTTATCCAATGGTTTTATACGCTGACGACAACTCAACTGTTGACAATTTTATGTTACTTTGATTGTTGTGCTATTTGGAACAAGCAATGTTGTGGCATTAGCAATGAAAATGGTGCTTTTTTAACGCATAATTGTGTTATTTGTGAAATAATTATTTTGAAATGTAGCCGATATATCGTTAAAAACAATGAATATATTCATGACATTCTCAATTTTTTTTGTATATATACTGTGAAATGTGGTCTATGGTTAAAAACAACTAATCTCATTTACTTTTTACTTCTGGTTTGATCGGTAAATTTTTACATAGGACACCTAGTATTGTTTTACATTTTTGGATGCAGACAAAAATATACCAATAAAAATATTTTTAAATGGGTACTTTTTCGAATGCAGAATAAAAAAATAATCATAAGAAATGTTAATAATTGTATTATTCCGCACACATAAAAACAACGAATCTATTCATGATACTCTCATTGTTTTTTCACTTCTGGTTTGATCGACATTTTTTTTAATGAGACACCCAGTACATTTTCAGATGCAGAATAAAAAAATACCCATAAGAAACTTTACAATTTGATTATCCGGAAGATAATAATCCACAAAAAATGCCGTTATTGCATTCATTTTCAGCGCCGGAAAAGCGATTGCGAGAGTCAAGCAACGTTGATCAAGGTCTATAAATGGGTAGCTGACTGGTATCATTCGCCATTAGGATGCAACTAATAGCTCTTCAGAGAGACGGGTCAACCTTCTGGTATCACAAGCCCAGTTACACACAAATCCACACAGCTGAAGAATCTCGAGATCGATGGCCAGTAAAGCAAATTGCCTAACAAACACGACTACTAATAATACACTAAATAAAAAATGGTGATGTGGCCATCATGATACTTTCTCATATTTTATGGTGTAATAGTTATTTATATTTATATATTCAGTTTACTCAAAAACTAGAGTGATTTCGAAAAAACGTATTTTTTATAAGTTGTTCATTTTGGTATTCTCCTCAATTATTGATTATATAAATTTGATATAACTATTCTTCTTCTACTTCTATTTGCTCTACAAATCTGGATGGGTTTTGGCCTGCTCTACCATGCGTCTCCAATCTTCTCTATCCTCCACACGTCTCCTCAATTCAATTATATACATTGTCCCTAGGTTCTCCATTACTTCGTCCTCCCATCTCTTTCTCGGCCTTCCTCCAGCCCTTGCGTGTACCGGATTTCATTGTGTCATTCCTCTCTTCCTCTCTCCATTCTCATCGCAGTCTCTGTGCTTTGATAAATCTTACAATATCCGCCACTTAGTTAACTCATTTAACTCATAGTTCATGCGTATTCTCTATGTATTGTCTTCCTCCTGCGTTGATCCAAATATCTTCCTCAGTATTCTTTTTTCCGTTCTTCTTAGCTTGATTTAACTATTGTCGTTTCATAATCAGAAAACAAAAATCTAGTTAAGGTAAACACCCACTTCCGGCGCACGAAATTTTGCCAAAAGCTTTGGATTGCCAAATAAGACTTATGTTCAAAGTTTCATGTCAATTGCTTTATTAGTTTTTATTTTATCGAATAATATTATCATGTCAATAACTCCTTAACAACGAGTTACGTTAAGGTACCTTTAACAACACTAGTGTTGTTAAATTTATCTTAACGCAACTTGTTGCTATGGAGATATTGGCATACAAACATTATTTCGCCTATGGCGTTTTTCATGAAACATTTTTCTTATTAAAAAAAAAAAAAATAGAAATAGGATAAAATAAACCGTGTTATGACACACGTAACGTTATTTGTTTTTACATTACTCGAGAATTTAAAACTTTTCTCTCGTAATGTAAAAATCTTCATTACGTTTCATCCGAGTTTACGCAACGCTCGATGTACACTTAAAATATGATTTAAATTGAAAATAAACCATGAAAGCGTAAATATAAATGATACCATCAAGTCGGAGAAAGTAACATGATGGCCACATCCACATTTTTTAAAATAGCCTTTAGGGACGACCTCAAACGGATATTTTCGGAAAAAAAAGTTTTTTCAAAATCACAATATTTTCTTGTACTTCGTAACGGAGATACTAAAAAGACTGCCGATAGAGAAGTAAAATCAAGGTATGTGTGAGAACAATTTCAAATTTGAATAAAAGAGACGAAAAATAGCCTAAATATATGAATATTCAGCCTGTTCGTGACTCTGCGACATTAAGTCTTACTAAGACTGCAAACAAATAACTTATTGAAACAACTACTTCCCTAGCCAAGGAAATCCCTAGTAAGCTGCACGAAATGCAGGTGATGTTATTATAACTCATAAAAATTGCTGAAATAGTAAATAGTATTTTTGGACTATATAATGGTCAAAGTGCCCCATCAAATTGAAGATTTCTAAAATTTAAGGAAACTGGTTCGATTTTGGACAATAAGTCACCCATGCATCCTCGTAACGGACGTTTACTCGAAAACGCAGTAACAGTGAGATAAAGTGTTTCTGAAACCCCATGAAACATCAATTTCTCATCCATCACAAGTAGGGGTCCTAAGAGTTTGAAGCTTCGCAACTTTGAAGCTTCGAGAAATCCGAAGTTAGAATATCGAAGTTTTTGTATGCTTCAAAGATTCCGAGAATCGAAGATGCGAAGATTCGAAGTATCGAAGGTGTAAAGTTTCGAAGTTTCTGAATATTTCAATCCCAAAACCCTGAACAGTCGAAGATTTAAACTTTTATGTAATTTTAAAAATGTTTACTTAATTAAATAAATCAAGCCAATGTATTGGCAAGGTTAAAAACGATACCATATCTTGCAAAATTCATCGTTTTTATTGGTTTTGATATAATTTGATATGCATTAACTTTTGTTTAATCCTGCTATTGCGAAAAGAAAAGCTTTACTTTTCTTAATCCACTCAATCAATTTCTAAGGAAACAAGTGAGTGAAAGTACTTTCACTCACTCTAACATTGGATATAGTACAAAAAGTGTTATTATCTTGTTATTTGCATATTTAATGGACAGAATTAAACAACCATCACATTTTCATAATCTGTTACAAATTAAACACTAATTTTTCATTTGAGGCATGTCAACGACATATCTACCTTCCGAGTATTCCTTGTAATATTAGAGATAAATATACTTCACGTTTTATTTGATACACCTTATGTGCAGTATTAAACAAAATTCTATACAGCACAAAACTATCATTTAATACAAATTTACAAAACTTTGATGCTTCGAATCTTCGAAAATTCGAATATTTGAAACTCCGAATATTCGAAACCTCGAATCTTGTAAACTTTCAATATTCAAAACTTCGAATCTTCGAAACTTCGATTCTTAGAAACTTCTAAACTTCGAAACTAAAAATTCGAAAATTCAAAAACTCGAATCTTCTAAACTTCGAAACTTCAAGATTTGCTATGAATTTTTGAAGCTTCGATCTTTTGAAATTCGATTCGAAATTGTGCTGACAAGCTTGCGGTTATTCTACTTAATTCAAATTGGCCCGAATAACGGACCTATACGTCTATCGTATATAATACCAATAAATGCATTGAGATCGATATATTTTGCCCTTTTCCACTCCATGTTTTGTAATGGTTTGCTCGCATGAGGCCACCAGGCTATCCTAGCGCGCTTATTTACAGCACAAAGAGGAACGATTAGAGCTCTAACAAGGCTAGGTTACAGGGATGACTGAAGCAGAACATTTACAGGTTTGTGAATTCTTACCCTACCTTGCAGTTACTTTGTTGAATCTTTATCCTATATATGCACTAACATCTGAAAACAGGTCACAGCGACATACATAATTATCCTACCAGGTCGGGCCAACACCTACGCCCTAATTTTTTGCGTTTATCAAAATCAAAATATTCCGTTTCTTATTATGGTCCCAGATTCTTTAGCTTATTGCTGGGATCAATAAAACAGATGCCTGTAAAAAAATTTAAAATTGTATTAAAACATTATCTGGCCAAGAAAGCTTTCTATAGCCTAGAATAATGTTTTACTAATGATTATACAGAGTTAGTATAGTCTACTATTAGGAGATTCCTAATGTTACTTCATGCTGTCTAAATTGCTTGGAACTATACCTGTACGTTTGTACTTTTCAGCCTCATTTTTAAATTTTATTTTAATGTTTTATTAATAATATGTACTTTACTTTTTCTTAAATTTTGTTTCATGTCTTTACTGTAGATTACATTATAGACATAGTTAACACAGCTTATGTGGTAAGTAAAACACGTGTGTTTGAGAATTTTCACAAATTTTTAATGTCGAACACTGCGACATATGTTTCGCCACACAGTGGCTTCATCAGGCAGATGATCAATTTGATGATCCATCTGCCTAATGAAGCTACTGTGTGGCGAAACATTGGTCGCAGTGTTCGACATAAAAAATTTGTGAAAATTCTCAAGCACACGTGTTTTACTTACCACACACATTATGGAATTTCACCAAGTAACCGCCTCATCAATTCAATATTTAATGAAGCTTATATATTTTGTAACATTCTAAATTGATTTGAGGTTGCCTCTAATTTATTTATTATTCAAAATTGACCTGTGTAATCTTCGGCATTAGCACCAATAAACCATTTATTTATTTATAAATTGAAAATCTTCGAAGAAAAATTCCAACCCAAGTCATAAGAATTAAACATTACAAGAAGCACAGCGAATTCTCGTTTAAGAACTGAATCTGCATGCCTATAAAATCAAATAGACCCAAGAGCTCAAACCAGCAGACCATTTTAAGCAAAGAGAATTTATTTATTGGTTGCTGGAACATCAGCAAGTAAATAAAAAATGGTGATGTGGCCATCATGTTACTTTCTCCGACTTTATATTTACGCTTTCAAGGTTTATTTTCAATTTAAATTATATTTTAAATGTACATCGAGTGTTTTGTAGACTCGTATGAAACTGACGTTTAAAACATCAAAATTATGAAGGATGGAAAAATTATACTTCAAATTTAAAAACTCAGTTTACTGAAAAAATTTAAAAAAATTTAAAAAAACTTATTCTTTATAAGTTGTTCATTTTGGCATTCTCTATAATTGTTATTAACATAAATTTGCTGTAACTATTATCCTTTCATAATTATAAACCAAAAATGAAAAAAAAAATAATACATTTTTTTCGCCAATAAAAATGATTTTATGAAAAATATTTTCGAGAGAAAGATGTTCATTTTCGTATTGTGTTCAATATTTGTTTAAATATTTTTGTGATATTTTTCATATTTAAAGAAATATGGGGAAAAAACAAAAAACTGTTAAGGTAAAAACCCACTTCCGATGTACGAAATTTTACCAAAAGCTTTCCAGTTCTTCGGGTTATCAAATAAGACGTATGTTTAAAGTTTCATATCTATTACTCTATTAGTTTTTGAGATACAGCGCGCACTGACAGCCAGACACATACACACAGACACAATTTTTTTTTTCCAGAAATTGTTGAAATAGCATCTAGGGTCTCCAAAACGGATATTTCCGTAAAAAAATTTTTTGAAAAAAATTCCACGATCACAATACTTTCTCGTACTTCGTAACGGAGAAAGTAAAAAAATCAAATAAAATCGCGCATTTTCTACTTAATGGATACATAAATGAGTAAAATTGTTGCATTTGGGGTACAGAGAAACCTAGAGATTTAAGAGAAGCCTATAAATCCACCAAGCATCACTGTTTGATGTGCTCTTTGGGCTGCAAGAATATTGAGTCCCATTTCTTTGAAAATTAGGTTGAAAATGCGGTTACTGTGAATGGTGACCGTTACAGAACAATTACAAATAACAGATTAGATGCAGCTACTAATATCACCATGTTTAATATTTATTTTTCTGCTTTCAAAAAGTTATTGTATTCTATTGATTTGTATTTATTTTGTAATTGAGTTGTTTTTATTATTATTGCTTTCCTTTTATTTGTTGTTTACTCTGTGTATTTAATTTATATTATAATTGGTTTATAAAAAGGTTCGTAGCGTACATGAATAAATAAATAAATCATAACCAAATTCCTTTGGCCGGAATTGATTGATTTGGATCATGAGACGTTTGGTTTCAGCAAGTCGGCGCAACATGTCACATGCGCATGAAATTGTTGAGCTTTTTCAAAGAAAATTTTTTGGTAGTGTAATTTCAAGAATTGCGAATCAGAATTGGTCAGCATGTGTTTTTATTTAAGTTTATTCAGCTTAAAATGGAGATCCAACGTCATAATCGAACCAGAATTATGCAACGATGTTGAATCTTAAATTTCATCAAAAGTTTGCAATTAGAGCCGCAATGCGCATTCATCCGAAATTTTATTCCATACAGAATCCGAACATGCGCTTTGCAATCATTTTTCAAATAACTAATGTGTTTAATTCTCAAGAAATAAATCCTGCGCTCTTGTGATGATATTTGCGAGTATATTGTTTAAATTTGTCATTAATAATTTGTGGTTTTTTAACTCAGCGATTATGAATTAAAATAAATGTGGATGAGTATAATAATTGTCTTTTGTTCACGAAAATGTTATAATGTGCGCATTATTTAATTCCACGGGCAGAATTAATGGGGTACATTTAACACTCAATTTCTTAAACACGCACACGCATTTGCGTGTTTAATATGATTATTAAACACGCCAATTTGCGCTTTAATTCACAGAACGCGGTTTATGATAATATTTTGTTTACCCTGTTTAATACTGATTTTATTTTTTTTCAATTGTAATTGTAATTGTAATTGTACTTTAATTTCGATTTTAATTTTGATTTTGTTTTTGTTTTTTTTTTAATTTTGATTTTGATTTTAATTATGATTTTGATTTTCGTGAACAAAGTATAGTGTACAACTCGCATATAATGGCTATTAATCACTCAAACGATTTGCTCCACTCGCCTACGGCTCGTTCAGCAAATATCGTTCTCGTGATGAATAGCCATCATTATATGCTCGTTGTACAATATACTATTATTTTTATAATTGGAGGTAAATTTTCTGTGGTTAAATGCATTCAGGCTAGATAAAAACACTTTTGCGTCGATTGTGGCACTTTTTGAATTTTATAAGAAATGTCATACTGAAGATACATTATAAATGGCGAATGGTGTCAGGCAATCTCCTCTCCTAACGACTCATCAACTATACAGTTTTACACAACAGAAACGCATGCACTGTTTCGTCCTATGCGTGTAAAGTTTAATTTATTTTTTTTTAAATTTTTATTTATATATTTTTTTAGCAACAATCTACTGCAGTGTATTTTTCTAGATTTTGTGTTGCTATTTTATATTCATCACAATCAATACGAATAAAATTCGCCTATAGTACAGTGTGTTTCAAAAAGAAATTAATTGCAGTCGCCTATGCATTGTTGACAAAAAATTATGTAAATTAATATTACAACTTTACATGTACAGGACAAACATCTTAGATCAAATAAACATTTAGATTAGACTTAATTTCTAAGGAAATTTGTGTTTTATTTATCTCTATTTAGATTACGTTTCTCATTTTTTAACACTACATTATCTCCACATTACAATTGCCTCCATAGGTATACAATCATGAAATGGTCACATTAAATGTTTACACATATTTTATTTAAACACAATAAATATAAACTATAAATAACATTAGTACTGCGAAATAGTATGGTACCCAGAATTAAAATTCGGATAATCAACACCAGATCTACTCCAATGCGGCGCTGAAAACTGCGGCACGACTTCGTAGCTGACCTTCGAAGACGAGTGGTTCTCCAAGAGGCTCTTGAACGCAGTGGCCGCAGAAAGCACCAGCGCAATTAGTCCGGCGGTTAATCCCTTGAAGGCCAAAAGACCAACGATCGTCAACATTATGGGAACCTGAATCGACTTCTGGAGGATCATGAGGATGACGAACGGCAGGACGAATCTCTTCAGTTTACTGCTCCTAGCGCCTGCAACAAGTTCAAATTCGCGGAGATTAATTAACGACAGAAGCTTAATTAGATCCTAATTAGGTGAAAGATGGAAATGAGTCGAGCGCGCTGATTCGAATTAATGTAATTGGGTCCGTTTACCTGGTATTAAACTTAAAATCGTGTTATGTTCGTGCTTACGTCGCGTTACGGTAAATATGAGTAGTATCTTCAATTACTGGTCATTTCTGCAGAAGATTCGAGTAATAAGCGACGTGAAGCGAATGTTCCATAATGGTGTGCCGGTGGTGAGTAATTGAAATTATAAATTTATTTAATATAATGTTTTAAATTGACCACTCAGTAGCTTATATTAATGTTTCTCCTAAACTAAAAGTTGTTAATAAATTTTAAAATCGATTTTTAAAATTAATGATTTTCTGTGCATTGCAGGAAGTAGATATAGAAATTTGGCGAATAAAGACACTTGTTATGTTCCATGATTTTATTTTCAGTTTCCTGACACGTGTTTCGATCTTTACAGATTAGATTAGAATTAGGCCATTAGAGAATTTCTTCTGAATAACCAGCATGAGCTTATCTTCGACGAAAACATCATAATCGCGAGACTTACCAATAATATTGTACACATTTCCTTTGTGATTTAGTACCACCTTTGATAATGATCTGTATAGATCGAAACACGTGTCAGAAAACTGAAAATAAAATCATGGAACGTACCAAATATTTTTCCTCGCTAAATTTATATATCCGGTTGCATCAAGCATCAACCATATACAGGGTGTTCAATTTAAGTAAAGACATTGAAATATCTTGAAAACTACACATCGAATAAAAAAAAAATATAATTAAAATTTGTTCGCCTCTGAGGGGGACATCTAATGATATGAAACTCGACCCACTACCCTTAACCCCCTAGGGGGTAGGGGGTGAGAAATAGAAAAGTTAAATAGGAACCCCCATTTTTTGTACGGATTTGAATACTCCGGAAAAAAATAAGAAAGTTTTATCTCATTTTTTTTTGTATTCGTGACAGACGACGCTATAACACAGCCCCACAAAAAAAGTCCGGATCTGTAGCTTTTTATATCTAAATAAACGGAAGCTAAAAGTTCTCGTTTAGACTTTTTTGTAAATACGAACAAGGAAGGAATTAAAAGACAGTTTGTTATTAAATATTAACCCCGGATGTCTTCTTGTACATGAGAGGTATATTGTGAGGTCATTTACTCCCATGTTTATGTATGGGAGAAATGGTGTGCAATTTCTAACATTTGCTACCAAGACCAATAGTTATTTTTTGCCAACGAAAGTAAATATATTTTAATATTTTATATATTTATTCAAAAACCTCACGCTTTCATTTTCCGCAAACTTTTACTCTCATTGATAATCATCTGTTTAAATTCGTACTTATTATGATTTAATGATGCGAAAGTTTAAGACAATAGAAGTTTAGAACAATGTCTTTCAAATCATTTAGTTCGCCGTTATATTTACCTTAATCTGTTTTGTTTGTATTATTTAATCTGGGAATAATGAAAATTATTAAATTTCTGCAACAATTAGTTTTCGAATAATGTATTCTAGCGAATTGTTTGTCTATATTTATCCAACAATTTTCCGGGTGGTAACTCAAAACAAATAGACAACAGAAATTAATTATTATTAAAATTGGAGTTACTCTCATAATATCACTTCAAGTTTTTACAAAAATATAAAATTACATGCAGGAAATTTTGAATGAAATAGTTTTCGATATAGAGGGTGTCCCATATTAAGATTCCACCCCAAATATCTCGAAACCTGAGCAACATGGCGGAAAATGTTTTACGTGAAAGTTGTAGGGTTCGGAGGGGGGCATATGCTAGTGACCTTGAAAATGACCTTGGCGTGAATTTTCAAGGTCAAGCGAAGGTCAACTTTGATTTTTTAAATTAAACTCCCTATTTTTTATTACGGGATCGCATTCTACGGGAAGAAATACAAACTTTTTGTAGGAACGTATTTTTCTAAATGCGGTTTTTAAGAGTTTTTTCACGAATTTTATCCGTCATGTTTGAAATCTCAGATGAATCGAGGCTGTGATTCATGCATTACCCTCGGCATTGGCGCGGAGGTTGCCGATGGGACTTTTCACATCATTGGCCCTGAAAAGGTTCATCTCGTTCTTAGATCAAATGCTCGATCAAGTGTCCATCCTCGTCAAAGCACTTCTGTACCCGCTGGCGAAAGTTTACTTGAACATTTCGAAGGGTTTGGATGGAAATTGCTCGAAATGCAGCCCTAATCCTCTTCTTCATGTTCTGCACTGTTTTGGTACTAATTAATTGAAAAGTTTGTATATTAAAACGAAAAAACGAAAATCTTCAAAAATCCATATCTATTGAAAATTGTTGAATTTACAAAAACCAAATTGATTTTGAATAAGGTATACTTCGGCCATTAAGGATGATTTTTATGGAATTTTGTCTGCGCGTTTTATATTTTTTCTGCTATGTTTTTTTTCAAGTGCACAAAAAAAAATTCAAAAAATCATATCTCCATTAAATATTGTCGAATTTACTAAAACCAAATTGATTTTGAAATTACCTTTACTTCGGCCATTGAGTATGATTTTTAGGAATTTTGTCTGCACGTTTTATATTTTTTTCTGAGATGTTTTCATTCCAGTGCACAAAAAGATAAAATTAAAATTTTCAAAAATCCATATCTCCATTAAAACTTATTGAATTTACAAAAACCAAATTAATTTTGAACAAGAGATTCTTCGACCATTGTGGATATTGTTTTAAGGATTTTTTCTACGCGTTTTATATTTTTTTCTGCGATGTTTTCATTCAAGTGGTTAAAAAATAAAAACTAAAATATTCAAAAATCCATATCTCGATTGAAAATTGTTGAATTTACAAAAACCAATTTGATTTTGAAATGACCTATACTTCGGCCGTTGAGTATGATTTTTTATGGAATTTTGTCTGCGCGTTTTATATTTTTTTCTACAATGTTTTTATTCAAGTGCTCAAAAAAATAAAATTAAAATATTCAAAAATTCATATCTCTATTAAAAATTGTTGAATTTATAAAAACCAAATTAATTTTGAATAAGCGATTCTTCGACCATTGAGGATATTGTTTTAAGGAATTTTTTCTACGATGTTTTTAATCAAGCGCTCAAAGAAAATAAAATAAAATTTTCAAAAATTTATATCTCCATTAAAAATTGTTAAATTTACAAAAACCAAATTGATTTTGAAATTACCTTTACTTTGGCCATTAAGTATGATTTTTTTATGGAATTTTGTCTGCGCGTTTTATATTTTTTCTGTGATGTTTTCATTCAAGTGCTCAAAAAATAAAACTAAAATTTTCAAAAATCAATATCTCCATTAAAAATTGTTGAATTTACAAAAACGAAATTAATTTTGAATAAGAGATTCTTCGACCATTAAGAATATTGTTTTAAGGATTTTTTTCTACGCGTGTTATATTTTTTTCTGCGATGTTTTCATTCAAGTGGTCAAAAAGATAAAATTAAAATTTTCAAAAATCCATATCTCCATTAAAAATGGTTGAATTTACAAAAACCACATTAATTTTGAATAAGCGATTATTCGACCATTAAGGATATTGTATTAAGGAATTTTTTCTACGCGTTTTATATTTTTTTCTGCGATGTTTTCATTCAAGTGCTCAAAAAATTTAAAACGAAAATCTTCAAAAATCCATATCTTTATTGAAAATTGTTGAATTTACAAAAACCAATTTGATTTTAAAATTACCTATACTTTGGCCATTGAGTGTGATTTATTATGGAATTTTGTCTACGCGTTTTATATTTTTTCTGCGATGTTTTAATTCAATTGTTCAAAAAAATAAAATTAAAATTTTTAAAAATTAATATCTCTATTAAAAATTGTTGAATTTACAAAAACCAAATTAATTTTGAATAACCGATTCTTCGACCATTGAGTATATTGTTTTAAGGATTTTTTTCTACGCGTTTTATATTTTTTCTGCGATGTTTTCATTCAAGTGCTCAAAAAGATGAAATTGAAATTTTCGAAAATCCATATATCCATTAAAAATTTTCGAATTTACAAAAACCAAATTAATTTTGAATAAGCGATTCTTCGACCATTGACGATGTTGTTTTAAGCATTTTTTTCTACGCGTTTTATATTTTTTTCTGCGATGTTTTCATTCAAGGGCTCAAAAAATTAAAGTGAAAATCTTCAAAAATCCATATCTCTATTGAAAATTGTTGAATTTACAAAAACCAAATTTATTTTGAATCAGCTATACTTCGGCCATTCAGGATGTTTTTTTATGGAATTTTCTCTGGACTGTTTATATTTTTTTTTCTGCGATGTTTTCGTTCAAGTGCTCAAAAAAATAAAACTAAAATTTTCAAAAATCCATATTTCCATTAAAAATTGTTGAATTTACAAAAACCAAATTAATTTTGAATAAGCGATTCTTCGACCATTCAGAACATTGTCTTAAGAAATTTTTTCTACGCGTTTTATATTTTTTCTGCGATGTTTTCATTCAAGTGCTCAAAAAATTAAAACGAAAATCTTCAAAAATCCATATCTCTATTGAAAATTGTTGAATTTACAAAAACCAAATTGATTTTGAATCAGCTGTACTTCGGCCATTGAGGATGATTTTTTATGAAATTTTGTCTGTGCGTTTTATATTTTTTCTGCGATGTTTTCGTTCAAGTGCTCAAAAAATTAAAACGAAAATCTTCAAAAATCCATATCTCTGTTCAAAATTGTTGAATTTACAAAAATCAAATTAATTTTGAATAAGCGATTCTTTGACCAATAAGGATATTGTCTTAAGGAAAACGAAGATCTTTTTTCTGCAATGTTTTCATTCAAGTGCTTAAAAAATTAAAACGAAAATTTTCAAAAATCCATATCTCTATTGAAAATTGTTGAATTTACAAAAACCAAATTAATTTTGAATAAGCTATACTTCGGCTTTTTTCTAGGCGTTTTATATTTTTTTCTGCGTTGTTTTCATTCAAGTGCTCAAAACATTAGAACGAAAATTAAAAAAAATCCATATCTCTATTGAAAATTGTCGAATTTACAAAAACCAAAGAGATTTTGAATTAGCTATACTTCGGCCATTGAGGATATTTTTTTATGGAATTTCGTCTGCGCGTTTTATATTTTTTTTCTGCGATGTTTTCATTCAAGTTACTACAAAATTATGTACAGTACGATTATTCACAAAATGAAAAAAAAAACAATCTAATAAAAACCAGCATCGCGTTACAATCCAACAAAGAAATTCACAATTACCAAACAAGAAGGAAAACTTAGAAAAGAAAAATTCACAACAAGAATACACAATCACAATCTTTAACAACGGATATCATAAGACGATATAATTAACTAAAAGACTATATAAAAGAAAACTAAAATACACTCCTTATAAATATAAATGACCAACTAAAATAAAAACAAAAAATTTAAAACAAAGAATCATCGTTTCGGATAACAACGTTAACACCAGATGGAACACCGCGTCCGCAAATCGCGAGGCGAGGGCAAAGGGAAGGAAACCTCTAAAGGAGTATTTGCAAAGTATAAAACTTATACTTTAAATTTCTAGATAACTGTAAGTTGTAAATTATAGGAAAAAAAATACATTTTCTTATTTTTTTTATTTTAATTATAGGTTAATGATAATAATTTGCCACCGCTGGCAATATCCATATCTTGTCGGTGTTAAAGCCACCCGGATTTGGTTCAGTGCAGCATTCAGGCAATAGATTCCGCCACTTTGGTGTTTCTACCTTTAACGGTGTTTGGAATACTTATATTCCAATAGTAATCTCCGTTTCCCCATCAACAACTAACTACACTGAAGGGTCAAAATCGGTCTGTAGGTGTTCTGATGGGGGAACAATACATTTTATAGGCTGAAAGACCACTGGTCAATTTCCAGTTGAGGTCATTTGTAAAAGTGTCTCAATAAATGTACTGTCTCTCTCTGTACATTTTATTTTGCGCCCTTGATACATAAATAACAATTTGTTCATAATTTGAAACTTCTCGAATAAAAATATTGTCTTGTGAGTCGGTATTTTCTTTAACATTGCGGCGTTCAAAGTGTTAAGTTTTCTCTTTTAAGAAATAATTTCATTGCCTGAAATAAGTATAGAGTACGTCTGAACACTTCGTTCATTTAATTTATTAGAACAGCACTAACTTCAAAATAATTACGAAATGAAATCATCACACAGAAATGGAAACAGAACGTACACACACTACATGATGAATTTTCCCAATTAACTACAGGAAAAAAATCGTTTAAAATAAAAAAAAAATAAGACTGTAAATTAGCCTGATTACAAAAGATGCAATTTTTGGCCCATTTTTTGGAACCATCGTTAACCATTGAAAACTGTTCTTGGGATATTTTAGAACCTGGAAAAAGTAATTATTTATCCACCGGATCCGGGGATATTGAAGGTGACCTTCACATGACTATGTTTTACAACAATTCATATCAATATATGTTTTAGTTTTTGAGATATAGCGCGTAAAAAAATACAGTCAACAGTGGGTATAACAAGCATACCGATGAAGGTCAAGACGGTGTGCAAAAATTAACAAGCATCCCAATTAAAGCCGAACGCAATTACCTAAACGCGAAAATATTCGTGTTGACAGTCCAGCGAGGAGATGACCATTTTGACCTGAAACGGCGCGTGAAATTGGGCGCGGTCCAATTTACCCGGGTAATTGGTCCACGGACCCTGGGCGATGATCTGGTGACCCACGCAGATCTAAGACACCAACGGGCGAGAAGAAGTGGAGGAATCGTTTTAAAAGACCGAACTTTCATTTGAGAGTACAAAGACAGACCGGAGAAAGTGAGTGCCTAAGCAAGAGGCCTTCGATGTCGGACGTTTCCACTCTTCCCGTTCGAAATTTTCTTCTCAGACGATCCTGCGATCTCGCCGGTTTAAAGTACAGTTTGTCATACATTTGTGATCTAGATTATGTTTTGTGGTAATCATTCAGTTTGCAAATAGATTTGTTTTCCGGAAGTTTGCGCAGACGCATTAAAATTCATTAACTTTCGCAGAATTAATACATTGACTTCGAATTAGAATAACTTTCTTCGTAATAACCATGTGTAGGGAAATCTATAAACAAAAAAAATATTATATTCATTGGGCTGAAAGATAGTACAGGTGACAGTCTTGTTTGTATGAAAATTAAATAAAAA
Source organism: Ocypus olens (assembly GCA_910593695.2). Classification (NCBI taxonomy): domain Eukaryota; kingdom Metazoa; phylum Arthropoda; class Insecta; order Coleoptera; family Staphylinidae; genus Ocypus; species Ocypus olens. The sequence continues at coordinate 13,050,148 of OU343055.1, read as the reverse complement.
ATATCAAAACCAAAAACTTTATTTATTCTCAAGAAATAAGTATACAGTACGTTTTTTTTATCGTGGGCCATAGGATTTTACATGTTAAAAATTATACCTTGTTTTAATGCATATTTCAACATATAATTTTAAAGCAAATTTTAGTCAGTAATAAATCAATTACTTTTATACAAGAATGCAATACATATAAATGAAAATATGTCAATATAATCCTGTAAATAGGCTGTCAATCAAGATAGTGCATATGTTATATTCATTACCACTTCGATCATCCACGAGGTGAAATTCTTTCTAAATCTATTTGATAAACGTTCATTTATTTTGTCTTCTCATAATTATGCATAACTTTCTAAACTCGTACGCTTAATTCAATGATAATTATTTCCGCTACGATAATTATAAAACACATAACAACCAATAATATGCAATGTTTTCAACTGTTGAAAGATAATAACAAACACAATACATCTATTCACCTCGACAGGATACAAACCCACGAAATGATCATTGCATGTCATTAACGTAACGCTGATCCTCAACTCCAATTCAAAATGTATTAACCTTTCTAAATCCAAATACACATTGCCGAGGAATTCAGGCCAACGTGTTGTCTAATTAACAAATTAATCGATTACATTAAGAATTAGAAGATGCAAACATGTCAGCAAATTTAATGAGGATAATCGTTTTCAAAATATACGTTTTATGATGGACCAATAAAAAAATCATAATCTAAAATTTCCGGATAATTTTTGATAAAGCAGCAATGTTTAAATGTGTACCACTGTTCTAGATTTTTCGAATATTCGTTATTACTCTAATAGCCTGGTTTCAATTTGGCTATACGAATTAGAGGATTTGGTTAATTTCATAATTAATTTTAATTGTGGACCGTTGATGGTATAAATATGGCACCGATCATTAAGAGTATTATATATAATTGGAAAAGTATGAAAGTTGAGAAAGTCAACGAGAGATTGACGTTATATGTAATAAATTGAGTTTGAAAAATGTCATCTAGATTTGCGAGGAAAGTGAGCTACAGATGTGTTTTTTTTGTATCGCGTGTAACTGTGTATATTTTTTGCGATTTGAGCTCAAAAATAAAATCATAGATCAAAACATTTTCTTCGTTAAGGACACAATTTTCAATGATATTAACATCGAAAGTGTTTTAATTTATAAATTAAGATGTATCCCGAATCAAAAAATTTAATTTTGTATAATGTTACGACCAATCTATGTAATTGCTTATTATGTAAAATAAAGAAAAAAATATTTAATTCATATAATGAGCAAGCCCGTTGCTTTATTCATGAATTTAGCAAATTATCTGCTGAAAGCGTGAATTGGAAAGATTTATTCCACAAAATGAACATTGTGATATACATCCATCTTGCGAATTTCAGAATTATTTTTAGCAGATTTTAGTTTACACCTTCCTGAAGAGCTTTGAATAGTTCCTACAAAAAAAATTATGGCATCGGGGCACTTCCTGAACTCAGTTTACTCAAAAACTAAAGCGATTTTATTAGTTGTTTATTTTGGCATTCTCTACAATTATTATTAACATAAATTTGCTGTAACTATTATCGTTTCAAAATTAAAAACCAAACCAAAAATGAAAAAAAAAATATTTTTTTTCGAATAACAATGATTTTATGAAAAATATTTTTAAACAAAATATGTTTGTTTTTATTTTTATTTCTTGTCTTCGATATTTGTTTAAATATTTTTGTGATATTTTTTATATTAAGAAATGGTGAGTGGCCATCATGTTACTTTCTCCGACTTGATTGAAAAACATTTTTTTTTTCTCGAATAACAATGATTTGATGAAAAATATTTTCAACCACAAGATATTCATTTATTTGTTGCCTTCAATATTTGTTTAAATGTTTTTGTGATATTTTTCATATTTAAAAAGATATTGAAAAAAACAAAACAAAAACAGTTCAGGTAAACACCCTCTTCCGGTGTACGAAATTTTACCAAAAGCTTTTCAATTCTTCGGATTATCAAATAAGACTAATGTTCAAAGTTTCATATCAATTGCTCTATTAGTTTTTGATATCCAGCGCGCAGAGACCTACAGACACACAGACACACACAAACACAGACACACATTTTTTTTTCCAGAAATTATTGAAATGGCATCAAGGACCACAAAACGGATATTTCCGTAAAAAAAGTTTTGGAAAAATTTTCACGATCACAATACTTTCTCGTACTTCGTAACGGAGAAAATAAAAATGGTGATGTGACCATCATATTACTCTCTCCAATTTTATGGTATAATGATAATTTATATTTATGCTTTCATGGTTTATATTCAATTTAAATGGCATTTTAAAAGTACATCGAGCTTTTCGCAGAATCGTGTCAAAATTATGTAAGATGAAAATGACAAATTATATTTCAAATTCTAACAATCTTAACCGTAAGTTTACTCGAAAACTAAAAAAACACAAAAATAAGTCTTGAGAAAGAGAGCAGAAAAAATATTTCTAAAGGAGCTCTCAAAAAGTCCTGAAAAATCCTGAAAAAAAAGTTATGTAAAAAGTCCTAAAAGGGACCTGAAAAAAGGCCTCAAAAAGTGCTGATAAAAAAATGATGAAAAACCAGTACCAAAAAAATAGGGCTCTTCAAAATTATTGAAAAGAAAATTCCTGGTAAAAAATAAACCTGACAAAAAAAGTTTTGAAAAAAAATCCTGTTCAAAATCCCCAAAAAGTCCTGAAAAAGCCTTAGAAAAGTACTCAAAAAGGCCTTAAAACGCTTGAAAAAAGGCCCAAAAAAAGTTCTACAGAACTGAAAAATAGTGCAGAAAAGAAACTCCAGAAATGAGTCCTAAAAAAAGTTCTGATAAATAGTCTTGAAAAAATGTCCGAAACAAATAGTCCTGAAAAAATTCATTAAAAAAACCTGAGAAATAATCCAGAAAGAGTCCTAAAAAGTTCCTAAAAAATGTCCCTAAGAAAGTTAAAAAAAAAGAAAATCCTTAAAAAAGCCCTGAAAAAAATGTCTTTAAAAAAGATCTGAAAAATAGAATAATTGTCCTTCATTAAAATTAAAAAAAATTCTTGAAAGAAATCCTGCAAAAAGTCCTGAAAACGGTCCTAAAAAACTCTTGAAAGTCTTAAAAAATGTCTTTAAAGAAGATATGAGAAAACCTTGAAAAAAGTCCGGAAAATATTTCTGAAAAAATTTGCAAAAAAAAGTTTATAAAAAGTCTTAAAAAGGACCTGAAAAAAGGGCTCAAAAAGTCCTGATAAAAAAATGATAAAAAACCAGTACCGACAAAAAATTCTGGAAAAACGGGGTCTTCAAAATTATTGAAAAGAAAATTCCTAGTAAAAAATAAACCTGACAAAAAAGTCTTGAAAAAAAATCCTGTTCGAAATCCCCAAAAAGTCTTGAAAAAGCCTTATAAAAGGCCTTAAAAGTCTTGAAGTCCCAATAAAAGTTCTAAAGGACTGAAACATAGTGCAGAAAAAAACTCCAGAAATGAGTCTTAAAAAAGTCCTTGAAAAAAAAAATCCCAAAAAATGTCCGAAACCAATAGTCCCGAAAAAAGTAATTAAGAAAAAACCTTAGAAATAATCCAGAAAGAGTCCTAAAAAGTTCCTCAAAAATGTGCCTAAGAAAGTTATAAAAAAAGAAAATGTCTATAAAAAGACCTGAAAAAGAGAAGAATTGTCCTGCATCAAGATCCCAAAAAAAAATCTTTAAAAAAATCCTGCGAAAAAGTCCTGAAAAAGGTCCTAAAAAAATCTTAAAAATGTCTAAAAAATACTAGAAAATCGGGCTCTTCAAAATTATTTAAAAGAAATTCTTAGTAAAAAATAAACCTGACAAAAAAAATCTTGAAAAAAAATCCTGTTCAAAATCCCCAAAAAGTCCTGAAAAAGCCTTAAAAACCTTGAGGAAGACCCAAAAAAAGTTCTAAAGGACTGAAAAATAGTGCAGAAAGAAACTCCAGAAATGAGTCCCAAAAAAATCCTTAAAAAAAATCCCAACCAATGTCCGAAACAATTAGTCCGGAAAAAAGTAATTAAAAAAAAAATACCTGAGAAATAATCCAGAAAGAATCCTAAAAAGTTCCTCAAAAATGTCCAAAGAAAGTTGAAAAAGAGAAAATGTCTTTAAAAAGACCTGAAATAGAGAATAATTGTCCTGCATCAAGATCCCAAAAAAATCCTGCGAAAAAGTCCTGAAAAAGGTCATAAAATAAGTCTAAAAAAATGTCCTGAAAGAAGATGTGAGAAAGCCCTGAAAAAAGTCCGGAAAATAATTTAGAAAAAAATCGCAAAAAGTCTTAAGAAAGTGCTTACAGAAAAGTCCAGAAAATATTTTGAAACCGAGCCTGAAAACATATTCTATAGGAAAGAGTTACATGAAATACATCAAAAAGCGTCCTAAAAAAGTGTCCTGAAAACAGTCTTTAAGAAACGTCGCGAAGAAAGAAGTCCTGACAAAAATTCCCGAAAAGAAAAATTGTGAAAAAATCCCAAAATGAGTTGAAAAAGGGTTTTGAGAAGAAGTCATGAAATAGGGGTTTAGGAATGTGTTGCAAAAGAGCCCTGAATAAAGTCCAGAAAATAAGTCCTGAAAAAAAAAAGTACAGAAAATAAAGTCTTGAAAAGAAAGTCCTGAATAAATGCCCCGAAAAAAAGTCCTAAAATAATAAATGGTCCGGAAAAAAAAAATCCTGAACAAATGTCCTTAAAAATAGTCTTTCATAATTTTGACGTTTTAAGTGTAAAATAAATCATGAAGTGTAAATATAAATAACCATCTACCACATCACCATTTTTCAATAATATTTTCAAGCCTTTATTTTCAGGACTTTTTAGCTCAGCAATTTTTCTAGAAAAATTGCTTTATTTTCAGGACTTTTTAGTCCTAGAAAAATTGCTGAGCTATAAAGTCCTGAAAATAAAGGCTTTAAAATATTATTGAAAAATGGACAAGTGGTAGATGGTTATTTATATTTACACTTCATGATTTATTTTACGTTTAAAACGTCAAAATTATGAAAGATGAAAATTACAAATTATACTTTAAATTCTAATAGTCAGTTTACTCAAAATCTAGAGAGGTTTCAAAAGAAACTTTCTTTATAAGTTGTTCATTTTGGAATTTTCTACAATTATTATTAACATAAATTTACTGTAACTATTATCGTTTCAAAATTAAAAACCAAACCAAAAATTAAAAAAAAATGTTTTTTTCTCGAATAACAATGATTTTATGAAAAATATTTTTAAACAAAAGATGTTTGTTTTTATTTTTATTTGTTATCTTCGATATTTGTTTATTTTTGTAATATTCTTCATATTAAAAAATGGTGAATCATTTATATTTATGCTTTCATGGTTTATTTTTAATTTAGATCATATTTTAAATGTACATCGAGCGTTTTGTAGACTGACGTTTAAAACGTTATAAAAATGGAAAAATTATACTTCAAATTCAAAAACTCAGTTTACTCAAAAACTAAAGAGATTTCCTAAAAAACTTATTCTTTATAAGTTGTTCATTTTAGCATTCCCTACAATTATTATTAATATAAATTTGATATAACTATTATAGTTTTATAATTATAAACCAAAAATAAAAAAAATATTAATACATTTTTTTCTTAAACAAAAATGATTAGATGAAAAATATTTTTAAACAGGAGATATTCAATTTTTTGTTGTCTTTAATATTTGTTTAAAAATTCAAATAAAAACGAATAATTTTGTTGGTATTACTTTATTAACTTGGAGTTACTATAGTTTCGAAAATTTTAGCTTGTCATTTTCAAACTAAAATTGTCGAAACTATAGTAACTACTCCAAGTTAATAAAGTGATACCAACAAAATTATTCGTTTTTATTTGAATTATTCAAAATTACTCCACAATTACTTATTTGTTTAAAAGTTTTTGTATTATTTTTTATATTTAAAAAAAATATTAGCAAAAAACAAAAAAACACTTCCGGTGTCGGAAATTTTACCAAAAAGCTTTTTAGTTTTTGGGATTATCAAATAAGACGTATGTTCAAAGTATCATATCAATTGCTCTATTAGTTTTTGAGATACAGCACAGACAGACACACACACAGACACAAAGACACACACAAACAGACACAAAGACACAGACACAACATTTATTTTTCCAGAAATTGTTGAAATGGCATCTAGGGACCCCAAAACGGATATTTCCGTAAAAAAAAATTCACGATCACGTTCTTTTAGAGAATTCCTTAAAAAAAAATTTAATGCAGGATATAATAAATTCTTGAACAGAAGTTTATATAGGTATACATATATACCAAATGTTAATTAGTTAATTAGTATTCATTATGTTTCATGCATTTTTTGGTTTTGATTTTTTGGCACCCTGATGTTACTAGAATATATTATTTATATTAATATATTATCATTTATAAACGGCTTCACATTGGGAAATGATAATATTCAAATTAGAACAACCCAACACAGATAATTCCTAATCAAAATCATTTAAAAATAATATCAATTAATTCGCGCTGCTTAAATGTAACGTTAATCGCTTATAATTGCTACGTTTTCTACAACCATTCCGAATATTTAGATTAATAGGTCTTCACCATTCAACAAACCAGTATACCTAACAAATCTTCAATCAAAACCATGGACGCTTCCACAATAATGAAGCAATTTTCTGGTAATTGCACCATATGGTTCCCTGTAAACCGTATTTTCCTCAATTACATCCTAATTACATGAAAGTACGACTGATCTAGTTTTGAAGATTTTTTTTTATAATATTTATTGCCGGCGCGATTGTCACACCTATTCGAAAGTGGGACATCTTGTGTGTAGCATCAATACGAATAATTTCTACATGATGTTCACTCATCTGCGAGTCGTAATGTGTATATAAAAGTGTTTTTGTTGTCACCGCAGGTAGTCATGTATCTGGCGATTGAGTCGCTTGTTAATGCCAAAGTATTGTTTCCGTCCAATAACGTCACATTCTCGGTGATGTTTTGAATTAATGATACATCCGAGTTAGTTTTGATTTTAATCCTTGCCTTTTAATTATCATTCTATAATTCGATAATAAATTAAGAATGTGTCATTACCAATTAGATGTTGATGATATCAAATAAAATAAAGTTACATTTTATGACTATTCGTAGTTTTTATAGCTATTCATATAACGAGAATGTTATGCGTCACCTAAAAAAATTTCGAGATTATTATAAATCGCAAATATTCGAGTTATATATTCAGTTATAATATAATAAGTGTGGAAATTATACCATTGCAATTTTTTTTTCAATAAAATCACGAGTTATAATTTTTTAAAGTCCCTTTAATAATTCAAATAGGAGTAAATTTTATTGGCAGCATGGAATAAGCCAGTATAATGGCTTTTTTGTAATCGATATTTATGACGTTATTTGACAAAATTCGATAATTTACTAGCTGTAACTTAATTATCTGAATGATAAAACTTAAAATTCTTACATCGAAGCTTGCCCACAAAACACCAATTAACAATTTCACAATTCACTTCTTCGCACTCATGCACGTATCCTGCACGTTAGTGAAATAGATGCAAGTATAACGGTCAATAGGAAACATTATATGAAATTGAATCACCATCGGAAACCAGGAAAGAAGAGCAAGACTGAAATTTAATAGCCGGTGGACGCGTATTCCCACGGGATAATTACAAGTAATATAATTTGGCTCAAATTGGTGAAATAAGTGCAAAGTAGTAGATCGAACCGAACGCATTAAGCGTAATTAATGACCAATTTCGTAGGTTGTGGTATTTGTATTGTAGTAATTTAGCTGTAAGTGCTACCCTGTTTACTTCCTCCCATATTTCATTGCCTAGATCAGAGCTAATGGTATTTAATTAAGGAAATGGTATGAATATTTGCATATATTAAGAAGTTTCCATAAGTTAATTAATTTCATTTATTGCAGACTTAGAATGGCACTTTAATCCTTTTTATGGTCGCAATGTATTGTTCTGAAACGTATACTTTTACCCAACTACTTATTTTTCTAAAGTTTTCTGTACTGAAATACTGTTATATTTGCACCATATACCCCAATTACAAATTATTATTCCAGTGACGTAACCACAGAAGATCCGCGGATAAAATATCAAGTCAATCGCAATTGTTTTATTATTGTAATTGCTTCATGGCTAACTCTTATTATTTTTTTAATATTAAAAAAAATATAATCAACTCAGTTATTTTTATGAATAAATAACAGAACATTGGTTTTTCAATCGAGAAGCCTGTCTAGACAAAATAAATGGAAGGAAAGCGGTCTCATACTATTGTAGGACAACCTCAAATCCTTTCAAAGGATAGTAAGTCGAGTACATTACCGGACCTATTTAATGGATACTATTTAAGTCAAAACATCTATTATTCTACTCGTGGTGTAAACTGAATTGACATGGGCGTCCGCAGAAATTTTTCCAGAGAGGGGCAAAACTTTCATACAGAAATTTCGAATAAATAACCGTCAAAAATGACAATTTCTGTATTTTTGCCACCGTACATAAAGAAATTTGCAGTTGTCAAAAATTGTGGATTTTTACTATCAAAAACGGCATTTTTTGTACAAAAACAAATAAAATGATAATTTCGAATTATCAAACATTCTGCATATCTGCCACGATAAACGACACAATTCAACGGTAAATAAAGAAATCAGCAACTGCCAAAAATTGTGGATTTTTACAATAAAAAAACGGCATTATTTGATATTAAAAAAGAAAATTGCCATTTTGTATTGTTAAATATTCTGCATTTTGCCAATACAAACGGTACGATTCAACGGTAAATAAAGAAATTTGCAGCTGTCAGAAATTGTGTTTTTTTACCATTAAAGACGGCATTTTTTGATATTAAAAAAAAAGAAAATTTCAACTGCTAAAAATGACAATTTCGAACTATCAAAAATCGCATTTCTATCACAAATGGTACGTTAGTGGTAAAAAGGAAATTTTCAATTGCGGAAAATAACTATTCAGTACTGTCAAAAATTGCTCATTACTGAAACCGGCACGTTTCAACAATAAAAAGAAAATGTCAAAATGCCAAAAATGTTAGACTGTCAAAATTTGAGCATTTCTACTATCACTATCGGTATTTTTCAATATTAAAAAAATAAATTTCCAACGGAGTAAGTAACAATTATAAATGGTCAAAAATTGTGCAATTCTACTGTCAGAAGCGGCATTTTTCAATAATAAAAAGATACATTTTTAAACGTCAAAAAAGACAATTTCGAATTGTCAAAAATTCTGCATTTCTGCCACCACAAACGGCACATAAGGAAATTTGCAGCGGTCAAAAATTGTGGATTTTTACTATCAAAAACGACATTTTTTAATATAACAAAAAAATTCAACTACTAAAAATGATAGTTTCGAACTGTCAAAAATAGCAGTACTATCACAAATGGTACTTAGCAGTAAAAAGGAAATTTGCAATTGCTAAAAATAACTATTCAATACTGTCAAAAATTGCTCATTACTGAAAACGGCACGTTTCAACAATAAAAAGAAACTTTCCAAATGCCAAAAATGTTAGACTGTCAAAATTTGAGCATTTCTACTATTACCATCGGCATTTTTCAATATTAAAAAAGGGAAAATTCCATCGGCCAAAAGTAACAATAACAAATTGTCAAAAATTGTGCAATTCTACTGTCAGAAACGGATTTTTTAATAGTAAAAAGATACCTTTTGTACCGTCAAAATTGACAATTTCGAATTGTCAAAAATTCTGTATTTTTGCCATCACAAACGGCACGATTCAGCGGTAAATAAGGAAATTAGTAGCTGCCGAAAATTGTGGAATTTTACTATCAAAAACGGCATTTTTTAATATGGAAAAAAAGAAAATTTTAACTGCTAAAAATGGCAATTTCGAATTGTCAAAAATTCTGCATTTCTACAACAAACGGCACGATTCAATGGTAAAATAAAGAAATTTGCAGCTGCCAAAAATTATGGATTTTTACTATCAAAAGCGGCATTTTTTGATATTAAAAAAATAAGTAAATTTCAACTACTAAAAATGACAAATTCGAACTGTCAAAAATCGCACATATCTACCATCACAAATGGCACGTTGGTAGTAAAAAGGAAATTTCAATTGCTAAAAATAACTATTCAGGACTGTCAAAAATTACTAAAAAGAAAAATTCCAAATGCTAAAATTTTTTAACAGTCAAAATGTGAGCATTTCTACTATCACTATCGGCATTTTTCAATATTAAAAAAGGGAATCTCCAATGGTCAAAGTTACAACTGAAAATTGTCAAAAATTTTGCATTTCTGCCACCACAAACGGTACGATTCAACAGTAAATAAAAAAATTAGTAGCATTCAAAAATTGTGGATTTTTACAATCAAAAATGGCATTTTTTGATATTAAAAGAAAGAAAATTTCAACTGCTAAAACGACAACTGTCAGAAATCACAAATGGCACGTTGGCAGTAAAAATAAAATTTTCAACTGCCAAAATTAACAATTTACAACTGTCAAAAATTGTTAATTTCTACTAAAATGTACAGTAATAATACAGCGAGATCGAATAAAAAATTAGTCAAAGCAGGTCATGAACAAAAAACCGTATGAATTTTTTTAGTACCTACATTTGAAAATATCAATATACGCCAGCTTGACACTTGCCGATAAGTTTAGGAATTTTGACTCGTGGCCAACTTTGACTCACTTTTATTTGAATTTTTTTTAGGAACTAATAAAAGACATGCGGCTTCATGTTCATCACCTGCTTTGAATTTGTTTTTTTCGATCTCACGGTATTATCGTTCCTTAATTTCGGACTTTTTGGAACTACTCAAAAATGAATAGTATTTTTTGAGTGAAGCTTACAATTATAAGCTTTTGAGATATTTGCAAACCCATAAAATACTTATTAACTTTTGAGTATACGCCAGCTTGACACTTGCCGATAAGTTTAGGAATTTTGACTCGTGGCCAACTTTGACTCACTTTTATTTGAAGTTTTTTTAGGAACTAATAAAAGACATGCGGCTTCATGTTCATCACCTGCTTTGAATTTGTTTTTTTCGATCTCACGGTATTATCGTTCCTTAATTTCGGACTTTTTGGAACTACTCAAAAATGAATAGTATTTTTTGAGTGAAGCTTACAATTATAAGCTTTTGAGATATTTGCAAACCCATAAAATACTTATTAACTTTTGAGTGGTTTCTTGAAAGTTTTTCTCGAAAATCAAATAAATACATTTTTCTACAAAAGATGTGCAATTTTTCGTTATCTTCAACATAGCTGTAAGTCTTTTTGTAGTAATATAGAATTTGAAAAAAATACTGGAAAGAAACAAAAACACTCGCTTCCGATTTTCAAAATTGTACCCGAAGCTTTTCGTTTTTCAGATTGTCAAATAGAGCTTGAAATTGAAGTTTTTTTTTCAAAATCACTATTTGATTTATATAATGACTACAGTCAGGCAGGTGGAGAAACATTTTTCAAAAATAATCGGTTTCAACCTCAAAACGGATATTTTCATTGAAATCATAAATTATGAAAATAGTACTTTCTTGTTTAGTATACGGTGAAAGTAAAAATAACACATAATTCTTGATCTACAATATGAGTCTTACTAAGCCTACTAATAAATCGCATCTCGATTGCTACAATTTACAATTTTCTGTGTTATTCAACGATGTATGAAATAACACAGAAAATTCTATATAAAATAGTTTCAATATAGTATATAGTGTATCAAGGGCCGAAAATGGGCTTTAGCAACCCGCCGATTTTAGCTATTGGGTTGCTAAAAGTGAAGGGTTGCTAAAGCATTTCGGCATGAGTTACACTCGATATTTTTTCGCCTGCCTTAAGTAAAAACAGTGTTTCAGGAAATTTTATATCGCGCACCATTGAACTGTCACTGTCAGATTTTTGCATAGCCTACTCATATTCCGCGGAAGGTTGTCTAGATTATGCATAATATTTTTTCGGCCCTAGATACGCTAAATCGTAGTTTCGGCCCGATTTTTATAGCCGAAATAAAGGGTTTCGGTAGAGGCAGGCGAATTTTTTTTTGGTGTCATTTAAAAAAATGGTCGATGACGTCATGACGGCAAGATGGCCGTGTATGTTGTGTTTTCGAATTTCGCAATGTATGCAAGGGTTTTTAAACATTTTTTCAAATAAAGTTGGACCCACTGGTCTATTCTACACACATCAACTTATCGTATCGAAATGACATATTTTCGGTGAGAAAAGTCACTCTTGAGAAGAATGTACCCCCTGTGAATTAATATTATTTAAAGAAGTATTAACTACCGAGAACGCGATCAGTAACGCCCAGAGGCGGCTCGTGGATGTTCGGCGGTGAGGCAACTCAAGAAAATTTGACTGAAAAATCAACGGAATATTTGCTTCCTCTATAAGAGTAAGTAGTGCAGCACGAGCGGCATCTTTGTCTTTGCCTCCCCTACGGAAATCCACGAGCCGCCGCTGGTATCGCCATTTACGATTTTTGATCGCAAACTGCGCAGTGATTTTGAGTTCCTCAAATATGTGTGATTATTTCAATGAACACATTCATCTTTTTATTATTTGACATTTATTCACTTGATCTAAACATTTGATTTAATTTCAGTTGTATTAAGAAATCTAAAAGACAATAAACCACAAGTAACCGTTTGCAGTAATTAACTCATAATTACATCGTCAGCCCGTCAATTAATCATTTATGAATGGAATGTATTCCTAATTTATTTGCTCTACTTAATTACCAGTTAGCCACTTTGCAATTATTCGGCCTACTTGATGATCGCGTTTTCAACGTACCATGTGGAAAATTAAAATAATTGCTATATTATTCTAGAACTGTAAGCAAACAATCCACCATCAGATCAAGACACAATTACATCTAAATCCCGATCAAAATGCAACTGTTATGAACGCCATTACAAATCAAATGAATTGATCTACATTTAGCGCCAGGTAATGTGAAATCAGACTTGAAATGATTGAACATCATGTTTGTTATGATTATTAATAATTGTCGTTATTTACTTTAGTTATTAGAAACGATATTCAGTTATTCTAGTCCCTACTTAAATTTGTCGCTTTGTGCTTTTGTGGTATTTTTACCGCGATGTAAATATTTTGGTAAATAATAAAATACTTTTTACTTCGTACAGTATTCACGTTTATTTATTACCTACAATTTAGGCAATTCAACTTGCCAGTATCAAATCTCTAGTCAACAAATATAGAGAATATTATACAAACAAGTGTTTTATTGATTATTATTCACCATTTATAACGAAGTAGAAGATTCCTATATAACAAATACTTTTGGTAAGTATTGAAGAATTATCGGGTCTATATTAGAGATGCCTAACTTATAAGTAAGTCGATTCAAAGAGTATAGTACAATCGCGCAGAGGTGACAGTGACTCATTGCTCCATGTTGCCTGAATTAAGTTTCTAGTAAACGTTTGTCCATAAAATAATTCGATTCAGTCTAGGCGGGAAATTTAAAAATTCTCGAGCGTGCAAATATTTTCCCGACGAAACTTTGCGAGTGCATTTTTCGGCAATCGGTAAAGACAACTGGAAATTGGTCATTAAATTTAACTTTTTTATTAATGAAATGGATACAATCAATTCTGCTCTTAACTAAATCGAAATCGGAGACGGTCAAAACCAGATACAAGCACGTGAATTTTGAGGTTAGAATAGATAGAATGAGAAAAGACATACGTTGCACTTAGCCCTTGAATTTACATATCGACATACGTTTCGTATTTAATTTCGTTTTTCTTAAGCATGTGAACGAGTATGGATATTTATCCAGACGCGATGATTAGATCGAAAAAGCATGAGTCACTGTCACCTCTGCGCGATTGTATTATAGACACATCGAAATGAGTCGACTAATGACTCGTGTTGCAATAAGTGACTAACTCAAATTGAGTCACGAATGCTTTTCTTTTATTTTTTTTTTACTCAACACTTGTTTCCTGGCATAGTTTATTACTTCTTCCAATGAGACAAAAGTCGACTCATTTCGTCGACTAATTTCATTCGACTCTTTTCCACGAGTATCACTAAAAAGAGCAATTTCGCCCGTCTCTAGTTTACACGACTTTCTGACACGTGTAATTGTCAATCAAATTAAAAACTTAATTTCAAATTGATTATTGGCGATATCTGTTATGTGTGCTGAAATATTTAATCAAGACCTCAGGTTATCAAAGCCAAGTAGAAGTAATTATCATCGAATTATTTTGAACCAATTTTTTAATAATATACATCTTGGCAATAATAAGTTGTTATTTATATTTTAATCGTGGTCACTGTCCAGAGGAATCGCCGCTTCTTCATCGTCTGATTATACTGTGGTTATGATGCTTAATAAGGCCACAATTATACCCACTTCACATCCTAATTAGCTTCCAACATTTACGATGCACCGTAAAAATGTAACAAGTGCTATTATCGATCGTTATTAAGTAAACGTAATTAGAATTAAAAAGTAATTAACAATTAACGCTCACGGACCGAGGGTGTAAATAACAGAACGTGCCAGTGTGGTAATTGCGAGTGTTACGAGCAGAATATCTAATGTAATGTAATGATGTTAATTTTATGAAGTAGTTTTAATTAAGACAGACGATATTGATGATATAGTTTAATGGAAATAATTATTAATCGTATTGAAATAGCTATGAGAGGCAAAATGATTCGTTTAATTCGCCTTATTTATAGTCCTCAATCGAACGCTCGCGATTATTCTATAGCGTACGATTTCCGTGGAAACTTATGTAACTCCGTTCAATGTAGCCAATCATTCACGAATTTACTAGTTATCCAATAGAGCCTTGAAAATTTAAACATCACCCTAAAAAGATTGAATTTTAATTTGTCTATTTGCAGCGAATAAATGCGTGGTCGTGGGTAAAGTATAGTACATAATGCGAGTTCTAAAGCAAGTATATATGCTCCTAAGTATGCGCTCGTGAAATCGCATTACTCGCCCCAACGCGGCTCTTACGCAATTTTTTTCACCTGCGTTGGGGGTTTGATATTTACAACTTTTGTTGTGTAATATACTATTATACATATTTATTAAATTAAATTTAATAAAGTGACTTTATGTATGTGATGACCCAGTTTAAATCATAAACAGTAATCGCTATAAAATTATACCTGTATCATCTCCGTTTTCCTCTCCTAAAACAGACTAATTATATATTAATGGGTCTAGTTCCCGTATTCTTAAATTAATCACACAGTAATTTCTGCCTTGTATATGTATTATGAGAAAATCTTGTTCCGAGAGTAATCCGTATTGCATTTGTAACGCTTTGCTACCGACCGCATGGTTCTTCCGAAGTATGATTAATTTACCTGTGCTTTGTGTGTGTATGTGTATAAGTAAACCCGGTATTTGATTGATTCCACCATTGTGAAACAGCATTTCCTGATACTGAACGGTATTGATGAGAATTATTTTTGAAACTCAACTTCATGTATAAAATTATCAAATTTTTAGTGAATTTAAACACATTATGAAGAGAATGGTTATGACCTTTACTACGTGACAATCCATAATTCATTTTTCAATTTAGTGACATAGTGGTTGTAATAGTAAATTTTGCAAGAACTAATTTTGTGATAATTTGGCAATGTGATTATTTGTGGAAAACATCTAAAGTTGCACTTTTTCTCGAGCGCTAAATTTACTCAAACAACATATTACTCCACGATACTATCAAAATCTACTAATATCCTTCAACTGCATTTCGAACTAATCCCACGAGAACAAAATTTGTAATTATGTAAAGTTCCACTTTTTCTCTAGCGCTTAAAAAATATTTAAAAAAATGCGAGACACTTGAAATTTTCTAAATTTACTCAAACAACATGTTACTCCATGATACTGTCAAAATCTGCTAACATCCTTCAACTACATTTCGAGATAATTCGTCGAGAACGAAATTTGTAATTATCCAAAATTTCACTTTTTCTCGAGCGCTTAAAAAAATTAAAAGCAATTATCAGACACTTGAAATTTTCTAAATTTACTCAAACAACATATTACTCAAGAATACTGTAAAAATCTGCTAACATCCTTCAACTACATTTCGAGATAATTCCTCGAGAACAAAATTTGTAATTATCTAAAATTGCACTTTTTCTCGAGCGCTTAAAAAAAAATTAAAAGCAATTTCCAGACACTTGAAATTTTCTAAATTTACTCAAACAACATATTACTCAACGATACTGTAAAAATCTGCAAACATCTTTCAACTACATTTCGAGATAATTCCTCGAGAACGAAATTTGTAATTATCTAATTGCAATTTTTCTCGAGCGCTTAAAAAAATTTAAAAGCAATTGCCAGACACTTGAAATTTTCTAAATTTACTCAAATAACATATTACTCCACGATACTGTCAAAATCTGCTAACATCCTTCAACTACATTTCGAGATAATTCCTCGAGAACGAAATTTGTAATTATCTAAAATTGCAATTTTTCTCGAGCGCTTAAAAAATATAAAAACAATTGCAAGACACTTGAAATTTTCTAAATTTACTCAAACAACATGTTACTCCATGATACTGTCAAAATCTGCTAACATCCTTCAACTACATTTCGAGATAATTCGTCGAGAACGAAATTTGTAATTATCTAAAATTTCACTTTTTCTCGAGCGCTTAAAAAAATTAAAAGCAATTATCAGACACTTGAAATTTTCTAAATTTACTCAAACAACATATTACTCAAGAATACTGTAAAAATCTGCTAACATCCTTCAACTACATTTCGAGATAATTCCTCGAGAACAAAATTTGTAATTATCTAAAATTGCACTTTTTCTCGAGCGCTTAAAAAAAATTAAAAGCAATTTCCAGACACTTGAAATTTTCTAAACTTACTCAAACAACATATTACTCAAGAATACTGTAAAAATCTGCAAACATCTTTCAACTACATTTCGAGATAATTCCTCGAGAACGAAATTTGTAATTATCTAATTGCAATTTTTCTCGAGCGCTTAAAAAATATAAAAACAATTGCAAGACACTTGAAATTTTCTAAATTTACTCAAACAACATGTTACTCCATGATACTGTCAAAATCTGCTAACATCCTTCAACTACATTTCGAGATAATTCGTCGAGAACGAAATTTGTAATTATCTAAAATTTCACTTTTTCTCGAGCGCTTAAAAAAATTAAAAGCAATTATCAGACACTTGAAATTTTCTAAATTTACTCAAACAACATATTACTCAAGAATACTGCAAAAATCTGCTAACATCCTTCAACTACATTTCGAGATAATTCCTCGAGAACAAAATTTGTAATTATCTAAAATTGCACTTTTTCTCGAGCGCTTAAAAAAAAATTAAAAGCAATTTCCAGACACTTGAAATTTTCTAAATTTACTCAAACAACATATTACTCAACGATACTGTAAAAATCTGCAAACATCTTTCAACTACATTTCGAGATAATTCCTCGAGAACGAAATTTGTAATTATCTAATTGCAATTTTTCTCGAGCGCTTAAAAAAATTTAAAAGCAATTGCCAGACACTTGAAATTTTCTAAATTTACTCAAATAACATATTACTCCACGATACTGTCAAAATCTGCTAACATCCTTCAACTACATTTCGAGATAATTCCTCGAGAACGAAATTTGTAATTATCTAAAATTGCAATTTTTCTCGAGCGCTTAAAAAATATAAAAACAATTGCAAGACACTTGAAATTTTCTAAATTTACTCAAACAACATGTTACTCCATGATACTGTCAAAATCTGCTAACATCCTTCAACTACATTTCGAGCTAATCCCACGAGAACGAAATTTGTAATTATTTAAAGTTGCACTTTTTCTCGAACGCTTAAAAAAATTTAAAAACAATTGCCAGTTACTTGAAATTTTCTAAATTTACTCAAACAACATGTTACTCCATGATACTGTCAAAATCTGCTAACATCCTTCAACTACATTTCGAGCTAATCCCACGAGAACGAAATTTGTAATTATTTAAAGTTGCACTTTTTCTCGAACGCTTAAAAAAATTTAAAAACAATTGCCAGTTACTTGAAATTTTCTAAATTTACTCAAACAACATGTTACTCCATGATACTGTCAAAATCTGCTAACATCCTTCAACTACATTTCGAGCTAATTCCACGAGAACAAAATTTGTAATTATTTAAAGTTGCACTTTTTCTCGAACGCTTAAAAAAATTTAAAAACAATTGCCAGTTACTTGAAATTTTCTAAATTTACTCAAACAACATGTTACTCCATGATACTGTCAAAATCTACTAACATCCTTCAACTACATTTCGAGCTAATCCCACGAGAACGAAATTTGTAATTATTTAAAGTTGCACTTTTTCTCGAACGCTTAAAAAAATTTAAAAACAATTGCCAGTTACTTGAAATTTTCTAAATTTACTCAAACATGTTACTCCATGATACTGTCAAAATCTGCTAACATCCTTCAACTACATTTCGAGCTAATCCCACGAGAACGAAATTTGTAATTATTTAAAGTTGCACTTTTTCTCGAACGCTTAAAAAAATTTAAAAACAATTGCCAGTTACTTGAAATTTTCTAAATTTACTCAAACAACATGTTACTCCATGATACTGTCAAAATCTGCTAACATCCTTCAACTACATTTCGAGCTAATCCCACGAGAACGAAATTTGTAATTATTTAAAGTTGCACTTTTTCTCGAACGCTTAAAAAAATTTAAAAACAATTGCCAGTTACTTGAAATTTTCTAAATTTACTCAAACAACATGTTACTCCATGATACTGTCAAAATCTGCTAACATCCTTCAACTACATTTCGAGCTAATCCCACGAGAACGAAATTTGTAATTATTTAAAGTTGCACTTTTTCTCGAACGCTTAAAAAAATTTAAAAACAATTGCCAGTTACTTGAAATTTTCTAAATTTACTCAAACAACATGTTACTCCATGATACTGTCAAAATCTGCTAACATCCTTCAACTACATTTCGAGCTAATTCCACGAGAACAAAATTTGTAATTATTTAAAGTTGCACTTTTTCTCGAACGCTTAAAAAAATTTAAAAACAATTGCCAGTTACTTGAAATTTTCTAAATTTACTCAAACAACATGTTACTCCATGATACTGTCAAAATCTGCTAACATCCTTCAACTACATTTCGAGCTAATCCCACGAGAACGAAATTTGTAATTATTTAAAGTTGCACTTTTTCTCGAACGCTTAAAAAAATTTAAAAACAATTGCCAGTTACTTGAAATTTTCTAAATTTACTCAAACAACATGTTACTCCATGATACTGTCAAAATCTGCTAACATCCTTCAACTACATTTCGAGCTAATTCCACGAGAACAAAATTTGTAATTATTTAAAGTTGCACTTTTTCTCGAACGCTTAAAAAAATTTAAAAACAATTGCCAGTTACTTGAAATTTTCTAAATTTACTCAAACAACATGTTACTCCATGATACTGTCAAAATCTGCTAACATCCTTCAACTACATTTCGAGCTAATCCCACGAGAACGAAATTTGTAATTATTTAAAGTTGCACTTTTTCTCGAACGCTTAAAAAAATTTAAAAACAATTGCCAGTTACTTGAAATTTTCTAAATTTACTCAAACAACATGTTACTCCATGATACTGTCAAAATCTGCTAACATCCTTCAACTACATTTCGAGCTAATTCCACGAGAACAAAATTTGTAATTATTTAAAGTTGCACTTTTTCTCGAACGCTTAAAAAAATTTAAAAACAATTGCCAGTTACTTGAAATTTTCTAAATTTACTCAAACAACATGTTACTCCATGATACTGTCAAAATCTACTAACATCCTTCAACTACATTTCGAGCTAATCCCACGAGAACGAAATTTGTAATTATTTAAAGTTGCACTTTTTCTCGAACGCTTAAAAAAATTTAAAAACAATTGCCAGTTACTTGAAATTTTCTAAATTTACTCAAACATGTTACTCCATGATACTGTCAAAATCTGCTAACATCCTTCAACTACATTTCGAGCTAATCCCACGAGAACGAAATTTGTAATTATTTAAAGTTGCACTTTTTCTCGAACGCTTAAAAAAATTTAAAAACAATTGCCAGTTACTTGAAATTTTCTAAATTTACTCAAACAACATGTTACTCCATGATACTGTCAAAATCTGCTAACATCCTTCAACTACATTTCGAGCTAATCCCACGAGAACGAAATTTGTAATTATTTAAAGTTGCACTTTTTCTCGAACGCTTAAAAAAATTTAAAAACAATTGCCAGTTACTTGAAATTTTCTAAATTTACTCAAACAACATGTTACTCCATGATACTGTCAAAATCTGCTAACATCCTTTAACTACATTTCGAGCTAATCCCACGAGAACGAAATTTGTAATTATTTAAAGTTGCACTTTTTCTCGAACGCTTAAAAAAATTTAAAAACAATTGCCAGTTACTTGAAATTTTCTAAATTTACTCAAACAACATGTTACTCCATGATACTGTCAAAATCTACTAACATCCTTCAACTACATTTCGAGCTAATCCCACGAGAACGAAATTTGTAATTATTTAAAGTTGCACTTTTTCTCGAGCGCTTAAAAAAATTTAAAAACAATTGCCAGATACTTGAAATTTTCTAAATTTACTCAAACAACATATTACTCAACGATACTGTAAAAATCATGGTTACTTCAGATCAACACGTTTGTAATTTTTCAAGTCAATAATTCCCATTGTTTGATAATGGCACGTTGAAGTAACCGAAGCTATAGTCACGGAAATAATACATTTTTAAAAGTTATACAAACAAAGCAACAGTGTTTTATTTATTTATAACATTTATTTTAATTTCTAAGCAGGTTATCAAGGTCATTTTAAGGTCAAAGTATTTTCAAATAGAAACCAGTAATTTTTTAATCTTAATAATAATAATAATCGTTTATTGCCCTCCTTAGAGGAATACAATGGGCCAGCGACCTAAGTCTTTCAGCCAATTTTTAATCTTATAATAAGAATATAAACATTTTGTCAAGGTCATTTCAATGTTAACTCAATATTTTCAAATAGAAACCAGTAATAACTTTAATACAAAACATTTTTCTCTGTGACGCTTATTTTTTGAAATATATATTTTTTTTTTCATCAAAATGCACTCAATCCCAATTAAAGGGAAAATACAATAATATTATATAAAATTACAATAACTTCAAAATAATGTCACGGAACCTTAAAACATTTTCAAAATCGATGAACTGTTAATTGTAACACTATTTTTGTTCATAATAATAATAATAAGTAACTGCTTAGTATTAATGGAAATAAAACAATTATTTTTATTCCTTTTTAAACAAGATAACTTAGTTACTAAAAAAAAAGACCTTAGTTGTAATTTGCTAATAATGGCAAACACTGGAGCTGAGAAAATTGATATGGTCTTTATTTATGGCGACAGCGTGAAAAATGTATTACAATTTCTGCCAAATATCCAGTGCGTCATTTTTCAAAAATGTATTTATACAAATTGGTCTTTAATGCCTAATCACTGCTATTAAATGCTCATGTCGGCTCTCGAAAATTAGCTTCTGGATTTGAAACATCTCAGAGACGTGTTTTAAAAATATTAAAGCTGCATAAATTCCATAGATATCATTTCTTATTACACCAACAACTACATGAAAACGATTTCCAAATTCGAGTTACGTTTTGCAATGGGCACAAAAGCAGAAATTCATTCAAGTCATGAATTCTTGAAAATGTATTTTTTTTCAATGACGAACACTCGAGTGCAAGATATTAAAAAATAATATGAAACGCAAGAATAAAATTCCACAAAGATTCAGTTCACTTTACAAGACGTTGATCTTTTAAAATCATTTTAGTTTTTGATTGAGCAGCAATTTTCAGTTGAGTAATGAATTTTTGAAAATGTATTTTTTCAATGACGAACACTCGAGTGCAACAGAATAAAAAATTAATATGAAACGGAAGACTAAAATTCTACAAAAATGTAGTTCACTTCATAAGACGTCGATCTTTCAGAATATTTTTAGTTTTTGAATGTGCAGTTATGAATTTTTGAAAATGTATTCTTTTCAATTACGAACCCTCGAGTGCAAAAAATTAAACATTAATATGAAACGCAGAGATCAAATCCTATAAAAATTCAGAACACTTTACAAGACGTCTATCTTGAAAATGTATTTTTTTTTCAATGACGAACACTCGAGTGCAAAAGATTAAAAAATAATATGAAACGCAAGAATAAAATTCCATAAAAATTCAGTTCACTTTACAAGACGTTGAAGTTTTAAAATCATTTTAGTTTTTGATTGAGCAGCAATTTTCAGTTGAGTTATGAATTTTTGAAAATGTATTCTTTTCAATGACGAACACTGGAGTGCAAAAGATTAAAAATTAATATGAAACACAAGAAGAAAATTCTGCAAAAATTCAGTTAGCCTCACAAGATGTCAATCTTTCAGAATATTTTTGGTTTTTGAATATGCAGCAATTTTGAGTCGAGTTATGATTTTTGAAAATGTATTTTTTTCAATGACGAACTCTCGAGTGCAAAAAATTAAAAATTAATATGAAACGCAGGGATAAAATCCTACAAAAATTCAGAACACTTCACAAAACGTCGATCTTTCAAAATAATTTTGGTTTTGAATATGCAGCAATTTTGAGCCGAGTTATGATTTTTGAAAATGTATTTTTTTCAATGACGAACCCTCGAGTGCAAAAAATTAAAAATTAATATGAAACGCAAGAATAAAATTCTACAAAAATTCAGAACACTTCACAAGACGTCGATCTTTCACAATAATTTTGGTTTTTGAATGTGCAGCAGTTTTCAGTTTAGTTATAAATTTTTGAAAATGTATTCTTTTCAATAAAAAACACTCGAGTGCAAAAGATTAAAAACTAATACGAACCGCAATAATAAAATTCTACAAAAATTCAGTTCACTTCACATTTGATTTTTTTTGCAAATTATTAACAGATAAATCGACTTTTACCAATCATGGGCAAGTTAATATACATAATATGCATCATTGGTCTGTAGAAAATCTAATATGGCTAAAGCAAGTTGAACATCAACGCACTTGGTCTATTAAGGATTTGTTTTGCTTTAAATTACTTCAAATCTCTCTGGGAAAATGCCCTTAAAAGGTTCAAGCCATCCGGGGCTTCTGTAAAAAGTTATAAGCATTTTAGTGAGTGGGTGTTAAAGGGCTGGAATAAGCCTTAGGCGCATTGACCAAAATCGGTCGTTTACACCATCTGGCGTTAACTCTAATAGGAGTCTATGTTGACGACCGATAAAGTAGATTCCTAGAAATGTCCCCAACGTGTTCATAAGCTCTAACAACGTTAGGAACATAACCAATTTGAGCGAGTGTAAAATATGTTTTTTTCTGGAGTTGAAACTTTAAACTCTTCTACTGAAAAGTAGTTTTCAAAGTCGCCGTGCAGCGCAGAGAAAATAGATTTCGTTCAAATCGATTGCGACTTTCTGTTCGATGTTCGGAATTGTTTTCTATACAGCATGCACTTCCCTTTATA
The DNA here is from genome assembly GCA_910593695.2 of Ocypus olens. Classification (NCBI taxonomy): domain Eukaryota; kingdom Metazoa; phylum Arthropoda; class Insecta; order Coleoptera; family Staphylinidae; genus Ocypus; species Ocypus olens. The sequence continues at coordinate 13,026,484 of OU343055.1, read as the reverse complement.
CGGATTATGTTGCAACAAAATGTCTTTTTTTATAAACAAAGTCGAAAATAAAAGTGAAAAAAATATATTTTTTTCAACTTGAAATTTTCTTACGATAATTTTTTTTTAAGTTTCTTTAAGGTATATGCTGAGCGCTAGAATCTGAGCTACAAAAGCCTTTTGGAATTTTTTGTTTCAGACGTGATCCTGGATCTGAGGACTACACGGCGCAAAGTGCTACAATTAAAAAGTGACTTTGTTTAGTTGTAAATAAAACATATACATTTTAGCTTTTTACCGTCAAACTATACGTTTATATATTCTACAATAAATGCCCAACAATATGCAAAAACAATCGCAAGGTTTCGTTCATTTACCTACGTGCAATCCACTCCTAAAAATAGGTCTCGTTTTATAGCATTTACACCAGGTTGCCCCTTAATGTTTGGGCTGGTATTATTGGTATTATTAGCAAACATAAGTATTTGCCAATAATACCAGCTTAAATATTATTGGACCAAGTGCGTTGACGTTCAACTTGCCTTAACCATCTAGGATTTTCCTTATTTTCTATGGCATCACCATTTTCTTATCAACGAATTACCATTACTGCTAGAAGAATTGAATTTGAGAATAAGATTAAAAATATGGCATCATTGTGATGGTTATAACACATTATTCGCATATTACTCAAGTATTAGATCCTAATTACAATGGTCGTTGGAAAGGATAAGGTGATTCAAAGTCTTGGATAGATAACCAGATTTAACGCCTCTTAATTGCGTAAAAGTGTACAAAGATGTTCCCAGTAGAGATGGTCCTAACTTCCGAAATTTTACTTTACGGCAAAAAATGTTAATGCACAAAAAAAGGTCAGAAGGCCATCACCTCCAAAAACTTTATATTTTACAAAATGATGAGCAAAACAAAACAAAAAAGATAATGACTTAAAATTAGACAGGACATTTCCACTTGACTCCTCCACTCATTTTGAAGAGTCGATTCTTTTAATCATACGTTACTCATCTCTACTTCCTACCAGTCAATAAAACACGAAGGAACGTATTCAAAATGTGTCATATTGTAAAGGTTACGAACCACCACCATCCAGTTTCTTCACATGTATAATTGTTATAAATCCAAACAGGTTTACATTTCCAATACACCTCGTCCTCATGTATGGGTGCATTTAAAAGGCTCTAACTAATAAAATCACATTTAGGCCACAAATTAGATTTGTTGCGGATATATTGCCGAGGCGGACATAACATACAACTTTCCGTTTTAATGAAATAATTTTTTTTCTGCGGGCAAACTTTCCTCAATAAGTTTCTCTTTCAATCCACCATCGTCGTTACGATTGCGTTATTCCGTCTTTCAATTTCTCCGCGTCCGAAAAGGTGAATGATAACAATTTCACCTCTGGTGCCGAGCAAATGGGTCGTTAAAATTGGACCACTTTCTCGCCTCTTAAATTTTCTAAATACATTTCTAATTGCAAAACGCATCTATCTAAATCGCAACATTTAAGATTCGGAAGTAATTAACGATTTTCTCTTTGAATTATTTTTAATTCTGAGTTATGGATGGTGTTAATAGAAATTAAGATAATAATTGTTTTCTCATCAACGATAGCTGCGGACCGGCTGTATCTCATCGGTACAGTACGAGAAACGGAATTTCACTTTAGAGTTGAAAAGCAATTAAATAATCGTTAGGATACAATTGCATACATTTCTCGAATATACACATACAATAATAACCTATATACACATGCAATAATAACATCTGCCTTTAGAATTAACTACGATTTTTGAAAATGTATCAATTTTTGTTCTGAATTTTTGATATTTTTTTAGAAGAAAAATAGAAAGAAAAATACTGATATGATTGAATTATTAAAAAAAAAATTCTAATGCAATTATAATATATTTAACTTTAAAATTAACATTGATTTTTGAAATCGAATCAATTTTTGCGTGAGTTATGAATTTTTGAAAATTAATATTCTAAGTTAAGTAATAAAATTTGAAACGAATTTTAAATTAATTTAAACTTTAAAATTTGTACTCTATGATAAAAAAATCAGAAAAAAATATATTGGATTGCAGTAGAATTTGTAAAATTCTACAAGTGTAACGAGTTTTAAATTCTAATCAAAATTAAATTTCTGCATTGGTTTAATCATTGAATTGATGAGCCGAATTTGCTTTAAAAGATTAAGATCTTTAAACAGAACAATACATTTCTGATTTTCCTTTAAAACAATTGCCAAATTATAGCTAAAACAAATGACAACATTCTAAACATTGTCTGGGGAAAAGAAATATGCATTCTACGAATCTAAAAGTTGTAAAAAATTTATTAAAAGTTTAACTTCTATGTAAAAAAATAAACACTTTTGATTTATCATCTTAGGTTAAAACAAAACAGCAATTTTCCAAACTGAAAATGGGAAAACAAAAATTGCATAGACGGATAGAAAAAAACAATCAAAGGAGAAATTGGTTTTAAGAGTTTAATTGAAAAAATTATGGATTTCTGATTTCGAATAAAAATGAGTGCCAAATCCGAGATTGAAAAGAAACAGCAACACCAAAATTAAAAATTGTGAAATAATGATTTTTTTTTTAAATTGGTTAGCTCCAGCAAATAAACTCATTCGATGGTGAGAAAGCTAACTGCAAGTGGTATTTGGTCAAAAGGTAAATGTAATTATAAGATTCTGTACGATTTGTTAATGAGCTATTGGCCTTATGGTATCTCTACTAATGCCGTATTTTTGTGTATACATTATTGTAGCATAACATAAATGAACTATTGACCTGATGGTCTCTACTATACCGTCATTTTTGTATTCCGAAATTATTAAATCGCATTGAAAAAATCATTATTGTAAATAATTCATTCAATAATGAGCTATTGACCTGATGATCTCTCTACTCCTATCGTTATTTGCGCTGATAGATATTATTAAATCCCATTGAAAAATTCACAATAAATTATTCAATAAATTAGAAACAACCTTACTTGTTGCAGAAAGCATTAAAAAAATTCAAAAAACGAAAAATAGCCTGAATAAATGAATATTCAACCTGTTCGTAACTCTGCAAGCAAATTAAATCTTTACTAAGACTATAAACAAATAACTTATTACCTGCAGAGTTACGAACAGGTTGAATATTCATTTATTCAGGCTATATTTCGTTTTTTGAATTTATTTAATAAACTATTCATTCAATAAAGTTTAAATAATTTCATTTAATCGCGTACCTACAGTAGGAACTATCTTCATAACTTTATTTCTAATAAGTTCGCCGACTCAAAAAACAAATCTAGTTTCTGCGTGTCATAAAATTGTTTTTTTTTAAATCTTATTTACTATTAAATTAAAATAATTCAACTAAATTTATTACATATTATCACCTGGTTTTCACATTTTCTGAAAATTTGTAGTTAATGGAATTTGGTAATATTAAATGTAAAATTTCAAAAAAACATTACGTAAGTCTGCGGTAAAAAATATTTATTGTTTTTTACCAAAAACTAGTCAGATTTTCGGAAAACCTTTTTCTTTATAAATTTTTGCAATATCTGTTTTTGTAAATAAAAAATGGTACTGTGCACAAAATTTTACCTAAAGCTTCCCAGTTTTTTGGATTGTCAATTAAGGCTTATATTCAAAATTTTATTTTGAAAATTGTAAGTCGTTTTGAAGACGCAACGCCGATGGCTGGACAGACACGTTTTTTTTTCAAAATTTGTCAGAATCGTCTCTGTAAATATTTCCGTTAAAAAAGTGTTTTTAATAGTTTGCACCGAGAAAGTAAGAATATAACATATCGTGAGGTCAAAATGTCGAAAATACTTGGCTGCCCTTAAAACATAATGTTCAGTAGCGTCGCTAAGAATGGGGCTAGATAATGAATCTTAAATGTGTAATAACACTGGGCAACCATTTTTACTTTCTCCGTTACGAAGTACGAGAAAGTATTGTGATCGTGATTTTTTTTCAAAAAATTTTTTTACGGAAATATCCGTTTTGGGGTCCCTAGATGCCATTTCAACAATTTCTGAAAAAAAAAAATTGTGTCTGTGTGTGTGTGTGTCTGTGTGTGTGTGTGTGTGTCTGTGCGCGCTGTATCTCAAAAACTAATAGACTAATTGATATGAAACTTTGAACATAAGTTTTATTTCATAATCCGAAGAACTGAAAAGCTTTTGGTAAAATTTCGTACACCGGAAGTGGGTGTTTACCTCAACTGTTTTTTGTTTTTTGCCAATATTTTCTTAAATATGAAAAATATCACAAAAACATTTAGACAAATATTGAAGACAATAAAGAATTTGTTTGAAAACATTTTCATAAAATCATTGTTATTCGAGAAAAAAAATTATTATTTTTTTTTGTCATTTTTGGTATACAATTATGAAACGCTAACAGTTACAACAAATTTATTTTAATAATAATTGTAGAGAATGCCAAAATGAACAATTTATGAGGAATAAGTTTTTTTCGAAATCTCTTTAGTTTTTGAGTAAACTGAGTTTTTGAATTTGAAGTACATTTTTCCGTCTTTCATAATTTTGACGTTTTAAACGTCAGTTTTATCCGAGTCTACGAAACGTTCGATGCACACTTAAAATATGATTTAAATTGAAAATAAACCATGGAAGCGTAAATATAAATAATACCATCAAGTCGGAGAAAGTAACATGATGGCCACATCACCATTTTTTTTGTTGCATTGATAAAAGAACAGGTTCTAACCTAATTTTGGTGTGCTGAATCTAAATATGACGTTATTTTTTCTCACTAAGCTACCGTTTTTATGAAATCCAACAATGAACATTTTACGAAATTTGCATATTCATTATACATATTACATGCATACATCACCTATGAGCGTAGACATATGGTCAAAAATATACCTTATAGTTCAACTCTGTTCTATTCCGGTAAAAATTTGCGCTTGTAGCTCTTGCGTCTGTGCACTTGCTCAGAAAAATCTAGTTATATACTCCAGCAGTAGTCCGCGATTATATGTCTGCTTCATCGCCCTTGATAGAGCTCTTCCATGATCATCAGGTCCTGGTGAAAGCGATCACCTTGTTCGTCACTTACAGCCCCAAAGCTTTCTGGAAATGTATCAAGGTGACTGTTTAAGATATGGATCTTGATACTCATATTGCACCCCAGTTCGCGGATAGACAACAACGTTCCAGTAACCAGAAGCTCGTAGTTTACACAGAAGTCACACATCTAATGATTGTTTTTCTTTCGGTGCGTTCGTGAAGAAATGTGTGTTTTCGGGGCGAATTTCGGGATATTTAAGCGGCAACATATGATGCGCCCGAACACGATAACTCCACACCAATTGAAAATACCAACAGAAGGAAAACAGCAGGTTATTTGTGAGGTATCTTGCTACAAAAGTAAGGTGAACTAAATTTAAAAAAAATGGTGATGTGGCCATGTTACTTTCTCCGACTTTATATTTACGTTTTTATGGGTTTATTTTCAATTGAAATCATATTTTAAATGTACATTGAGCGTTGTGTAAACTCGGATGAAACTGACGTTTAAAACGTCAAAATTATGAAAGATGGAAAAATTATACTTCAAATTAAAAAACTCGGTTTACTCAAGAACTAACGAGATTTCGAAAAAAACTTATTCTTTAGAAGTTGTTCATTTTGGCATTCTCTACAATTATTATTCCCTTAAATTTGCTGTAACTATTACATAATTATAAACCAAAAATTAAAAAAATATTAATACATTTTTTTCTCGAATAGCAATTATTTTATGAAAAATATTTTCAAGCAAAAAATGTTCATTTCTTTGTTGTCTTCGATGTTTGTTTAAATATTTTTGTGTTTTTTTTTATATTTAAGAAAATATTGGCAAAAAACAAAAAACAGTTAAGATAAACACCCACCTCCGGTATTCAAAATGTTACCAAAAGCTTTTCAGTTCTTCGGATTATCAAATAAGACGTATGTTCATATCAATTGCTCTATTGGTTTTTGAGATACAGCGCACACAGACAGACACACCATCACACACACACAGACACACACACACACAGTCACACACACACACACACACACACACACACACACACACACACACACACACACACACACACACACACACACACACACACACACACACACACACACACACACACACACACACACACACACACACACACACACACACACACACACACACACACACACACACACACACACACACACACACACACACACACACACACACACACACACACACACACACACACACACACACACACACACACACACACACACACACACACACACACACACACACACACACACACACACACACACACACACACACACACACACACACACACACACACACACACACACACACACACACACACACACACACACACACACACACACACACACACACACACACACACACACACACACACACACACACACACACACACACACACACACACACACACACACACACACACACACACACACACACACACACACACACACACACACACACACACACACACACACACACACACACACACACACACACACACACACACACACACACACACACACACACACACACACACACACACACACACACACACACACACACACACACAGACACACACACACACACACACACACACAGTCACACACACACACACACACACACACACACACACACACACACACAAAAAAAATTCCAGAAATTGTTGAAATGGCATCTAGGGACCCCAAAACGGATATTTCCGTAAAAAAAAATTTTGAAAAAAAAATCACGATCACAATACTTTCTCGTACTTCGTAACGGAGAAAGTAAAAATTAGGCGAGAATTTTAGATGTCGAAATTGACCGAACGCGCGTAATTGGACCTGTGCGAAATATCGCAAAATATCGAAAACAGAAAACGGGAGGTTATGCGTGAGGTTTCTTGCTACAAAAGTATGGTGAACTTAATTTTAAGAAAACAGAAAAATGAGGCGAAAATGTTAGATGTCCTAATTGGCCAAAATCGCGTGATTGGTCAGCTATTCCATGGCATAGGTGCGAAATATTAAATTAAAAAAAAAACAAAAAACGGGAGGTTATTTGGCTCAAAAAGTAGGCCAAGTAATTCACTGATGAGCAATTAATTAAATTTAACGCCCAACTACATAAGTAATCAACTTTGCCAAAATGCTCCGAATCAGTTGGAAAATCTAATGCAACAGGAAATATATATGTTTTGTTGCACATTGTGTTTTCAGTTCTGAAAAAAAACAGCTAATGTTTAAAATAGGCAAAATTAGCAGATTAAAACGCACAAAACTATTTTTTAACAAATAACCTTAAACGTTTTCAAAAAATGTTGGCTTTTTGATGTCACGGTACAATTAGCTGTATGCAGTAATGCTTACACCCTCTATGGACACCTGTTAACCTTATCATTTACCAAGTGCCGTGCCAAAAATCATTTAGCAAATGAAGAATGATAAAAATCAGAGTTCGTTGTTCCATGACTGCTAAGAGATTAAAGGCATTCATTCATTGATATTTTTCATAATTAGAGCAATTCAAAGTTTTAGACTTGGGATTTTAAACATTAATTACTGCATCCTTTCAGTTCTGTCACTGTTCTTGCCGGGTACGGAATTTCAAATAAGATGTGACTAATCTGAAAATTTGTTGTCAGTTGGTGCGTACAGGTCTGTGTTTAAGATTCTGATGCTCAAAAGACAAAAGAAATGTTGGTAAAATTTAAAAAACATTAAATTACTGTATAGAATAATATTTTGTGCATTTATTATCGCTTCCCGCTAGTAGTATTAGAATTGGATTGCATTTTACCATAAAATTATACTGTTAATAATTAAAATTCCACAAATACATATTAAAACTATGAAACTAAACGCAATCTGATAATTTCAAATCTGCCAATTTGAAGCTTACATGTAGTATATTGTATGTTCCAAAATTCGTATTCTATAGATAACGCCAGATTCTTTTTAGATGGACCACTCGGTATATATAAAATTTTATATTTAATTACAACTTGATTTTTTTTTGTAGAAAAATGCATTTTTCTTAAATTATTGTTTTTATTTATCTATTGCTTCTGATACATAAATAATATAAGAACCAACAATATTATATTTACCGAAAATAATACTCTCAATAAGGTTAAAATGGAATTAGCGAGTGAAACCACTAGCATCAGAATTTCCATTCTAACCATGTAGCAGGAAATACTTTCTCCACGACCATGAGACAAAATAAACAACTAAAATAATTATGTTTATGGTATTTTGACAATTGTGACATCCAAGGCTAAGTATTTAATTTGTAACTGTGTGAGAATATCCATTCTGTAAGTGTGACTATATCCCGCCAAACGTAGTATGCCGAAATTCGAATGAATTAGAACCAATCAGATTCTATATAACTTCTGTTTTCAGGAAACATATCATGTAGAGTTCGAATGCGGCTTTGTGATTGATTCTCTACTCGCATTATGTTTCGGCACATGATTGGTTTAAAGAAAAACAATGTTAAATGTCAAACGTCAGTTTGCGGGTAGAACGCTATTAAAATCAGTGAAAACTCCGCATTGGAAGTGTTTCTCTTGAAGTAATTCAAGAAAAAGGGAAAGAGGCCCAACCATAAAGTTTAAGCGGAGTCACTAACAACAGTGTACTCGGGAAGTCTTTTCTACAATATTGGAAAACAGGGCACATAACGTGTGAAACGCGAACGGTACGTACTGTAAAGAAAATGTAAACTCCATATGGAATACCAGTGCTAAGTTAGTGCAAGAGAAGTACGTTTCTGATTTTCAAATTTTGTTTGATCTGTTTAAAAATGTAAAATTCAAACCGGCACTACACGCCCGCGATGACAGTAAATGTCATTCTATTTTGTTGTAATATTTTTGTTGGGATATAGTCTGATAAATTGCTCTCGTGCACTGTAAATTATCGCAAGTTTGTACTCTTTCGACAAACTCAGTCGCATTGTTTTAGGCTCGGGACTGTTGCCAAACAATACGACTTCGTTTGTCGAAATCGCACAAACTTGTTACCGATAATTTCCAATGCACTTGTGCAATTACTGTTGACAATGTGTACGTTCTATGATCAAAATTAATTTCAGAATACTTAAATTCTACAGTGATTGTAGAGAAAATATATTAAATATCATTATTTTTACTATAGTTTTTTTCCAATTATTAATCACTAAACATTCATTAAGTCCTCCCTGGACCATTGAAAATGATTATGCACTCTGCAAGAATTATTCTTCAGGTGCCTGTTGCATTTTTGAAGTTTACATTGGAGTTAGAAAACAATTAAACAAACACAAAGCGTGCTTGAACTTGCCCATGGAATAGTAGAAGTGGCAGGTGAATGTTAAGGCCAGTAGCACCGCAGGCGTACCTACCAACAACACGAGTCTCCCCACTCAAACCGCGTTCCTACCATCGACCGTGGTGGTATCCGCACTGCGCATGCATATCTTATTAACTTACTAACCTACTCAGCGCACTTCCGCTTGCCCGTGACCCGATTCAAGGCTACGTTCAGAAGGCGTTTCACCTGCTGGACAAGAGGAGCCATAGGCAAGCCAGTGAACGCATGGTTGGCAGCTGAAGGTACGGACGTGCACTCTTTCAGGCTAGACACATTTGCAACTCGTTGGGTAATTATTTCGGTTTCAGTGGATGCCTCTGCCCGCTGAGAACGTGTTACATTGATACAATCTAAAAGAACTTGATAGTACCAGTAATAAACGAGCAATGAATCAGGTACTATAATACACGTATACGTTATACGTTCTATTAACTCTATTTGCTAAATATGTATGATGCTTATAAGAGTTATAGAGTATGTTCATTAAAAAAAAACCTGAAGTGTGCCATGATTTTTTATTTTTAAAAATTTAAGTTGGTAACACATATTAAGGTTATGTTACTTCCGGCATGTTCCTACAGATAAATTAATTTTCTGTGATAAACGACGCAGAGAAGACGTGGGTTCATCTTCCAAAATTCCTTGGGCTGTGTTAATAACACTGTAAGTACGTTTGACTGGTCTACACGGAGAATACTACCCGTTTCATGAAAATGTGATCGTTAGGAAATTCTTCCTGAAACTCTGCCAAAGGTGCGTCGAATGAATACACCCAATTTCCGTCCACTTTAGTCCCATTTCGGAAATAACTTTCAACTAGAAACGTTTTTGCTGGTTGCTGTAAACCATTGTACCTACGGAATAATTGTGACTTTTAGAACGATCTGACGTTTTGTATGTCAATTCCTAATATGTGTGCCTACTTAAAAATAAAAAATCCACTTGAGGTTTTTTTTTAATGAACATACGATATAATAGTGTTTTATACAACGTGTGGCTAAACAAGTGCTTTATTTTACGCGCGAGCCGTTTAGAGTACGAGCGATAGCGAGTACTCTAAAGCTCACGAGTAAAATAAAGCACTGTTTAGCCACCAGTTGTATACATAATTTTTTGCAACACCATATTCTTAAGTTGAATTTCTCTATCTCGGGCCTTGAAATGTCGCTAGCGAACGCTGCGATTATAAATTTAGATTTAATCGAGTGTGTAGGAACGTCAAAATCTATGTTGGCACGGAAACAATATACACGCCATAGTCGGCTTTTTATGTCAAACTTGTCTCTGTGTCAAACTATTTCTAATTTAATTTGTTCAGTTCAGTTCAGTTCAATGAGTGAAAACTTGATTAGTAGCGATGAAGAAATGTGCGGAACTCCACCGGAGTTAAGAGAAGCGGCGGAAGCGGCGGAAGCGGCGAGTTTCGAGTTGTTGCCCTCCAAATCTCGTAAGATTTATATATAGTTACTTTTTAATTTCATAGTTACTTTTTTATTTCATAGTTATTTTTTTATTGCATAGTTATTTTGCACTATGAAAAAATGATATATTTTAGAGGCTGAAAACTATCAAATAATGACAACTTAAGGATATGGTGTTGCAAAAAAATAATTAGCAGATTTATTATTACAATTATCCAAAATGCCCCTATTTTATCATGTAGAAATGACATGATTTATATTGATATTAAATTCATTAATAATTATTAGAGCCTAGATGATAGAATAGGGTTCTTCACATAATGTCCTTTTTTTATTATCGATGATTTGTAGAGATACATGAGTAATACAAAAATCGCTAATATTTTCGACATTCAGAAACTTTTGTTTATACAAACTAGAGCTACCTTCAAAGCCCCATTTACAAATCAGCCTTAGACAAGTACAGTCAGAGAAAATACAAATGCGAAACTTGCTCAGCGAGGGAATGTTGGCGCATGTCGGTGCTTAGTTCGGTCGAAACCAGTCAGTCCCTGCTTAAAATAGAATTATAAGGTAATAAAATTTACAAGCCTAGTTCCCTTCTCGCCCCTAAGTGATCGAGTAACGGACTCCATATCTGTGATTTTTTTCATCTTCCAATTTTTGGTGCGTCATCTTCAAAAATTTGAATAACTAAAATTTTTACATTATATTGAAATTTTTTATATATTTATCAATTGAAGAGTGATTTTATTTAAAATTATTGGTAATATTTTGATATTAATAATTTTATTTCAGCTTCGTATAAATAATCCCATTTTTTCCAAGATATGACCTTGAAACCCTCGAAAAATAAGATTTTATTTTTTTTACCACTAAAAATTACTATAATAATCTGAAAAATTCACATATATTTTTTACCCAAATAAAAGATTATTTAGGGAATTCATGTTTTTATTAGGTTTAACCATTTTTTTTTGGCCCGAACCGATCAAGTGACGGAAAATTTTATTTAGTCAATGTTCTTGAAAAATTTGAATAACTTTTTACGATATTTTGTATATATTTATCAACAATTGAGCAGCAAAATTTTATCAAATTAATAAGAGAGTAACAGTATGTTTATGTTGAGTTTAGATTCTTTTTTTTTAAATTTCAAATACCTTATATCTTTACCAGTGGCGGCTCGTGGAACATGTTGATGGTAGAGCCACTTATATAATACCCCCCCCCCACCCTTTTTTTTGAAGAAACAAAGAACCATTTATCTTCCAAGACCAATCGAATATTTTGGCCAAAAAATCAAAAGTTTGGAACAAAACCGCCTAAGATCTAAAATATCGGCCGAAAAAATAAAAAATCCTGGTTTAAAAATAAAAACGTAGACGAAAAAATTGAAAATACAAGCAAAAGAAAAATCATTTGCCATTTTCAGCACCAAATATAACTCTTTTTAGCTTAAAATAAGTTCCAACGAGAAATTCGAAAATAATTGCAAAAATTAAAATTAAAAAAAATCGCACAATAAACTCAATAATTCAAGTTAAGAAAATCTAAAATATGGGACAAAAAATAAAAAATTAAGAGCTAAAATCTAAAATTCGTACCCAAAAATCAAAGTGGTAGACCAAAAAATCAAGATTTTTAACAAACGAATCGAAAATTTAAATCGACTAAAATTAAAACTAAAACAATCGAAAATACAAAATATAGCCCAAAAAAGTAGGGCCTAATAAAGTAAAAATTTAGATAAAACATCGAAAACTCGCGCGTATGCAGACAAAAAATCGATAATTTCTACAAACCAATCGAATATTTTGGTCAAAATAATGAAAAATTAAAAGAATTGGAACAAAAAAATCGAAAATACAGAAACGTAAAATATGGGCCAAAGAATCAAGAATCCTGATCTAAAAATAAAAAACGCAGACAAAAAATTAAAAACTTAGGTAGAAGCAAAATAATTTGCCAAAAATAAGTTTCTGATCAGAAATTCAAAAATAATAGCCAAAAAATAAAAAAAAATCACGAAATGAAATCAATAATCCAAGTTAAAAAATCTAAAATATTGGATAAAAAACAGACTTTAAATCTAAAATATTCGATACAAAATTAAGACCAAATATCTAAAATTCTGGCATAAAAATAAAAATGGTGGACCAAGGAAAGAAAAATTTTAACAGGCAAATAAAGAAAATTTTAGGGCAAAAGATAAAAGAAAATAAAACTCTTACAATGTTGGCCAAAAAGTCGAAAATTTAGACAAAACATCGAAAACTCGGACCGAAAGATAATAAACGCAGATTAAACGAAAAATCAAAAATGCGGACCAAAAAATCGAAAATTTCGACTATAAAATCTAGAAGTTAGTAAAGAAAAATTTAGGTCAAAAGATTAAAAAAATAATAATACAAATTTGTAATGTAGGCCAGAAAGTCGAATATTTAGACATTGCATAGAAAATTCGCCTCTAAAGATAACAAATGCAGGCTAAAAAATCGAAAATTTCAACAAATAAAACTCGAAAATACCGAAAAAAATTAAAGAAATCTCGCATATAAATCAATAATTCAGGTTATAGATATTTTAATCAAAATCAAATCGAAAATTTGGAACTAGAATTAAAATTTCGGCCCGAAAAATAAAAAATGGGGACCAAAGAATCAAAAATTTGAACAATTAAATCGAAAATTTAGGTCAAAATAAAGAATATTTAGAATATTAAAAAAAAAATAAAAAATACAAAGATAAAACATTTTGACCAAAAATGTCGAAAATACAGGTCAAAAATTTAAAAATTTAAAATTCGTCTGGAAAAATAAAAAATGCGGACCAAACAGTCGAAAATTTTACCAATTAAAATAAAAAATAAATAATGTTTAGACCTAATAATCAAAAATTTAGACAAAAAAAAATCGAATATACAGGTCAACAATCTAAAAAAAATCTATTTGCTGAGTACAATACTTTGTACTGATTCTGGATTCTAATCCAAGAATTTCATGAAAATTCTCCAATTTGAACCACGGTTTTGGATCTTAGACGCATAATTTGTGACCAAAAATTATAAATTTGGATTTTAATTGGATAATTATATGTAAAATCCGAAATTTGAATTATTTAATCTAAGTTTTTGGCCCCTAAACGCAGAATTTGAGACTTAAAATTAAAAATACAAGAATTTCAATAAACATCTTGAATTTGGACCATAGAATACATGGTTTTTAAACGCAAACTTTGTGGTAAAAAATTCAAAATTTGTATTTGAATTTGATAATTATATGTAAGATCTCTAATTTGAAACTTTAAATCCAAGTTTCTGGTCCCTAAACGCAGAACTTAAGACCCAAAATCCAATATTTGGATTCAATTTATCAATTGCATTTAAAATCAGGTATTTGGAACATAAAATCCAAGTTTTTGACCCTTAAACGCAGAATTTGAGTCTTAAAATCAAAAATTTGGATTATAAACTAGGAATGTCATGTAAAATCTCAAATTTGGACCATAGAATTCATGGTTTTGGACCTTAAACACATTTTTTTTGCAATAAAATCCAAGATTTTTATTTTAATCCGATAATTTTATTTAAGGTTTAATTAAAATACAGGGTGTTCCATTAAAAAAAAACACAACTTTGATGTTTTAGGGCGTTTGGAACACACTGTATAATATGAAATTAATTTTGAAAAGTAACCATAATAGACCCCTATATATCCTAAAAGTCAAACTTTTTGAAAGTCACGTATTTTGGCCACAATATTCCGTGCCGTATAGCGTGAATAACCCTTTATTTTTCAATCTATCCTAAATTTATTTCAATTGTTGATAAATTTATAAAAATATAAAATGACCTTGAAAAATTCATCTAATTTGGTATTTTGATCAATAATATATGTGATTTTTTCAGATTTTTTTTAGTGGTTAAAAAAATTATATTTAAATAAATCGTATTTTGAGACTTCCCGGGTCATGTCGGGGTTTTTTTGATATACGGCTTACAACTATTTTGGTTAAGGTCACAACTAATGAAATTTTCATATTTATTTAAAAATCCGTGTCGGGTGGCATTTTGACCATCTTATCTAGGGATACCCTTTTATTACCTCATAAATGGATTTTAAGCAGGGACTGACTGGTTTCGACCGAACTAAGCACCGACATGCGGCAGCATTCCCTCGCCGAGCGGGTTTCGCATTTGTATTTTCTCTGACTGTACATAAAAGCAAAATGTCTTCGTAAAATGCAAGTAATCGCAGCAATTCTACTGCGGCATGATTATCTGATATATTTATATAAACAGACAATCTTTGATCTATATAGTTTTTAATGGTAAATAACTAGCAAATATATTATTATGAATGCTAATTATAGTCGGACTTAAAATAATATACTTTCTAAAGCTAAGTCCTAAATCTAAAAATAATTCGAATGCTCAAAGCAGAGATGAAGATGTCCTCAAATAATTTGTTCGATAATATGGTTGATGGTGGAAGCCATTATTTTATGATACATTTTAGAATTTATCTGACTTAATAAATAAGTTCTTTTTATTACTCACAAGTTATCAAAATTTTTATTTTGGCCTCAAATTAAAAAAAGACGAACCTTTTTTTTAAATGAGGCGATACTGTTATGCAGAGTAGTTTGCCGGTTTGCCAACAAGAAATCTGATGATGTCTATAAGCCTCACCTATGGTTTTACGACTATTTAAATTATCGTATTATTACATCACTACTAGCAAACTTTGAAAACTCTTCTGTATTAGTAGAATCAACATGATTAATATATCAATAACTTACCTTCAATAAGCCTCCGTGCTTCATCCAATGAAGACGGAATTTTAAACAGAAACTCACGACCAGCGACGAATCGAGTAATCCTCTCGACTAATCCATCTCCACTTCTACCTTGTACTTCCCCATCAGACGTTTTCTTAAGATTAAGAAATCCATCGAGAACCTCAATACTGGGCGCAGCATCATATTCGTCAATTTTCCTCACAAAATTCGATTCCATGCAATCAACATCATCTCCGCAATTCCCAAAAACATCACTCAACTCTCCACGACTCCCCAAGGCAACGCACGCCAAAACCATTAAAATTTTGATACTCATTACGCGCACTACCTCAACCAAATTGGTAAAGTAAATTAACACCTAACTTACTCAAGGGTTTTTATCAATATGTTTCCTAGTGGGGGACGAATAATGTAAATCACGCATCCGAATTCCGTGCTGAGTCGTGAGTTTGCTTACAAATTCGAAAATTTGGCGTAAAATAGGTGTCAGAGAATTCGCGGCCCGAATGGCAAATTTAATACGAATTTTATCATGTTTGGCTGTGAATGCAAATACCAACATGTAACAGTCTCGTGCAGATTATTTTAATTAACGCGCGGTGTTGTTCTGTAGTTATTTTTGCATTGTTTATGTGCTAGTTTATTGTATATTTTGAGAAGAAATCGGGTTAAATTGTTGTGTCTTATCCCTGGTGCGATTTTAAAACCATGACGTTAGGCTTGAGCAATTGGTAGGTAGAAATGAATTTCTTCTTTACCGTGAGGAAAAGTAATAATTGGTTATAAACCACACGATTTCAATTCGCAATTTATTTACTTTATTCCATTATTGGATTATAATGTTTATTGGTTGAGCAATGTAATACAAATGAAATAAGCACCAGAATGGTATTTTCTTTTCTTTAGTGGGCCCCTTAGCTAATTCGCTTGGATGGCTGTTTCTACATAAGAACTTATCTGAAAAAACTGAACATTTTTAGCAGAATTTTGTTATTTTTAGTGTTTTTTTGAATAAACATTTTATTGTGGACTTGATATGGTAATTACTTTTATATCCATTTATTTTAATTAGAAAGAATACATTTTGCCAAATCACCTGCAGATGGTCAAGAAAGAATTCATAATAATGACGAACGGAAAGAAAATTAAACTAGAAGTAGAATAAAATTTAAAACGTTTGAGACAAAATAAACAGACTGGAAAATAACAGCAGAGAGAGGATAAACCAATCCAAAAAGAACGCAAAATAGACCAAACAAAATTTAAAAAAATACACAGAGATATATATTGAAGGAGAAAAAATTAAATACTTTAAATTCGTGAAATTTCAAACCGCCATAACTCGGCGTATTTTCAATCGATTTTGATGAATTTTTGAGGGCAAAATACTTTGAAGTGTCTTCTTTAAAGTCATGCATGCGAAACTAAACGTAACCCCTTCCGCCCCCTCTAGCGCCTTTGTGAAAAAATAAAGTTTTTTTCTGGAAACCATGTCCAACTTTGACGATGCCTACGGAGTTGGAAAAATTTTGTCCACTCGATCCACCATAAAGGCATTAAAATGTGATCAATTCCCTATGCAGGACGACTCAAATAACGAAGTTCCTACGACGATTTGGCAACAAGTTATGGTTGTTTAAAAAAAAATGCATTTTGAGGTTCTTCGCACATAACTCGGTGACTTTTTAACCAAATTGGATGATTCTTTCTGGAAAAAATCCCATTTTGGCTCTACTTTAAGGGAGTAAACTCAAATTGGAATGATCCCTTTTCGAACCCTTCAATCCCCCAACAGGACAAACACGTTTTTGGGCAAAAAACGTCCAACTTTGGCAACGTGTACCGAGTTGGAAAAAATGTGACGACTCGATCCACCAAAAGGGCATTGAAATGTGTTTAATTACCTGTGCAGGACTCAAATAACGAAGTTCCTACGACGATTTGGCACAAAGTTATGGGTGTTTGAGAAAATAGCGAATTTTGTGGTTTTTTGACTCATAAGTCTGAAGGTTTTCGACGAAATTGATTTCGTTTTCACGAATGCACTTTTCTTTGCATGTTCTTTGATTGAGGTATGCATGAAAATTCATTGTTTTCGCGTAATCACGAATTTCGCATTTTGTACCTTAGAACTCCATTAACAAAAAACTTTATTTTAGGTCAAAAAAGACTCACGTTAACGACCTCTGTAGGATCGGAAAAAAATGTTGGCCTAACTCACCACCATTAATCCATTTTTCCATTCGTCCAATAAAAACAAACAAATTACACTGATGGAAAAAATTAAACACTCGAAATTTGTAAAAATTTAGGTAATGTTCGAGTGGCCATAACTCGGCTTCTATCCAACCGATTTCGAAGATCTTTTGAAAAATCAAAAGCAAAATGTGTCCTCTTTGAGAGGGTTTATCCCCCACTCAAAGAGAGGGCTATACGCCCCTCCAAAAGAAAAAATAAAGACCACAAAATGCACTTTTCTTAAAACACCCATAACTTTGTGAAAAATCGCTTCGTTTTTAAATCCGGCACAGGTAATTGAACACATTTCAATGCCCTTTTGGTGGATCGAGTCGACACATTTTTTCCAACTCGGTACAAGTTGACAAAGTTGGGCGTTTTTTTGCCCAAAAACGTGTTTTTCTTGTTCGGGGGTTGAAGGGTTCGAAAAGGGATCATTCCAATCTGAGTTTACCCCATTAAAGTAGGGCTAAAATGAGATTTCTTCCCGTAAGAATCATCAAATTTGGTTGAAAAGTCGCTGAGTTATGTGCGAAAAACCTCAAAATGCAGTTTTTTTTCAAACACCCATAACTTAGTGCCAAATCGCCGTAGAAAATCCGTCCTTCAAGTCCTGCATAGGGAATTGATCAAATTTTAATGCCTTTATGGTGGATCGAGTCGACAAAATTTGTCCAACTCCATACACATCGTCAAAGTTGGACATGGTTTCCTGAAAAAACATTTTTTTTCACTGGGGTGCTAGAGGGGGGCGGAAGGGGTTCCGCTTAAGTTTGCATGCATGAATTTAAAGAAGACACTTTAAAGTTTTTTTTTCTCAAATATTCATTAAAATCGATTGAAAATACGCCGAGTTATGGCGGTTTCAAAATTGTCGAAATTTCACGAATTTCAAGTGTTTCATTTTTTTTCCTTCAGTGTCTAAACGAAAAGAAATTACAAGAAAATTTTGAATTCAAAGAGGAACTGGAGTTCAAAAACAATACAAAAATTATTATTAGTCAAAACTTGAAGTTGTGCAACGACAGCTTGTTTTGGAATAAAGATCTTTACTTAACACACATGGTTTGAAAAACTGAAGATTCCTTCAATTTTAAGCAATTCGTTTATATGCCAAGTGTACCATGAAAGATTGGATAGCAATAGAAAATAAAAGGTCTTAACAGAAATTTGGTATTTTAAGTGTTACTTAAATAAACATTTTATTGTAGACTTAACAATTTTTTTTCAAAATTATAAAATGACTACTGCTTAAGACGCTAAAAGTATTACAGTCACAGGACAAAATAATCATTATGAACGTAATTTCGAAAATTGATTGTTATCGTACAAAAAAATTTAAACCACTTACTTTCAGTTTTACCATTATAACAAAACAATAATATCATGAATATTTAAATTTCACTTTGTTTTGTGTACAACTGTCTCATGTCCTTCATCTATCTGTACAGGGTGTCACAAATTCGATGCAGTGCTATCTTAGTAACTATAAGAGAAAGTTGGTTAAATTAGGGCGCATTTTAATGCTGAATTATTTGTTAAAAAGAAATATAAAATATACTGAGTAGGTATATAAGAAAAAACCGAAATAATAAATTTGGGTTTTTTTTTTGAAAAGGAAGGATGGTTGACGGGAATTCGGATTGAGGAAATTTGGATGATTTGGGAATTGGCGTAAGCATTTAGCTATTCGCCCACTAACGATATATAAGTTTTTGAGATTTCAGTTTAATAATGACCGCACGGATGGGATTCGAACCCACGGCCCCCAATTTGGGTTTTTATTATTTACAACAGATTAGCAAATTTCTTACACTCTGTATAAATAAAAATGTAAATGTTCGTTTGTTCAAACTGTGAAATCTCCGAAAGTTCTTCTTTGAAATTTTCACACAACTTTGCATTCGAATACGCGCGATTTCTTGTCATACCCACTATTATACAATGCGCCAAAAAAATGGTTCTATGAAATATTTTCCGGAAAAATTAAGATAAGAAAGAAAAATATTTCAAGCTTTAATTAAGTGCAGATGGTCTACTTAATTCACAGAACAATTTATTAATTTAATAAAACTTAAAATGATGTGATGTACTTTGGACGTGGGCATTGTGCGCATTGCGTATGCCATATTTATGGGTTGTAACAGTTAAAGTTATGTAATAAAAAAGTATTCTACAGATTGTTTCCATTAAATTTTACACAAACCGTCCAATTTTGTCTTATATCTATCGTAAATCACTGTAAAACATAAATACATTCACAATTTCAGTGCCAGGAAAAAAAGTAGATCCTACTTTCTCTTTCAACATCTCAAACTTCCCTTCTCTTTCGGTCAAATGAATTTGTACCTAATCTTTTTCTTTTGAATAACAGACCAATAATAATAGATAATTATGTGGAAATTAAACAAAAGTGAAATTTAATCTGTAATAAATTTATTTGTAAGAAAAAATAATACCTTTCTGGTATTAATGAAATGTGTGTGTGTGACCGTGCTTACAACTGTTACCTATTAAAAATATTTTCAAGTCCGAATGTTCTATTAATATTAATAATAAAAATAATATATTTATATATCAACATCTTTATTGCTGGTAGGGATGGAGGATATTTCACGTACCTGTGATTTTTCACTGGTATTGAAAAATCACAGGTCGTTATTGTTACTAATAGGCGAATTTCACTGCTACTTAAAATCACTGCTACTTAAAATCACCACTACTTAAACTCACCGCTACTTAAAATCACCGCTACTTAAAATCACCGCTACTTAAAATCACTGCTATTTAAACTGTAACTTAAACTGTGATTGCTTCTTGAAATCAGCTGTTACCTAAACAGTAATTGCTATTTAAACTGCGAATGTTACTTAAAACGTGATTGTAAGAAGACAATACAGATAGCATTTCTAAATATTATTTTATATTCAATACTGTATACTTACGTGCATATTCAAATTACGATTTTCATCAACTGAAAAACAAATATATAATAACAATTGCTACGAATGGTAAACCCAAAATGACTCAAAATTAATTTTAATTTAAGATTCGGTGCGAATATCTAAATATACATTTTGAAATAATACCACGAAACCAATTTTGAAATTGTAAACTAATGAACTGAAAAAGAAAATAAAAACAATTCACCAAACTGCAAAAATCTCCAAATGCTCCTCCTTGTCCAGGTGCTCAAAAATTAAAATAAAAATCTTCAAAACTTCATATCTCTATTGAAAATTGTTAAATTACACAAAATACAAATTGATTTTGATTAAGCGATAGTTTGGCCACTGAGGATGTTTTTTTATGGAATTTTTCCTGCATTTTTTATATTTATTTCTGCGATGTTTTTGTTCTGGTGCTCAAAAATTTTTCAAAAATCCATAACTCTCTTGAAAATTGTTAAATTACACAAAAACCAAATTGATTTTGAATAAGCGATACTTTGGCCATTGAAGATGATTTCTTATAGAATTTTTCTTGCATTTTTTATATTTATTTCTGCGATGCTTTTGTTCTGGTGCTCAAAAAATTTAAATGAAAATTTTCAAAAATCCATATCTCTCTTAAAAATTGTTAAATTACACAAAAACCAAATTTATTTTGAATAAGCGATACTTCGGCCATTGAGGATGATTTTTTATGGAATTTTTCCTGCATTTTTTATATTTATTTCTGCGATGTTTTTGTTCAGGTACTCAAAAAATTAAAATTAAAATTTTCAAAAATCTATATCTCTATTGAAAATTGTTAAATTACACAAAAACTAAATTGATTTTGAATAAGCGATACTTTGACCATTGAGGATGATTTTTTATGGATTTTTTCCTGCGTTTTTTATATTTTTTTTCGGCGATGTTTTTGTTCAGGTGCTCAAAAAATTCGAATTAAAATTTTCAAAACTCCATTTCTCTTTTTAAAATTGTTGAATTTACAAAAACCAAATTTATTTTGAATAAGCGATACTTCAGCCATTGAAGATGATTTTTTATGGAATTTTTCCTGCATCTTTTATATTTTTTCTGGGATGTGTTTGTTCAGGTACTAAAAAAAATAAAATCAAAATTTTCAAAAATCCATATCTCTATTGAAAATTGTTGAATTTACAAAAACCAAATTGATTTTGAATAAGCGATACTTCGGTCACTGAGGATGATTTTTTATGGAATTTTTCCTGCATTTTTTATATTTTTTCTGTGATGTTTTTGTTCAGGTACTAAAAAAATTAAAATTAAAATTTTCAAAAATCCATCTCTATTGAAAATTGTTGAATTTACAAAAACCAAATTGATTTTGAATAAGCGATACTTCGGCCATCGAGAATGAATCATTTTTTATGGAACTTTTCTCTCATGTTTTATATTTTCTTCTGCAATGTTTTTCCATATCTCTATTGAAAATTATGAAATTTACAAAAACCAAATTGATTTTGAATAAGAGATACTTCGGCCATTGATGATGATTATTTTATGGAATTTTTCCTGCGTTTTTTATATTTATTTCTGGGGTGTTTTGGTTCAGGTGCTCAAAAAATTAAATGAATAATTTTCAAAAATCCATATCTCTATTGAACATTGTTAAATTTACAAAAACCAAATTGTTTTTCAATAAGCGATACTTCGGCCATTGCAGATAATTTTTTATAGAATTTTTTCTGGGTTTTTATATTTTTTTCTGTGATGTGATCATGGTTACAGTTTAAAATCACTGATATTAAAAAGTAGCAATCACAGGTAGCAACGTCATTCAAAAGTAGCAGTTTTGCCCATCTCTAATTGCAGATATTTACACAATATAAAACAAAATAATCACATTTTGTATTTTGAACAATTATGTTAATACGTCGTCTGGCTTTGCTTTCGACAAAAAATGTATTCCAATTTTAGGAAAAGCAAATAATATTGATATCAGTATTACTGAAATAACACAAAAAGGTTCTTACCTTGCGAAACCCCACTACTGACTATATATGTTGAAAAATTGGCATCCTTTATATTCAACGTATTGGTCACTTTTGAACAATTTTATAACATTGTGGTAACAACCAATAGCTTCAAATTTTTGTAAAATAAAAGAATGAGCCTGGGATTTGTTATCAAGCGTTCGAGAAACAAAGTCCGAAAAATATATTAAATTCAATGAAGTAGACCTTTTCCTCATAATAATGCGTTTTCTCGTAATAATGTTAGAAATTGATAAGAATAATTACAAATAATTTAGCAATGTTGTTCAGAATTGATGTTGGCCTATAATTAGTAATTCGTGCCAGAAATAATAATAAAAATAATAATTTAAAAATAGTTGATGGATGATTATTACGGTTTTAACAAAACTGCTTTCGGTAATTAACAATAAATCTCAAAATAAATTTTCAAAATCATTTTTTGTGATAGGTCAAGAGAACTAACTTTCAAAATAAGAATTTTCATAATTCATAAATTATTGCGAACGTGAACATTTTTTTACGAAAATCCCCTTATTAGATAGGTCTCCAAGACGATTCCGGCCATTTTTGTAAAAAAAGGTTGCATATCTCTGTGGCTGCGTCTAAGTCTTATTGTGTGTTCTCTTGTCGTTCCTAGTCTCCTGTTACTGCTGATCAAAATATTTGATCATTTGCAAGAAAAAAATGTTTAACAAAAATTTGGCTTAAAACACCTCTTGTCATTCCTAGTCTCCTGTTACTCGTGATCAAAATTTGTGATCATTTGAAAGAAAAAAATGTTTAACAAAAATTTAGCTTAAAACACCACTTGTCGTTCCTAATCTCCTGTTACTGCTGATCAAAATATTTGATCATTTACAAGAAAAAAATGTTTAACAAAAATTTAGCTCAAAACACCTCTTGTCATTCCTAGTCTCCTGTTACTCGTGATCAAAAACCCACTAACTTGTTTCAAAAGGAACTCTAAACACTAGCCTTATTTGACAATCCGAAGAACGAAAGCGTTTTTATAAAATTTCGTACACCCGAAGTGTTACTTTCATCGTATTTTTTTTTCGATAAATAATTTTTGAAAAATATTACAAAAGAAACAAAAAATATTGCAGATAACGAAGAAATGATTTTATTTTGCTTATAAATTTTGCCTTATTCAACCAAGGAATTTATTTCAAATTTCAATATCGTTGAAAAGGCGATGCATTTATAATTTTCCATTAAAACAATTTTCATATCCTAGGCGGAAACAAGACGACTACTATCCAAACTTGAATTGAGAAAATTACCGCTACATTCAGCTATTCGAAATATTTCATAAAATCCTTGATTTTTCAAAAAAAGATTTATTTGAAATTATTTGTCATTTTTGGTCTATTATTATGAAATGATAATAGTGACATCAAATTTATTCACATTCACAAGCCAAAAAAAAATATATATTCATAATAATTGTAGAGAATGCCAAAGTAAACAACTTAATAAAAAATTTTTTTTTCGAAATCTCATTGGTTTTTGAATAAATTGACGATAAACGTTATTAGAATATTCATCTTCCATAATTTTGACGTTCCAAACGTCAGTATCATCCGATCCTGTGAAGCACTCGAAGTACATTTAAAATAATATTTATATTCAAAACAAACCATGAAAGTAAAAATGTTGTTATTGTGTGTTAAAAGTGTCTTCGCAAACCCCCCCCCCCTCACAAAATAAAGCACCACTTCTAACTCTTGTGTCATAGATAACTATTATCGGAGAAAGTAACTTGATGGTCACATCACCATTTTTAAATTTGGTGTGATGTGATGCGACCATTCAACTCGATTGATTCCAAAGCAAAAAATAATTCAAAATAATGATTCTATTTAATATGAATGCATCAAATTATAATTACACCAGCTTGGTGTAACATGTACGTCTGCAAATACCTAATAAGCAATGACAACAATTAATAAATGAACACATGAATCTGGAACTGGAACGTTATAAAAAAAAAATATCCCCATCACTTTCTATATGAAAGTAGAGAGGCACTTTTAGAGCAACCTTAATATTTTCTAATTCTGTCACACTGAAACGGCGAAAATGCGTATCAATTCCGGATGTGCTTCGGATTCACATCACCGGAAGCCGCTTTTCATCTCCACAGCTCTTTCCTAATTAACATCCTCCTCGGACTGGTTACCTAACGCGATCCTCATAAAATTCTCTTTTTTACACGCTAACGGTTCTTAATTATATTTAATTATCTCTGCGTCTCTTACTCTTGGACTACATTAGATACATATCAAGAAAAAATAATGTTGGATCTAATGGTTTCGCTTGGGTAGGAAACCGTCCGATTAAGGAATTTCTACAAATCCAATTAGTCGAGCGCAGTTTTCGGTTTATTTTTGTTTCGACAATAATTGGATGCTCAAAATAAATCACTGATTGAAACTGATTTTAACGACGATATTGAATTTTGACCTCTAATAATTCATATAGAAAGTATCAAAAACCACAATCTTAACAATTAAATAAGATTAAACTAATTAGAATTTTTGAAACCATTAATTTTGACCACTAATATTTCATGTAGAAAGTATAGTACATTTGGATAAAAACGATGACTGATTTTGATCAATCAGACGATAAAAATACGCAGAATTTGAAGATGTTAAAACATAATTTATTCAGTGGCCAAAAAAGTTTTGAGTCTTTTTCTTTGCTAGATGCCTTTAGACTCGCATATCTCGGGTAATCGGGATTCTGTAACAGGGAGAACATGTATTAGTAAAAGACCCCAACGTACTAAGGTGACCTTGGCAACTAAGTACAACATTATTACTAAATCGGCGAACTAATCAATGCACCTAATCAATTAGCACCCAGAGGATCGATTAAACAGTTTCGCAATTGTTGTACTTACTTGAGCCCCAGTGCCACTTCAAGGCATCGGTCACTAACTGGGGTCAACCAGCGGATAACCGTACTCACTAACTGGGGCCAACCGTCAGTCGTCAAAGACTGTCCCATGTTTACGGCATAAAATCACATATAACACTAACACACAACTTGTTGCGTAACGTTCAGCCGCAACCCTAGTATTCCCTCCAAATTTTGATTCACAAAAAATACCTGTTTGAACAAATCATACCAAGGGCACTGAGAATTGCGCGATTATTTTGATAAAAATTTCCGAAATTATTCAACTTAAAGCAACACATTTGAGGGTATTATCGTCAAAATTATAAGAATTAAACATCGCTAAGATAATTTCTATTTAAGAATTAAAATAAACATATGTTGATCGACTTAGTGGCGGCTCGTGGAACATGTTGATGGTAGAGCCACTTATAAATATACCCCCCCTCCTGTTTTAGAACGATTAATCTTCCTAGATCAAAGTAACTGGCGCAAAAGGGTTAATTAAAAGTTCTTGCTGAGCTTGCTGTAACGAGCCGCCCCTGCTTAATTTGATGAAACGATGATTTGCAAATCTAATTTAATTTTTATAGAATTTCTTCAACACGTTTTATATATAATATATATTTTTTTAATATTTCACTCGAGTATTACACAATTCGAGAATTCAAATTTTCAAAAATTCACAATTCTCGAAATAATTGGTGAATTTTCAAAAACTCATTTTAGTTTGATAAAACGATGATTTGCAAATCTAATTCAACTTTTGTAGAATTTAGTAAACACGTTTTATATATTTTTTAAATTTTTAACACTAGTATTACACAATTAGACATCTAAAATTTTTAAAAATTCACAATTCGCGAAATAATTGGTGGATTTTCAAAAACTCCATTTAGTTTGATTAAATGATGATTTGCAAATCTAACTTAATTTTTGTAGAATTTCGTCGACACGTTTTATATTTTCTTTTATTTTTTTTGCTCAAGTATTACACAATTCGAAAATTAATATTTTTAAAAATTCACAACTTACGCAATAATCGGTGAATTTTTAAAAACTCTATTTAGTTTGATAAAACAATGCTTTACAAATCTAATTCAACTTTTGTAGAATGTAGTAGACACGTTTTATATATTTTTTTTTATTTTTAACACGAGTATTACACAATTAGAGATCTAAAATTTTTAAAAATTCACAATTCGCGAAATAATTGCTGGATATTCAAAAACTCTATTCACTTTGATAAAACGATGGTTTGAAAATCTGATTTATTTTTTGTAGAAGTTGGTAGGCACGTTTTATATATTTTTTTAATTTTTAACTCGAGTATTACACAATTCGAGATCTAAAAATTTTCAAAAATTCACAATTCCCGAAATAATTGGTGAATTTTAAAAAACTCCATTCAGTTTGATAAAACGATGATTTGCAAATTTAATTTAATTTTTGTAGAAATTCGTCGACACGTTTTATGTATATTTTATAATTTTTTTGCTCGAGTATTACACAATTCGGAAACTAAAATTTTCAAAAATTCAATACTCACGAAATAATTGGTGGATTTTCAAAAACTCTATTTAGTTTGATAAAACGATGCTTTGCAAATCTAATTCAATTTTTGTAGAATTTAGTAGACACGTTTTATATATTTTTTTATTTTTAACACGAGTATTACACAATTAAAGATCTAAAAATTTTAAAAATTCACAATTCGCGAAATAATTGCTGGATTTTTAAAAACTCTATTCAGTTTGATAAAACGGTGATTTGCAAATTTGATTTAATTTTTGTAGAATTTAGTAGGCACGTTTTATATATTTTTTTTTAATTTTTGACTCGAGTATTACACAATTCGAGATCTAAAATTTTCAAAAATTCACAATTCGCGAAATAATTGGTGAATTTTCAAAAACTCCATTCAGTTTGATAAAACGATGATTTGCAAATTTAATTTAATTTTTGTAGAAATTCGTCGACACGTTTTATGTATATTTTTTTATTTTTTAGCTCGAGTATTACACAATTCGAGATCTAAAATTTTTAAAAATTCACAATTCGCGAAATAATTGCTGGATTTTCAAAAACTCTATTCAGTTTGATAAAACGATGATTTGCAAATCTGATTTAATTTTTGTAAAATTTAGTAGACACGTTTTATATGATTTTTTTTTTATTTTTAACACCAGTATTACACAATTAGAGATCTAAAAATTTTAAAAATTCACAATTCACGAAATAATTGCTGGATTTTCAAAAACTCTATTCAGTTTGATAAAACGATGCTTTGCAAATCTAATTCAACTTTTGTAGAATTTAGTAGACCAGTTTTATATATATATATATATATATATATATTTTTTTTTTAATTTTTAACACGAGTATTACGCAATTAGAGATCTAAAATTTTTAAAAATTCACAATTCGCAAAATAATTGCTGGATTTTTAAAAACTCTATTCAGTTTGCTAATCCCATGCTTTGCAAATCTAATTCAACTTTTGTAGAATTTAGTAGACACGTTTTATATATTTTTTTAAAATTTTAACACGAGTATTACACAATTAGAGATCTACAAATTTTAAAAATTCACTATTCGCGAAATAATTGCTGGATTTTCAGAAACTCTATTCAGTTTGATAAAACAATAATTTGCAAATCTGATTTAATTTTTGTAGAATTTATTGGCACGTTTTATATTTTTAACTTGAGTATTACAAAATTCGAGATCTAAAATTTTCAAAAATTCACAATTCGCGAAATAATTGGTGGATTTTCAAAAACTCTATTTAGTTTGATTAAAGGATGATTTGCAAATCTAACTTAATTTTTGTAGAATTTCGTCGACACATTTTATATTTTCTTTTATTTTTTTGCTCAAGTATTGCACAATTCGAAAATTAACATTTTCAAAAATTCACAACTCACGCAATAATCGGTGAATTTTTAAAAACTGCACTTAATTTGATTTAACGATGATATGCAAATCTAATTTAATTTTTGTAGAATTTCATCGACACGTTTTATATTTTCTTTTATTTTTTTGCTCAAGTATTACACAATTCGAAAATTAACATTTTTAAAAATTCACAACTCGTGGTTTTTCAAAAACTGTACCTAATTTCAGTGGAGGCTTGTGGAACATGTTGGTGGTAGAGCCACCGATACAATATACCCCCACCCCTCTTTTGAAGAAAGAAAGATTTATCTTCCTAGACCAAAGTAACTGGCGAAAAAGTGTTTTAAGTATCAATTAAAAATTCTTGCTGAGCTTGAAACTACAGGTAGTGCCACGGCTCCTTGGCTCTATATCGCGAGCCGCCCCTGGATCGACTCACAATTTTCTGTCCCGAAACGCGACATTTTTTATTAATTGTGAAACGGACACATGCGATAAGCTT
Organism: Ocypus olens; assembly: GCA_910593695.2. NCBI lineage: Eukaryota > Metazoa > Arthropoda > Insecta > Coleoptera > Staphylinidae > Ocypus > Ocypus olens. The sequence goes on along the minus strand of OU343055.1, from coordinate 12,997,341 downwards.
AAGTAAATAGTATAAGCAAACGGTGAATAAATAAATCATTTATTTATTATTTAAGTTATTTTAAAATACAAATACTTGTCTTAATTTTATATCCGAGAGAGAGAGAGATAATACATTTATTGAGACACTTTTACAAATGACTGGTCAATTGCCCAGAGGTCTTTCAGCCTTTTATATCCAATTTAGGTAAGTTTTCCAGAAAATAGTGTGTGTATAGTCTGACCGCGCTATGATGGCATCTGAGGGGATTAAATTGGGCCACTCTCATTTGCGTGTCGGGCGGGTGCTTTATACTGTTCTCAATAAGCGAACTTGAAATATTGGGTTGCATGCATATTTATTTCCAAAGTTATCTGTAACCTTTTAAGAACCATTGATTTATAAATAGAATCCGATACTGCACCATCGCCTCAAATGCCATCATAGCGCGGCCAGATTATATTTGGGAATTCTTAGAGCTAGATTATTATATTATAATAAAGTCATATCTTCTACAGCTATGCTTTTTGAAAATTTCCTAGCGAAATTGCAGACTTTCAACATTCATCACAAATGGAGCATATTTTGCTTTTAAAATATTACGTGTTCTAAATAATAATTTTATAAAATACATTCAAATATGAAATTAATTAGTATCAGTGACGGTTCGTGGGGTTTTTTCTGGTACGGCCGAGGAACAAGAGGTGGTGATACAGCCAGCCGTCTCCGCAACTGATCCTACCTATCTGTATTACCACCTCTTGTTCCTCGGCCGTACCAGAAAAAAACCCGTGAACCGTCACTAATTAGTATCGATTTACATTGCAGCCTTCTAAAAATTTTTAAGTAAAATTTCTGTTTTAAGTTTAATTGCCTCTTTTATGGACCATTCCGAGTAAATAAATTCACAGTTACCTGAACCAAAGAGCGACTCAAAAGTGGCAATAAATTTTTCAAGCAGTTTAAATTTAGTTTAGCGGAGGCCAGGCAATAAATCACTGGCCTGTCATTCCGTGCGTGTTGCATTTTAATTAGAGTTGGCACCGGAATTCGTGTGGGTTCGCTGAAGAAGTTTTGATCGAATCAAATATCTATTAAGCATTATTCATAAATACAATAATTTAAATAAATAATTTAGGTTGCCTCGCCATCTGGCGTCGAGAGGTCGGCTCAGTGTTGCCTGGATTGAGCATAAGCCAAGTCTTGAGCGGTCGTGGAATGCTGCGCGACATCTATGGACCGAGCGTAAGGATATTGGCCTCCTCCTCCAAGGCTGTTGGTAGTTGGTGGATTGTAGGAGCCGAAACCTGTTCCGTACGTGGGGCCTCCTGCGTTGCCACCAAAACTTCCCAGTAATGATTGCGATGACCCCTGGAGGAAATAAATATTGATATTAAAGTTCTAATCACAATGTAAGTATGTTTTTTTATACAAAAGTATTTTCTATTCTATTATTATTGAACTTGAGTTTATTTTAAGAAAAATGTTTAAACGCTTTCATTATTTGTATATTGGTAGCAAAAAAATATAGTAACAAAATTGTATATGTCCTACATTATTATTTTCTTTTATTAATTTATTCACATTTATTCATACAAAAATACAAATACAAAAATAAGCCGTGTGCGACTGAATGGTCAAAAAAAATATATTAAAAAGGACAGCAAGTTTACTACCAAATAAAAAATATCTTTTGATCCATTGTTCAAATTTTGATTTTTAATAATTATTGTTTGGTAATTAGTGCAGTTTTACGAAGGAGGAAAAAATAATGGGAGCCAATCAGACGGGATGAATCGAAGAATGGTTATGGGGATGATAGTGAGTCATTAAAATTTTATTTAGATTACAAATTCAAGTGGACCTGAATTAGAACCTTGCGGTACAACAGAACTGGTTATACAATCACGAGTTGAAACCATTATAAGGAACATAACAAAATTGGAGTCTTATGAAATTAATTAAATCTTCAAAAAGCCTCTTGGGTAGTAAAAACAAAACGACAACACAAAATTGTAAACAAATTACAAATCACGAAATTTCAAAATCTCAATATTTATCATGAAAACAATTTGATTTTCAATTGGAACGTCGAAAATTATTTTTATTGATTCGAAAAATTGCACTCAGTGAAAAGTTATTAATTAATTAAACAATCGAAAAATTTGTTCCAAAAGGTCAGATTATATACATTTTTTTTAAATGAAAATAATGGTCATATTTATGGTAAAAAAAATAACAACAGTCTAAACTTAAACTGATAATTCCAAAAATGGCAAAAAAAATTTGCTTCAAAAGCTTAATACATTCACAAAAACACCGCATTTCTGATTTCTTGTAAAAAAAAAAGCTTGAACTGAAACTCCCAAAAAAAGCACTAAAAAATTTATAAAATGTACTATTTACCATTTTATTTTTGAAACAAATTTCTCGATTGTTTAATATTAGAAAAAGGCCAGATTATATACAATTTTTTTAAATGAAAATTATGGCTATATTTAAGGTAAAAAAAAAACAACAACAGTCTAATCTTAAACTGGAAATCCCAAAAATGCATTCAATAATTTGAAAAATGGTAAATAATTTATCATTTTTATTCGAAAAAATTGCTTCAAAAACTTAATACATGTACAAAAATACTGCATTTCTGATTTCTTGTAAAAAACAAAATTGCCATGACTTGAGAAAAAACAAAACACCTACACAAACAAACTGTAAAACTAAAAATGCATCCAACGATTTAAAAAGTTGTAAAAAATTAATCAATCTATAACTTAGCTTCCAAATGTCAAGATGAATACAAAATTAATGCATTTCTAAATTCTCTTTAAAACAATTGCCATATCTTGCGTAGAAACGAAACCGCAACAATCTAAACTTAAACTGAAAAATCGAAAAATGCATTCAACGATTCGAAAAATTGCAAAAAATTAATTAATTAAATAATTAGCTTCAAAAGCTCCGGATCAAAACAACAAGTAATACATTTCTGATTTTCTGTAAAAACAATTGTTGTATCTTGGATAAAAATAAAACATCGACACTCCAAGCTTAAACTGGAAAACCAAAAAAAATCCATTTAAGAGGAAAATCGAAAAATGCATTCATCAACAATGACAATTTTCAACCTTCAAAAAAGTCAATATCGTTCACTTATTTCAACTGTCTGAATTGACCACTTTCAAGTGGCTTAATGACAATTTTCAAATTTTAACAATTGCCAACAATGACAATTTTCAAATTTTAAAAATGGCCAACAATGACAATTTTCAACCACCAAAAAAGACAATTTTCACTGCCAAAATGGACAATTTTCCACTGCCAAAATGTCCATTTTCAACTACCGACAATGACAATTTCCAATTGTCAAAAATAGCTCCTAGCTGCCCATTTTCATAATTTTCAATTGTCAACCATGACATTTTGTAAGTGTCAAAAATGACATTTAACAGTGCCAAAAATGACATTTTTCCAGCGCCAAAAATGACATTTTTCCAGTACCAAAAATGACATTTTTCCAGTACCAAAAATGACCATTTTTAACTGGCAAAAATGTCTATATTTAACTGCCAAATATGATAATTTTCAACGTTGAAAAGTGACCATTTTCAAGTGATAAAAAAGAACAATTTACGAGTGCCAAAATAAACAAGTTTCAAGTGCCCGAATGACAAATTGTCAAGTACCAAAATGACATTTTCCAGTGCCAAAACTGACAACTTCTAACCGTCAAAAATGACACATTGCAACTGGCAAAAATGTCTATGTTCAACTGCCAAATATGGCAATTTTCAACTTTAAAAAGTGATAAAAAAGAACCATTTTCGACTGCTAAAACGAACAAGTTTCAAGTGCCTGAATGATGAATTTTTAAGTACCAAAATGGAGAATTTATAAGTGCCAAAAATGACAACTGTGATTGGAAAAATTGTAAAAAATTAATCATTCTATGAATTAGCTTCAAAATCTCAAGATCAATACAACAGTAAAGCATTTCTAATATTTCATTAAAACAATTGCCATATCTTCCGTAAAAACGAAACAGAAAAAATCCAAACTCAAAAAATTGAGAAATGCATTTGACTATTCGAAAAATTGTAAAAAAATAATTAATCAAGAAATTAGCTTCAAATGCTCCAGATTAATACAAAAATAATGCATTTTAGATTTTCTTGTTGAAAAAATTGTCATATCTTTGGTAGAAACAAAATAGCGACACTCCAAACTTAAACTGGAAAATCAAAAAAATGCATTGAACGATTGGAAAAATTGTAAAAAAATATCAATTGATCAATTTGCTTCATAAGCTTAATATACATACAAAAATAACGCACACTTGATTTAAACCGTTGCTGTATCGTCACGAGAAACAAAAGACGAACACTCCAAACTTGAAGTGGAAAATTGAAAAATGCATTCAACGATTTGAAAAATTGTAAAAAGTTAATCATTCTATGAATTAGCTTAGGATTAATAGAAAGGTAGGACATTTACAATATTTCATTAAAACAATTGCCATGTCTTGCGTAAAAACGAAACAGAAATCTTAAACTGAAACATTGAAAAATGCATTCAACGATTCGATTGCAAACGATTAAAGAATCAATTAATTTGCTCCAAAATTTCCGGATTAATGCAAAAATATTGCTTTTCCGATTTTTTTTTTAAACAATTGCCATATCTTTGGCAGAAACAAAATAGCTACATTCCGAATTTGAACTGGGAAACCGAAAAATACGTCAATAATGGTAAAAAATAATAAATCCATGAATTATCTTTAAAAGTTTAAGATCAATACAAAAATAATGCATTTCTGATTTCTCATTAAAACAATTGCCGAATATTGCGTAAATACAAAACAGCAAGAATCCAAACTTAAACTGAAAAATTAAAAAATGCCTTCAACGAATTGAAAAATTGTAATTGTAATTACTTAATCAAGAAATTAGTTTCAAAACCTCCAGATTAATGCAAAAATAATCCATTTCTGATTTATTGTTGAAACAATTGCCATATCTTTGGTAGAAACAAAATAGCGACACTCCAAACTTAAACTGGAAAACCAAAAAAATACATTCAACGATTTAAATAATAGTAAAAAAATAATCAATCCGCGAATTAGCTTTAAAAGTTTAAGACCAATACAAAAATAATGCATTTCTAATTTGTCATTAAAACAATTGCCAAATGTTGCGTAAAAAGAAAACAGCAACAATCCAAACTTAAACTGAAAAATTGAACGAATTGAAAAATTGTAAAAAATTAATTAAACAAGAAATTGGCTTCAAGGGCTAATGCAAAAATAATCCATTTCTGATTTCTTTTTGAAACAATTGCCATATATTTGGTAGACACAAAATAGCGACACCCCAAACTTGAACTGGAAAACCAAAAACTGTGGAAATTAATCTTTTCTGACCACATTTTTCATGCCGATTTCATTATTTTGCGTTATCCCCCATAATTGTGGTGTCAAGAGATTACCTTCGTATTTTATTTAGTATCAGCGTCTTGTTGATTTACAATCAAGGATGGTCATTAAACGAAAAAAAGTTCATTGCTTTTGTTGGCATATCCAGTGAAGTTTTGTTCGAAAAGAAAAAAAGGTGGTTACCCCAATGGGTGCTGTAGAAAAAAAGCTTCTGAGAAAATCGAAAATTTATGAATAAAATGATTTCAAAAACTGTATAAGAATGGATCCAAACACATTTGAAGAGTTAAATTAAATAATGTAATAATTAAATTAACACGTTCACTGCTTTACGGGGCATATGTACCCCGTCGTGGACTTTCGGATTTAGCGGAATAGAATTCTGTCGTACTCTCTTGTATGCAAAGGTTGTAACTTTTTTGTACTCAGATCGACGGAATTAAAAGTTTTTTAGTACCGATCACAGATTAATATTAATTTGTGGTACCGATTTGCAGTAACACAATTTTCAAAAAAATTGTATGGGGTTTATATGACCTATACAGTCTATTCAAGTCACACAAAAATTATAGCCTTGGTGAATGTGTAATTATTAATAAGTTTATATTCCTGTTTAGGGTTTTGGAATTTAAATATTCGAAAACTTTAAGACTTTACAGCTTCGATTCTTCGAAAAATACAAAAACTTCGAAACGTCGAAGCTTCGCAATTTCAATTCTTGGAATCTTCAGAAAATTCGAAAACTTCAATGTTCGAAATTATCTTAGTTTCTTCGGATACTTCGAAGCTTTGAAGTTGCGAAATTTTGAATTGTCAAGACTCCTAATCTCTATTACCAAAGTCTGAAATTTGTATTGATTATCTTATTCTGTTTTAATTATGTTGTGCGTTGGCGGAATAGCGATATCTATGATATTGTTAATTTTGTCAATGCAGTAGATGTCTGGTCTAGTCTTATTGGAGAAGATTGGGCTGTCCCAGTACAAACTGATTTTTTTTTGTATCAACTACAGCATTAGAAGAGTACTTGTAATATGGTGATAGATTACTAATTAGTTTATATTTCAGGGAAATTTGCAGTTGAATAATTTGTGCTACCTGGTTATGTCTTCCTGTAAAAATTGGACAACTAGCTGCAATATGACACTAGATGACACTTTCTACCTCATCTATCTAAGTTTTTCATAATTAATTTTTGGTGCTTATTACACTATTCTTGGGTCCTTTTTCAGGGTATAAATATCACGTGAGCTATAGCAACGATGATGCTTGATCTACTTGATTGATCATATTCGGATATCTTCCAGTACTTTACTTGGTCTTCAGTTGTGTCTTTCTGCGTGTCGAATTTGTAGTAGAGGTGGGTAACTCATGAGGTCGGCTCAAAGAGTCAACTTTTAGGAATGAGTGGGGGGGTCAAGTGACTCCCGTACAATTTTGCAGCGCAATTTGAGTTATGAATTTTTTTGCTCATTAACTTTTTTTGCTCATGACCCAACTCTTTCAAATTATGAGTCGACAATTTTGAAGGTGAGGAACATTTTTTTTTGCTCATCAACATTATATGGGAAATATTTTCTCACTTTATCAATATGAGCTCACAAAAAAACACATTTTGTAGAATGAAAAGAAAGGGTGTGTTACAGTAAGAAAGTAGAACTCTTTCATAATCACTGAATAAAACACTTACTATGTTTTTTACCACACTTTTAGAACTCTTTCATTTACATAGATGGATTATATTAATCAATATATGTCCACCTTCACATAAGCTTTCAGTTGCAGATTTAGGACTAGAACTCCCCAGGAGTTTATGGTAGTAATCCTATTCTTCCTTGTAAGTATGGTATTTGGTAATTTGTTGAGTCTTTTTCCGTATTTCTCTTTAAAAACTCTGAATGATCAAATTAATCGTTATTTTTCTTCGGTTATCATTATTTTTGATAAAAATAAACATCGGAATATCGCTGACCATAAGACGTTGGTTAAAGTTTGGATGTATTTTTAAATGTTAAGCTTATTACGAATAACGTGAACACCTTAATAATACTTTTTTCATTTTAGGATGGGCTAAACCATAACGTACGAGAAGCGCGTATTTGGGAAAAAAAGAGTCTTCGCAACCGACTAGTTTCTGTTAATCCAATATAACTATGAACAAAAAGTATGTATATGCGGTTGCATATAATAGGAAGGAGTGAATGCCATATACGACAAATATATTTTTTTTTCATATATAAATGGATCTGGGTGAAGTCTTAAATAATCTATAGAAAGGCTGAATTTTTCTCCTATCGTTTTAGAAGTTTTCCAGAAAAGATAAATTAACAGACAGATTTATCTAACTTTAAAAATACACTGTGCTTTAACCACAACTAATTATTATCATAAATTTTAGCTATTGGATTGATGAGGCTGTTACTTGGTGAAATTCCATAATATATGTGGTAAGTAAAACACGTGTGTTTGAGAATTTTCACAAATTTTTAATGTCGAACACTGCGACAAATGTTTCCCACACGTGTTTTACTTACCACATAAATTTTAGCGTTATCTGTACACATAAAAGAAGGTGGTTGCGATCGTTACAATGAGGTAATAGATGATATTATTATATGATTAAAATTGTATATTTCATATTGATGTTTGCTCTTAAATGGTCCAAACTGCTGCCTTTTTTTGGCCAGACCAATTTCAGCTACAGCATTTTTTAATACATCTAAAGATATTATCCATAGTAATGTATCTAGGGCGGTTTCATTATCGGTTAATAAATTCATGCTTTTTTTCGAGAGTTCATTTCAGGATGATGACCCTCCGTAAATGACATTTTTTGTCTTCAAATTATTGATTTTGGTCTGCGGTGTCGGTCAATAATTAAACAACAATTGTATAATAGTTCAATATATTGTTAAAACAATGTTATTAAGTTTAATTCCAAATTTCCGAGAAGAAAACGCTTCTTCCAGCAATATTCTAAATAAATCTGTAAATAGTGTAAAAAGCGAAACTTTAAAAAAATGTTAAAAACTTGAAATAGTTTCAAATGTCTGAAATTTTTAAGACATTGTTGTTATACTTATTCTAAAGAAAGCTATAAATAGCGAAATTTCTTTTAATTGAAATGGTTTCGAATGTAAATGAAACTAAATTTAACACACTGTTGTAATACTTACTTTGTTTAAGAAGGATTGTGCGAAAACAACGACTGCAACCACTAAAGCCAACTTGGCAACGATTAAAGCTTTCGTAGATAACAATGCCAGTCCGCCCAATACAACTGGTATCAAAGCCATCAACTTGGTACCTATTCCAAGCATCATTGATGGAAAACGATTACCTTTCTTCCTCTTCCTGCCTGCAAATTTAAATTAAATAAAAAATTAAATAGGACTTCCTTCATGGCTATAAGATTTTTTTTATTTTTAGCTAATTTGCCAATTTTAGCTTCTAGTATAAGTTGTTGTATTGAATCTAGGTACTTAATATTCAAAAATTTATACTGCGCCCGGTTTCGGTTTTCGCTATCTTCGAGCAAAATTGAGTGGCGTCTCACTGTAGCGTCAAAGTAAAAATTTAAGATGGAAAAATATGATTTATATAAAAATAAAAGCTAAACGATGCTTGGTAAAAGGGATACCTGCTCAAAAAACTACTCCTAGTTATTATCAGATATTGAATTGCTTGAGAAAAAACAAGAGTTTTACTTAAAATTTTCTCAGAATTTTGCATAAATTCTAACTTTCACCAGTTTTGCCTTGGATGTAGGATGTAAGCAGTATCTGATAGTAACTACTGGGCTGGTTTCCCTTTAAAGCTGCGCACACACTTGTCGGAATTGGACGGACGGCACGCAACGGATAAAATTGCTTAACAGAGTTATGAACGAGTCAACGCACATTTATCCGTTCCATGCCGTACCGACAAATGTGTGTTGACTCGTTTACAACTGTGTTAAGCAATTTTATCCGTTGCGTGCCATCCGTCCGATTCTGACAATTGTACGAGTAGGTTTAGAGTTCAAAATTATATGCAAATTGTCTCCCAAAATAAAGTACCACTTTTAACACCTGTATCATAAATAATTACTCTACCATCAAATCGGAGAAAGTTACATCATGGCCATATCAACATTTTTTTGAGTAGACGAACTAACCGTGAATTCATATAGTGGTTCTTATTGAAAAACTATCGAAATAACTAACACTGATATATTAAAAAAAATAATTCACTGTTTTGCAATTGTTCAACTTCATATTGTCGTTATTTTTGCTTATGTACCTGAAAAAAGTACTGCTTGGCATTAATCTAGAACTGTTTTTTTTTTATACTGCACAGTACTTTTTTGTATATAATATGTTTAAAATTTAGAAACAATAATAAACATTACCTTCTTCCTCTAAAGCTCTGGACACTTTCTCAGCAACATCTTCAGGTAATTTTATTTTCAAGGTACGTCCTGAAAATACATTAGCGGTGTTCTCCAAGAGCAGGTCGTATAACTTATTGGCTTTGTCTTCAGGGTCGACTGGAAGCTGTTCTTCGGATATTTCTTTTCCTATTCTTTGGGAACCAGCATCATCACTATAAAGAGAATTCGTGGTTATTAAAGGAAATTGAATTGTTTGATTGTTACGTAGCAAACGCTAAATGATGTTTTAATCTTAATAAAGTTTGGCTTTGAAATTGTAACAGTCGTAGTTGACATTCACTAACACCTCCTATGTTATTACTTTGTAAAATAACAGTAAAATGCAAATAAGAATGATATGAGAGACGTCTAACAAATACTCCTAACAAATAATAATTCCTGAATTGTCCTGATTTTGAATTACAGATTTTTTAAAACTGTTATCTTAGTAACCAATTTTTTTCCAACGAAGCTTATGGTTCGCTATGGTACCTTGAACACAATATGTTTCTCCTTATTAAACTATATTTTAGACCAAAATGTTTGACGAAAAAGAGGTACATAAAAGTTTGGTAATGGCAGACAAAAATTAATTAGTGAGTAAAGAAATACTTTTTTTCATGAGTAGAAAATATTGGCAATTCCTGCAATTGAAAAAGATATTTCATAACAACTGTTTATTTTAATAAGCATGCTTGCTATTGGAAAAAGTATTCACTGCTTGTATAAAAACCATTTTCTTAACGTGGAAAAAATATAATTCAATTAATTCCTCGTCCGTGTTTCCTCAGTCGTCTTTAATTAGCTAATGTTGGTAAATATCAATGATTGTTTTCCCGTCATCCACAACTGCGGACAGGTTTTATCAGCATGGAATGCTTTGGGGTAAACCGAATTTCACTTGAGAGTTATAAACTAACGAATAAACTGTAGGGACGAAAATGTCATTAGAGCGACATCTATCGTCCAAAACGATGGGAAAACAATAAGTATTGTTGTTGTAATTTCTGTTTTCTATTCTTTTCTTTAATTATTTATACTGCTGAGGAGTTTATACACCCAGAGGAGTATACTTTGCGATAATTTCTGTTTGGGTTAAATTTTAGCTTGTTATATCGTGGTAGTAATGGCGCTAATACATCGAAGACTTTGTCATGCTGACAGTACTAACTCGTACTGTGATTTCAATGAAACTGTGCAACTTTTTCAATTCATGTTTGTATAGAGTTTATAACTGTTCTAAAATAGTAATAGATTTAGCTGTGATATCTGTAATGTATACTCTAAACACGATGATGCGTGTATTACATATTTTTATACCAAAACCTCGTGGCAAGTTTCAGAAAGGTCCACGCGGAAATTTGTTGTCACGTTCTCTCGCGTTCTCTGAATACTTTCTCACTCTGTGCAAATTTTAACACCAGGTGACGCCAGATTTTGGTTTCGCCTCTCAAATATGTTTACCGCAGTTTAAAATCCCTCAATGAAATCGACACTAACAAAGCAAACAAATATTGTTTTGAGCTACATTTTTGTAAAATCTCTTCCAAGGAAGAAGACAAAAATGAAATTTAAATAAATTAAGGAGTAGGAAACTGCACTAACATTTCAAAGACAAAAACAAAACGTAGTTCGAATTATAATTTCTTACTTTTCCAGTGAGACTCCGGGCATAACTTGAAGTACACGTTCTCTGGACATTTGTTGCAATGACTTCAAAGTCCTCATTCCTGCACAGTTGGTTATGCCGGTGATTCCACCAATATCCGCACATTTTAACAGGCCTTTAATGGATAAATCCTTCTAAAATATAAAATAATTATTTGTAACAGTATAATTTGGTTTTATTTAAATGGTGGCTCTCGGCATAAATTCCTTCACAAAAACGTTCAAATTATGAAAAATTTTAATTCAAGTTCTGATAATCTTTACCATCAGTTTACTCAAAAACTAATGAGATTTTGAATAAACGGTATTTTCTACAATTACTATTAATATAAATGTGATGTAACTATCATCATTTCATACTTACAGACAAAAAAGATTCGGTACAACTCTACCAGTATCTCGAGGCATATGGGGGTAAAGTTTGCACAAAGCGAGAAAGTTTTCGGAGAATACGAGAGAACGATGGCAGAATTGAATATGTATCTCTTATTTTGAAATTTCAGACGAACACTGCGCAACACGCCTCGTTATTCTGTTAGAGCTGTAATTAAGCGCACCATAACAAAACTAGAAGTAATTTACAACTGATTTAGAACTGTATATATAGCTAGAAAATAATTATTCAATCCGTTTTCCCGTTTCAGCAACTATCTATACTGATAAGTTCTGAGAGGTTGAAACCGGTCTGTAGATGTTCTGATGGGGAAACATATTGAATGTAAATTATTCGAAGGTTTTAAAATTCTACATTACTTTTAGTTTGATTACAGAATGCGTAAGTCACACGTATAAAAATCCATGTTATATAAAACAAAGTTAAAAGAATTTTTTTACATCTTATGGAAAATAGTTTTAAACTAAAAATGTTAATTCTTTATTATCTTCAATATTTGTTTAAATGTTTTTGTAAAATTTATCATATACAACGTGTCCACGCTAACTTTTTATTTATTAATTTCTCAGAAAATTTTATTATTTATAAAAGTAATAATGTGTATGGAATGATAATAGTAGCATTAACATTTTTACAAATATTGAAGGCAACATATTTTATCTGCTTTCCATAAACTTTTTGTTTTCCGAAAAATAAATGAAACTGTTTTGTATATAATTAGTTACATTAACAATAAATAAAGAAAAAATCCAAAATAAACAATTTGTAAGGAACATTATTATTAATCTCATCAGTTTTTGAAAAAAAAATTAATTTAATAAAAATGATTTTAAGAACCCTATTACCATTTAGTCGAAGACAGTAACGTCATGGACACATCAACATTTTTTTATTTGATTCTGATTAGAGCGAAATTGTGTGAGTAATTGTGAAGAGCTAATTAGTAACAATTAACAGGTTAAGAGAAATTTCTGCAAACTAATTTAATTAAAGTACAATCTTGCAACTTACCTCAGACTGTACGTCATTGATTTCGTTTTCAGTGGTGTCCTGAAATATACTGTTATATTGAGTGAAATATGTATTTACACTTTTAATTACTTAAACAAAAGCTAACACAAAAGAGATGTTATATTAGGAAAAGGCAACATTCCATATCGTAAAAATCAATCAAATTAAAAAAAAAACATTTTTAGGGCAGAAAGACCTAAGGTCGATAGCCCAGGCAGACTAACCGAACTAAATTTAAATTTATTATTTGCTATACACGGTGCTGTAAAAATGGCGCATTAACTCAATGATACGTTGTTGAGGATTACTTCGAGAGTGAGGAAAAAATAATAAAAAAAAAAAATCGGTATTGCATTTTTATAATTTAATTATATTTGACATTTTTTTAGAGGCTTTAGATTTTAAGTCAAATTAATCTTTTTTTTTTTTAACGCTCGTCGACTTTAAGTCAAATTTCGACATTAATTTGTTATAAAGTCTTTTAACGTTAATTCAATTTGATAAATTTTCTAGAGGCTTAAATGATTTAAGCCATAATTAGACTATTTTTCTTAACACTTGTCGACTTTAAGTCAAATTTCTACATTAAGTTGTCAGTCTAACATTTAACATTTTTTCCAGAGGCTTAACGAGTTTAAGATTTTTTGACGCTCGTCATTAATTTGTCACAAATTCTTTAAAAAAAATACGTGTGTATTTTAATTTACTTTAAGTTTGAAAATGATCACCTAATGATCGAAACTCGAGGCACTGAAAAATAAAGTGTGATATTAAAAAGAAACTATTTTATTTAAAGTTAAATTTGACTTGAATTCAATTTGTCAAGACTTAATGGCTTTAAGTTAAAATTAGAATTTTTTCCTTAACGCTTGTTGACGCTAAGTCAGATTTCGATATTAATTTCTCATAAAGTCTTTTAACTTGAATTAAATTTGACATTGTTTCTAGAAACTGAACTATTTTAAGTCAAAATTAGTTGTTTTCTTGCAGTTTGTTTTCTTAAAATCAAATTTCGACATTAATTTTTACATAATTCTACCCAAACTTGACATTTTTTCAAGAGGATTAAGGATTTAAGTCAAAATTAGTCTTGCTTTCTTGACGCTTCTCAACTTTAAGTCAAATTTCGACAGTAATTTGGACTTAAAGTCTCTTCACTTTAATTAAATTTGACATTTTTTCTAGAGGCTTAACGCCTTTAAAGTCGAAATTAGTCTTTTCTTGACGCGTATCGACTTTAAGTTAAATTTCGACATTAACTTGCACATAAAGCTTCTTAACTGTACACAAATTTGACATTTTTCTGGAGGTTTAACGTCTTTAAGTTAAAATTAGTCTTTTTTTTCTAGTGGTTTAACGTTTTTAAGTTAAAATTAGTCTTTTTTCTTGACATTTTTTGAGTTTAAGTCAAATTTCGACATTACTTTGCACATAAAGCTTCTTAACTCTACACAAATTTGACATTTTTCTCGAGGTTTAACGTCTTTAAGTTAAGATTAGTCTTTCTTTCTTGACATTTTTCGACTTTATGTCAAATTTCGACATTAATTTGCACATGAAGCTTCTTAACTCTACACAAATTTGACAATTTCCTGGAGGTTTAACGTCTTTAAGTTAAAACTAATCTTTTTTTTCTTGAGGTTTAACGTCTTTAAGTTAAAATTAGTCTTTTATTCTTGACATTTTTCGACTTTAAGTCAAGTTTTGACATTAATTTAGACATAAAGTCTCTTAATTTAACTCAAATTTTACATTTTTTTTAGAGGTTTAAGGGTTTAAGTCAAAATTGGTCTTGCTTTCTTAATGCTTGTCGAATTTAAGTCAAATTTCAACATTAATTTTGACAAAGTCTTTTGCCTTTAATGAAATTTGACATTTTTTTAGAGGTTTTAAAGTCAAAATTAGTCTTTTTTTACGCTTATCGACTTTAAGTCAAATTTCGACATTAATTTGCACATAAAGTTTCTTAACTCTATACAAATTTTACATTTTTCTGGAGGCTTAACATCTTTAAGTTAAAAGTAGTCTTTTTTTCTTGATGATTTTCGACTTTAAGTCAAATTTTGACATTAAATCTATTAATTTAACTCAAATTTGACATTTTTTCTAGGTGTTTAAGGTTTAAGTCAAAATTAGTTTTACTTTCTTAATGCTTGTGAATTTAAATTAAATTTCTACATTAATTTATCATAAAGTCTTTTAACTTTAGTTAAATTTGAAATTTGTTTTATATGCTTCATAAATAAATGAAAAATAAATTAACCCAAAGCATTAAAAAAAACATAAAATAATATTTTATACTTTCATAATAAAGAAATTACAATTATTCAATTTTGAAATTATATATTTCATTCAAAAATTAAGAAGAGTATGATATACCGGGTGTGCATTTTATTGCTCTTCTGATTATTTTTGACAATCTACCAGATTTGATTTATATTTACTATCGATGTGCTACCAGAGAGGAGAAAATGTGAAAATTATATTATAATGTTAAAATAGCAGAAGGCATGACTGGAAAAAACTAAAACTTGTAATTTAAAAATCAATCGATTTAGAAATATCAGAAGCAAAAAACGGAGTAAATATTTAATGCCCACTCCCCGTTTACAAAAATTTACCAGTGGTAGTTCTTCATATTGTCATATTGTCAAGTATAAAATACAAAAAAAGTATATTGCAGTTGTAGCCACACTGTGAATACCCATATTATATATTTTTTTAATTAATTGGAAGCCTGGAACTAATTTCTGACAATCTGGTATATAACTGTAGAAAAGACCCGTGGACCGCTCCAAGGAACCGGTTCGGAACTCGTGAGTGAACCGGTTCGCACCGTTCCCTCTAACCCAGTATATTAAAATTAGTCGGAATATTAGTCGATATAACATTTTAAGTTAAGAAAGTTTCTTAAAAAATCTATATAATAAATCTTATTAGCATTAAGGAATCACTTATTGTAGCATTGAAAAACATGAAAGATTACCTGCTTGATACAAATTGTTACTTCATTTGAAGCATCATTGATTTTCTTTTATTAAGAAAGATCTAAGATAAAAGTTACCTTGTACTATTTCAAATATGCGTTTTAAGTATTAAATGTAGAACAAAACATCACACAGCAATATTTCGTGGCTTAAACTTAAAAAAAAACCAAATTTAACAAACTACCAGTGGAAATTAAAATGTACAAAAACATTAACACATTTAAGACAAAACTAAATAATTTTAAATTATTATAAATTTACAGATTTTCTTAACTAAACAAATATCTGTTTTAAACTTTTTAATCTGTGTCATCATTTTTTATGAATTTGACATTCATGTAAAAGGTAATTTTAATTTTTAATTGACAAACACATCCACAACAAATTATTCATCTTCATGTATGGTTTAGGTATTGTGGCAGACGTGAAATAAATAAATTAAATGAAATGAAAATGAAATTATTGCTTTAATAATGATAATTTTGACTATTACTAAATGATCTCTATTCGTTCTTATTAAATTAATATACACTGTGTACATAAAGTAAGGAATCATTCGATTAAAATTCAGGGTACTTTCTTTCAGAAAAATGCTCGGACACGTGTATTATTATTTTTTAACGCGCATTTTTTGAGAAAGGCTATCGACCAGCGGTCTTTCTGCCAAACATTTTTGAAATCCATGTAAATATTATTTCTTTTCAATAAAGACAAAAAGTAGCCTAAATATTTGAATATTTTGGTCTTTTTTGATTTATTTAACACTTCTGCAACACGTGATGGTTTTCAATTCGAATTATTATTTGATTTATTTTTTATGGTAAAAGTAAAAGTGTGTAAATGGCTTGATATTTCAGTTCCATAAACAATTCTCTACGATTATTTGACTAACTCGAATTTTAAGTAACTAAACTCTTTGTAAATTAAAAGTATGACATCAGGTGAAACAAAATATTATTAATTGTTTTAGTATTTACGTATTGGTAGTTCATACCATTAATGATAATAATATGAATTATGTATTATTTCTACCAGATAAAATCTGAATGTTTAAAATTCTCGATTAGTTTCGTCTTATTAAAAAATGTCTTAAAAATATCTTAATAAGGCGAAACTAGTCGAGAATTTTAAACATTCCAATTTTATTTGGTAGAAATAATAGCTATTTCATATTACAATCATTTCAAATAAATATTATTATTAAATCCCAATATTTCTATTCAAATTGTGTCGGCTGTTATTTAATGTACAACTTTACGTACCGAAGAAACACCCGCCACGAACAATACGAACAATACGGCGACGAACACGAGAGAATATTTTCCTGCGGCCATGATTTCCAGTAGAACCACTGAACCAAGCACTATTTCCAAAATAACCACCGAAGAGCGTAAGGTGAACTAGTTAACTGACTGGACACCCGAAATATACGAAACATTTATAGGTGGCCCAGCCCCTACTTTACATAAAATATTGAACAATGAAGGGAGTAGGCAAGTGCGATGTGTTTACACATATCATTAACATAGACCATCCTTAGTGACCTACTCGAAACCAAGAGTTGACAATCCAGATTATTTGCTTTTCGAATAAGTACGCGCCGGCCCGGAAGATTATGTTTTATTAACGACTCTCTTCAATTTGGGAACCCGTCGTCGTCGGCATCCGGCCGAGGGGTGCCGGGGTGCAGGGGTTCCACGAAACGAAATTTCTCTTTGTACACAGTTTCGTTTGTAGACAATGCTCTCTAGATACATATTTTGTTGAATCACAATACTTACACCTCTGTGTATTCTTCGAGAATTTCACCCACATGCATTACTCTTCACAAATTCTTCCGGTTTGGTGCGTGTGGTTGAATATAAGTTAGTCGGATACTGGTTTACAGTTAATATTTTTGTTTAAAACAGACCTTTTAAACAATTGCAATGGCTGGTATGGTGGCATTAAAGTTATCTAACAAACTTATTATTAATATAATTATCCCCCATCTAAGATATTGTGGCATTAACTTTATCTAACAAGATTACTATTAATATTATTATGTCCCATCCAAGATTGGAATTCGAGATTTTAACATTGCATGCTTATAACTAAAAACCAAAATCCTGAGTATAATTAATTATTCATTTTGACCAACCGTTTATTTTACTTCCTCCGTTGGAAGATTTACTCGACAATGTAAAAATTGAAAAGCTTTTTGTTAACACCAAAAAGGGTGTTTACATGAACCTTCTTTTGTTTTTTCCAATTTTATTTAATATAATACACATTAAAAGAATAATTAGGTAAATGTTGAAGATTTATTTATCCACATCGTTTGTTAATAAATATATTTCATAAGCTCTTTAATTTTCGAATATAAAATTTTTGGATATTCTGGTCTATTATTATAATATGACAATAGTTCCAACTCATTTATATAAAAAAAAGCAACAAAAATTTTGAATATTCTTTATGAAAAATTGATTATTGAAACGAAAAAATTCTTAAGATAAAATGGCGGATAATTTAATTTTCTTCACGATATTTTAGCTAATAAGTGAATCATTTTTATCAGTACTGTACGCAAATCTGTGTTTTTAGGAATTTTATTTGACGGAAAATTGATGATATGGAATAAAAAAATTGCGTAGTTGAAGAATTATCTACCAACATATTTTATTTTATAATTGTAGCAGTTGCGATTACCTGGTAATTCAATTGTTTTTATCGCTACTCTAACCAAATCAGTAATTTTTTATTTTGATTTTAATTCATTTTATTTACAAATAAATAAATAATTTGGCATAACCCTCTACTGTACATGTAAAACAAGATAAATATTTAATGAAGATGACAGAAAAACCGCTGGTCAATAGCCGTTTTAAACAAATTATTTAAAACAAATTTTACTATAAACAAAACCAACCTTACAATGTAATTCTAAATAATAAAGATATTTAGTAATAATTTTTTAAAATTAAATTATTGGAAAATTTTATTAACTATATAGAACCTTTAGCCTGATTTTACCAACCGTCATTATTTATTTAATAATTTGTATCGCTACTCCAAACTAATTAGTGTTTTTAGAAATGTAACCTTTTTGATGAAAAATTGGTAAATAAAATAAAAAAGTTGTTTTAATAAAATATTTGTACAATTAAATGAACTATAAAGCTATACTTTTGGTGTCTGTATACAAATATCGTTATTAATAGTAATTCACACATTTTTTTAGAATAATAAATAAAGTTTTTTTGGCAAATTCCTATTTATGGCTATCGACCAGAGGTATTTCAGCCCTATTGGTGCATTTTAAACTTATCTCATTACCTAGTTATTCAATTGATTTTATTGCTACTCCAAATCAGTCGTTTTATAAATTTTATGGCAACATTGGCAATTAAAATAAGAAAAAGTTTTTTTAATAAAAGATTTGTATAATTAAATTTATCAATATAATTGATGTACATTTAACTGTTGCCATCACCTACTTATTCAGTTGCTTTTATCGCTACTTTAAAGAAATTCGTGTTTTTTGAAATTCCCCAGAAAATTGGTAATTAAAATAAAAAAGTTCTTTCAATACAAGATGTGTATATTTACATTATCTACAAAACAGTACTATTCGTGTACTTTTATTCAATTGTTTTTATCGCTACTCCAAAAATCCAAAAAAAAATCGACCTTTTTGAAAAAAAAAGGTTTTGCTAAGCTTGAGATTTAAATTTAAAAGATTTCCAAAAAAATGCGATGGAGAGTTAAATTATCTATAAAATGTTACTATATTATAATTTTGGCTCTCAGCCGCATCTAGTCATTCAATTGTTTTTGTCGCTACTCCGAAAAAATCGGCGTTTTTGAAAATTCAATTTTCTTTTGAATTACGTATTAATTCAATTTAACTGTTTTATTCACCACTCCAAAGAAATCTATTTTTTGTAAGGTTGAGATTCATGTTAAAAGATTTCCAAAAAAAAATACGATGGAGAGTTAAATTATCTATAAAATCTAAATAAATAATAATTTTTGCTCTCAACGTCACCTTATTATTGAATTGTTTTTATCGCTGCTTCAAATAAATCGGCGTTTTTTTAAATTGAATATTTTTTGGTAAAGTTGAGATTTAAATTTAATATATTTCCAAAAAATGTGATGGAGAATTAAATTACCCATAAAATGTTACTATATTACAATTTTAGCTCTCAAAATGATTACCTAGTAATTCAATGTTTTTATCTCTACTCCAAAGAAATCGGCGTTTTTAAAAACCCATTTTTTTTAAGGTTGAGATTTAAATTTAAGACTTCCAAAAAATGAGATGGAGAGTTAAATTATATATAAAATATTACTATATTATAATTTTAGCTCTCAGCATCGCCTTATTATTTAATTATTTTCATCACTATTACAAATTGGTTTTTTGGAAATTTAATATTTTTTTTTGTAAGGTTGAGATTTAAATGTAAAAGATTTCCAAAAATATGGGATAGAGTGTTAAATTATCTATAAAATGTTCCTATAGTATAATTTTAGATCTCAATATCACCTAGGTATTCAATTGTTGTATCGCTACTCTAAAAAAATCGGCGTTTTTAAAAATGTATTTTTTTAAGATTTAAATTTAAAAGAATTAAAAAAATGCGATGGAGAGTTTAATTGTTTATAAAATATTACTTTACTATAATTTTAGCTCTCAATATCATCTATTTATTCAATTGTTTTTTTATAATTGAACCAAACAAATCGGTGTTAAATAGAATATTTTACAACGAGCATATAGTGATGGCTATTAATCACGAGAACGATGTTTGCAACACATAGCTGTACACTATACTTTGTTCACGAAAATTAAAATCAAAATTAAAATTACAATTACAATCAAAATTAAAATCAAAACCGAAATTAAAGTTGTAATTACAATTACAATTGAAATAAAATTTAAAATCAAAGTTAAAATCAGTATTAAATAGGGTAAACAAAATATTATCATTAATCGCGTTCTGTGAATCAAAGCGCGAATTAGCGTATTTAATGACCATATTAAACACGCAAATGAGTGTTTAATGAAATGAGTGTTAAATGTACCCCATTTATGCTGCCCATACAATTATATAATGCGCACATTATAACATTTTCGTGAACAATAGTATATTGTACAACGAGCATATAATGATGGCTATTAATCACGAGAACGATGTTTGCGGAACGAGCCGTAGGCGAGTGGAGCAAGTCGTTCGTGTGATGAATAGCCAATATATGCGAGTTGTACACTATACTTTGTTCACGAAAATTAAAATCAAAAACAAAATCCAGAGCAAAATCAAAATCGAAATCGAAATCGAAATCAAAATCTAAAGCAAAATCAAAATTAAAATCAAAATGAAATGAAAAATTTGAAATCAAAGTTAAAATGAGTATTAAACATGATAAACAAAATATTATCATAGTTCGCGTTCTGTGAATCAACGCGCGAATCAGCGTGTTTAATAACCTTATTAAACACGAAAATGCGTGTGCTTGTTTAATAACCATATTAAACACGCGAATGCGGCAAAATCCATCGCCAACTCTTTGGAGCGTATGGGTAAGATGTGATGAATGATGGGAAAGTCCAAAAATGGTCTCGTTCACATAATGGTTACAGAAAAATCATCCATGATGAACCGTCTAATCGTGATAACGGACGAACTGAAAGCAACTGTTGATGCAAACATTCGACAAAACAGGCGCTTCACTATTGATGAACTTCATAAGATTTTCCACATGTTTCCCGGAATGTTATCTGTGACATTGTGACGACATGTCAGAATACACTTACATACTGCAAAGATCTGTGCCAGATGGGTTCCAAAAATGCTTACGCAGAAACACAAAACGAAATGCATGGACTGGCGGCGGACTTCTACGACGGGAAGATCTTCAAACTCATCTCCCGTTCTGAAAAATATCTTTATCGGGTCTTACATTTTGTCGAAAAATAGCGAAAAGATGATGGTTATTGTAGAAATAAAAAAAAAGAAGAAACGTTTTTTTTATATTTATATTTTAACTAGAACGGTTTTTACTTTAAAAATGACCCTCGTATAATTTCAGCTATCACCATCACATAATTATTCAATTATATTCATCATAACTGTAAATAAATCGGTATTTTTATTAACTTCATTTTTATTAAAAATTGGCCGTTCAAATAAAATGGTTCTTCAAATAAAAGATTTATATAATTAAATTATATACAAAACAGTTTTATTTGTATAATTTTTGCTCTTGCAATCAGCTAGTTATTCAGTTGTTTTGCTCACCACTACAATTTATAATATCTGTTTTTTTTTAAATTTATTTTCTATTATTATTCTAAGGATTACATTATTGGCAAAAAAGTTCGTTACATAGAAGATTTACATATTTTAATTTTCTACTTAACAGTTCTGTTTGAGTAATTTCATCTATTTAACAATAAGTATTCAGTATGAAGTGTATAGCCTGTTCGGTGGAATCTGGCGGCTGAGGTCGTAAAACGGTCGGTCCGCCCTGACGACCGACGCACCCTCGAAGAAGAGGTATTGGTGGTTCGTCTAATTGTCTAATTGCATTCCATACATTTATTACTGTTCTTCGCTCCTATTGTGTATACACCAGTGCTTCTCAACAAAGATTGTTTTTTTAATCCTTCGCTCCGATTGGTATACGCACTTTTACACCAGTGCTTCTCAACAAAGATTGGTTTGAGATAAAACTATTACGTCCCCTACTTACCGAGCTCCGACCCTCTTTTACGACCACAGCTACCAGATTCTAGAGAATGGACTATATCTGCCAGTGGATGCTGTATCTCAAAACCTAATACAGATTTTCAAATGAAACTTTAAGCTGACAATTTGAAGTACTGAAAAGTTTTTAGTAAAACTGTTTTCTTTTTTGGTTTTTCCAATACATTTTTTGAAACACTAAATATAATAAATATTCGAAAAATCTATGAAGATAGGAATAAACTGCAAATATTTGTATTTCATAAATTTGGTGTAAATTTTTTCAACGCACAAATTAAAAATTTTATAAATGCAATATTGATATTGCTTCAACTTTAATCCTCTGAAGTATCTATGTTATTAATTTTTAATGGAATATTTACGATTGGAAAAAGAAAACACTTTCTATATAAAATATCCACACGTATTGCTCTAAATATAAGAAGATTAAAAAAAATATATAAATCGATTGTACTTGAACGGATTGAGGTGATATATCGTTTAAATATGTAGCAGGATTTGTAAGCCATTGTTTACATTGGCTGACACACATTTCGTCTTTTGTGCGAGCAAATATGTATATTTGGTCCATAGGTGTGTTATTCATTATTATTCGTATAAGTACTGTTAAGGCACAACTAATTATGGAGTGCGTGGATGAGAAATATGTTAATTTCTTAATTTATCAAGCGATGATACTTTAATTTTATAATTGCTGTATAAAATTATTTTATTTTGTTAAACCATTTATGATGCTATGAACTGTTGCTAATACTCCTCGTTGTATCGTTGTATTTGTAATTAGTTGAATGGTTTTAGAAATTATGGTATATTTTGAATCTCCTCAAAAAGTGTCACTTCTAATCCTAATAAAACAATATACTGTCTTGTATATGATAATTTTTATAATTGGTTGGAAGAATCAAATGTCGAAAATATTTTATCATGGAAGATATGACGTTAAAATTGAACATTATTGCCGGAATCACGGGCTGCGTTCAAAATACTTAGTGCCGGCACAAAAAAACATAAATTGTATTTGATAATTTTTTTATTTGGTTGGGAGAATTGTTTGCATAACAGATATAAGTATAAATAAATAAATCTTTAACATTATTGTTATTACACATACACGAGAAGCATCAATTAAAACCGACAGCAGAGGCTTTAAAATCGAATTTTAAAATGTGTGAAGTTGCTAGGGAAATAATAATATAAATCTGCAATTAATAAACTTCACATGATTTATAAACTTATTACAATTATTTCATCAGGATTAGCGAAATACAGACTAAACGTAGAATATTTGTTCCCCGTCCATTAATTTGTTGTATTCTTTAATATCTTGACTTTAAAATTAAATAAAACTAAATTGCGAATCTAATAAAAACATAAAGACGTCGCAACTGTTATCTGATTTGTGTGATTCAAGTGTTTAATTTGAGAAGAAACCGCCTAGGAAGTAATCAATACGCTCCACATATACCATCTGCAAATAAAATATAGGAGAACAATTATTTGATTTAAGTGTTTATTGTTTGTTAATATAAAATAGGAATACAGAATAAAATGCAAGTAATTTATTTTTCTGTGGTAAAAACATAGTATTAAATGTATGTATTATATGGATTACAACCTAGTACCTAACTATTGCCATTAACATAGGAACAGTTTTCTGTTTTTAAATTGTGATAATTAAATGTAACTATCGGTTTTACTTTCTAAAAGTATTACCATTCATAACCGCTTAGAAATCTACAAGAGCCCAATTTCGTCGTATTTGAACAACCTTAATTTCTCGTTTCGGCGATAACAAACAAAACTGACACGATGAACTAAAATCCGAAGAAAGAGTGATTATTTAAATATTCGAAAGCTTATTAAGGTAGTAAACGGATGACAAATAACCAAGGGATATTAAGAATACACGTAATCCTGTCCAAAAATATTAACCAGGATGACAAATAACCAAAGTATATTAAAAATACACGTAATCCTGTACGAAAATATTATCCAGGATGACAAATAACCAAGGGATTTTAAGAATACACGTTGCCATTTGAGCCGTAATCTTGTCCGAAAATATTATCCATTTCCTCTTTGTTCCTATCGTGTCTTCTGTATTCTGATAGGTGGTGATGGTGGTATTTTACGGTTGTGGGAGATCCATGAGATGAATGAGATGCGAGTTTCATGTAGCCAACGATGGATGCGACTAAGAGGCTCATAGTGCTGAGAACTATCGATATGCTTGACATTGTGGCCATTGCTTTGAAGGCCAAGGGGAAAAGGACTGACTTCATGAGCAGGGCTGCGAGTACCAGGGGTATTATGTATCTTCCGTGTTTTCGATGTTTTTTCCTGCGAGCTAATGCGTGGCCTGATTTTTCTGATTTCTCTGAAAATAATAAGATTTTTTATTATACAATGTTATTACAAATGCATCTTTATTCAATTAGGTAATTGGACAAGAAACAACTTCCGACGTTTTAATGCCAATATATTTTTCCTATGCATTTTGGCCAGCCAGACACAAAAATCAAATTGAAAAAATATATGGTTTTAGAGATATTAGTCATTGATTTTTTTTTTTCGTTTTTTCACATTTAGGCCATATCTCGCAATGGTCGCACAAGATATCATAGTAATCGAATCTCAAACAATTCTTCTAACATTGTTTTTCAATCGGTTTAGCAATTTAAGTGTTATGGGCCAAAATATATGAGAAGCGTCGATGTTTTGGGCCAAAATAAAAATCGAAAATTTACTCTATCGTCATGCAAAAATAGAAAACGTCAAATTATGTCCAGTTTCTTATAGATCGCAGAAGACAACAAGGCATCGATGAAGAAAATCTTTGGATAAATACGGGATTGAAAGAGTTGTAAAAAATGTCAACTGGAATTAGTTTACAAATTTCAAATTATATCTAAAGTGAACATTGTGCTGTTAAAGCAATTAACGTATGCTAAAAATAAAATGTCAATACTCAAAATTTAGACTATAGAAAAAAAACATTGCATTCGGTGATAAAAAAAAAATTGAAAAATTAATTTTATCTGAAATTAGAATCAAAATTTAAGACTCAATGTGGATTAAACATACTTTTCAGAGTAAAATAATTGACATATTTCATTAAAAACGGAATAACATATTTATATTCATATTCATTTATTTCACAAATGCCACAGTTCACAAATTACAAAAGAAGGGTATAATTTGCAGCGAAAAGGTGTTTGTCACATAAATAATTACATTTTAAAATCACCAACACTCTAAACTTGAACTATTTGAAACAAAATTGCGGTCGGCTGTTGAAAGAGATGTAAAAAATGAATTTCAGATGCAATTTGCTTCAAAATTTCAAATTGCATCTAAAATTGATATTTTCACGTTCTAGCTAAAACAATGTCGGTTACTACATAGAAATACTCTAAACTTGGAGAAGAGAAAACAAAATTGCATTCGGCAAATGAGTTGTAAAAATTTGAAAATTTGACTAAAATTCATTGAGGGGTTTTCTGTAAAATTGAAAAAAATTGCGCATTTTACAAAACCAGGAATTTCACATAAAATTCCGAAAAAACTAAAGATAACTCATAAATGTGTTTGTCGTGTTTCATAGGTACATATGTCTAGAATTTTTCCTGAAAACTAAAATAAAATTCTTTGAGCTGTTTTCAGAAAAATTAAAAAAAATCGTGGGATGTGCGCATTTTGTAAACCCACCAATTTCATATAAAATTCCGAAAAAAACTAGTGATAACCCAATTTTAGGTTTTTCGTTTGCTTCAATTCATTTGTACATATGTCTAAAATGTTTCCTGAAAATTTTAATAGAAACCATTGTGGAGGTTTCAGGAAAATTGAAAAAATCTTATTGAAAGTGCGTATTTGGTAGTCATGAATTTTGACGTCAAATTCCGGAAAACTAGTGATTACCCATTTTTGGGTTTTTCATTCGTTTTATGGGTACATAAGGCTAAAATATTTTCTTAAAATTTTAATAAAATACATTGAGGGGTTTTCTGGAAAATTGAAAAAATCTCTTAGAAAATATGCATTTTGAAGTCTTGAATTTAAACAAATTAGAAACAACTTTACTTGTTGCAGAAAGCATTAGATAAATACAAGAAAACGAAATGTAGCCTGAATATGTCGTTTACGACGTCTTCACGTTCACGATCACCTTCACGTAAGTGTATTTTATTATTTAACATTCAATTTAAATGCGAAGCTGCACTGATGAGAGATAAATCTCGAAATGCGTCTGCAGATGGCCAATTACTTAATTTTCATATAATTTTAATTGAGTGGTATTTTTAGTTATTATCAAATTTGTTTCTTCTAGTAACACTAGATAAGTTTAGCACTGTGTGTCCTTGTCAAAATGTTTTCTGGTTTTTTCATTTTAATAATAACATTTACAGTTTAAAGTTTCACATTTCATTTCAGAATAATTTTCAAAGTTAGTCTTGTATGTAGAAATAAACGATCTTAAACCAATGTTATTATCTGGTAGTACTAGTAATAACATGCAATTTTTTTTTTGTATCATTCAATATCCGGCGTGGCACTAGCCAGGGAAGTAGTTGTTTCAATAAGTTATTTGTTTATAGTCTTAGTAAGACTTCATTTTTTGCTTGCAGATTAACGAACAGGTTGAATATTCATACATTCAGGCTACATTTCGTTTTCTTGTATTTGTCTTGAATTTAGTCGTGAAATTCGGAAAAAACTAGTGATAACCCAATTTTCGATCTTTCGTTTATTTCATCGGTAGATATGTCTAGAATGTTTCTTGAAAATTTCAATAAAATCCATATGGGGGTTTTCAGGAAAATTGTAAAAATCTAGTAGAAAGTATGCATTTTGCGAAGCCACTAATTTTCACGTTTATCAATAAAATTCATAGAGAAAATTGCAAAATTGAAAAAATCTCTTTGAAAATATGCATTTTACGGTCACGATGTTTTACGTTAATTTCGGAAAAAAACTAGTGATAGCCCAATTTTGGATTTTTCGTTTATTTTATAGGTAGATATGTCTAGAATGTGTTCTGAAAATTTCAATAAAATCCATTTAGGGGTTTTCAGGAAAATTGAAAAATTCTACTTGAAAGTGTGCATTTTGCGAAGCCACGAATGTTTACGTATAATCCAAACAAACTAGTGATAACACAATTTTGGGATTTTCAATTATTTTATAGGTACTTTTGTCTAGAATGTTTCATGAAAATTTTAATGAAATTCATTGAGGGGTTTTCAGGAAAATTGAAAAAATCTCGTTAAAAGTGTGACGAATGTTCACGTAAAATTCGTGATAACCCGTTTATAGTTTTTTCGTTTGTTTGTTTACAATTTTTTTTTGGAAATTTTAATCAAATTCATTGAGTGGTTTTCTGTAAAATTGAAAAAATCTCGTAGAAAGTGCGTATTTTGCAAAGCCACAAATTTTCACGCAAACTTCCAATAACGCAATAGGTACATATGTCGAACATGTTTCCTGAAAATTTTAATAAAATCCATTTAAGGGTATTTCAGGAAAATTGAAAAAATCACGTAGAAAGTGTGCATTTTACGAAGCCACGAATTTTCATGTATAATTCCCAACAAACAAGTGATAACACAATTTTGAAATTTTCGTTTATTTTATAGGTAGGTATGTCTAGAATGTTTCATGAAAATTTTAAATAAATCCATTGAGTGGTTTTCAGGAAAATTGAAAAATCTCGTAAAAAGTGAGAGGTGTGTGTTATGTAAAATTAGCATTACATTTTTGCCCCATAAAAGCACTTGGTATTTACACCTTGCGCTAATAAATCTGTAGAAATTTGCGTGTAATCCCCGAGAATTTTAGATCGTTTAGATTAATTTGTGCGGATTGAAAGGTGTAATTAAATTACCTAAGCTTCGGTAATTTTAATTTTCTTATAATTACTCCGGAGATGTAAATAGAGTTATTAACGGCATTAGATGCCAAAAAGTATTACATATGAAAAATCTTATTTACAGAAATGGTAAATAATGACAGTACATAGAAAATAAGGAATAGATTCAGACCATAGGTCTTTCTGTCTAAAAACTATTATTTTTTTGGTTATTTTTTAGTATTTAATATTTAAAAAAATGTTAATTCTTCCGAAAACAGAAATCTCCGACATTATGTGTAATAAATAAGGCCCTTGTTTTTTTAGTGAATCAATTTAATTAAGAAAAATTCTATTATTTGATGTATAATTTAAACTATTACGAGCAATTTCCCAATGATGGGAACGTAATATATGCAGCACAGTATTCACGTCTGCAGGAAGATACCAGTTGGTTGCATATAGTGAGAGTTTACGGATGGTTAATATTTCTAATAGTAAATCACTGTATCTCGTTAATATATTAATAGTTGAATGTTCATGGATCATTATTAATGTAGAAACGTATTGTACGTGTTATTTGGTGTATAATTTAAACTGCGTTACGAACAATGGGGACGTACTATATGCAGCACAGTATTCACGTCTGCAGCCAGAGACCAGTTCGTTGCATACTGCACGAGCCTGTGGATTGTTATTATTGGTAATGGCAAATTACTTTTCCTCGCAGTTTCTCGTTAATATATTAGATAATTGAAAGTCCTAATTAATATACAAACAAGTTCCACGCATAAAACTTATAATTTGCCTAATTTGTGTAACGGTAAATCAATAAGTCGTAGAAGGAGAGAATGATTATAACTTAACTTTGAACCCTGCAAATCATTAGCTTTTACAAAAAAAATATGATACTAGCGAAATAACCTTGAATCAATTATTTTGAATTAAAAAGAAAGGTTTGCCATGATATCATAATGGCGGATGTTTCAGTAAAGAATTAAATTACTTCCTGTACCAAATTTAATTTAAAAAGAGGTGGCAAACATGACAAATTAATTTTAAGAATTAATAACTTGAATTCTACCGTAATTTACAGAAAAATCTCATAATCCATAAGCCGTACAAAAATTTCAATAGCATTTTCGAAATCCCCGCACAAAAATACACACCATTGTGAAAACGCGAGTTCGATCTG
This sequence comes from Ocypus olens, assembly GCA_910593695.2. Lineage (NCBI taxonomy): Eukaryota > Metazoa > Arthropoda > Insecta > Coleoptera > Staphylinidae > Ocypus > Ocypus olens. The sequence goes on along the minus strand of OU343055.1, from coordinate 12,967,659 downwards.
TCTCTAAATAAGCGAGCTGTAACCAAAAATTCCAATTGACCTACTGACGGAGGGAACTCCGCGTCTGGAATGCGGAATTATGTAAGTCTGACGCGACTGGGTCACGGGGATACCCCAAGGTCGGCGCATTCCAGACCGGCGGCCATCATGGATGAAGACGGATCAGTTGCGCATGCGCGCAATGTAAGAACCGTGCCATTTAACGCGGCCGACCGTAAAGGGTTGAATTAATGTGTGAAAGGGTTGATTGATAAAGAAATTATACCGTGTGATCGATTCACCACGGAACATTGCGAGTAAACATGGGAAAATTGTTTCTTCTAGATTGCTGCTCTCCTAACCCTAACCTAAAAGGAATCCAATACCACCGTTGGATAGATTATTTTAATGCGCTTCATATGGTCCCTCACAATTATATATTAATGTTATGATACCATCTGTAAAGGTGAACTTATAGTGAACAGTTCGTAAACAGCTACAAGCCCTGTTTGCAATTAGCTCGCGAACAAGTCTCGAACACCCTGCATTCAGTACGCGAACAGTTACACGAACACTTCTAGATGAAATTAATTTTCATTGAACGTTGTTCACCAAGAAGTTCGCTCAGTGTTCCAGTTTTCCAGCGTCAGTACGTTTTCATCCATCCACTCCATAATTTTTCAATTTAAAATTGATGCAAACAGTTTCGCCGTCTAAACCTGACTGAGATTCGGCGAACGTACCCTTTAAAGTTACCGACAACTGGCAGGACTTTTGACTAACTCGAGACAAACATGGTAAAATCCATTAATGTTATGCGACAACATTGGGCGAACAGGTTATTGGGTGATCGCGAGCGCCGGTGGATACGCACCTTAAGAAGCCTCAAAAGTAAATAAATTTATTCAAAATAATCATGTTACCTTCGCTTTATTCATGTACATTATTGAAATCTCGTTCATCTATTTGACGTTTATTTTGATGTCAATTCATTTGCAATGAATAATAATTTAGGGTTTTTATAATAGAAACCTGACGTTCGATGTGCAACGATTTTTGTTTTTTCGTTCTCTTGCCGTCACCGCCGCCACCGTAATAATTTCATTTGGTTATTATCTGTAACCTGGCAACGATTTCATATCTGTACACTTAACCGAAAAATAGCTTACATCCGTACAGTTTATTGTTAGGGAATTAATCAATCTTCACGGTAGTAGAAACAATAACATTAATTCACAATTGTGTGATATCTTATGAAGCACAATAAATTAATCTATCCAATGGTGGCACTGGATTCCTTTTATTTTAAATAGGGGAGCTGCAATCTAGAAAAATCAGTTTTCCCATGTTAATTTGCTATGTGTCGGGGTAAATGTAGGTTCAAAGTGATTGAAAATGGTATTTTACTTCGTGAATGTATGAACTGCATTTTCTGGTAAATTCCTCCAATTAAACAACCAGGTGATTTAATTAATTAATGATAACAATTTGTGACAACTAACCCAAGTGTTACCCTCCGATTTGAATGAAATTTGGTGGTCTTTATCCTGGCGAGGATGACAGAGAGAGTGATTGAAGAAAAAGGGAGTGTGTTTGCGGTATTTCTGAACTTGAAAGCGGTGTATGATTCGGTATCGAGGGGGTATATGGTAGAGTGTTTGAGGAGAAAGGGGGTGAGTGATGAAGTGATAGATTGGGTAAGAGGCATGTATGACGAAACGTGGGTGGAAGCAAAGGTGGATGAGGAGATGTCAGAGAGGTTTAGGACGTGGAAAGGATTGAGACAGAGGTGTCCTCTGCGCCCGGTGCTGTTCAATCTATATATTAGTGAGTTAGAGGAGGTGTTGAGGAAAGGACAGGAGGGGGGTTTGTGATTGGAAAGTGCATATGCGGATGATATAGTGTTGATGGCGAGAGATTGGGAGGCAATGAAAGGCATGTTGAAAAGGGTGGTGAGATGTATGCACAAGAGAGGACTGTGTGTGAATGTGGAGAAAACGAAATGGATGAGGTTCAGGAATCAAGGCTGAGAGGGGCGAGTGAAGGAGCTGGAATGGAAGGTGGAAGTGTTTGAGAGGGTGATTAGGAGTTATTTGGGTTTAAAATAACAACGTAAATAAATGTTAATTTCCCAACAACAACAAATCCTATTTTATTGTTTATTATTAAACCATTAATACCTCTGTAAATTACAATTTGAATCATTAAAATCAATTTAAGCATTAAAAAATTGCTGCGGCAATATTTATTTTTGCAGGATTTTTATAGCACTTTTATTTCAAAAGATTAAAGGATTATATGTTTGTAGGTGATTTAATGCTTAAATTATCAAAATCATCGCTTAGATGCTATTTAGAAGCTTTTAAACATTTTATATTCGGTTTTCCGCCCGTCGTCGCCATCTATTAGACGGTGGCTGAACTGCTAAGTGATGTTTTTGAACAGCGCCAAAATGCTCGAACTTTATACTTATTGTCAAAGTGTTAATATTTAGCAATGGGCTGTACGTGAAACGGTAGACGATTTAATTCTGAATCGAATGGTGTATAAAATAGCTAGGGAAATTTAGCGGTTTTCCTGTAATTTGCGAATGAAAATTAAGCACGACACACTTACCGACATTTACAGTTCACTGTAACATAAAAATTCAATAAAGGAGAATTTGCTATATTCTTCAATCAAATACGGGTTACAATACTTATTCCTGATTAATCATTCAACTATTTATATTATTAATGCATTACAATAAGAGAAATATACGAGAAATCTTAATCTAACTAGAGGACTCTACCTGTTATCGTGGGGACAAACTACTTAATCATTTGTGGATGTAATAATTGTTGTAATAATAAAAGAATATTTAAAAACTTAAGAAGAAGTTATTTTATGATAAATTAAGTTCACTTGTGGATATTTACGTATTTAAATTGCAGAAACAATATTGTATAATATACACGCCTAATCACAAGCAACCCGATATACGCATTACTCCTATTAATGTATTATTAAAAACTTCTAATTTTATACGTAACAGGGACAAAACCATAAGTGTAATCCTGAGTAAAGCTTCAAAAATAGTGCGACTATTTAAGTATTTAAATTGCGACAAAAATGGTATTATATAAACGCCTACTTGCACGCAACCCCATATACGTAAGACTAATATTAATTTATTATTAAAAACTTCCAATTTTAAAAATAATAGGGACACAAGCATGCGTGTAATGCTTGGTAACGCTTTAAAAATATTACTCTTATGGTTTTGTCCCTGATACGTTTAAAATAGGAAGTTTTAAATCATAAATCATTATTAGTACACGTATTGCTTATAAGTAGGCGTTTATATAATATAATTATTTCTGCAATTTAAATACTTTAATATCCACATTATTTTTAAGCTTTACAAAGGAATACACATGGTTTTGCCCCTGTCACGTTTAAAATTGGAAGTTTTTAATAATAAATTAATATTATGAATGCGTGTATTGCGTTGGCTGTAATATAATTATTTCTGCAATTTAAATACTTAAATATTCGCACTATTTTTAAAGCTTTACTGAGGATTACACTTATGGTTTTGTCACTGTCACGTTTAAAATTGGAAGTTTTTAATAATAAATTAATAATAGATATGCGTATATAGGGTTGCCTGTGATTAGGCGGATATATTATAATGTATTGTTTCTGCAATTCAAATACGAAAATATTTACAAGTAACTTTATTTCATTATAAAATAACATACTTCCTGAGTTTTCAAATATTCTTTCATTATTAAAACAATTATTAAATCCACAATTGAAAACGTAGTTTATCTCCACGATAACAGAGGGTACCCTCTATGAAGATTAGGATTCCTCATATATTTCTCTTATTGTAATACATTAATAATATAAAAAGTTGAATGAATAATCAGCAATTAGTATTAGGACCCGTATTTAATCAAAGAATATCGCAAATAATTGTGCATTTAGTTTTTTAGTTACAGTGAACTGTAAATGTCGGTAAGTGTGTCGTGCTTATTTTTCATTCGCAAATTACAAGAAAACGGCTAAATAGCTTCAGCTATTTTATACACCATTCGATTCGTAATTAAACCGTCTATCGTTTCGTGTAAAGCGTATTTCTGAATATTAACACTTTGATTATAAGGATAAAGTTTGAGCATTTTGGCGCTGTTCAAAAACATCACTTAGTCGTTCGGCCATCGTCGAATAGATGGCGACAAGACGTGGGAATCCGAACGTAAAATGTTTAAAAGCTTTTAAATAGTAATTCTGAGGGATGATTTTGATCATTTGGACGTTAAATTACCGCCAAACTTGCTATCCTTTAATCTTTTCAAATAAACGTACGCGTTCATATTGCCAGTCCTTTGACTCGCACCCAAAAACCGACAAAACAGTGAGCAGTAGGCATGACGAGAAGTGTGATGTGCGGTGACGAGTAATGTTGCTACAATACGCTAGGACACTACGTCCATAGAAAAGATATATCTACGTCTCTGCCTCCTTTCCTTGCTACTTCCTATGCCACTCGACGAGTGTGTGGCAGGGGTATAAGGCCTGTGCTATTGTAGGGGGTGGAAGCATGGGGGACGAGAGTGTATGAGTGTATCGAGAGGGAGCAGTTATGGTTCTTGAGACGGATGTTGGGGCTAGAGAAGTCGACACCTCGATACATTCTACTGCAGGAGATGAACAGAGTGAGATTGACATGTGAGGCGATAGAGAGAGTGCTGAAGTACGAAATGAGGCTGTGTGAGTTAGGGGAGGAGAGATTGGCAAAGGCGGTGTGGGAGACTGTGTGAATGTAGAAGGAGGGAAATGGAGAGAAGAGAGAAAGAGGGTAGGACTGGCTGAGGTGAAGGTGAAAGAGTGGTTTGGTAGGGGTTTGAAGGTGGCGGCATGGGTGAAAGAGAAGGTGAAGGAAGTGGAAGTTCGGGAGAGGCAGGGACTGATAGCGAAGAGCAAATATAATGATATGTTTAGGAGGTGGCAAGTGTATGGGAGGTTACCGAGATACCTGAGTGAGGGTGGGTATAGCAGGGAGCAAAGGGTGATTATGACGAGGGCTAGGTGTGGGTCTGGAAAGAAATGGATGGGGGAGGAGTATATGAGATGTGGATTATGTCAGTGGAGGAAGGATACATAGAGGCATCTGGCGGAACAGTGGGAGGGTGCGAATGAGGAGTGAAACGGAACAGAAGGGTTACAGAATGGATGAAAGAGGATGGGGCTGGGGTAAGGACGCTGGAGAAAGTGGGACGCGAGAAGAAGTACAGGCAGTGAGGGGAAAGGAGAGGCGAGGAGGAACGATTGTATTAGTTGTGTATAGATGTATTTATGCCTATAAAGGTTGTTTTTTCATTTGTTGCAAAGTAGTTTGAAAGAATTGTGTGCAAGGAAATAAAACATAATAAGATTTTGAGCGGCATCTCTGTCTTAGCCTCCTCTACAAAGATCCACGAGCCGCCTCTGATATATACTTATAAACATATTACATTTTACAGTACATATACTTGTTAAATATGTTCAGTTTTATTTACAGCATTCATTTCGTCCGAATCAAAGTCAAAGTTTTTAACTTAAATTAATTTAGTACGAGTATTTTTCTAAAAGAAACCAGATTCTATGAATACTTGCAAAAATTAAATACAAGTTTCCACCGCGCACCAAGTAATGCATCAAAACTAATCGCTTCATGCTATCTCTTTTTATACAACCTCTTCGACTATTAAGTTAATATTTAAGTCTAACAGCGATGAAACAATAAGTACAATTGAGCTAACAAGGACATTAATCAATCAACGTTTAGGAGTTATTTGTGTTTAAAATAACTCCATAAGTAAATGTTAATTTCCCAACCACAACAAATCTTATTTTATTGTTTACTATTAAACCATTAATACCTCTGTAAATTATAATTTGAATCATTAAAATCAATTTAACCATTAAAAAATTGCTGTGGCAATATTTATTATTGCAGGACTTTTATAGCACTTTTATTTCAAAAGATTAAAGGATTATATGTTTGTCGGTGATTTAATGCTTAAATTATCAAAATCATCGCTTAGAATTGATATTTTGGAGGTTTTAAACCTTTTACATTAGGATTTCCGCCCGACGCGCCATCTATTAGACGGTGGCTGAACTGCTAAGTGATGTTTTTGAACAGCGCCAAAATGCTCGAACTTTATACTTATTGTCAAAGTGTTAATATTTAGCAATGGGCTGTGCATGAAACGGTAGACGATTTAATTCTGAATCGAATGGTGTATAAAATAGCTGAGGAAATTTAGCGGTTTTCCTGTAATTTGCGAATGAAAATTAAGCACGACACACTTACCGACATTTACAGTTCACTGTAACATAAAAATTCAATAAAGAAGAATTTGCTATATTCTTCAATCAAATACGGGTTCCAATACTTATTCCTGATTAATCATTCAACTATTTATATTGTTAATGCATTACAATAAGAGAAATATACGAGAAATCATAATCTAAGTAGAAGGCTCTACCTGTTATCGAGGGGATAAACTACTTAATAATTTGTGGATGTAATAATTGTTGTAATAATAAAAGAATATTTAAAAACTTAAAAATAATGTTGTCTCATTATTAAATAAGTTCACTTGTGGATAGTTACGTACTTAAATTGCAGAAACAATATTTTATAATATACACGCCTAATCCCAAGCAACCCGATATACGCATAACTCCAATTAATTTATTATTCAAAACTTCTAATTTTATACATAACAGGGACAAAACCATAAGCGTAATCCTGAGTAACGCTTCAAAAACTGTGCGAATATTTAGATATTTAAATTGCGAAAACAATGGTATTATATAAACGCCTACTTATAGGCAACCCAATAATGAATAACTATTATTAATTTATTATTTAAAACTTCCAATTTTAAACATAATACGAGCACAAGTATGGGTGTAGTTCTTGGTAATGCTTTAAAAATATTACACTTATGGTTTTGTCCTTGTTACGTTTACAATTGGAAGTTTTTAATAATAATTCATTATTAGTTACACGTGTATTGGGTTGCCAGTAATTAGGCGTTTATATAATATAATTATTTCTGCAATTTAAATACTTAAATATTGCCATTATTTTTGAAGCTTGACTAAGGATTATACTCATGGTTTGGTCCCTGTCACGTTTAGAATTGGAAGTTTTTAATAATAAATTAATATTAGGTATGGGTGTATTGCGTTGTCTGTAAGTTGGCGTTTATGTATTATAATTATTTCTGCAATTTAAATACTTAAATATTTGCACTATTTTTAAAGCTTTACTGAAGATTACACTTATGGTTTTGTCACTGTCACGTTTAAAATTGGAAGTTTTTAATAATAAATTAATAGTACTTACGCGTATATCGGGTTGCCTGTGATTAGGCGGATATATTATAATGTATTGTTTTTGCAATTTAAATTCGAAAATATCTACAAGTAAACTTATTTTATTATAAGATAACATTCTTCTTAAGTTTTTAAATATTCTTTCATTATTAAAACAATTATTAAATCCACAAATGAAAACGTAGTTCAGCCCCACGATAACAGAGGGTACCCTCAATGAAGATTAGGATTCCTCATATATTTCTCTTATTGTAGTGCAGTAATGATACAAAAAGTTGAATAAATAATCAGTAATAAGTGTTGGGACCCGTATTTCATTGAAGAATATAGCAAATTGTTCTGTGTTTAATTTTAAATTACAGTGGACTGTAAATGTCGGTAAGTGTGTCGTGCTTAATTTTCATTCGCAAATTACAAGAAAACCGCTAAATTTCCTTAGCTATTTTATAAACCGTTCGATTCGGAATTAAATCGTCTATCGTTTCGGGTACAGCGCATTGCTGAATATTAACATTTTGATTATAGGTATAAAGTTCGATCATTTTGGCGCTGTTCAAAAACATCACTTAGTAGTTCGGCCATCGTCGAATAGATGGCGACGAGGCGTGGACATGTGAACGTAAAATCTTTAAAAGCTTTTAAATAGTAATTCTGAGGGATAATTTTGATAATTTTAAAGTTAAATCACCTAAAAACTTGTAATCCTTTAATCTTTTTCAAATAAACGTGCCGTAAAAATCCCGGAATAATGTCATGTCGTCGCAATTCTACATTCATTTTAATGATTTAAACGGTAATTTATGGAGGGATTAAAGGTTTAATAATAAACAATGAAATAAAGTTTGTTGAATTTAAGAAAAATAATCCAATTTGGTTGAAAAGTCGCTGAGTTTTGTGCGAAAAACCTGAAAATGCACAACCCATAACTTGGTGCCAAATCGTCGTAGGAACTTAGTTCTTTGAGTCCTGCATAGGGAATTGATCAAATTTTAAAGCCTTTATGTTGGATCGAGTCGACAATTTTTTTCCAACTCCGTACACATCCTCAAAATAGGACATGGTTTACTGCAAAAACATTTTTTTTTCACAGGATTGCTAGAGGGGGCGGAAGGGTTTACTCTTAAGTAAGCATGCATGACTTTAAAGAAGACACTTTAAAGTTTTCCGCCCTTAAAGATTTATCACAATCGATTGAAAATACGCTGAGTTATGACGGTATGAAAATGGTCGAAATTTCACGAATTTCATGTTTTTTTTTCACCTGTGTATTCAAAAGAAATATCCATGTTCAGTTGTACTATCGTTTGACAATAACATCACCGTTGAAAAAATTCAAATTTGTGGAATTAGTAATATAGATAAAACCACTTAATTAAATGTTTGGATCGTTTAATTTGAAATATAAATAATTATGACTTTAGCCCATATATGTAAATTTTTTATTTTTTTTATGTATCGATTCAGTCACGACCAGGTTACTACTCAAGATCCGACTATATTTAAGATAAATTTCACATCAAAAATTGTATTATATCAACATTAACTTACCATCAATTTTTTGTTCTAGACTCTCCGACACTTCCAACCAAATCGCCGCACAAAGGAGTACAAGAAGCGCAAGACGTGATTTGTTTGACATTTTGTGTGTAACTGCACCGGAAAATGCATCGCCTTTGTGTTTTCACGTTTGGATAAACTTGACCGATATTCCTTTTATCACAAACATGCAATTGCTGTAAAACTGTCAACTAATACTTGGGCTAGAAATGGGCGGACCCTAATGTAATGAATACTTTTAACTGCGTATTAGTATTTAGGACCATTATAGGTTTGTTGTTTTTATATGTTATGCACTGTTATTTTCCACGTATTATATTTTTTTATAAGGTTTCCGTACTCTATAATACCAAATACCAGGTTTATGGGTTAAGTGAAATGTATCCACTCACATGTTTATTGAAAAAAATATTTTATTTGTTACGTGAAAAATAATTTAAAAAAAGATTGCAGCAACGAAGAAACACCTATGAATACAAGACGCGCAGGTTGGAACAAATTAGTTTAAAATTCGGACATTTGTTTGGTGGAAAAATGCCCGAACATGTCGATTTTTATTTTGGGTTGCAATTTCTTTAATAGCAAATTCATGTGTACAGGATGAACTAAAAAGTAAGTCACGACAATCAGCTTCATTTTTTCAAACGTAAAGACCAATGTTTTTTTTTTCATTTTTAAAATCTACATCAAATTCTAAATATATTTTAAGTACCTTAACTCAACAGTTTTTGATAAATTTACGATTGATAATACCAAGTTCTATTTTTGAAGATTTTTTTTGTAAATCGTGCAAAACAGATTACTTCAGTGACGATCGGCCATAATGGACGTACCAGCATCAAGAATTAGTCTATTTTTATTTCGAAAAGAAACAGCAAGATCTGAAAATCAATTATCGTAACAATACAAGATCCCGAGAGTTATAACACAGGTTTCTACATTAATATCCATTTCAAACTCCGAAGATACTCTTTACAAAAATAATCCTTTTAAAATTTTGGCTCAAATATGAAATTAAAACATAATGTGTGATATATCATCGTAAACACAAACAAATCCTGCATTAGAAAATGTAAAAATCCAATATGGCGCCCATAAGAAAAACAAAAGTTGTCTATTGTTTCTCCGCCATTTTGAAAGCTACAATAAATCTAATAACATATTTAGATCCTCCATTAAAAAGTGCTCTAATAATGTCTTAGTGCAAAATGCGTAATAGTAATAGTTTTCGAATAAAAAATAAAAAATCAAAATTTAATTTTTTTATTTTTTCGCGATTTTTTTAATTTTTTTAAAACAAAAAAAGGTAACTCAAATTTCTTAACAGATTATTAACCAACCTTATATCTCTTAAGATAACTGAAATCCCCATGTTGCCGCTCGAAAAACGTGCACCCTGTATACACATCGGCAAATTCAATAAATACATGCATTTATTACAAGATAAGAATATAAATATACAAATACAAACTATTTATGTATAGGTAGCATAGTTTTATAAGGGTAAACTGTCGAATTCGTAAAGTCTTGTACGTAGTTCCAAAGAGTCCTATCGACCGTTGGTAAATGCGTATCCTGTTTATCGGTTGCTCCAAAGCCAACTCGTGCTGTGTTAACCAGTGCAGATATCACCAAACTAGCAGCACTCATAACGATCGATAATCCAGTCATAAATGCCACGACTTTTAGTACCAGTGGTAGGAACAGCAGTTTAATTACCAATAATCCAGCTAATATTGGCAGAAGGTACTTGGATTTCTTCTTAAAATTAAATGACCTTGGTGCTAGACCTAAAAATAAGATTGTTAAAATATTATAATCCAGATATGATGATAATGATAATATTTAAATTATGGAAAAAGTATGGAAGATGCTATACAGCTCAGTAAATATGCATTTTAGAGGAAAAGTTGGAAATAGAAGTTATTTATCACTTGGTTATCTACCACCTGGAATATATGAATTTTAATAATAATAAATATTAAATACAGTTTATTGAAACTCATAAGAGCTACAAATGGCCATCGACCGAAATCTTTTAGCCTGAAATGAATTTTATTTTTTGCTATAACGAATAACTATTTTTTTAATGGCAAGGCACGTCTTTAATATACCCATTCGATAGGGTTTTTTCTCGTAGATAACAAAGAGATAAATAACTTCTATTTAAAACTTTTTACTCTAAAGTGGATATTTATTATTATTATTATTATTTATTTATTGTTTATTCCTCGTAATTACATAACATGGCAAATCATTATTGTACAAAAAAAAATTAACCAAAATTCTGATCACACGTGGAAAAGGCAGAGTTCATTCCATTAATGATCTTCTACTCGTATCTGTAGTTACCTTCATGGTGTACTTTATATTCAACTGAATTTTTGCAATATTTTGCTTCTTCTTGCCTTAATTGGAGGCATTTTTGTCCCGAGGGGAATTTATTTGACTTTAAATTTCAGCTTGACATTATTATTAACTGATTATTTTACTGAGCTGAGTTTTTGAAAAAAAATTATATAATTGTACTTACTATAAAATCCCGTGGATTTAAAACTTCTATCGCTAGAGTTGTCCTGCAAATCACTCATTCCAGAAACGACACATAATAAATAGATACTAACTACTACTAGAATAAATTTGGACGACATTTTTGTGTAGACTAGGCTTATTCTTCGCGATCTTCTCTTAATATAGGAAGGTTTGAGTGGCGTATCAATTATCCAAACAAAAAGAACAAATTGTTCGGGTTGTACTTCCGGGAAACTAGGCCGTTCACAGAAATTGAAAATGTGTTGCATTGATGTCGACGAATTTGTACTCATCGAAGCAATAAGTAAATCGCAATTACTCTGCTAAATGAATATGTATGTTAATATTTATGGACCTAATCGAAAATTTGAAACTTACCCGTTAGTCCAATACTTATTCTAAAGAAGAACATGTTGAAAACTCCAGATAAATTAATTAAAATTCATTCGTTTAAGCTAATTTGCGTTATTAAAAATGGTATTGTGGACATCATTTTACTTTTTCCGATTTTGATGGTATTATATTTATTCATACATTTTTACATGGTCATTTTGAATATTTATTATAATTACTTGCGATTTATCATTGTTTGTTTCATTAACCCATCACTTTATTCGTAATAATTTTAAGCTTTCACTGTACTGTGACAGGTCGACGGGACCTTTGTGTACTTGGTTGCCTACATTGTCAATACATTCCAATGCGTTGAGGTGATTATTATGACATAGAACATAGACATTAACAATCATATGTTCTGAGTTAAAAAAGAGACCCTGTATGTACACTTTCATGGTGTGTTTTGAATAGAAATGATGTTTTTAAATGTACAGGGTGGGAAAAATTTGATGTTTTTATGGGGGATCTCGATAATAACTATAATAGATACAGAAAAAAACTCATGGTGAAAAAATTTAATCATTATCATTTTTTATTTTCTAGTTATAGCCAAAAAGTCATTTTTTCCATTTTCGATATATTGCAATATCTCAGTTGTTTGTCATTTGACAATAATGAAAGTTATATGTTGTTGAGGCACTTTTTTGAAAATAATAAAATAAGCTTAACAGAATTCCGATATCTTCATTATTATGAGAGTTTCAACATAAAGTTGTGTTTTTTAAATATAACCTATAGTTGGCTTTGGCCTATTTTATTAGGTTATATTTTTCTCTTTTCAACGATAAATGGTATGTGGGTGTTGTATTTATAATTTCATTAAAATCTAGTAAAAATTATTATTTTTCAATCATTAAATATATTTTCTCACGTTCATCCTAGTTGGCTTGTATTTTATGGGTAATATTAGATGTGTTATTTATTATAATACTTTATTTCAAGAATTACAATAAATCAACAACAAATTATAATTAAAATTAATTTTTTGTGGTCTTCAATATTTGTTTAAATGTTTTTGTAATATTTTTTTATATTTAAAAAAAAGGTGATGTGGCCATCATGTTACTTTCTCCGACTTGATGGTATCATAGGCATTTATATTTACGTTTTCATGGTTTATTGAAATCATATTTTAAATGTACATCGAGCGTTGCGTAAACTCGGATAAAACTGACGTTTAAAACGTTAAAATTATGATTATACTTCAAATTCAAAAACTCGGTTTACTCAAAAACTAACGAGATTTCGAAAAAAACTTATTCGTTAGAAGTTGTTCATTTTGGTATTCTCTACAATTATTATTCACACAAATTTGCTGTAACTATTATCGTTTCATAATTATAAACCAAAAATTGAAAAAAAATGTTTTTCTCGAATAGCAATTATTATACAGACACACACACACAGATACAAAAAAAAATCCAGAAATTGTTGAAATGGCATCTAAGGACCCCAAAACGGATATTTCCGTAAAAGTTAAAAAAAAAAATCAAGATCACACAATACTTTCTCGTACTTCGTAACGGAGAAAGTAAAAATGATTGGAAAAGAAACAAAAAAACGAATTCCGCTGTACGAAGTCTAAAGAAAAGCTTTTCAGTTCTTCAGATTGTCAAATAAGACAAATTACGTTCAAAGTTTTTGTTAATTCATGTATTAGTTTTTAAGATACATATAACATACGCCGCGCACACACACATACATACTTTTTTTCAGAAATCGTCGAAATCATCATTAGAAACCTCAAAACGGATATCTCCGTTAAAAAAATGTTTGAAAAAATTTATACGATCACAATTATATTCCGCACTGAGAAAGTAAAAATAAAATTGCCAATATTTAGACACAAATGAAAGTTTACCACCAAACTATTTTTTTTTCGTATTTCAACAACATGGATTGTATTTATCCCATTATGGATGTAATTATCTTGGTAACATATATCTGCCACTAAGTTGAAATCTCCATCTTAAATTATACGTTGAACTGCATAAGCGACGAACCCAAAATGAAAATTATTCCATTTTTGTATTGCTATATGCATCTTAACCCTTTGCGGTCCTATTTCTTTTTCAGATATGTGTACATTGTACTCAACAAAAATTCAAACATAAGTTCCTTTAGACAAAATAACAATACAAGTAACTGAAAAGACAAAATTTGAAACCACTGTGATTGTTTACCCTTTATTTTCTAAATATAAAACATGATAAAGGCCAATTTATAAAAGTAGTATAGAACGATCCTAGAATAAGACTTAGATCTGCCACTTAGGTTTTAACACCAGTTCAAATCTCCATGTTAACTCATACGATGTACTGCATAAGCGACGAACCCAAAAATAATATTATGCATATTTGAATTGCTTTGTTTTCTACACGTATTTTGTAGGGGTTCTACTTATTTTTCAGAAATATATACTTTGCACTCAAAATCGAAATTTCTAACATAAGTTCTTTTAGACAATACAGGTAACTGAAAAGAGAATTTTTAAAAACTCAAGTGTTCAATATTTGTTCAAATGTTTTCCGAAATTTTACCAAAAGCTTTTCAGTTCTTCGGATTATCAAATAAGTCTTATGTCCAAAGTAAAATCGGATATTTCCTTTAAAAAACAATTTGAAATTAGTTTCACGATTACAATACTTTTCCGTATCTTGTAACAGAGAAAGTACGCACTTTGTACGAATTTCGTCGAATTTTTATAGTTTTTTATTTGTTGGAACTATTTTCTCCACGACCACTGTAAAATTTAAGCATTCTGAAATCAATGTTGATCATAGAAGGTACACATTCTCACTCTCATTATGGAAAAAAACACTGTGCGGTTATGCGTTCTGCTTGTTACTCATTCCATAACAAGTTATGGAATGAATATTCTCACATCGTTCCGAATAAAATAATTAGCCATGGATATCACAATTGTCAAAATACTATAACCATGTGATAATAAAATGTAAGTTCTTTGTGTTCATTATTCTATTTGTTTATTTTGTCTGGTCGTGGAGAAAGTATAGTCCGCTACTTGGTAAAAATGGAAATTCTGATGCTTGTGGTTTCCACATACATCGAATTTCTATTCTAACCTTGTTACAAAATAGTATATTCTATAACAAGGTTAAAATGAAAATACTATGATCAAAATTTATTTCAGAATGCTTAAATTCTACAGTGGTCGTTTAGAATATACTATTCCTCACCTAGTCGTTTCAAGGCTTAATTTAAGAAAAATACGAATTACCCGCAAACAATGTATTAATTAAAACTGTCTTGACAATCAAGCCTAAAATAATAATGATTCCCAAAATAGGTAAACTTTTTTAATTTTAGAAACCTCTTAATTCTGGCCTAAACTACGGTTTCAAATGAAATCATGTATTTCTAATTAATAGATTTTAAATAACTAACCTCAAATTGTGATATCAAAATGGGATTATTATACAATGTTAGAAGTAATAATATTCTTCAGAATACGGTTGTTTGCTAATGCAGATAACACTAAACTATTAGAAAATTTTAATGAACATTCAGTTTGTTAATACATGTAACACATGTATTTTGCCTTTGTGACTAAAATTTAGACCTTAATTCCATTCCTTTCTTTGGATGTTTTTGTAAAAGTGCCGTTTGAATTTTAAAAGTTTCATCACGAGTATTGTGAAAATATTTTGTAATAGGACTAGGATGGAAGAAATAGAAACAAAATCAACTATTTGAAGTACAGAAGCGTTTATTAAATGGTCCTGGAACAGCTGATTGGCTATAAGTATAAAAAACACCACTTGGTAACTAAATAAACGCAAATTTTTAACCGCGTTTTTCTGTAAAGTTTTTTTTTTTAAATGGTGGGATGGATAGGGGTTGCAATAATTACCGTACAGTTTTGGCATTTAAATCCCTTAAAGGCAACCCTTTTTTGGATGTTAAACTGTAAAAATCAATACAAAGTTGAATTTTGGTAAATTTACTGCACTTTAAACATTAAAAAAACAGCTGGAAAAGTGACATATTCCGTTGAGAAGATGCCATTAAAAAACACATTTTGAATGTTTTTTTTAACGTCAACCTCCAATAAATTTCATCAATTTTTTGGATCTTTTTAGTTCAATTTCAGATCGTTCGGGCTGGGTTTATCCACCTCACACGTTCTGCAGCTGATCCAAAGTACGGGGCGTACAACTGTGTCCAGTAGCTAAAATAAAATAGTGAAAATAAATTAAATTACAATAAAAGTGACCTAAGAACACGCAGTTTTATACATTATTTAGTTGCCCTCAAAAAAATTACAAAAATTGACAATTTTTGGCTTTATTTACTGAAAGTCTCCCTTAATGCAGAAAAATATAATGTACTAATATTGAAAATTGTATTTTCCGGATTGGTTTCATCAGACTGGCATTATTCTGCGGATAATGAACTACAAAGCCAAAGAAACACTCACTTTACTTCTGATAAACAAAATAAAAAACAACAAGTGTTATTCGAAAACTAAATAAACAAACACAACTATAAAACAGGAAGATTTTAAGAACAGAAAAAATTACTACAATAAAATACACATTATCATCAGTAACAACGAAAACTATTAAACAACGCAACAACCTACCAGAATATATAACGACATTCAAATATACACTTTTGAAATTAAAACAAAAAACCTAATTCTAAACAACACACTACAATAAAAATCAAAGATTAAAGTAAAAAACATACATCCCTTAACCAGTGACGGCTCGTGGAACAAGTTGATGATAGAGCCACTTATACAATATATCCCCTTCTTTTTTAAAGAAAGAAAGAACGATGTATCTTCCTAGACCGAAGTAAAGTGTTTTAAGAATTAATTAAAAACTCTTGCTGAGCTTGAAACTACATGGCTCCTTGGTTTTATATAACAAGCCGCCCCTGCTTAATTTGATTAAACGATAATTTGCGAATCAAATTGAATTTTTGTAGAATTTAGTAGACACGTTTTATATTTTTTTTATTTTTTTTTGCTCGAGTATTACACAATTCGAAAACTAAAATTTTTAAAAATTCACAACTCGCGAAATAATCGGGGGATTTTCAAAAACTGCACTTAATTTAATAAAACGATGATTTGCAAATCTTATTTAATTTTTATAGAATTTAGTCTGCACGTTTTATATTAAACAAAATTTTTTTTTTGCTCGAGTATTATACAATTCGAAAACTAAAATTTTCAAAAATTCACAACTCGCGAAATAATCGGAGGATTTTTAAAAACTGCACTTAATTTAATAAAACGATGATTTGCAAATCTTATTTAATTTTTGTAGAATTTAGTCTGCACATTTTATATTAAACAAATTTTTTTTTTGCTCGAGTATTATACAATTCGAAAACTAAAATTTTCAAAAATTCATAACTAGCGAAATAATCGGTTGATTTTCAAATACTCCATTTAAATTGATAAAAGAATGATTTACAAATCCAATTTAATTTTTGTAGAATTTCGTCAACACGTTTTATATTTTTTTAGAATTCTTCACTCGAGTAGTACACAATTCGAAAACTAAAATTTTCAAAAATTCACAACTCGCGAAATAATAGGTGGATTTTCAAAAACTCCATTTAATTTAATGAAACGATGATTTGCAAATCTAATTTAATTTTTGTAGAATTTTGTCAACACGTTTTATATTTTTTTAGAATTCTTCACTCGAGTATTACACAAATCGAAAACTAAAATTTTCAAAAATTCACAACTCGCGAAATAATAGGTGGATTTTCAAAAACTCCATTTAATTTGATGAAACGATGATTTGCAAATCTAATTTAATTTTTGTAGAATTTCGTCGACACGTTTTATACTTTTTTAATTTTTTTTGCTCGACAATTCGAAAACCAAAATTTTCAAAATTCAAACTAGCGAAATAATCGGTGGATTTTCAAATACTCCATTTAAATTGATAGAAGGATGATTTGCAAATCCAATTTAATTTTTGTAGAATTTCGCCAACACGTTTTATATATTTTTTAGAATTTTTTACTCAAGTATTACACAATTCGAAAACTAAAAATTTTCAAAATTCACAACTCGCGAAATAATTGGCAAATTTTCAAAAACTATTTTTAATTTGATGAAGGGATAATTTGCAAATCTAATTTAATTTTTGTAGAATTTTGTCAACACGTTTTATATTTTTTTAGAATTCTTCACTCGAGTAGTACACAATTCGAAAACTAAAATTTTCAAAAATTCGCAACTCGCGAAATAATCGGCGGATTTTCAAAAACTGCATTTAATTTGATAAAACGATGATTTGCAAATCTAATTTAATTTTTTTAGAATTTAGTCGACACGTTTCATATTTTTTTTTATTTTTTTGCTTCAGTATTTCAAAATTCGAAAATTAAAATTTTCAAAAACTGTACTTAATTTCAGTGGCTGCTCGTGGAACATGTTGATGGTAAAGCCATTTATACAATAGACCCCCCCCCCCCCCCCGGCGATGGAATTTGCGTTGTTACTCTAATTTACGCATATCATATCATTTATCCTTTATCAAACTTCCTAAATTCCTAAAATAATGTACAGTCAACATTAAAAAACATACAATTTATTTTATCGAAAGCTGATGATGGGCGGAATTCACTTTTATAAATAATTCTTCTAGTTAGGCTTATCTTTCCACTCCGTCGCTGTACCATGACGTGCCATTTTAGTTGTAGATGTTCTTGTAGCTGAAACTAAAACATATTATCGTATGACCAAAATGAAAGCAGCACATTTTAATTTATCTTCAATGCTACTCGCATAAAATTTTGCTGGCGTAAATTTTTCAATAAAAGTGTTTGGCGATTTATATTTCAATGTTTGATTTGATTTGATTTACGAATATACGATAAATCCAATTCAGCGTAATGTCGCAGCTTTGGAAATATTATTCGGCGTTATGTCGCATCGTTCATTAGCGCAAGTCGGCGTAATATATGATCAATCCAATTCAGAGTAATGTCACAGCGTTGGATATATCGTATGTTCATTAAAAAAAAACCTCAAGTGTGCCATGATTTTTTATTAAAAAAAAATTAAGTTGGCACACATGTTAGGAATTGACAAACCAGGAAGTGGTAGACCAGTGAAACGTACTTAGGATGCTATTAAGCGCAGGGAATTCGTATGCTTCTCGAAACTTCATATTGTTCTCCTAAAGTTGATCTTGTAAACAGTTAAGAAACCAAAAATTATAAATAAAATTAAATTGTTTATGTCTTGAACTATGTGTTATTGTAAAAAAAAAACAAATTCTTATTTTTTTTGTCATTAATTAGCGTAAAATTGTTTTGTAGTAACTTATTTTGAGTTTGATGCATAGATAATTCAATTTAAAGTGACCATACTAAAACTCATCATTATTGATTGCCAATTACTCAACTTCAATAAGAAGTTAGATTTCTTAAAATTGCTTAAAAGTTGCATGCGCGCGGCGAAATTTAGTTCAACGCATTCCTCACGAGCAGCGCTCATCCCTTTCTCTCCAATCAGGTGGATGCTGATTACGATAATATATTCAAGGGGGCGTGATTATAGTTCTCGCCTTTGTGTGAGCCACGCATCGTATATAGCAAAAAAATGGAAAGAGTAGATACGTGATGTTTCCGAGCCCGCCTCCAGTTTTGTTCTCTCTTTAAAATGACTTCTCATAGTCGCTCGTCACATCTGAATACCGTGATCTTAACACAGCCGAAGGTGAAACTACGTTTTCTCTGCGACGTTTATCACAGCAAATGAATTCATTGGTAGGAACATAACACAAGTAACATAACCTCAATATGTGTTACCAACTTAAATTTTTTTAAATAAAAAATCATGGCACACTTCAGGTTTTTTTTTTAATGAACATACTTTACTATTCGACGTAAAAATCGCATCGTTTATTAGCGCAAGTCGGCGTAATGCCATATAGACATAATTATAATCCCAGCTCGTCGTTTAGGGATTCGTTGTGATAGTATCGAAAGCAATTTATGCAACCTTACGATCACTTTCCGCTAAAACAGTTTTAGTCGGATATCAAATGTTATATTTTATATAAATAAATAAAGAAACAAACAATGAGAATTATATACAAACAGTTTTTCCAATAACATATAAAACAATTTTATCAATTTTACAATTCAATTTATTGTAAACCACATACAAAACACTACTAAACCGCAATAAATTAAAACACCGACCAATCCATTAGAACCCGCAAAACATTAAAATTCTTACGGATAAGTCTTCCAGTCATGTTTATGAACCTCATTCATGATTTGACCACTCTCATCGACTCGACTAAACCTATTCTAATAAATTAATAATAAATTAAATAAATACGTAATAAATAATATTGCAATTTCCGAGAAACTTCTATCTCTCGCAGATTAAGTGGGACGTGAAATTCAATTGGAGCACTGAGATAATTTATTAATTATTGAGTACTAGTAACTGAGATGATTGGTTTATCATAATAATTAAAATTAATGTTACACTAGAAATTAACGCATATATTAAATTTTAATGACGAGGACTGTTTTGTGTTCGTTGCAAATGGCAAGTAACGTGGAATATGATTTTCTTGTCTAGTGATCTCCGGATCCTTTAAGTCCCATGGTGGCTGCGAAGAGTGCGAAGAAGAATCCTGCCAGGCCTGTGGCTCCCGTTAGAAGGACCAAACCGCCGACCAGCACGGGGATGAGGGTGAAGAATTTTAGTTTGTACGCGAGGAGCAACGGGAGCATGTACTTTTTGTATTTCTTGTAGTACTTGTTCTTCCCCCTGCCGCTGAAGATGTTGTCGATGTCCGACCTTCCTATTCTGCCCACGCCTCTATCAGCTTCTACAAAAATAAATTAATTATTAGTAAAAGTTTCACCTTAAAAAATAAGTTAAAATTGAGTAACTTTTTTGAAACTATACTCGGCGCAACGAATAGGTGGTATGATCACGTTGAGTTCACCCCGCGTCCTCGTGATAGTTCGTCGAGATGTTATGAAAAGCCTGATTCACACAGCCTTGCCACATTTTAGTTCTGTGCCGGAAATATAAATCTTTCTACTATAACCCACAAAATCTAACTATTTACCACTTCCTAATTAAATGTAATTGAAAAAGGCTGATGCGATTGCGCTGACCAATCAGCGAACATCACGCAAAAATCACGCAAACCCATAATACCACCAATTCGGTGCGCCGAGTATAGTCTAAATTTACAGCAATCCCCCACGTTGAGCTCTTAATAAGTTTCATCGAGAATGAAGTGAAGCAAGCAGTTGAAAGTTATAGCATATTGTAAATATTGACTTTGCAAAATGAAGACCACTAAAATTTGTAAACTAAATCATTGGTCAACTATAAGCGCCTTTCAAGATTAAGCTCTCATAGCCATTTTTGCCTTCGACTTGGGTATTATAAAATTAATTTTTAACGATAACGATGAAAGTGGCAACACTGTACTCGCAAACGTGTTGCTTACCTAGAGAATTTCGTTGCGAAAAATTCAAATCTGGGGAATTAAATTGGCAACAGCGCGGCTTTAAGTTTATTTAGTATTCAACTAGTTTTTCCGAGCTAAAGTAAAAGTAGGTAAAATTGTGTTCTTTTTATTTTTAATTAAAAAAAAAATATTTTTTTTTTAATTTTTAATTTTTAATTTTTATTAATCTTTATTGATTTTTAATAATTTTTCATTTTTAATTTTTTTAAATTTTTTTTTCAATTTTTTTAATTATTTTAAATTTTTTTAATTGGTGACGAACGAACGGGAGCCCCCAGAGATAAAATAATTGTCACTTTTCAACCCTTCTGGTAAGAGGTATCTTTGGTGAAAATTTCAGCCGAATCCATGTCATGCGATTTTCACGCAAATTTCCGATGGTTTTACTCATGAAAAATGAAAAATATGGTGCCTTGACACATAAAAAAAATCATAACTCGCAAAGGAAAGGCTTTACGAATTTTGATCTATAATTTTGAAAGAAGGCCCTGAAGTCCTCAGGGAGGATTATTGGGACGATCAAATTTGCTCAATCCATACTTCTTAATATCTGCCATGTTGCCTAAACAGGTGGGTAAAAAAATAAAACATGATTTTTAATCGTTTTGTGCAGTTTAAATTGGAGAGAATCAATATTTTAAAAAGTATGCACTTTATGTAAAAATTTTGTATATGTTTTCGATTTAGTTTCAATAGTTATTGAAAAATCTGACATTTAAGATGAATTCATTTTTTTTCCTTCTACACCCCTGCTGAGGTATTTCGAGAATGTCGAATTAAAAAATAACGGATCACCGTAAATCGTAGAGAAAACGGTCCTGCGTATTTTTTTTTGCAAAATACGATAAAATGTTTTTTTGTTTAATTCGTAATTAAAGGGTTGGATAATTTGTTGCAAATTTCAAAAATCATACCTCGAAAAACACGGTCTGGAAGGATAGGGGGTGTTTTATTTTATTTTTTTTTAATTACAGATTAAGGCTCGTCCTACCCCCTTACAACTCTAAAAGTTTTAACTCTTCAGCTTTTAAAAAAAAAAATACGTCTGCCATAGAAGCAAAATTCGTACTTGAAAAAAGAAAATAAAGCGTAAGGGTAGTTTGAAAATTTTTGAAAAAATGGTGATGTGGCCATCATGTTACTTTCTCCGACTTGATGCTATCATAGCCATTTATATTTACGTTTTCATTGTTAATTTTCAATTGAATTCATATTTTAAATGTACATCGAGCGTTGCGTAAACTCGGATAAAACTGACGTTTAAAACGTCAAAATTATGAAAGATGGAAAAATTATACTTCAAATTTAAAAACTTAGTTTACTCAAAAACTAAAGGGATTTCGAAAAAAACGTATTCTTTATAAATTGTTCATTTTAGCATTCTCTACAATTATAAATTTGCTGTAACTATTATCGTTTTATAATTATAAACCAAAAATTAAAAAAATAATAATACGTTTTTTTCTCGAATAAAAATGATTTTATGAAAAATGTTTTCAAGCAAGAGATGTTCATTTCTTTGTTGTATTCAAAGCTTATTTAAATGTTTTTGTGATATTTTTTATATTTAAGAAAATATTGGCAAAAAACAAAAAACGGTTAAGGTAAACGCCCACTTCCGGTGTACGAAATTTTACCAAAAGCTTTTCAGTTCTTCAGATTACTAAATAAGACGTATGTTAACAGTTTCCTATTAATTGCTTTATTAGTTTTTGAGATACAGCGCACACAGACAGACACACACGCACACACACACACACACACACACACACACACACACACACACACACAGACAGACAGACAGACACACACACACACACAAATTTTTTTTCCAGAAATTGTTGAAATGGCATCTAGGGACCCCAAAACGGATATTTCCGTAAAAAAAATTTTTGAAAAAAAAATCACGATCACAATACTTTCTCGTACTTCGTAACGGAGAAAGTAAAAAGGTGATGTGGCCATCATGTTACTTTCTCCGACTTGATGGTATAATTTATATTTACGCTTCCATGGTTTATCAATTTAAATCATATTTTAAGTGTGCATCGAACGTTTCGTAGACTCGGATAAAACTGACGTTTAAAACGTCAAAATTATGAAAGATGGAAAAATTATACTTGAAATTCAAAAACTTAGTTTACTCCAAAACTAAAGGGATTTCGAAAAAAACTTATTTTTTATAAGTTGTTCATTTTAGCATTCTCTACAATTATTACTAACATAAATTTGCTGTAACTATTAGCGTTTCATAATTGTATACCAAAAATTAAAAAAAATAATAATAATTTTTTTTCTCGAATAACAATGATTTTATAAAAAATATTTTCAAACAAAAGATGTTCATTTATTTGTTGTCTTCAATATTTGTTTAAATGTTTTTGAGATATTTTTCATATTTAAGAAGATATTGGCAAAAAAACAAAAAACGGTTAAGGTAAACACCCACTTCCGGTGTACGAAATTTTACCAAAAGCTTTTCAGTTCTTCGGATTATCAAATAATACGTATGTTGAAAGTTTCAGATCAATTGCTTTATTAGTTCTTGAGATACAGCGCACACAGACAGACACACACAGACAGAGAGAGACAGACACACACACACAGACACAATTTTTTTTTTCCAGAAATTGTTGAAATGGCATCTAGGGACCCCAAAACGGATATTTCCGTAAAAAAAATTTTTGAAAAAAAAATCACGATCACAATACTTTCTCGTACTTCGTAACGGAGAAAGTAAAAAATCCTGATTAAAGCCAGTTATATGCTCTGGCATCTCTGAAAGTTTCAGCTTTTCGAATTGAAAAGAAAAAAAAATACGTCCATAAAAGAAGAAACGGACGAACTCGAGGGTGCAAATGAAGTATATGGGTATTTTCAAAAAAATTTTAAAAATTCCCAATGCAAGCCGGTTATATCCTCTGGCATCCCTGAAAGTTTTAGCTTTCCAATTTGAAAAGAAAAAAATAAATCACTAAAAGAAGAAAAACGAAAAACTGGGTGACGCGCTCCGGAAGGGTTGGGGGTGTTTTAATTTTTTTTTTAAATACAGATGAAGGATAGTCTTACCCCGAACCCCCCGAAAAGTTTCAACTTTTTGATATAAATAGAAAAAAATACGTCCCCAAAAGAAACAAAAAGGAAAGAAAAAAATGTCCAGGGGGGACCAAATAACGCACTCTGTGGGCGGGGGGTGTTTGGAGGGTTTTGAAAAAATTACGAATCATGGCTCGTCTCACCCCCCGCCTACCCTGAAAGTTTCATCTCTTCGATTTCCATAGAAAAAATACGTTCCCAAAAGTACGCCCGAAAGTAAAACAGGATGCGTGGCCCGATTGGGGCAAAAATTAAAAAATCGGGCACCAAGCGTCGATTTGAAATCGTTTTTAATTTCTAAAAAATACGGCCGCCAGCCTCCCGCTCGGTGGCCAACCGACTTCTGATCCGGCGCGTTTAGATGTTTTTTTCGATTTTCAAAAATTCGCCCCGGGGGTTGTGCTGTTACTAGAGGGGTGGGAGTAGTCGGGATCGACTCGATCGATAATTTTACACAAACTCAGAAAAAAAAAATTCGAGCGTACCGTAAACCGCGCCCTCTGGGGATGGGGATTGATGTCCAAAATCCAATAGTTTTTTACCTTTTGGCGCCCTCTATATGTCTGCAGAATTTCAACTCTCTACGACTTTTACTTTTTTCACTATTCAAGTTTTTAAAACTCAATTTGTAGATATAACGATTATTGTAGACCTGGGAAGATGTAAAATCAAACATGAAGGTGAATTCTCATTTCGCATAGTTGAGTTGACGTCTCAAACATTATTCAAACAACAAATACATTCTTGTTTACGTGATGTGATTCCACAGCCACCCAGGATTTGAAAAATTATTGGATACCCGTTATAAACTTCAATCAATCAATCGCTCTTGCGGGAGGTCAAAACATACTTAGAATGCTTTCCTAATGCTACAGCGCGGTTCAGTAGGACCAGAATTACTCAATTTTTAAGGGCAGTCGAAATCGGAGAAATGACCCCTTTTTCGCTCCGGCCTAATAAACACTAAGCATATTAAGCTGTGGTGTGTAGGGTGTTGTCATTTTTTATACAATAAACATCTCGATTTGGATGTAAATGTTGCAATAATTAATTAATAAACGGCAATTCCCCTCACAATTAATGAAATTAAAATTATTAAAAATTCACGCACTGTATCTGTCGCGGTTTGTTAAGCCCTTCCATTGTGTAAGCGGTTGCTGAATTTTCGCAGACCAGAAAAATTTAATGATGCTATGGAAAGTAAACATACGATAACTGTACTCTTGTTTTAATTAAATCTAATTGTGATGGGACAGAAAGAAAGACATTTTTTGTTGGTGTGTTTCCTATTATAGATTAATAAGTGGACCATCATGGTTAGTCTCCAGTGAATTGAAAATGAAGCATATACAGGGTTCATTATAAAAGTAATGCTCATTTTCTGGGAAAAATATATTTATTGATCGTACCGGTACAAATGCTTAAAATTCTTCAAAATGCTCTCCCTCAGCATCAATACACTTGCGGAGACGTGTCTGCCATGCCTGGAAGGCACCCTGAAACGCCCCAATGGGAATGTCTTTTAGGAAGGTTGTAACATGCTTTTGGATGTTTTCCACGGACTCCCAACTGTCAACTCAGCCTTTTACCTGCAGGTGCTCAAGAGATTTAAACGCTGGGTCGAGCGCGTGAGGGCCGATATCAAAGCCATAGTCAGGCTCAGTGGTTTATTGGAGGGAGAACGTGGGGGAACGACGTTCCGGCACCTTTTTTCAGAAACGGAACGCGTTTGTGTTTGTTAATATTTTGTATAGTAAGAATAAAAAAAATAAAAAAGCTTACAAGTAAAAAAATAGTTTGCTTAAAATAAGATGATCTCCGAAAAACTTTCAGCAAGCTTCTTGTGGAAAGTTGCGGACTATTTTTTTGCTCTCACCATGCGTTCCCTGACTTCTTGGCTTTTACCATGCGTTCCCTTACTTCTTATTTTACCAATACACCACTGGTCAGGCTTCACCATGACAATGCCCCCAGCCACACGGCTTCATCGTTACCAATTTCCTGGCCAGGAGCAACACCCCGGTGGTCCTCCAGCCCTTTTATAGTACCGACTTTTTTTTTATTTCCCCGACTTAAGAGAGAGCTGAAAGGAAAGCATTGGGAGTCCATGGAAAACATCCAAAAGCAATGTTATCACGTTCCTAAAAGACATTCCCATCGAAGAGTTTCAGAGTGCCTTCCAGGCATGACAGACTCGTCTCCGCAAGTGTATTGTTGCTGGAGGAGAGTATTTTGAAGAATTTTAAGCATTTGTACCGGTACGATCAATAAATATATTTTTCACAGAAAATGCGCTTTACTTTTATAATGGACCCATATTTTCCAGGCTAATTCTGCGCATTCATTTCTCTCGCAGGCTACTCTATCGGTCCTCGCCTGCCAATGCAGGGGTGCGCCGTCTTGCTGAAACCATGTTGTATTATATGGGGTGCTCAGAGGAGAAATGGACCAAGTCCATAAAATTCTTTGTTAAGTCATCAAGCCTTAAATATTCCTCATATTATGAAAGGTCAAGATCATTGTTGCTTGGAAAAATTGCTACAAGTGCTGGAACAAGGCCATTTTGCAAATACTGAAATATCTGACAAGGAGAGGATCAGATGTGTGACTCACCGATTTGATCCATCTTTGGCACACGTGTAGGTCATGACTAGGAGAGTAACAGGTGCAAGTAATAGGGGGCATTATTCAGCCATTTTCGAGAAAAAAATTGATTGATTCTAAAATTAAGATATTTAAATACACATGCATTTATAAAAACTATAAAAAGAAAATGAATGAACCGAACTTTAACAATGGGGTTCGATCCTTCGACCTTCCGACTACGAATCGGAGGTTTTATCGATGCGCCAAAAGATCAGTATATGTTTGTTAACGCAAAAGGTGAATAAAAAACGAATTTTTTTGTTAAACGAATGAATAACAAATTTAAAAAACATTTTTTCTCGAAAACTGCTGAATAGTGCGCCCTATTACTTGCACCCGTTACACTCCTAGTTATGACCTACATGTGTGCCAAAGATGGATGAAATCGGTGAGTCACACATCTGATCCTCCCCTTGTGAGTCTAACTTTCAATTGTCATTTACTCGAAAAATGTCTTATGTAAGATGGCAACATTTTTATACTGCCAGTTCGACAATAAAAAGATCTCTTCTCAAAATCAAAAACAAAAATAGGGGGTTGCCATTTAAAAACAAAATGGATGACAACATTACTCAAAAATAAATAACGACTGAAAATATACTTTTATGCAAAGATGTGTATTTTTATAAAAGAAAATCGACCAATTAGAGGATTTTTTAAAAAATAACAAATAACCCCCGAGGCCAGAAAATATTTGTAGGTCGCCAAACTCAAAGAAATTTATTTGACAATCCAAAATCAAAAATTTAAACCAAAAAAACTCAAAAAATCATAAATTTGCACATAATTCAGTTTGAAAAATTTGAAACATAGGCCAATAATCGAAAGTTTAGACCTAAAACCAAAAAGAGCCTAAAATAATAATCGAAAATATCAACAAACAAATTGAAAATTTTGCCTAAAATATTAGAATATTTAAATTGTTGGTATTGTAATCCATGATTACTGGATAATATGTAATTGGTGTAATAAATGACGTACGTCCCAGTATTTAGTTAAATTTAACCAAATACTGGGACGTACGTCATTTATTACACCAAAGAATATTTAAACCCAAAAATAAAAATATGGACCAAAAAAATTGAAATCAAATTCAGACAATAATGTCGAAAATTAAGTAATTGGTTAAAATAATTCCCTCACGACTATATTTTTCTAAGTAAATGTCAAATTTAAATTTAAAACTATAAATAAACGCCTAAATTAAAATCAAAAATATAAAATAAAGTAAATAACCTGAAATTCAAATAAAAAGCTTACAGAAGATATAGGCCAGAAAATAAAAAAAATAAACACTAAATATAAAACATGTATTTGTTGAATTTGGTTCTCGTTATCACGTGGTGAAACATTTTTAATATTATAAAAATATTATACCGGGTGCGCAGAAAGTCCGGCAACGGGTCAATATTTCCCCGGGGTAGGTTTTCAAAAAATAAGTTTGGTACAAAAGTTGTTTGGTTACGAGTTACGAATTCTTTGGATACTAAACCATCCCTCACCCTTCACCCCTTCGTGAGTGATGGGGGTGACTTTAAAATTTTAAATAGTAACCGCCATTTTTCTCGACAGATTCAGATTTTTGGGAACAAAATATCAATCGGAATTTTTTTTTATCCGAAACCTCTCTCGCCCCACAGATTCAAAAATCGGTTTTCTGACCTTTTATTAACGTTTTTCCACGTCCGTTAAAAAATGTACAGTTTTTTTCATTAATTTGCGTTCATAAAATATGTGTTTTCTGAAGCCTTCCGGAAACATGAAAAAAAGTGCCAAAACGGTTAATTTTTTCACCCTTTTGCGTGAAAAAAAAGTGCCGTAGCAGTTCATTTTGTAACGCTACTATAAAATCGTTTGCGCAAAGTGTGTCATGAACACTTCGCAACACGCCGCGAGTTCTGCCAATAAATGTCAAATCTTTCCTACTCGTGAAAAAAGTATTACTTTACTCACTTGTTGCATAAATAACTATTTTATGCCTCGATGATGATTTAAACTTTTTCCGAGAACAATTTTGAGACAAATTATGCTCAGTTATTAGTTAAAAATGATTAAATTGCGGTGTCTTTTCTTCAACTATGTAAAAAAAAAATTCGCAAAACTATTTTTGTAATTTCTAGCTTATTTGTGACGAGGAAATCGACAGCGTGTTTTTTGCAATTTTATGTTCGAATCAATTTACACGGGTGACTACGGCTTTTCTCGATCTAAACTAAAAGTCCATAAATAAAATCTCGAAAATATATGCTAAAATATCAAAAATTTGCGTATGAATTGATAATTTAGGTCACAAAATTTGAGATATTGGCAAAAAATCGAAAACTTAGGCCAAAATAAAGAATATTTTGGCCAAAAAATAAAAAATATTGTAGCAAAGAAATTGAAAATATAGGCAAAAAACAAAAAATTAGATCTAAAAATAATTAAAAAATTAAGCCAAAAAGTAAAACAATTAAGTAGTTAGTTAAAATAAAGAATATTTAGGCCAAAAAATATAAAATATTGGAGCAAAGAAATTGAAAATATAGGCAAAAATCAAAAATCTAGATCTAAAAATAAAAAAAATTGCCCAAAAAGTAAAATAATTAAGTAGTTAGTTAAAATTATTCTCTCACGATTATATGTTTTAAGTGAATGTCAAATTTTAACATGAAACAGAAAATGAACACCTAAATTATCTTAAATCAAAAATATAAAACTAAAATAAAAATCTTGTAGAAAATACAGGCCAAAATATTAAAAATTCGGGTCTGTATATAAAAAATGTATCCATTAATTGATTCCCATCATTTACGAAGTTTTTTTTTTATTTAATCAAATTTGTCTATTTGAGCAATTATCAAGTATGATAGATATCGTTTACCTCGTCTTTAAAAAGGCACCTATCCATGACATTGACACAAAACAAATTGTTTTTATGGAAGAATACATCAACTATGAAATTGGTCAATTACCATGAAATCCATTATGATACTGCACGTATTCAGCGAAACGGAAACTTTAGAAGTAATTCCTTAATATACTGAAGGAAAAAAAAAATGAAACACTTGAAATTCGTGAAATTTCGACCAATTTCAAACCGCTATAGCTCAATCGATTTCGATGAATCTTTGAGGGTGGAAAACTTTGAAGTGTCTTCTTTAAAGTCATGCATTTAAGCGTAACCCCTTCCGCCCCCTCTAGCGCCCCTGTGAAAAAAAAGTTTTTTCTGGAAACCATGTCCAAATTTAACGATGTGTACGGAGTTGGATAAAGTTTTTTCGACTCGATCCACTATAAAGGCATTAAAATTTGATCAATTCCCTATGCAGGACTCGAAGAACAAAGTTTCTACGACGATTTAGCACCAAGTTATGGGTACATTTTCAGGTTTTTCGCACATAACTCAGTGACTTTTCAACAAAATTTGATGATTCTTTCTGTAAAAAATCCCATTTTGGCTCTACTTTAAGTGGGTAAACTCAGATTGGAATGATCCGTTTTCGAACCCGTGAAAAAAAACACGTTTTTGGGCAAAAAAACGTCCAACTTTGGCAACGTGTACCGAGTTAGAAAAATGTGTTGACTCGATCCACCAAAAGGGAATTAATATGTGTTCAATAACCTGCGCAGGACTCAAATAACGAACTTCCTACGACGATTTGGCACAAAGTTATGGCTGTTTGAAATAAAGTACGATTTTTGTTTTTTTTTCTATTTTTTCGTTTGGTGGGGCGAAGAGCCCTCTCTTTGAGTGGGGGATAAACACTCTCAAAGAGGACACATTTTGCTTTTGATTTCTTAAAAGATCGTCGAAATCGGTTGGAAAGAAGCCGAGTTATGGCCATTTCAAAATTACCTAAATTTTTACAAATCTCGTGTTTTATTCTTTTTTTTTTCGTCGGTGTAATATATTTGTTTTTATTGGACGAATGGTGGTGAGTTAGGTCTACATTTTTTCCAACCCTACAAAGATCGTTAAAGTGAGCCCTTTTTGACTTAAAATAAAGTTTTTTTTGTTAATGGAGTTCTAGGGTACAAAATGCGATTTTCATGATTTCGCGCAAACAATGACTTTTCATGCATACCTCAAAGAACATGCAAAGAAAATTTCATTCGTGAAAACGCCGAAAAACTTCGGACTTATGAGTCAAAAAACCACAAAATTCGCTTTTTTCAAACACCCATAACTTTGTGCCAAATAGTCGTAGGAGCCTCGTTCTTTGAGTCCTGCATAGGTAATTGAACACATTTCAATGCTTTTTCGGTGGATCGAATCGACACATTTTTTCCAACTATGTGTTTTTAATTTTGATATTGATATTTATAAAAATATTTCGACATCAATACCATTTTTAAAACTGGCATTTTATTTGGTAGAATTAGTATGTATTTCACATTACTACCCTTAATAATTCGAACCACCAATACCAAAATACTGCAACAATTAATACTGTTTATTTATCAGCAAAACAAGGTAACATTATAAAATTATCCAAAATACTTAATCAAAATGTCATGCTTATGAGTTCAAGCCATATAGTCATTATTTCGCTTTGGTGCACAAATTAATTTTGACTATTTAGTAACAGGATACACGTAACAGTAAATTCGGAATTTTAACACTTGTTTTGTTTTTTTTTTCATGGTATCGAGATGTTTGATTTCGGAGTATGTTATGACATGGTGTCTTTTTATTTTTATTTTGTGAATTTCAAATATTCAGATATAAATTTCCATTCACTATGTTTTAGCCATAACAAATAATTGTGAGCAATATTGTATATCGTGAGAAAAAGACAAGTCACTGCTCGATGCTCAAGTTTTCACGTATTATCGCCATTCTCAAGTGAATAATTGTATTTATTGTATTGTATTTTAATTTATCTAGAAATAAATATTTACATTTTTATATCCCTTGTTTAAGAATAAATGTATACAGAGTTTTAAAAACGAAAAATATTTGCTAGAATAAATTGTAGTTTGAAATTTTACCATTGATCAATATATTAGGATTCGTAATTAACAATTGATATTTTGAAGTAAATGATTTGCAACGAAAAAACTTAGTTTTAGGCAAATAAATTTTAACGTATCGTCATTAAATAACAAATAAGTAAACAAAAATCGTCTTTAATTACATTCCAGTGGTGACGATACTCTGCATAGTTTTTTTTTTAATTTAAATGGCAATTTTAGACAACACTGTCCAAAGATTACACTGTATTTTCCTCTAACCGCATGCATTCTGTAAATCCGATTTAAATTATAGTTCCCATTGCCGTAGTGGCTACCGTTATGAGAATTTTCAAAAAATAGAGCATGAAATACCTCAGGTTACCGAATAGTCTAGCGTGCATTCGTTTCCATTAAACACAATAGCAATAATATATCATTGATGAAAGTGCTATTTTAGCAATTGCAATTTAAACGTTTCCGCCATAAATATGTATTACTATAAATGGTTGATAAAATAAACACAATTTAAATATAATTCACATTATTTAATTATATATTCAGCCTAATTTTCGTTTATATTATATTTATTTAATGCATCTGCAATAACTGTTAGTTTCCAACTTTAATATTTATAAAATTTACCATTTTAACTTTATAGTGTGACATGCATAAATACATCTGAACAAATAAGGGCTGGGAGCAAACCTGGGGAGAAGTGATAATTTTTTTACAGGAAATAAATAGCACCACCTCAATAAAACCAGTTTGCTCTTGCAGGCATGTAGAGTATAACCAATATTTTGTGATTTTGTATTCACCTGGTATTTAACGTTTAGTGATTTTTATGGTGACCCACTCGACCGTATCATAAAATATTTGCAAATCAGACCCCTGGTCATTTTAGGTCTGTATTCGGTGCAATTCGAACTGTATATTCAAATCTGATTATAATCGGATTATTGTCGGATTAGCAAATATTTTATGATACGGTCGAGTGGGTCACCATAAAAATTTCTAAACATTGAATACAAGGTAAATACGAAATCATAGAATATTGTTTAGTTATTTTTATTTTTTGTTATACTAAACGCGTATGCCCCAAAATCACGTTTTTTTACAATATTTTCAAAACGCTTATAGATGGCGATTTGAAATTTTCATGAAAAATCACAAATAATTCAAGAAATATACCATTAAAATTTCAACTCTCTAGAACCACCCCTCCTAAAAAAAAAACGATAAATTTTATTTTTTTCCTGAAAACCGGAAACATCCTCTAGGGTCCAGTGAAAACCGCGATTTTTCAACTCACCCCGAGACTCGGGGGTAAATTTTTAAAAATAGATTTTTTTTGCGATGCAGAGGTTCGCGCCAAACTTATCTCCACCCAGAATTTTTGAGTTGGAGGATTTAAATATGGCTCAAAAAATCCCCAATGCATCGGGACATAACGTTTGCTGTTGCACGTTCCCGTAAAAAATTCCGTTGCAACCCCTCAAGCGTTTTTCTAAAAAATCACATTTCGGACGCTTCCGGAAAAAAGGGCGCACTTCCTCTTACGGTCACGACTCCGAATTTTATAGTGTTTTGTAGAACTAATTCCCCTCTACATTTTATGTTTCTTGCAAATTTTTGATATCTTTAACCCCCGAGGAGTTATTCAAAGAAAACCACCCTTAATTTCAATAAAAAAAATTCTACAGCGGCTACCTTTTATCTCACGCGAGAAATTTAAACGGCATGCCATTCGGAATTGTATTTTGCATTGAAAAGGTGAGAACTATATTTTTCGTGGGGCACACCGTTTACGATCTACGGCCGAATTTTGATTGTTTTGCGGGAATTTTTCGAAGAATTTTGCGATCTTTTTTTTCGAAAATTAAAAATCTGACGACTGCATATCAGTCACTAATTTAATCCGTATCAAAGATCCCTATTTCTGATTTTTGGTTTTCGAGATATGACGTTGTATACGGAAATTTAGCAACGGGGCACAATCGGAAATCTGATTACACCACCGGAAAGCCCTTCTCAAGCCCAACAGAAAATCCGAATAAAATTTCTCGATCCGACCCCTCCTTCTAATTTTAAAAATTCATTAAACTTTGATTTATTTTGCCGGTAAATATTTTCGATCGTTTTAAAATGAATTTTTCTATTCCTTTTCAAATCACAAATCTAACGACGGATTATCATTGCGGTATTGTGTGTACGTAAAACAAACTTTGCATTTTTAAAATTGCTCGGTTATTACCCGAGATATGGATATTTCAATTATTATCGTTTTTGAACGTTAAAAATTTTTCCCTGAAAATCAATTTCGAAAAAAAATATTTCCGGGAGGGTTAGAACAGTGAAACTTTGGGAAATCATTAAGCGTTCGATTTGAAGAAGACCACCAAAGTTTGGTAACATTTCGGCCACCCCGTCAGCCCCACCAGCCGCAACAGTGTGACCAAAACAACCCCTATCCGTACCTGCCTAAATTTTGTTTGTATATTGGTTTCTAATGTGTATACGCTTCTCAGACGTTAAAAATTATAATTTATTACAGAGTATGAATGTTCATCTCCTATTACCATTTTCACAATCAAAGTTTTGGAGTCAATATTAGGTGACATCAGTGTGTCAATTAAAATGTTTGTAATGTCTTTCAAATTCTAGATGGTGCGTTCCACTTTTTATGGTAATTTGCCCAAAAGGCATAAAAATTAAAGCAGGCCACTATCTCAACATCTATTCTAATTAATATTAATACATTTATGCTAATTCAGATAATCGAAAACATAATTCCATCGGAGTATTTATAATTTGTTTCTTTTAACCCAATGTATTATAATCATATTGTTTACAACTGTCATTATATTCTACTTGCATACAGGGTGTATTTGAAATAACGAACAGGCTCGTAACCACAAAGAGATTATATTATTTTTAAACAATATTCGCAATTATTTTGTTTATAACTGTAACAAAAAGCCCGCAATTAATTATTAAAGTTAATGAGTGAAAATACGCAACATGTTTGGGGGCAGTGGTAATGTGACCTAATTTTTAAACGGCATCGGCTTTAGATATCGAATTACAACAAGCGCGTAGGAAATATCTGAGTGCTCTTTAAGCATCAATGAACTTAAGGACTGTTTATCTTTTACAAGAAAAAACGTTGCGATAACACTTCAAATTTCGGAGGCAAGAAATTGTATCTCGCGTTTTAAATAAACAAACACACATTCCATGCAGACCTAATTAAATGAGAAAAGCATCGGTTCTCCAAATGTTTAAAAAACATCGAAAAATTAGGAAAATTCAAAATTTTTTTTCGAATATATTTTGACGGAAATGGGTTCACAAATATTTTGTGTATGTGCCCTTAAATGCCTGTTCGTTATTTCAAATACACCCTGTATGTTTGGTCAATAGTATAACTCGGAGACATCGTGTTTGTTATTTATATCTTTTTGAAGATTGTGAATCAAAAAGTCCAAAACATTAGAAAACTATTATAGCTATTAATGTAACAAATGATTCATAATCATTGAGGATATTTTTAGGTGAGCGGTATACCGTCAAGATTTACATTTAGTCTGTTAAGCAGTCAAATATGTCAGCAAAAAATGGAAGATTTACTAACCAACAAAAAGTATTCAATCGATTTTGAAGCAGAAACTAAACATTTTAAAATTTTAATTTTGTCTGTTAAAGTAGTCAAAAATATCAACAAAATATGCAAGATTTTCTAACCAGCAAAAACGATTCAATCGATTTTGAAGCGGAATTTGTTTTTGTCCACGTAACCCCTACCGTTAAACCGCCATTGACCCAAATTTAATGGTGACGCCGGTCTCACGCACCGGGGTTTTCAACTGAAGGTTTTTCGAAACGTGTTACTAATAGTCCATGTTTTTTTTTTTAATTATGCTCTTTGACAATAAAACAAAGATATTTAATCAATTTAAGCTCTG
This sequence comes from Ocypus olens, assembly GCA_910593695.2. NCBI lineage: Eukaryota > Metazoa > Arthropoda > Insecta > Coleoptera > Staphylinidae > Ocypus > Ocypus olens. The sequence goes on along the minus strand of OU343055.1, from coordinate 12,931,664 downwards.
CAATGCGGCAGCTACTCGAAATTACAACAAAAAACCATTACGGAGAATAAAGTTATTCGACACACCCGGTCTCACAAACCGGCGGGTTAGGTGTTCTCGGACCAGAGTTTGGGGACTGCTGATGTACAGTATAGTTGTGACACCCTAAATATGTGATGTTAATGATGTGTAAATGATAAAATTGTACAAGTGTAAATTATAATCAAATTTACATAAATTATATCCTCATAAATATTCATTAATTGTTAATTAGATTCCAGTTAGACACTATGAAATTTATGAGCATTTTTTATGGTTTATGTTTATTTTTATTGCTCAAGGCGTAATAGGATAATCTGTAGATAGCAATATAATTGTGAAAAAAAAACACAAGAAAACAAAGTTGCTACAGTCCGCTTAATTTTCAGATACGAGTAATTTTTCAATTACTAATAAAAATAAATTCTGAGCAGTTTTTATGATTCATGTTTATTTTTATTGTTCAAAGCGTAATAGGATAATCTGCAGATAGCAATATAATAATATTAACAGTATTTGCTGATAATTAAGTCTGTATCAGGTTTGTGTATTATCACTTTTGGTTCTATAACATGATGTTCTTTTGTATTGAGCATTGCTTTATTCGTTCATATACATGTGTATATGGACTTGTGCGTGTATGTATTTATATATATTTTTTATTTTTATTTTTATATTTACATGTTTATTTTTATTTTTTATATATTGTAATATTAGATTTAATTTTTAATTTGTAATTTTCTGTAAATTGGTTTATCCGTAAATATATTATTATTATTATTATTATTATTATTAATTGTAAAAAAAACGCAAGAAACCAAAGCTGCAACAGTCCGCTTAATTTACGGATACGAGTAATTTTTCAATTAATAATAAAAAGAAATTCTTCAATTTGAATAGTTTGTATAACATGGGATACATCAATGCATTAACAAAAAACCCTCTTAAAAGGGCCAAAAATATCACCCGATACCAATTTAAAATTTGGAGGTTAGGTAAGATTACTAATAATGTGTACAAATAAAATTGCTTTGATGAAGTGCCAATGAAAGTGTTTAAATTTCCATGCAACTTGTTTCAAGCCGCACTCGGTGTCTTGGCTAGCAGGGAAGTTACGGCAAACGAAAGAAATTTGGATATTTTGTTTTTATTTTTATTTTGATCAAGTGGGCCATGGCAAGCGGGATTTGGGGGTGGATTCTTAATAGCTCTCAAACATGCACCTTTTTGCTAATTTGACCATCTATCTCCTTATCTCTTTAAATGCAGAAGTTGCCCATGTTGTCCCTACGAAATCCGGGCAGTTTGTATTATGGACACTACAACAAATACAGTGTGTATCAGCCAAATGGAATAAATTCGATAATAAATAAATGGGAGCGTGTTCGAAAATACGCTCGGATACGTCGATTAGTATTTTTAGTTGCGCATTTTTTCCAACAAAAACTTTTTATACAGGATGTGTCATGTAACAGAGGCCAATACCAACTTTCTTATTTTAAATAAGTTAAAATTAGTTTCGCCTTATTATGGCATTTTAAGAAAATTTTAAAATCAATTTTGGTAAAATCAAAAATTTTCGGGCCTCCATTCCTAAGGTTACCCCGGGGCTCGACACTTTCTCCTATATTATTTAATATACACACTTCGGATTTACATAGCATATTCAACAATCAGGTTAAATATCCCGAATAAACGAATCATATATTTCTTGTTTATTCAATATAAACCTTTATTGTCATTTTTTATGCATCAATTTTTATTTCAATATACTTTTGGCATTAGGCTTTTACTTCATTTGCTTTACATTATTTAAATGCACAACATGCAGTAAATGCGGAATAATAATTCTTAGCTAATGCTAATTTGCGGTTGTAAATGCGAACATATCTGCATTTACACGATCTAAACATCGCTATTTGTTAAGTAATTGGTAACAGTTACATATTTTAGTGGCGCGAATTTAATACCACTCTTGCTGGATACATTGCTTTCAAGAACTGTCTACCTATTTATCCACTTTAACAGAGGAAATCCGCAAGCGTTAACATTTTAACGCTTAATTTAAGTACATAAATTTAAGCAATAATTTAATGTATCATCAATCTCGGGTGCATCTATACAAATAAACAATATTTGTATTTTGATTTCTGGAGATGGTTTTTTGTACAGATTTATCCAGGGTGCTGTGAAAATGGCGGATTAACTCAATGGTAGGTTGTCGAGGATTACTTCGAGTGTGGAAAAAATTATTTAAAAAAATCGGTATTTTTTCGGAGGTTTGAATACCTTACTGTAAATTATTTATTTACTTAAAATCCGCATAACATTAATTACTTACACTCCAGCGCATCAAATAAATTTTGCAAAGATACATATTTTCATACTTGTGAAAATAATATGCAATTGGTATTTTCAAATGCGATAATGTGAATGGTTAATAATTTCCCATTCAAATACACCTGGCCTCAGTAGATTTATGTGAATACGAAATTCAAGTCAAAGAAGCAAAAATAAAAAATTCGACAATAACCTAAAAAAAAATAATATGTTATTATTTAACCAAGATTTGACAGGGCAGCACTTTCGGGAGAGCCGGGCCTCCATAAAGCACAATTTTAAAAATTTAAAGTATGGCTCATTTCATTCCAAATCATCCAAAATGAAAAAATCTCGCTGCCCCCATGTCACAGATTTTTGTAAAAATAATTGTCAGCAAGTACATAATGTAAAATAGTAAAAAAAAATCTGAACTTCTATGTCAAAACTGGGGTCAGTGGGTCATTTTGAAATTTGATGCAATTTAACAAAATGGCATCAGCGGGTAAGGTGGCGTTTAAGTTTGTAATAACTATAACTTTGTTATTTATAAACCAATTCTGTTCATTTTGGTGTCATTTGAAAGACAAAAGTATAAACTACTAAACAAAATTTGCAAAATGCTATACCTATACAAATGTACAATAAATTCTTTTATTGCAAAATATTTGAAAATTTTAGGAATTTATTATAGCAAAACCACAAGTTTCACCACCTTGTCCGTTGGCGCCACGTGTCAAATTTACTCCCTGACCTCAGTTCTGATCCAAAAATTCTGAAAGAAAATTAATCGTTTTTCATAATTTACTTGGCGACAAGAAAAAATACAAAAATCTGTAACATGAGGGTAACAGCCATTGGGTGATTTCACGTGGAATGAGCTCTATCTTTCGCGCAAATATACGCATTTTAACCATTTTCATCAGGATTGCTCATCAGGACGAAGATTGAAAAAAAAATACGTGAAGTAATATTTTTTATACTGAATATTCTTTAATTTAAAGGGCCTCCACTTTCATCATTACAATTTAAATTATATTTCGCTTAAATATTGCTCATCAGGACATGAAAATTGAATTAAAGATCAAGACTAAGATTATGTTTATCATATACACGACGTTTCTGTAAATTATAAATTATTTACAATTTAAATGAGATATTTTTAAATCACACACCAGACGGTCCTATTGCGTGTCATTAAATAATTGTGAGAAACATCCCATTAAAAATAATAAGTTCCAAAATAGCCGGAAATTTTTAAATCGGATCATAATAATGCGTTTAGCCAAAATTGCTACGTTTTTTTTGTTTCAGTTATAAGATCCATGTAGGCGAGTAGAAGCAATGCCTCGAAGCAAATATGATTTCTATCTCTATCAAATAGTCGTCACAAGCCACGCCAGTACGTTTAGAGTTATTATGGTAATAATGATGCCAATAGAGATTTATAAATAAATCAGTAGTAACCTGCTTTACAAACAGATTTAAACTAGTTCATAGATCTGATTCTCGGTATATAGGAATTTACGTGGATAAGATAATTGCGAGGATTATATACTTTTGTACTCTTATCTAAAGTCTTATTAGTTAAATAAATTCAATAAAACGAAATATAGCCTGAATAGCCTTACGAACAGGTTGAATATTCATATATTCAGGCTATATTTCGTTTTATTGAATTGATTTAATGCTTTCTGCAACAAGCAAGGTTGTCTCTAATTTATGTCTTATTAGTTATCAAATCACTATCAATAAATCTTTGCAATCAAATTTAACCAATTTTTTCGAAGAGCTTGAATTTTTTTAAATCTCTCTTATTTACTGTACCTTAAAGCAATTTTAAATTTAAAAGTTTTTACTTAAAATTTTTTTAAGCAGCAAAACGCCTTAGCATGTTTTCCTTTATTTTGATTATAATTTTTTTGGTAATAAATCTTAATGATATACGACCGACAACGCTAGGCAGAAACACCTCTGGTCAATAGCCTTTTACGGAAATAATAAAGTAACCTTAATTTAAGAAAAAATGTAAATGTATAAAATGTACAATTTCTTAATGATATGGACATCTTGGGTTTCGGTATAAAATTAAGCAATTACAAAAAATATTTTTCTCTTCTCTATAATCTTGAAATTATTGTAGTTACACCAAAAGTCTATAAACATTTGTTGTGAAAAGCAACTCGAGATTATTTCTAGTTCTACTTTGTTACTATAGTCTATTCATTTTACAGATAGAGTAGTAAAAACGCCCACAATCGCCAATGCGTCATTCGTACTGGCCGATTCGAAAAATTGCGAGAAATCCGCACGTCCAAATCACGCAGTACAAATGCATTTGGTTGACGCGATGGTCAGCTGATTGCCTCATTCCAGTGTGTCAGCTGTTAGCGTCTGTACGCGATCTAGTACCTTTCTGCATGCTTGATTGAAAGTGTCCTATCTCCACGAAAACGACGTCATACGAGGCATTTTTTTAGAATTCACCAAGGAATTTATTGTTAATATTTTTAAGGTGTGTCAGCGAAATAAAAATAAATTAACATAGTGTAAATCAGACTTTTGCGGCGATTGTGAGTGTTTTTGCAACTCTATCTGTAGAATGAATAGACTATAGTTCTAGTTCTTTGATAGACTTTTGGAGGCACTCTGTCTGAAAACCAATTAAAAGTTTCTGAAGATTTTGGTAATTACTTCTCATTCTACTCAAGCTGGTACAACAAACGCCATGGATTTTTGTAACACTTACTGGGACAACGAGGAAGGGAAACATTCGTTAGATATTATACATGAAATACCAACATCCAAACAAGTTATCAGTAAGACAAAATCCATCTACTTCCGACGTGTTTTTAAAACCGAACCTAAAGATGAATCCAAAAAACAGATATCGAGAAACAAGTAAGAAAAAATAAAGAAAAAAGGCAAAACTTGAAGAGTACTAGGTGGCGGAAAATGTTGTTTTGATCAAAAGTTTGATTTTATCAAGTGAAAGTTATCGCGAACTTTCAGTTTTTGTTTGTAAATAAGCTTCATTTAGCACACTTGACAGGAGAAATTATTTATTATCTGATTCTGCAACTAGAGTAGAAAAAAAACATACTTCTGATGAGTGTGTCAAGAGCACTTTTGTGTGCTGACCTTATCATGCGGTATTAGGCAAAATTTAACCTTCAAATTTTTATGCCGGAATTGAATTCATAATTCACACAGCCATGTAATTAATTTAGTTACTCTTGCAGTCGTTAAAATCGCACTTCACTTTCCGTTTTCAGATGCTTTCTTATTTTTCTTTGCGATGTCTTCAGAGAATCTGTATTCTTTACAGCTGTACGATTGAGTACTAATTTGAATAATAAATTGTGATATATTAACGTGGAAATAATATAATGTAATATGAGTTGTCTCTGCTTATTCTTCCTTTCACATCAGAGAAGTTTTATATTTCAAGTCATTGAGTCTATGGTTTCTCGACTTGTCTGGTAGGAACAGAAGCGAGTTTTTATGCTGGAATTAGATTTGTATTTCACGCAGCAATGAAATTTAATTCAGTTGATTTTACAGTTAATTATGACATGATTCAGAACAAGAGTATTTATTTTCTTCTTGGTGAGAACGGTGTAGGAGACGTGTATAAATGTAGAAGGGGGGAGGCGGAGAGAAGATAGAAAGAGAATGTATGAAAGGGTAGGACTGGCTGAGGTGAAGGTGCAAGAATGGTTTGGTAGGGGTGTGAAAGTGGCGGCATGGATGAAAGAGAAGATGAAGGAAGTGGAAGCGCAGGAGCGAGTATTATGATATGTTTGGAAGATGGCAAGTGTATGGGAGGGTACCAAGATACATGAGTGAGGGTGGGTGGAGCAGGGAGGAAAGGATGATAATGGCGAGGGCTAGGTGTGGGTCTGGAGAGAGGGGGAGGAAGAAATGGATGGGGGAGGATTATATGAGATGTAGGTTATGTGAATGGGGGAAGGATACGTGGAGGCACCTGGCAGAAGAATGTGAAGGGGTGAATGAGGAATGAGCGGGAGTGAAAGGGAACAGAAGGGTGACGGAATAGATGAGGGAGGATGGGGCTGGGTAAAGATACTGGAGAAAGTGGGACGCGAGAAGGAAGACAGGAGGCGAAGAGAAAGGAGAGGCGGGGAGGAATGAGTATAGTTTATGTAGATAGATTAAGAGAAGAATAGGTTTATGAGAGATGATTATGCCAATAAAGGTTATTTTTTTAATTTTCTTCTTTGTGCGCGAATTGCCTAAGCTCTTGATACGCCTTGAACCAAAACCTTATTAATTCATTCTTCTTCGTGATATCTTCAGAGAATCTGCGATAAATGTAACTGTATGGTTTGGTACTAATCCGATGTAAAACCTATAACAGCGAGAATGTACAAAATGGCTAGGAGAAAAAAAGAGATGGCGCTAGTACAGAAAACTTAAAGCAGTACGCTGTTGGATACTTGTATTCATCTCTGCTTAGATGTCAGTTTGACAGCAAAATTTAGTTTTGAAATTGACAGTGAGAGAAAAGTAGCTTAGCCAATTTTAATTTAAAACAAAATCTGATGTTCATACATAGTTGGAAAAAGGGTCGGGGTTGTATAATATGAGTCGTATTGAAAGATCCAATGGATAGCTTTATTCAGCAAAACCAAAATTAGCCCACTTAGAGCTGAAAGAATCCCTTGCCAAAAGCTCCTGGACTTCATGGACGAAACAGGATTGCCAGAGGAGTAAATTAGTAGAGGTGCGCAATAGAACCACGGAGGCCGCAGTGCAGGAACACCTTGAAGAAAAAAATTAAAAGAAACAACGAATACTGCCTCAATAACTGCCTCAACAATTTCCCTTAAACTTATTCGTTACAATTATTATTAACATAAATTTACTATAACTATTATCGTTTCATAATTATAAACCAGAAATAAAAAAGAATTTTTTTTCTCGAATAAAACATATTTTCAAACAAACGATATTAATTTTATTGTTGCCTTCAATGTTTGTTTAAATGTTTTTGTGATATCTTTCATATTTAAGAAGATTTCGGAAAAAAAACAAAAAACGGTTAAGCTAAACACCCACTTCCGGTCTACGAAATTTTACCAATAGCTTTTCAGTTCTTTGGATTATCAAATAAGACTTATGTTCAAAGTTTCATATCAATTGCTCTATTAGTTTTTGAGATACAGCGCGCACAGACACACAACACAGACACATTTTTTTTTCCAGAAATTGTTGAAACCCCGAACGATTAAGTATATACTAGACACAAACTCGGATTTTATGAACAAACAAGCCTCACGTATAGGCCTCCAAATATCTGGTGTCACATGGGTGCAAAGTAAAAAGTATTCGGAAAGAAAGCGATAGCAAATCTATGCATCACCGAATTAAAAATCATCATTTCGAGGCCAATTCTGTGTCTATATTTACATTCTGTTCACGCGGCGATCGCTAAATAATTATTTAAGATGATCACTGGGCAATGAGACACTAGATATTTGGAGGCCTGTAAGTAACTCTCTTGAAAATGCTCATTTTATTTGATGGTATTAATTTCTATTTGAAATTACTTTTCGGTAGTAATATACCTAGATCGAGGTTAATTATCAAAAAATAGTTTTTTGAGTACCTTGTTACCTAGTAATTTAACGAGACAATAACATTTGTTGACGCTCTCGGTTAATAACCAGTTGACAAAAAATGTTATGTCGAGATGAATTACTAAAAGGTAACAGGTACGAAAAAAATGTTTTTTGATAATTCATCCAAGCTCGCGGTATATTTGGGTAGATAATTTATCGAATGAAATAATAATAAGCATCAGGAAAAGTTATGGTTTAATATAAGATGAATAGCTTGGTTTGCTACAAGAGTAATTGTAAAAATTAAAACTTAATGACAGTGACTTAATGTCATGAACATCATGTTTTTATAATTTTAAAAGCTAGTCACCTAATTACCGTTTTTTTCTGTTATCGATTTCGACAATGCAAAACATTGTTGTAATGTCAAGCTACCCCATTAATTATCGATTTTCTGTTATCGCATCTATTATTATGTGGTAAATTATCTTAATAATAAGCAAATATTGACAAAATGAGTGGACTTAATCATACGAATCAAAATTCATTAAGAGAGTTAAGTACTAATAGTATTATTAGAAAGGTAATGACCCAATGTTTACATTATCCATAAACCGGCTTGTACATTAATCGAAATTTGGGCTACGCGAATATGTACATCGCAGCAAAAAATCACATCCGTTCCGTTATTTCTTCATTCGTTCACTTTCGCGCTTCAGCTTTGAATCTCTCGGAGCAAAAAGCGACACTTGCAACATCAATATTATTCAACCTTAATTATACGGTTGTATACGGCGAGAGGAGCAATTTGTTTTGATGGATTTTTTGTCAAACTCTCAATTTTGTCATGGCGGCACGTGGTATGTGCGTCAAAATTGATTTCGAATACGAAAATGAAACGAACTACTTTCTACAACTTCAATCCAATTAGGACTTGATCAATCACTTTCAGTTCAGTGGAGATAAAGTGGGTTGAGGTTGTGCCTTTAGTTTTGTACGCTAGAAATCTAATCGATTAGTAATTAATTAATCAATTAGCCACTCCAGTTGCTTCTTGATACCTCTGATTGTCAGGAATACTCTTTTCTGGTTTAAATGAGTTGATGGAAATTTTCTAAGAGGAAATTTTCTTTAGATATATTAAATAAGTTAGTTATTTGTATATGATATTAAATGCAAGGAAGTTGATATCGTGTTTGCGAAAATAATGTATGGTATATTCTTTCATCTCGTTAATCGATGAATTTAAATCTTTTAATAAAGAAGTATTGATTATGTAAGAAAACATTAACAAAAAATTAATTAATATATTAATTAAATAAAGCCGAAAACCAGCCAGAATATATGAATATTCAACCTGTAATTTATTTAATCCTCCTGCAACATGTGTTTTCAATTTAAATTTTAATATACATTTAATTTAATATAATACAAGATATTTGACCGACAATTTGTATTTAAAGAAATTTCTTTTCGCACTCTTTAACACGAGGCTACAAAATAGAAATAATTCACTGTTTGAATAATATGTTTGATTTTTATTATATTGAATTACTAAGGAGGTCAATTCAACCTCCTTAGTAATTTATTGTTTAATTATAGTTGTAAGAGTTTGGTTGAGGATGATTGTTATCATCACTACTATAATCGAACTTAATTTAAAAATTCCTGATTTAAACAACAATAATGAGCCAAGCATCAATAGTTTCTTCTTGTAGTTCATGGGACCAATCCAAAACTCTTCAGGCATCAGTTTCTCACACTCTACTACAAAAACTGAACATGCAAAGCGTCCTCGAATTGTCGATCTTCGTTCGTCATTTCATCATCGTCGTCTCAATAAATCACCGGAAGCATCAAAAGTGAATCATTTAGTACATAACTACGTTTCAAAAAATCTGTCAAACTTCTACCTATCATTAGAGCTACATGCAAGTGTAAAAATCAGTTTATCATTCAACATTCGTTTGCATCCGACAGAAAAAATTAAATATTTTTACAGGAAATGAAACTGGAAGAGCACCAAAAATCAATGTTTTAGTACAAAAATTGAATTTTTCTAAAAAAAAATCTGTCAAACAAAGCTGTTATTACAGCTACGCATAACTGTCAAAATTACTTTATAATTCAACATACCTTTATTTTTCGAAAGCAAATTTGCAATATCATCAATGGAAATCAAACCAGAAGCATTAAAAGTGAATATTTTGCTACAAAATTGCATTTCTCTGGAAAAACTTCTGCTAAACTTCTACCTGTCACTACAGCTGCGTGTAACTGTCATAATAACTTTAGAATATAACGTTATTTTATTTCCCAAAGAATACATTTTCGCTGGAAATAAAACTGGAAGCACCAAAAGTGTATCTTTCGGTGCAAAATTACATTTCTCCGAAAAAAATCTGTTAGACTTCTATGTCCAGTGCAGCTAAGCGTAATTCTTAAAATCACTTTGTAATTCAATATTCGTTTATTTACCGAAAGAAAGATGTAAATATTTTCACTCGAAATTAAGCTGGAATCATCAAAAGTGAATCTTTTGATGCTAAATTGTATTTCTCTAAGAAAATTCTGTCAATATTTTATCTGTAATGGCAGCTACGTGCAACTATTAAAATTACTTCATAATTTAACATTTATTTGTTTTTCCAAAGAATTTTTTTAATATTTTCACTGTAAATTAAACTGGCAACAAAAGTAAATATTTTAGTACATAATTGAATTTCTCTGAAATTTCTTTATTTAATGACGCCAAAAAGCAGACAAAAGCGAGGTTCATAAAACTAGCCAAAAATGCACATTGAGCATTGAATTTTCCAACCGAAAGAAGCCTAGCCTTCTAAACCGAAAAAGGAACCAATCACGAAACAGCCAAAAAACAAAATAACCCAGCAACGGAAATACTCAGAAAACCTCATAAATTGAAAGTTGATACTATAATGCAATCTAACTCTCATGGCACATTTGCCAAAAAAGGCAAATTTTGCGGCAAACCTAGTAGGTCATAGAAGAGATTTCTAAATTACATAAATGGAGTGAAATATATTTTAACAATTTTTTTATTTATATTTTTTATATTTATTAATAGATAGATAAAATAGATTTATTTGACATATTTACAATTGATTTATGACATCACAGACAATATTACTGGAATCATAAAATGTAAATTCTTATTTTTATTTTGAATGCATCTGTTTTATGCAAACAATTCTTACAACCAAAATACAATACAAAAATAATTAAATAAATAATTTTTAGTTCTCTTATCTAATATTTCATGGCATATTTGGAAAATTTTTCGGCACACTGATTTGTCAAGGACTGTGTTGCCCGCGGGAATCCACCAAGAAGAATGTGTTGGCCTCACTGCTGCCGACAGAAATTTTTAGATAAAATGGGCTGCGTAAATAAATATTCAATCTGTTCGTATTTTTGCAATATTAAGTCTTACAGCAAGTAATTTTGCAAAACTACGAACAGGTTAAATATTTACATATTTACGCCATCTTTCGTCATTATTTAATTTACACCTTTATTTGTCCCAACTGCGACCAAAAATTTAATTTAACAATCTTTGCTTTGTCTTTTACTTTTCTCTTTTGATTTTTGCCAATTTTGTAAGTAGCTGAGTAACAAAAATGATTATTAAATATCATGTTGATACATCTTTCACCAAAATAATGACTCATATCATATGTGCACATGTTAATGATATCACTTTTGGCATTTTTCTTATTTTGACCAGCAAATGTATGTTTATAAGGAATTAAATTTATTTATAGGAAAGAATGATTACAAAAAAATGGTTTTGATTTTTTCGAAAATGACGGCTAGAAATATTTTCATACGTTAGAATGGTCATAGGAGTGACAAATACCGTGTTTATTAAAACTATGGGGCGGTCCAGAAGGCTTGTAAGGCACTCCTACCACTCCAATTTCTAATTAGAAAACTACAAATGTTCGTTTTTGGTGCTTTCGAAACTATTAAATCTCCAGTGATTAAACTAAGAGGTTTTTTTATTAACCATTTTTTAAGGTAAACTTAAGAACATTTGGCTAAGAAGTGATTTTAATCTAATTAAGTTAAAGTATGAGAAAGGACCTTATCCCACCCTCCAATCCTTAAAGTATAAACAAAGGTCCTGCAACTGTAAATTTCTTGATAAGTAAAGAATCAATACATTTTTTTTTTGTTCCTTGGGTAAAACGAATTTAATTATAGAAACTCTAGGCGTGTTCGAAGTATTGGAGGATGGAATAGGTGGACCCTATTCCATCCTCTAATTCCCTCTATCACCTTTTATTCAAATTGAATTTATTTCCAACGGTTTGACTAGGAATTGTTATTTATTAAGCAAATTTTCTCAGATGAAGTTTAAGTAGAAATTAAAGGGGAGGGGGGGACTCTTTCTCACCCTTTAATCCTTAAAACAGAAACTTGGGTCATATAACTGTAAATTAAGTAAAGTAAAGAATCTAACGGAATTTTCTTACTTGGACTAACGAATTTATTTGGAGAAACTTTTACTAGCGTTTGCAGGGTTGGAGGGTAGAGTAGTTCCCACCTATCATCCTCCGTGTCCGTTTGAATTTAAATCAGAAACCCGCTTTCTTAGGAAATTTAAAAACAGGTAGGCCCTATCTGCTTATAAATAAGGGTTGGGTCCTCCCTCAAACCTGCTCTTCCGGTTAATTCAAAACTCAAACTTAAAATATAATTGATTTGAATAAGAAGCTTCGTTAATCTCGTAATAAAGTTAATGTATATGGACGGTGGGTGGGCTTGATTTCATCTTAGAACAAAACGAGGGTTTTGCAACTGTAAATTTAATTGATAAAAGGCAAATGAATTTATGTGTTCGTATTCGAAGGATTGAATAGTTAAAGGGTGAGACAGGGCACACCCGTAACCTTCCATTTACAATTTAATGTAATCAACAAAAGTTTGAACTTTGGAAAATAATTTGACGTTTCTTTGTTACTTCGACATACGAATTTATTTATAATAACTCTGAGACATGTTTAGAGTATGGGGTACGGCCCTCCTACCACCCTATGTATCTTTTTAATTGAAAATACAAAACTGCTTTTTATGGTTAATTTAATTGAAGACGTTTCTTTAATCATAGTTCTCCCAATTAGGTTAAGATAGAATCGAAAGGCGGTGGGTGGGGTCTATTCCATCTTCCGACCCCTAGAACCAAACGAGGGTTTCGTAACTGTAAATAAATTGATAAGAAAATAATCTAACGGTTTTTCCATTGGTAAACAAATCAAATTATAGAACTTCGGCGGAATATTTGAAGAGTTGAAGGGTGGAATAGAGCCCATCCTTATTTACAATTTAATTTAACGTACAAACCTTGTTTCTTTGAGCAATTGAAACTTTAAAATTTCCAGTGATTGACTGGAACAAGTTTTTTCGAATCAATTAGTTTTTTTCTAGGTTAGGTTGAAGAGGAAAAAAGGTCGGCGGGCAAGCCCTATCTTACCCTATAATCTCTAAAGCACAGATAGGGGTTCAACTACAGTACATTAATTGCTTAGTCAAGAATTCAAAAAATGAATTTGATTATCGAAATTCTAAACCGTATTTGTAGGGATAGAGTATGGGATTGGGCCCTCCCACCAGCCTTTAAGGTTAGAGTGTGGCATTGAGTTCACCTATCACCCTTTGTTTCTATATAATGTAATCTTCAAACTCGCTTTACTTTTTACTTTCTCCGTTACGAAGTACGAGAAAGTATTGTGATCGTAATTTTTTTTTCAAAAATTATTTTTACGGAAATATCCGTTTTGGGGTCCCTAGATGCCATTTCAACAATTTCTGGAAAAAAATTTTTTGTGTCTGTGTGTGTGTGTGTGTCTGTGTGTGTGTGTGTGTGTGTGTGTGTGTGTGTGTCTGTGTGTGTGTGTGTGTGTGTGTGTGTGTGTGTGTGTGTGTGTGTGTGTGTGTGTCTGTGCGCGCTGTATCTGCAAAGAACTGAAAAGCTTTTGGTAAAATTTCGTACACCGGAAGTGGGTGTTTACCTTAACTGGTTTTTGTTTTTTGCCAATATTTTCTTAAATATGAAAAATATCACAAAAACATTTAAACAAATATTGAAGACAATAAAGAAATGCGATTATTTTGTTCGAAAACATTTTTCATAAAATTATTGTTATTTGAGAAAAAAATTTATTAATTTTTTTTAAATTTTTGGTATACAATTATGAAACGCTAATAGTTACAGCAAATTTATGTTAATAATAATTGTAGAGAATATCAAAATGAACAATTTACAAAGAATAAGTTTTTTTCGAAATCTCTTTAGTTTTTGAGTAAACTGAGTTTTTAAATTTGAAGTACATTTTTTCATCTTTCATAATTTTGACGTTTTAAACGTCAGTTTTATCCGAGTCTACGAAACGTTCGATGCACACTTAAAATATGATTTAAATTGAAAATAAACCATGGAAGCGTAAATATAAATGATACCATCAAGTCGGAGAAAGTAACATGATGGCCACATAACCATTTTTCTTATTGTATTCTATCACCGCAATGTCAACCATATTTATTATCGAGGGTAAACCTCATAAAAATTCTAAGAAAAATCAGGTGGTAAGTTCTTGTCATAATAAGCGACATATATTTTTTACTTAATTATTCGGGAATGGAAGGGTCAATTGGTGAAACGTCAATATGAAGTTTAAAATAAATCAAGCATGTTACAATGACACTTATATTTGTAGAGTCACAGCTACTACAGTTTCACCTCATAATCAGGAAAATTCCATTGTTCACATGTGGTGAAATAATTAGCAGACAAAAGTAAAATTTTAACATTTGTGGTTAATAATTATTGTTTTCCGATGTTTTGCCAGTGGGACCTGACAGCATAACTTTCTGCGCTAGAGACGAGATGACACTGTAACGTTTAATCTACCAATTTTAATATTTATAGCAGTTCTATTAAGGTAGCCATACACGTACAGAAAATCCTTGAGGAAACAGCCATCGGAATTTTCTTTAGAAGATTTTTCAAATTTCAGTGTTAACTGGTTATTGTTGTTTGTACTCGCGATTTTGCTGATTTAGTTATCATCAACTTCATATTCTTCCAATATAAGATGATTAAAAATAAATTTTCTCCTGTAAAGGTAGCAGTACAGGAAATCCTTGAGAATTAGGCTGAGCAGTTCACACCTTGAGGAATTCCTCACCGTGTGTGGATATGGCGTTGAGGCCACCTGCGAAGGTCAGATGCTACAGCCTCCAATATATCATCATCCATTGATTGAATGATGATATTTTGGTGGCTGTAGCATCTGACCTCCGTAGGTGGCCTCAATGCCACAGCTACACACGGTGGGTAATTCCTTATGGTTTAAACTGCTCAGCCTAATCCTCAAGGATTTCCTGTACGTGTATAGCGAAAACTTCTTTGTGATCATCTCATATTGAAAGAAGTTTTGGGATACTATGCAAGCGCCTACTACAAACAACTCATATGTACTTATTGTTAATTACTAATTATAGGTATCAATCAGCAGGAGTAGTATTTGTAGTTGTTAGGCTCAGCCCCACAGAAAATTGACCTGGTGAGGCGTCGGTGTGTAAGATTTTTTACGGAGCACATGTGCTACAACTGAAATCATTAGTTCTGGTGGCCGCTTTCTTCACTCCCCGTGACGATTAGTTTCGTAGACTTTAGCCCATTTAAGCTTAACTAGCGCCTCCTATAATGTTTGAAGGCAATTTATAAACTTAAAGTATTTTGAGTACATTTCATGTAAATGAATTATTCTCAAATGTTTACCTTGCTGTTTAGATTTTTAACAGAGTTTGTTCTCTTTATTTTTATAATTAGAAATTAAATTGAAAAAGTCCTACTAACGCGAAACTGGATGAAAGTGGTATTATGTTTCCTTTTTTACAACATGTGTTTCAAAAAGAAATTAATCGCAGTCGCCTATGAATTGAAATGCCTATGTCCCTGATTGAGGCTTTTATCATAATGAATATTTCACCTCAGCAAAAATCACAGGTATGTAAAGAATTGCCTATCCCTACATAAAATTGATTGTGAAAATCCAGGAAGAAAATGTCTAAAATGCATTTGAAATTGTTGCTCCGTATAATTTAATATTGCATGTTATTCTGGACACTTTCTTCTTGGAATAATTACCACTTTTCTGTGCAATTTGTAACTCTGAAACATTCATCATCTGATGTACCTTCATCATCAGTTGCAGCCTCAATATCCTCAATACTTTCAATATTATTGAAACCAAATGTGGTATTAAGATCTCGCATTATCGGGTGCCTGGAGGAAGAATTGACAATATTAGCCACAGCAAATCTTGTAAATGTAAATAAAACCATTTTTGTCTATACTAATTGAAACATTTTAAATGTCGGGTAGGTTTACACAACTGAAAATTTCACAAATACAATTTTACAATAAAAGATTTTTGCAACCAACTGTACCGTGACACCCCATTTTTTTTTTTTACTTTCTCCGTTAGGAAGTACGAGAAAGTATTGTGATCGTGATATTTTTTTCAAAATTTTTTTTTTGGCTTTGTCTTATAAGCCATTCAGCCACTAACGGTTATAGTATTTGCAGGATAAGCCCCATTTTCTTGTTTAACTCCATTACTAAAATACGATTCTTAGAGAAACGCACAGTAGTCAAGTTAATTGTCGCACTTTGAATTACAACTAAGAGAGACATGCGCGTTTCAATTCTGAGGCGACTGCGATTATTTTCTTTTACAAAAAAATTAACATAATACGACATTCATCTCGTAAGCTATATCCCATTTAAAATAATCCACTTCTAGATCGTATCGCTTACTAACCGCTTAATTCAAGTTTAATTGTTGACTGCTTGAAATAACCAGAACACCTTCTGGTCTTACCATTACGCTATGACAACCGCGGCGTAACTATTGTTGTAAACGGGTACTAAATTCGATGTGCGAAAGCTAAGAAAATAATTTTGCGTAGATGTCAACGTAATAGAAATTCCATTGTAACTGTGCCGCTAATTGTCCGTTCTTCAAACAATTTGCGATTACTGGTGGGAATAATTAGAGATTAACTAAACGGTCTAGCATGTTGAGTAACTGTTATTTTATACCTTTAACGATTATTTCATAGGAGTAATAATGCGCATGTTAAGATGTTAAAATCCCGCTACCAGATAATATCTTTTTGACAAAAATAGAACCGTACCTGCTGTCATTGGTATCCTGTTATTCACCGACCATGAATCGTATGTAGTTTCTTTCGAGGGTAGCAGTGAGGGTGCGAGTAGACTCAGGGCTCCTTTCAGTGTCGAAAACGCATCCCTTTTCTCCCTCGCCGCCGCCGCCGCCGAGATTTGCAGGAGGAAAGGCACCACTGTTAAAACGGTCAAACAAATCGTGATCGGCACCCCGTACATTTTTAAATGATCCGAGAATGTTCTATTTATTGCGAAAGAAAACGAACTTTTGGAGTTAAAGAGCGCGTTTAAACACGTGTATATGTAAAGGAGTCCATCGAATAACTGAAGAGCAGAGCGGACGGTTGTAGTGGAAGAACGGAACACCTCGTGGTACCCGCTGCGGAATCAAAACAATTTTTGATCGCCGAAATACCGGCGAAAACTGATCCGCTTTGATAAGCGTATCTGTATTAGAACGAAATGGTGGGCCTTCGCCGATGACGTCTTCCACTTTCAGGCCGATGTTAATATGGCGTTATTTTCATTCACAATAACTCCACGCACCGTTCACTATTATCTGCTGACCACGGTTCAATTCTTTCAAATTAGAGCTGAGGATAACCGTGTTATTTTTTTTTATTAGAGGCATAGTTCTCATAAGTGTGACTGACTATATCGAAAATGGTAGTTTTTTTTTAATAATTGACAAAATAGCAAAAACATATCTTTCTATTTTTAATTATAAGTGATTATCATTATTTTGGGACATCCATAACTTTTCAATACAAAATCTGTTTGTATTGAAAAATATGGTGCCCTAAAACATAAAAAAAATCATAACTCGCGAACGATTAGAAAAATCGAAAAAAAAATCGAAGAATAAATGTTATAGAGCTGTCTTCAATGAAGAGGACAAAGTAGTTACAAATCATCCAGGATGTGCAGGGAAGGCTTTACGAATTTTTATCTATTATTTTGAAAGAAGGCCCTGAAGGCCTCAGGGAGGATTATTGGGACGATCAAATTTGCTCAATACACACCTCTTAATAGCTGCCATGCCGGCTAAACAGGTCATCTCCATCGGTAGTACCGAAGAGGGTACAAAAAATAAAACATGATTTTGAATCGTTATGGGCAGTTTGAAATTGGAGAAAATCAATATTTAAAAAATATGCACTTTATGTAAGAATTTTGTATATGTTTTCGATTTGGTTTCAATAGTTATTAAAAAAAATTGACATTTGGGTTGTGTAAAAAAAACCACCACGAAAAAGAGGGTGGAAACTTAAAAAAAAAATTGGTCGATTTTTGAAAAATCATATCTCGTTAAGGGGACAACAAATCAAAAAGTTTTTGAAAATAAATAATGTAGGCGGATGCTTTGTAAAGAGATCCCGCTACCGACGGATCCTTTAAAAGCAAAAATAAAGTCAGTGGCGGCGTTTTGGCGCACGCCTGAAATTTCATACATAAGGCCGCGGCTCTAAAACGGCTATAACGATTTTTGTTAAAATTTACCAGGGTTGTTCTGTTTGCCGAGGGGAATACCTGGAAAAAACAATTAAAATCGGACTGTACGTTTCCGTGTTTTGACATTTGTTTTTTTTTTCAATTTTTTCGTTTTTTTTTCACGGGGGTCGTGGGGTGGAGTCAGAGGGGCGGCACCCTGAGGTATCGATAAAGTTCTAGGAGGTGCATCGAACAGTGTTGAAAAAAAATCAAAAAATTTGCCTCCGCTCCCACAAGGTGATTTTTACGTCTCGTCGAATTACTCAGAAACCGGTCTACGTGCGCCGGTGAAACTTGTTGGGGATGTGTCGAAGTGGTCTGTTGAAAAAATCAAAGTGATGGGCCTCCATTTGTCGAAATTAACCCTTTTTCACGGGGGTGGTAAAATTTTTGGGGAAAAACTCAAAAATTAAAAAAAAAGACAGAGAGTCTCTTTGAAATATTTTTTGAAGTCTAAATAAAATTGCTGCCACGCTCCTCCTGGGCCGCCAAAAAACGTTTTTTCGTCGTTTAAAAATTCGCCACGATTCCGGAGGGGTGTTTTAAAATTTTTGAAAAAATACAGCTCAAGGCTCGTTCGACCCGTAACGGAGAAAGTCAAAATTAGTGGCCTACAAGACTGGCCACAATGTAGTTGCTAATATAGCTTATTCAAAAATGTATTAACCATTTATGGTATCTCAGTGATCAAAGTGCAGCATTCTCTATATTTGATGAAAGAGTAAGTAACGAAGAAAGAAAAAACAAAAATGGTGATGTGGCCATCATGTTACTTTCTCCGACTTGGTATCGTAGCCATTTATATTCACGTTTTTATGGTTTATTTTCAATTGAAATCATATTAAATGTACGTCGAGCGTTGTGTAAACTCGGATAAAACTGACGTTTTAAACGTCAAAATTATGAAAGATGGTAAAATTATACTTCAAATTCACAAACTCAGTTTACTCAAAAACTAAAGGGATTTCGAAAAAAACTTATCCTTTATAAGTTGTCCATTTTGGCATTCTCTACAATTATTATTCACATAAATTTGCTGTAACTATTATCGTTTTATAATTATAAACGAAAAATTAAGAAATAATAATACATTTTTTTCTCGAAGAAAAATGATTTTATGAAAAATGTTTTTAAGCAAAAGATGTTTATTGTTTTGTTGTCTTCAAAGTTTGTTTAAATGTTTTTGTGATATTTTTCATATTTAAGAAAATATTGGCAAAAAACAAAAAACAGTTAAGGTAAACACCCACTTCCGGTGTACGAAATTTTACCAAAAGCTTTTCAGTTCTTCGGATTATCAAATAAGACGTATGTTCAAAGTTTCACATCAATTGCTTTATTAGTTTTTGAGATACAGCGCACACAGCAGACACACACACACACACACACACACACACACACACACACACACACACACACACACACACACACACACACACACACACAGACAGACACACACACATACACAGACAGACACACACACACACACAGACACAAAAAAATTTTTTCCAGAAATTGTTGAAATGGCATCTAGGGACCCCAAAACGGATATTTCCGTAAAAAAAATTTTGAAAAAAAAATCACGGTCACAATACTTTCTCGTACTTCGTAACGGAGAAAGTAAAAATACTGCAGAAGATAGAACCAATTAAAGCGGAAGCAGTCGAAAACAAAATGATGGTCAAATTAAATAATTTGGAATATTTTCTTAATATAAATAATGAATTATTTGCAATTGGATCCAGGAGCGCATCCAGGGGGGTGGCTATCGGGCTAAATATATTTTGTATTATTGCATATTATTGTAATTATTGCAAAATTTTCTGATCATAAAATGCGTATATTTACAAAATTTATAGTTTTTAACCTGATTCACGTGATCTGTGAGCCTCTCTTAAAATTTTAAAATCTCAATTTTGATTTTTGAAGTTGCTACTACCAAACGCGTCCGATTTAACGCCAAAAACATAGAAAATTTAGTACAATTTAAAGACAGTCGGAGGTTTTGATGATTCAAATATAAGGCGAATTTAGTGTGATTTTAAAATTGATTGCAATTTTTTTTTTCGTGAAATTAATATAAAATGTAAAAATCGCACTTTTTTAAAGCTCCTAGATTTCAAATTTGTAACTTTGATTTTGGAAAATGCACAACTGCAACTCCGATTTTGATGATTCTAATTGTCGAAGGTTTAGTGCAATTTAAAAACAGGTATTAAATAAAAATAAATGTTGAGATAATTTCATTTTAACTGAACAGAATAAATTTATGAAATTTCGCGTTCTTAGTTGACTTAAAAAATGATAAACAATTGTTACCACTTTAAAACTTTCCAAATTTACTTAGAATAGATCAATCTTCAAGATAGCGTAAAAATCTCGAAACACCCCATCTCAAGATTTTGAGATAACTCCATTTGAGCCGAACAGTCATTAGGTGAAATTTCTCGTTCTTAAAGTTGACTAAAAAAAAATTGAAAAACAATTGCTAGGACAAATTTACTTCAAATAGATTAATCTAGAAGATAGCGTAAAAATCTCGAAACGCCCCATCTCTAGATTTTAAAATAATTCCATTTGAAGCAAACAGAGTCAATTTATGAGATTTCGCGTTTTTTAAGTTGAAAAACAATTGTTACAACTTTAAAACTTTCAAAATTTACTTAGAATATATCAATCTTCAAGATAGCGTAAAAATCTTGATATGCCTTATCTCAACAATTTGAAATAATTCCATTTAAACTGAACAGAGTCAATCGCTGAAATTTTTCGTCCTTAAAGTTGACGAAAAAAATTGAAAAACAATTGTTGCTACTTTAAAACTTTCCAAATTTACCTAAAATAGATCAATCTTCAAGATGGCGGAAAATTTTTGAAACACCCCATCTTTAGATTTTGAGATAATTCCATTTGAACCGAAAAGAGTCAATTTGTAGAAATTCGCGTTCTTAAAGTTGACAGAAAAAAAATGTAAAAACAATTGTTAGGACTTTAATAAATTTAATTAAAACGGATCAATCTTCAAGATGGTAAAAATCTTGAAATGCCCTGTCTCAAGATTTTGTGATAATTCTATTTGAACCGAACAGAGCCAATTTCTGAAATTTCGCGTTCTTAAAGTTAACTAAAAAAAAGTTAAAAACAATTGTTAGGACTTTAATAAATTTATTTAAAATGGATAAATCTTCAAGATAGCGTAACAATCACGAAACGCCCCATCTCTAGATTTTAAAATAATTCCATTTGAACCGATGTGAGTCAATTTATAAAATTTCGCGTTTTCTAAGTTGACTAAAAAAATTGAAAAACAATTGTTGCGACTTTAAAACTTTCAAAATTGACTTAGAATATATCAATCTTCAAGATAGCTTAAAAATCTTGGTATGCCCAATCTTAACAATTTGAAATAATTCCATTCCAACTGGACAGAGTCAATTGCTGAAATTTTGCGTTCTTAAAATTGACGAAAAAATTTAAAAACAATTGTTGCTACTTTAAAACTTTCTAAATTTACTTAAAATAGATCAATCTTCTAGATGCCGGAAAAATCTAGAAACACCCCATATTTAGATTTTGAGATAATTCCATTTGAACCGAACAGAGTCAATTTCTAAAATTTCGCGTTCTTAAAGTTGACTGAAAAAAATGTAAAAACAATTGTTATGAGCCCCCTATCAGCTCTCAAGATTTTAGTTTTAGTATAATTCTTAAAGTCGTTTTTTGAACAATAAATGCTTTATTTACATTTTATTACTACTTTTCGGTGAAATAATTAATCAATTACAACATGAGGGGCCGCGGTGGCCTAGTGAGTAGAGCTCCTGCTCACGGGCCTCGTGGTCATGGGTTCGAATCCCATTCGTGCGGTTACTTTTTCGGAACGAAGAAGTGGCCGTGCGGGTCCATGGATGTCTAGTGTATGTCCCATTTATTATTAAAATGAAATCTAAGAAACTTAATTATCGTTAGTGGCCGAATAGCTAGATGCTTACGTCAATTCCAAATCATCCGCACTTCCTCAACCCGAATTCCCATCAACCATCCTTCTTTTATTAAAAAAAAAAATTACAACATGGCATTCAAATAACAACTAGTAAGGCCACCCAAATAACAATGTCGTTACATGACAACCAGTAGGGCCACCCAAATAATCAAAAAACCTAAGAAAAATAAATCCCAAATCTGGCTGGCCAATAAAAAAGGCGACTATACATTCAGTAGTTATTTTTTGCAAAATTGATCTTGAAATTTTGTTAAAAATTAAATACTCCTAAAATATATTGACTGTGGATGTCAAAAATCAGCTGTACCTCGTAAAAATATCAATTTATGTACATTCAATTGAGATTAAACTTGGACGTGTAACAATATGAATTATGTCACCCTAAAGCTAGACGCACACTTGTCGGAATCGGACGGACGGCACGCATCGGATAAAATTGCTTAACGCAGTTGTAAACGAGTCAATGCACATTTATCGGTACGGCATGGATTGTGCGTTGACTCGTTTTCAACTGTGTTAAGCAATTTTATCCGATACGTGCCGTCCTTCCGATTCCGACAAGTGTGCACGTAGCTTAACAGGGAAAATAAATACTGAATAGAGTATACCAATTTTAATTGATTTAATTAATTTAAAAAAATTCCTGGACTTTTTCTACAGCCACAAACTTTAAAATTATATAAGTCTTAAATTTTACCAGGTTATTACAAATTGTGATTGTATTGTGCTTAATGCATCTGAATTACAGTTTAATGTGGTCATGTCTCAAGACATTAAAACATAATTTACGCGAAATAGAAAAACTAAATTAATAGGTTATTAACGATTAACGACTTTTGATCGAGTTTTTGGGCATATAAGCTCGCGGTAATTCTCGGAACAGCACAGTCAATGCAAGAATCATGTAGACCATCATTTGCATCGCCTTCTTGTGCTCAATTGCACTCATCAATGGTACGTTTTATTTTGTTATATCGTAATTTATTGGTAACTGTTTAATAATCATCTTAAAACTTTGGTCATAATTATTGTTTATAATTTGAAAATTATATTGAAATTCCAAATAATCTAACAATTTCAAGAAACTATTGCAATAGATTATTCAGGATTAATGTTTAAATCTGACATCACAGTGCTGATCAGCTGTTTATCAGCGTAAAAAGTATGCGCACATCCATTTAAGTTTGAAAATTTTAAAGAAGTGGAAAGTGGCGAACTCTTAAACACCAAACGTTAATTCTTAAACTTCGCATGAACGTGTTAGCGCTGAAACGTTGCTGAAGCGCTAAATCTTAAGTCTTATAAACTCAAGTTAAAGATGCCAAAGTGGCGGAATCTATTGCCTGAATATTGTACCTAATTTTAGTATAACATTCATTGTTTAAAACAACATTCAGCCAATAGATTCCGCCACTTTCGGTTTTCTAACTTTAACATTGTTTGGAATATTTATATTCCAATAGTAATTTCCGTTTCCCCATCAGCAAATACACTCGGCGCCAAAAGAAAAGCGCCACTCAAAAAATCGCGAAAAAACTCGATTTTTCAAACCGTCGTAACTTGGTTCAATTTGATCGAAAATCGATTAATCTTTCAGTTTGGGAAAGATTTAAGTTTTATCTTAAAGAATGTGTAGTTGATTTTGACCCCCGTTATGAATTTTTGAAAAAAAAATGTGTTATTAAGGGTATCCTACTTAATCTACTAAAGTTTATGTATTTCTCTCTGAAGTTAAGCTAATTTGTTGAAAACAATTCCAGAACATTTAAAAATCACTTGATTCGTAGTCTATGAGTCCAATGATTAGTTGCAGAGTTACACTGATTTAAGTTAAGTTATCTAGAGTTAAGTATGTAGGAGGTAAACACCTTTTGTAAATGGATATTATAGGATTTAGCATTTAGGAGAATTATATTCAAGCATTTATTACATTACGTACTGTCATTTTCTTAAAAAATATTATGTTTAAAAATATAAACCAGAGACGGCTCGTGAAAGTTCTGCAAAGAGGCTAAAAAACAGTAGCGGAATATTTGCTTCCTCTACAAGTAGGGCAGCAAGAGCGGCATCTCAATCCTAGCTTACTCTAGGAAGATCCACAAAAATTTAGATGTAATTATATTTACAGCCACACCTCTTTCGGACCTTACTTCTTTGGGAAGTAGTACTAACGCCCAAGAAGATGCATCGAGTTTAGCCAGTTTGGTACATCCCATCGATCCATGGGGAAGTGAATCCGGTTCTTCTGGCAGTTCCGACAACGGCGGCCTTCTGCTCACAAGAAAAAAAAATTGAAGTTGTGAAAAAGAAATTGATACAGCCATCTTAGATTTGACGGTTTTAAAGAGGATAGCTTTTACTTCACCATCCGACATTTTACAGATTATCTCTGTTAAAAAAACATTGACCCCGATGCAAATTCTGGTGATTGTAATTGCTATATTTTGTACAACTGGTTAAGAAAATATTAACTTCATACTCAAGTTTGAATTGCCAATTGTATTCGTGTAATGAATTCATGTAAACATTATTTATGAAAAATATTTTCAAACGATAACCCATACAGACTAACACCATTTAGCTATTTATGTACTAAAATACAATGTAAGAAAATTTGTTTCAATAATGATCTTGATGTATGTATTTTCAAACAAAAGATGTTCATTCTTTGTAGTCTTCAAGATTTGTTTAAATAACTAAATAAATAATGCACTAAGATTCTCCGTACATAGCTAAATCAAAAGTGTGAACATGCCTCCGACAGCGATCAAACCTGCAACCTCTATGATCCCTGCTAAAATTAGTTTCAAGATTTTGAAATCCAAAAACGGTCGTAGAAAATATATTGTGTGTAATTTCGAGCGGAAAGCGTGTTTGCCGATTTTGATAGATTGATACGGCAGCTGTCTATCTCAATCGGCAAACACATACTTTGCGCACTTAATACGCAAATAGCTATTCTACGCAATTGATTTATTTCTGTAAAACTTTAAATTTCATCATTTTAAATGTGACACGTGCTATTTTTTTAATCTAATTGACCATTCGTTATATATGAGATAAGTATGTTGCTATTAGTAAAGTGGTGAAAGTCAATTGTCCCATTTGGCCTACGCATTCCTAATTATTACCAATTTCCGACTCGATCTGCTACTATGAGCGTAAAAATAATGGCCAGCACAATGTATGTAATCATTTTTTCTCCATTAAAATTTGTGGCGATCCAATTACTCTAACGGGACAATCCGGGCGTAATTGTGGTTTTCGTGAACAAAAATGAAACTTCATATAATCCCCCCAAAATTTATTAGAGTATATCCGTTTATGCAGATTTTTTATAATTATTTCGCGTTGAGTAATGTAAGCTGATTTGAAATAATTTTATTTAAATTATCATACATACATGGCCTAATAACTTTTCGTTAATATTAAATTATTTAAACAATATCCATATTTATAGGATCTCGTTATTATTATATTTTTTTTATTAATTGAATTAATTTAGAAAAATACAAGTCAATGAATACAAAGTTATGCATAAACATGTTTTAATTGTTAAAATATGATAGCCTACTTGTTCAATCTAAAGCAATTATTTATGACAAGTAATATACATTTTAGACAAGAATTAATTTATTGTTTGATTTATAGTTAAAATCATTAAAAACGCTATACGACTTATTTCCATTATTTAAGGCGAGTAATATAAAATTTATTAATTCCACTAAATATTACTATTATTAATAAGACCAATACGTAAATATTAAAACTAGCAATTACGAGTATTTAAGTTCTATAGATAATGGTTATTTATTATACGAATGTGGAATGTACGTAATTAGTCCCGCAAGAAAAAGTTTAATTTTCGTAAGGGACTAATGAGTAATTCCACACGAGTATAATATAAAATTTTATCCAAAATCATCTGTAATTGCATTAAATATTGAAATAATGTTTATAAAATTTTGACGTACGTGGTGTCAATTTGAATTATTTCAAAAATCTTATGAAGGCTTTATACATTCCGTGAGAGAAACTTATTCTCTTACTAGGGGATAATAAGCAACATTACATGGCTCAAATGAACACTTTAATTCGATTATTACACCCGATTTTGGATAAACAAAATTACACGTGGAAAGACATCTATAGAAGTTTAGTCGTGAGGGCACATCAACATCAAAACCCAAAATTCATTAAGATCCCATTAAATAGAACATTTAGTATTTCTTGTTAAGTACTAAATAATATATTTAAAGAAAATTCTAGCAGTTGTTCATATTTACAATGTACAATTTTTCTGGTTAAATTTAGATTATTTCTATTACACGAAATAAAATGTAATTGATTCGACAAGCCGCTCTTCATTTTTATTATTAATTATTAATATATACTAAAAGCTCAAGGCCTAAATCACGTTTTTTTCAAATTATTCCAAAACGCTTATAGATGGCGATTTGAAAGTTTCATGAAAACCTAAATAATTCAACAAAAAATATATAATTAAAACCACCCCTTTAAAAAAAAGGGTTGCCAACCCCTCAAAAAAAACGATAAATTTAATATTTTTCCCGAAAGCCGGAAACGTCCTCTAGAGGTCCGTGAAAACCGCGATTTCTCAACTCACCCCTAGACTTGGAGGTGAATTTTTGAAAATCGATTTTTCGCGAAGCAGAGGTTCGCGCCAAACCTATCTACTCCCAGAATTTTTTAGTTGGAGGATTCAAATATGGCTCAAAAAATTCCCAATGCATTGGGAGACAATGTCAGCTGTTGCACGTTCCCATAAAAAATTTCCTTGCAACCCCTCAAGCGTTTTTCTAAAAAATAACATTTCGGACGCTTCCGGAAAAAAGGGCGCGCTTACCCTTATGGTCACGACTCCTAATTTTATAGAGTTTTATAGAACTAGCTTTCCTCTACATTTTATGTCTCTTATGAATTTTTAATATCTCCAACCCCCAAGGAGTTATTTAAAGAAAACCACCCCCAATTATAATAAAAAAATTCTACAGCAGCCATTTTTTATCTCACGCAAGAAATTTAAACGGTGTGCTATTCGGAATTACATTTTGCGTCGAAAAGGTTAGAACTATATTTTTGTGGGGCGCACCATTTACGATCCACGGCCGATTTTTGATAGTTTTGCGGGAATTTTTCCAAGAATTTTGCGTTTTTTTTTAGAAAATTAAAAATCTGACGGTATATCAGACACCGATTTAATCCGAATCAAAGATCTTTATAAAGTTTTTCGATCTGATTTGTGGTTTTCGAGATATAACGTTGCATACGGAAGAGGGAAGCGAAATTTAGCAGCGGGGTACAATTTTTTTTCTCGTTGTTCGTCACCAGTTTCTATGGTCAACTTTAATGGGATACATACAGACGACGGCGCAGCGCAGCGGAGCCGTCGTTCGTCACCGGTAACTTTGCTCAAATTTAACAGGCCATGCACGGACGACGGCGTAGCGCAGCGGAGCCGTCGTTCGTCACCAGTTAATTTTCTTAATTTTATATTTCACTATTTCACATAAAGAACACAATTTCACATACAGCAACTTAAGCTTGAAAAACTAGTTGGTACCTACTAATCTAACAATAATTAAATCCCCTTAAATTGAAATGCAAGCTTCGCTTACGGATATATGCATTTACTAAATTACAGCAATTAAACCTACTTTATATAAATAATGGTTAACCTACGTGACTCTTACTAGAACTGTTGCATCCTTTCTCCAGTATGCCGCACTCATGATTTACACGAGCCACGTGATCTTCATTCGACGGTAAATTTTCCTGCTATTTGTTTTCATTTGTAAATACTACGTTTAATTGTGGTCCAAATTTTGACTCTTGAACCACAGTTTAATAATTAACCGTTACTTAACGAATTCCACCATATCTGCGACAACAAAAACAAATCTCATATTCGCGACAATAAAAATATTCTTAAAAAACCACTTTTGGGTTCCCGGCGCATTCACCATTTTATTTGACTGTAAAACGATGCTTGCGGCTATTGCAAACTAAATCATTAGCTAACACGCCTCTAGTTATCAGTTATTAGTGATTATGATGATAACGCTTCAGAATTGATGATCCTTTAAAGCAACTAGTCCTGTAATAACGATACTGTGATAATAAATACTCTGTTTTATTATTAAATGGTTAATTAATTAAACTTTAAGTAAACGTTAAAGGCGTGTTTAAAATAATCACATTTACCAGTTACGTTAACTTACAAATAACAACAAAACAAATAATTGCGAAGCAATGCTTTCCAAAGCCTACTCTTTCGACAAGCCATAATTCACTAACCTTTCCGAATCGGACCTATTTTTGCTTAAAATAACCCAAGTAATGCACCCCTAAAGTTTCGCAGATTCCTCCCGGAACATTATGTATATAATGAATTCAAATAAAATCTAAGGATAAAAGCGACAAATATGTAAGTTATTTGTGTATATTTACACTGAACTTTCTCATAAGGTCAATTTAGCAGTATATTCCTATAACGGTGATATGATTAATAGACATCGCTTTGGCGACAAGCAATTTAAAGGTGGACAGTTTAACCAATAATCATTTATTACTGAAAGGAAGGCATTCAATTACGCCCTAGAGTTAGTTGCTCGCACTGGTAATTACAAATATATGTCATATAAATTAAATTATTTGCTTCAAACAGTGCATAGATGGCAAACATCCTGACTTGCTTTTCCTTTTATTATGAGGTAAATTGGGCCTATATCACTTCTCAAAACTAGTAATTTTCGTAACAATGGCAATTTTGGAGACCATTTACCGAAAGTATTTTTTCTGCCTTCTTTAAAATCTTCACATTCTGATCCATCCATTGCCATGAATATTATTATTTGTACTTGTTTGTACCATCTTTGTGGTTGTGCTTCTTCAATTTTTTTACCACCATACAATCGTGAACGCATGGACGAAGTAAAAAGATGAATCTTATATGAACCAGTGCAGTGGTCTCAAACTCATATTGCATGCGAGCCATATGCACGATCACTTGATGGGCCGGAATTTTTTCTTAGTAAGTGCAAATTTTGTCTTTTTTAAATAAAAAAGTAGGAGGAAAAATGGTGATGTGGTCATTATGTTACTTTTTCCAAAGGACCCCGCACAAACCAATTGGAAAATGGGTCTCGGTGGATTTGGCTGAAATTTTGGGAATTCGTAGTTTACGGCATCCTCATGAAAAGTTCTCATGATTGCAACTTGATTCGTTGAGCCGTATGAGCACTAAAAACAGTTGAAAGTAAGAAAACTGCCGCTGCCACTATGTAGGCACTTAAACATTTGTTAATTCATCCCTCCCCTATCCCTCCTCTATCGTGACTTTACCTCCCCCCTCCCCTTCCCTTCCATTTCTTCTCTTCTTCGACTAAGATTTAAACGTAAAACAAAAGATTCAGTATTCATTTTCCTTCCATCACCGAACTGTGCAT
Organism: Ocypus olens; assembly: GCA_910593695.2. Lineage (NCBI taxonomy): Eukaryota > Metazoa > Arthropoda > Insecta > Coleoptera > Staphylinidae > Ocypus > Ocypus olens. Next base: position 12,901,559 of record OU343055.1, on the reverse strand, counting down.
ATTCCATAAACGAAAACTAGTCGAAGAGAAGAAATTGAAGGGGTGGGGCAGAGAAAGGTCAAGTCAGGGTAGAGGAGGGATAGGGGGCAGTTGTCTATTTCTTACTTTCGACTGTTTTTAGTGCTCATACGGCTCAACGAATCAAGTTGCAACCATGAGAACTTTTCATGAGGATGACGTAAACTACAAATTCCCAAAATTTCAGCCAAATCCACTGAGACCCATTTTCCATAAGGATTGTGAGGGGTCCTTTGATGATGTAATAGTTATACAGGGTGTCCCATTTTAAATTTTTACCCCAAATTTCTCGAAACCTGAGCAACATGGCAAAAAATGTTTCGGATAAAAGTTGTAGTGTCCGGAGGTGGACATATTCTGGTGATCTTGAAAATGACCTTGGGGTCAATTTTCAAAGTCAAACGAAGATTAACTTTGAATTTTCCTACGTAACCCTCTATTTTTTATTGCTGGATAGTATTCTGCGGGAAAAAATACAAACTTTTTGTAGGAAACTTTTTTTTTTTAATACTTTTTTTAAGAGTTTTTTTCAGGAATTTTGTCCGTCATGTTAATTGAAATCTCAGATGAATCCAGGCTGTGATCCATGCATTATATCGGCATAAGCGTCACCCCATATGCGCCACGTGGAGGTTGCCGATGGGATTTTGCACATCATTGGCCCCGAAAATGGCAGATGGTTTCAGTAGCTGGAGGTTTAATCTCGTTCTTAGATCAAATGCTCGATCAAGTGTCCATCCTCGTCAATGCACTTCTGTACCCGTTGGTGAAAGTTTACTTGAACATTCGAAGGGTTTGTATGGAAATTGCTCAAAATGCAGCTCTGATCCTCTCCTTCATGTTCGGCACTGTAGTCGGAGCTTCAACAAATACTTTCTATTTGGCTAGTCCCCAGAGGAAAAAGTCATGGGGAGTAAGATCCAAGGATCTTGCACCCGTACCTTTGATACCAATGCCGGACAAAATTCATGAAAAAACTCTTAAAAAAGCATTTAAAAACGTTTCCTACAAAAAGTTTGTATTGTTTCCCGTAGAATACGATTCCCGCAATAAAAAATAAGGGTTTCTATTTGAAAAATCAAAGTTGACCTTCGTTTGACTTTGAAAATTGCCGCCAAGGTCATTTTCAAGGTCACCAGCACATGTCCCCCTCCGAACTCTACAACTTTCATCTGAAACACTTTTGCCATGTTGCTCAGGTTTCGAGATATTTGGGGTGGCAATTTAAAATGGGACACCCTGTACATATTTCTACCTTTATGGTTTATTTTCAATTTAATAATATTTTAAATGTACATCCAGCGTTTTGCAAGATCGACGTTCGAAACGTCAAAATTATGAAACATGAAAAATCCTTCAACCCCTGAACAGAAAAAAAAAACATGTTTTTGGGCAAAAAAACGTCCAACTTTGGCAACGTGTACCGAGTTGGAAAAATGTGTCGACTCGATCCACCAAAAGGACATTGAAATGTGTTCAATTACCTGATCAGGACCATAATATAATAAAATTTATCAGATTCAACGTGGTTTCAAATTAGTGACGTCATCCCTGCCCGGAGTTGAATATTCAAAGCTGCCGACGATGACTATTTCCAATTGCCAAAAATGACAACTTTCACTTTACAAGAACTACAATTTTTAATTGTCAACTACGGCCTTGTTAAACTGCTAAAAACTGCAATTTTCAACTGCCAAAGATGACAACTTTCAACTGCCAAAAACTACAATTTTTAACTGTCAACGATGGCTATTTTTAACTGCTAGAAACTACAATTTTTAACTGACAAAAATGACAACTTGTAACTGCCAAAAATGACAACTTGTAACTGCCAAAAATGACAACTTTCAACTGCCAAAAAGTACAATTTTTAACTGTTAACGATAGCCATTTTTAACTGCTAAACACTACAATTTTCAACTTACAAAAATGATAACTAAAACTACAATTTTTAACTGTAAACGATGACAATTTTTAACTGCTAAATACTACAATCTTCAACTGCCAAAACTGATAACTTTCAACTGCCAAAAACAACAATTTTAAACTCTCAACAATGGCCAATTTTAACTGCTAAACACCACAATTTTCAACTGCTGAAAATGATAACTAAAATTACAATTTTTAACTGTAAACGATCGCAATTTTTAACTGCTAAAAACTACAATTTTCAACTGCCAAAAATGATAACTTTCAACTGCCGAAAATGATAATTTTCAACTGCCGAAAACTATAATTTTTAACTGCCGACTACAATTTTCAACTACCAAAAATAAAAACTTTCAACTGCCAAAAACAGTCATTTTTAACTGTCAACGATAGCCATTTTTAACTCAAAAACTACAATTTTCAACTGTCAAAAAACTACATTTTTTAAGTGGCAACTATTTCAATTTTTCAACTGCCAGATGTGACCATTTTGACTGTAAAAAATAATAATTTTCAACTACAAACCTTCTATTTTTAACTGTCAAAAAATGACAACTTTCAACTGCCAAAAATTTCAATTTTGAACACTGTCAACGATGATCATTTTTAATTATCAAAAACTACAATTTTAAACTGCCAAAATTGGCAAATTTCAGCTGCTGAAAACAGCTAAAAACTTCCATTTTCAACTGCCAAAAATAACAATTTTTAACTGCCAAAATCTATAATTTGACAATATATTATATTTATATATTATATTTGTACTTGTTTGCTGATTTAAAAGTGACATCATTTTTAAAATGTTCGTGGTGTCCCATGTAATTTATTTTAGAACACGTATTTTATTTATTTATTGCCTTATTTTAACTTGTAACTGCCAAATATGACATTTTTTAACTGCCAGAAATGACCATTTTTGACTGCTAAAAATAACAATTTTCAACTACCAAATATTAGAATTTTCAATAAGCAAAAACCGAACCGAAAAATAAATCCATAGAAAGTGCATTTCAAGACATACAAGTTCTTTAGAACATTAGGACAAGTTACCTCTTTTCGTTCCTAGTCTCCAGAAACAAATTTTGAAAATTTTACGAATGAAATTACCAAAAAAAAAAAAAATTTCGGTAAAATAATTACTCTAAAACCTGAAACATCTCGATCAAGACCCAGATATGAGATCAAAAATGTAATGTACAACACAAAAAGAAAACTTGATCCTGTGCCCTATTTACAGTTTTTTTAATCAGTGTTATAAATTTACACATTTGAATAATCGAACAAATTAATTCGCATTCTTGATCAATTACCTTAGTTAACATCAAATTACGTAATATTTCATGCATCTGGTTTAATTAGGCGAGTAAAGACATTTCTCGAATAATTATTTGGATATGAAAATTAATGCGATTTAGGTACCGGTAAATTTAATCTCAAAGAAGTCGTTTTCGAATATTTTTCCAAGGCACCCCTCTGCGGGCTCCACGCGGTTAAGGCCACTCTAGAGTTTTTCAAGAAATCGATGTTTTTTGTTTGTTTGTAAATATGTTACCTAAAAGCCTTAGGAATAAGAGAAAAATATTTCATCATCCGGAGAATTTCAAATTGGTCGATAACTTCTACAAATATTTATCAATTCTATTGAACTTTTGAGGGTGACTTCTAGGATACATTATCTAGTGGATAGCGAATTTTGCGATGAGTTATAAATTTTCTTTTTTATGAACAATTTTTCGTGAAATTTTTGGGTGAAAAATTAACTTTTTTTAATGTGCGCCATTTTTCAAGAAAACAGCATTTTCAAATTTCTGTAAGCTATCCACTAGCTTTTGGCATATATTACTTAAACAATTTTGGTTTTTTGTTCTAGTTTGAAATCTGCGGGAGCAATAGTTTCACCTCGGGACTGATCAGAGTTGATCACGCATGTGATCCAGATCATATATGTTAAAATAAAAAAATAAAATAAATAAAAATCGTTTCACCCGTTCAAGGCCTCGCATAAAAAGTTCTGAATCCGCCATTTTAAAATAGAAACAAATGAGGATTTTTTTTATTTTACTTAAATGTGTGTTTAATAAATTACCTGAAGTTTCTGGATGTAATAAGTCTATTACTTCGTATGATTTTTGTAAAAGGCGACTACCGTAATAAACATATTATTATTATTCAAAAATATGTTCTATTTACTGAAATAAAACAACAGATGTTTTAAATTAATAATCTCGGATATACATAAGATCTTATTATCGTTTCATGCATTTTTACATTAATTTAATTAGAATTAGAATTAACTGGAAAACTGTTCTAGTTTTCAATTGAAATTGTTTAGTTTTATTTTCCTCGATCAAAGGGATTGAAAATAATTAATGTGCCATGAAATTACAAATGGAATGATTTGATAAGAAAGAGATTTTTGGTGCTCACATCGAACCAATCAAGTATCTAATTAAAAGCAGCACATGAACAATCTTGATATTCTCTTTTTGATTCCACACCCAAGACCTACTTAATAACCTACAGCCGGTTTCTATTAAATATTAAAATTATTCTTCACGCCAAATGTGAACAGTAACTCATTTAAATACAAGATTTATTTTCATTAATTAAACATAAGTAATTATTTCTTACACACAAATAATATAATTATATACGTATCCGCAATTAACTTCCGTTCTTTCAGCTGTACGATCAAAGGATTTATGGTGTTATAAAGTAAAAATTTTACGGGGTGTTAATCCCACTGCTCATTTTTAGTTGCCTATAATTAATTATTCAAATATCTACTTTTTTCATTCATCAGTGCGTGAAAAAATAGCCAAAATCGGAAACTCTTAATTATACAGTGGACGTTTGTACGGCCAGGTTATTGACATGTTTTATTCGCAAACGGAACCTAAAGCATGTCCTTTTTTTGTCGTGCATTCCGTTATTGGAGGTAATAACAGTGCGATCAAATAGTCAACAATTTTCATTTTCACAGCGCCGTGGAAAATGTTGGTCTCAATATGGAGGTTAAACGATGGTCTGCGCCATAAAATTGGGATCGTGCGATACAATTATAGTTATTATTTAGCTATGCCAGTTGTAAATTCTCTAAACAAGTGTTGGACAGTAATACTTTAATTAATTTATTCTTATTACGGCGATTTCAGATTAATTATTATTGTCGAGTCAAATTTGTAGACTGAAAAATTAGGAAGGAACGATATAATCGAATTCGTAAAATTTAATTACTATTTTGTATTAAATACTGTATTCCCTGTTTTATTGCATATTGCTAATATGTAGTCTAATAAACATACCGTGTGCCCGATAGATAGATAGAGATAACAATATCAACAGGAGTGAGATTTGCACAAGAAATAGGAATTAAAATATAATTGGATCTACTACGATATTAATCGTGGGAGAGCATTATACAAATTTTAGAAAAATAACAATGAACATGGATATTTCATTCGAATACACAGGTGAAAAAAAAAAACATGAAATTCGTGAAATTTCGACCATTTTCATACCGTCATAACTCGGCGTATTTTCAATCGATTGTAATGAATCTTTGAGGGCGGAAAACTTGGAAGTGTCTTCTTTAAAGTCATGCATGCGAACTTAAACGTAAACCCTTCCACCCCCTATAAAAACCCTGTGAAAAAAAAATGTTTTTGCAGTAAATCATGTCCAACTTTGACGATGTGTTCGGAGTTGGAAAAAAATTGTCGACTCGATCCAACATAAAGGCTTTAAAATTTGATCAATTCCCTATGCAGGACTCAAAGAACAAAATCCCTACGACGATTTAGCACCAAGTTATGGGTGTGCATTTTAAGGTTTTTCGCACATAACTCAGCGACTTTTCAACTAAATTGGATGATTTTTCTTAAATTCAACAAACCTTATTTAATTCTTTATTATTAAACCTTTAATCCCTCCATAAATTACCGTTTAAATCATTAAAATGAATGTGGAATTGCGACGACATGACTTATTATTATTCCGGGATTTTTACAGCACGTTTATTTAAAAAAGACTAAAGGGTTACAAGTTTTTAGGTGATTTAACTTTTAAATTATCGAAATTATCCCTCAGAATTACTATTTAAAAGCTTTTAAACATTTTACGTTCGCATTCCCACGCCTCGTCGCCATCTGTTCGGCGATGGCCGAACTATTAAGTGATGTTTTTGAACAGCGCCAAAATGCTCGAACTTTATACCTATAATCAAAATGTTAATATTCAGCAATGCGCTGTACACAAAACGATAGACGATTTAATTCCGAATCGAACGGTGTATAAAATAGCTGAGGCAATTTAGCGGTTTTCTTGTAATTTGCGAATGAAAATTAAGCACGACACCCTTACCGACATTTACAGTTCACTGTAACTTAAAAATTAAACACAGAACAATTTGCTATATTCTTCAATAAAATACTGGTCCCAACAATTATTACTGATTATTCATTCAACTTTTTATATCATTACTGCACTACAATCAGAGAAATATATAAGGAATCCTAATCTTCATGGAGGGTGCCCTCTGTTATCGTAGGGCTAAACTACATTTTAATTTGTGGATTTAATAATTGTTTTAATAATGAAAGAATATTTAAAAACTTAAGCAGAATGTTATCTTATAATAAAATAAATTTACTTGTGGATATTTTTGCATTTTAATTGCAGAAACAATACATTATAATATATCCGCCTAATCACAGGCAACCCAATATACGCATAAGTACTATTAATTTATTATTAAAAACTTCCAATTTTAAACGTGACAGTGACAAAACCATAAGTTTAATCCTCAGTAAAGCGTCAAAAATAGTGCGAATATTTAAGTATTTAAATTGCAGAAATAATTATATTACATAAACGCCAACTTACAGACAACGCAATACACCCATTCCTAATATTAATTTATTATTAAAAACTTCTAATTTTAAACGTGACAGGGACAAAACCATAAATATAATCCTTAGTAAAGCTTCAAAAATAATGGCAATATTTAAGTATTTAAATTGCAGAAATAATTATATTATATAAACGCCTACTTACTGGCAACCCAATATACGTGTAACTAATAATGATTTATTATTTAAAACTTCCAACTGTAAACGTAACAAGGACAAAACCATAAGTGTAATATTTTTTAAGCGTTACCAAGGACTACACTAATGCTTATGCCCGTATTATGTTTAACATTGGAAGTTTTTAATAATAAATTAATAATAGTTATTCTATATTGGGTTGCCTGTAAGTAGGCGTTTATATAATACCATGGCTTTCGCAATTTAAACACTTAAATATTCGCACTATTTTTGAAGCTTTACTCAGGATTACACTTATGGTTTTGTCCCTGTTACGTATAAAATTAGAAATTTTTAATAATAAATTAATTAGAGTCATGCGTATATCGGGTTGCTTGTGATTAGGCGTGTATATTATAAAATATTGTTTCTGCAATTTAAATACGTAAATATCCACAAGTGAATTTATTTAATCACGAGACAACATTCTTTTTAAGTTGTTTAATATTCTTTTATTATTACAACCATTATTACATCCACAAATGATTAAGTGGTTTATCCTCACGATAACAGGTAGAGCCCTCTACTTAGATTATGATTTCTCGTATATTTCTCTTATTGTAATGCATTAACAATATAAATAGTTGATTGATTAATCAGGAATAAGTATTGTAACCCGTATTTAATTGAAGAATATAGCAAATTCTTCTTTATTGAATTTTTATGTTACAGTGAACTGTAAATGTCGGTAAGAGTGTGGTGCTTAATTTTCATTCGCAAATTACAGGAAAACCGCTCAATTTCCTCAGCTATTTTATACACCATTCGATTCAGAATTAAATCGTCTACCGTTTCATGTACAGCCCATTGCTAAACATTAACACTTTGACAATAAGTATAAAGTTCGAGCATTTTGGCGCTGTTCAAAAACATCATTTAGCAGTTCAGCCACCGTCCAATAGATGGCGACGAGGCGCAGAAATCCGAACGAAAAATGTTTAAAAGCTTCTAAATAGCAATTCTAAGGGATGATTTTGATAATGTAAGCAATAAATTATCGCCAAACATATAAACCTTTAATCTTTTGAAATAAAAGTGCTGTAAAAATTCTGCAATAATAAATTTTGCCGCAGCAATTTTTTAATGGTTAAATTGATTTTAATGATTCAAATTGTAATTTACAGAGGTATTAATGGTTTAATAATAAACAATAAAATAAGATTTGTTGTGGTTGGGAAATTAACATTTACTTACCGAGTTATTTTAAACACAAATAACTCCTAAACGTTTATTGATTAATGTCCTTGTTAGCTCAATTGTACTTATTGTTTCATCGCTGTTAGACTTAAAAGCGGAAGTTTTAAATATTAACTAGTCGAAGAGGTTCTATAGAAAGAGATTGCATGAAGCGATTAGTTTTGATGCATTACTTGGTGCGGGGTGGAAACTTGTATTTAATTTTTGCAAGTATTCATAGAATCTGGGTTCTTTTAGAAAAATACTCGTACTAAATTAATTTAAGTTAAAAATGTAGCCAGTGTAAAATGTGACGGTTAAGGCTCCACTGGTTGAGATCATAATTGACTGATTCGGACAAAATGAATGCTGTAAATAAAACTGAATATATTTAACAAGTATATTCACTGTAAAATTGAATATGTTTATAAGTATATATCAGAGGCGGCTCGTGGATCTTTGTAGAGGAGGCTAAGACACAGATGCCGCTCAAAATCTTATTATGTTTTATTTCCTTGCACACAATTCTTTCAAACTACTTTGCAACAAATGAAAAAACAACCTTTATAGGCATAAACATAATATCTCCATTCTAGAAATCTATACACAACTAATACAATCGTTCCTCCTTGCCTGTCCTTTCCCCTCACCGCCAGTCCTTCTTCTCACGTCAAACTTTCTCCAGCGTCCTTACCCCAGCCCCATCCTCTTTCATCCATTCTGTAACCCTTCTGTTCCCTTTCCCTCCTCATTCGCACCCTCCCACTCTTCCGCCAGATGCCTCTATATATCCTTCGTCCACTGACATAATCCACATCTCATATACTCCTCCCCCATCCATTTCTTTCCAGACCCACACCCAGCCCTCGCCATTATCACCCTTTGCTCACTGCTACACCCACCCTCTCTCAGGTATCTCGGTAACCTCCCATACACTTGCCACCTCCTAAACATATCATTAAATTTGCTCTTCGCTATCCGTCCCTGCTTCTCCCGAGCTTCCACTTCCTTCACCCATGCCACCACCTTCAAACCCCTACCAAACCACTCTTTCACCTTCACCTCAGCCAGTCCACCCTCTTTCACTCTTTTCTCCATTTCCCTCCTTCTCCATTCACACACATCTCCGACACCGCCTTCGCCAATCTCTCCTCCCCTAACTCACAGCCTCATTTCGTACTTCACCACTCTCTCTATCGCCTCACATGTCAATCTCTCCCTGTTCATCTCCTTTAGTAGAATGTATCCAGGTGTCGACTTCTCTAGCCCCAACATCCGTCTCAAGAACCATAACTGCTCCCTCTCCATACACTCATACACTCTCGTCCACCATGCTTCCACCCCCTACAATAGCACAGGCCAGCACAGGCCTTATACCCCTGCCACACACTCGTCGAGTAGCATGGGAAGTAGCGAGGAAAGGGGGCAGTGTAGCAACACTACTCGTCATGCCACACATCACGTTCCTCGTCATGCCCACTGCTCCTTGTTTTGTCGGTTTTTGGGTGCGAGTCAAAGGACTGGCAATATGAACGCGTACGTTTATTTGAAAAGATTAAAGGATTGCAAGTTTTCCGGTGATTTAACGTTCAAATTATCAAAATCACCCTCAGAATTACCATTTAAAAGCTATTAAACGTTTTACGTTCGCATTCCCACGTCTTGTCGCCATCTATTCGACGATGGCCGAACTACTAAGTGATGTTTTTGAACAGCGCCAAAATGCTCGAACTTTATCCTTATAATCAAAGTGTTAATTTTCAGCAATGCGCTTTACATGAAACGATAGACGATTTAATTCCGAATCGAATGGTGTATAAAATAGCTGAGGCTATTTGGCCGTTTTCTTGTAATTTGCGAATGAAAATTAAGCACGACACACTTACCGACATTTACAGTTCACTGTAAGTAAAAAACTAAATGCACAACAATTTGCTATATTCTTCAATGAAATACGGGTCCCAATACTTATTACTGTTTATTCATTCAATTTTTTATATTATTCATGCATTACAATAAGAGAAATATATGAGGAATCCTAATCTTCATAGAGGGTACCCTCTGTTATCGTGGGGATAAACTACGTGATATTTGTGGATTTAATAATTGTTTTAATAATGAAAGAATATTTGAGAACTTAGGAAGAATATTATTTTATAATAAAATAAATTTACTTGTAGATATTTTCGTATTTAAAATGCAGAAACAATACAATTTAATATATCCGCCTAATCACAGGCAACCCGATATACGCATATCTATTATTAATTTATTATTAAAAACTTCCAATTTTAAACGCGACAGTGACAAAACCATAAGTGTAATCCTTAGTAAAGCTTTAAAAATAGTGCGAATATTTAAGTATTTAAATTGCAGAAATAATTATTTTACATAAACGCCTACTTACCGACAATGCAATACACGCATTCATAATATTAATTTATTATTAAAAACTTCCAATTTCAAACGTGACAGGGACAAAACCATGTATATTCCTTCGTAAAGCTGAAAAATAATGTGGATATTAAAGTATTTAAATTGCAGAAATAATTGTATTATATAAACGCCTACTTACAAGCAACCCAATATACGTCTGCTAATAATGATTTATTATTTAAAACTTCCTATTTTAAACGTAACAGAGACAAAACCATAAGTGTAATATTTTTAAAGCGTTACCAAGCATTACACGCATGTTTATGTCCTTATTATCTTTAAAATTGGAAGTTTTTAATAATAAATTAATATTAGTTATTTATATATCGGGTTGCCTGCAAGTAGGCGTTTATTTAATACAATTTTTCTCGCAATTTAAATACTTAAATACTCGCACTATTTTTAAAGCTTTACTCAGGATTACACTTATGGTTTTGTCCCTGTTACGTATAAAATTAGACAGGGACAAAACCATGTATATTCCTTCGTAAAGCTGAAAAATAATGTGGATATTAAAGTATTTAAATTGCAGAAATAATTGTATTATATAAACGCCTACTTACAAGCAACCCAATATACGTCTGCTAATAATGATTTATTATTTAAAACTTCCTATTTTAAACGTAACAGAGACAAAACCATAAGTGTAATATTTTTAAAGCGTTACCAAGCATTACACGCATGTTTATGTCCTTATTATCTTTAAAATTGGAAGTTTTTAATAATAAATTAATATTAGTTATTTATATATCGGGTTGCCTGCAAGTAGGCGTTTATTTAATACAATTTTTCTCGCAATTTAAATACTTAAATACTCGCACTATTTTTAAAGCTTTACTCAGGATTACACTTATGGTTTTGTCCCTGTTACGTATAAAATTAGAAGTTTTTATTAATAAATTAATTGGTGTAATGCGTATATCGGGTTGCTTGTGATTAGGCGTGTATATTATAAAATATTGTTTCTGCAATTTAAATACGTAAATATCCACAAGTGAACTTAATATATCATAAAATAATTTCTTCTTAAGTTTTTGAACATTCTTTTATTAAAACAACAATTATTCCATCTACAAATGATAAAGTAGTTTATCCCCTCGATTACAGGTGGAGTCCTCTACTTAGATTATGATTTCTCGTATATTTCTCTTATTGTAATGCATTAACAATATAAATAGTTGATTAAATAATCAGAAATAAGTATTGGAACCTGAATTTGATTGAAGAATATAGCAAATTCTTCTTTATTGAATTTTTATGTTACAGTGAACTGTAAATGTCGGTAAGTGTGTCGTGCTAAATTTTCATTCGCAAATTACAGGAAAGCCGCTAAATTTCCTCAGCTATTTTATACACCATTCGATTCAGAATTAAATCGTCTACCGTTTCATGCACAGCCCATTGCTAAACATTAACACTTTGACAATAAGTATAAAGTTCGAGCATTTTGGCGCTGTTCAAAAACATCACTTAGCAGTTCAGCCACCGTCTAATAGATGGCGACAACGGGCGGAAATCCGAATGTAAAATGTTTAAAAGCTTCTAAATAGCAATTCTAAGCGATGATTTTGATAATTTAAGCATTAAATCACCGACAAATATATAATCCTTTAATCTTTTGAAATAAAAGTGCTATAAAAATACTGCAATAATAAATATTGCCGCAGCAATTTTTTAATGGTTAAATTGATTTTAATGATTCAAATTGTAATTTACAGAGGTATTAATGGTTTAATAATAAACAATAAAATAGGATTTGTTGTTGTTGGGAAATTAACATTTATTTACGGAGTTATTTTAAACCCAAATAACTCCTAATCAGCCTCTCAACCGCCACCCCCTTCAACTCTAGCTCTTTGACTCTCCCCTCTCTCCCTTTATTCCTGAACATCATCCATTTCGTTTTCTCCACATTCACACACAGTCCTCTCTTGTGCATACATCTCTCCGCCCTTTTCAACATGCCTTTCATTCCCTCCCAATCTCTCGCCATCAACACTATATCATCCGCATACGAACTTTCCAATCACCAACCCCCCTCCTGTCTTTTCCTCAACACCTCCTCTAACTGACTAATATATGGATTGAACAGCACCGGGCTCAGAGGACACCCCTGTCTCAATCCTTTCCACGTCCTAAACCTCTCTGACATCTCCTCTCCCACCTTTGCTTCCACCCACGTTTTGTCATACACGCCTCTTACCCAATCTATCACTCCGTCACTCACCCCCTTTCTCCTCAAACACTCTACCATATACCCCCTCGATACCGAATCATACACCGCTTTCAAGTCCAGAAATGCCGCAAACACACTCCCTTTCCCTTCCATCACTCTCTCTGTCATCGTCGCCAGGATAAAGACCACCAAATTTCATTCAAATCGGAGGGTAACACCTGGGTTAGTTGTCACAAATTGTTATCATTAATTAATTAAATCACCTAGTTGTTTAATTGGAGGAATTCACCAGAAAATGCAGTTCATACATTCACGAAGTAAAATACCATTTTCAATCACTTTGAACCTACATTTACCATGACACATAGCAAATTAACATGGGAAAACTGATTTTTCTAGATTGCTGCTCCCCTATTTAAAATAGAAGGAATCCAGTGCCACCGTTGGAGAGATTAATTTATTGTGCTTCATACGATATCACACAATTGTGAATTAACGTTATTGTTTCTACTACGGTGAGGATTGATTAATTTCCTAACAATAAACTGTACGGATATGAAATCGTTGCCAGGTTACAGATAATAACCAAATGAAATTATTACGGTGGCGGCGGCGACGGTGACGAGAGAACGAAAAAACAAAAATCGTCGCACATCGAACGTCAGGTTTTTATCATAAAAACCCTAAATTATTATTCATTGCAAATGAATTGACATGGAAATAAACGTCAAACAGATGAACGAGATTTTAATAACGTACATGAATAAAGCGAAGGTAACATGATTATTTTGAATAAATTTATTTACTTTTGAGGCTTCTTAAGGTGCGTATCCACCGGCGCTCGCGAACAGCTCGCGATCACCCAATAGCCTGTTCGCCCAATGTTGTCACGTAACATTAACGGATTTTACCATGTTCGTCTCGAGTTCGTCAAAAGTCCCGCCAGTTGTCGGTAACTTTAAAGGGTACGTTCACCGAACCTCAGTCAGGTGTAGACGGCGAAACTGTTTGCATCAATTTTAAATCGAAAAATTATGGAGTGGACGGATGAAAACGTACTGACACTGGAAAACTGGAACACTGAGCGAACTTCTTGGTGAATAACGTTCAACGAAAATTAATTTCAGCTAGAAGTGTTCGTGTAACTGTTTGCGTACTGAACGCAGGGTGTTCGAGATTTGTTCGCGAGCTAATCGCAAGCAGGGCTTGTAGCTGTTCACAAACTGTTCACTATAAGTTCACCTTTACAGATGGTATAACAACATTAATATATAATTGTGAGGTACCATGTGAAGCGCATTAAAATAATCTATCCAACGGTGGTATTGGATTCCTTTTAGGTTAGGGTTAGGAGAGCAGCAATCTAGAAGAAACAATTTTCCCGTGTTAACTCGCAATGTTCCGTGGTGAATCGATCACACGGTATAATTTCTTTATCAATCAACCCTTTCACACATTAATTCAACCCTTTACGGTCGGCCGCGTTGGATAGAAAGGTTCTTACATTGCGCGCATGCGCAACTGATCCGTCTTCATCCATGATGGCCGCCGGTCTGGAACGCGCCGACCTTGGGGTATCCCCGTGACCCAGTCACGTCAGACTTACATAATCCCGCATTCCAGACGCGGAGTTCCCTCCGTCAGTAGGTCAAATGGAATTTTTGGTTACAGCTCGCTTATTTAAAGACGGATCGAACTCGCGTTTTCACTATGGTGTGTATTTTTGTACGGGGATTTTGAAAATGCTATTAAAATTTTTGTACGGCTTATGGATTATGAGATTTTTCTGTAAATTACGGTATAATCCACGTTATTAATTCTTAAAATTAATTTGTCATGTTTGCCACCTCGTTTTAAATTAAATTTGGCACAGGAAGTAATTTAATTCTTTACTGAAACATCCGCCATTATGATATCATGGCAAACCTTTCTTTTTAATTCAAAATAATTGATTCAAGGTTATTTCGCTAGTATCATATTTTTTTTGTAAAAGCAAATGATTTGCAGGGTTCAAAGTTAAGTTATAATCATTCTCTCCTTCACCGACTTATTGATTTACTGTTACACAAATTAGGCAAATTATAAGTTTTATGTGTGGAACTTGTTTGTATATTAATTAAGACTTTCAATTATCTAATATATTAACGAGAAACTGCGAGGAAAAGTAATTTGCCATTACCAATAATAACAATCCACAGGCTCGTGCAGTATGCAACGAACTGGTCTCTGCCTGCAGACGTGAATACTGTGCTGCATATATTACGTCCCCATTGTTCGAAACGCAGTTTAAATTGTACACCAAGTAACACGTGCAATACGTTTCTACATTAATAATGCTCCAAGGACATTCAACTATTAATATATTAACGAGATACAGTGAGGAAAAGTAATTTACCTAATTTACCATTAGAAATATTAACAATCCGCAAACTCTCACTATATGCAACCAACTGGTATCTCGCTGCAGACGTGAATACTGTGCTGCATATATTACGTTGTCATCATTGGGAAATTGCTCGTAATAGTTTAAATTATACATCAAATAACAGAATTTTTTTAATTAAATTCATTCACTAAAAAAACAAGGGCCTTATTTATTACACAGGATGTATCATAATGTCGGAGATTTCTGTTTTAGGAAGAATTAACATTTTTTTAAATATTAAATACTAAAAAATAACCAAAAAAATAATAGTTTTTAGACAGAAAGTCCTATGGTCTGAATCTATTCCTTATTTCCTATGTACTGTCATTATTTACCATTTCTGTAAATAAGATTTGTCATATGTAATACTTTTGGGCATCTAAAAATGTTAATGCCGTCAATAACTCTATTTACATCTCCGGAGTAATTATAAGAAAATTAAGATTACCGAAGCTTAGGTAATTTAATTACACCTTTCAATCCGCATAAATTAATCTAAACGATCCAAAATTCTCGGGGATTACGCGCAAATTTCTACAGATTTATTAGCGCGAGGTGTAAATACCATGTGCTTTTATGGGGCAAAAATGTAATGCTAATTTTACATAACACACACCTCTCACTTTCAACATCCCCTGCATGCCGATGAGCATCCGGACTTATAATTTTGCAATATATTTTTTTTTCTATTGTAATAGAAAGTATCTCATAAATATGAAACATTAATCTTGGAGCAATAAATAGCAAAAAATGTGTAATTTTATATTTATTGGGAAATATTGACAGTAGTCAGCTTCGTGTTACAAGACAGGTATAGTGTTAGGGCGAGGGAAATTGAGACACGCTATCGTGGAATTCTGAAAGGTAATTTTGTGTGAAAATTTGCGCAGTATTTTAAGCACAATAAAAGTAAAATTCTAGTTATAATAATTTTCTTACAGAAAATAAAAAGCTATATTTACAAGATATCTGAAAATCGCGCAGATTCCATGGTCAATGTTAAAGAATGTGAAAATGTTCAACTTGAAACAGTAACCTTTATTTCGCTTCGAAATTGCACAAGCATTGTGGAGAAATCTGTATGTTTTATGCAATCGTAAACAAGCATGAACTTGTAATGGTAACCTTCACCTTCCTCCATGAGATGGTGCAAGAAAATTGTTCAAACGGAACGAGTTTCCTGCTCGCCTTCAAACTTTCTAAGCAGTTACCACTCGAATGGGTAGATGGCTCTACAGAGTCTGTAAGGAAGGATTTATTCGAATAATTGATCGAATTCGAATTGCTACTAATTGTTACTCTTTGTAATTGATAAACTTAGGAATATTAAAGAACAAGCAGTTTAAAAGATGAAAATGTATTAGATAACTTGACTTCTTGAGTCGACTCACTTGAGTTACCTATCTCTAATTAGAAATGACCTCAAAACCGAGAAGAATTTAACTGCCACATACAGGTGGGGCTGCAATGGAGCAAATACAAATAAATATTTATACATGATTGAGATTACGATGATGAATTTATATTTGTATAGTACCTCTACGAGTGAGGTGTAGTACTTATAAATAATCCCCTGTCAACCTATTAAAGTACCATAAATTTTGGAACGACTCATTAAGTTTTCTCTTTAATTAAAACGTTCGTTTGCACCCCTACAATAATCACCTCGGGCTATCTAGAATTATTTAAATATTTTTCCCGCATTGACTGATTTATTTTGGAAGTACTCACGAATTTTAAAAAGTGCATTTTCACCCCTTCAAAAAAACCGGACCCTGGAATTATTAAAAAAAAATTGGGTACCCTAGAAATATTTAACTACTTTTTCCGAATTGACTATTATATTTTGGAACTACTCACAAATTTTCAGATTTTTCGAATTAAAAAGTGCATTTTCACCCCTTTGAAAAACCGCACCTGGGTACCCTTGAGCTATTTAACTATTTTTACCGTATTTATTGTTATATCTTGGAACTACCGACATATTTTCAAATTTTTTGAATTAAAAAGTGCATTTTCATCCCTTTAAGAAACCGCACCTGGCTACCCTGGAATTATATAAATATTTTTACCATATTAGGTGGTATCCTTTGAAGTAATTCGCAAATTTTCAGATTTTTTAAATTAAAAAATGCATTGTTACCCTTTCAAAAAAACCGCACCTGTGTACTCTAGAATTATTTATCTATTTTTCCCGTATTGATTGTTCTATTTTGAAACCACTCACGATTTTTAAATTTTTTGAATTAAAAGGTGCATTTTCACACGTTCAAAAATCCACACCTGGGCACCCTAGAATTATTTAAATTTATTTTCCTAGTTGACCGGTATACTTTGAAGCAAATCGCAAATTTTCAGATTTTTTGAATGAAAAAGTGCATTTTCAGCCCTTAAAAAAACGCACGTGGGTACCCTAGATTTATATAACTATTTTTCTCGTATTGATTGTTACATTTTGGAACTACTCAATAATTTTCAGATTTTTCGAATTAAAAAGTGCATTTGCACACTTTCAAAAATCAGCACCTGGGTACCCCAGAATTATTTTAATATTTTTTCCTAATTGACCGGTATACTTTGAAGCGACTCGCAAATTTTCAGATTTTTTGAATGAAAAAGTGTGTTCTCACCCCTTAAAAAAAAATGCACTTGGGTACCCTAGATTTATTTAACTATTTTTCTCGTATTGATTGTTACATTTTGGAACTACTCAATAATTTTCAGATTTTTCGAACTAAAAAGTGCATTTGCGCCCTTTCAAAAATCCGCACCAGGGTACCCTAGAATTATTTTAATATTTTTTCCTAGTTGATTGGTATACGTTGAAGAAACTCACAAATTTTCAGATTTTTTGAATGAAAAAGTGCATTTTCACCCCTTCAAAAACCGCACCTGGGTACCCTAGATTTATATAACTATTTTTCTCGTATTGATTGTTACAGTTTGCAACTACTCAATAATTTTCAGATTTTTCGAATTAAAAAGTGCATTTGCACCCTTTCAAAAATCCGCACCTGGGTACCCTAGAATTATTTTAATATTTTTTCCTTGTTGACCGGTATACTTTGAAGCGACTCGTAACTTTTCAGATTTTTTTAATTAAAAAGTGCATTTTCATCTCTTCAAAAACCACACCTGGGTACCCCAGAATCACTAAACTATTTTCCTTTTCTTGACTTGAATATTTCGGAATGATTCAAGAAGTTCAAAAATTTTTAGTAAATAAAAGTTTAATAGAATGATACATAATTTCTATATAGCACTTTCATTTCGTGTTGTTTTATTGTTGATGAGTAATTTACCGATGGTATTTTGGTTAGTGGTAATAACATAAATATAACTCCTTCTATGCTTGTTACTAAAGCCATCAATGTATGCTATTTTCGTCCATTTTATAGTGTGAAACCTAGCGAAAACCGTGTCAAAATAAATCATATACGAGAATACAATACTCACATAAAAAGAGAATTCACATTTCAGTTAGCACATGACTTAAACATATAAGCCCATATTTTCTCTTATAATTATTTACATTACTATAATAAATAGAGTTGGATCACACGTTAAAAAATTAATTATTTATAAAATAATGTATGGATCTTATTAGAAATTTAGCTACAACCAGTCGCAATTCTAATTAAATCAATTGTACATTTCCATAGTGAAAATAATAAAAATCATGCTTACATATCTAAAAAGAAAAGTACGAATGTCTTCACGAAACAGAAAGTTGCATATCATTTATTTTACATCTCGTTACATATTTCCATAATTGATCTTGTCAATTATAGCATTTTCTGCTGTTTTATTGGATTTTACTTTCAATGCAGCTTTTTGTTTATTTATTAATAGGGAATTTCAAATGGAGGTCGTATTACGGATCACTCTTATATCAACACTTTCTAACGCTATTTAATAGTCTTAATGGAAGTAAATAATTCCAAAATATACTTGAAATGAAATAGAATGTAGTAAACACTTTCGAAAACAATTTTCGTGAAAAATTACAAATTAATGATTAAGTAGTCCACACTTAAATGCCCGCTTCCCATGTCGGAGAAAATTAATTTAATCGTGAATCAAATCAAAATTTAAATGGGTTCATAGTAGAGCACTATCATTTCGTATCCACGAATTTAATACGCCCCGTCAAGCTCTGTTTGCCTATGCAAATTACAAGCGAAAAATTGAAACAATTTGTGTCTTAAAATATTCCAACATAGATAGACGAGTCAACTACTATTTAAATAAAAATCAAATTTTGAGTAATGGATAACAATTGATAAAAAGTTTCTATATACACAGAGTGTCTACGCTGAACCGTTCATTAAAAGTTTAGTATGGTTGTATAATACATTTTACTTTCTCTGTGGAAATTTTTTCAATTCTATTTTCTACGGAAAAATCAGTTTTAAGGAAAATAAACCATGAAAGTGTAAATATAAATAACTATACCATCAAATCGGAGAAAGTAACATGATGGCCATTTTTTGTAGAATATTTTCCTCCCAATTGTGTTATGTTAAAAAAATTAAATTACAAAATATTTAAAAATGCATTTAGATATTAATATTTTAGGGACACTTATTGTCAAAATTGAGAGTTAACAATTATTTTACTCATAGCGGCATCTTCCAGGTACAATTAGAGATATAAGTCATATTTGTATCTTATTCTTAAGAGAAGTTACAGACTAATTTCAAGCTGCCTTTTATAGGTCAACATTTTAGAAATATTTTATCTTTCTCGAAAACTAAAAGAGATAAGCGTACATACGTTCCTAGAAAATACGTTGGAATTTAAACGAGGAATCCAAAAATATATAAATATATAGGGTGTTCTATTTAAAATAAAAAATTTGCTGCTACTTCCGGTAGAACCGATGGAAACTTGAAAATATGTCAACTGATTCAACCGTGTAACAAGGATTTTTTCTTTCAAATTTTTAGAACAATGGCAACCTTGTAAACTTTTAACGACAGACACCATGTATATACAAAGGTGGTTTTTATTAGTCACAGAATTTATTAACACTACAAAATGTGGCTCTTAAACTAGAGATTTTCAGACTTTGCGCCCAATTGAGACTTTTGTTTGGGATGGCCTGAGGAATGTTTTTTCAAAGTTTGGTGAAATTTGACCGAACCCCTTTTAGTTTAAATCTATTTAACCAGCGCCGTAACCAGAGTCTTTCAGCGAAGAAAAGTTTTAGAATAATTTTGAAGAGTGAACGTAGATTTAATCTATGCAAAACTTTGCATAACCTAACAAAAATATCATGAAGTGAATTTAACTTTGAAAATTTCTGAAATCAACATGATTCTCAGTTTCATGTATTTTCTCATTTAAACTACGATTGGAAAGAAAACGCAAGAAAGTAGATCAGTCAATAGAAATTAATTTCTCTTCTGCTTCTGTAACACCATAAATCCATGTCTATATTATATTCACGCTGTTATTTAAATGTGTATAAAATAATATAAAATTTGGGCAAAACTTTCAAACAGAAATTTCGAATAAATAACCGTCAAAGATGACAATTTCAAATTGTAAAAAATTCTGCACTTTTGCCACCGCAAACGGCACATAAAGAAATTTGCAGCTATCAAAAATTGTTAATCTTTACTATCAAAAACGCCATTTTTTCATATTAAAAGAAGAAAGTGACAATTTCGAATTTTCAACAATTTTGCATTTTTGCCACCATAAACGGCACGATTCAACGGTAAATAAATAAATTAGCAGCTGCCAAAAATTGCGGATTTTTACAATCAAAAACGGCATTATTTGTAGAAAATTGCCATTTTTGTATTGTTAAAAAATTTGCATTTTTGCCATGACAAACGGTACGATTCAATGGTAAATAAAGAAATTTGCAGCTGCCAAAAATTGTGTTTTTTTACTATCAAATACGGCATTTTTCGATATTAAAAAAAAAATTCAACTGCTAAAAATGACAATTTCGAAGTGTCAAAAATCGCACTACCATCACAAATGGCACGTTAGCAGTAAAAAGGAACTTTTCAATAGCTAAAAATAACTATTCAATACTGTCAAAAATTGCTTATTACTGAAACCGTCGAGGTTCAACAATAAATAGAAAATTTCGGGTTGAAAGACTTTCGGTCGATGGCTAACAAAGAAGAAGAAGAAGAAGAAGAGAGAAGAGTCGTAAATTACAATGACATGTATTCTTCATTCAATAAAGATGTTTTAGTAGTAGAAGATTTCCAAATGCCAAAAATGTTTAACTGTCAAAATTTGAGCATTTTTCATTTATCACTATCGGCATTTTTCAATATTAAAAAGGGAAATTTCCAACCGCCAAAAGTAACAATTATAAATTGTCAAAAATTGTGCCATTCTTCCGTCACAAACGGCATTTTTCAATAGTAAAAAGATACATTTTTAACCGTCAAAAATGACAATTTAGAATTGTCAAAAATTCTGCATTTCTGCCCCCACAAATGGCACATAAAAAAATTGTGGATTTTTACTATCAAAAACAACATTTTTGATATTTAAAAAACAGAAAATTTTAACTGCTAAAAATGGCAATTTGGAATTGTAAAAAATCTGCATTTCTGACACGACAAACGGTACAATTCAACGGTAAATAAAGAAAGTTGCAGCTGCCAAAAATTATGTTTTTTTACTATCAAAGACGGCATTTTTTGATATTAAAAAAAGAAGTAAATTTCAACTGCTAAAAATTACAATTTCGAACAATCAAAAATAGCACTACTTTCACAAATGGCACTTAGCAGTAAAAAGGAAATTTTTAATTGCTGAAAATAACTATTTAATATTGTCAAAAATTGCTCATTACTGAAAACGGCACGTTTTAACAATAAAGAGAAAATTTCCAAATGCCAAAAATGTTAGGCTGTCAAAATTTGAGCATTGCCACTATCAATATCAGCATTTTTCAATATTAAGAAAGGAAAATTTCCAAAAAGTAACTATTACAAATTATCAAAAATTGTGCAATTCTACTGTCAGAAACGACATTTTTCAATAGTAAAGAGATACATTTTGAATCGTCAAAAATGACAATTTCGAATTGTCAAAAATTCTGCATTTTTGCCATCACAAACGGCACGATTCAGCGGTAAATAAGGAAATTAGCAGCTGCCGATAATTGTGGAATTTTACTATCAAAAACGGCATTTTTTAATATTAAAGAGGAAGAAAATTTCAACTGCTAAAAATGACAACTGTCAAAAATCGCACATTTCTATTAAAACAAATGGCACGTTGGCAGTAAAAAGGAAATTTTCAACTGCCAAAAATGACAATTTACAACTGTCAAAAATTGTTAATTTCTACCAAAATGTACAGTAATAATATAGTGCAATCGAATAAAAAATTAGTCAATGAACAAAAACCGCATATATTTTCTTAATTCCTAAATTTGATAATATTAATATACGCCAGCTTGACACTTGCCAATAAGCTTACTAATTTTGGTTCATGGCCAACTTTGACTAACTTTTATTTGATCGCACTGTTTTATACGCGTCGGGTGGAACCGTGCCCGCTCGTCGTTGTATGTCAAGTTTTTTTTCGGATTCATTGGACATAACGTAGAACGCACCTGCCCCCACCTGCGGGCGCCCATGGTTGTAAGTGATGCCAATAAAACATTCTGAAAGTTATAGGCCCTGCGTTAAAACAAAATGGCGTCATGACAACCGCATAAATTAGGATGACCTACCTATACCTGAAATCGGTCGAATATTTCATGAATGCATTTAAAAAAAAAGTGTTTCAGACAAAAGTTTTAAGTTTTGAGAAGAAACATTCAGACGATGAATAGCATTAGCAAGGTCTTACCAATGTCATTTTTTAAATAGAAATTATTTTTTTATTACACTATCTTCTGCTAATTATTCTAAATAACTGTTATCTGAAACATGTTTTATTTTTGAGAAATTCAAGTTTTTTTAATAATTTGGCGTACGATACTTCGATACTGTTTTTGTCGAAAGAAGAAAACAATATAGGAGTTTTTTAATGGTAGCACGTGCGAAATTAAAAAATGACACAAAATTGTATTGCAGTGGGCACAATTAATGTCACCGATCCTGGTATATTTCAAAATGTACGAGAAATTTACTTTAATAAGAAAAAAACACTTTTGAAGCCTGTTGTGCCCACTGCAATCAATTTTTGTGTCTTGAACATTTTTACGCACATGTTACCATTGATTTTAAATGAAATTAAAACTTTAAAATGGAAATTAAAATTTAAAACATCTAAAACAATAAGTAAAAATGCAACAATAGAATAGATAAAATAAACAAGGAAAAAAGTGACAAATAAAAAAAAAACATAATAAAAGTAATTAAAAATGACGAAGAATTGAAAAAAAATGAAAATTAAACTAAAAAATCTCTCGCGTATTGGCTTGATGACTTTATCTATTTCAAAATCATCTGGAAAAAAATAGTCAAAATAAAAAAAGAAAAAACAATATCCCAAAACGTGTGAGACAACAATACAGGTTTTCAAATGGAGGTTCTCGAAACATAAGGAAACTTCGAAGGCGTTTTTCTCATATCACGTTTTTCGAACTTGCGTGCTCGATAGCTCAAGAATAGCTTGACCGATTTCAATAAAAAAATGTATCCTATTAAAAAGGATAGAATTCTCCAGGGACTGGCGAAGCAAAAATAATTTTTATTTTTTTGTGTTATTTTTTTTTTAAATTGAAAAAATGTAGTTTTTACAAAACGTGTAGTAATTTATGTAAAAAATATTTGAACAAAATAAAACGAAACGTCAGTCCTTAAAGCACGTAATAATAAACAAAAAATGTTTTACACTTTTTGTTCTAGATTCAATTCTGAAGGCCCTAAAATGTACACAAATTGCCCCCGTCAAAACGACATGGTCCAATTTGAGTGCTCAGATCTCAGAACTGAGACAGATTTTCGTCAAACGATTCATTTTGTAATATTAAGTCAATAAAGAACTGCAACTATCTTAAATTACACGATCCCATGACGAATACTTTTTTTTCAATCCAGGTGTAAAGTCGGGTCACGAAAAATGCCATCTATAGGGATAGGTCCCCTTAAATAATAACATTACCTTGAATAAAATGAGAAATGCGATACTTTTCGTCTTCTAGAATTTAAGAGTCTCTAAGAGACTACAATTAACAAATAATCTACCGAAACAAACACTTATTTTATTGAAATTAAAATGTTTAAAAATTGTAAATTGCAAGTATACTTGGGAAAGGTTATCTAGGATATCTAAAAATTGCAAACTGCAAGTAATCTTGTTTTCGTAGCCGCAAATTTAGAATACCTACCATATTTGCAGATACAATACACGTTGTATATTTAACAATGGTCTCTAAATTCAGATAAAATAAGTCTTCCAAACAGCAGTTTATTGACGAATGAAAATCTGTACATATTGACTCAAATGGCGCACACATTTCTCTCGGTGCATCTGCAAACATCTAAAACGGGCTCAAGTGAAAAGATAGAAACTCCCGGATACATCAGAAAATAAGTGAAAATACCATTTTCACATACGCAAGCAGCCTATTAAAAAAAAACTGCGCCACATTTTATACTACGCTAAGCATATAAATGACCGGTTAGAACCTTATGAGGTGCGTCGTTTTACCTGAACACCGAGTAATAATTGGAATGGAATAAATATCATTCATTACGTGTTAATTGTCTTGCACTCATTAATCCTATTTTACATTCTAGTAATCTCAAATCTCGTTTTTTGCGTGGTAAAGAAAGCGAGATGTTTGTTTGTTTGTTTATTTATTACGTAAGGAAATTAAAAGAAAAGTTTAAGTATTTAAAAAAACTATTATACCTGGGTGGAATAATAAATAATAAAAGATTACATGATAAAAAATTTATTTATTAACAAATTACAAATACTTTGGGTAAACTAAAATAAAGGGTTAAATAAATTAATTTATTTATAAATATAAATATAATAAATAATCGTCCGTGTCGTCGTCGAGTCGTCTTTTACATTTGTACAAAATAGATATATAAGGGAACGTATCTAGATGACTGAGTAGGGAAAGAAGGAAGTGAAGGAAAGGGACCAGAAAATTGGTCAAAAATATTTATACAAAATTAGGTAGCCTAGTTTAGGGGATTATTGAGGGGTATATGCTTTGTATGCTAATTTTTTGGCTTCGTCGAAAGACCGCTTGTCCCATCCACCTCCGGAATGACCGCCACCGCCGCCTCCGGACCATCCACCGTGTCCACCGCCGCCTCCGCCTCCACCGCCTTGTTTAGAGGACATCAGTTTTTTGATAGCGATGATTCCCGAGAGTAAAAGCGCTATTTTGGCTGTGATCAAGGCTTTTCCGGCCAGCATGAAGAGACCGGCTATCGCCACAGGAACCATAGCGGCCATTTTCGCAGCCATACCCATCATCATCCCGTGCATCATACCCTTCATCTTCTTCCCGCGACCTAGAACGAATTGAACGATTAGTTAATTGTAAAATTCGTGTTTTATTTTTAACTACCTTCTTCAAGACCAAGATCTAGTTTCGGTAACGTAACTTGTAATGTACGGGAGCTGACAAATGACGTCAGTTTATCCAATAGAAGCGTGTTCAAGGCTTCATCCTTAGCATCCACCGACCTGGGTAGGGTTTTATCCAGTTGATCTTCTGTAATAGTATTTTCTTCAACAGAAGGTGCTTCTTCAGCGCGTACCACCGCGATTCCTTCCCCCAGGGAGAATTTGTCCATTCGGCCTAACCGCGTCAAAAACGTTATGGCTTTTTTCTTGAGGCACGGTGAAAATCCGTCGGCTTTACTGCACTCATCGTACACTCTTAAGGCGATCCTAACTCCGACGTTATCAAAACTGTCTGAGGCTATCACCGAACCGGCAATGCCCAACACTAACACACACGTAATGATTCGCACTGCCATCTCACTATTCGCACACTTGGACAGGTGGTGAACGACTGGTGCCTGGTCATACCGTACCACCAGTTTTATAGTGGATTTCTTGCATACCGTGACCTTTCTTTCCCTGTTATGACCCGTGTTTTCTTTGGGATGGGAAAAGATATTCTCGGCGGCGAAGAAGGAGTAAGAAAGAGACGTATTCGCCTACACTTTGCATCATTGACACATTTGCCGACTACCCTAGAAGTGCCATTGGCTAGCGCTGACCTACTAAGCGCCAGGCGCACGCCGATTGGCCGATTACTCTTACTCAGCAGCTTTTGTTAAGCGCGAGCCGCCGAAGACAGTGAATCTGTTTCGTACGTATAGTGGATTTAAATTTGTGCTACGAAATGGAAACTGGAGTACACCTCGCATTTTTTGCGGATTATTTTACGTTGAAACCGCAAGTGAATTTAATTCTATACTGCGGTCTTTGAAATAATGGAATTTAATTGAGTGTTTATTAATTAGTGAATTGAAATGGAAATTGTAAATACGCTAGTAAATTGGATGTTATCGGTGGTGTGCATCAATATCAAATAATAACCTTTCATTATATGCAATTGGTGTGTGTGTGTGTGTGTGTTTAACAACGCTGTGTTTCGTTGTATAACTTTTTCATCGTTTGTAATATTTGAAAATATTTGTAAATTATACATAAAAACCTGTAAATAAAATTATTTAAAAATCAAAATTAAATTATAAAACATATTATATGTCGTCACAAAAAAGATAATAAAAAAATAAAAACATATTCACGATTGAATAATAAAATAAAATTGGTGGAGAAAACACTATTATTATTTACTAATCCTTTATTTAAGACGGTGTTTCTTGCATTGGGGTCGTGACTAGTAGTGGAGAAGCAGTGTTTACTCAACATATAAACATGTACTCAACAAGAAATATTACTTAAAAAAAACGAAATATTTCTGGGATTTTAAAATTAAGACGATTTTGAAGTAACATAATATTTTTCGATATTCAATGAGTATTTTCCTTCAAAAAATATATTTATGTTAAATAAAGATTATTTATATAAATATTCAGCTTGTACTTTATACATTTTTTACAACCATAATACATAGAGCATCACAAACAAATCACTTTATTTTCACAAAATAATTTTTGTTGTCAAACATAAAACCATTTTCTCCTAAATTATTTACTTCATAACAAAATCTATAAAAAATCGACTGTCGCTCGGAGGAATTTTTTTTAAGTTTAACATGTTTAACAAATCAAAAAAAAAATTTTAGTGTAAGTGTAACTATAATAAATTGCAATTATAAAAGATGTACAAAATGAATTGTTTATGTGAGTTTTTCCTAATATGGGCCAGAATTGTGACGAACAACTTTTATAAATAACAACTTTTACAATTCAATTGCATTATGAGCAAAATTATAAATTTTAGGCATTGAACAAAAACGATTTTACACCAAAATAAGAAAACTCGCCTATTGTGTTACGAGCGCTGCTCTTATCATCGCTGGATTACCCTAAATTAGAGATGGATAATTCATGAGTGAGTCGATTCAAAAAGTCGACTAGTGAAGTGACTCGTAACTCGTGACTCAAAATGAATCATGACAGTTTTTGTTAGCGTGTTAAAATATACATTTTTGTAGGTGAGGACCTTTTTGAGGACCCTCATGACATGCATTATAACTTCTCCCAAAGAGTCAAAAGTCGTCTACTCACAAATAATGGTGATGTGGCCATCATGTTACTTTCTCCGACTGGATGGTATCATAGTCATTTATATTTACGTTTTAATGGTTTATTTTCAATTTAAATCATATTTTAAATGTATATCGAGCGTTGCGTAAACTCGGATGAAACTGACGTTTAAAACGTCAAAATTATGAGAGATGGAAAAATTATACGGTGTAGGAAATTTTACTAAAAGCTTTTCAGTTCTTCGGATTATCAAATAAAACGTATGTTCAAAGTTTCATATCAATTGCTTTATTAGTTTTTGAGATACAACGCACACAGACAGACACACACACAGACACAATTTTTTTTTCCAGAAATTGTTGAAATGGCATCTAGGGACCCCAAAACGGATATTTCCGTAAAAAAATGTTTGAAAAAAAAGTCACGATCACAATACTTTCTCGTACTTCGTAACGGAGAAAGTAAAAAGACTCATGTCGCCCATCTCTACCTCTAACGCAAAATACGCACGTGCGTATCACAGCAAATTTGCAGTTGCGGCAAAATCTGTGACATTAAACAATGGCGCAGAATATGAACAAATATTCGGGAATATTTTTAAAGCATGCCTAGTATTTGATGCTTAATATTCATATCGTTAAATTTGAAAGAATTTTATTTTGAAACAAAAAGTAATTTTAAAATATTTCATCAATCAGTTTGATGTAACTTTTTTTTAAAAGACGTACGCCATATGTAAATGATATTATTACTATTATTATTATCAATGATATTATCTGGAAACATTTGAATTAAAAAATTAATTTAAAAATCAACAGTTTATTTCAAAAAAATATAGATTAATTTAAAAAATTTAATTTATAAGTTAAAAATAAAAAAAAAATAATTCATAAAGAAAAAAGTTTTATTCAAAAATTGTCATTAAAAAACAGTTGTATTCAACAAAAATTAAACAATATCAAGAGGATTAAAAAAGTGAAATTTACAGATTCATCTATAAGAAGTGGAATTTGCAACATTCATTCTATAAAATACAGTTGAAGTAAAAGAATTAATTTATAAGGGAAAGTTGAATTAAAAAAATCTTGGATATAAAGAAACAGTTGATTTAAAAAGGCAATCTACAAATCAACAGTTGAATTTAAAAAAAAATCATCAACAAAGATTATGTGAAATTTTAAAGACTTTTTATATAAAAAAATTAACTATGAATCAAGTTGATTAAAAAAATGTTAAATCTTGAATTAAAAAAATAATAATCGATAAATGATGATTTAATTAATTTAAAAAAATGGTTGAATTTAAAAAGTAATCAACAGTTAAACCTTCACCAAATCAAGACATCCCATCAATATACTCCATAATTTTTTGAACGAGCTCCTTTATCACACTGTAACTTAGGTGGTTTGATAGCCCAGTATAAAATTTGCCGACAATCCCTTTAATCTAACCCTAGTCAACAAATTCTGCATTTCCCGAAAACCTAATTGTCAAAAATAGCATTTTTCAGCTTTCAAAAATTGTACTTTTTGTTGCCAAAAATTGAATTTTTTGTTTTCAAAAATTGTATTTTTAAGCTGACAATAATGGTATGATACAGTTGTCAATAATAGTGTGTTGCTGTTATCAAGAATGATATTTTTTACCTAATAAGAATTGTTTTATTCAGCTGTTAAAAATGTAATGTTTCAGCTGTCAAAAATGATATTTTTCAGCTGCCAAAAATGGTATTTCCCACTATAAATGGTATTTTTTAGCTATCAAAGCAGCATTTTTTACATTTTTTAACTGTAAAAAATGGCATGTTTCAGCTGTCAAAACCTGTATATTTTGTTGTCAAAAATTGATTTTTTTTGTTGTCAAAAATTGTATCTTTTAGCTGCCAATAACGGTATATTTCAGCTGTCGGGAATGGTATTTTTGAGCTGTAAAGAATGGTAATCGCCAGCTGTTAAAAATAGTATTTTTCAGTTGCCTTGAGTTGTATTTTAAAGTTGTTGTATTCTTCAGCTTCCAAATATGCTATGTTTCAGCTGATAAAAACAGTATTTTTCAGCTTGTGAAAATAGTTTTTTTCTACATTTTTGAATTGCTAAAAATTGTATTTTTCAGCTGCGCTGTATATAAAAAAATAAGCTTTTGGTTAATTCCGTGAACCAGAAGTGGGTATTTAGCTTTACCGTTTTCATGTTTTGTTTCAACCTTTTTTGAAGTATGATAAATACAAAAATCTTCATATAAATGATGATGATAATAAGAAACTACCCAAATATAAACACCCTTTAGGCAAAAATAGAGAGAATTTAAATAAATTGCATCTGCAAGAAAATGATTGCATTTTAAAAAAATTATCGATAAAAAAATTTGATTTAAAATTATCTTACTACAAAATAAAGTGGAGTTAAAAGAAATTCATTTCAATCAAGCAAATTAGAATTTAAAAAAATCTAAAAATGTATAAACAGTTGAATTTAAAAGAATTTTATCAACTAATTGAACCTGTAAAAACATTAAGGTCATTTTGCAAAAACTCTAAATATCAAGTTCTCACCTTCAATTGTCATTTACTCGAAAAATTTCTTATGTAAGATTATGTAAGAAATGACTCCTAATTCATTCTATATCCCATTCACATTGGGTCAATCCAATCAAAAACTTTATCAGTTTTCAAAACACGCACGAAATTTACGATATCGACAGAGCTATCAGAACGTAACTACATTTCCGATTGTAAATTGCCCACCATAATGACTTTATTACCAAAAAAACCGTTAAATCGTACAGGCGTCCCAAATTGTTGCACCAATTAAAAATTATTTAAATTCACCGGTTAATATCGTAAAATGTAAATGTGAAGGAGTGAATTTTTTTTATTAAATTTTGTGTTGAACGAATATTGTAATCATGTACTCGTTTTTAATCATTTACGACGAGCACAGTTATTCCACAATACCTTCTCTTTGAGATGTTTAATAATCTAAATGATAAAATTGTGCTTATATGAATCATGAGAGAAAGTTGTAATAGCGTTGTGCACATCTTAAGATTATAAAAATAAAATATCCTTACTTGATCGTAGGTATCCTTTATCCAAGATAAATTCAAACCTAATAGTACAAAAATATTGTTTTTTTTTTCTGTGAGCCATTTTTTTTTTGTTAAAAAGGAAGGATGGTTGACACGGAATTCGGGTTGAGGAAGTGCAGATGATTTGGAATTGGCGTAAGCATGTACTATTAGGCCACTAACGATAATTTCGTTGAGATTTCGTTTTTAATATGAATGGGACATACACTACACATCCATGGACCCGCACGGCCACTTCTTCATTCCGAAAAAGTGACCGCACGGATGGGATTCGAACCCACGACCACGAGGCCCGTGAGCAGGAGCTCTACTCACTAGGCCACCGCGGCCCTTCAGAGCCATTTGTAATATCAATTAATTAATCTTTTTCACCGAATAGAAGTTACAACTTACTAAAGTTTCTCTTTAACTACATAGGAATTTAAAGTACATATGAAATAGTTACGTGTATAACAAGATACTAAAGTGATTTTTTTTATAACCAGTATGGAGTTTAAAAAAATTTAAGGGAATTAAATATAGTGAAAAATATATGAGATAGATAAAGAGATACCCAGCATAAATTAAGGAAAAGATTTAACACAGCAGATTTTTCTTAACAAAAACTATAATTTTCTAATATAATTAGTATTCACTTGTTTTCATTTGAACAACCAATTAATTACAGGCAACTACTTATTCCAGGTATGTCAAGAAAGTGTATCTTCACATTGTTAATGATCTATGTGAATGTAACGAAAGAGAAATATAAATAATAATTGCATGTGAACAAGAAAAACTATCCAATTAATATTCAAAAATTTTAATTAGTCCGAATTTGAATATTTTTTCTTTGATGCAAATATCGAGGAACATTAATAAATTTAGTAGTGCGCGGTGAATGCGAAAATTTTTGTTTTGGTTTCCCAAATGGCCATTAATTTATAAAACACTGCTAACGAGCCAATTTCTAATTGACTTAATTAGCTGCCGAATTGACGTGGTTATTTTGGATTTGGTGCATTTGGATTTGAAAACCGGTGAAAGTTGTGGGAAATAAAAATTCTTTTATGAAATTCAAGTCTCCACCTTTAAATTATATAAAGTCTGCATGATCCACTTTATTTTATTGTAAACATATGTTTAGTGGCTCATTAATTTAAATTAGCACCGTTGGTCGTTTGAGCTAAATTCAGAGTAAATGCAGCTCACATAAAAACACAATAATACAATCGAAAAGTATATTAAACAGAGACTATGTGACTAAGGAATCGTAGGTTTGAGCTACGTATATACGGGGTGGAAACTTTAACTGGAACAAATTCGGTATTTATGAAATGAGAAGTTCCAGAAAAAAAAATCCTCTTACACGCCGATTTTTGTTTTTTATTGCGCACTTTTTAGTGTTTAAAAATAGTATGACGTCACTTGTCTTTCACGTATGACGTCATAGACATTTCTTTTTTAATGGAAACCATTTTTTTTTATTTCACTAAATTTGAAGCCCTTTTTATTTTCTTTACGACTGTGTAAAAATATTTTGTTTTTTTTTTATTTCAGAAATTGATTTTTTTTTAAACTTATTTAATGTATCAAATGTTCAAATTACACCAGAAATGTTTCAAAATTTAAGGAATGTGTTTTATCACCGATTTGATTTTTGTCAAGAGAGGAACGGAGCTCATTTTGAACATTTGATACATTAAATAAGTTTATTAAAAGAATTTTTTTTTTTTCAATTTCTTAAAAAAAAAATTTACACAGTCGTAAAGAGAATAAAAAGTGCTACAAATTTAGTGAAATAAAAAAATGGTTTCCCTAAAAAAAAATGTCTATGGCGTCATACGTGAGAGTCTAGTGACGTCATACTATTTTTAAAGACGCTAAAAAGACGTGTCCGAGGATTTTTTTCTCGAACTTCTCATTTTATAAATACCGAATTTGTTTTCCAGTTAAAGTTTTCACCCTGTATACTATAAATATAAAAATGTTTCGCCACTGGCCAATGGAAAGTACCATGACGCTTCATGGATTTAAAGATATTCCCGGTGTGTCTAAACCCACCGTCCTAAATTCATTTCCACTAATATAATTCGCGCACTTCACTCCTTTTCACTCAACATTCTTCTTATTATAAGTTTTAAAAATTAGAAACATTCAGTACAATCAATACCGAAAATGCCATCCGGTGTTCCGCAGGGAACTATTTTATCACCACTCAAAAAAACCACGTACCATGAATTATCGATCAAATAAATATTCGAATTGAAAATGATTTCTTCTGATGAAAACCAACAGAGGGCGTCAAAGTTGTACTGAATATCATGCAAGTGAAATTACGAAAAAGACAATAGATATTAAAAATATTCCAAAGAAGAACAATAGATTGCGTAAATACAACAAATTCATAGTATTCTGAATTTCTCATTATAAATTTGGATGAAGCACTATCAAGCATTGTCAAGGTAAGGGTGGGGGGCGGCGAAAAATTGCTCAGCACGCAGGCATCTGTACACCTAGGAACGTCGCTGTTTAGATATTTACTGGAGCATAAAGTAGAAATAATTTTGAGTAAATTTGCAAAAAGAAATTAAATCTACCCAACCGTTTCAGAAAAAAATGACCCGGGGTCAGACTTTGTGGATATTAACAAAGTCATTGGGAACTTTCTTAAAAGTACCTGTCGACCTACTTCATCAGGAATTTACAGAAAATTATTCCGGAATACGTAATAACCTTCAAGCTATAATCCCAGACGCCGAGCTGGTTCTCATTATCATATTTTAGTGCCCGTGCTGTTATTTGGTAACTGGTCGGCGGCATTTTTTTTTACTGCACGCGTGTCATCAGTTTTCTGAATGAATGCGCACCTGTGTGCTAGTGAACTTGTCGAAGGATTTTACGATGCGAGGAAAACTCTGAATAAGTTAACTTGATTAACATACGTTCGATTTATGTGCATTGCCATCAAAGCTTCCGCGCCGTGCATTTTATGGTAAATCCTCGATTAAAATAAGTGAAATTGAGGTGTGCACCGAAATAAGGGCCCATTTATATTCTAAGACAGTTTGTTTGAATTCTGTTGGGAAAGTATTGATGATCTATTCTCAAAAAATCTATTACAAAAAAAACACTTGAAATTCATTAAATTTCGACCATTTTCAAACCGCCATAACTCGGCGTGTTTTCAATTGATTTTGATGAATCTTCGAGGGCAAGAAACTTTGAAGTGTCTTCTTTAAAGTCATGCATGCTAACTTAAGCGTAACCCCTTTTGCCCCCTCCAGCACCCCTGTGAAAAAAAATGTTTTTCCAGGAAACCATGTCCAACTTTGACGATGTGTACGGAGTTGAAAAAAAAATTGTCGACTCGATCCACAATAAAGACATTAAAATTTGATCAATTCCCTATGCAGGACTAAGAGAACGAAGTCCCTGTGACGATTTGGCACCAAGTTATGGGGTTTTGAAAAGGAAAAGTATATTTTTAGGTTTGCGTAAAATCGTCGTATGATCTTCGTTGAATATTTTTTAAGAGTTGGAAATCTATTGGATCCGCCTCTGCGTGAAATTAACACAAAATGCATAAATTGCACTTTTTTAATTTGTTGGATGATTGTTTTTATCTATATACTATTTTACATATATATTAACGGGATTTGTAAAGTTAAAAAAATAATGAGTTAAGTTAATTAAATAAAAATTGCACAACTGTCAAACGCGTCATCTGTTTTAGATGATTCTAACATCAAAATGTGCCAAATTTAGTGCAATTTAAAATATCGTATTTTTCTTTCTTCGCGAAATCAACGCAAAATACAAAAGTGCAAGTTATTAAAGTCCGGAATTAGAAAATCATGATTTTGTTTTCTGAAATTGCGTTTTCAGATTTCGACGATTCAAACGTCACAAAATGCATAAATCGCACTTTTTTCTTTTAGAGATTTTAAAATCGTATTTTGATTTTTTCAATTGCAAACGCGTCATCCGATTTTGACGATTATAATGTTAAAATGTGCCAAATTAAGTGTAATTTAAAATCTCGTAACATTTGTTTTTTTTCATGAAATCAGCGCAAAGTGCCAAAGCTGCAAGTTACCAGAGTCCTCAATTAGAAAGTCATCATTTTGTTTTTTGAAATTGCGTTCTTAGATTTCGATGATTCAAACGTCAAAAGATGAAAATCTTAGTGTAACTTTAAAACAACCTAATTGTTTCGTAGACTTTACACAAAATGCAAAAATCGCACTTTTCTTAAAGTTCGAAGATTGTGAAATGGCGATTTTCATTTTTGAAGTTGCTGAACACGTTATCCAATTTGGATGATTCTAACGCCAAAATGTGCAGAATTTAGTATAATTAGAAAAATGTCAGAAATTTTTTTGGAAAACTAACGCAAACAAAACGTCCATATTGCACATTATCTAAAATTGAAAACCGCGGTTTTGTTTTTCGCATGTACAGAACTGCCGAACATGTTTCAAACGTTAAATTTGGCAAATGTAATGTTATTTTAAAACGGATTACGAAATTTTCTAGTGAAATTAACACAAGGTGCAAAAGTCGCACTATTTAAACGTTCAAAGTTTTTGAAATCGTGATTTTGATTTTTGTAGTTGCACAACTGCCAAACGTGTTGTTCCATTTTGATGATTTCAACGTAAACACAGAATTTAGTACAATTTAAAAACGTGTCAAAAAAATGCTTTCGTGAAATTAACGCAAAATGACAAAATGTTTTCCAAGTCCAAATATTTAAAATTGTAATTTTGATTTTTTAAATTGCACAACTGCCAATCACGTTGTCTGATATTGATAATTCTGTCGTCAGAAAATGTGGCAAAAATAGTGCAATTTAAAATTTGGTTAATACATTTTTCGTGAAATTGTCGCAAAACGACAAAATTGCAAATTCCAAAGATTAAAAATTTCGATTTATTTTTTTTTAATTGCATAATTCCCTAGGGTGTTCTTTGATTTTGATTTAAAAAAAAAATTAATTATAAAACTTCAAAATTTTCTCGTGAAATTATTACAAAATGCAAAATTCTCACTTCTTTAAAGTTCGAAGATTCTAAATTCGCAATTTTGATTTTTGAAATCGCACAACTACACACATTAAAAATAGTCCAAACATATTAGCAATAGTCCGAAATTCTATAATCTGCAGAAAATAAAAATTTTCCAGAAAGAGTTAAACTTAAACATTGTCTAAATTTTATACAGAAAATTTTTAAAACGTTATTTTTACAAGAATTAAAGCAAGTAGAATCTAGATACTTTTAAATAAATAATCAAAATAGTCCACAGTCCAAAGTTTCCTCTCTGATGGCTAATGGTTTAATTACTAAAGCAAAAAATAGGAAAAGAAGCCCAAAGTCTGGTGGAAACAAAAGCACTTGACCGACTGATTTTTTCTGGAAATTTGAGATCAACCTAAACATTGCCAAAATCTAATGCAGCAAAATATTTAAACCTGATTTTTACAAAAATTGAAATAGGCATAAACCACACATTTTCTAGACGTATTCAAAATGGTCCAAAATTTCATAATCTGTAGAAAAAAAGCACTTGACTCACTGGTTTTTCTGGATATTTGAGATCAAATTAAACATTGCCAAAATATTATGCAGCAAAAGTTTAAACCTGATTTTTACAGTAGTAGTAAACAATGTTTTATTAGGGCTATCGACCTATCGGTCTTTCTGCCCTCGATTTTTACAATTATTGAAGTAAGCATAAATTACAAATTTTCTAGACATATTCAAAATAGTCCAAAATTCTATAATCTGTAGAAAAAAGAGCACTAGACAGACTGGTTTTTCTGCAAATTTGAGATCAACTTAAACATTGCCAAAATCTTATGCGAAAAAATTTTAAAACTTAAAACTTAAAAAAAAATATTGACCTGTGTAAAACTTTTATTATGTGCACATATAATAATAATAATAATAATAATAATAATAATTATTATTATTATTATTTTTTTTTATTTTTTTTATTTAAAAAGGAAGGATGATTGACGGAAATTTGGGT
This sequence comes from Ocypus olens, assembly GCA_910593695.2. NCBI lineage: Eukaryota > Metazoa > Arthropoda > Insecta > Coleoptera > Staphylinidae > Ocypus > Ocypus olens. The sequence continues at coordinate 12,864,566 of OU343055.1, read as the reverse complement.
TGGGGAATTATGAATGATATTCATATTAAATGAAAATAGACATCCACAAACACCCATGCCCTCGCCGGGATTCAAACCCAGGACCCTCTGCATTAGTTCTGGCGCGCTAACGCACGCGGCTAGTAGGCCGGTATTATTATTATTATTATTAAAACCTAATTTCCATTCCTATGGAATATAATATGTAGAAAATAAAATTACTTGACCAGCTAGTTTTTCCAGAAATTTGAGTTAAACTTAAACATTGTCTAAATTTTATACAGAAATAAACGTGATTTTCGCAAGAATTAAATCAACTAGAGACTAGATACTTTTATATAAATACTCAAAATAATCAAAAATTTTATAATCTGTAGAAAGCAAAAAGCACTCAACTAACTAGTTTTTCTGGAAATTTGAGTTCAACTTAAGCATCTTTTGAGTTTTTTGCAGAACAATTTTTGGAAGAGTTAAAGTACGGCAGAAACTTGAAACTTTTCTGCATAAAGACAAAATAGTCCAACATTTTACAATCTATAGAAAACAAAAGCATGTACCGGCTACTTTTTCTGGAAATTTGAGAGATCAACTTAAACATCGGCAAAATCTTATGCGGAAAAATTTTAAAACCTAATTTTCATTCCAAACATGAACTAGGAAAACAAAAATGCATTCAACGATTGGAAAAAATGTGTAATATTTTGTCGAGTCTGGCGTCATATTGTAGAAAATTTTGTGCAATTTTAGAAGTAGTTGATAAATTAAATTTTGCTTTGTCCATAATTAAATTAAAATTTCTTTCGGAGCTCCGACAATGCGATCGGCCCCATGTGACTTATTTGCATCTGGCCTACCGGGCCTGTCCGCCACTACATCTGCGTGTTGTATCTCAAAAACTTATACAGGAATTAAAATAAAACTTTGACCATGGGCTTTATTTGACAATACCAATTTTTTTTTTGTTAATTTCATAAACTCTTTCATTTTTGGGAAAAGGCTAAAAATAGAATTTTTTTCACTGCCTTGGTCTACAATTATGAACTGATGACATTAACATAAAACTTATATAAATACAACTTGACAACAAACAACAAAATGACAACTCCATTATTACAAGGAATAAGTTTTTTTGAAAAATCTATAAAAATATTATTTATTCATTACCTTGTACCTTAGTTACAAATACACAATAATGTAACAGTAAGACATAAATAATTTTTTTAACAAGGAATATAAAAAAATGCTCAAATATACAGAGTGTTCCATAAAAAAAATTGGTCTGTAACTTTGTTATGAGACACCCTGTATAAATTTCAATTAATTATTATATTGGCAAGTGTAAGGCTGCCAAGCTAGTAAGACAATAAAGATTATTATTATTATATTATTAATATGTTTGGGACGTACAGCTCAATATTCTGCACAACTTCTGTATAATTTTTTTTTTCGAAATTTTGGTAAATAAGTACGTGATTTACCTTTTCCAGAGCTCTAAAACATCCTGTATAAAATAATAAATAATTACTTGGTTGATAACCATATTATTACAAATTAACCTATATTAGTTCGATTTACAAACGCAATTTGCAACGGACATAATATAATCTGGGTGATCGGAAATTGCATGTTCTAGATGTTCCTGCCAGACTATTAAAGACATAAATTGTTACTAAATGCACAGACAAGAGTGAAATTAAAACAGAACATTAAACTGACGGGAAATGCGCTCTGCCGTGTGTTTTTGTTTTGAACTACTCGCATCTAATAATTATGCCATTAAAATCATAACTGGGTCGAGTTGAATTAAATGAAAATGAAACTTCATTAAGATGTGTAAATAGTGCGGTTGCTGTTATTTCAAATTAAAGTCTATCTTTGTAAGCTAAATATGTATTTTAAGTACTTTTAGTGATTTCTTATATTTATAATTGGTCTTTAGAAATTGGGACAGGGCTGTTATTAGGAAAAATGTTTGTTTTTTAATACTGCATGGAATGACATAAAAATATACAGGGGCTCCAATTTAAAATAATAAAAATAAATTGCTTTAAATTTTGAAATGTTTGACACTAAATTTTGGACACCCTGTATAATTCATATCAATCAAACTTAGTTAACGGGACTATCAGACCTTATTTAATAAGTACCTTGTATGATTTTATTAACACGTCACTATTTTTATTTTTTATTCATTTTTTAAAACAATAGTGAAAAACTGATTTTTTTTAGTTTTAATTTTTTTCTGCTGATATCCCTGAATCGATTCCAATAAAATTATAGGAGTATGTAGGCAAACATAAAAAGTACTCAAATAAATCATCATGACGTCACGCTTTTTTTGGACACCCTGTATAATCAAAAATATTTTCCTGAAATGCATCATAGGATACAAATATATTCTATAAAATATCGAAATCCTAACTTAATTAGTAACTGAGCTATAGAAGACGGGAGGTGAGATGCACGACCCTGTATATTATAAATTAAAATAATTATGTTTAAGTTATTTTCATGTTCAATTTAGTATTTCTATATGTGGTAAATATTTATATGCAACTGTTGTTGTTCGTCTATTAAGTAATTAAACGAATGATTCGTGAGGCATTATGGAATACTGTAAGACAATAAATCCTAATTATCTGGGTCGAATAATCATTAACGACCTAGCGAACAGTTTTCATTATGTTCTAATTAGAATGGAACGAATCACGGCGCACCGGGAATTTTCCACATAAATTGTTTTCAGACGATTTTCGAATTGTTAAATCTTAATTGCCGTGATTTTCATTCAAAATATCCATTTGGTTGTATGCCGTTTGGTTAATAATGAGTTTTCTAATTAAAATTGATTTAAAATGCTTAAAACTAGTTTAGGAAACGTATAAAATTTAAATAGTACATTAGTACATTATTATACCGAGTGTCCGGGATAAAGGGCGAACATAGGATTTTAACATGTAAAATTAAGTATGTGTAATTATTAGCTCCACTATTCATATTAGAGAAAAATCGCAAAGGAATATTTTTTAGAGAATTAAAAATTGTAGGGGCTGCGGTGGCGTAGTGAGTAGAGCTCCTGCTCACAGGCCTCGTGGTCGTGGGTTCGAATCCCATTCGTGCGGTCACTTTTTCGGAACGAAGAAGTGGCAGTACGGGTCCATGGATGTCTAGAGTATGTCCCATTCATTATTAAAATGAAATCTCAAAAACTTATTTATCGTTAGTGGCCGAATAGCTAGATGCTTACACCAATTCCAAATCATCCACACTTCCTCAATCCGAATTCCCGTCAACCATCCTTCCTTAAAAAAAAAAAAATAAATAAAAATTGTAAATGTATCATCCATTTAATTTACGTTTGTACCAGAATACACCTCAGAAATAATAAAAATAAGTTTAACAGTGTACCATTTAATAAAAACCCAGGAACAACGAATGGCTGCGCTATAAAGCAGATTTTGATGATCAAAAGTAAATTATTTATAGAAACTGCCCTGGGAATTCTAAAGTGGCTTCAAATTTTGACAGTTAAATATTTGTAATTGCAGAAGAAAAATCAGAAATTGGTCTGAGAATTCTACATTTATTTTGACGTATATTTGAAATTTTTTTGAATTTCTTAAAGAAAATTTTTTGATCTTTGTAGTAACAAAAATGGCTGTGTTATTAATTTTTTTTTCAGAACCTCTCTCTGAATTTCATAATTTTGAATAAATTTCGACAGATTTCTCTTTAATGATATATTCTAATAACCAATGAAAGAAAATTTGTTGCCCTAGAAGGCAAGTTTCAATGACTAAAATTATTCTTTTCCTGTAATGGCTATGGGAATTCCACATTTATTTCCACAGATGCTTGAACTTTTATTATTAGATTATTCCTAAATAATATATCTTAATAATTTATCAACGAAAATTTTCCGAACTTCGCAGTAGCAAAAAATAGTTGCCCTGGAAGGGAACTTTTGATTACTAAAATGATTCCCGTACAGAAATAGCTCTGTTAATTCCACATTTATTTCGACAAAAGCTTAAAATTTTGACAGATTATTTCGAAACAATATGCCTTAATAACTTATTAATGAAAATTGTCCGAAGTTTGCAGTAACTTTTGATTACTAAAATAATAGCCTTCCAGAAATAGCTCTGGGAATTCCACATTTATTTCGACAGAAGCTTGAACTTCTGACAGATTATTCCTAAATAATATGTCTTCATAACTTATCAAAACTTTCATACAGAAATTTCGAATAAAGAACCGTCAAAAATGACAATTTAGAATTGTCAAAAATTCTGCATTTTTGCCACCGCAAACGGCACATCAAGAAATTTGCAGTTGTCAAAAATCATGGATTTTTACCATCAAAAACGGCATTTTTGTTATTAAAAAAAAGAAAACGACAATTTCGAATTATCAAAAATTCTGCATTTCTGCCACGATACAAGACACGATTCAACGGTAAATAAAGAAATTAGTAGCTGCCAAAAATTGTGGATTTTTACAATCAAAAACGGCATTTTTTGATATTAAAAAAGAAAATTTCCATTTTTGTATTGTTAAAAATTCTCCATTTTTGCCACAACAAACGGTACGATTTAATGGTAAATAGAGAAATTTGCAGCTGCCAAAAATTATGTTTTTTACTATCAAGACGGCAAAAAATTTCTAATATACGTCAAAATAAATGTAGAATTCTCAGACCAATTTCTGATTTTTCTTTTGCAATTACAAATATTTAACTGTCAAAATTTAAAGCCACTATAGAATTACGTCAACTTTTTTCAGATTCATCGAACATAACGTGGAACGCACTTTTTGTTATAATTTTTAATTTTGATGTGATTGTTAAAGTATACATTTACCTGTAGTTTCAAGCTCAGCAAGAATTCTTAATAAATTCTTAAATCACTTTTCCGCCAGTTACTTTGGTCTAGGATAATTATTTTTATTAGATTTACAAATCATTGTTTTATCAAACTAAATAGAGTTTTTGAAAATCCACCGATTATTTCGAAAGTTGTAAATTTTTGAAAATTGTAGATCTCGAATTGTGTAATACTCGAGTTAAAAATATTAAAAAAATATATAAAACGTGTCTACTAAATTCTAAAAAAATTAAATCATATTTGCAAATCATCGTTTTATCAAATTAGGTGCAGTTTTTGAAAATTTACCATTTATTTCGCGAGTTGTGAATTTTTAAAAATTTGAGTTTTACAATTGTGTAATGCTCGAGTGAAAAATTAGAAAAATATATAAAACGTGTCGAGTAAATTCTACAAAAATTAAATTAGATTAACAAATCATGGTTTTATCAGATGGAATCGAGTTTTTGAAAATCCACCGATTTTTTCGCGAGTTGTGAATCTTTGAAAATTTTAGTTCTCAAATTGTGTAATACTCGAGTTAAAAATTAAAAAAAATTAATAAAACGTGTCTACTAAATTCTACAAAAATTAAATCGTATTTGCAAATCATCGTTTTATCAAATTAGGTGCAGTTTTTGAAAATCCACCAATTATTTCACGAGTTGTGAATTTTTAAAAATTTTAGTTTTACAAATGTGTAATGCTCGAGTGAAAAATTAAAAAAATATATAAAACGTGTCGACTAAATTTTACAAAAATTAAATTAGATTTACAAATCATGGCTTAATCAGATAAAATGGAGTTTTTGAAAATCCTCTGATTATTTCGCGAGTTGTGAATTTTTAAAAATTTTAGATCTCGAATTGTGTAATACTCCAGCAAAAAAATAAAAAAAATATATAAATCGTGTCAACTAAATTCTACAAAAATTAAATTTAATTTACAAATTATGGCTTTATCAGATGGAATGGAGTTTTTGAAAATCCACCGATTATTTCGAAAGTTGTGAATTTTTGAAAATTTTAGATCTCGAATTGTGTAATACTCGAGTTAAAAATTTAAAAAAATATATAAAACGTGTCTACTAAATTCTACAAAAATTAAATCGTATTTGCAAATCATCGTTTTATCAAATTAGGTGCAGTTTTTGGAAATCCACCAATTATTTCACGAGTTGTGAATTTTTAAAAATTTTAGTTTTACAAATGTGTAATGCTCGAGTGAAAAATTAAAAAAATATATAAAACGTGTCGACTAAATTCTACAAAAATTAAATTAGATTTACAAATCATGGCTTTATCAAATGAAATAGAGTTTTTGAAAATCCACTCATTATTTCGTGAGTTGTGAATTTTTGAAAATTTTAGTTCTCGAATTGAGTAATACTTCAGCAAACAAATTAAAAAAATATATAAAGCGTATCGACTAAATTCTACAAAAATTAAATTAGATTTACAAATCTTGGCTTTATCAGATGGAATGGAGTTTTTGAAAATCCACGGATTATTTCGCGAGTTGTGAATTTTTGAAAATGTTAGTTCTACACTTGTGTAATGCTCGAGTTAAAAATTAAAAAATATATAAAACGTGTCGACTAAATTCTACAAAAATTAAATTATATTTGCAAATCATCGTTTTATCAAATTAGGTGCAGTTTTTCAAAATCCACCAATTATTTCGCAAGTTGTGAATTTTTAAAAATTAGAGTTTTACAATTGTGTAATGCTCGAGTGAAAAATTAAAAAAATATATAAAACGTGTCGACTAAATTCTACAAAAATTAAATTAGATTTACAAATCATGGTTTTTTCAGATGAAATGGAGTTTTTGAAAATCCAAGGATTATTTCGCGAGTTGTGAATTTTTAAAAATTTTAGTTTTATAATTGTGTAATGCTCGAGTGAAAAATTAAAAAAAATATATAAAACGTGTCGACTAAATTCTACAGAAATTAAATTAGATTTACAAATCATGGCTTTATCAGATGGAATGGAGTTTTTGAAAATCCACCGATTATTTCGCGAGTTGTGAATTTTTGAAAATTTTAGTTCGTGAATTGTGTAATACTCCAGCAAAAAAATAAAAAAAATATATAAAGCGTGTCGATTAAATTCTACAAAAATTAAATTAGATTTACAAATCATAGTTTTATCAGATGGAATGGAGTTTTTGAAAATCCACCGATTATTCGCGAGTTGTGAATTTTTGAAAATTTTAGTTCTCGAATTGTGTAATACTCCAGCAAAAAAATAAAAAAAATATATAAAGCGTGTCGACTAAATTCTACAAAAATCAAATTAGATTTACAAATCATAGTTTTATCAGATGGAATGGAGTTTTTGAAAATCCACCGATTATTTCGCGAGTTGTGAATTTTTGAAAATTTAATTTAAAAAAAATAAAAGAAAATATGAAACGTATCGACTAAATTCTACAAAAAATAAATTAGATTTGTAAATCATCGTTTTATCAAAATAAGTGCAGTTTTTTGAAAATCCACAGATTATTTCACGACTTGTGAATTTTTTAAAATTTCAGTTTTCAAATTGTGAAATACTCGAGTGAAAAATTAAAAAAATATATATGGAAAACGTGTTGACGAAATTCTACAAAAATTAAATTGATCGTTTTATCAAATTAAGCAGTAGTTTCAAGCTCGGCAAGAACTTTTCTTTAATTCTTAAAACTGACCTCCAATCGAAAAAACGAAAATATTAACTTAATAGAATCGATTGCACTATTGAAATTGATTTATAACCATTCTCTTAATGTACTGTATAGCAAATGGTGTGCACTTACCGGATTCCGGAAAGCTCAACAATCATGCCTTGACCTTTCAAGAGCAGAGGTGCCAGAGATCAAGCGAATCACTTTCTTTAGCATCTTTGGCCGACTTTCAGCAATCCACGCCTGTTTTGAGTATGCATTTATGTTATTCTAGTATTTCTTGTGGATTTTTTTTTACATTTTCTTTATTTTCTATATTTCAATTACATTATTTACCTAAACAAAAGAGAGATATGCGACAGAAGGATTGTCTGATAGACCTATTTGTTGAGGCTTCACTTCTCCAGTCCTCTCAAAACAGTTAATCTGTGAGCACGTAAATTACTTTTTACTTACTTACCCTTTCCCCAAATATTTTCATCTTAGTCATCGACCTAACAAGAATCAATCATCGGGATGAAATTGATTCACAGTTGTAAAAATATTGTCCCTGTTTTGACAGTTAGTTATAAGGCTAGTCGGCTCATTATTATCTTTTGTGACATCCCTAAGAATCATGTAGGAGCTGTTTACTAAGAAAAAGGAAGGATGGTTAATAAGTATTCAGGTTGAAGAAGTGTGGATGATATTTATTTTCTTTTATTTTATTTACGGAATATCCTTTACAATAGATAACATTTACAAATAGAAAACATGTTACATAACAAAATAATAGAACATTGCAATTTTTGTAATCTTTGTGTGGTGATTACTTTAGACCCTTATATAATAAAAAAAGAACAAAACAACAAAATAAAAATAATTGAACAGATTAAAAGGATTGCAAAATTAAATCAAAAAATTAATATCATGTGGATCATCGTTGAATACGAACGGAGATCGAACAATCCTCTCGCATTTATCTCTACCTTTGTCAATCGCAAATAAATGCCAATATCAACATCCTTTTCGCACTTTAAGTCAATAAGCTATTACCTGTTTTCTCAAACTCACACGGTTTAGATGCTTACTGGTGTAATTAGGGCTAGGTTTAAGGGTGATGGAGTTGACAAATACATTAATAGCAAAAGTATTACAATTCGCCTTGTAGACATAAATGAACTTAGATTTCTTCTAAAACTCAATAACCATTTATTTCTAAACAGACGCAGTTATACTCTAATTTTAACTTGACTGCTGCAAGCAATTATTTATTTAGAACCAACCCAATTCGCACGTACAATTGTATAATTAACGGACTTAATTAAATATTAAGAATAAAAAATAAAACAAGAGCGACAGTGGTATTGTAGGACGTTGCCAGAAAATTTCTCTATTCGCAAATGATCTCACGGGGGCATTAAGCACCTCACTACGCCAATGAGATAATCTGCACTCTGGACCTACTTTATTCAGAATATGTGTTATATCCGTAATGAATGCAATCTCTAAAACTGTTATTTCCCAACTGGGACCAGCCGACTTATAATGCTCGTGAAAGTGCAGTTACGAAAAAAAGAGATTACGAAGACTGTCTACTATTCAATTATTTCTTAATTTATTATTACTTTAACATCATCATTAAATAAGTGAACCAATGGGATGATTTTTAACTTTTCTTTTTTCGGCTCGTATGCAAATAACCAGATCTAACCAGAATAAGAAAGAGACCTATGCAATCCTACTCTACTTAAGACACCCTGTATAAAACTGTTGTATTGTAGCAGAAGGTCTTAATCGTTTGAGACAATTTGAACACATTTTAAAATTGAAGGTTAACAGTAACAGCTGAAATCAATCAAATCTTCTTCTAATTTGTATAGCATTCTCGACTCGAGTTTAATCATTTTTTACAGTTTTTTCCAATTAAATATGTGTATGTAATAAAACTGTATTTTATCAACGACTTATCTTAATGGAATTAGGATGCATTATTGAACCCGTTTTTATGCATTAATTGTAAACACAGTGACCGGTGCTAATTATTCATCCGGATTGCAATTACATGTAATACACTTACCCATATGAGCCACTGAGCATAACGAAAATGCATCATATACTTAAGCCGATGTACGTTTCCTCGGTGCAATTAAAAAAAGGAACGAATGCAATATTGAAACAGAGCCGATGTGCGTGTTTGTTTTAAATTAGCCCGAGTAGATTCGCTCTGAAACCTATAAGACCAAATAAATTGGATGCACAAGTGCAACAAGCCATAGTGTTACGCCAGTTTTTGCCAGAAATGCACACCATGCGGACTTTTTTCGTGCTCGTCTCCGCCCTGTGCGTCGTCCTCGTTAGTTGCGACCATTTGAACGTCATTAAAAAACTGCAGGATCACTGCGACGCCAAGGCGAATGTTATGCGGTGCTACAAGATCAAAGCCCTCAGGTTCCTGGAGAGGGTCAGCAAGGCGAAACGGTTGGAGCTGTTCGAAGGACTGGAACTTGTACAGGAAACCAACAGGACTGCCCGGCGGGCGAAGAAGAGTCCGAAGGATAAGGAATTAGAGGAGATGGCTGAGGATAAGTTTGATGATATGATGTATCGGATTGCGTGTAAGTTTTTTCTAAAACGTGCAGGTTATTTTTATGAAGGTACAAATTTGAATGCTTGAATTAGTCGTACACAGATTTCAGTTGTTTATTAATGTAACAAACGCAAGTACAAATTATGCTGATGATAATTTGTGGTAACCAACAATCAGTAGAAAATATGTAATTATTAATACCGCAAATAAAAAGCAAAAATTGCACATTTGCTTTTTTAAAGTCAAGTTTATAATAATAATAACAACCACAATTTCACTTCTTAGAAATAGAGCATTGAAAAAAAATTTAATCGCATTGATCATTTCAATATCAACTAAAGAATTACATTTGTTAGTAGTCTATTTTAAGTTTGCAATCTTTGATATACAATACAATCGATTCGAAATTAGAAATTGTAAATATCAGATATTCCCAATCGTTTTATTATTTAGTACCGGTATGTAGTAGACAAAATAATGGCTTACCAGTAGGTAAATATATTTGGAAAAAGAGCAGAAAAAAAATCATAAAATCTCAAGTGATGACCTTATTTTCCGTCGTTTGTTTCTCTTAAAAAAAATTTCATTATTATTTCATTCACTTATTGCATACCGGTAGTTCGACATTTGAGTACCGGTATCGGTAAGCGAACCACAGAATCAGATTGTAGTACAATTCAAGAGAAACAATAAATACATATTCTTTAAAACTCCTCAATGAGGAGGAGGATTTAACCTTTTAAATGAATTCCGAGTATTTAACGTAGTTTTAATGATTACAATACTTTCCGGTATTTTATCCCGTAAAGTAAAAATGGTAATGCGGCCATCATGTTACTTTCTCCGCTTTTGATGGTATTTTTTTTATATTTATACTTAAGGTTATCAATTTAAATGTTTGCGGGATCGGATGATTGCAATTCGAATGAGAATCTGAGCTTCTCGCGCTGAAATAGTTGCAGAAAAAAAGATGGGATAGTAAAATGCATATCAAATGATTTAACTTTGACAGATGTCACTTTCTACCAAACCGAGATATGGCGTTATTTTTCATGGAAACAAAATATGCTTCTTATTTTTTACATTCTTTACAATTTCAGGCAAAATCTGAACTTCTCACGTAGTAAATGCCCAAGAAATAAAGATGCGATACTAAAACACGTATTAAATATTGCGATTTTGACAGCTGTAACTTTTATCTAATCTAGAAATAAGGTTTGTTCTACGTGGAAACAAAACTACATTATTTGCAATTTTAAAGTGAATTTGAGCTTCTCAAGTGGAAAATGTGCAAAAAAAGAAAGATGCGTTGCTAAAATGCTTGTAAATTAATCTAATTTTCACATTCGATCTAAACTAGAAATAACGATTTTTACATGAGAACAAAATTAGCTTTTTAAAAGAAATCTAAACTTCTTACATAGAAAATATTCAAATTGAATAAGTGCGGTACTAAAATATGTATCACATTTTATCCAAACTGGAAATAACAATTTTTACATGACAACAAAATTAGCTTCTCATTTTTAAGCAACTTTAAAGGAAATCTGAGCTACTCATATAGAAATGTCTAAATAGAAAAGGCACATAGAAATGTCCAAATAGAAAAGGCAAGGTACTCAAATAGGTGTCTCATTTTATCTAACCCAGAAATATCGATTTTTACATGAAAACAAAATCAAATTCTCAGTTTTAAACAATTTCAAAAGAAATCTGAGCTTCTCACATTTAAATTGTTCAAATAGAAAAGGCGAGGTACTTAAATACATGTCACACTTTATCTAACCTAGAATTAATGATTTTTACATGAAAACATAGCTTCTCATTTTTAAGCAATTTTAAAGGACATCTAAGCTTCTCACATACAAAATGTCTAAATAGAAAAGGTACGGTACTACAATAAGTGACACATTTTATCTGATATAGAAATATCGATTTTTGCATCAAAACAAAATTAAATTATCATTTTTAAGCAATTTAAAAGAAAATCTGAGCTTCTCATATAGAAAATGTTCATATAGAAAAAGTGCGGTACTGAAATATGTTTCACATTTTATCTAAACTAGAAATAATTATTTTACATGAAAACAAAATAAGCTTCTCATTTTTAAGCAATTTTAAAAGAAAACTGAGCTACTCACATAGAAAATGTCCAAATAGAAAAGGCACGGTACTAAAATAAGTGTCTCATTTTATCTAACCTAGAAATGTCGATTTTTACATGAAAAAAAATCAAATTCTCATTTTGAAGCAATTTTAAAGGAAATCTGAGCTTCTCACATTTAAATTGTTTAAATAGAAAAGGCGAGGTACTTAAATACATGTCACACTTTATCTTACTTAGAATTAATGATTTTTACATGAAAACAAAATTAGCTTCTCATTTTTAAGCAATTTTAAAGGAAATCTAAGCTTCTCGCATACAAAATGTCCAAATAGAAAAGGTACGGTACTACAATAAGTGACATTTGATCTAATCTAGAAATATAGATTTTTACATCAAAACAAAATTAAATTCTCATTTTTAAGCGATTTAAAAGAAAATCTGAGCTTCTCACATAAAAAATGTTCATATAGAAAAAGTGCGGTACTAAAATATGTGTTACATTTTATCTAATCTAGAAATAACGATTTTACATGAAAAAAAATAAGCTTCTCATTTTTAAGCAATTTAAAAAAAAAACTGAGCTTTTGACTTGGAAAACCTTCAAATAGAAAAATTGTGTTTTGATGCAGAAAAAACGTTGCTTCTAGGTTAGATAAAAATTTACAACTGCCAAAATTGTATAATTGGACACACATTTTAGTTCGTAGTAAAATACAAAATTTTCTTCTTAGTCTTCCTACATTTTTTGCAATTTCGAGACGAATCTGAGCTTCTTACGCCAAAAAGGTTGGGGAAGAACAGATGCGGTAAAAACTACTTACCAAATAATCTAATTTTGACAGCTGTCACTTTGTACCTAACGAAAAGTTAACGTTTTTTTGCATAAAAATAAAATTTGCGTTTTATCTTTACATTAGTTGCAATTTCGAGGCGAATCTGAGCTTCTTACGAGGAAAATTTTGGAAAATTACAGATGCGGTATAAAAATATCTGTCAAATCATGTATTTTTGGCAGCTGTCACCTTGCATCTAACGTTGAAATAACGTGCTTTTGCACGAAAATAAAATTTGCTTTTTGTCTTTACATTCTTTACAATTTCAAGGCGAATCTGAGCTTCTTACGAGGAAAATTTTGGAAAAGAACAGATGCGGTGTAAAAATATCTGTCAAATAATGTATTTTTGGCAGCTGTCACCTTGCATCTAACGTAGTAATAACGCGTTTTTGCATGAAAATAAAATTTGCTTTTTATCTTTACATTGTTTGCAATTTCAAGGCGAATCTGAGCTTCTTATGAAGAAAATTTTGGAAAAGAATAGATGCGGTGTAAAATATCTGTCAAATAATGTAATTTTGACAGCTGTCACTTTGTACCTAACGAAAAAATAACGTTTTTTGCATAAAAATCAAATTTCCTTTTTATCTTTACATTCTTTGCAATTTCAAGACGAATCTGAGCTTCTTACGAGGAAAATTTTCGAAAAGAACAGATGCGGTGTAAAAATATCTGTCAAATAATGTATTTTTGGCAGCTGTCATCTTGCATCTAACGTAGAAATAACGTGCTTTTGCATGAAAATAAAATTTGTTTTTTATCTTTACATTATTTGCAATTTCAAGGCGAATCTGAGCTTCCTACGAGGAAAGTTTTGGAAAAGAACAGATACGGTGTATAAATATCTGTCAAATAATGTATTTTTGGCAGCTGCTACCTTGCATCTAACGTAGGAATAACGCGTTTTTGCATGAAAATAAAATTTACTTTCTGTCTTTACATTATTTGCAATTTCAAGGCGAATCTGAGATTCTTACGAGCAAATTTTAGGAAAAGAACAGACGCGGTGTACAAATATCTGTCAAATAATGTATTTTTGGCAGCTGTCACCTTGCATCTAACGTATAAATAACGCGTTTTTGTGTAAAAATAAAATTTGCTTTTTATCTTTACATTATTTGCAATTTCAAGGCGAATCTGAGCTTCTTACGAGGCAAATTTTCGAAAAGAACAGATGCGGTGTACAAATATCTATCAAATAATGTAATTTTGGCAGCAGTCACCTTGCATCTAACGTAGAAATAACGAATTTTTGCATAAAAATTAAATTTGCTTTTTATCTTTACATTTTTTGCAATTTCAAAGGCGAATCTGAGCTTCTTACGAGAAAATTTTGGAAAAGAACAGATGCGGTGTAAAAATATCTGTCAAATAATGTATTTTTGGGAGCTGTCACCTTGCATCTAACGTAGAAATAACGCGTTTTTGTATAAAAATAAAATTTGCTTTTTATCTTTACATTATTTGCAATTTTGAGGCGAATCTGAGCTTCTCATGATGAAAATTTTGGAAAAAAACATATGCGGTGTAAAAATATCTGTCAAATAATGTAATTTTGGTAGCTGTTACCTTGCATCTAACGTAGAAAGAACGGGTTTTTGCATGATAATAAAATTTGCTTTTTGTCTTTACATTATTTGCAATTTCAAGACGAATCTGAGTTTTTTATGAGGAAATTTTTGGAAAAGAACAGATGCGATGTAAACATATCTGCCAAATAAGGTATTTTTGGCAGCTGCCACCTTGCATGTTACGTAGAAATAACGCGTTTTTGCATAAAAATAAAATTTGTTTTTTATCTTTACATTCTTTGCAATTTCAAGGCGAATCTGAGCTTCTTACGAGGAAAATTTTGGAAAAGAACAGATGCGGTGTAAAAATATTTGTCAAATCATGTATTTTTGGCAGCTGTCACCTTGCATCTAACGTAGAAATAACGGGTTTTTGCATGAAAATAAAATTTACTTTCTGTCTTTACATTATTTGCAATTTCAAGGCGAATCTGAGATTCTTACGAGCAAATTTTAGGAAAAGAACAGACGCGGTGTACAAATATCTGTCAAATAATGTATTTTTGGCAGCTGTCACCTTGCATCTAACGTATAAATAACGCGTTTTTGTGTAAAAATAAAATTTGCTTTTTATCTTTACATTATTTGCAATTTCAAGGCGAATCTGAGCTTCTTACGAGGCAAATTTTCGAAAAGAACAGATGCGGTGTACAAATATCTATCAAATAATGTAATTTTGGCAGCAGTCACCTTGCATCTAACGTAGAAATAACGAATTTTTGCATAAAAATTAAATTTGCTTTTTATCTTTACATTTTTTGCAATTTCAAAGGCGAATCTGAGCTTCTTACGAGAAAATTTTGGAAAAGAACAGATGCGGTGTAAAAATATCTGTCAAATAATGTAATTTTGGCAGCTGTCACCTTGCATCTAACGAAAAGATAACGTTTTTTTGCATAACAATAAAATTTGCTTTTTATCTTTACATTCTTTGCAATTTCAAAGGCGAATCTGAGCTTCTTACGAGAAAATTTTGGAAAAGAACAGATGCGGTGTAAAAATATCTGTCAAATAATGTATTTTTGGGAGCTGTCACCTTGCATCTAACGTAGAAATAACGCGTTTTTGTATAAAAATAAAATTTGCTTTTTATCTTTACATTATTTGCAATTTTGAGGCGAATCTGAGCTTCTTACGAGGAAAATTTTGGAAAAGAACAGATGCGGTGTAAAAATATCTGTCAAATAATGTAATTTTGGCAGCTGTCACTTTGTATCTAACAAAAAGATAACGTTTTTTTGCATAAAAATAAAGTTTGCTTTTTATCTTTACATTATTTGCAATTTCAAGGCAAATCTGAGCTTCTTACGAGGAAATTTTTGGAAAAGAACAGATGCAGTGTACAAATATCTGTCAAATAATGTATTTTTGGCAGCAGCCACCTTGCATCTAACGTAGAAATAACGTGTTTTTGCATAAAAATTAAATTTGCTTTTTATCTTTACATTCTTTGCAATTTCAAGGCAAATCTGAGCTTCTTACGAGGAATTTTTTGGAAAAGAACAGATGCGGTGTAGAAATATCTGTCAAATAATGTCATTTTGGCAGCTGTCACCTTGCATCTAACGTAGAAATAACGTGTTGTTGCATAAAAATAAAATTTGCGTTCTATCTTTACATTGTTTGCAATTTCAAGGCGATGGGGAGGAGTAGATGCCATGCGAAAATACCTGTCAGGTAATCATTTTTTGGAAGCTGTCATTTTGTATTTAACGTAGAAATAACGTTTTTTTACATAAAAATCATATTTCCTTTTTATCTTTACATTCTTTGCAATTTCAAGGCCACTGAGCCCTATGGGGGAAATGTGCAAAAAAAAAGATTTCGCACGATAATAATGTAATTTTGACACCTAGTGATTTATATTTAGTACAGAAATAACGTTATTTATCACATTAAAAAATAAAATCTTTTACAATTTGAAGGGAAGCTTAAAAAATGTATTTTTCAAAAATTGTCTGATCAGTTTTTCTGCCGATTTTTCCTTTTTTTTACTTAGGCTGAGTCATTCAGTCACACACGGCTGTAATTTTGTATTATATATTTTTGTATGAATAATGGAATAAATAAAGAAATGAATAATATCAGACATACAGGGTGTTTCAGAGCTCTGGGAACGGTCAGTCACGTGCGTATTTTTCAAAATTTCGAAAAATATTTTATACAAAAGTTGTGTATAATAGTAAGCTGCACGCCCTAAATATATTTAAATTTTTACAGGGTGTCTCATGACAAAGTTACAGACCAAACTTATGTTTTTTTTAAATGGAACCCTGTATTTTTTTGTAATTTTTGAATAACATGGAGCAAATAAAAGTGAGTTACTTTAATACTCCCTATACCTATTGTTTGCCCCAGTGGGTGAAATTTTATTTTTGCCCCAGTGATTGACTTTGAACGATTGAAATCATTTCAATTATTTGCTTGAAGGTTCAACCATGATTTCATCCAAAAAAATTATACTGGGTGATAAAAAAATTCTGTAGAAAAACCCAACACGTGATTGACCGTTCCCAGAGCTCTGAAACACCCTGTATATGAAAACCACGGACCCGAGCGAATACTTCTCGATCGCCGAAAAATCTTCCGCCCGGGATGGGAATCGAACCCACACGGTCGCGGTGATTTTTCCTTCATGCAAGTTAAATCAGAACAATAAAACGAAAAAATAATAACGTTTTTCGAGTTTATCGACATGTTATAGATAAATGTCTATCACTATCTATGTTATTGATTAAATTATTTCTGGTGAACCACCCCACCTATTTATACATTTCTGTCCTGTCCCCTCGGGGCGCAAGTGCCTCCTAAAAACTGCGGCCTTTTCAACTGGTCTCAGTAGCGTCCAGTGTCAATATTGATCAGTTTTCTAGATAGCTGCATTATGTCCGTTGTCACAGAATGAGATATTGTCTTTATCTATCTATTAGATTATATGTGGCCAAACTTTTTGGCTGCCGGGCCAAATTTTGAAATAAGATTTTTCTAACATTTTTTTCTTAATCAAAACTGAGAATAAAAAAAAACAATATTGTTTGGCAGAACTAAGTGCAGACCAGCGGCGACTCGTGGATGTTCGGCGGTGAGGCAACGGAAGAAAATTTGACCGAAAAAGCAACGGAATATTTGCTTCTTCTATAAGAGTAAGTAGTGAAGCACGAGCGGCATTTTGTCTTTGGCTTCCCTATGGAAATCCACGAGCCGCCGCTGGTGCAGACAGCTTCCTAAATGAGCATCAAAAATTCGTGATTTGATATGCTTTATCCGAATAAAAAGCAGTTCATATGCTTAAGCACTTTAGTATTGGGATTTAATATTTGAGGTTTAAGGTTTAACTTGTACGAATTACTTTAGAGTATGTCTTATTAAATAACTCATGAGTGACTCGATTCAAAATGTCAACTCGGGAATAAGTCGAGAGTCAAGTGACTCCTGTGTACATTTATTGACTCATTTTGAGTCATGAAATTTAAGAAGCACTTTTCCGAAGTGACCCTTTTTTGTTATTCACTTTCTTCCAGACATCGGCTCTTTTCAGTCCACTCTTCGCGATGAGTCGCCTCACAAAACAAAAAAGAGTCATTTTGCCCATCTCTATCAAACCGGTTGGATGGTCATACTTCACTGCACTGAATAGAATACTTTATAAGTTTCCGGAATATAACCTCTTTCATCATAAATAATATTTATTTATACTCATTTTATAGCAATTAACAAATCCTAAAATTATTTATGTATTAAAGTACGAAATATACGTATTTCTACTGAATGTATTCATTTTCTTATCATCCAGTGCAGATCCAGAACACGTTCTGCTTCTTGCAATTACTTACGTGCTACACAGTTCGTGAAAATATTAACATTCCAAACGTTATTCTAATTAGTCAGCGGATTTAACATCGGAGTGAATTTGGTTAATTAATATAAATGTTAATGGCATTAAAACTGAATCACTGATCCAAAAATGTTTACGTTTTGTAAAGAAATAATTATCGATGCGTAATATTGACATATTAAATGTATACATTTATTACTTGTCTTTAAGACATTAATACTTATTAAATGCTTATAATTGGTAATTAAGAAATTCTGTAATGTAGTATATTTAATTAATTGAATCGTTATAGGTGACAAGTTATCTTAAATGGCAATTTAATTATAGTTATGTACATAAATTGCATTTACTTATTCATATTAATAAGTCAATGATTATAAAATACAGCATGTTAAAAGTTGATGCAAAATTTATTTAAGATTACTTAATTTTACGTATGAATATTGATGGGGAACAGTGGCGTTTTTTTAATATTTCTGCGAAGGGGTTCAATCCATGTTATTTTGTGGAAAATCAAGATTTGTCATAAGGGTTTTTTTTTTCTTTTTATCTACGAGGAGTACGCGGAAAACTTTTGGTGCATGAATTTTCAAACACCCTGTATAAATGCGTTCAGGTTGATAGTATATTATACTATATCTTATAAAAGTGCTCCATTGTTCAACGAGAGAAACATTTTAAATACGTATGCTAGCGTGTTTAAAAATAAACGCAATAAAATACAATTTTTAACCATCAATATTTATATGCACGCATGATACATGTAATAGTATATTCTGTAACAAGGTTAGAATAGAAATTCAATGCGAGTGGAACCACCAGCATCAGAATTTCTATTCTAACCGAGTAGCAGACTATACTTTCTCTACAACCACGAATTATTTTTATGGTTATGTTTTTAGTATTTGACATCCACGGCTTTATTCAAAACTGTGTGAAACTATTCATTGTGTAACAAGTATGAGAAAGTGTACGTTCTATGATGAAAATTGATTTCAGAATACTTGAATTCTGGTCGTGGAGAATATTATATTCTGTAACAAGGTTAGAATGGGAATTTTATGTGAGTGGAACTACGAGCATCAAAATATCCATTCTTACCGAGTAGCAGACTGTACTTTCTACACGACCAGACAAATTAAACAAATAAAATAATGGACACAAATAACTAACGTTTTATTATTACATGTTTGTGGTTATGTTTATAGTATTCTAATGAAAAATCACATCTATTTAATGAAAAATCACATTAAAATTAAAAATCACATTGTGATATCCAAAGCTATTTTTTTTGGGAACGGTGTGAGAATATTCATTCCCTAACTTGTTATGGCATGAATTACAACCAAAACGCATAAGCGTATAGTGTGTTGTTCCTTATCAAGAGTGAGAAAGTGCACGTTCCATCATTAATAGTATTATAAACGAGTGAGAAAGTTGGCCATTGCCACGAGGGTGAAGTTTGCCATTACCGAGTGGCAATGGCCAACTTGTTCACGAGTTTAATACTATACCTTTTCGCATCATATTAAATAATTAGATTTTTATGTTTGTATTAAATTATAACGAATAATTTTTCTATTTGGAAATTGCGGCAGTTCGCTGACAAAAAACGAATCGTAACCATAGTAACAACTAAACTGTTGGACAATGAAACCGCTATCATTTGATTGGACGTCACCTGTGGATAAAATGATTCGGCCGAATAATGGGCAACTTTCTCAATCAAAAACGTTTACATTATTTAATAAGATGCGAAAAAATTGATTTCAGAATACTTAAATTCCACAGTGGTCATGGAAAAACTTTATTTAATGTATAATTTTTAATTTAATTTATCTTTTATCCTTCTCTAGAACCCATAATTCAAAAACTTATAATTTAAACTGTGCTCGGTTGTCTCCGGAATGATATTTGATTAATAATTATGTCAAAATATTTTAGACGATTTTCTGGAATCTCACTCAATAACGATGCACATTCCAAAATTGGTCGAGGAAGCAAGAAGAAGAAGAAAGAAGAATCGATTTACTGGTCCTTTCTTGGCAGCACTGGCAATTAAAGGTCTCATAATGTCAATGGCATATAAGAGTATAGCTGTCATGTCTGGTACAGCATTATTAATAGGTATGTATGCGACCATGCGACCATTACTACGTAGTAATCCATAATTAAACATAATGGAAAATTCACGTTGTTTTGACCGCGACTAATTGTTGTAAGAAATACTTTAGAACGCTAGAAGATCATTAAACAAATCTAAACAAATTTTCAAATGAATTACAAATTGAATACATTGAACATTACTGAATATTTTAGCGTGTTTGGGGATATTGACTGAATGATTAAGCCAGCTTAAAGAGTGGCGAAAAACTAGGTTTATTTTAAAAATGATTAAAAACAAATCATGAGCTAAGCAAACACTTTTAATTCCTTGAAGTTAGAACCCAAACTTTTGTAGTAGCGTACCAAGTTAGCGCTTTCCGTTTTGAAAGTGGTATTGCTTTGCAAATCTACTATGTGCATTTGCAAATTGCTTAGATTAGATTAGATTAGACGGGGTCGATTGGCTGTGGTGAGCCTTACAGCACTGCGACCTGTTTAGATCTTTTGTACTAGTACCCTACTGCTATTTGATTCCCAGAAATTCAACTTCCCTGACAAGGTCAATTAACTTTCTGGGAGGTAATGCCCTGATCCGTTCTGGCGTTACCGCCATACCTCCGGTTAGGGCCTGCCTAGTGGTAGCTAGAGCTACACACTCGCATAATATGTGTTCGGCCGTTTCTTCTGCCGATTCACATAATCTGCATGTGGTGTCATCCACTTTGCCCATATTGTGAAGATGGTACTTCACTGGGCAGTGTCCTGTGAGGAGACCGGTGATTAGTCTGATCTCGGTTTTAGTGCAAATTGCTTAGTACAGCATCAATATAAACTGCAAACAGATTTTGGAAAATCTCCTTGTTAACTGAGATCTTTTTAAAATCATCAAATCGATTTTTAAACTCAGTTTGGAGTTGTATCAACACATTTTTCATTTTAGTGTTTTGCCATCCAAAACTCTCCCCAGCTTTCTTGCAGTGTTTACATTGATGGGAAACAATAATTTATGCTTGGTTCATAGATATTGTTCTTAGAAACAAATAAAAAGACACGATCCGTCCGCCATTCACTGCAAAGAAACGTGCCTAGAAATGGTTCTACCATATGTGCTTGGCCTTAGGAACGAAGAAATGGCGCAACAAACCATTCTACTATTTTTATAGATTAAGTTGAAGTTAAACATAAATGGTATTATAATTATTATAGCTAGCATTCCTTCGCCATATTTGCGCTTTCGATCGATCAAGAAAACCAAGATAATAAAACAAAAAGCACTAAGAATTTAATCCCGTATTTATTGGTCACAGTCGAGTGAACTGTGAATTAATTATATGTTTTCAATATTAGAAAATATTGTTGTATTAAATTAATTATAAAATCTACCATTAAATGAAAATTTAAACAACAACATACAAAAGAGTTTGTTGAATAGAAATTATTGTTTATTGAATAAATTGCACCGAATTTAACAAATCTGTATCCTATCCTTCGAGTATACCAAACGATTGATGATTTTTTAAATTAAAGCAGAATTTTATGCCATAATATAATAGCATTCTAATATCACCTTGCGTTAAGATACATTTACCAACACTAGTGTTGTTAAGAAATTCATAACTACACTATTGTTGTTAAAAGCACTTTAACGTAACTCGTTGCTAAGAAGTTATTGGCGTGCTAATATTAGGACAAAATAAAAAAATCATACAATTTCTTTTAGTTCTTTTAGATGTTTTTTGAATTTTCATGGGTATCTACAGGTGGTCTTAAATAGACCATGGCAACAGCAACAATAGGAATCGAGCTATTGGAGTATTTCCCGCCAACAAGAAAATATGCATTTGGTATATTTTGGGTTGTTATCGGTTATATGTTTTTATCAACTACATGAAAATTGTCAAAAAACGAAATTTTAAGTAAAAATGATTGCAAATATTGAATAAAATTTGTTTCTAGAGATTTGTTTTTAAATGTGATATTAAATATTCTTTGTTAATGTTATTTGCATGAAATTATATTGCACTTTGACATATACATGAGTAAATTATTCTTCAATCGGAGAGAGAGAGAGAGAGAGATACTATATTTTTTCAGACGAAAATTGAATAGTATTTAAAAGTACAGTTATTGGAATTGTATACAATATGAAGTGGTTAGTCTGTCTATCGGCCGAAGGACTTTCTGCCAATTCTTCAATTATTATTATTCCTAAAAGTTTTAAATCGTGCAGCGATTCTCTGATTAATATATTTTCCCTTCTATGTTATAACTGTATGGAATATATTAAGTTTATAAGTACCTATTTACACCACTCTTTCTTGTTCCTTGCTATTTTTGTTTTCGCATCAGACCAAACCATTTTCTTTCTTTCAAGTATTTTTCCCATTTTATTGTCAAAAAATACGAACCCAGGGGGTGCAAATAGTGCGTAGAGGTAGTTTCAAAAATTTTGAAAAAAAAACTTCTGGCATCCCTGAAAGTTTCAATTTTTCGACTTTAAAAGAAAAAAATCCATCCTTAAAAGAAGATCATGTATTCTTTCCCTTTATTTGTTGTTTGGTGCCTTTGCTTCCCATACGTGTTCCACTATTTTTTTTGCCACCCACCAACTGATCTGTCCCTATTCTATGTTATTATCGGTTCTTCTCCTAGGCCTTTCCTTATTATCTTGATCCTAATTTAATTTCTTCTATTACTTCTTTTGTTTTTCGTAGATACTTCATCTCCACCGCCAGTATCCTGCTCTCCATTCTCTTGTTAGAACCGATGATTCTGTCCCATATATGTATTAATACTGGCCTTGTTATTTTTATGTATACTTACGTTTTCCCTGTTATCTTCTTTGTTTCTTATGCATATGTTATGTTTTATCGAATGGTGTTCTTTATTTTTGTTTTTGTGATCGTTTGCTATCTTGTACTTATACTCCACTATTCGATCAATCTTTTGTCCTTCCAGTTGTATGTCCATCTTCTGATGTTCTTCCGCTACCATCATTTCTTTAGTTTTTTTTTCTTTAATTCATGTTCATCCCATGCTTCTCAAATAGCTCGTTACATATTTTTATATCGTCCTCGAGTTTTGCGAAAGGACTTTCAGCTTTTTTAACTTTTGTCAAGTTTTTGTGACCTATATGTACTGAAGGAAAAAAATCGCTTGGAATTCGTGAAATTTCGACCATTTTCAAACCGCCATAACTCGGCGTATTTTTAATAGATTTTGATGAATATTTGAGGGCAAAAAACTTTGAAGTGCCTTCTTTAAAGTCATGCATGCAAAATTAAGCGTAACTCCTTCCGCCCCCCTTTAGCGCCCCTGTGAATTTTTTTTTCTGAAAACCATGTCCAACTTTGACGATGTCTACGGAGCTGGAAACATTTTGTCGACTCGATCCACCATAAAGGCATTAAAATTTGATCAATTCCCTATGCAGGACTCAAAGAACGAAGTTCCTACGACGATTTGGCACCAAGTCATGTGTGTTTGAAAAAGGGTGCATTTTGAGGTTTTTTACACATAACTCAGTGAGTTTTCAACCAAATTTGATGATTCTCTCGGGAAAAAACCCTCATGTGGCTTTCTCTGATTAGGGTATATTGTGATAATAACAGTACTTATTTATCAAATTTAAATACAGAATTTTAAGCACAAAAATTAATAGAATTTTTAATAAACTTTTTTCAATTCAATTGCATGTTATCAGGCATTAAAATGTATTATAAAAAAAAATTTGATGAGGCCATCATCAACTTCCTCCGATTTGATGGTATAAAAGGATTCTGTTTTGCATATTTATCGGTTTTTACGAATAACTTTCGAAAGAAACTTATTCATCTTTCATTTTTATTTCATCTTCTACCATTTCTTCCTTTTCCTGTGTAACTTCCTCCCCCTCTATATTTTCTTCTATCCTATGATCATCTTCCATTTGTATTTTATCTTCTACCGTCTCTTCCTTCCCCTGTGTGTCTTCTTTCCCTTCCATGTTTTATTCTATCCACTCCTAACACTGCCCCAAAATAATCCATTATATTTTCCTCTCCCATTTCGCTGTTGACATTTACTGGTTCTATTTTTTATCTTCTTGGTACTTAGTACCTTCTTCGAGTACTTTGTAAAATAACTCTTGGTTGCCTTTGCTTTCCTTTCCTAATTTCTCATCGAATTCTCTTACGGCTTCTCTTTTTCACCTTGCACCATATCTTTGGTAAGTTTTCTCTGTGCTTTGAATTCGCATCTTCTTTGTTGTCTAGATGCCTTTTCCATATCTCCTTTTTATTTCAATTTGCTGCTTTACCTTTTCCGTCCATTTTAGTTTGTTTTCTATTTGCGTTTTTCCTGTTGACTCCACACATTTCGCTAATTCTCCTTAATTTTTTCCACATTTGATTTATGTCTAGGTTTTGTAAACCTTTCCATTTATTTTCATCACTTCTTCGTATTCTTTGGCAATTTTCTTATCAGTAAGTAATAAATTACAATAATAAATGACCGAAATAGGTTTCCTCTGTTAACACGATTGGTATTAATTAATAATGTTAATAATGTAAAAGCAATTGTTAGGGTACAACTGAAACAGGCAGGTTTTCTAATTTGAAATAAATATTTTGTTAGAACGCCTTTGTACAGTTTGTGCATATTTATTGAATTTGTCTATTTATTGAATGCTTCATCTGTCTCGTAGTGAAATTATTAAATTATAATATCAAATTATTTATAATCTGCTGTCACGTTAACGACTTGAATTGAGAGTTCGGTCAAAAAACGAAAAACTTCATTAAATGAAAGAAAAAGTTATGCTTCTTTAAATATTCCATCTTGCCATTTGAAAGAAAAATAATATGTTCATTGAGTAGAAACATCGCGATGAATTGTTCTCACTTTTCCTTTATTGTTAAAAGTAACTTAAACATTCTTAGGTAATTTTAAATAAGACATCTTTCGACGTTTTGTTCAATTTTAAATTTAAAGAAAAATGCACCACCAGATAAGACATTTTTCCCAAATATTTTCAGGAATATTTTAGTAGTTATTAAAAATTACAAGAAATTCTGGATGAAATTATCGTATTAATTCACAGGAAAGATGGCTCTAATATTGGCGGCGATCCTAGGCCTCAAGAAACTAGTAAGCAGCGATAAAGAGAAAACCACATTGGAAATAATAAAACACCCGACCCACTCCACGAGCCACACATACTCGAGCTCCATCGAGGAAGGTGAAGGTCACTACCACAGATCCATGACGACGGCCGAAGACATGCTGTTTCTGGAAAAACTCCTGTCGAGCAGATACTGATGCATATCTCATTTAGCGATTAGTTATTTATTTAATTTATTACACTATGTCTGTAATGTTTATTATTAAACGCTGTTAAAAGTATTCTCGTGGCATTCCCTAATAACCAGTCTTGACACGATTTTACTTTGAGAATTATTCAAATGGCAATTTTCAGGATGCGGCAGTGTGTCAAGTGGAAATAGTACTTTTAGTTTTGATGGTGGGTACGAGCATCGGAAAGAAGAAAAGCCGGTGTGCATGGATGGCAGTGACTAGGTCGCAAATTTCTCACAGGTTTTTAAACTTTCACTCGGATATGGCACGGTGTCGTCCACTAGCTTTTTTCCACGGATTTCTACTAATGGCGCTCTTACCCTCCGGCACTCACGAACTATTCAAGATCATCCTTGCTATTTTCTGTACGTTTTTATAGAGAGCTGAGATCGTAAATAAACAATTTGAATTTAT
The DNA here is from genome assembly GCA_910593695.2 of Ocypus olens. NCBI lineage: Eukaryota > Metazoa > Arthropoda > Insecta > Coleoptera > Staphylinidae > Ocypus > Ocypus olens. Next base: position 12,838,281 of record OU343055.1, on the reverse strand, counting down.
ATAGGTCTAAAAATGTCCTATCAATTCACAAAGACACTTCTAAAACAAAAGATTTATGGTGAAAATTAGAGTCGACTCGTGGAAAAAAGTTTACTGCAGTGAGTCTACGCATAAGTCGACTCTTGCCTCTTTGAAAGAAGTGCAAAGTTGCCTGGAAAAAAGTGATGAGCAAAAAAGAAGAAGGTCCTCACTTCGAAAAATATTGAAGAGCAAAGTCCTCACCTACAAAAATGTATATTTTAACTAATTTCAACACGTCACTTCACTAGTCAACTCTCTGAATCGACTCACTCATGAGTTACCCATCTCTAATGTAAATACATTTATTTATTATTTCAAGTTTAATAATCCCGGGTTAAGATTGTCAAAATGTATCACATATATTTTTAATCTAAATACTAGTTATAAAACAACCGGCCCACTCCACTCCTGAATTTTTTCAAGGTCATTGGAGGTGATTTAGGGTAAAAAATAAAAAAAAAGTTAGAAAAATTGTTTTTGCCTGCGGTGGAAAATTTTATTAGGTCGTATGATTGCTATAAATAAATACTATACCGTAATTTTAAGACTGGCTCAAGGGTTTTACATGTCAATTGTTCAATTATTCTTACGTGAAAAACTACATACACAACATCACCAGGTTTTGTCATAATTTCATGCAATCAGTGCGAAAAATCATGAAACATTGTTATGATGTCGGTGGCTTGAAATAAATATAAAAACAATTGTCGTCGACTTAAAACTTTCCAAAATTACTCAAAAATCATTCTAGATTATTATTACGTGGAAAACTACATATATATCACCATATTTTGTGATAATTTCATGTAATCAGTGCGAAAAATCGTGAATGTTTTTTTTAATAATTTTATTGTCTTTAAATAAATATGAAAACAATGGTCATCGATTTGAAACAATCCAAAATAACTCAAAATTGATTCGAGATTGTAATTTTGTGAAAAGATAGATACAGAGTAATACCAAATTGTGCGGAAATTTTATTTCAATAGGACGCGAAACTATGAAAAACCGTATTGATTTTAAAGGTTTCAAAAAAATATAAAATATCATTAACGTCTACTTAAATTTTTCCAAAATGACTCAAAAATCATTGGAGATTATTATAACGTGAAAAACTACACATCAGATTTTGTCATAATTTCTTGTAGCCCTTGCGAAAAATCGTAAACAATTGTTATAATTTTGTTGATTTGAAATAAATATAAAAACAAGGCCATCAATTTAAAACATTCCAAAATTACTCAAAATGTATTCGAGATTATGATTTTGTGAAAATACAGATACACACTAACACCAAATTTTACGATAATTTTATTTCAATAGCGCACAAAACTATAAAAAATTGTAATAATATTAATGGATTCAAAAAAATATAAAAACAATGGTCGTCGACTTGAAACTTTTCAAAATTACTCAGAAATCATTCTAGGTTATAACTACGTGAAAAAATACATACACATCATCGCCATATTTTGTGATAACTTCATGTAATCAGTGCAAAATATCCTGAAAAAATGTTATAATTTTGGTGGCTTGAAATAAATATAAAAGCGATCGCCATCGATGTGAAACTTTCCAAAATTACTCAAAATTCATTCGAGATTATGATTTAGTGAAAAGCTAGATACACATCATTACCATATTTTGTGATAACTTCATGTAATCAGTGCAAAAAATCGTGAAAAATTGTTATAATTTTGGTGGCTTGAAATAAATATAAAAACAATCGCTATCGATGTGAAACTTTCCAAAATTACTCAAAATTCATTCAAGATTATGATTTCGTGAAAATATAGATACTCAATAACATCAAATTTTGCGATAATTTTATTTCAATAGCGCACGAAACTATAAAAAATTGTAATAATATTAATGGATTCAAAAAAATATAAAAACAATTGTCGTCGACTTGAAACTTTTCAAAATTACTCAGAAATCATTCTAGGTTATAACTACGTGAAAAAATACATACACATCATCGCCATATTTTGTGATAACTTCATGAAATCAGTGCAAAATATCCTGAAAAAATGTTATAATTTTGGTGGCTTGAAATAAATATAAAAACGATCGCCATCGATGTGAATCTTTCCAAAATAACTCAAAATTCATTCGAGATTATGATTTAGTGAAAAGCTAGATACACATCATTACCATATTTTGTGATAACTTCATGTAATCAGTGCAAAAAATCGTGAAAAAATGTTATAAATTTGGTGGCTTGAAATAAATATAAAAACAATCGCTATCGATGTGAAACTTTTCAAAATTACTCAAAATTCATTCAAGATTATGATTTCGTGAAAATCTAGATACACATTAACACCAAATTTTGCGATAATTTTATTTCAATAGCGCGCGAAACAATGAAAAATTGTAATAATATTAATTGTCCCAAAAAAATACAAAAACAATTGTTGTCGGCTCAAAACTTACCAAAATTTCTCAAAAATCATTCGAGATTATTATTACGTAAAAAAACTATATACACATCATAACCATAATTTGTGATCATTTCATGGAATCTGTGCGAAAAATCATGAATTTTTTATAATTTGTATGTCTTGAAATAAATATAAAAACAACTGCCATCGATTTAGAACTTTCCAAAATTTCCCAAAATGCATTCGGGATTATGATTTTAGGAAAAGGTAGATACACACCAGCACCAAATTTTGCGATAATTTGACTTCATTGGCTCGCGAAACTATGAAAAATTGTAGTAATATTAATGATCTCAAAAAAATATAAAAACAATTGTCGTCGACTTGAAACTTTCAAAAATTACTCAAAAATCCTTCTAGGTTATTATTACGTGAATAACTACATACACATCATCGCCATATTTTGTGATTACTTTATGTAATCAGTGCAAAAAATCGCGAAAAAATGTTATAAATTTGGTGGCTTGAAATAAATATAAAAATAATCGCAATCGATGTGAAACTTTCGAAAATTACTCAAAATTCATTCGAGATTATGATTTCGTGAAAAGCTAGATACACATTAACACCAAATTTTGTGATAATTTTATTTCAATAGAGCGCAAAACGATGAAAAATTGTAATAATATGAATGGTTCCAAAAAAATATAAAAACAATTGTTGTCGGCTCAAAATTTACCAAAATTCCTCAAAAATCATTCGAGATTATTATTACGTGAAAAAACTACATACACATCATAACCATAATTTGTGATCATTTCATGGAATCAGTGCGAAAAATCATGAAATTTTTATAATTTGTATGTCTTGAAATAAATATAAAAACAACTGCCATCGATTTAGAACTTTCCAAAATTTCCCAAAATGCATTCGGGATTATGATTTTAGGAAAAGGTAGATACACACCAGCACCAAATTTTGCGATAATTTGACTTCATTGGCTCGCGAAACTATGAAAAATTGTAGTAATATTAATGATCTCAAAAAAATATAAAAACAATTGTCGTCGACTTAAAACTTTTTAAAATTACTCAAAAATCATTCAAGGTTATTATTACGTGAAAAACTATATACACATCATTACCATATTTTGTGATAACTTCATGTAATCAGTGCAAAAAATCGTGAAAAAATGTTAGAATTTTGGTGGCTTGAAATAAATATAAAACCAATCGCTATCGATGTGAAACTTTCCAAAATTACTCAAAATTCATTCAAGATTATGATTTCGTGAAAAGCTAGATACACATTAACACCAAATTTTGCGATAATTTTATTTCAATAGAGCGCGAAACAATGAAAAATTGTAATAATATTAATTGTTCCAAAAAAATACAAAAACAATTGTTGTCGGCTCAAAACTTACCAAAATTTCTCAAAAATTATTCGACATTATTATTACGTAAAAAAACTACATACACATCATAACCATAATTTGTGATAATTTCATGGAATCACGAAAAATCATGAAATTTTTATAATTTGGTTGTCTTGAAATAAATATAAAAACAACTGCCATCGATTTAGAACTTTCCAAAATTTCCCAAAATGCATTCGAGATTATGATTTTGGGGAAAGGTAGATACACACCATCACCAAATTTTGCAATAATTTTACTTCATTAGCGCGCGAAACTATGAAAAATTGTAGGAATATTAATGGTCTCAAAAAAATATGAAAACAATTATCCTCGACTTAAAACTTTTTAAAATTACTCAAAAATCATTCAAGGTTATTATTACGTGAAAAACTACATACACATCATCACCATATTTTGTAATAACTTCATGTAATCAGTGCAAAAAAATTGTGAAAAAATGTTATAATTTTGGTGGCTTGAAATAAATATAAAAACAATCGCTATCGATGTGAAACTTTCCAAAATTACTCAAAATTCATTCAAGATTATGATTTTGTGAAAAGCTAGATACACATTAACACCTAATTTTGCGATAATTTTATTTCAATAGGGCACGAAACTATGAAAAATTGTAATAATATTAATGATTCCAAAAAATATAAAAACAATTGTCGTCGACTTAAAACTTACAAAAATGTCTCAAAAATCATTCGAGGTTATTATTACGTGAAAAAACTACATACACATCATCACCATATTTTGTGATAATTTCATGCAATCAGTGCGAAAAATCATTATTTTTTTTATAATTTTGTTGTCTTGAAATAAACATAAAAACAACAGCCATCGATTTAGAACTTTCCAAAATTTCCCAAAATGCATTCGGGATGATGATTTCGGGAAAAGATAGATACACACCAGCACCAAATTTTGCGATAATTTTACTTTATTAGCGCGAAACTATGAAACGACTGCAACATCCAACAGTCTTTTAATTTACCAATCAATCAATTATTCAATACTTTTGATCAACGACTTTACCTTTAACGTAAAGAATACTAAAATATATTTATTAGTTTAGTGGGAGAATCCATTTTTAGGCTTGTTGGGGTCAAAATGCTGAATAGTTTTTGGACTAATCGTTTTTGGACTAACATACTTCATGTTCTGGAAAAAATCATTTTAAATTTATATTTCCCTAGGAATAACCCAAGGAGTAATTAATTGCGGCAAAATTAAATTAGCTCTTGATCATTTTATACCTCACAATGGAGTAATTAGTTATCAAGTAACAATTAGACGGTAAAGATTTCTGTCTCTAATGATATATAATATAGCACATAATTAGGTACATGTTAAACGTACTTAATAACAATGAACGGCAAGAGCCGCTTCTGTTATATTCATAAATAATATACAGTTAATACATAATTCTTAATATAATTATCGAATGAATGATGAAGAATATTTATCTGGCTCAGTTTACTGCTAATAATTTTTGGAGTGGAAAACCAAATGCCTATTACAAAAATAACGGAATTTCATCTTAGTCTTTCGTATAATAATGATAATAATAATAACGTTTATTTTATTTTCAAATTTTATTTCGCATTCGCTACAATTGTTGCACCACGCTGTGGCTTCTTCAGGCGAAGAACTCGGTAATTTTTTTAGCAGTAAATAAATCTTATTGGTTCTTATTAATATTGTTTTCAAGTTTTTTGTTGGCAATTTTTTATGCATTTAAAGCACTTTTTAATAAAATTATGTTGCTGTTTTAATAAATAAATGATATATTTTAAATTTAATACATTACAATTACTTAAATTCACGTGTATTACGTGCTAGCTCCAACCGAAAAAAAAAGTGTCGGTGACTTCCTTTCCTTGGCAATGAAAGTGAATCAAGCGTGCTAACCTTAAAATATTTCAGCACTCCGGATCCAAGTGAAAGTTTGTGTAAATACTCGTAATCTTTTTTAAGCTTGTGAACCTCTAACATTGCGATTCTTCTGTGGGTATTAAAATAATTTAACGACTTTGTCGATTTCACTTTCATATGTCTAATTGAAAGATAACAAACCGTTCTATTGAGTTTGCGGTTTCCAATGATTGTTTTCAGTAGTCAGGTGTTATATTTTATTGCTTTTGTGGCGTTTAACGATAGGAAAGTTATGGGTTAATAGACTATTGTTTATAGTGGTAACTTATTTTATTTATAAGATGTGAATATATGGTGTAGAGATATTATGTTGTTATAACTCTTCGTTAATTAACTACTAATGAGAAATTGTGTACACGTTCTTCTAATTTAACTAATTAAAATTAATATTATGGTTTTGGGTACCAGTTTAATAAAGTTAGAGTAAAATTTTCTAAATATCCTTAAATTTCAAACATTTTTGCAGTATAATATTATTGAATTTTTTTAAGTTAAATTTAATTTTTTTTTCAAATTTTGTCATCATATATTTTAATTTTCCAAATTTAAAAGAATAATAACACGATTGAAAATCTGAGTTTAAGTAAAATGCCTGCAAGTCCGTAAATTATCATTTTAATTTATATTTAAGGTGTATACTGATTTTATTGAATTTTTTAGAGTGAAATTAAAAAATAAAATTTATATTTCATATTTAAATTTTTAAAGTTTTCCAAATTGGAAATGTCATATTCGTTTCAAAATTAATTTAGAGTAAAATTTCTAGATTAACTTTAAATTCTAAACATATGTGGAGTATATTAATGTTATTGAATTTTTTTTAGAGAGAAATAAATTATTTTTTTAAATTTTTAAAGTTTATCTTCTGAAATTTTACTTTGTCAAATTGAAAAAGTCATAATTCGTTTTAAAATTAAGTTGCAGTAAAATTTATTCAATGTAAATAAATTCTAAACATTTTTGGAGGATACTGAATTTTTTTGAATGAAATTTATTATATTTTTCAAATTTTTTAAGTTTGTAAATGTTACTTTTCCAAATTGAAAATTTCATAAGTTGTTTCAAAATTAAGTGCAGAGTGAAATTTCTTAATTATGAGTAAAAATATAAATATTTGTGAAGTATACTAATTTATTGAATTTTTTGAGTAAAATTTAATAATTTTTTCAAATTTTGAAAGTTTATAATTAATATTTCAATTTTCCAAATTTAAAAGAATCATAACCCGTTCCAAAATTAAATAAGAGTAAAATTCCTTAAATGCTCTTAAATTCTAAATATTTGTGGAGTATACTGATTTTATTGAATGTTTTAGAGTAATACTAAAAAATAAAATCAATTTTTTGAAATGTATGATATGAAGTTTTACGTTCCCAAATTTATAATATCATAAATCAATTCGAAATTAAATTGGAGAGAAATTCTTTGAATATCCTTAAATGAATGACAACCTTAAATCCTCATGAATTTTTAAGTGTTAGATTAACATTTCTTTATGAATCTTAAATTATAAATATTTGTGCAGTATACAATGTGTATTGAATTATTTTTGAGTAACATTTAATAATTTTTTCAAATTTGGAAAGTTTATCATGTGATATTTTAATTTTTCAAATTTACAAGAATAATAGGAGTAACACGTTTCAAATTTTAAATAAATTTCTTAAATATTCATAAATTATTAACGTTTGTGGAGTATACTGATTTTATTGTATTTTTTACAGCGAAATTTAAAATTTTCTTCACATTTTTAAAGTTTACCATGTGAAATTTTACTTTTCCAAATTGATAAAATCATAAGTTCTAAACTAAGCTATAGTAAAATTTCTTAATTAACTCTAAATTTTAAATATTTGTAGAATAATACTGGTTTTATTGAATTTTTATAGTGAAATATATTTTTTTAAATTTTTAAAGTTTATTACGTGAAATTTTACTTTTCTAAATTGAAAAAGTTATAATTCGTTTGAAATATAAGTCGAAGTAAACTTTCTTGAATATCCTTAAATTCTAAATATTTTTGAAGTATAATGATTTTATTGAATTCAATTTTATAATTTTTTTTTCAATTTCTTTAAGTTTATCATCTGAAATTTTACGTTTCCAAATTGAAAATGTCATAAGTCGTTTAAAAATTAAGTATTGGAGTAACCTTTCTTGATTATCATTAAAACATAGATATTTGTATAGTATACTAATTTAATTGAATTTTTTTTTTGTAAAATTTAATAATTCTTTCGAATTTTAAGAGTTTATCATATAATATTTTAATTTTTCAAATTTAAAAGAATAATAACAAGTTTCAAAATTAAGTCGAAGTAAAATTTCTTAAATATCCTTAGATTCTAAATATTTGTGGCGTATACTGATTTTATTGAATGTGTAGAGTGATAATTTAATATTTTTTTTCAAATTTTTAAAGTTTATCATGTGAAATTTGACTTTGCCAAATTGAAAGTCACAATTCGTTTCAAAATTAAGTTGGAGTAAAATTTCTTAAATGTCATTAATACTTACATTTGTGGAGTATACTGATTTGATTCAATTTATAAGTGATTTTTTTTGAATTTTTAAAGTTTATTTTGTAAAATGTAACTTTTCCAAATTGAAAATGTCATAAGTCGTTTCAAAATTAAGTGATTTTAATAATATAAATATTTGTATGGTATACTAATTTTATTGAATTTTTTTTTTGATAAAATTTAATGATAAATATTTTAAATTTGTAAAGTTCATCATGTAATATTTTAATTTTGCACATTAAAAAATATATACTGATTTTATTGAATGTTTCAAAGTGAAATTTAAAATTTTTTTCAATTTTTTTAAGTTTATTATGTAAAATTTTACTTCTTCAAATTGAAAATGTCATAAGTCGTTTCAAAATTAGGTGTTGGAGTAAAATTTCTTGATTCCCCTTAAAATATAAATATTTGTGAAGTGTACTAAGTATATAATTTTAATTTTTTTTTTATAATCTTTTCAAATTTTGAAAGTTTATCATGTGATATTCTAATTTTCCAAATTTAAAAGAATATTGACACGTTTCAAAATTAAGTTAGAGTTAAATTCCTTCAATTTCCTTGTATTTCAAATATTTGTCGAGTATACTAATTTGATTGAATGTTTTAGAGAAAAATTTAATATTTTTATTTCACATTTTTAAAGTTTATCATGTGAAATTTTACTTTTCCAAATTGAAAATGTCAGTAGTCGTTTCCAATTTAAGTTAGAGTAAAATTTCTAGATTAACCTTGAATTGTAAACATTTGTGGAGTATACTGATTTTATTGAATTTTTTTAGAATGAAATATAATATTTTTTCAAATTTTTAAAGTTTATCATGTGAAATTTTACTTTACCAAATTGTGTCATAATTCCTTTAAAAATTAAGTTGGAGTAAAATTCCATAAATGCTCTTAAATTCTAAATATTTCTGGAGTAAACTGATTTGATTGAATTTTTTAGAGTGATTTTTTTTTATTCAATTTTTTAAGTTTATTTTGTAAAATTTAACTTTTCCAAATTGAAAAAGTCATAAGTCGTTTCAAAATTAAGTGTTACAGTAAAATTTCTTGATTATCATTAAAATATAAATTATTTGTAGAGTATACCAAATTTATTGATTTTTTTGGGTAAAGTATAATACCTTTTTCAAATTTTGAAAGTTTATAATTAATATTTTAATTTTCCAAATTTAAAAGAATCATAATCCATTCCAAAATTAAATTAGAGTAAAATTCCTTAAATGCCCTTATTGTAAATATTTCTGGAGTATACTGATTTTATCGAATGTTTTAGAGTGAAATTAAAAAATAAAATCTTTCTTTTTTTAATTTATCATGTGAAGTTTTACGTTTCCAAATTTAAAAAGTCATGAATCAATTCGAAATTAAATTGGAGAGAATTTTTCTGAATATCTTTAACAAGTTTACTGCCGGAGTGCTTTTTATTATATTTTACGTTAGGGCAAAAATTTCATTTTTTTTGCCATATTGCGCAATTGTAGATATCCACGAATATTGAAGTCTTACGAAAGAAATTTTACAATATTTATCACCTATGCGAAGAAAATCGTGGAAATGTGTCTCGGTCATATTGACCGAGTCGGCAGTCAATGTGTTAAATTATTAACAACTTTAAATCCCCGTGGATTTTCCGTCTTAATTCATTCTCGAAATTTGTGTCGATTCAAAAATAAAATTTATCCAGCCAAATTCTAACCTGATGTGGTATTATCGGGGGTAACCACAAGAAGTTAGAATTTGGCCGAATAAATTTTATTTGTTTGCACGAGCCATTGACCGCGAGTGGTATTTGTTAAGATAATTTAACGAATAAGTACTATACAGGGTGTCCCATTTTAAATTGCCACCCCAAATATCTCGAAACCTGAGCAACATGGCAAAAAATGTTTCAGATGAAAGTTGCAGGGTTCGGAGGGGGAGATATGCTAATGACATTGAAAATGACCTTGGGGTCAATTTTCAAGGTCAAATGAAGATCAACTTTGATTTTTCAAATAGAAACCCTTATTTTTATTATGGGATCGCATTCTACGGGAAAAATACAAAATCTTTGTAGAAAAGGTTTTTTTTAAGAGCTTTAAGTCAAACGAAGAACAACTTTGATTTTTAAAATAGAACACCCTATTTTTTATTGTGGGATCGTATTCTACGGGAAAAAATACAAAATCTTTGTAGAAAAGGTTTTTTTAAGAGCTTTAAGTCAAACGAAGAACAACTTTGATTTTTAAAATAGAACACCCTATTTTTTATTATGGTATCGTATTCTATGGGTAAAAATACAAAATTTTTGTAGGAAAGGTTTTTTTAGGAGCTTTTCACGAATTGTATCCGTCATGTTGTTTAAAATTTCAGATGAATCCAGGCTGATTCATGTAATACCCTCGGCATTAGCGTCGCCCGATGTGCACCACGCGGAGGTTGCCGATGAAATCTCCGTCACATTGCGAAGTTCGGAAAAAAACATGTAATAGGGTAGAACAGAACTATACCTACTTGCAAAAACATAAATCATTTGATTTTTTCCACTTTCTAGATAATAACTGATGTTTTTAAACGTAGTGGTTCCAACTAAATAAATTCAACATATTTTGTAAACTTAACATTAAGCATCATGCCCCGGTATGAAATCTATTGTTGGAAACATTGCATTGGCATTGAAACATGACATTGTAAGGAATATATGTTTTGGTATAAAAGGTAAATTAATGCTACAAAGTTAAAGTTTATTAAATAAAGAAATTACATTATTTTGCACAATCCGGCCTTAAAATTAAATAAATAAATCATATAATAAATTAATAAGAAGACAACATTCCATTCCACCCCAGGAACTCATGCTCTACAAATACGTACAAAAACCACGTCCCATTATCTACCCTTAACAATAAATAAATCGAACTTGTTAAATGCCAATTTATGTTTCTTTTAGGTACTCGTCCACGCTCAGGTATTAAGTAGCCCTTTTCTTTTTACCCCGAATTTTTAATGTTATGGTGACCAGGTCAAACTCGTACCTATAACAAATAATTTTGAATTAATTTTCGATTTCATTAAAGTACAGGACGGGGCGGTTTATGAGTGCTACTTTCCAAGAGCATACGGACGTTTGTTTTTTTTTAGATTTTCATCCCGTGGACATTAATTACTTTTAACACCGGTGTAACAGGTGATCACGTTTATTCGATTTCCCTAAAGATCTACTTAAAATGCTTTTCTAATTCGCGCGCGTGGATTACGACAAATAAAAGATTTCATTAATTATAAGTGATTTATTACTCTCTTAAGTTATAGTTATAGATATATTCGTCGTAATATTTTATGTGGTCTTTATCGTTTTGAATTTTTTTCTTTTTCTTCTTTTTCTTTTTCTTGTCCTTATCGTTTTTGCATTTATCCTTTATTTTATCGATATCATGATGATGGTCCTTATCCTTATCGGTATCCTTATCTTTATGATGTTCCTTATCCTTGTGCTTCTTCTTATGTTTTTTCTTATGTTTACCATCTTTTTTAATGAAATCTTTAATATTGAATCGTTTTGAGACAAGGACCAAGAAGACGGATTTGACTAGTACGGTCACAGCACCCGCCAGAAATCCAACGCTAGCCATGACTAATTGGGCGAGGGCGCCCGCCATTGTCATACCGCCGATAAGCAACATATTTGTCTTAAAATCCCTACCTAAAGATAACAATTATTAAACCTTCTACCAATTAACCACTGTTACTGCAAAACTCCATAAATTGGCAAATTCAAGTTCATTTACATTAGGAAAAGTACAAAAAATTGTTTAATACGGGTAGTTATTATCAGCTACGTCGTTTTGGTTGTGCCCCCTGTAAGGCATAGTTTGGTGGTCCCCTTCCCCGGCTATACTCCGGTGCCAACCGCCGTGACTATGTCCGGAATCCGATGCCGTGGCATAAACTACGTGGGATGACTCACCTCCCCCTCCACCTCCGGATAGTTTCTTGAAGCCTATCACCGTCGACAGCAGAAGAGCTATCTTCGCGACCAGAAGCGCAGCGCCGGCCATGAAGGCGATTTTTCCCATAAACATCTGCGCCATCATTCCAGCCATTGCCAGGCCGCCCATCATCAGCATTCCACCTTTCTTATCCTTTTTACCACGTGCTGGAATTAAATAGAAACAAAAAGTTTTAATAACATCATAAAGAAAATGCAGGTATAAATTATCTAAAATCAAACTATAGCCAAATTATCACGTAGAATTCAAGAGATTTTAGGGTATCAAAAACTCTTGAATTCAAGGAAGTGGATATCCAACCATTTATTTTTATTAAAACCCATGGGAACTCTCAATCTCGCTTATGTATGTGCGTTTCAACCAATTACACCATGATTCTACTGAGAAGAATCACAAATGTTTGACAAATAATTTTTGGAAGGCCAAGAACATTTGGAAGATGAACTTCGCCCAGGGAGACTTCAAAAACCAAAGAAAACGTTGAGCGTGTGAGGGCTCTTGTGATATCAGACCGTTGCTTAACATTAAGGATGATGGGCGACTAGTTAAACTTAAATACGGTACATAAAATTTTGACCGAAGATTTGCGAGAGGTTTGTGCCAAAAAACGTCACAACTGAGCAGAAGGACGATCAAAGAAATGTCAGCGTTCATCTTCTTGGGAGGATAGCTAAGGGCCACGAATTCTTCAATCATGTGATCATAGGTGGTGACTCTTGGATTTTTGAGTACGATCCTGAGACATTGCGGCAAATTCAGGAGTGGCGCACTGAGACATCTTGTCGACCGAAGAAAGAGCAAATCAAATTATAAAACAATACTGATTTATTTTTTTGACAGTAGGGATATCGTGCACAAAGAATTTGTTCCTCCAGGACAAACTGTGAACCAAGTGTTCTACAAAGATGTCTATGAAAGGCTCTGAAAAAAGGTGATTCGTGTGAGACCGGAGATTGCAGACAAGGGGATACTGCATCATGACAACGCCCCGTGTCACACGGCCATCACCATTATGGAATTTTTGATCTCAAAAAGCATCCCTGTTGTTTTCCAGCTCTCCTATTCACCTGTTCTAAGTCCTTGTGACTTTTTCCTTTTCCCGAAACTGAGGGGACTCTGGGGAGCATTCAACATAATGGAACCGACATGTTAAAGGCCCTACAAGTTGAAGCCTTTCAGCGCTGCTGCCAATACTGGGAAAAACGCCTCCGGTGTATAGCGGTTACTTTGAATGGGACGATATTGTTGTTTGGAAAAATGAAAACGTTGGTAAATAAAAAAAAGTCTCATTACTTTTGTCTGCCACCAATAAGAAATGTTTTTGACTTCCCAAGATTAATTTTGGCATTTAAGTTGGAGACAAGATAAGTATTGTGCTCCTCATATTATATGGAAGACATACACGGAGTATTTGCAACAGAGGACAGACAGTGGAAAATGTCCCAAGATTCTTGAGGTAAAGGCAAAGAGAAAAATCTACACATTACGTTGTCGTGTATGTGTTTATGTATAAAGATGAAATATGTAGTTTGAAAGTTGAATAAATTTTATTCTTAAAAGATTAAAAAAGAAGTCCTATATTAGGTATACCAAACCCATAAATCATTCTCATGATAAAAAAAAATCATAACTAATGGTCGTATCCTTTCCTAGATTCAGCTGGAATACCGGTTTCACATTCAAATAAAGTACGAGTTCCTTCATCCATCACTCACAAGCGCTCACTAAAGACGAATCTTCAATAGAATAGAATAGAATAGAATAGAATTTTTTATTGGTTCATCACATTGTAAATTTACAACACTAGACAAGTATCAATTTGATACAAAATAAAGCAATGAAAGTGAAAACAGTGACTGTGGTTTTGTAAGTACTTCAAGAGCTGAAAATTAACTGATTATCCCATCAAGAGCCTTTATCTCTTTTACAAAAGAAGCCAATGAAAGTGGAAGCAGTGTCCGTAATTTTGTAAGTGCTTCTTAAGACCTGAAAGTTTTGATGAAAATTAATTGTATGATTTCATCAGAGATCTTAACATCTAATATAATAGAAGACAATGAAAGTGGAAAGAGTGGCTGCAATTTTGTAGGTGCTTCATCAAAACCTGAAAGTTTTGGTCAAAATTAACTGTACGATCTCGTCACAGACCTTAATTTCTAACACAATGGAAGATAATTAAAGTGGAAACAGTGACTATAATTTTCTAGGAGCTTCAACAAGATCTGAAAGTTTTGATCAAAATCAACACCATGATCTCATCACCTGAAAGTTTTATTCAAAATTAATTGCACGATATCGTCACGGATCTTAATCTCTAACACAATGGAAGGTAATTAAAGTGGCACCAGTGACTATAATTTTCTAGGAGCTTCAACAAGTTTTGATCAAAATTAACACCATGATCTCATCACCTGAAAGTTTTGTTCAAAATTAATAGGATCTCGTCACAGACCTTAATTTCTAATACAATGGAAGGTAATTAAAGTGGAAACAGTGACTATAATTTTCTAGGAGCTTCAACAAGATCTGAAAGTTTTGATCAAAATTAACACCATGATCTCATCACCTGAAAGTTTTGTTCAAAATTAACCGTATGATCTCGTCACAGATCTTAATTTCTAATACAATGGAAGGTAATTCAAGTGAAAACAGTAAATATAATTTTCTACGAGCTTCAACAAGATCTGAAAAATTAACACCATGATCTCATCACCTGAAAGTTTTGTTCAAAAGTAATCGTACGATATCGTCACGGATCTTAATCTCTAACACAATGGAAGGTAATTTAAGTGGAAACAGTGACTATAATTTTCCACGAGCTTCAACAAGATCTGAAAGTTTTGATCAAAATCAATAGCATGATCTCATCACCTGAAAGTTTTGTTCAAAATAAATCGTAAGATCTCGTCACGGATCTTAATTTCCAATACAATGGAAGGTAATTTAAGTGGAAACAGTGACTATAATTTTCTAGGAGCTGCAACAAGATCTGAAAGTTTTGATCAAAATCAATAGCATGATCTCATCACCTGAAAGTTTTGTTCAAAATTAATCGTACGATCTCGTCACGGATCTTAATCTCTAACACAATGGAAGGTAATTAAAGTGGCAACAGTGACTATAATTTTCTAGGAGCTTCAACAAGATCTGAAAGTTTTGATCAAAATTAACACCATGATCTCATCACCTGAAAGTTTTGTTCAAAATTAACCGTATGATCTCGTCACAGATCTTAATTTCTAATACAATGGAAGGTAATTCAAGTGAAAACAGTAAATATAATTTTCTACGAGCTTCAACAAGATCTGAAAAATTAACACCATGATCTCATCACCTGAAAGTTTTGTTCAAAAGTAATCGTACGATATCGTCACGGATCTTAATCTCTAACACAATGGAAGGTAATTTAAGTGGAAACAGTGACTATAATTTTCTACGAGCTTCAACAAGATCTGAAAGTTTTGATCAAAATCAATAGCATGATCTCATCACCTGAAAGTTTTGTTCAAAATAAATCGTAAGATCTCGTCACGGATCTTAATTTCCAATACAATGGAAGGTAATTTAAGTGGAAACAGTGACTATAATTTTCTACGAGCTTCAACAAGATCTGAAAGTTTTGATCAAAATTAACACCATGATCTCATCACCTGAAAGTTTTATTCAAAATTAATCGTACGATCTCGCCACGGATCTTAATCTCTAACACAATGGAAGGACAATAAAGTGGAAACAGTGACTATAATTTTCTACGAGCTTCAACATGATCTGAAAGTTTTGATCAAAATCAACACCATGATCTCATCACCTGAAAGTTTTGTTCAAAATTAATCGTACGATCTCGTCACGGATCTTAATCTCTAACACAATTGTAGGTCATTAAAGTGGAAACAGTGACTATAATTTTCTAGGAGCTTCAACAAGATCTAAAAGTGTTGATCAAAATTAACACCATGATCTCATCACCTGAAAGTTTTGTTCAAAATTAACCGTATGATCTCGTCACAGATCTTAATTTCTAACGCAATGGAAGGTAATTCAAGTGAAAACAGTGACTATAATTTTCTACGAGCTTCAACAAGATCTGAAAGTTTTGATCAAAATCAACACCGTGATCTCATCACCTGAAAGTTTTGTTCACAATTAATCGTACCACATCGTCACGGATCTTAATTTCTAATACAATGGAAGGTAATTAAAGTGGAAACGGTGACTATAATTTTCTGAGCTTCAACAAGATCTGAAAGTTTTGATCAAAATCAACACCATGATCTCATCAGCTGAAAGTTTTGTTCAAAATTAATCGTACGATCTCGTCACGGATCCTAATTTCTAATACAATGGAAGGTAATTAAAGTGGAAACAGTGACTATAATTTTCTAGGAGCTTCAACAAGATCTGAAAGTTTTGATCAAAATCAACACCGTGATCTCATCACCTGAAAGTTTTGTTCACAATTAATCGTACCACATCGTCACGGATCTTAATTTCTAATACAATGGAAGGTAATTAAAGTGGAAACGGTGACTATAATTTTCTAGGAGCTTCAACAGGATCTGGAAGTTATAATCAAAATCAACACCATGATCTCATCACCTGAAAGTTTTGTTCAAAATTAACCGTACGATCTCGTCACGGATCTTAATTTCTAATACAATGGAAATAGCGATTGCAATTTCATAAGTACTTTATCAAGACCTGGAAGTTATGATCAAAATTAACTATACGATATCATCATGGATATTGATCTCTAATGCAATGGAAGGTAATTAAAATGGAAACAGTGATTATAATTTTGTAGGTGCTTTATCAAGAACTGAAATTAACTGCATGATCTCATCCGGGATCTTAATCTCTCCAAGTAATCTTTTGAATTGCTCACCTCTAGGTTAAAAGAGAATAATTTACTTCTCCCTGTACATTTTATAATCAGCGGGAAGAGGATTTACTGCCTATATTTACTACCCAACAAAACCTAGCTTTCTCCAACTTTATTGGAAGTCTTCTTAGAAATATAGATTTACTAAAATACAAGTAGGATAAGTGATGACTTTTTTCTTTACTTAAGTCGACGCTTGAAGCATGTTATCGTTACCAATGGCAACAAAAACTCCTTCGGTCCAATTTGAAAAGAACACGGGATAATTTCTCCAGTATTAGAAATGATTTAGTACTAGGAACATTAGTGGGTAATTTGTGTTGATCTGAAGATTGTGAAATTTTTTTTCGGACAACAAAGTACATCTGATTTATATGCCTTTTAGGCAAAGTCCAATACTCACTTTTGGTTCCGCAAAATGTGCGTAATATACAGGATCCTGCATCTCACCTCCCGTCTTCTATAGCTCAGTTACTAATTAAGTTAGGATATCTATATTTTGCAGAATATATTTGTATCCTAGGATGCATTTCAGGAAAATATTTTTGATTATACAGGGTGTCCCAAAAAAGTGTGATGTCATGATAATAAATTCAATATAACGAATTTATTTAATGCTTTCTGCAACAAGTAAGGTTGTTTCTAATTTATTTATCACGATAATATATTTTTTTAAATTACGTATATACGGGAAACCTCTTTTTTTTTCAAAGAAAATACAATTTGTATGTATTTCTGAAGATTTTTTATCCTTTTTGAACATCATGGCGCCAAGTACCAATGATGAGAATTTCGTGACATTTAGTCTGTATTGTGGTATGGTAATATTTTCAACATTACTGGTCGCGTGTTATTGAATTTGTCCCGCTATTGCAAAATCAGACCGGTTTTTGCAAATATAGAGGCACAATTCATATACAGGGTGTTTCAAATTCGAGGCTCACCATGGGGATCTCGCTTATTAGAACAGATAGAGGATATGTTAAAATTTGACACTCTTGCAGAATTTGGTGCTGGTTAATACTTTATTAAAAAAAAATACTTAAATTATTTTGTTTTCCAAAAAATCTGAAAAAAAACTATATTTCGTTTTCTCTTTATATCTTCGATATTTGAGGTGATATTTAAAAACGGTAAAAACTCTCTTTTGGCACTTTTTTATTATCTACTAGATGGCATAAAATTTTCTGTTTCGTTTCTTTTCAACCATCATTAACTTTCTTATTTTTTATGTTCGCCATATTTATTTTTACCGCATCTGAATGCTTATTTTTTTTTAAGATGACAACAATATATCGCACCATACATTTAATTTCATGAATTAACGTATAATCGCTCAAAACACTTTTATTGGCAATCTATTACTACTATCTATTACTAAAAATCATCCGTGCCATGGAATTAAAAACAATTAAAATATGTAATATTTTAATTTAATAAGGCCAACTATGTACGAACGGTCTTTAACCAGTGAACGATATTTACATCTTCTTAGAACAAATATTTCTAATTATTTAAATAATATTCTGCTAATAACTTCAAAGTTCTGGTGGCAGCAAAACGGTGCAGCAGCGCATAATGCCAGAAATGTTCGCAATTGGAAGAATGGCTACTTGGCCAGCTAGATTGCCCGATTCGAGCATCTTGGATTTTTTTTTACTTTCTCCGTTACGAAGTACGAGAAAGTATTGTGATCGTGATTTTTTTTTCAAAAATTTTTTTTACGGAAATATCCGTTTTGGGGTCCCTAGATGCCATTTCAACAATTTCTGGAATTTTTTTTTGTGTCTGTGTGTGTGTCTGTGTGTGTGTGTGTGTGTGTGTGTCTGTCTGTGTGCGCTGTATCTCAAAAACCAATAGAGCAATTGATATGAAACTTTGAACATACGTCTTATTTGATAATCCGATGAACTGAAAAGCTTTTGGTAAAATTTAGTACACCGAAAGTGGGTGTTTACCTTAACTGTTTTTTGTTTTTTGCCAATATTTTCCTTAATATAAAAAATATCACAAAAATATTTAAACAAACATCGAAGACAACAAAAAAATTAAAAGCTTTTGTTTGAAAATATTTTTCATAAAATCATTGCTATTCGAGAAAAACATTTATTATTTTTTTTTAATTTTTGGTTTATAATTATGAAACGATAATAGTTACAGCAATTCTATGTAAATAATAATTGTAGAGAATGCCAAAATAAACAACTTCTAAAGAATAAGCTTTTTTCGAAATCTCGTTAGTTTTCGAGTAAACCTAGTTTTTGAATTTGAAGTATAATTTTTCCATCTTTCATGATTTTGACGTTTTAAACGTCAGTTTCATCCGAGTTTACGCAACGCTCGATGTACATTTAAAATATGATTTCAATTGAAAATAAACCCATGAAAACGTAAATATAAAGTCGGAGAAAGTAACATGATGGCCACATCACCATTTTTGGGTTTGGTTAAAAATTATGAGGGATGCAGGATCGAGCCTTGCGGTACCTGGGAGTTTCCTCTGTCGGATACCTTTGTTGCACTATGATGTATTTTTACGTGCTGTTTTCTATTTGTGAGGTAGATCTATTAATTAAAATGAAAACAGTAACAGTAACTTTGTAAGTGCTTCATAAAGACCTGAAAGTTTTGATGAAAATTAAGTGTATGATCTCATGAGGGATCTTAATTTATTTAAAAAAAATCAGAATTGCTGGCATTTAGGTTGAAAGATAACAGTTTAGTTCTCCCTGTGGCAAATATTGCATTTTGTAATAAGCGGGAAAAGGATTTGCTTCCTTTCTATACGTCAGAAGAGAACCTACGATGTTGAAGATCGTCTTAAAAAGTTAGGTTTACTAAAATAAATCAAATAAATAAAGTCGTTTTTATTTAACTTAAGACGAAGCTTGAAGTATGTTATCGTTCACAATGGCAACGAATATGCCTCTGTTCCAATTTCAAAAAAGCACAAGACAATTTTTTTAATACCAGGAACATTACTGGGCAATTCGTATTGATCTGAAGATTGTGAATATTCCCTTCGATCAACGACGTACATCTGCTTTATATACTTTTAGAACGGCAAAGCTAAAAGTCCAATGCTATGTTTGGCTCTCTTTAGCAACTTCTCAAAATGTGCGTAATTACAGTGCGCGCCTAAAGAACGAAATATATTCAGTAAAACCGAAATAAGATATTTTTGGAAAAAATCCTCGAACAGGTCAATTTTTTTTCATAAAAATACAGTCGATTTTCAGTCGTCAGTTATTTTTGTTTTTAAATGGCAACCCCCTATTTTTGTTCTTGATTTTGAGAGATCTTTTTATTATCGAACCTGAAGTATAAAAATGTCGCCATCTTACATGAGAAATTTTTCGAGTAAATGACAATTGAAGTTGAGAACTTAATATTTAGAATAGAAAATATTAAACGTAAATCTCTTAAGTAATTAATTACTAATCTATTAATATTTTAATATTTAGAGTTTTTGCAAAATGACCTTGTTCCAACGCTTTTTCCCAACAAAAATGATCTCGACCTTCCATATAATACAATATAGTTTCAGCAAGATGCCGGACCCCCGCACTATTTTGCAAAAACTCTAAATATCTGGTTCTCACCTTCAAATTTCTTATGTAAGATGGCAATATTTTTAAACTTTCAGTTTGACAATGAAAATATCTCTCAAAATCAAGAATAAAAATAGCGGGTTGCCATTTAAAAACAAGATGGATAGCGTCATTACTCAAATACCAAAGACGAGTGAAAATCGACTTTCATGCAAACATGTGAATTTTTATAAAAGAAAATCGACTTGTTTGAGGATTTGTTCCAAAAATATTTTATTTCGGTTTTACTGAATATATTCCATACTTTAGGCGCGCACTGTATACTGGCAGCAAAAACCGTGTTTATGTTGGCCACCTTACCAATTACGGCTGGAATCTGCAGAGGGACTATTATGGTATTTCTTACTACAGAAAGTCGAGTAAAATAAAATTTTAGGTGTATTTAGTTTTCCTGTATCAATCTAAAATGTAGTGCAATGTTTTTTCTCATTTGATGAATCGATAAAAATATGAAACTTGGAGAAGGTAAATTACAATAAAAGGAGAATTGAAAAATTGAATATATTCACAAACAAAAATGTACTCTTTCAACAAGACATTTTTTCCACAAATCGAGCATCGCAATTGCGAATTTATATGAATAAGGCTTTGAATTGATTCCGTCAATATTATATATTCTTCAAAATTGTTTGGATATAACCCAAATTTGACACTTTCGGAAGAAGAAAATTTGATTGATAGCGATATATTATCACCGCCGCCAATGCATATAGTAGCTTTGAAATAATCTATCCAACAAAAATAAAATATAAATTCGCTGGACCAAGGGCATTGTCTTCAATATTGGTTCCAAAAACCGGGTTTAACTTGATTTCTCTTTACCATATCTGAACTACCCTCGTATATTAAAAAAAACTCAAAAGCCATTTTTGCAATTTTAAGTGAATATTAATGGAAAAGGTATGAATTCCTATGAGTTATAAAAAACATTTGTCGATACGATCATTATTTCGCCACACCATGGCAAGATCATCAATTTTGAAGCATCAGACTAAATTAGTTATTTGGTTGATACTTATTCTGCTACATTCTTCATGAAATGCGTTTTCACTTCATTTGATTTTAACTTGTTTGGAGAGAAGAGAACATACAATTTATTGAATTTAAATTACTTAAATTCAATGGGAAATTGACTATTGTTTGGATTAACTCAAAATAAAACTATGAAATCAAACAAGTGTTTAAAACGCTATCAAGTAAATCAGTTTTTTTTTACTAAACGATTTAATAATAGAGATTGAACAAATGACAGCCTCTTCAATTAAATGTTAGAATCGCATGGCAATACTATAGTGATGGTTTTTGATAGACATTTCTGCACAAGGAGATCCTTTGGGCGTGTGTGGATGATAGTGACAATATTTTTGCATAACGAGACCTTTTGGGCATACAGGTCCGGTGGGTGTGAAGCTGAGCTTGCTATGTTATAGGGTCACCTCTATTAATCCGTATTCCTAAGGTACACTTATCCAACTCTCGAAATAGTTGGTCTCGCACTAAAGCCGAAAGCACCAACCATCGGCGTTATTTTAATATAAGTGATCAGTGTTAATGTCCAACTCTCACCACCTATTTTAAATACCAAATTTTTTAATTCCTCATTTAATATCCGTTAATTATTTAAATATTTATAAACGCCATACGAGACTAATTTATAAAATAGAACGCAACAAATTACGTTTCACATGCACGAATTAAAAACAAATTCAATTAAAACTTTACCAACTTTCCAATACATAAAGGAGATCCGCCAGAGGATCTCACATGCCGTCCACCATTATTTTTCAAATAATTTCGCACATTCTAGAAGCGGAAATTTCACGATCTCAATGTGGCCCGATTCACGGTTCTATGTAGGCCTGCGATTATATGTGAACTCTGAACTCGAACGAGATGTTACGGATAAACATGAAGACAATGCGTTCGCAGAGTGCCAATGATTTGCATAAACTGTAATTACTGAATTTAAGTAGTGTTAGTTTTAAATGTAAATTAGGTGTTCACGTTACAATATATTCTAGTCTAATCTGCAATTACTCATCATGGTGGTTATTTGTTCAGGTAATTTTAAAACAGCTGTCGAAACATAAATTCA
The DNA here is from genome assembly GCA_910593695.2 of Ocypus olens. Lineage (NCBI taxonomy): Eukaryota > Metazoa > Arthropoda > Insecta > Coleoptera > Staphylinidae > Ocypus > Ocypus olens. The sequence goes on along the minus strand of OU343055.1, from coordinate 12,815,413 downwards.
GCTGTCAGTAAATTTCATTAATGTTTTGGTTAATAACATGCCAATCAATTAAGTGTGTTAATATAATCATTATGTCATTTATTTTTAATTACGTAAATGAGTTTAATTTTATAGGTACTAATTTATACCGGGTGTCTCACTAAAACGTAAAATTAACTTTTTTGACTTAATATTTAAGATGGAAAAATATGATTTATAAGCTACGAGCAACTGAATTTTGCTGCTGAGATGGCCATGAATGAGAGAGAAACATAGCAGTTATGTCTGAGATTTTTTTTTATTCAACTGAACTAATATAGTCTTCTAATGACTATAAACTTATGTTTTTTTTTAATGCGTAGTTTTTAATACTAATTCAACTGGCAATAACTATTGGGCTAAATTGAACCGTTTCTGAGTTATTATGTTTTTAGGGCAAAAAAGCAAACAGAACAGTCACAGAAAAATAATTAGTTGGTATTTTAAAATTAATCGCAGCGTTTTTCTCAGAATAGAAATGTTACATTTTTAGACTTGTTTTTTTTTATAACACCCGGTATATTGTAATAGATATTTTTCTACCTTTTCTGAAAATACCTAATTTGCTAGGTGTATAAATTATAATAATAACTTCAAAGTATTATTTATAAACCTATCTTCCCATTATTTTGAACAATAAAATAAATTTGTCCGGGCCATAAAAGAGATAAAAAGTGAAAAACATAATTTATGTGCAGCAGTAAAATTATAATATTACGTAAAACTCTTCATAATATCATTAAATATATGAGACATAATTTGAGCTGTGGTTATATTTCTTAATTTTCCTTCTTAATGACACGCAAATTCCAACAGTTCTATAATGGGATGCTGTTTCGGAGCAACGGATTCTCTCAGCTAGAAAAGTTGACCGTTTGGCAGCATTGTTCTGTCGCCTTTGGAAAGAAAAAGCGATAAACCCGAAAATTAATTGCACCGGCCGAATATTACTTAAACAAATTGCCTTTTAACGAGCGCTGACACTAATTCCGCCAATGTTTTGTAGCGTGATTGTGCTGTTGGTTAAAGCTAAATGTTATTATTAAAAAAATTAGTAAATAATTGTTATAAAGAGTATTAATTCACTGAAATTTATTACATATTGCGTTTATATTTGATTGGAAAGTAATTACCATTCTTCAAGCAAATTTGTGTAGAGGGTGTCAAGTGTAAGTAATTTGGCTGATTAAAATTATGTTGAAATAAATAAATACTCTGACTACACTTCCTCGTTATTTCTGATTTGATTATAAAAAATTAAGATAATGATAAGTATATTTGAATAAAGGACAAAAATGACGACAGCCAATGCGGATTCAGAATTTTTTTTCAATTTATTTTATCTTGCCAATAACTCCTTAGCAACGAGTAACGTTAAGGTACCTTTAACAACACTAGTGTTGCTAAGAAATTCTTAATAACAATAGTGTTGTATATGTATCTTAACGCAACTCGTTGCTATAGATTGGCAAACAAGCATGATTTCGCTTTTTGACGGTTTTCATTAAACACTTTTCTCTCGTAGTGTAAAAATCTTCATAACGTTACTTGTATCATAAATTACCATTTCTTATTGGTTCATATTATTATTAACCCTTTCAGGCCTGGATTTTAAAATTTGAAAAAAGAAATTGTTAGTTATTATTGATGGGGAGCTTCTTAAGACCATAAATACCAAATTTGAACTGATTTGATTAATCAGTATAGGAATTAATTACTGAGGCTTTGTTGAAGTGACATCTAGTGATAAGCAGCAAAAATATGGATTGTCATAGTAAGTAGAGACATGTAAATGTTGCGGTGCCAATTGCCACCACCAGGGCCGAAAGGGTTAAGGATAGTACTATGAAATATATAGATAGATATATTTATTAATAGAACAATTTTACATGAATTTTGTACATATATGGGTGATTTTTTGTTATTTTTGCCAATGGGCTATCAACAAGTAGTCTTTCTGTACTGTTTTGAGGGTGTCATAGGATCCCCAGCATTGTGGGTTAAATAGGGCTCACCCATCACCATCTGTATTAATTGTAACTTTAACTGCAAAACCTGTTTCTCAGTAGTAATAAAGTTTTCAGGAAAACAAATGATTGGACAAAAACCTTCAATAAATTGAACCTTGTAGGTAATGTTAAATTGGATACTAAGGGTGGTGGGTGATCCCTATCTTACGTGGTGGCTGAGCCCTACCTTACAATCTAACCACTGAAACAAAACCCAAGCGTTTCTACAATTGAAATAATTTACGAACGAAAAAATTTCAATGTTCTCTTCGTATATTTCGCTGTATATATCACTTGTCACGTGATATAAGGGATGAGTAAGCAAATAATCAGCACGACCTGTGTTTGGGTCCGAAAAATACCATAACACGGTTTTTCCTGTACAAAATACCGCCTTTAAAAACACGTGCATTTTCAAGAAAAATAATTACCCTCGGAAGTGGCGAAGACATAAAGAAACAAAACATTTCCATAATGACAGATAATATTATTTCACATTTTCAATTTTGACACCCTCCGGGGAGTTGGGAATTTCTCAAGGTCACCAAAATTTAATAATCTTCCTCATTTGACACTTTCAAGGTCTTGTATAAATTTCACATTTCGAGGAGCACTTGCATGCTTACCGATTTGCTTATTCAGGGTTTCCTGAAAGTAGCGTATACATTCCATAAAATCGTTGATAAAAATCTTGTTTTGTGTTAAATACTCATTTACTCAAAATCGACTCGGTATGATGCTTTAGTCAAAATATGGCAATACCCATATCCTAGTTTTTAAAATAATCACCCGTAAACACAGTTTTTCAATTGTAAAATTGCGTTTTTTTAAAGTCGATGAAAACATTTTTAAAACAAATGCTAAAAATTTGAAACTTTCAAAATGTACCTAAAATCGACACAGCTTAATGCTTCAGTTAAAATATGGCAACACCCATATCCTAATTTTTAAAATAATCACAAGTAAACACAGTTTTTCAATTATAAAATTGCGTATTTTTAAAGTCGATGAAAACATTTTTAAAACAAATGCTAAAATTTTGAAACTTTCAAAATTTAAAAATTTACTAAAATCGACTCAGCTTAATGCGTCAGTCAAAATATGGCAATACCCATATCCTAATTTTTAGAATAATCACCCGTAAACACAGTTTTTCAATTATAAAATTGCGTATTTTAAAAGTCGATGAAAACATTTTTGAAACAAATGCTAAAAATTTGAAACTTTCAAAATTTGCTCAAAATCGACTCAGATTAATGTTTCAGTCAAAATATGGCAATACCCATATCCTAGTTTTTAAAATAATCACCCGTAAACACAATTTTTCAATTGTAAAATTGCGTATTTTTAAAGTCGATGAAAACATTTTTAAAACAAATGCTAAAAATTTGAAACTTTCAAAATGTACTTAAAATCGACACAGCTTGATGCTTCAGTCAAAATATGACAATACCCATGTTCTAATTTTTAAAATAATCACCCGTAAACACAGTTTTTCAATTATAAAATTGCATATTTTTAAAGTCGATCAAAACATTTTTAAAACAAATGCTAAAAATTTTAAACTTTCAAAATTTACTCAAAATCAACTCAGCTTAATGCTACAGTCAAAATATGGCAAAAGCCATGTCCTAATTTTTAAAATAATTACCCATAAACACAGTTTTTCAATTATAAAATTGCGTATTTTTAAAGTCGATGAAATTTTTTTTTAAACAAATGCTAAAAATTTGAAACTTTTGAAATTTACTCAAAATCGACTCAGCTTGATGCTTTAGTCAAAATATGGCAATACCCATATCCTAATTTTTAAAATAATCACCCGTAAACACAGTTTTTCAATTATAAAATTGTGTATTTTTAAAGTCGATGAAAATTTTTTTAAAACAAATGTGAAAATTTGAAACTTTAAAAATTTACTCAAAATCGACTCAGCTTGATGCTTCAGTGAAAATATGGCAATACCCATATCCTAATTTTTAAAATAATCACCCGTAAACACAGTTTTTCAATTATAAAATTGCGTATTTTTAAAGTCGATGAAAAGATTTTTAAAACAAATGCTAAAAATTTGAAACTTTCAAAATTCACTTAAAATTGACTGAGCTTAATGCTTCATTCAACATATGGCAATACCTATATCCTAATTTTTAAAATAATCACCCGTAAACACTGTTTTTCAATTATAAAATTGAGTATTTTTAAAGTCGATGAAAACATTTTTAAAACAAATGCTAAAAATTTGAAACTTTCAAAATTTACTCAAAATCGACTCAGCTTAATGCTTCAATCAAAATATGGCAATACCCATATTCTAATTTTTAAAATAATCACCCGTAAACACAGTTTTTCAATTATAAAATTGCATATTTTTAAAGTCGATGGAAATTTTTTTAAAACAAATGCTAAAAATTTGAAACTTTCAAAATTTTCTCAAAATCGACTCAGTTTAATGCTTCAGTCAAAATATGGTAATACCCATATCCTAATTTTTAAAATAATCACCCGTAAACACAGTTTTTCAATTATAAAATTGCGTATTTTTAAAGTCGATGAATTTTTTTAAAACAAATGCTAAAAATTTAAAATTTTCAAAATTTACTCAAAATCAACTCAGCTTAATGCTTTAGTCAAAATATGGCAATACCTGTATTCTAATTTTTAAAATAATCACCCGTAAACACAGTTTTTCAATTATAAAATTGCGTATTTTTAATGTCGATGAAAACATTTTTAAAACAAATGCTAAAAATTTGAAATTTTCAAAATTTACTCAAAATCGACTCAGCTTAATGCTTCAGTCAAAAGATGGCAATACCCATATCCTCATTTTTAAAATAATCACCCGTAAACACAGTTTTTCAATTATAATATTGCGTATTTTTAAAGTCGATGAAATGATTTTTAAAACCAATGCTAAAAATTTGAAACTTTCAAAATTTACTTGATGCTTCAATCAAAATATGGCAATACCCATATTCTAATGTTCGAAATAATCACACGTAAACGCAGTTTTTCAGTCGTAAAATTGCGTATTTTTAATGTCGATGAAAAAAATTTAAAACTTTTTTTATTGCAATTGATTTAATTAGCATCTTATTGATAATGATATGTTGAACAATATTTTTTTACTGATGGGGCGTGATTTCTTTTATTAGGAGAAGAAATATAGATTGCAGAAAATTATTGTTGAAACGGTCTTACATCCACTTACAATTGTTGCTATGATCCTTAGCCTAACGCTAATTGTTTTGAAGCGCTGAATTCTGACCTCAAAATTATTTCCCAAGAGGGAACATAGTTACAAGACCTTATACTTAAGTTTAGCCCGACTATTGGTGCTTCTGCAAAAGGGAGCAAGGTTACACCACCGTAAACTTAAGTTTAGCCCAACTATTGGTGCTTTGGAATTAAACAGGCTCAAAAGTTTCAACTCAACATTTACAAATAGATTTACAAATGCGAAAACGTAGATGGCGAAGATATTAGGATAAAAACTTGATTAAGGCGACATCTACTGTCTAACATGTTGCAATAACAGGGAAATTATATTGAAGAAACGAACGCAGGTCAAAACCAGTCCGAATTATTCGATGACTAAATCTCCACTAAAGTGAAACTCTTTACTGACATAAATATATTTGTGTAGTAACTGAATAATTGTGGCTTATAGTTGCGGAAAGTTCAAGTGAAGTATGGAAATAGGTTTGGACAATAGTGACGAATCCATAAATTGTATTCCACTGGATTTACTTGACATTTGAGTCTTGAAGCCTTAGAAAAGTACTTTACAGACTCTTATGCCATTCTTAATAGCCTCTTATGTCGAACTTTACGGACGATATCAAAAAAGCGAATTTAATATCATCATACACCGAGCTCAAGGCTCAGACTTGGGTTACAAAAAGTTGTGTAAAAGATTATTACATAAATTATAGAAGAGGCAAATTAATTACCTTCAAAACCAAATATGTATAAATATCACACTCACCTTCGAACATACGTCCCAAGTTTAGCTTAACCGACCTGGACTCAAAGAACTCCTCAATCTTCTGATAAAGAAGCTCGTTCAGTTTCGTATTCCTCTGCGTCAAATCTCTCGGCAGAAACTCGTGTTGACTTTTGGGAGAGTACGCGGGATCCTTGACGATATCAAACATTCCGCAGAGCGTCACCGGATTCTCGCTCACTATCGTCTCATTCAGTACCTCTAAAACTCTTTCCTTCAAACAAATCACAGCTCCGTCCTGCGCTAGACACTCCTTAATTTGCTTCATCGTGTGCGTATCCTGCGTGTATCCATTTCCCAGGAACAACATGAACATTACAAATACGAGCGTTCGCCTTAAGGAGCACATCTCGGATCTCTGGGGATTTGTTACGTTATTACGACTGAGTGACCCAGGTCGGAGATTTATAAGATGATCCACGCACTGCTGAGCGTAACTCCATGACAGCTACGTTTAAAGACTCACACACGAATTCACATGCGAGGTGGATCGTTCTTATGATTTTTTAATTCCGCGAGGTGTGCGAGTGCAATTAACTCCCTTCACGGTTATTTGTCTGGGTGCTGTTATGCAGTTGACGTAACTGGGGAAGTCTTTAGATGTTAAATATCTCGTTTACGGTTCCAAATTAGTTATTTTCGGTGTGGGATAATTATTCTGGGATTATTATAATAAATTTAGAGAAGATAACCTAATAATAGTTTGTAATTTACATTTCTTATAATATTTTGAAAACAGTGTGAGTCAAAGTCATGCTAATGCAATATTATTAAATAATGGATAATAGTTTTTCTTGACTTGAAACATCACTCAATTTTTTTTCATTTCATCTCGTGTGAGCCACAAAATTTTGTTTCAGAGTTGGCTGTGAGATAAATGTCGCATATTATTACGTCATTAGACCAGATTAGTTCGATTGAATTAGATTTTAGAAACGCCAAAGTGGCGGAATCTATTGCCTGAATGCGAAACCGGTCTGTAGGTGTTCTGATGGGGGAACAATATTTAATGTTGAATTAGATTTAAAAAAAAAACAATTAATTTCAGACATGACTGGTATGTTACTCTCTCTCAGGCATGGCCAACTCAGAAACAAAATTATGTGGCTCACACCTTACTAGCGTAGTATAAGTGTTACTAATTTACTTATGATACTATTATATTGGCTTGTTTATCTTTGTTTTTATCTTATCTAACTTTTTTGAAATATTGTAAATTCCTATTGACATTAAAACTGAAATTATTTTTTCTAAAAATAGCATCGAAAACAAGTGCCTGGTTAGAATGCATGAACCATAACACACCAGCGATCGCCGTGCCAATAGCATTGAACCGGCGTAGAAGTCAACAGATGCGACCTGGATTTTTGGCCCTCGAGCTGTCTACAGCACAGTTTCCCCACAACTTTCTACGAGATGATACCGGCTCTAAGCCGTGTTCATATTACGTGATTTATACTGTATCCACTCTTTCACTTCTAATAGAATCCACCTGTGATTGATCGATTCGAAACTTTCCGTGACTCATGCTCCATAATGGACGACGATAATCTCCCCAAATGTATCATAATAACATTACGTAACGTTTCTGTATGCATTAATGATGAATAACTTTAACCAGCTAAGTGTATTTTCTTCATTTTAATTAAATTGGTTGATTTGATGTGGATTGACCCTTAACCTCTTCACGCCCAGGTTGCCACATGTGGCGACAAGCAAAAAAAGAGAACAAAAATATTATACAAAAAATACCCCTTTAGCGCCATCTATGGACGTTTTTTCATATTTTTTTTTTGCATAAATGACTAAGTTTGAGACAGTGGGATAATAGCAAAACGTAACAATAACAAAAAAGTAATTTTTCAACAAACTTGAGATTATGCTATAACCCAATTAAAGCAGCATGGGCGTGAAGTTAAATAACTTTCTCCGTCATATTTTACTCATCAGGATCCTTATAATTTTGGGAATAGCCAATTACAATTTTGTACATTATAAATCTGGCAGTTCGAGTGAAAGTCGATTTGTCTGTTTGATATTTTATTTTTCATGATTTATAGTACTGAAATAAAAAAATTGATTGCAACTTCAAACTCAATTCTCAAGCTGACATAGAGGTCAATAACTAGCTGTAGCTGAATTAACAAATAGAGCCAATTTCTTTAAAAAAATTTGAGTGCAATTAGGAAAATTACCGTATTTATTTTTTTTTTGTGTGGAAGTTACCCAATTTTTTAATACAATTACTCTATGCGACTGGATGACAGATGAAATAAAAATTACATTTATTACGTTTGTAGGCATCTAATGATATACACCTTATCATTTGAGGCAAATTATCCGTGACTAATTTTTACAGCTTTTCCATTCTTGTTGAGAACAATCAACAATTCAGTACAACACCGTGGAAGATTTTAACTGTCGCTTAATTTGACACGATTACCTCGATTTGCATGTTCGATGGAATGCGTGCGCGTATTCCTAACATGAAATGATCATATTTGATATATTGTTCAGTCATTTTTCCAAATTTGATCAATTAAAAGCCAGCAAATGGCTGGAAAAAAACTACAGCGAGTATATCTTGAAGCAAGATAATCAAGTAAATATATTTATACGTCAATTCATCTATCATCTATCAGAACATGCTTGCGGAACTCCTCTCACAGAACACTAAGCACTGTAGTCCCGTTCTGACTTAAATTATTGTGTCGGTTTATGTTAAAACCAATACTTTTATTTTGATTTTTAGATGTCAGTCACTTTTGATATTTGCAGACACGTACGTACAGTGACGAATTTAGAACTTGAGGGTCCTCAGGCGCAGTTCAATTTTAAGGTCCCCTCTATATATGTTCACTACCCTTACATCCTACAGTGTGCATTCTAGGCGCACATTTTTTTACTCGGGCCCCATACCCGTTGCTCAAAAAAGTAAGACAGGGAAATACCATTGAAAATTAACCAATATAATATTTCAACTGCCTAACTGTATTTGAAAGGTTGTTGATGTTCAAAAAATTTAAACTTGTTGCTACAAGAATTATTAAGTTTCAAAGGTAAAGTGTTAAATAAGATAAATCTGGTAATACATGAATATAAAAAAAAGTTACTACTTTTATTTTTACCAAAAATTAATATCGATACATAGAGGGTATCTTGTTTCGAGTGTGCTAAACGAAAACAGGAAGTGGATAATGTTATTCTGAACAAAAAATTCTAATAAACATATCTCCGATTTCTTACCGTTCCCGAAATAAATAATCTTAAAGATTTTTTGATCGATATAAAATTTTTAAAAATGTATTAGATTTCCACGAATTTTGAGCAATTTTAGATGACTTTCGAACATGATGGAGCACCACCCCCGTATGCAAGAAATATCAGAAATTGGCTAAACATTACATTTCCCGATATAAGGATTGAACGAGCAGGGGTTGATTCCCGCTCTTGTAATCGTGTTTTTGTATTTATGGGAACGCTATAATTTTTTTGTTTCATGTCTCCCATAAACAATAGTCCATAGGTGTAAGATCTAGATATCGAGATGGCCGGGAAAAAAGCCCTGATCGTTCAATCCATCTATCAGGAAATTTAATGTTTAGCCAATTTATGATATTTCTTGCATAATAGAGTGGTCCTCCATCGTGTTGAAACCAGACCCTAAAGCTTGAATTACATTATACTTTTACCGTCTTTTTTCGTCTAGATTCTCGTTAGATTTTGCTTCGAGACAATCTAGTATGAATGTAATTCAGAAAATTCCATCCAATTTCCGTTCAATATTGGTCCAAGTTCGGTACTGCCAACGACGAAAAAAAAAACAACAAGCATGAGTTGTTTGTACAAGCAACATAACCTGGTGATCGCGGGACATCCGACCTAAAATAGCGGCGCTATGTTTATAATATTAACAATTTTCATGATGTTTTCAATTTTATTCATTTTTACAATCTCAACTCTTAACCTCACTTGGACTTGGATACGCGAACACAAATACTTTTTATTTAGCGAGTTGGTAATTACGTCGTCCGCTAGCGGCGCCCTCTATATCAAATGCATTGAACTATAAATCGAACGGAAATCGAAAGCAAAACTTGAACGAGAATCTAGACAAAAAAGACGGAAAAATTATAATGTAATTCAAGCTTAACCCATTGTTCCAGTGAAAAATCATCTGAAATTGCTTCAAATTCATGGAAATCTAAAAAAATATAATTTTATATCGATCGAAAAATCTTTAAAATTATTTATCTCGGTAACGGTAGAAATTGGACATATGTTTGTTTGAACTTTTCTATTCAGAATAACAATATCAACTTCCTATTTACGTTTGGCATACTCGAAACGAGAGAAAAATTCCTTATAAATACAAACTAAGAAATTGGTTTAATCAAACAGAATTTTCTGGGTTAGCTTTAGGTGAAAACATAGGGCGGTAGAAGGGCTCTAGCCCATCCTTAAATCTTTAGACCACAAGCGAAGATTCCGCAAGTGTAAGTAAATTGATAAAAATAATCTAACGGTTTTCTGGTCCTTTAATAAACATTTTTATTTCTAGAAACTCTAGGATGTGTTAAAAGGGCTGAAGGATAGGACAGCGCTTACCCACTGCCTTCTGTTTCATGTTAGTGTAACCCACAAATGCTCTTCCTTTATGCTTTTGAAACTATTCAATTTCTAGTGATCTAAAATTAGTTTCAAATTTCAAAACTTCAAACTTTAAACTTACAAATATACATAATGAGCACAGAAAGTGCTTTACAGTAACAACTTAAAAGTAAAATATCTAACGCACATAGGGAACATTTAAAATATTATTACTAGTCACTATTTGTTTACATTGCCTCTTTAATTTACTCAGCGAATCGCTAAATAAGTGTTTCCCAGGTTAAGTTTAAGGGAAAACGAAGGGCGGTGGGTGAGCCTATCCCACCCTTCAATCCTTAGAACACAAACGAGGGTTTTATTAATGTAAATAAATCGAAACTGGATTTTTGGACCTTTGACCAACCATTTCATTTAAAGAATATTAAAGAAAAAAAATAACTCAGCGTATTTTCAATCGATTTTAATGAAACTTTGAGGGCGAAAATCTTTGAAGTGTCTTCTTTAAAGTTATGCATGCGAACTTAAGCGTAACTCCTTCTGCCCCCTCTAGCACCCCTGTGAAAAAAAAAATTTTTTTTAGGAAACCATGTCCAACTTTGACGATGTCTATGCAGTTGGAAAAATTTTGTCGACATGATCCACTATAAAGCATTAAAATTTGATCAATTCCCTATGCAGGACTTGAAAAACGAAGTTCCTACGGCGATTTTGCATAAAGTTATGGGTGTTTGAAAAAACGTGCATTTTGAGGTTTTTCGCACATAACTCACCGACTTTTCAACTAAATTTGATGATTATTTCGGAAAAAAATCTCATTTTGGCCCTACTTTAAGGGGATCAACTCAGATTGGAATGGTCTCTTTTCGAACCCTTCAACCCCCGAACAAAAAAACACGTTTTTGGGCTAAAAAACGTCCAACTTTGGTAACGTGTACCGAGTTGAAAGAAATTTGTCGACTCGATCCACCAACAGGGTATTCAAATGCGTTCAATTACCTGTGCAGGAACAAAAACAAAGTTCCTTCGGCGATTTGGCATAAAGTTATGGGTGTTTAAAAAAGTGCATTTTGTGGTTTTGTGGTCTATATTTTTTCGTTTGTAGGGGCATAGAGCCCTCTCTTAAGAGTTCTCTTAAAGAGAACACATTTTCTTTTGGATTTCTTAAGAAGATCGTCGAGATCGGTTAGAAAGAAGCCGAGTTATGGCCATTTGAAAATTACCTAAATTTTAACAAATCTCAAGTGTTTCATTTTTTCCGTCAGTGTAATTTGTTTGTTTTTATTGGACGAATGGAAAAATGGATGAATGGTGGTGAGTTAGGCCCACATTTTTTCCGACCCTACAAAGATCGTTAAAGTAAGCCTTTTTTCACCTACAATTAATTTTTTTGTTAAAAGAGTTCTACGGTACAAAATGCGATATCATGATTTCACGCAAACAATGAATTTTCGTGCATACCTCAAATTTCAAAACTTTGAACTTAGTTAAAAAACCACAAAATTCGCTTTTTTTCAAACACCCACAACTTTGTGCCAAATCGTCATAGAAACTTCGTTATTTGAGTCCTGCGCAGATAATTAAACACATTTCAATGCCCTTTTAGTGGATCGAGTCAAAACATTTTCCCAACTCGGTACACGTTGCCAAAGTTGAACGTTTTTTTTGCCCAAAAACGTGTTTTTTTTGTTCGGGGGTTTAAGGGTTCCAAAAGAGATCATTCCAATCTGAGTTTACTCCCTTAAACTAGAGCCAAAATGGGATTATTTCCCGAAAGAATCATCAGATTTGGTTGAAAAGTCACTGAGTTATGTGCGAAAATCCTCAAAATTCACTTTTTTTTCAAACACCCATAACTTGGTGCCAAATTGTCGTAGGAACTTCGTCCTTTGAGTCCTGCAGAGAGAATTGATCAAATTTTAATTTCTTTATGATGGATCGAGTCGACAAAATTGTTCCAACTCCGTAGACATCGTCAAAGTTGGACATGGTTTCCGGATAAAACTTTTTTTTTCACAGGGGTGCTAGAGGGTTCGGAAAGGGTTACGCTTAAATTCGAATGCATGACTTTAAAGAAGATACTTCAAAGTTTTTCGCTCTCAATGATTTATCAAAATCGATTGAAAATACGCCGAGTTATGGCGGTTTGAAAATGATCGAAATTTCAAGAATTTCAAGTGTTTTTTTTTCCACCAATGTATATGATATTTCAAACTACAATAAATTAAAATAGTTGTACCTATCTTTTTATGTTAATACGGTGATGAATTTGGTGGTTCTTAAGAAACTGATAAAACTTCAGTTTCGGCCATCAATATCTGTTTATGTGACTTGATTAACTAAATAATATGTTTATGTAGTTTGCAGTTTATCCAGTTTGAATCATAGATAGTTCAATGGTTATTCGGACAGTGAGTGTAGAAATAGATTCATTAAACACTCCCTATTTTTAATTTTTCTTTAGTATTACAGGGGCAACAATAACAATTTTACTGTAGTAAGTAAAACACGTGTGTTGAGAATTTTCACAAATTTTTAATGTCGAAACACTGCGACATATGTTTCGCCACCCAGTGGCTTCATCAGGCAGATGATAAAATGAAAATTCTCAACACACGTGTTTTACTTACTACATATATTATGGAATTTCACCAAGTAACAGCCTCATCAATCCAATAAATAATTTTACTATTTCACACAAGTATTAATATATCTTTGTCCAACCAAATTATTTCCTGAGACGTCTCTCGAAGAAAGACCTAGGTCAATAACCATTTCAGAAAAAAAAAACAATGAAAAGAACAGGTACACTGGAATATGCGGCTCATGCATTTATTTATATCTTGAATAAATCTGTTCACCTACCGAAAAGTCGCACAGCCTGGGATCACGTTCTGAAAGGTCACCAAGGTTAACTCACACGCATGCATTTCCATAATAAAAATAAAAATGTAAAAAGTTAAGTTCCTGCACAGAAAACATAATTGTAAACGGATTTTTCAAAGGAACACGTAAATCTCCTAAGGATTCCTCGTCCACGACAGTTTCAGTGGGAGTTTAGTTCGTCTTTATTTCTTTTTGTGATATTTAAACAGCCACGGGGTTCTTTGATGTCCTTAGGTAATCGATTACTTAATCATCATGGTTATACTAAAATCCGACGGATGCTGCTAGCCAGTGGCGGCTCGTGAAATATTTTGATGGTAGAGCCACTTAGCATACAATATATCCCTCACACGGTTCCTTTCTTAAAGAACGATTTACCTTTCATAGTCTAAGGTTATTTTGAGTTGTAACGTAAAGGTTTATAATATCAAACAGTTTTATTTACACATTACTCACTGGGCGCACAAATCCAATTTGCTACTGCAGTTCGAGTCGCTAATTAATTTATTAGCATCTGCAAGCGGTGGAGGACAACGCAAGCTGTTGACATATTTGATTAATTTTGCCATTGAATTATATTTAAAGTCTTGACGGTTATCATAGTTAACGGAATTAACAATAAATGGCCGTATATGGCTTCTGATTGTCTCGTGTATTTGTACCAGAGGTGGGCGAAATGACTCTTTTTGCTGAGTTGCCGAAAAACGTCGAACGGAAGGTCTGGTGAGTCTCTTGCTTAAAGTAAAATGTATGAACAAAACGAACGTCAACAGCTTCAAAAAGCAGGGAAATATGCTTATTCACAAAAAAAACATGACTTTTTCAAAATGGAAAATTTTTCCTCGGAAAAAGTTTGGCGAGCAAAAAAATTGTGTACACCTTAATTTTTGCCATTAACGCCGCAAACACGTAAAACATGGACATAAATCAATACTGGTCCTTTCTAGTTTTGAAAAAGGTCTCACCTTATACCGAGAATAAACTACAATACGACGCCCTTCCATTTCCTATAAAACTGCATAAATTAAACTTTACAAAAAGTACAATTACCCATTTAATACTTTCGCATTATCCGCAGTTACTTCTCCCGCAATCTAGACCAATTTACAGATATCATCATAGATTCGCACAATAAATTATAAATCACCACGGGAACGTCTTCCTTAATTGGATCTCGATCCATAATCTTCCATCAATTAGTGCAGCGTTTCAATTACGGCGAATCGCTTATAATAAAATGATATGATCTGGCCATCTCCGTTATACCAAATTGAATATTAATCTAAATAACTTCGATACCATAATTGTCGATTAGTAATTATTGCTTGCAAGATATATGCCATCAGCACTAATTTAATTTAGTTTGTAATATCTATGGACTGGTGGGTTTAATAATGTATGTGTTTGCGGTAAATGTAATTATTTTAGGCGTGACTTGGGTATGGTTTTAAATGAAACAGCGCACATGTACACTATTGTCGCTAATTATTATGTTTAAAATGATTGCATGGTACACTGCGTGCCTGAAGAGATGTTTAAAATTACATGTGCTGTGGAAACAAATGTCTTTTGTATAATTTTTATTTTAACGAAAATTAGTTGTAGTTGGCTGAATATACAATATTTAGGTATTCTACTACTTTTCTCAATATTGTTGTTGCTATTTTTAAAACCGGATTAGAACAACTGTTCATTACTTCACTTCTATAAATTAATCAATAATTTTGTAGACGATCCACCAACAATAAGTGAATTACAATTTAACGCCCCTAGACCATCGATGAGAAATTATCCGTCATTTGGTTTCTGTGTTCCTAATTCGCGTCATCATACAAATTCTCCATTGATCAAAATGTGTATGTTATATAATCGTATCCAAAACAATTGCGATATTTTTGGAAAAACTTTCATTGATTTCAAAAAATGTGTAATAGAATGTTTGTCTTAAGCATATATGATCTATACGTATTTTATATATATTTTATTTTTATGTATTCATGTTCTACAAGTAAGATTTTTTCTGTAATTGGACATTCGTCTGTTGGGCAATAAATTATTATTATTATTATTATTAAACTGTTTTCAATATTGTTGTTGCTATTCTTAAAACCGCATTAGAAAACGTAGATTGAACTACACTAATGATTTTTTCTTCTATAGTTCAACAATAAAAAATCGTGCTGTGTTATTTCCAAGAAAACTATAGACCACATTCTTAAATGATTTCCATACAACTCAAGTATATGTAAAAATGCTCATCTTCAAGTAATTTTATAATTTGAGGTCCAGCGAATATTACTTCTTTTAATTTAACTTCACCTGTCCGTTTTTAAATATCCTAGAGCTGTCCACATGAACAAAAAAATAACTTAATGTAAGAAACACTTGACTTAAATATTTCAATCCTTCTTCATTCGGTGCTTAAATAAAAAAAGTCCGAATTTAGGTGTAACTGTGGCAAATTAACAGACTGAGGGTTGGCTTAATATTTTGTTGTCCAAAAGTGAAGGTGTCTTTTTTGGTTGCACGACTGTTTCACAAACCAAAGCTACCTTGCAGACCGATTACTTTGAGGTCGAAACAGATGCGCCATAATTTAGCATCTTAATACACTGTGTTCAAAATTAATAGCATACTTTGCAACAGCATGCGCTACTGGTATTGACGGGTTCTTGTTCGAATCATGCAGTTTAAACTTGTTTTGACTCATATATGAATAACCGCTCATCATCGGCATTGTAACCAATCATTCTTCGTAATGAAATATTTCATCAAATCTTTATTTCTGATTCTGAAATACATCTATTCCTTCAGAAGTTTTGCTTTACGTTTTGACAAATTCAAATCGCGAACCAAATCATAATGTTCCACTTGTGGAACGAGATGTGGTTCACCATTTACTTTTTCTGGCATGAAATCCTCATCTTTTAAAGCTTGTGCCATTGCAGTAATTTCACAGCAATCTCCTCTTGAGAATTAGGAATATCCTTCCTGGCAGGAAGCTGGGGTTGCTATAAAAGGTATATTTTCTCGGCGAGCATTTGGTCTCATTGCCAATAAAATATTTGGGTACGCAATATTGCTTTAATTTTTTAAAGCAAAATCAGTGATATTTGTTAAACAGAAGTAATCAATCGTCGTAATTATTTGTTGTTGCTCCATCCCGAAAATAAAGAGCATAAGCACTTTTCAACCATTTTCGTTATAGTAAACTCCCCCAAGAAATTATTAATCAGGTTTGCCTTGGTATTGAAGGTTGTAATGTTAATGCATTGAATTATTTAAAACTGACCATAGAGAATTTATCTAAAGTTGTCATGGTTATCTTTCTAAACAACCTTAAATATTACATTAAATAATTTAAAAATTATATATTGGGAATAACTCAAAGCTTCAATCATCTTGTGATTTTAATGTAAATGAAGATTCTTCTAAGTAACATCAAGACATCTGAATTTTTTCCTCTGTAGAATTGATTTTATTTTCAAAGATTTAAGAAATAAAATGAATTGACAAGGTTCGTTAAATCAAACTGATAAAAAATATGCTGATATTTTAAGGTAGCCACGGCTTCCATAGAAAGATGATTTTACTAATGTAAGTTATGTACAGTTTACAATATGAATGTAAGTTGTGTACAGGGGTAGCGTGAAAAAAGTAATATTTTTTTTCGGAACGGGCACTCTTCAATGACTAGTAACAATTCTGTAAAATATTTCATTTTTACGACGTCATCTTGAGTCTGCATATTTGGCTCAAAGTTTGAAATTTTTTGATTTTTTTTACACTTTTACAAAAAAAAATTAAGTACTTGAAACAAAAAAAGACCCTAATGGGTAGTCACCGACTAGTTGAACAAGGCCATAAATATAGACAGATTTTTTGAAAATATTTTCAAGCGGTGGTTTTATTCTGCACAGAATAGTTTTGTTCTACACCAATTGGGCAGAATAAAACCACCGCTTAAAAATATTTCAAAAAATCCTGTCTATATTTAAGGCCTTGTTCAAGTATTTAGTGACTACCCGTTAAGGTCTTTTTTTGTTTCAAGTACTTAAAATTTTTTTCTAAAAATGTAAAAATTTTTCGAACTTTAAGCCAAATGTGCAGACTCGAGATGTCGTCGTAAAAATTAAATATTTTACAAAATTGGTTCTAGGTCTCATACACAGTCATTGAAGGGTACCCGTTTCCAAAAAAAAAATTAAAAAGTGAAGTTTTTAATGGCATCTTTTATAACGAAATAAATAACACAAAGGTGTTTTAAGTTGTTCTTGTTTAAAAAAAATGTAAATATCACACCTTCATTCCTTCAGAAACTTTCAAGATCTATATTTCTGTCTTTTTTCTTGGCGGATTTTTGTAAATGATCTCTAAGCTTTTTTGTAAATATTTCCGAAATTTATCAAAGTAAGATACTTGAAAGTATCTTATTTTGAAGATGCAAACTACGACACCTCTTAGTTGCTTAAAGAATCCTATTGTTTTGAGATTTTTGAAAGGGTTTTTGGAAATAACACCTTTTAATAGCTTCAAAGTTTTATTAGTAGAAGTTCTTAGTTTTGTAAATATCGTGCCTTTAAGTAGTTATAAAATCTTTTAGTTATTTTAAGTTGTTCTTGTTTATTATTTTTTTGTAAATATCACACTTTCATTCCTTCAGAAACTTTCTATACTTCTCTATTTCTATAAGATCTATACTTCTATCTTTTTTCTTGGCGGATTTTCTAAAATAATTTCTAAGCTTTTTGTAAATATTTCCGAAACTTATTAAAATGAGATACTTAGAAGTATGTTGGTAAGTGTTATTTCCAAAAATCTGTTCAAACATAAAAAAAAGATTGTTTAAGCAATCACAATGTGTCGTTAAAATCCTTGCAGAGAAGCAATATATTCTTAAAAACAACACACACGTACACATACACATACAAGACGTGTTATTCCCATTTGTTTTTACAAAATCAGTATTTGGATGATTTTTAAAGTAATAACAACATATACTATAAGAGGTATAATTTCCAAAAATCTTTGCAAAGAAACAACCAATTTTTTTATTTCGCCAATTTTGTAGAATTCTAAATTCTCCTTAACCTAATTGCAAAAATAATTTTCTTTCCTTTAACAAGCGGAGTTTTTAAGAGCATTTTTTGTAACGGAATAAATAAAAAAATGTTGTTTGAGGATTTTTTATTTATTCAAACTATCTCGACATGACCACTTTCGTTCCATTTTTTTAAAGACCCTTTAGGTAACGTCAAAATACCCTTTAGTCAAAACGTCACGGGAAGTCATCATTGTTAAGTTTAGTTGCATTTGAATAAACAGCTATGACGAACTACTAATTAAATATTTAAATCTGTCTTGAATATTGACGGCGTTTTACTTGGTATAATTTCTAAATAAAACACTTAAAACTGTGTTTTACCATTTGATATATGTGTATAGATAGATCAAATATACAGTGGTAAAATAAAGTATCAAGTGTTTTATTTCATAAATATTAAGGTGATTCTTCAGAAAAACTACATATTTCGGCTATTCAAGAATCATAATATTGCAAATTGGAATCATTGATTCATAAGGTATAATGTATAATTAAAGATTGAGTAAGTATTATGGTGAACGTATTAAAATTCCTCAATATATCAATAGCTCTGATCTTGTTTCGAAGTTAAAAGTGAATCTTGTTACCCAATACAATTTTTTTTGGCGTAGAAAGTGTAACACGCAAGGAACAAAAATAGTCGAAAGTATCGAATGAGATCATTGCATGACAAGAAATACCTGTATGAATAGTAAAAGTCGTTACTACATAATTATATTTTAGGCAAGAACACAGTGGCGGTTTCAGGGGGGTGGGGTGTAATCGGGTAATTACCCCCTTATCCCCTTTTTCGCTTATCAATTTTTATTGTTCAAAATACCGGTATTTCATATTCCAAACAAATAATATAACCGGTAAATTTTTCCAAGGAAAAGGATAGGCAGATTTCACGGAACAGGTGTATGAGAGCGGAAGCACCAGTTTATTTATCTTTTTTTTAATTACCCCCCCTAGACTAGTTGGCTGGAAATGCCCTTGCTAGAACAAAGTTTATAAAAAGTTTGATTGAACATCGTTTATAAAATTCTATATTCAAATAAATAATCGGGTTAACTTTTATTAAATTAATAGACAGGGTGGTCCGTCTAACAAGGAAATATAGGGAATCAGTAAATTTAAAAAAAAATGTAACATTGTATGGAAGTAAAGTAATTAATCCAAAGCACAAAACCTTTTCTGTTTCTGCGGAATTTTAGGAGGTGAAATCACTTCTCAAAGAAACAGACAGTTTTTCGTTTTAGCAACTTTCTGCTAAAGTACAAGACATGACGAAATGTTTTAAATAAAAGTAGTAGAATATTTTATTCTCGTTGTTAGGGTGTAGTCAGATTAAATGCTACATTAGGTAACTACAAAAAGCTTAAATTACTTTCCAGTAAAAACCAGCCAAAACTGGTGAGTTACTATACTAGGCACTGTAAATAAACTGTTTAAACTTTTATTGCATCAATTGAAAATACAAAATTATAAAAATACAAATCTAATGTAATATTGCTTAACAATAAATAACTTAACATAACATTGCAAAATTAGTTATTAAAAAAAAACATTTGGTACGGAACTAATATCACAAGAACCCTATCTTAAGAGAGACGTTGAGTAATACTGGTCAAAAGTAAACTGGCTATGATATTTAAATTGAAAATATATTATCTGACTCCTGGCAGAGGTTTGGATTTTGTTTCAGCTTCACTCCATGCAAAGTTTCTTCCCTTCTTTGCGTTGATGCTATCCTCTCTCGAAAATGCTTGGTGAAGTCTGTCATCGTATAACCGAATTTGGTCTTCATCACTGTAGGCATCTGTAGGAGCTTCAGTGTTTCCTCTATAAGCACTTTGTTGATAGTTTTCATCCGGGAATCTGTAAAGATAATTTGAAAAATTTTAATTAATTAAATTTATATAATGCTTCTGCAACAAGTGACACGTTGTCTTGAATTAATTTAAGCAATGCAATTATTTAGCAAGCTGATAACCAACTGCAAGATCGTTAATAGTCCTCCGGATATAATTAAATAAGGTCGTGACTGAATGCCTAAGTCCAAAAGAAAAAAATATATATAATTAAATTAATTAAGTTTCGCAATTTAAACTTATTCGTTTCACATCGAAATACTGCGTGACTTTAATGGATTACCACGTTTTTTTATGAAGTTGGTGTCAAATAAATTGGCAGTACTGTGATGTAAAATAATGGCGTAGATGCACAGTGTCGTACAATTAATTAGAAAGGAAATTATCTAAAAATAAGGTTCATAATAAGAAATGTCACATATTTTAGCTTGACTGTATTGAGATGCAATTGTGTGCATAATTAAACAATTATGAATTGTCAAAATGATATCAATGAGCAAAAAATAATTAATACCAAAGTTTTTTTTCAAAAACATAATCAACTCCATTAAAATAGTCACCTCGAATAATATTTGCTGTAGTGGTGTACAAGTAAATATTTTGCAAAGTTTCTCTCACCTGTATTGATGTGGATTATAATGAGGAACATAACCGTTGTGCACTCCACCATGTCCACCATATCCTGGAGTAGGAACGTGTACAGGAAACAGCAAACTCCCCAAACTAAATGCACTACTAATAACCAAAGCTATTTTGCTCAAAATGACCGCCTTTTTGGCGATGAGAGCCACCAGGCCGAAAATTACGGGAATTAAAGTGGCAATGTTGAACTTGAATCCGAGAAGCAGCGGTACCAGGAATTGCCTCGCCAGGATTTGACCTACAACAAAAAATAATTATTTCTAGATGTGTAATCATACTGGTTGGTCGTATAAATCATCATTAGTGGGTCGAGACACACCCTGAAGATTCTCTTTTGTACCGAAAATATAAGTAGAAATTTCACGAATAAATATCCGTCAACTATCTATGTTTTTTTTTTCTTGTTGGTGCGATATTAATTTGATGACGCATTTCAGTTGTCATTGATTATAATATATGAATAATTTAACATGTTAAAATATCTATAATGCCATTTAAATAATAAAAGTCGCAGTTATTTAGTTACGAAATGTTAAAGTCGCAGTTATTTAGTTACAAAATGTTAATAAAACAATTGTTGTAGACATGAGTGGTTGTGGAATCAAACATGTTTCTCGATTTATACGCATTGTTGAATTGACGTCTCAAATATTGACTGTCAAACAACAAATACATTCTTGTCTATGTAATGTGCGATATGTTTATGGTAACACTGAGAAAAGGTGCAGGTGGGCCTCTTGTCTTTATCTTTCTCTGGAATTGATTTTGATTTTACTCATGTTAGAATAAATAATTTTGTATATACCGTGTGGATTCATTTAACTCGACAGATGCTTGAAATTTTGACAGAATATACTTGAAGAACTAGTCATTACAATTATCCAAAGAAAATTATCCAGACTTTATCATCCAAAAATGGCTGCGTTAGAAGTCAAATTTCGATGACTAAAAATGCACTTTTTCAGAAATTGGGTATTAAATTCCACATTTAATTCGACAGATGCTTCAAATTTTGACAGAATAAGCTCGAAGAACTAGTCTTAAAAATTATCCAAAGAAAATTATCCAAACTTTACCATCCGAAGAATGGCTGCGATAGAAGTCAAATTTCGATGACCAAAAATGCACTTTATTCAGAAATTGCGTTTTAAATTCCACATTTAATTCGACAGATGGTTGAAATTTTGACAGAATAAGCTTGAAGAACTAGTATTTACAATTATCCAAGGAAAATTATCCAGACTTTACCATCCGAAAAATGGCAGCATTGGAAGGCTAATTTAGATGACCAAAAATGCACTTTTTTCAGAAATTGCGTTTTAAATTCCATATTTAATTCGACAGATGGTTGAAATTTTGACAGAATAAGCTTGAAGAACTAGTATTTACAATTATCCAAAGAAAATTATCCAGACTTTACTGTCCGAAAAATGGCAGCATTGGAAGGCTAATTTAGATGACCAAAAATGCACTTTTTTCAGAAATTGCGCTTTAAATTCGACAGATGGTTGAAATTTTGACAGAATAAACTTGAAGAACTAGTCTTCACAAGTATCCAAAGAAAATTATCCAAACTTTACCATCCAAAAAAATTGCTGCGTTAGTAGACTAATTTCGAAAACCAAAAATGCATTTTTTCCAGAAATTTCTCTTTAAATTCCACAGATGCTTGAAATTTTGACAGAATAAACTTGAAGAACCAGTCTTCACATTTATCCCAAGGAAAATTGTCCAAACTTTACCATCCGAAAAATGGCTGCGATGGCCAAAAATGCACCTAAAGAACTCTATACCAAGAACTTGAAAGTAGCGAGAAAATTCTATAACACGAATTGTAAGAGGAAGTGACTTTAGTGCGCGCCTCGTTCTGATGCACACTGATATAACTATTATCGTTTCATAATTAGAAGCCAAAAACAAAATTTTCTTTCTTTCGAAAAACAATGATTTTAAGAAATTTTTTAGTTGTCTTTTTATCTCCAGAGCATCCATCTGAATAATTCCTTCGAAATCTTAACGAATAACAATATCTAAAGTAATGTTGGTTGTTGGCACTACGCATAATGCAAGGAAAATTTTTGACATTCAAAAAGTCGAATTTTGTTTAAGTTGCAATTCAAAGATTCAACCTTTGGCCGACGTTATTTTCTATCCACCCCAGGCATTTGAATAATTCTTTTGAATTATTTAAAAAAAGATCATTTCAATTTTAGTGCTTGTCGTAATTGAAAAATTCTACATTTTTTCTTTAGCCTAGAAATTATATTTATTTTTCCAAAATATTGAAAAACATTTATTTTTTAAATTCCAAAGCACAAAAATCTATCTTTGACACGATTTCAAAATTTTCGAACTTTGCATTTTGTCTTAATTTCACGAAAAGGTTTTGTAGTCCGTTTTAAAATTAAATGAAACTCGCCATATTTTGTCGTTTTAATCATACAGATCTGACAAAGCATTTGGCAGTTGTGCAATTTCAAAAATCAAAATCACTATTTTAAAATTTTAAACTTAAAAAAAGTGCGATTTTTCTATTTTTTGTTATTTTCACGGAAAAATAGTACAATCCATTTATTACACTAAAATCGTCATATTTTGGCGTTTGAATCACCAAAATCAGTCAAAGCATTTAGCAATTGTGGGATTTAAAAAATCAAAATCGAATCTTCGAACTTTAAAAGAGCGCGAATTGTTGCATTTTGCATTTAATTTCAAGAGAGAATGTTGTAATCCGTTTAAAAATTATACAAAATTCGCCATATTTTTTGATGGATTATTTTTTTACAAATTTTTCAAACTTTGAATGCATTTTTAGTTTTTCTAGTTCAAAGGATTGCTGTCATTTCTTTGTCGTCCATGATTGAGCAATTGTTTTACTGGTAAATGAAAAAATGTATAATTTCTTTGATGGATTGAGCATTGGAAATAAATTCCTTGATGGATTATTTTTTTTAGAAATTTTCCAAACTTTGAATGCATCTTCAGTTTTTCCAGTATAAGTTTACTGACATTTCTTTGTCCTCCATGATTGGGCAATTGTTTTACTGGGAAATCAAAAAATGTATAATTGCTTTAATGGACTCTGAGCGTTGAAAAAAAATTCTATGATGGATTTATTTTTTTTACATATTTTCCAAACTTTAAATGCATTTTCAGTTTTTCCAGTTCAAGTTTGGATTGCTGACATTTCTTTGTCGTCCATGATTGGGTAATCGTTTTGCTGGGAAATCGAAAAATGTATAATTTCTTAAATGGACTCTGAGCTTTGGAAATAAATTCCTTGAGGAATTTTTATTTTTTTATTTTTCAAACTGCATTTTTAGTTTTTCTACTTCATATTTGAATTGCTGTCATTTATTTGTCGTCCATGCTGGGAAATAAAAAAAATGTATAATTTGGAATGTTTCCATTTTTTTATCTAAATCTTAAAGCAGAATCAATTTTGAGGAAATTTGCAAAGTTACAAGTTTCTAGCAACTGTTTTTGTATATTTTCTTAACCCTCGGACAATTCGCAATTTTTGATTTACAAAAACTTTAATTCAATTGCGATTATTTTGAAATCAAGTGAAAAATGTTTATAGATTGGAACTGAATCTTAAAGCAGAAGTAATTTTGAGTAAATTTGCAAAGTTTCAAGTTTCTAGCAATTGTTTTTATATATTTTTTTAACGCTCGAGAAATTCGCAATTTTTTATTTATAAAAACTTTAGTTCTCTTGCGATTATTTTGAAATCTAGTGAAATTTGTTTGCAGATTTGAACTTAATCTTGAAGTGAAAGTAATTTTGAAAAAATTTGCAAAGTCTCAAGTTTTTAGCAATTGTTTTTGTACATTTTTTAACGCCCGATAAACATTTTCAAACTTGGAAGATTTATATTGCGATTTTGATATTTTTTTATTGATGATCTTCCACTCGTACCTGTAGTTACTTAGAACGCAATATAAATGATTTGATATTTTGGAAAATTATTCATGAGTCATATCATGACACATCACATTCTTGGATAAGAACTACAAAATACGTGCCCATCGACAATAAATTAGTTATTTCTCTGTGCCGGCGAGAGAGCTTCCGAGCGATAAATAAATCTCTCCATTAACGATGATCACATAAAACAAGTGAACCTGCCGCTTGGTCATTGACTAAAAACGCGTGAGTACGACCCAGATTTCGTGAGAAGTGAGAAGGTGGAGAAGTTTACGCTCCGCCGGAACAGGTCGTACGCAACACTTTGACACGAGGTCAATGTCGACAACTCCGTACACTTTTCCACACTTTTCCGTCCCTCTTCTCTCGATCGATGGGACGTGTTACAATCTGCACGTATCCGTATTCCGACGATTTATGTGAGGCATGGATGAACAATGTGGGCGCGCAACGAAGTCATGGGAAGTGCGCTAATCAAGGAAACAAAAGGGAAATTGTTCAAATGGGTTTCTATGTTTTATGCAATCTGGGGCGCGCAATTGTGCCTGTTTTTCGTGTAAATGAGTCGTATGCTAAATTCCGGGATTTTCCATTGCAGTGGATTCTTTGCATACTAAAGGTGCAAGTAGGGAAAATGTGCAAATTTCATATGCAAAAATTCTATTGCATTGTTTCGTTAACACGATACACTTGACTCAATAAATATAATATGGCATTTGATATTAGGCGATAATTGAAGTGAAGAAAAATGACATTGTGATATTTGTACCAATTTTTTTACTTTTTTTATACAAAGTATGAGGAAGTATTGTTTTCGTGTTCTTTTGGTTTTTCAAATTTTTCAACGCAATGTTGTGGTCTCCTGAGACAATTTAGACTTTTTTTTGAAAAATGCCTTTGTGTTTATTTTTGTATTTGTGTTTACCTATGTGCGTGACTGTCTATGAGCGTGGTATCTCAAAAACTAATGGAGATTTTCAAATGTTACTTTAATAAACTTAAAGCCGTTTTACACTACACAATTTATTGATAAAAAAAAAGAATTAATTTCTTGTGCAATGTAAATCTATATAAGTCCAGTTTCATACAGTAAATTGTTCCAAAAATTGAGTCACATTGTAAAATTGACTCAATTTACTGTATGAAACTAGACAATTTAAATTGCATAAGAAATTAACTAAATTGTGTAGCGTAACACGGCGTTTAGTCTAACGAGACGGTCCAATGGACCGATTGAGATTTTATGTTCTTATTGCATTTATTTCTGATGCTTTTAGACTCTGTAGCCGCTTTGTTGCTTTATGTCGTTTAGATCTACGTTTTTCATGGTGAACTACCATCTGGGTCCATTGGTTCCATAGACTTATCTATTGAAGAAAATGATCTGAACACAAATTCTCCAGTAGAATCTAAAAAATCTGCTTGAAAAGTCACCGAGTTATGTGCCAAAAAATTTAAAATGTATACCTATAACTTGGTAGAAACTTTTTTGAGTCCTGCATAGGGAATTGATCAAATTTTAATGCCTTTGTGGTGGATCGAGTAGACAAAATGTTTCCAACTCCGTAGACATCGTCAAAGTTGGACATGGTTTCCAGAAAAACTTTTTTTTTCACAGGGGCACTAAAGGGGGGCGGAAGGGGTTACGCTTAAGTTCGCATGCAAGATTTTAAAGAAGATACTTTAAAGTTTTTCGCCCTCAAAGATTCATCAAAATCGATTGAAAATACGCCGAGTTATGACGGTTTGAAAATAAATGGTCGAAATTTCACGAATTTCAAGTCTTTCATTTTTTTCCACCAATGTATATTCTGCTAATTTATTGTAAAATACTGATTTTGAAAATGTAATCAAATGAACAGAACTTATGTTATTGGAAATAATTAAAAGGCAGTTGACGAAAATGAATTTCAAAGATTTATTGGTGCTATAATATTGATTGAAAGCATAGACCAATTGTTCAAAAAGTTTTTAACGATATTATAAACTACATTAGTTAGTAATAGCTTCTGCATTTATAATTTATTTTAGAAGACGATTCTTGAAATTATTATCAAATGAACTAATGTAGAAGAAAATAACGTTTTCGGAAATAATTGGAAGAGATTTGATGAAAATGGTTTTCAAAGATTTATTGGCGTAATAATACTGATTCGAATTTCTTAATCAAAAAATGAAGTAAAGTTTTTAATGATATTATAAGCCACAATGGGTTTTAAAAAGGGCCCCTCAACCACTTTCGTTTTTTTTGTGAAAAAAGTTGCTCCGCCTAGTTCCACAAAAATTAGAGCAAGCTCCAAAACGATAAAACAGATGTGAGGGTTTCAAATTTGATGGAGCTAAGCTGACGTTTGCCCTTCCCTTTCGATTTTTTACTTTTTTTAATGATTTGGCTTCCTCATACCTAGCTCCTACAGGCTCCATCAATTTTCAAGTAAGCTCCACCCACAATTACCCCTGAAAATTTCAAAAACAGCTTTTACCCTGGCCCTCCACTTCAATATTTTTACTCAATTTTACGTGATTCTATAGCGTCTACGGACTACCACGTCAATTGATCACTGAAAGTGCAGTATTTATTTTTCAAGCCGTATATGTAAAAATTATTGGAAAAAAGAAGACATATAACAAGATAAAAATGCTTTAACTACAAGACGTGCGCATATGATTAGATTATAATAACGCTACATGCGAATCTTCGATTAAATCGATTTAAATTTCAGCCACAATACCGGCGCCTCCACCATTTTGCATTTACTAATTTTCTAAGTAATCTTTACTAATTTACAAAAAAAACAGATAAAAATTCATAATTAATCAAATAGCAGTGATGCTATAATAATAACAGTAGGCTTTTAGCTCAATTTAGAAAAATTCAAACCCATTGTTGGACGTAGTTTAGAATTGACAGATGTTCTAGCGGGCGTTGTGAAATATTCTTAAGCTCAATTTTCACAAAATCAAAAGTTACTGTTAGGCCTGGTCTAGGTTCAATATTTTTCGCCACAAATGTTCTAACGGTCTTTGTTAATAATATTAGGTAATAAGAAAACGACGCATATTTTTAATTTTTGTTTAAATATTTTTTTAACTTAGCACTAATGAAATTGGGCCAATTTTCACAAAATCAAAAGTTACTGTTAGGCCCAGTGTAGGTTCAATATTTTTAGCCACAAATGTTTTAACGGCCTTTGTTAATAATATTAGGTAATAAGGAAACGGCAAATATTTTAAATTTTCTTTTAAATAATTTTTTAACATAGCACTTTTATGAAATTTTATGAGTTTTAAAAAAATCGAAAGTTATTATTAGGCCTAGTCTAGGTTCAATATTTTTGGCCATAAATGTTCTAACGGTCTTTGTTAATAATATCAGGTAATAAGAAAACGACACATATTTTTCATTTTCCTTTAAATAATGTTTTAGCACTTTTATAAAATTTGGTCAATTTTAAAAAATCAAAAGTTATTGTTAGCCCTAGTTTAGGTTCGATATTTTTGGCCACAAATATTCTGACAGGCTTTGTTAATAATATTAAGTAACAAAAGAAGAATACAGATTCGTCATTTTTGTATAAATATTTTTTTACCTTAGCACTATTAGGAAATATGGTCAATTAAAAAAAAATCAAAAGTTATTGTTAGGCTTAGTTTAGGTTGAATATTTTGACCACAACTGTTGTAACGGACCTTATTTATAATATTAGGTAATGAAAGAAGGATACATATTTTTCATTTTCGTTTAAGTATTTTTTTTAACTTTGATATTTTTGGCCAGAAATATCCTGACGGACTTTGTTAATAATAATTATAATAATAATAAGTAACAAAAGAAGGATACATATTCGTCATTTTTGTATAAATATATTTTTACCTTAGCACTTTTATGAAATTTGGTCAATTTTCAAAAAAATTAAAGTTACTGTTAGGCCTAGTTTAGGTCCAATATTTTTGGCCGCAGATGTTCTAACGGACTTTAATAATATTAGGTAATGAAAGGACACATTTTTTCATTTTTCTTTAAGTCATTTTTTAACTTGGCACGTTTATGAAATTTGGTCAAATTTCAAAAAATTCAAAGTTATTGTTAGGCCTAATTTAGGTTCAATATTTTTGACCACAAATGTTCTAACGGACTTTATTATTAATATTAGGTAATAAAAAAAAACATATTTTTCAAATTCGTTTAAATAATTTCTCAACTTAGCGCTTTTATGAAATTTGGGCAATTTTCCAAAAAATCAAAAATTATTGTCAGGCCTAGTTTACGTTCAATATTTTTAACACAAATGTTCTAACGGACTTTATTAGTAACAT
This sequence comes from Ocypus olens, assembly GCA_910593695.2. Taxonomy (NCBI): domain Eukaryota; kingdom Metazoa; phylum Arthropoda; class Insecta; order Coleoptera; family Staphylinidae; genus Ocypus; species Ocypus olens. The sequence continues at coordinate 12,786,037 of OU343055.1, read as the reverse complement.
TAGGTAATGAAAAAAGACATATTTTTCATTTTCATTTAAATTATTTCTTAACTTAAGCGCTTTTATGAAATGTGGTTAATTTTCAAAAAATGCAATGTTATTGTTAGGCCTAGTTTAGATCCATTATTTTTGGCCACAAATGTTCTAACGGACTTTATTAATAATATTAGGTTATGAAAAAAGATATGTTTTTAAATCATTTCTCAACTTAGCGCTTTTATCAATTTTGGTCAATTTTCAAAAAATCAAAAGTTATTGTTAGGTGTAGTTTAGGTTCAATATTTTTGGCCACAAATATTCTAACGGTCTTTGTTTATAATATCAGGTAATAAGAAAACTCCAAATATTTTTAATTTTCTTTTAAATATTTTTTTAACTTAGCTTTTTTATGAAATTTTATCAATTTTTAAAAAATAAAAAGTTATTGTTAGGCCTAGTTTAGGTTCAATATGTTTGGCCACAAATATTCTAACGGACTTCATGAATAATATTAGGTAATGAAAAAAAGACAGATTTTTCATTATCCTTTAAATAATGTCTCAATTTAACGCTTTTATGAAATTTTGTCAATTTTCATAAAATCAAAAGTTATTGTTAGGAATAGTTTAGGGTCAATATTTTGACTTAATTAATATAATAAAAATAATAAAAAAACATTATTGCAGCAAATATAGGAGAGCTATAGTCAGCCCTACTAAAGTTAGAAAGGGCGCAACTAAAAAAAGGGTCTACCATTATTCAGTAATGTCTAACAGACAGAAATGTGGCTTAAACAAATTTCGCTCAATGTTGAGTTCGCCCTTCGTATCCGCAATGCCTCAATTGTAGAATAATAAAACAATTTGAAACCTTACACTACGTTAATGTTTTATTAAGTGGAATCATATCCGTATGAAAGTTCTTCTCGATATAAATACGACATACATGACCCATAAACTTTAAGACAGTAACTAATCAAATTTGTGCCCAGGTTAAAGGCTAGGCATTTAGGAACAGCATTTCAATGTGAAGTGGTAATTTAATAGCAGTTAATTTTATGTGGAATTATACATTTACCCACAAAACACAATAATTTTAATGTAAGCAAAGGAATTATATTCACAACACGCAAGCTATTTTCTATTCAAATGGATTTTATACGGTCATATAATTGAAATTAAATCTGCAAATGAATTAATAGTAATGTATTGCGAGTAATTATAATTGAGCAATGTCGTTAATTACTGCATTAAATAAGGATGATTAAATCATGCTGTAAACAAACAGAAAATATGTTTGGCTTTGGTGTTAATCATTCAGCCACTAACGGTTAAGTATTCAATGGTAGTAAAATTAGTGCAAAGTGTTACAGAATCTTAAAGTTTAATGTCAGATCTAATCAAATATCGAACTAATATTTCTGGAATTGAGATGTCATAAAAAATATGGTTAAGGTGGGAAATCATGAAAATTTCAAATAATTTTGCAACAAAATATGTGAGTAATAATAAATAATACGGGGCCGTGATAACCTAGTGAGTGCAGCACCTGTTCACGGGCCTCGTGGTCGCGGGTTCGAATCTCATCCGGGCGGTCACTTTTTCGGAACGAAGAAGTGGCCGTTCGGGTCCATGAATGTCCAGTATATGCCCCCCCCCATTCATTATATAATACATAATGATTATATATCAATAAATATATAGAAATCAATACACATAGTTAAATGGTACTTTTGGCGGAATGGACTAGCTTCCTATGCCCAAAAAAAATAAACCAAATAAATTTATTTGCAGTCAACATAAAAAAAAGAAAGCAACAGTTGTATATAAATTTGCGTGTACAGAAATCGGCCCACTGTAAACTTTTGACTTGAACTATTTTTGTAAGCAATTATCTATCAGATCAAAAAAAATATATATGCCGTTTGAAAGACAATTTAATATGCTTTAATACGAGCTAAAATTTATCGAGAGTGCTTATCGTTTATATTAGTTTCTAAAAAAATATATGGTGAAACTCAAAAATTTATAAAGGGCCGATTTGTATGCACGCAAGTTTATTATTTCATTTACTATCGTAGAACTAAATAATAATACTAATTCATAACAAATAAATAATCAATTTGATACATATCTTGAAAATTAAAATAAAAAAAAATAAATACAAACGAGATATAGCCTGATTATTTAAGTGTTTAACCTGCAAAATCACGCCTTATTGAGATTAAAAACAAATAACTTATTAATAAGATAGTTATTTTTATTTGTATTTCTAAAAACATACAGTAATAAATTCATTGCAATTGTTATAAAATGTATTCCCAAAATTTGTATAAACAATTTTTTAATTAAACCGTTGAGTAAGACTATCGCACTCTAGTGGACGTTTGCTAAACACATTTCTGCAGAGTTTAGAATAAAACCTACTTTCAAATGAAATCTACCGTAGTGATTTAGTTTTAATAAAAACATAATATCAAGTAATGCTAAAATTGCAATACGCTATTTTCATGTGAGTATGTACAAGAATCTTTAGTTTAAATTACTCTTATTTATTAACAAATTTTTCAAGATAAATTCCTGTAATATTCCAGCAACAAACCAAGTCCATTCACCTATTGCTCGCCAGGTTCATGGACAAGGTTACTCCATCTGTACAACTTTCTAGTAATAAAACGAGTTCCTGCAGTTCTCACCTTGACTGATATTTCATTCATTATAGCTTACATAACTTCCTTACATTTCTTACCTGTGTAATATATTCTAGGCTTAGTTATAAATTTATATACGCTATTTATGTATTTGTCCGATTTGAAACTAATATAATTCTGCTAAGTAAGGAAGCAAGCTTAATATTTTAATTTGTTGGTTAATTAGGCTACCAACCGTACAATTTGAGCGTAGAAGTATACTTTAAAATTTAAATGTTTGATCTGATAAAGTTAAAATTTCCGTGGTAAGTAGGAGTAAGCAACCCGATTTAAGAATAAATCTAATTTCGCCTAATTAGGAATGTTATGTCCTTATAAAATTATTAATTTAATATTTAATTTGTTAGTTAATTAGGCTACCAAGCTTACAATTTTAGCGAAGAACTATATTTGTGGTTATTTATTAAGAAATTTTAAATTTCTCATCTAACAAAGTTGAAATCTCCATGTTAAGTAGGAGCAAGCGACGAACCCAAATTTAAAAATAAATATAATTAGGGATGTAATGTTCTAGCCAAACTTATTATTTTAATTTATTAGTTAATAGGCTACCGTTCCTAAAATTTTATCGTTGAAATATATTAGTGGTTATTTATTATTAAATTTTTAATTTCTGATCAAACAAAGTTGAAATCTCCATGTTAAGTGGGAGCAGGCGACGAACCCAAATTTGTAAATAAACCTAATTCTGCGTGATTAGGAATGTTATGTTCTAAGCAAACTTATAATTTTAATTTGTTAGTTAATAGGCTACTATTCTTACAATTCGAGCATAGAACTGTATTTGTAGTTATTTATTAAGAGATTTTAAAATTCTCATTTAATAAAGTTGAAATCTGAATGAATTAAAAACTAATTTAATTCTGTTTAATTAGGAATGTTATGTCCTAGGCAAACTTGTTATTTTAATTTGTCAATTGATTACTATATTACTACTATACAGTGTGTATCAGCCAAATGGAATAAATTCGATAATAAATAAATGGGGGCGTGTTCGACAAAACGCTCGGATACGTCGATTAGTATTTTTAGTTGCGCATTTTTTTCAGCAAAAACTTTTTATACAGGGTGTGTCATGTAGCAGAGGCCAATACCAATTTTCTTATTTTAAATGCAACACCCTTTATATTATTCAATTTTTGGATTGTTCAGAAAATTCTAGATATATTTCATGTACCATGAAATATATCGAGAAGCGTTTTTCCGAACGCGCCCCCATTTATTTGTTATCTAATTTATTCCATTTAGCTGATACACACTGTATACTACTGAACGCGAGACAAAAACCATTAATTACGAGAAAACGGAGAAACGTAAAAAGGTGCAATTTTCATCAGACGTTCGAAATCTCCAAAGGGACCGGTGTTTGAACATTTCAACCCTCCAAATAAACCCGCTGCAAAAATTTAAAAAAACACCATTTTCGACTGTTGCGGCTAGAGTTTATAAAATTTCGAAATTTTTTTTTATGCAAAACTGTGCCTCTATAATTTACGCTATATAATAATAATTTATAACTATCCATATTTATCCGGTCTTCTCACCTCACCCCCTATTTAACACTTTTTTCCCGTCAAATCCTATCCTTTTTTAGGGTTTTGAGTTAGAGTATTGGTTTGTATCTCAAAATACTCACAAACTATCCCTCCACGGATTTTAGTTCCAGATTTTTGATTTTTGCCCTGTTCTCGAGATATGATTTTTTCACCCCCTGAGTGTAAGCAAAATTTATTGTAAGGAAACAATTCAGGCCGCCATAGCGCCTTCAGTTTTAATGATATCGCAAAATTGTATTCATGTTTATTGTAGGAAATTCTTTCCTCTAAGATTATATATTACCGCTGTTTTCATAACTGTTATCTTTACGGAGTTATTAGGGGGAGAACACCCCATTCCTTACATTTTAACCTCTACAACGTCAGCCGTTATCTCTAGGAGAAATTATTGCTATGAAAAATTTTAAAAACATATTGTGAATAAATTACATTGGCTTTTCTCTTTTTGTTTTGAGTACTTTCAGGGTAATGCTTTATTAATTTCGAATCAATTTTCATTGACTGCATTTAAATTTTCATTTAATTCAACTGTGATGGTGGATTATTACTCTTCTGTTCTCCGCTATGAGAAAACATGTAAACATTTTCCAAACGCATAATTATTTATCGAGATGTGCTCTATTAAAGTTTAGGTGTAAATGAAAACTTGCCCCTAAAAGTCAATGTTTGGCGAGTACTAGAGGCCCCAAACTATCGATTTAATTTGTACAACCTCTATAAACTTTTCCTAAATTTTTACACTTGGTCTCGAGCGAGTCTGTTATCTTTGGTTTAATTCCAAAAGAGTCTGCAAATCATTCCAAACGGTTAAATTTAAAATATTTTGTCAAGATTTTTAATAAGGCGAAAAGCAATGGAAGTTTAGGGTTTATTTGTTGTACTGTCGTTAGTATTACTGTGACATCATTATCAACATCATCAAGCCGTCAATTGCCCAAAGGATTATAGCTACTCTTTTGAGTATATTTTACGAAAAACAGATACAACAAATAATTAAAAACAGAAACACACAGCTTCCACCACCTTTAACCCTTTGCAGTTGTGTGTCGCCACAATACGTTTTGTCACTAATAAATACGAGTGCAAAGGGTTATCTACCTAGGCGTGACAATAGGGCAGTCATCAAAATACAGGATAAAAGAATGGAGTCTGAAAGGCTACCAAACATTTGGGAGGAACAAACATCTATTGGAAAGCAAAACATTAGCAAAACAACAAAAATAAAAATATATAAGACTGTGATACGACCGACAATTACCTATGGGGTGGAAACCGCGGTAATAAACAAAAAAGAAGAGAAAGAGCTAAAGATACAAAAAAGAAAAATAATGAGAACAATATTAGGACCAAATATAACAAACATTACTATAAACATTGTATAAAGAAAGCTAGAGATGATAGAGACAAACATGACAGAATTTTTAATTTGATTTTTGTTGTTATTAATTATTATGTAAAATATCATGATCAACAAACCTATGCTTAAAGTAAACTCAAAAAACGATTCTTATTGTCTTTAGATTGAAATGACCAACTAAAAATGGTAAAATAGTTAATTCGTTGTTTGCAAATTAAACTTTTAGAAATAAAATAATATAAACTTACCAGTGGAGGCCTCTTTTAGCGCATGTTGCGAAAACGTCGCTTCCTGAAGAGGATCCATTGAGAACTCGAGTACGCCGCCAATGCCGCCGGATGGAGCCACGCGTAGCGAAAGACCTGGATAAATAAATCCCATATCCCAATTCATGCTCCTTTTTGCAAATACTTGTCCAAATGAATCCACAACAGACCTGTAAATAATATCAAATTATCAGACTCAATATGATGTAATGGTAATTAAAAAGTAAATAACGAGAAAAAAGTACCTTGATTGAAATTATACTCTAAAAATACATTAGTAATATAAGTAGACATTCATTCTTTCCAGAAATGTATTTGGTATTTAACAGTTATTCATAATACTTAAATATTTCCAGCTTTAAAACAAGTCCACTTAACCAAGCAAGCAACAAATGAAAACTTTTTCATTCGTGTCTTCTTAAATTTTTTTTTATAAAAGTTTGTGCTTTATCTAAAACCAACAACACAAAACCAATATATGATTTTATCCAAAATCGGGTGCAATAAGCGAATTACTGTGGTCATTTGAGGGATGTAATGTTGTTCATTACCCCTAGTGAGAGAATAACTCCGACTCATGGAATGATTAGGTCCTTCATAAGATTTTTGAAATAATTTAAACTGACACCACGTACCTCAAAGTTTCTTGTTCAATATTTAATGCAACTACGGACAATTTTGGATAAAATGTTCGAGCTCACGGGTTAACTTTTTCTTGCGGGACGAATTACCTACATTCCGCATTGGTATAATAAATAACTATTATTTGAATTTTAATAAATAATTAAATTATAACGTTCAAATTTAATATGTTAAGAAAAAAAACTTTTTTTAATAATCAGTGCTTTATAGATATATCAGGGCAGAAAGACCCATCGTCGATAGCCCAGATAAAGGCGTAACACATTGTATAATAGTCCATAATGCAAGCCTGTTTGTAATACTCTGTAATAAAGATGATGTATCTGGATTTATCATTACATAAAATTAAATGCAAATAAATAATTTAGTTCTTAATCCCCAGTGCTTGTTTTACATACATATAGGTAAACCTTTCAACAAATTTTTACATAACGCATTAACAAGAGCTGATGGATTAATTGAATAAATTTTACAACTCTTCTGTATGGTAATTTACATTCCGTCCATTAGAAGATCAATTATTTATTACACATTTATATTTTAACACTAGGAAAGTTTTTTTCAAGAGTACTTAACACGTATTCATAAAAAAAATGAAATATTATTTTTAGGATTCCACACCAGCTGTTGATTTTTTTACAATTATTAAACTGTTTAATAATAATTTAATTTGTAAAATATGAAGGTCAGTAAATAAGTGGACTTGTTGCAAATGCTTTGTTAAACTATTCATAAAATATTTAAGCTAGTAAATAATAATCAATTGTTTTACAGCTAAAGTTACCCAGAAACAACTCCACTCTTAACTAGGCTGCATGATAATCAAGTTTCCAGTTGAAGGGCATTAAAGTGGTACATTTTCTATTTTAATTTAAACATGAAATATGGCCGAAATATATGAATATTCAACCTTTTCGAAAACCTACAAAGCCTAACTTATAAAATTTTATTTATCAAATAAATTGGAAACAACCTTACTTATTACAGAAAGCATTAAATATATTTAATAAAACGAAACGAAATATAACCTGAATATATGAATAATCAACCTGTTCGTAACTCTGCAAACAAAATTAAGTCTTACTAAGACTATAAACAAATAACTTATTGAAACAACTACTTCTCTGGCTAGTGCCACGCCGGATATTGAATTGATATTGAAATTTTGTTTGCAGAGTTACGAACAGGTTGAATATTCATATATTCAGGCTATATTTCGTTTCGTTTTATTGAATCAATTTTATTTATAATAATTTGGTACTCATGATCTATTTTGATTGCTGACTAAGAGCAATCGCTGGTGCAAATTATCAGTTGTCTCAAAATTCATACAAAATCAGTCGAAACGCCAAATCACCTTATTTTAAATCCAAGATTGTTTATAAATACCATTATTGCATAAGAGCTCATTTAGTAATCTAATAATAAAGAAAGTGGTCAAACTTTTACTTTCTCCTGTGAGAATTTCACACAAATGCGTGGATGTTGGTACTGTGCAATAAAAATAGAAAAAGTCGTTAAACAATACACAGCTGCAATAAAAATGAAAAGGAAAGTACACAAGAAAATAAAAACTATTTACACCAAGGATTATCCATATTAATATTTATAATTAGTACATTTGATTGAGATTAAAGGAAAGTGGTAAATGATTTGTTTCTCAAAATCAAATGATTAAGATTAAAAAAAAACGCACATAGATTATTTTTCGTTTCTCTGTTAATTGAATAATCACTAAACTTATTCGAATAAAAAAATATAGATGGCGCTGACTATACTCCAGGTTGGGGGTTCTGATAATTCGCAAAAACGAAGAAGTTTTTGGAATTTTCGAAGATTCGAAGAATGGCAGTTTTCGATTTTTTCGAAGAAACGAAGTTTTAAAGTTTTCGAATTTTTTAAATCCCAAAACCCTCAGTAGCCACAGCTACAAAATTCCAAATTCTAAGATTCTAATTAAGCAACCCTGAATAGTTCAGCTTTTGATCACAGTCAAAAATGAAAGTAATAGAGAACTTTTGAGAAAAAAAAATGTACCCAATTCATGAGTTTTTCTTTCTAATCGCTAACTTCGACTCTCCATACTGTAAAAAAATCAGCATGCTACCTTAGAAAGTTATTTTAAAAGATTGCTCATTTGGTGAAGATTTTAGATTTTAGCTTAATCGATTTTTTGCCAAGGTCTTATTCTGATATTCAGGGTCAGTGAGTTGTCCTGTCAGCCTTCCAAGGGATGACATCGACTTTCGGCACGCACCCTGTATTTATTCATTCGTAATATAAAACATTCAAGAAGAGAAATAACGCAAATCAACTCAATTAACTTTTTTCACAATTTTGGAGTTGACTATAACTGCACTTTGTCATGACCACCTGTGAGGTAATAAACTGTTTCATGTATTTCAGTTGAATAAAAACAAAACGGGCACCTCTGAATATATACTGGATGTGTGCATAAATAACTTACACGTAAACTGCAATGGGTCAATGGGTCACATTTACGTCGGCACTTGTTATTGTCCTGGTTTATCTAAATACCTTATTTTATGGGATATTCCGAAAGGAAACATAGAAATAACACATGTTATTACATATATAAAATTTTAATATTGCCGCAACAAAATTGTATACATAAATTATACCAGAAATTACTGTTATGGTATGGATTTAAATATTTTTAATCGAATACAGAATTTGCTTCCTTTTTTTTGGCCGGGGATATACGTCCTATAGTTCTATAAACAGAATTAAGCTTGCCACTCACCCTATTTAATTCATTGGGTTTACCGATACGAAAATGTTGTAGAATAATAAATAGTAAAAGTAGGAACATTGCTTTTAGATATTATAGTTTGTCAACCTCGATTAATACGTTGCCGTGGTTTCCATGGGGCGTGTTTTATACACTGTGTACATAAAGTAAGGAATAAATTCGATTTAAATTCAGGGCATTTTCTTTCAGAAAAATGCTCGGACATATGTATTATTATTTTCTAACGCGCATTTTTTGAGATAAAATTCAAATGTACACGATGTCCCAAAATTGAGATACGACCCCTAAGTTCTTCTTCGAAAACAGCAGAATATCGATATGGGGTATACGACATGAAAACTACTCAGAATTTTACATAGAATCCATAAATGCAACAAAAAATGGGGGTTCACATTTGAAAAATTTAACTTAGGGGTCGTATCTCAATTTTGGGACACCCTGTACATTTGAATTTTACCTCAAAAAATGCGCGTTAAAAAATAATAATACACGTGTTCGCGCATTTTTCTGAAAGAAAATGCCCTGAATTTTAATCGAATTTATTCCTTACTTTATGTACACACCGCATACAGGGTTGGGCATATGTGTCGGAACACCTGATTTCTGGCTAAACGTCTGTTAATTTCTTATTTCTTTAAAAAGAAATGTGTATAGTTTTATTTATTCGATTCAGTGACGTATTTTGATTTTCTACAGCTACCCTATTTTTCGAGATATGACCTCATCGTATGACGTATTTGTTAAACAATTTGTCTAAATGACCATCGATGGCGAGATCCTTCAGCCATGTAGATTTTTGTATTTGTGCATCTGCAACTGGGTTTGTAACTTTAAAGGGTCACCAACAGTGACTTTGAAAAAGTTAAGAAACAGTGATAAATCAAAACTATAAAATTTAAAATAGTTAACTGGACAGAGTAACTTTAAATTTGGTGCTATGTTCCATGATTTTAAAAGGAACTCTAAGTTTGTTCACGAATAACTACACTTTATATAAATTGGAAGTTGCAGAAAGCATTAAATAGATTCAATAAAACGAAACGAAATATATGAACAGGTTGAATATTCATATATTCAGGTTATATTTCGTTTCGTTTTTTTGAATTTACACTTTATATTTCTATTAAAATCGATTTTGGCGTATTTGGGAATCAAATTTAAACGATGTGAGTAATTTTGTTATTGAAATTAAAATATTCTAAACTGTTGAATTTTCTAGGGGTATTCGGTCTTTCGGGGAAATAAGAAATTGCGCATTTTCTGGCAATATATTTTCTAATAAAAATTGATAGGCAAAACAGTTTTATTAAATTCTCATATGTAGAGCTTTAATAAAGTTGAAGGTGATTATAATATCATACAAGGCGTTGCCTAATTGGCACGTGCGAGATTATTGAGCGCTATATAAGTTTGCGAATTTGTTATTATATGTTTTGATTTCTAGGAAGCTTCTCTGCGCTGAAGAATTCGTGGATTTAATATCATTAAATACGAGTAAAATTATTAAAAGAACTGCGGGAATCCGTGTAAAAAATGTGCACGGTACCAAGGAATTTTTCTAATAGTTTTCACACTTTCCGATTATTAAAAAAAATATAGCAGGATTAAAATAGTATATTGTACAACGAGCATATAATGATTAATAGCCATTATATGCGAGTGAAAGATTAATCGATTTTCGACCAAATTGAACCAAGTTACGACGGTTTGAAAAATTGAGTTTTTTGGCGATTTTTCGAGTGGCGCTTTTTTTGACGCCGAGTGTATTATATTTATATTTAACTTGTGCTTACACATTCTTAATAGTAAAAACGCTTGATATCAAATATTCTTAAAATCGCCAAAGTACTGCCATTAACTCTAGAATTATTTGAAGTTCTAAAACTTCATACAATACAAATATTTATCTCACCTGAAATCATTCGGATCACTCTCCTCTAGTACTGAATTGTAACCCTCTCTGTACATCTTCTCGTCCCTCGTAAAAGTCAAGCCATCTACCAAATCAAATTCCGTACTGGTATCAAATGACCGAAGCTTCGACAGTGCACTATTTCCGATGCAATATCCTAAAGATCCTGGCTGATGCATCAGCAAGCACTCCCTGATGCCGACCTCAGCTCCAGCTTTGTTGATCGCACCCATTACTTGGAGCGCGCAAGTAAACGCGACCAACAGCCTGAAGAACATTTCGTAAAATCCAGGAATCCGCCCACGCATTCGTCTTTATAGGCAACTGTCGTGTGTTCCGCCAATTTTCAGTGAAAGTGGCGAGGCGTTTTTAATTGGAGTACATTTTCAGATTACATATCCTGTGTAAATAAATTGCAACGTTCACAAGATTGCTTGGGAACGGATATAAATCTGACGACTTTTTCTCACTGAGGAATTATTATAAATGCTTTGTAATGAAACGTTAAATTATTGATGAAAGAGAAGTTCAAGGTCATGTGAAGCACTTCTAACCTAACAAATTATATTTGAAACATTTTACGTTAAACTTTAAAATAATAAGTTTTCGATACAGTGTCCTCACTTCACTTTTTTTTTAAATTTATTAATTCAACAGAATCGCCTTTACGCATCTATAACACAATTTATATGTTATTCATTTGTAAACGCCATTCTGTGCAATCTAAAAAAAATCTTTGCAGGCTAATAATATGTAATATTTTACAGGTTAACTGTCAATTTTACAGGTTGGTAGCTTTAATAATAGCAATAATAGTTATTACATTTGAATTTTTTTTAATATCCGTTGTCACTTCCAACGCTTGTGAGAAATTTTGTATTTAATTTTTGACGATCTGAACGATTAGAAATTATATATACAAATACCACTCGCGGCTATAATTTCTGCATAATAAATTGTATTTTAAGCACTCCAAATTTTATTACAAATTTCTTGAGTTTCGAGCAAAAGCAAAAGCCAAAAAGTGCTCGTGGATTTTTCCAATTCTCGAAATTTGTATAGATTCGTGCAAAATTCAATTTATTCGCTCAAATTTTAAACTCTTATGGTGAGATAAAAAGATGCATCACTTTTACTCTTAAAACTTTGTTATTACAACTCCTTTGTTCCATTTACGTAAAAACGCATCAGTAGCATAAGAATGTTACAGTGGGTGGTTGTCGTCGAGATCTTTTCGGACAATGGAATGATGGAATGCTTTCTCTTTCTCCCATGCTCACGGAGTGTGCTTCCTCCTCGAAGATTCGCAACATCGGATTTAATTTCTTGTGTTAATTAGCATACAAAGAAAGACGACCAGACCAGAAGTGCCATTTGTTCTGTCATGAGAAAAAAATGGTCGCAAGGTGAAATTTTCGTCTGTCAAGCGGCAAATTGCTACATAAAAAATGTCAGCGTGTAATTGCATGGAAGTGCAACATTTGAATGAAATTAGGTAAGTTACTGCTGACAATATGATAATAGGTTGGTTTTTACGCAAGGGTTTTGATAAATAGTTTTGTCGTTGACATTTTGCAACGCTTTTGTTCCTTCTTTGTTGTTTGTTGGAATTACTAATGCAATGCAGTCGAAGAATAAGCAAGATATGTCACATGTGTTGAGGTTAGTGAATGTGTAAAATACATAAAATTGTATTTAAATATGTAACTTTAAAAAAATGCTAGTTTAATAACTAAAATCATCGGAAGATAGAGTTCTTTTTTTTAATAAACTGTGCCTTTCAATAAATTTAATTGTGTTTTTCAATAACTTAAATATAATTTGTTTGTCAAAAGGGCCAAACTGCTACTGTCATCGTGACCTTTTATGGTAAAAGAGTGTATAAACTTATAATAATAATAATAATAATAATTTATTTGTGTTAGGAATATATAATTTTACACAGGTCAGAATTAGATAAATTAAGTAAAAGATTTACAATATGAATAAATGACAATGGATTAATAATAATAATAATTATAAACTGATTACATAAGTTTTGCCCAGTAGGTGAGGTAACACATAAATATACATATATACCTGCACACATACACACATACACATGCAATAAATAATAAAACTTAAAATACAAGTTAAAATGGATACAATAGAAATAAATAAGAATAAATACTAAAATATCAGTTAAAATGGATAAAATAGACAGTAAATACTAAAATATCATTTAAAATTAATAAAATAGGAAATAAACAAAAATAAACACTAAAACATTAGTTAAAATGGATAAAATAGGCAATAAATACGAATAAATAGTAAAATATCAGTTAAAATTAATAAAACATGAAATAAATAAGAATAAATATTAAAATAATGGTTTAAACAACTATGGCATATAACACAATAAACTAGTTAAAAAGACACTAGCACTGCCAGATGCTTACAATAGAAATCCCTCAGCAATATAGTCCTCAAAGCTGTAGTAAGCCTTTGAAATTAAGTAATTTTTTAACATCTAAAAATTTGTTCAGAGGAAGTGTTCGGATATGAACCGGCAACTTGTTGTAAAATAATACCGCATAATACTTGGATCCAGTTTTTGATTTTGATAGTCTTACTCTCTGTGGATATATGCCCCTTCTGTTACTTCGTTTTGTGTCACATGACGAAAATTAAAAAAAACATGTTTACGGAAGGAACGTCACAACACATTAAAACAATAGAATTAACATTTAATTTTGGGAATGAATCCTGAATACTAATTGGTGCATTAATAAACTAGTTAGTTAAAATCATCAAACGAAGTGCTTAATATTCTCGACAAAAATTCAGGTGGGTTATATTTTTCTTTTTAAAATTTAGTGTGTTTATTTTCTGAAATATGAAGTTAATTTAAAAACATAATATTATAATTTTTCTCTTATTTCTTATTACATGACATATCCAGGAGGGTTATTCACACTATACGGCACGGAATATTGTGGCCAAAATACGTGACTTTCAAGAAGTTTCACGTTTGATACATATTTGGGGGACTATTATGGTTACTTTAAAAAAATAATTTCATAATACTGGGTTTACCAAAAACCCTAAAAGTATCAAAGTTGGGTTTTTTTTAATGGAACACGCTGTATATTTGTCATTTTTGAATTCTAGGGAACAAATAAAGGCGAGTTACTTCCATACGTATCGTTTACGGTTTTCGAAATATTTAAAGATTTGTTAAAATGAATAGTAAAGGTGAATAGTAAAGGTTGAAAATTGCTATACTTCTTATGAGTCTAATTTTTAAGAAACACGTAAGATAAATATTTATTCCAATTTATCGATAAATATCACATTAAACCATTGTGTTGCAAATAAGGTCGTAAAAACATTGGGAAAAAAATTGGAAAACACAAATAAAAAATAATTCTATCGAAAAAGCATAAATAAACAAATTGTTCAACAATAGAAGATTTTAATTTTCAGGTTTTTAAATTAAATGCAGAAAATAACTCTAATGAGTCTATTTGCGCAAATTTGAAAACTTCAAGTTTAAAAATGATCTCGTCGTTTTTACGACCTTATTTGCAATAAAATGGTTCAATGTGATATTTAACGAAAAATTGGAATAAATATAAAAATTATTTTGCATGTTTCTCAAAAATTATACTCATAAGAAGTATTGCAATTTTTTAAGATCTTTCCAATGAGGTATCACGAAGAGAGTGTTGCCATTTAAACAAATTTAGCTGTGGTTACAGCCCCAGCTGTTGCTTAGTGAAGGTCATTTTTGTGGTCATACTGATTCCCCTCACCTACCCTAAAAACGGTTTTTAGAAATTTTTTATATTTTTTTTGAGGTTCATACTTATAGAGCATTGCTCACCTTGTATGTAAATATCAGTTCTACGGCACTATGTGTAACAGTATCGAAGGCTTTACTGCAGTGAAGTAAATACAAAACCGTTATTTAGTCTGTTTTCGAAGTAATTCTAAGTAAAGCAGTTTCACAGCTATGGCCTATCCTAAACCCAGAATGTTATTTTGGATGTACAGTGGAACCTCACTTATACGAAGTCCACTTATACGAAACACATAGTTATACGAATCTTCTCTTCCCCCAGCGATACTCTCATAAGGCATGGGTACTTAATTATTCACTTATACGACATTCAGTTATACGAAACATCCACTTATGCGAAGGGATCGTCGGTCCCCCACCGTACATTTTATTCAGTTATAAAAAGGAAGCACGGGTTTTTCCGCGATTCGTTTACGATCGAACCGGTTTCCACCCATCAATGTTCCTTTTTCGCTTATGTATTTTGATTCAGAAAAAGCGTAGTTCTGTTGTGTTTGCAGCAGACGCCCATTTTTGTTATTCGCGTATTAACAAAGTGAATAGACAATAAGTAAGGAAAAATGAACACACTTTCAAAATTCTGAAAGAGATTGATGATAACTCCAAACAAACAAAAATAATAATATTATAACAAAAATAATTTCGTTTTAGTGTAAAAGTGTTTTATAGAAAATTTTGATGCATACAGCAACTTGCTTTATTTAATGTACACGAAGAAAATTCATTTTTTTGTAATCTACAAATACTAAAATAAATTTATTTTTTACGTTAATAAACGTTTATTTATTAAAAAAAACATACGAAATACAGTACAGTATAATTCATACAAGGAAGCGACACCTATCCACATATACAGAGTATTCACTTATACGAAGAATTTTCGTTCACCCCTGTCTTCGTATAAATTCCACTGTATATCATTTTTTATTTTGCTGATGGTTCATTAATAAATGATCAGGCTAGCTGCACAATCTTTTCCAGAGACATCCTAGAAAATAGCTACCCCATGAACTCCAATAACCATAGATTAATGGCTTTGTTAAGCAGCCAAAATAAAAAAAAAATGTTAATAATATGCACATACACTATAGAATCATGCAAATAAATGAATTGATGATCTGGATCTGGATTGTTCCGATGGGAGGGCAGAGAGAGGCCCTTTGTACTTCCTCCCATCTGAGTCCTTACTTCCCGGTGCCATCCAGCCAACCCACGGCATTGGAGAACGCCAGGACTGCACCAAGTGGGACTCTTTGGATGTCTACTGTTTGTAGACGTTTTTGAATTGAAGATGATCATCTAACTAGAAAAATTAATTAGTTAACAAATAAGAGAAGTGGGTAAAACAATAATATTAATATAGATACCAAAAAGAGCATACTTACCTGAACACATTAGCGTAGATAAATAGCTGCAGTTACTAATCCAACTACTGCAGAAACTCTAGAGGATATTCTGAAAAATCTTAAAACAAAATCAAAATAAATACGAGATGAGGAATGGCGTAAAAGAATCCCACCTGGTATCCAAAGCCTAGGTGAAAGTAAACTTACCTTTCCATACGATATGCCTGGAAGAGATAGAATGGTGATTAATTGTGCACTATTGATCAGTTCCTTATGAAAAACTATATTGTCAAGACTTAATATAAGTGAAGAATTATAAAAATTAAATACCTTATTTTTAATATTGCAATTGCAACCGGCTCTTTCCATCTAGGCATTTTTGGTTGGTCAAATTAGCAATGTCTAAGATATTATTAGATGATTTAAATTATGTCACATTTGTATAAGTATTTATTTTATCCTATAATCTTAACATGTCAATAACTCCTTATCACGAGTAACGTTAAGGTACCTTTAACAACACTAGTGTTGTTATATGTATCTTAACGCAACTCATTGCTATGGAGATATTGGCAAACAAACATGATTTTTCTTTTTGACGGTTCTTATTAAACATTTTTTGGATCGATGCCGAATCGTAACGGAGCCATCGATCATCATTACTTACCAGAAATTGAAAATATTTCATGCATTTCTTTCAAACAACGCCTATTGTGATGGGACTTGTATACTCTACTACAGTTAATATTTATGTGTGTATTATAACCTCTTTAAAAAGGGGTTCTCCCTGAGTCGCTGGAACTTTGTAATTGAAGACCTCAGAGCAAGAACCGGTTAAAACTGCGTAGTAAACTGTTATGTTGAATACTTGCTTCAAATGCATTTTGTCACTATAGAATATCATTGAAGAAGGTATTATTTTATATGTACAGTTCCATAAAGGCTCTTCTATAATTGTGATAGGGAATTGAAAAATTGGAGTTGCCTGATTCTTGATTCGAATATTTATTTTTGAATACAGAAAAAGGTAAAAATGGCCATTGATTTCATAATATTTATTTATTACAATAATAATAAAAAGATAATATTATTTAAATATATGAAGAGTCACTGTCAAGAGTGTCCACGGGTTCTTCCTCTTCTGCATCACCAGGTGAATTATTTTCGAAGAGTTTTCTGTAATATTGTTGATCATTCCGAGGTACATACTTCTCCACAAGACTGCCAACTACAAGAATATCCGTAGTTCTTCAAAGCAGTTCGCAAGGTCGTGGCAGTCAACGTGTTAAGGTCTTTAATTTTTATCGGATTTACTTTTATTGGTTCAAAGTAAGCTTTTATAGTGAGCATTGTCATTATCTCATTTCTTCATTATAAATTTTGTAAATATGCTTAGCCCTGAGCTCACAGAGCACTCAATCAAGTTTTCATTCTTAGTGTACTTCATCAGCCTATAGGTGGATATGGAGAACTTTTCTTTTTTCAATCCGATTGGTTGGCCCCTGAAAGTTGTCTTCATATGATCAGAAATGTTGTTCCACGGGAACTACCCTAAAGTTTTTGGAAGTTTGCTTCACCAAGTGAATCCATTCTGAAGGTAAGTATATTCTCTCCTTCTTCCTTTTATTTTTTTTTCTATAAGTCCAGGGAATCTATCACATTGTAGAAAACTGTGTCCTGGTTCGGGGTACTGGTGAATTACTCGATTAATACGTACATGTGTATTAACCAAAGTGAACAGATATTTAGTTAGGTTTTTGTTTTGTGCAAAAGCATCATGTGAAAAATATGCAATGTCCTCACTGATACTGGTAGATAACTTTTAATGTAGTGATGAAGGAAGATTATGACCTCATTCCTCCCTTTTTTAGCCGTCTGCTCATCATACATGTAAAATGTAGAGATACCTGTCTTCGCAGAATGGATGCAGATGTTGTACTGCCACAACTGCCTCTTGTAGAAGATATCGCCCGCTGGTACATAAGGAAGAGGCAGATTTTGCTCAAAATCAAAGCATAAAGATTCCATTGCCTCATCTTCCTTTGCAAGAGTACTAAACTCCTTTAATTTTCTGTAAAACGTTTCGGATTTTCGGATGTGTAAAGCTTTTTCGGTCTCCAATGTCTTCTTATTTATGTCATTTGTCTCGGCCTGTATGGTATTCTGCATTCTATCGCATGTTTGACAGGTGTCAGACAAGGGAGTCTTAAAGCTTATGTTATGATGTGTGTTAAATCGACGTTGATAAAAATCATAAGTAACTTTGGGTGCTTGTTCTCCATTCTCTATTGCTTGCAATAGAGAAGGCAATAAAACGTGGAAAAACCACGCTTAATAACATCGAAGAGATCTGGAACTCCCTTATTTCGACGGCCCTTATTACCTGATTTTAAATGTAATAATTCCTGTATAAATACCAGTCCCTGTTAATTTTGTACATATCTCCTTGAGAATGACTTAAGGTCGAAACTAGTTGGAGAGACAAATAAAAGGAGTGAAACAAAACCTAGTGTTTTAATTAATCAAATTGCTTGCAATATATTGTTCTCATATTTTTTCAAATACATCTTGTGCATCTTTGCATACTACAACTCCGCTGGCAAAAAGTATTTTCAATAATTTCTGTCTCTAATATATTGAGAAGATCTTCGTGAAAAACTTCTTATACGATTGTCAACGTTCTGCAAAGTCTCTTCGGGTATTTTCATGGGGCGATTCTTGTGTTTTCCACGCATGTCTGGTGGCGCCAATATCCCCGTTTTTATTGAAAAAGCTAGTCGGTCTACTATGTTTTATTACACCGTGAATTGACTGGAAAGCTTTTTTGCATACTTTTTCTTCTTTTAGTCCAATGCGTATTTTATATGAAAATGAAACTTCCTTTTCTTTCGCCCGTTGTAGGTCGTTTACTGGCCGCTGGTTTATATGAAATTAATCCACACAGATATATATCCAGCTTCTCTTTATTTGCCAATTTATTGAATGAAGACAGAATAGATGGTCTGCGAGTTTAGTTGATTTTTTCAAAACGCTTATTTCGACAACTGCAGGGAGACCCCACTGCTCTCTTCGGTACAACCTTGTTTACAGAGTTCACATATTCCTCACCTGACGCCTTCAGTTTTTTCCTAATGTTTTTTCTGCCAACCACTCTCGTTTCTGCATCTCTTTGTTCCTTTTTTTTTCTCGGATGCTCCCTAAGCTTCGGCAAATACGCTTAGTGTTGACATTGGTTTTGTTTGTTTTGTCGTACATTTTTTACTACTACTTGGTTGATCCAAGTCACAGGTCACATATTCACTGCCAGAATCTTGGAACAGTTCACATTCTGAATCAGAAACCATCGCCATTGCATGATACGAGACAGGTTCGACGTTAAGCAAAGCCAAACGGGCAAGAACTGAAATGCCTTAGGCGCCTATAATTCCTACAAATCGCGTACCACCACCGCGGAAATTTGGAAGAATCGGACAACTCTTGGATTTGTCCGATTCTTAAATCGAAATGGTCAATCAGGCAACTCCTTTCCTATGCTAACTGGATATAGAAGCGGTGGATTTGCCTGTTTCTTGTACCAAAATATGCGCACTTTAAAATTACATATGAAGCATATAATATCCGAGTTTCGATGAAAAGTGCAGATATCCGGTTCTTGCTCCGAGGTCTTCAATTCAGCCGGAAAAAGCAATTAAGTAAAAATTAAAAGTGGCTTGAAGGCAATCACCATTTTCAAAACAATTTACGTATTCAGTGATGAATTCTTGAATTTCGGTTATACTGGACTTGTCTCTTCTGAAACCATGTTGAGAACTGCCCTTTTTTAGGACTGAAATTACTTTTGCCAGTGATGGAAACTTACCCGTTCGAATGAATTGATTGAGAAGCTCTGATAACAGTCGTATGATGATCCGTATTAAATCCGAAGACATGTCGAATGCATCGCTGGAATGGCCAGATTTCATTGAATTATAACATCACGCATGACTACACAAGATAAACTTAAAAATAAAAGTGATGTTCGTGTTACCACCTACTGCATTAAGAACATAACTGATAGGATTAATATTATTTTGAGAGATTCCTTCCGTCCCTAATTGTGCCATAATACATTTGCAGGTGTGGTAAGGTGTTTTCATGTACCTTAAACTTAAATTAAATAAAGACTAAAATTAGCCTAAATATATTAATAATCAACCTGTTAGTATTTTAATTACCTGAATTTTTTGTATCCCAACGATTATGGATTATATTTTTTGCATTCAGATAATTTCACTAAAGCTGGTCATTCTAACTAATTCTTTTGGATGCTTGATCCATGACAGTATCAATTATTATTTATTTCAAACAAAATGCAGTAAAGTAATCCAGGAAATTGTATTAAATTCGAATAGACTGGATACCGCTAAAACAGTTATTGCTGAAGAGATAGCAATAAAGTAGTTCGCGGGGCGACATATTTATCGAATCTCTTCTTTACTAGGAATTTCCTGCATTGTGGAGAAGAGAGGAGGAGGTTGAGGACGAGGGACTTTATTGCCACTTAAAACATTTACGGTAATGTTGACCTTATGGCTCACTACCCAGACACACTTATCGGGCGTTTCAACTTATAATCCTTCCAGTATATTGTTCAATTGCTAGGCATACAGTTAATTCGTTAATATCGATACGACGACGTTTTTTTTTTCGTGTTTCATGCATGCCTGCATTATATCCGCTCAAGTGCACCTCAAATATATGTTTATGTCACGGAGGACCGTTGCGGCGATTCTTCGCCACTAGGTGAGTACAAAAGCAAATACACCTAACTGGAACGTGCACGGTCCCACAAGGCAAAACTAGTATCTATATGCGAACATGTGCTGCTTTTAATACTTTGCTAATATAACCGGAACACTTATCGCCAGCTCACAGTCTGTGTTGTCCCTGTGTACTTGAAGGACGTTCAGACATGAATCAGCCAGGAATCGCTGTGTTGGTACTCTTTGTCTGCGCTGGGGTAGGAAGCTCCGAACTGGAAAATGTGTTCATGGAGGAGGCTGTTAGTATAATGGAGGAATGTGGAAATAAAATTTTCAGTATATGTGTTAAAGTAAGTAGCATATTTACTAAAACGTGGTATAATCATGGTGATGGTTGCGACCGTTACTACGTGATAATTCATTTTATAATCACTGAAAAAAAAAATTATAAATTGTGGTAAAAAACATAGTAAGTGTTTTATTCAGTGATTATAAAACGTGCTAGTCTTTCACATCACTCTTTTTAAGTAAACGTGTTTTTAAATATGAATTGTTGGTTCATCCATCACTGCTATGTTGGTAGTAATAATATTTTTATTCTTTATTAATTTTTATTATTTGGAATTTCATTTTTGTTTAAAATTAGTCAGCGTACATGTACAGCGAATGCAATTGCTAAAATTTTTTGGAACTTTAAATTTAATTTTAACCGCAATTTCTGTTTTAAATATGAAAATGTTTTGAAATAACCGAATTGTAACGCATCTTGACAATTTCATAGACGCAATTGTGAATTTGCTAGTATTGCTATAGTTTATTTTTCCGATTGCGTGAACTACAAAATTTTACAATATACAATTGTATCTGATATAGGTGTTGTAATTTTAGACGTTACCAATTTGAAATTGACAGTTATGTTCAGTTCTAAATAAATGTTCTATAATTTATTCGTGTTATTCTGCCAAAATCTTTTGTTAGTTTTGTTTGTTTGCGTTTCAGAAAAAAAAATGTCAGTGTGGCTCAAACCCAGCAAGAAAAAATAACTATAGTTTGTACCCTCAATTAGATTATTGTACCCAATTATATAATATAGGGTTAATAAGATAACTACAGACCACATTGCCCTAAAATTACAATTAGTCTTAACAAATGAATTCAATTCTATCGCGCATAAATTAATTTTATCAGAGAAACGATTTGCTTGTTTATTAATTGCATTGTTGTGTTTGGAGAGAGAGAGGGAACAATACCTGTCATATAAAGGTATACAGAAGCAATTTAACGTTATTTAACCATGAATAGCTGACGGATTTTATATATATTGACAAATTCTTGTGCATTCGTAATTTATTTATTTTGGTGCATCACTGGCAACAAGAATAAAATTCGGGCTTATTGGGATCTCATCAATTCATAATATTCTGATAATGAGGAGGTAACTGTTTATCTATCCAATAATGGACATGTAACAGTAATATCAGCATGGCGTCCTCATATTCATTTGTATCACACTAATTAAGAAGAGAGAATCATTGGGTACTGGTGAGAACTAGTACAATAGAACTTGGCCTGAAGATTACAGCTTGCTAATTAGATAACACTAATTTTCATGAAAAAATCATAAACAGTGATAAATGGTTACATTAACAAAATAGTCGGAGAATGCTCAATTTATTCAATGTGCATCCAAAAAAATTCCTGTATGGTGCGCTATATATAATCTGGAGAAACCACTAGCTATTATTTTTTTTAAATGAAAGGTAATTGTTACTGGAGAACGTTATCGTTACATGATTTATACCGTTTTGATGCTTTGGGCTTGATTAACATGCTGTTCCAACAAGACCGCGCAACTTCACACAGAGCAAACGTTACGATGCCATTACTGAGAGATTTAACAGTACGGTGCGCTATGTAGTGTGGATGTTACTTTTTTTTAAGATAAGCGGTAATTCTTTTTAGAGAAAATTATTGTAACATAATAACTTTTTGACACCAGAATTGGATGTTTTTGGATCTGTTAACATGTGATTCTAACAAGACGGTGCAACTTCACTTACAATCAATGTTACAATGTAATTACTGAGAGATCTCTTTCCACAACAAATTATCTGAACAAATAGTGATGTCGTTTCGCCTGATTTACCAGCTCCGGACTTTTGTGGGATTATCTAAAGAGGTTAAGGCAGTGATTTTCAACCTATTTGTCCATTCGTCCCCCTTTTCATAAAAAAAATTGTCCTCTTCAATTTTTGTAACAATCTAATTTTATAAATACCATCCTGATGTTACAAGGTATTTAATGGTTTAGAAAACAATGTACCATATTTTATATAAAATAGCTTTTATACATAAAAAAAAATGTATCTATAATTCAACTCATGTATAAAAAGGTGCATTTAAAATGGCGGACAAACAATATTTGTAAATGGTTAAAAATTTATTTACCTTCACCATGACAACGATCTTTATATTAACAATTTTAGGAAACAGGTAACTTCAGTTGAACAGTGGCCGTTCGTGTCAGTTCTGAATACTTCTGAAATCCGTTTCGGACACGCTTCTGCGTAAAAAAATTGTTCACGATTGTCATTCCGACCCATGTGTCAGGCAGGTAAATATTGTCTTTTCACTAATTATAGATTTAGTTTCGTACTTTCGAAATTAAAGCCGGTGACACTGACAGAACTGCATTTCGTACTTCGGCTGTAAGATGTCGCAAGCGTGCGGTTAACGCTGATGCGATGCGTGAATTGCAGAATTGCATTGCATTCAATATCCATCTTGCTCTATCATGTTCTAATAGTGTGAAATAAACATTTATATATTTATGTATTTGGCATCTTCTCTTTTATGTGTGTCGGAAATAAGTGCTCCGGTGATTAAACGATCACCCGTTATTGGATCCACTCGCGCTAAAGCGCTCATGGATTTTTCCATCTCAATTAATTCTTGAAATTTGTATCGATTCAATGGCTCGTGCAAACAAATAAAATTTATCCGGCCAAATTAAACCTTTTGTGGCATTACCCCCGAAAATTTTACTACATTCAAGAAATTTCAGAAAAATAGGTGTTTAATACAACATTAATGCGATAGTAGAGCTTGATTTCGAGCCCAAATATTCTCAAATCATGGTGTCATTGAAGATATCTCTCTTCTTAGTTCAGCTACAGCAGAAAACCCAGTTTCGCATAAATAAGATGTTACAAATAGCAATTAAACATCTAAAGCTTTGTTTGTTACAGTGGCGGCAGATGAGGCATTACCTCATTTCCTATATTATAAAAATATAAATTTATTCAATAAATTTCTTCCATGTTGGCTTTAATATTGATAATTATACAGTAATTATAAATTGTCGTATTAACGGAATGTTCCCGATTTTTTATGTTCAGAATTAGCGCGCCCACCCAGGCCGGACTTGAGGCAAATATAAACCAGCGCGATCAGAATTTATGCAACTTAATATGCCTCCATACAGTTTACATATATCGGATTTGTTGTAATGTGCAGATTTATTTCAATAGTGGAGGCGAGCCTCAGAGGCTTCTCATTGGTCAGAAATCACCCCGGGGATATAGATATAACAGTCGCAGCGCTCGCCATTGTCAGCTGTGTGCCGGTGTTGTCAAGTTAGCGGAAAACCCGCTAGATCTGACGGATTTTGAATACGAATTGCGGAATAATTTTCGTTTTAGAGGCTGGCGGATTTTCTAACGGAATTACTAGCGTAATTCAATTTAAATTTAAACTTTATTTTCAAAACATCTATTTTACAAGGGAAAAAGCTGAAACTTAAAACAATAACTTAAAAAAATTCATATCTCTCAGAAAAATTAACACATTTTCAAAAATTAAAGCTGGTTTCAAAGGTAGATATTTTGTGAATATGTTTTATTATTTGAAGAACTTTTCTCATATCAAAACTTATTTTCTTTTTGATTTTTGTTTTGTTTAAGTTTGTTTTTAACCAAACATTAATTTTCAACAATTCATAACTTACAGAAAAAGATGTTTTGTGAATATATTCAAAAAATAGATTTGTTTTATTCAAGTCTACAACAACTTAAAATAAAATAAATAACTCACGCAGAAATTGACTCATTTAAAAAAATCAAAGTTATTTTTTAAGGTAAATAAATGCATTATGATTGCATTAGAGTTTCTAGAGAATGCAATTGTATCGATATATTTTTCTATTTTTTCTTTGGTCAAATATTTGACCAGTTAAAAAATCATTTTTAAAAATTTATAACTCACGTACAAATTGACACATTTTCAAAAATCAAAGTTTAAGTTAAGATATCTTGTGAATATACTAAAAATATTGAGCAGTTCCATCATATAAGAATTCATTTTCTTAAGATTTTGTCTGTTCATCTGTTCGAAAACTCAAAACATTAATTTTCAAAAATTCATAACTCAGTGAAATTGGCAGACTTTCAAAAATTTAAGTTAATTTTAAAGGTAGTGAAGACTTAGAAATTTTGTGAAGTTCTATTATATCACTATTTATTTTTTTGGTTTTTTTTTGTTCATCTTCAACAACTGAAAATATCAATTTTCATAACTCACGTAAAAATTGACTCAGTTTTAAAAATTTTAATTTTTTTGTTCAAATATTCGATAAATCGATAATTTTTTAATTTCGCTCTTCTTCTAGAATATAATTTCCCGTACATATTCATAAGGATTCCCAAAATTTGAAGCAAATCGGTTAATATTTAGAGGTGCATCAAGCTAAAAACGTGTTTTTTAAGTTTTTCCTCAATTTTTGAGAGGTTTTATGTCACTGTTCTACAAAAACGGGATGTTTGACACTTTTACACATTTATATATATTTAAACACAAAGTATTTAATGCGTTTCGGTCGCCACATCTACTTTCGAATAGACATATTGACAAAAACAACATTTTTTTTAAGGCTCATATCTCTGATTAAATATGCGTAGTTGGCATTCAGACAGTTAACGTCAAAAAATTGACCATTGTGGAAAATAATAACAACCCTCCATATAAATTTCGGGTTTGGTGTCCGTTGCGCCCAAAACACTTGCGCCGCCGTCAAAAATCGGGACACTAACGCCCAGATCCGCATTCAGCGGATCACTTGTGCCCACCGCCCACACGGGAATGTCACCTGTCACCTTTGCCATTTTTAAAATTTAATTAAACATGACCATTAACCGGAAAGTTATGACGATCCATGACTAATCTACTGCGGGTAATACTACTGTGAGGACCAGGGGGGAGGGGACTTAAACTAACCCGAACCTAAGCATAAGCAGCTACCATTTGCAACCATTAACTTGCAAGTAATAACCATAGCGAGCCCGTATTACTACTTATGCATTCACCTAAAGCGTTATGGACAGTTTCTGGGCGCAAGTGTCCCTAATTTTGATGGGGGGCGCAAGTGTCCCGGACGCAACTGCCTCAACACCCTTCTAGGCGCAAGTATCCCGATTTTTGACGTGGGCGCAAGTGTTTTGGGCTCAACTATTCCCCATCAAGATTCTCTTCGAGACCTTCCAGCACTTCTACAATTTATTTATAGCGTAATAACTGTTTTAAATTGGGGCAGTAGTGGTAAATCCATTACTCAAATATTATCATAAAATAACGGATTAGCAAGTCGGATGACGCCGGAAACGAACGTGTTTATAATAACGGTTCGAAGCCGGGGGGACAGATCTTGCCCATTTTTGTACATTCCTTCTTGCTCAATATTTTATAACCTGTTGAAGTACCATTAATTTATGCCGTGCATACAATTTTAATTAGGAGAACTGCTAATAGATATATTACGAATTAAATCAATATTTCCTGTGCTGAAATCAGTCGCTGATTGTCTCCACTATTGTTTTACTAAGCTGTCAATTAAGGGTATAGTCTACTTTGCACGCCTAAAAAAAAGTGATTTTCGGTATTTTTTTGAGACGACTAAAATTTTAAAATTCGGAAAAACAACAAAATGACGCTTGTTTGGAAAAAAGTTAATTATTTTATTTTTTTGCGGTTCGTTTTTTTGCATTATAAAATCAATAAACATGTATTTTTTAAATTCATGCTACGTAACCTTGCGGGTAATGTGACTAGGTAATAAGGTGAGTTCGAAATTGAGGGAGCATTTGATAGATTTTACTGTCTACATAGGCTCTACAAATAATATTGCAAAAATAGCTTATAAATAAACAAAAGAAAGCACGTCCTTGGGCATATATACATAACCCATGATGGGCGCGCACCTAATTTGTCTCCATTGTGTCTAACTGGTCACTGAGGCCGGGCGCACACTTGAGGCTTTTTACCCGCAGACAGCCCCAAGGGCTTATTCAATATATGGAAGTGCGCATACTGGAGGCAAAGACAGCTGCAAGAGAAAAGTGTCCTCGAGTCTAGGATTTAGCACGAGGCGTTAGTGACAAGTTAGACAAAACGAAGATAGTTCTCAAACAGTCTGCAGACTGTTTTATTGCCAGTGAGTGTCTGGGCAAATACTTCCTAGGCTCGAGGACACTTTTAACTTGCACCTGTCTTTGCCTCCAATGCGTGCACTCCTATACAAGGTGTCTAAAAAAGACACCACCAAAATGATATGGTGTATTCCTGAGACAAAAAAAGAGCAAATTAACTAAATTTATCTATATGAAAAATTACATACCTTCCAAGATACAGCAAGTCAAAGTTTAAGATTTTTAAAATATTTTAATCTATATCTCGAAAATGGCAGATGAGAATGATTTGTTTATTTTTTTCTGACAACTAAATTAGGTGTACTACATTGTTTAAAAATTTCAAGAAATTTCTTCAAGTACAAAGGTGCTCCAGAGGACATGCTGTTTACATTATTACATAGAACTTTTTTGTTCTTCATATTTTTTACGATTTAATATTTTTTTCAATGCAACTCATCACTTTTAAAGAATTTATAACTCTTAAAGTTTTTTTGTTTACGCCTTATTTTTAACAAAAAAAAATAAAAAAGAACTTATTGTTCATTGTTTAATTGCGCTCGTCTTGCAAGAAAAGTCTTAAAAATAACTATAATCCAAAAACTGCTTTTATTTTAACATATTAAATTATTTAACAAATAACAAAAAATTCAAAATGACCCTCATAAAAAAAATCACAGTACACATTGTATGCGCGTGCGCGCGTCGCCTCGATGCGCTTCAGCCACCGGCGGTACTTCGGTCACCACCACTCCACGGGTTAACCAGTTTTACTTAAATTGAAAGTTTTAATTGTACTGACACACGTTTTCAACGAATTGACACCCTACTTAGATTATTTTATTTTTTAACACGAAATTTTCCAAAAACAATAAGTTCTTTTTTATTTTTTTTTGTTAAAAATAAGGCGTAAACAAAAAAACTTTAAGAGTTATAAATTCCTTAAAAGTGACGAGTTGCATTGAAAAAAATATTGAATCGTAAAAAATGTGAAGAACAAAAAAGTTCTATGTAATAATGTAAACAGCATGTCCTCTGGAGCACCTTTGTACTTGAAGAAATTTCTTGAAATTTTTAAACAATGTAGTACACCTAATTTAGTTGTCAGAAAAAAATAAACAAATCATTCTCATCTGCCATTTTCGAGATATAGATTGAAACCTTTTAAAAATCTAAAACTTTGACTTGCTGTATCTTGGAAAGTATGTAATTTTTCATATAGATAAATTTAGTTAATTTGCTTGTTTTTTGTCTCAGGAATACACCATATCATTTTGGTGGTGTCTTTTTTAGACACCTTGTATATTTAATGAACCCTTGAAGGACCAACTCATATCGGCCAAATCCGCCTTTAAGGTAGCGACGAAATTATCTACTGACCTTAACAATCGAAATGCCCGAAACTGAAAATCTAAACCGTAGAAATGATAAGATATTTGCTAAGCAATTAAATTAAAAATGTAAACCAACATACTGTTAAATTGCTATATACCAGTTTAGAATTAATATGATAAACTCTTAGAAGGAGATAGCTGTAATTACAAAAAGAGTTAAACGTGCAAGATGCCTAGATACGGTGGTCATCATTTCCCACTTACCGCAATAACAGCAATCTCACAAATCCTATTACTTATTACACGAGATAATCCTAAAATTGTATTAATCCTCACAATTCATTGCCGCAGTCTCTTGATTATCAAATATAATTACCAGAAGCTGTTCAGGCACAAATATTACATATAACTGAAAATAAAGATTAAATTATATCATGGAATTATGCATTGGATTGTATTTGTTTATACTTAACTTAATACGATCGCAACGATTGATTATAGATTTACTGTTTACGGTCTAATTACGGATGCAATAATTGATAGGATTTAATTACGAACTGGAATATTTGTCTGCATTATAACCCGGTTGTGTACATTTGTCATGGATCTGTTATTGAGTGTTTCATTTTTATATACTGGATGATAAAGAGGATTTACCATGTAGCAATTTTCCATTTCGTGGATCCATGCTGTGATTTCCTTTTTAAATACTATTCTACTGTTCGCAATTTTGAGGAGTATTTCATTCTGAATCCAAGGTCCAATTTGGAGGTGACAGCACCTAAAAGTAGTTGTATTTAAATATAATAATACAGTTACCTGCGGCCTTTCGGCTTAGCATCCGTCATTTAGTTGTCTTGATTTTAGTTTATTTAAAATTAAAAAAAAATATATTAATTAAATAAAACACTGTTGCTTTGTTTGTATAACTTTTGAAAATGTATTATTTCCGTGACAATAGTTTCGGCAACTCCAACGTGCAATTATCGAATATACAGTAAATAAAAAAAAATATATTTTTTAGGTATTTATAGGTAAAATTACAGAATTCCTTTGAAAATAGGAGTATAGATCAGGTCAATCTGGTCGTTGATTAGTGGAATTCCCGGATTATTGCCTGATTAGTTTGTGAATCTCAAGTGATTGTAGTAAATCCATTTTACGACCCTTAATAAACAACATTAAAAAATATATTAATAACAAAACAAACAAAATTACAAAGAAATATTGATGATTATACTTTGATCAATGGATCTTTGTGTGCACGTCATAGATAGTTGAATCTAGCTCCGACAACATGCATTTACTCTCTCTCTCTCTCTCTCTCTCTCTCTCTCTCTCTCTCTCTCTCTACGGTAAGTTGAATTAGATACATTCATGTGTTTCAGTCTTTGGCAATGACGCTCACGCAAAGATCCATTGATCAAACCATAGTACGGTGAATGAAGGTGAAATGTGAACAAACATTCTTCAAGGATTGAGGAAATGGGTATTTTAAATTTTGGTGGGCTATTTTGATAATTAGCAATTAAAATAATAATTTTATTTGGGTTTTTGTTTTTTCTTCTTAGACCTTAAATATTTATTGTATTTTCACTTTTGTCCTGTAAGTGGTTATTATTATTACTGACGTAATATTTAGATACTCTAATTTATTGCTGTCTAATACTTGGTTATTTTAAGGAAAGGGCTTTAAACTACATGGAACAACTACCAAATTTCTTAAACATCGGTGCCGGATTAACGATGGTACCAACCGATGGAGTGAAACGTTCGTCGCGGTACTTTAACACAGCGACCCTTCCCATTGACCCCGTCGCACGTGAAGAAGTCCTCGACTCGGTTTTGATGGATAAATTGGTCAACTATATCAGCTCGCATACCTTCCAATTCCAACTACCAGAAGATACTTTAGAGAATCTACGAAGGTCATTTGAAGAGTCTGAATCAAGCAGCGAGGAATTTGTTGAAGGTATACTGTGAAGAATGATATTATGTATTCCTTTACCATTTAAAACTAAAATGACATGAAAGCTATTTTCTTACATTTCGTTTTGTATTATTGGTGATTATAAATTTAGTATTACTAAAATGTTGAATTAGAAATTATCAAACTGTTCTACGATGGAAATAGTATCTGCCAAGTAAGTAGCTTGAAATTAGAAAATCGATGTGAACGCCTGAATAAAGAAAATGATCATATTTCGAGTATTGGTTGCAGCAGATGAAAATCTGATTGTAAGTTTACGTCAAAGAGCTACAAATATTGGCGGGTGTTATAAATTTTGAAAAAAATATAATTGTCGCTCCTATAATAAGCTACAATTTCAGCAAGTTTAGCGTGTGAATGATACTTAACGTTTCCACCTTTAACGGTATTTCTAATACTTATATTCCAATAGTAATCTCCGTTTCCCCATCAGCAACTAACTACACTAATGAGACCTGAAATGTCGAAACTGGTCTGTAGGTGTTCTGATGGGAGAACAATATTTAAAGTAAATTATTAATCTGAAATATTTAAGAAGTATTGAAATTTACTAATTCAAGTTATTCCTTATTGGAGAAGCGTAAATTATTCATCTGAAAATGTTTCCGAGATAAAATAAAGATCCTTGTTGGTGAAATTTGCAAATTTAAATTATTGGCGTCATATTTGAAAATATTTACGGATTAAAGTAAATACCTTTGCTGCTGAAATTTGCAAATGTAATTATTGGTGTTTTATGTTATGCTTTATTCAAGATCTTTGATGACCCAAGTGTAAGTAATTCATCTGAAAATACTTGCGAATTAAACAGCATTGCTACTAAAATTTGCAAATTTAAATTAATGATGTCATATATTATATTTTATTAGAGATTGTCGATGATCTAAGAG